>CAJFCV020000005.1:4319756-5645723 GCA_904066235.2 Bursaphelenchus xylophilus
CCAGAAATTCCGTCATCATGACGGGGTTTTGTGTAAGTGTAAGTTTATACATGGCCGTATCTACACATACATGGAGTTATCTCTTAGTTATGAAATTGCTTTCCCGATATGGACCTGTAGAAGCTTGCATTTCAATATTCCCCGGTCTAATTAAAAGATACGAAAAAAGGTCTTTTTTTGAGATTTTTTTCGTAAATTTTGAAATTTCGAAAAAATTTCGACAGTGATTGTCCCATTCGTAGTGGACGTTTTTGTCCCCACCCCGGTTTTGTCCCCACGACGGTTTTGTCCCCAGGACGTTTTTGTCCCCACTTTTTTCGAGCCTTTTTGTCCCCAGACCGGTTTTGTCCCCAGGACGGTTTTGTCCCCAAGACGTTTTTGTCCCCAGTTTTTTTATTTTTTTGTCCCCACACCGGTTTTGTCCCCAGAACGTTTTTGTCCCCAAGCTGGATAGTACGATTAAAGATTATGCATTCAGATGTTAATGCTGTTGGTTTGGTGCACAGTACTGCTCAAACAACTTGTTCTTAGCGCTTGGTACTGTATAGTACGAGGTGCCGAACACTTTGATATTATACTAGGCACCGGTTTAAAAAAAATTAAATTAGAGATGTCGGAGTGAATTGACGAGACCTACACCATTTGAAATGGCACAGAATAAAATTTCAGATCCGCAAGTTTCGCCTTTTTTGGAGTCAAATTGCGCCCGTACCAGGCCGAACACTTTGATATTATACTACTTACCGGTTTAAAAAAAATTAAATTAGAGATGTCGGAGTGAATTGACGAGACCTACACCATTTGAAATGGCACAGAATAGAATTTCAGATCCGCAAGTTTTGCCTTTTTTGGAGCCAAATTGCGCCCGTACCAGGCCGAACACTTTGATATTATACCACTTACCGGTTTAAAAAAAATTAAATTAGAGATGTCGGAGTGAATTGACGAGACCTACACCATTTGAAATGGCACAGAATAGAATTTCAGATCCGCAAGTTTCGCCTTTTTTGGAGCCAAATTGCGCCCGTACCAGGCCGAACACTTTGATATTATACTAGGCACCGGTTTAAAAAAAATTAAATTAGAGATGTCGGAGTGAATTGACGAGACCTATACCATACGAAATGGCACAGAATAGAATTTCAGATCCGCAAGTTTCGCCTTTTTTGGAGCCAAATTGCGCCCGTACCAGGCCGAACACTTTGATATTATACTAGGCACCGGTTTAAAAAAATTAAATTAGAGATGTCGGAGTGAATTGACGAGACCTACACCATTTGAAATGGCACAGAATAGAATTTCAGATCCGCAAGTTTCGCCTTTTTTGGAGCCAAATTGCGCCCGTACCAGGCCGAACACTTTGATATTATACTAGGCACCGGTTTAAAAAAAATTAAATTAGAGATGTCGGAGTGAATTGACGAGACCTACACCATTTGAAATGGCACAGAATAAAATTTCAGATCCGCAAGTTTCGCCTTTTTTGGAGTCAAATTGCGCCCGTACCAGGCCGAACACTTTGATATTATACTACTTACCGGTTTAAAAAAAATTAAATTAGAGATGTCGGAGTGAATTGACGAGACCTACACCATTTGAAATGGCACAGAATAGAATTTCAGATCCGCAAGTTTCGCCTTTTTTGGAGCCAAATTGCGCCCGTACCAGGCCGAACACTTTGATATTATACCACTTACCGGTTTAAAAAAAATTAAATTAGAGATGTCGGAGTGAATTGACGAGACCTACACCATTTGAAATGGCACAGAACGACATTTCAGATCCGCAAGTTTCGCCTTTTTTGGAGCCAAATTGCGCCCGTACCAGGCCGAACACTTTGATATTATACTAGGCACCGGTTTAAAAAAAATTAAATTAGAGATGTCGGAGTGAATTGACGAGACCTATACCATACGAAATGGCACAGAATAGAATTTCAGATCCGCAAGTTTCGCCTTTTTTGGAGTCAAATTGCGCCCGTACCAGGCCGAACACTTTGATATTATACTAGGCACCGGTTTAAAAAAAATTAAATTAGAGATGTCGGAGTGAATTGACGAGACCTACACCATTTGAAATGGCACAGAACGACATTTCAGATCCGCAAGTTTCGCCTTTTTTGGAGCCAAATTGCGCCCGTACCAGGCCGAACACTTTGATATTATACTAGGCACCGGTTTAAAAAAAATTAAATTAGAGATGTCGGAGTGAATTGACGAGACCTACACCATTTGAAATGGCACAGAATAAAATTTCAGATCCGCAAGTTTCGCCTTTTTTGGAGTCAAATTGCGCCCGTACCAGGCCGAACACTTTGATATTATACTAGGCACCGGTTTAAAAAAAATTAAATTAGAGATGTCGGAGTGAATTGACGAGACCTACACCATTTGAAATGGCACAGAATAAAATTTCAGATCCGCAAGTTTCGCCTTTTTTGGAGTCAAATTGCGCCCGTACCAGGCCGAACACTTTGATATTATACCACTTACCGGTTTAAAAAAAATTAAATTAGAGATGTCGGAGTGAATTGACGAGACCTATACCATACGAAATGGCACAGAATAAAATTTCAGATCCGCAAGTTTCGCCTTTTTTGGAGCCAAATTGCGCCCGTACCAGGCCGAACACTTTGATATTATACTAGGCACCAGTTTAAAAAAAATTAAATTAGAGATGTCGGAGTGAATTGACGAGACCTACACCATTTGAAATGGCACAGAACGACATTTCAGATCCGCAAGTTTCGCCTTTTTTGGAGCCAAATTGCGCCCGTACCAGGCCGAACACTTTGATATTATACTAGGCACCGGTTTAAAAAAAATTAAATTAGAGATGTCGGAGTGAATTGACGAGACCTATACCATACGAAATGGCACAGAATAAAATTTCAGATCCGCAAGTTTCGCCTTTTTTGGAGCCAAATTGCGCCCGTACCAGGCCGAACACTTTGATATTATACCACTTACCGGTTTAAAAAAAATTAAATTAGAGATGTCGGAGTGAATTGACGAGACCTATACCATACGAAATGGCACAGAATAAAATTTCAGATCCGCAAGTTTCGCCTTTTTTGGAGCCAAATTGCGCCCGTACCAGGCCGAACACTTTGATATTATACTAGGCACCGGTTTAAAAAAAATTAAATTAGAGATGTCGGAGTGAATTGACGAGACCTATACCATACGAAATGGCACAGAATAAAATTTCAGATCCGCAAGTTTCGCCTTTTTTGGAGCCAAATTGCGCCCGTACCAGGCCGAACACTTTGATATTATACTAGGCACCAGTTTAAAAAAAATTAAATTAGAGTTGTCGGAGTGAATTGACGAGAACTATACCATACGAAATGGCACAGAATAAAATTTCAGATCCGCAAGTTTCGCCTTTTTTGGAGCCAAATTGCGCTACTAGGCACCGGTTTAAAAAAAAATTAAATTAGAGATGTCGGAGTGAATTGACGAGACCTATACCATACGAAATGGCACAGAATAAAATTTCAGATCCGCAAGTTTCGCCTTTTTTGGAGCCAAATTGCGCCCGTACCAGGCCGAACACTTTGATATTATACTAGGCACCAGTTTAAAAAAAATTAAATTAGAGATGTCGGAGTGAATTGACGAGACCTATAGCATACGAAATGGCACAGAATAAAATTTCAGATCCGCAAGTTTCGCCTTTTTTGGAGCCAAATTGCGCCCGTACCAGGCCGAACACTTTGATATTATACCACTTACCGGTTTAAAAAAAATTAAATTAGAGATGTCGGAGTGAATTGACGAGACCTACACCATTTGAAATGGCACAGAATAGAATTTCAGATCCGCAAGTTTCGCCTTTTTTGGAGCCAAATTGCGCCCGTACCAGGCCGAACACTTTGATATTATACCACTTACCGGTTTAAAAAAAATTAAATTAGAGATGTCGGAGTGAATTGACGAGACCTACACCATTTGAAATGGCACAGAACGACATTTCAGATCCGCAAGTTTCGCCTTTTTTGGAGCCAAATTGCGCCCGTACCAGGCCGAACACTTTGATATTATACTAGGCACCGGTTTAAAAAAAATTAAATTAGAGATGTCGGAGTGAATTGACGAGACCTATACCATACGAAATGGCACAGAATAGAATTTCAGATCCGCAAGTTTTGCCTTTTTTGGAGCCAAATTGCGCTCGTACCAGGCCGAACACTTTGATATTATACCACTTACCGGTTTAAAAAAATTAAATTAGAGATGTCGGAGTGAATTGACGAGACCTACACCATTTGAAATGGCACAGAACGACATTTCAGATCCGCAAGTTTCGCCTTTTTTGGAGCCAAATTGCGCCCGTACCAGGCCGAACACTTTGATATTATACTAGGCACCGGTTTAAAAAAAATTAAATTAGAGATGTCGGAGTGAATTGACGAGACCTATACCATACGAAATGGCACAGAATAGAATTTCAGATCCGCAAGTTTTGCCTTTTTTGGAGCCAAATTGCGCCCGTACCAGGCCGAACACTTTGATATTATACTAGGCACCGGTTTAAAAAAAATTAAATTAGAGATGTCGGAGTGAATTGACGAGACCTACACCATTTGAAATGGCACAGAATAAAATTTCAGATCCGCAAGTTTCGCCTTTTTTGGAGCCAAATTGCGCCCGTACCAGGCCGAACACTTTGATATTATACCACTTACCGGTTTAAAAAAAATTAAATTAGAGATGTCGGAGTGAATTGACGAGACCTACACCATTTGAAATGGCACAGAATAAAATTTCAGATCCGCAAGTTTCGCCTTTTTTGGAGCCAAATTGCGCCCGTACCAGGCCGAACACTTTGATATTATACTAGGCACCGGTTTAAAAAAAATTAAATTAGAGATGTCGGAGTGAATTGACGAGACCTATACCATACGAAATGGCACAGAATAAAATTTCAGATCCGCAAGTTTCGCCTTTTTTGGAGCCAAATTGCGCCCGTACCAGGCCGAACACTTTGATATTATACCACTTACCGGTTTAAAAAAAATTAAATTAGAGATGTCGGAGTGAATTGACGAGACCTACACCATTTGAAATGGCACAGAATAGAATTTCAGATCCGCAAGTTTCGCCTTTTTTGGAGCCAAATTGCGCCCGTACCAGGCCGAACACTTTGATATTATACCACTTACCGGTTTAAAAAAAATTAAATTAGAGATGTCGGAGTGAATTGACGAGACCTACACCATTTGAAATGGCACAGAATAAAATTTCAGATCCGCAAGTTTCGCCTTTTTTGGAGCCAAATTGCGCCCGTACCAGGCCGAACACTTTGATATTATACTAGGCACCGGTTTAAAAAAAATTAAATTAGAGATGTCGGAGTGAATTGACGAGACCTACACCATTTGAAATGGCACAGAATAGAATTTCAGATCCGCAAGTTTCGCCTTTTTTGGAGCCAAATTGCGCCCGTACCAGGCCGAACACTTTGATATTATACCACTTACCGGTTTAAAAAAAATTAAATTAGAGATGTCGGAGTGAATTGACGAGACCTACACCATTTGAAATGGCACAGAACGACATTTCAGATCCGCAAGTTTCGCCTTTTTTGGAGCCAAATTGCGCCCGTACCAGGCCGAACACTTTGATATTATACTAGGCACCGGTTTAAAAAAAATTAAATTAGAGATGTCGGAGTGAATTGACGAGACCTATACCATACGAAATGGCACAGAATAGAATTTCAGATCCGCAAGTTTTGCCTTTTTTGGAGCCAAATTGCGCTCGTACCAGGCCGAACACTTTGATATTATACCACTTACCGGTTTAAAAAAAATTAAATTAGAGATGTCGGAGTGAATTGACGAGACCTACACCATTTGAAATGGCACAGAACGACATTTCAGATCCGCAAGTTTCGCCTTTTTTGGAGCCAAATTGCGCCCGTACCAGGCCGAACACTTTGATATTATACTAGGCACCGGTTTAAAAAAAATTAAATTAGAGATGTCGGAGTGAATTGACGAGACCTATACCATACGAAATGGCACAGAATAGAATTTCAGATCCGCAAGTTTTGCCTTTTTTGGAGCCAAATTGCGCCCGTACCAGGCCGAACACTTTGATATTATACTAGGCACCGGTTTAAAAAAAATTAAATTAGAGATGTCGGAGTGAATTGACGAGACCTACACCATTTGAAATGGCACAGAATAAAATTTCAGATCCGCAAGTTTCGCCTTTTTTGGAGTCAAATTGCGCCCGTACCAGGCCGAACACTTTGATATTATACCACTTACCGGTTTAAAAAAAATTAAATTAGAGATGTCGGAGTGAATTGACGAGACCTACACCATTTGAAATGGCACAGAACGACATTTCAGATCCGCAAGTTTCGCCTTTTTTGGAGCCAAATTGCGCCCGTACCAGGCCGAACACTTTGATATTATACTAGGCACCGGTTTAAAAAAAATTAAATTAGAGATGTCGGAGTGAATTGACGAGACCTATACCATACGAAATGGCACAGAATAAAATTTCAGATCCGCAAGTTTCGCCTTTTTTGGAGCCAAATTGCGCCCGTACCAGGCCGAACACTTTGATATTATACTAGGCACCAGTTTAAAAAAAATTAAATTAGAGATGTCGGAGTGAATTGACGAGACCTATAGCATACGAAATGGCACAGAATAAAATTTCAGATCCGCAAGTTTCGCCTTTTTTGGAGCCAAATTGCGCCCGTACCAGGCCGAACACTTTGATATTATACCACTTACCGGTTTAAAAAAAATTAAATTAGAGATGTCGGAGTGAATTGACGAGACCTACACCATTTGAAATGGCACAGAACGACATTTCAGATCCGCAAGTTTCGCCTTTTTTGGAGCCAAATTGCGCCCGTACCAGGCCGAACACTTTGATATTATACTACTTACCGGTTTAAAAAAAATTAAATTAGAGATGTCGGAGTGAATTGACGAGACCTACACCATTTGAAATGGCACAGAATAGAATTTCAGATCCGCAAGTTTCGCCTTTTTTGGAGCCAAATTGCGCCCGTACCAGGCCGAACACTTTGATATTATACTAGGCACCAGTTTAAAAAAAATTAAATTAGAGATGTCGGAGTGAATTGACGAGACCTACACCATTTGAAATGGCACAGAACGACATTTCAGATCCGCAAGTTTCGCCTTTTTTGGAGCCAAATTGCGCCCGTACCAGGCCGAACACTTTGATATTATACTAGGCACCAGTTTAAAAAAAATTAAATTAGAGATGTCGGAGTGAATTGACGAGACCTACACCATTTGAAATGGCACAGAACGACATTTCAGATCCGCAAGTTTCGCCTTTTTTGGAGCCAAATTGCGCCCGTACCAGGCCGAACACTTTGATATTATACCACTTACCGGTTTAAAAAAAATTAAATTAGAGATGTCGGAGTGAATTGACGAGACCTACACCATTTGAAATGGCACAGAACGACATTTCAGATCCGCAAGTTTCGCCTTTTTTGGAGCCAAATTGCGCCCGTACCAGGCCGAACACTTTGATATTATACCACTTACCGGTTTAAAAAAAATTAAATTAGAGATGTCGGAGTGAATTGACGAGACCTACACCATTTGAAATGGCACAGAATAGAATTTCAGATCCGCAAGTTTCGCCTTTTTTGGAGCCAAATTGCGCCCGTACCAGGCCGAACACTTTGATATTATACCACTTACCGGTTTAAAAAAAATTAAATTAGAGATGTCGGAGTGAATTGACGAGACCTACACCATTTGAAATGGCACAGAACGACATTTCAGATCCGCAAGTTTCGCCTTTTTTGGAGCCAAATTGCGCCCGTACCAGGCCGAACACTTTGATATTATACCACTTACCGGTTTAAAAAAAATTAAATTAGAGATGTCGGAGTGAATTGACGAGACCTACACCATTTGAAATGGCACAGAATAGAATTTCAGATCCGCAAGTTTCGCCTTTTTTGGAGCCAAATTGCGCCCGTACCAGGCCGAACACTTTGATATTATACCACTTACCGGTTTAAAAAAAATTAAATTAGAGATGTCGGAGTGAATTGACGAGACCTACACCATTTGAAATGGCACAGAACGACATTTCAGATCCGCAAGTTTCGCCTTTTTTGGAGCCAAATTGCGCCCGTACCAGGCCGAACACTTTGATATTATACTACTTACCGGTTTAAAAAAAATTAAATTAGAGATGTCGGAGTGAATTGACGAGACCTACACCATTTGAAATGGCACAGAATAGAATTTCAGATCCGCAAGTTTCGCCTTTTTTGGAGCCAAATTGCGCCCGTACCAGGCCGAACACTTTGATATTATACTACTTACCGGTTTAAAAAAAATTAAATTAGAGATGTCGGAGTGAATTGACGAGACCTACACCATTTGAAATGGCACAGAATAGAATTTCAGATCCGCAAGTTTCGCCTTTTTTGGAGTCAAATTGCGCCCGTACCAGGCCGAACACTTTGATATTATACTACTTACCGGTTTAAAAAAAATTAAATTAGAGATGTCGGAGTGAATTGACGAGACCTATACCATACGAAATGGCACAGAATGAAATTTCAGATCCGCAAGTTTCGCCTTTTTTGGAGTCAAATTGCGCCCGTACCAGGCCGAACACTTTGATATTATACTACTTACCGGTTTAAAAAAAATTAAATTAGAGATGTCGGAGTGAATTGACGAGACCTACACCATTTGAAATGGCACAGAATAGAATTTCAGATCCGCAAGTTTCGCCTTTTTTGGAGCCAAATTGCGCCCGTACCAGGCCGAACACTTTGATATTATACTAGGCACCGGTTTAAAAAAAATTAAATTAGAGATGTCGGAGTGAATTGACGAGACCTACACCATTTGAAATGGCACAGAACGACATTTCAGATCCGCAAGTTTCGCCTTTTTTGGAGCCAAATTGCGCCCGTACCAGGCCGAACACTTTGATATTATACTAGGCACCGGTTTAAAAAAAATTAAATTAGAGATGTCGGAGTGAATTGACGAGACCTACACCATTTGAAATGGCACAGAATAGAATTTCAGACCCGCAAGTTTCGCCTTTTTTGGAGCCAAATTGCGCCCGTACCAGGCCGAACACTTTGATATTATACTAGGCACCGGTTTAAAAAAATTAAATTAGAGATGTCGGAGTGAATTGACGAGACCTACACCATTTGAAATGGCACAGAACGACATTTCAGATCCGCAAGTTTCGCCTTTTTTGGAGCCAAATTGCGCCCGTACCAGGCCGAACACTTTGATATTATACTAGGCACCGGTTTAAAAAAAATTAAATTAGAGATGTCGGAGTGAATTGACGAGACCTACACCATTTGAAATGGCACAGAACGACATTTCAGATCCGCAAGTTTCGCCTTTTTTGGAGCCAAATTGCGCCCGTACCAGGCCGAACACTTTGATATTATACTAGGCACCGGTTTAAAAAAAATTAAATTAGAGATGTCGGAGTGAATTGACGAGACCTACACCATTTGAAATGGCACAGAATAGAATTTCAGACCCGCAAGTTTCGCCTTTTTTGGAGCCAAATTGCGCCCGTACCAGGCCGAACACTTTGATATTATACTAGGCACCGGTTTAAAAAAAATTAAATTAGAGATGTCGGAGTGAATTGACGAGACCTACACCATTTGAAATGGCACAGAACGACATTTCAGATCCGCAAGTTTCGCCTTTTTTGGAGCCAAATTGCGCCCGTACCAGGCCGAACACTTTGATATTATACCACTTACCGGTTTAAAAAAAATTAAATTAGAGATGTCGGAGTGAATTGACGAGACCTACACCATTTGAAATGGCACAGAATAGAATTTCAGATCCGCAAGTTTCGCCTTTTTTGGAGCCAAATTGCGCCCGTACCAGGCCGAACACTTTGATATTATACCACTTACCGGTTTAAAAAAAATTAAATTAGAGATGTCGGAGTGAATTGACGAGACCTACACCATTTGAAATGGCACAGAACGACATTTCAGATCCGCAAGTTTCGCCTTTTTTGGAGCCAAATTGCGCCCGTACCAGGCCGAACACTTTGATATTATACTAGGCACCAGTTTAAAGAAAATTAAATTAGAGATGTCGGAGTGAATTGACGAGACCTATACCATACGAAATGGCACAGAATGAAATTTCAGATCCGCAAGTTTCGCCTTTTTTGGAGTCAAATTGCGCCCGTACCAGGCCGAACACTTTGATATTATACTACTTACCGGTTTAAAAAAAATTAAATTAGAGATGTCGGAGTGAATTGACGAGACCTACACCATTTGAAATGGCACAGAATAGAATTTCAGATCCGCAAGTTTCGCCTTTTTTGGAGCCAAATTGCGCCCGTACCAGGCCGAACACTTTGATATTATACTAGGCACCGGTTTAAAAAAAATTAAATTAGAGATGTCGGAGTGAATTGACGAGACCTACACCATTTGAAATGGCACAGAATAGAATTTCAGATCCGCAAGTTTCGCCTTTTTTGGAGCCAAATTGCGCCCGTACCAGGCCGAACACTTTGATATTATACTAGGCACCGGTTTAAAAAAAATTAAATTAGAGATGTCGGAGTGAATTGACGAGACCTACACCATTTGAAATGGCACAGAATAGAATTTCAGATCCGCAAGTTTCGCCTTTTTTGGAGCCAAATTGCGCCCGTACCAGGCCGAACACTTTGATATTATACCACTTACCGGTTTAAAAAAAATTAAATTAGAGATGTCGGAGTGAATTGACGAGACCTACACCATTTGAAATGGCACAGAACGACATTTCAGATCCGCAAGTTTCGCCTTTTTTGGAGCCAAATTGCGCCCGTACCAGGCCGAACACTTTGATATTATACTAGGCACCGGTTTAAAAAAATTAAATTAGAGATGTCGGAGTGAATTGACGAGACCTATACCATACGAAATGGCACAGAATAGAATTTCAGATCCGCAAGTTTTGCCTTTTTTGGAGCCAAATTGCGCCCGTACCAGGCCGAACACTTTGATATTATACTAGGCACCGGTTTAAAAAAAATTAAATTAGAGATGTCGGAGTGAATTGACGAGACCTACACCATTTGAAATGGCACAGAATAAAATTTCAGATCCGCAAGTTTCGCCTTTTTTGGAGTCAAATTGCGCCCGTACCAGGCCGAACACTTTGATATTATACCACTTACCGGTTTAAAAAAAATTAAATTAGAGATGTCGGAGTGAATTGACGAGACCTACACCATTTGAAATGGCACAGAACGACATTTCAGATCCGCAAGTTTCGCCTTTTTTGGAGCCAAATTGCGCCCGTACCAGGCCGAACACTTTGATATTATACTAGGCACCGGTTTAAAAAAATTAAATTAGAGATGTCGGAGTGAATTGACGAGACCTATACCATACGAAATGGCACAGAATAAAATTTCAGATCCGCAAGTTTCGCCTTTTTTGGAGCCAAATTGCGCCCGTACCAGGCCGAACACTTTGATATTATACTAGGCACCAGTTTAAAAAAAATTAAATTAGAGATGTCGGAGTGAATTGACGAGACCTATAGCATACGAAATGGCACAGAATAAAATTTCAGATCCGCAAGTTTCGCCTTTTTTGGAGCCAAATTGCGCCCGTACCAGGCCGAACACTTTGATATTATACTAGGCACCGGTTTAAAAAAAATTAAATTAGAGATGTCGGAGTGAATTGACGAGACCTACACCATTTGAAATGGCACAGAACGACATTTCAGATCCGCAAGTTTCGCCTTTTTTGGAGCCAAATTGCGCCCGTACCAGGCCGAACACTTTGATATTATACTAGGCACCGGTTTAAAAAAAATTAAATTAGAGATGTCGGAGTGAATTGACGAGACCTATACCATACGAAATGGCACAGAATAAAATTTCAGATCCGCAAGTTTCGCCTTTTTTGGAGCCAAATTGCGCCCGTACCAGGCCGAACACTTTGATATTATACTAGGCACCAGTTTAAAAAAAATTAAATTAGAGATGTCGGAGTGAATTGACGAGACCTATACCATTTGAAATGGCACAGAACGATATTTCAGACCCGCAAGTTTCGCCTTTTTTGGAGCCAAATTGCGCCCGTACCAGGCCGAACACTTTGATATTATACCACTTACCGGTTTAAAAAAAATTAAATTAGAGATGTCGGAGTGAATTGACGAGACCTACACCATTTGAAATGGCACAGAACGACATTTCAGATCCGCAAGTTTCGCCTTTTTTGGAGCCAAATTGCGCCCGTACCAGGCCGAACACTTTGATATTATACCACTTACCGGTTTAAAAAAAATTAAATTAGAGATGTCGGAGTGAATTGACGAGACCTACACCATTTGAAATGGCACAGAATAGAATTTCAGATCCGCAAGTTTCGCCTTTTTTGGAGCCAAATTGCGCCCGTACCAGGCCGAACACTTTGATATTATACCACTTACCGGTTTAAAAAAAATTAAATTAGAGATGTCGGAGTGAATTGACGAGACCTACACCATTTGAAATGGCACAGAACGACATTTCAGATCCGCAAGTTTCGCCTTTTTTGGAGCCAAATTGCGCCCGTACCAGGCCGAACACTTTGATATTATACTAGGCACCGGTTTAAAGAAAATTAAATTAGAGATGTCGGAGTGAATTGACGAGACCTATACCATACGAAATGGCACAGAATGAAATTTCAGATCCGCAAGTTTCGCCTTTTTTGGAGTCAAATTGCGCCCGTACCAGGCCGAACACTTTGATATTATACTACTTACCGGTTTAAAAAAAATTAAATTAGAGATGTCGGAGTGAATTGACGAGACCTACACCATTTGAAATGGCACAGAACGACATTTCAGATCCGCAAGTTTCGCCTTTTTTGGAGCCAAATGCGCCCGTACCAGGCCGAACACTTTGATATTATACTACTTACCGGTTTAAAAAAAATTAAATTAGAGATGTCGGAGTGAATTGACGAGACCTACACCATTTGAAATGGCACAGAATAGAATTTCAGATCCGCAAGTTTCGCCTTTTTTGGAGCCAAATTGCGCCCGTACCAGGCCGAACACTTTGATATTATATTAGGCACCGGTTTAAAAAAAATTAAATTAGAGATGTCGGAGTGAATTGACGAGACCTATAGCATACGAAATGGCACAGAATAAAATTTCAGATCCGCAAGTTTCGCCTTTTTTGGAGCCAAATGCGCCCGTACCAGGCCGAACACTTTGATATTATACTACTTACCGGTTTAAAAAAAATTAAATTAGAGATGTCGGAGTGAATTGACGAGACCTACACCATTTGAAATGGCACAGAATAGAATTTCAGATCCGCAAGTTTCGCCTTTTTTGGAGCCAAATGCGCCCGTACCAGGCCGAACACTTTGATATTATACTACTTACCGGTTTAAAAAAAATTAAATTAGAGATGTCGGAGTGAATTGACGAGACCTACACCATTTGAAATGGCACAGAATAGAATTTCAGATCCGCAAGTTTCGCCTTTTTTGGAGCCAAATTGCGCCCGTACCAGGCCGAACACTTTGATATTATACTAGGCACCAGTTTAAAAAAAATTAAATTAGAGATGTCGGAGTGAATTGACGAGACCTATAGCATACGAAATGGCACAGAATAAAATTTCAGATCCGCAAGTTTCGCCTTTTTTGGAGCCAAATTGCGCCCGTACCAGGCCGAACACTTTGATATTATACTAGGCACCAGTTTAAAAAAATTAAATTAGAGATGTCGGAGTGAATTGACGAGACCTATACCATTTGAAATGGCACAGAACGATATTTCAGACCCGCAAGTTTCGCCTTTTTTGGAGCCAAATTGCGCCCGTACCAGGCCGAACACTTTGATATTATACCACTTACCGGTTTAAAAAAAATTAAATTAGAGATGTCGGAGTGAATTGACGAGACCTACACCATTTGAAATGGCACAGAACGACATTTCAGATCCGCAAGTTTCGCCTTTTTTGGAGCCAAATTGCGCCCGTACCAGGCCGAACACTTTGATATTATACCACTTACCGGTTTAAAAAAAATTAAATTAGAGATGTCGGAGTGAATTGACGAGACCTACACCATTTGAAATGGCACAGAACGACATTTCAGATCCGCAAGTTTCGCCTTTTTTGGAGCCAAATTGCGCCCGTACCAGGCCGAACACTTTGATATTATACCACTTACCGGTTTAAAAAAAATTAAATTAGAGATGTCGGAGTGAATTGACGAGACCTACACCATTTGAAATGGCACAGAACGACATTTCAGATCCGCAAGTTTCGCCTTTTTTGGAGCCAAATTGCGCCCGTACCAGGCCGAACACTTTGATATTATACTAGGCACCGGTTTAAAGAAAATTAAATTAGAGATGTCGGAGTGAATTGACGAGACCTATACCATACGAAATGGCACAGAATGAAATTTCAGATCCGCAAGTTTCGCCTTTTTTGGAGTCAAATTGCGCCCGTACCAGGCCGAACACTTTGATATTATACTACTTACCGGTTTAAAAAAAATTAAATTAGAGATGTCGGAGTGAATTGACGAGACCTACACCATTTGAAATGGCACAGAATAGAATTTCAGATCCGCAAGTTTCGCCTTTTTTGGAGCCAAATTGCGCCCGTACCAGGCCGAACACTTTGATATTAAACTAGGCACCGGTTTAAAAAAAATTAAATTAGAGATGTCGGAGTGAATTGACGAGACCTACACCATTTGAAATGGCACAGAATAGAATTTCAGATCCGCAAGTTTCGCCTTTTTTGGAGCCAAATTGCGCCCGTACCAGGCCGAACACTTTGATATTATACTAGGCACCGGTTTAAAAAAAATTAAATTAGAGATGTCGGAGTGAATTGACGAGACCTATACCATACGAAATGGCACAGATTAAAATTTCAGATCCGCAAGTTTCGCTTTTTTTGGAGCCAAATTGCGCCCGTACCAAGCCGAACACTTTGATATTATACTAGGCACCGGTTTAAAAAAAATTAAATTAGAGATGTCGGAGTGAATTGACGAGACCTACACCATTTGAAATGGCACAGAATAGAATTTCAGATCCGCAAGTTTCGCCTTTTTTGGAGCCAAATTGCGCCCGTACCAGGCCGAACACTTTGATATTATACCACTTACCGGTTTAAAAAAAATTAAATTAGAGATGTCGGAGTGAATTGACGAGACCTACACCATTTGAAATGGCACAGAATAGAATTTCAGATCCGCAAGTTTCGCCTTTTTTGGAGCCAAATTGCGCCCGTACCAGGCCGAACACTTTGATATTATACTAGGCACCGGTTTAAAAAAAATTAAATTAGAGATGTCGGAGTGAATTGACGAGACCTACACCATTTGAAATGGCACAGAATAAAATTTCAGATCCGCAAGTTTCGCCTTTTTTGGAGCCAAATGCGCCCGTACCAGGCCGAACACTTTGATATTATACCACTTACCGGTTTAAAAAAATTAAATTAGAGATGTCGGAGTGAATTGACGAGACCTATACCATTTGAAATGGCACAGAACGACATTTCAGATCCGCAAGTTTCGCCTTTTTTGGAGCCAAATTGCGCCCGTACCAGGCCGAACACTTTGATATTATACCACTTACCGGTTTAAAAAAATTAAATTAGAGATGTCGGAGTGAATTGACGAGACCTACACCATTTGAAATGGCACAGAACGACATTTCAGATCCGCAAGTTTCGCCTTTTTTGGAGCCAAATTGCGCCCGTACCAGGCCGAACACTTTGATATTATATTAGGCACCGGTTTAAAAAAAATTAAGTTAGAGATGTCGGAGTGAATTGACGAGACCTACACCATTTGAAATGGCACAGAATAAAATTTCAGATCCGCAAGTTTCGCCTTTTTTGGAGCCAAATTGCGCCCGTACCAGGCCGAACACTTTGATATTATACCACTTACCGGTTTAAAAAAAATTAAATTAGAGATGTCGGAGTGAATTGACGAGACCTATACCATTTGAAATGGCACAGAACGACATTTCAGATCCGCAAGTTTCGCCTTTTTTGGAGCCAAATTGCGCCCGTACCAGGCCGAACACTTTGATATTATACCACTTACCGGTTTAAAAAAAATTAAATTAGAGATGTCGGAGTGAATTGACGAGACCTACACCATTTGAAATGGCACAGAATAGAATTTCAGATCCGCAAGTTTCGCCTTTTTTGGAGCCAAATTGCGCCCGTACCAGGCCGAACACTTTGATATTATACTAGGCACCGGTTTAAAAAAAATTAAATTAGAGATGTCGGAGTGAATTGACGAGACCTACACCATTTGAAATGGCACAGAATAAAATTTCAGATCCGCAAGTTTCGCCTTTTTTGGAGCCAAATTGCGCCCGTACCAGGCCGAACACTTTGATATTATACTAGGCACCGGTTTAAAAAAAATAAAATTAGAGATGTCGGAGTGAATTGACGAGACCTATACCATACGAAATGGCACAGAATAAAATTTCAGATCCGCAAGTTTCGCCTTTTTTGGAGCCAAATTGCGCCCGTACCAAGCCGAACACTTTGATATTATACTAGGCACCGGTTTAAAAAAAATTAAATTAGAGATGTCGGAGTGAATTGACGAGACCTATACCATACGAAATGGCACAGATTAAAATTTCAGATCCGCAAGTTTCGCCTTTTTTGGAGCCAAATTGCGCCCGTACCAGGCCGAACACTTTGATATTATACTAGGCACCGGTTTAAAAAAAATTAAATTAGAGATGTCGGAGTGAATTGACGAGACCTATACCATACGAAATGGCACAGATTAAAATTTCAGATCCGCAAGTTTCGCTTTTTTTGGAGCCAAATTGCGCCCGTACCAAGCCGAACACTTTGATATTATACATACTAGGCACCGGTTTAAAAAAAATTAAATTAGAGATGTCGGAGTGAATTGACGAGACCTACACCATTTGAAATGGCACAGAATAAAATTTCAGATCCGCAAGTTTCGCCTTTTTTGGAGCCAAATTGCGCCCGTACCAGGCCGAACACTTTGATATTATACTAGGCACCGGTTTAAAAAAAATTAAATTAGAGATGTCGGAGTGAATTGACGAGACCTATACCATACGAAATGGCACAGAATAAAATTTCAGATCCGCAAGTTTTGCCTTTTTTGGAGCCAAATTGCGCCCGTACCAGGCCGAACACTTTGATATTATACTAGGCACCGGTTTAAAAAAAATTAAATTAGAGATGTCGGAGTGAATTGACGAGACCTACACCATTTGAAATGGCACAGAATAAAATTTCAGATCCGCAAGTTTCGCCTTTTTTGGAGCCAAATTGCGCCCGTACCAGGCCGAACACTTTGATATTATACTAGGCACCGGTTTAAAAAAAATTAAATTAGAGATGTCGGAGTGAATTGACGAGACCTACACCATTTGAAATGGCACAGAATAGAATTTCAGATCCGCAAGTTTCGCCTTTTTTGGAGCCAAATTGCGCCCGTACCAGGCCGAACACTTTGATATTATACTAGGCACCGGTTTAAAAAAAATTAAATTAGAGATGTCGGAGTGAATTGACGAGACCTATACCATTTGAAATGGCACAGAACGACATTTCAGATCCGCAAGTTTCGCCTTTTTTGGAGCCAAATTGCGCCCGTACCAGGCCGAACACTTTGATATTATACCACTTACCGGTTTAAAAAAAATTAAATTAGAGATGTCGGAGTGAATTGACGAGACCTATACCATTTGAAATGGCACAGAACGACATTTCAGATCCGCAAGTTTCGCCTTTTTTGGAGCCAAATTGCGCCCGTACCAAGCCGAACACTTTGATATTATACTAGGCACCGGTTTAAAAAAAATTAAATTAGAGATGTCGGAGTGAATTGACGAGACCTACACCATTTGAAATGGCACAGAATAAAATTTCAGATCCGCAAGTTTCGCCTTTTTTGGAGCCAAATTGCGCCCGTACCAGGCCGAACACTTTGATATTATACTAGGCACCGGTTTAAAAAAAATTAAATTAGAGATGTCGGAGTGAATTGACGAGACCTATACCATACGAAATGGCACAGATTAAAATTTCAGATCCGCAAGTTTCGCTTTTTTTGGAGCCAAATTGCGCCCGTACCAAGCCGAACACTTTGATATTATACTAGGCACCGGTTTAAAAACAATAAAATTAGAGATGTCGGAGTGAATTGACGAGACCTATACCATACGAAATGGCACAGAATAAAATTTCAGATCCGCAAGTTTCGCCTTTTTTGGAGCCAAATTGCGCCCGTACCAGGCCGAACACTTTGATATTATACTAGGCACCGGTTTAAAAAAAATTAAATTAGAGATGTCGGAGTGAATTGACGAGACCTATACCATACGAAATGGCACAGAATAAAATTTCAGATCCGCAAGTTTCGCCTTTTTTGGAGCCAAATTGCGCCCGTACCAGGCCGAACACTTTGATATTATACTAGGCACCGGTTTAAAAAAAATTAAATTAGAGATGTCGGAGTGAATTGACGAGACCTATACCATACGAAATGGCACAGAATAAAATTTCAGATCCGCAAGTTTCGCCTTTTTTGGAGCCAAATTGCGCCCGTACCAGGCCGAACACTTTGATATTATACTAGGCACCGGTTTAAAAAAAATTAAATTAGAGATGTCGGAGTGAATTGACGAGACCTACACCATTTGAAATGGCACAGAATAAAATTTCAGATCCGCAAGTTTCGCCTTTTTTGGAGCCAAATTGCGCCCGTACCAGGCCGAACACTTTGATATTATACTAGGCACCGGTTTAAAAAAAATTAAATTAGAGATGTCGGAGTGAATTGACGAGACCTATACCATACGAAATGGCACAGAATAAAATTTCAGATCCGCAAGTTTCGCCTTTTTTGGAGCCAAATTGCGCCCGTACCAGGCCGAACACTTTGATATTATACTAGGCACCGGTTTAAAAAAAATTAAATTAGAGATGTCGGAGTGAATTGACGAGACCTATACCATACGAAATGGCACAGAATAAAATTTCAGATCCGCAAGTTTCGCCTTTTTTGGAGTCAAATTGCGCCCGTACCAGGCCGAACACTTTGATATTATACTAGGCACCGGTTTAAAAAAAATTAAATTAGAGATGTCGGAGTGAATTGACGAGACCTATACCATACGAAATGGCACAGAATAAAATTTCAGATCCGCAAGTTTCGCCTTTTTTGGAGCCAAATTGCGCCCGTACCAGGCCGAACACTTTGATATTATACTAGGCACCGGTTTAAAAAAAATTAAATTAGAGATGTCGGAGTGAATTGACGAGACCTATACCATACGAAATGGCACAGAATAAAATTTCAGATCCGCAAGTTTCGCCTTTTTTGGAGCCAAATTGCGCCCGTACCAGGCCGAACACTTTGATATTATACTAGGCACCGGTTTAAAAAAAATTAAATTAGAGATGTCGGAGTGAATTGACGAGACCTACACCATTTGAAATGGCACAGAATAAAATTTCAGATCCGCAAGTTTCGCCTTTTTTGGAGCCAAATTGCGCCCGTACCAGGCCGAACACTTTGATATTATACTAGGCACCGGTTTAAAAAAAATTAAATTAGAGATGTCGGAGTGAATTGACGAGACCTACACCATTTGAAATGGCACAGAATAGAATTTCAGATCCGCAAGTTTCGCCTTTTTTGGAGCCAAATTGCGCCCGTACCAGGCCGAACACTTTGATATTATACTAGGCACCGGTTTAAAAAAAATTAAATTAGAGATGTCGGAGTGAATTGACGAGACCTATACCATTTGAAATGGCACAGAACGACATTTCAGATCCGCAAGTTTCGCCTTTTTTGGAGCCAAATTGCGCCCGTACCAGGCCGAACACTTTGATATTATACCACTTACCGGTTTAAAAAAAATTAAATTAGAGATGTCGGAGTGAATTGACGAGACCTATACCATTTGAAATGGCACAGAACGACATTTCAGATCCGCAAGTTTCGCCTTTTTTGGAGCCAAATTGCGCCCGTACCAGGCCGAACACTTTGATATTATACTAGGCACCGGTTTAAAAAAAATTAAATTAGAGATGTCGGAGTGAATTGACGAGACCTACACCATTTGAAATGGCACAGAATAAAATTTCAGATCCGCAAGTTTCGCCTTTTTTGGAGCCAAATTGCGCCCGTACCAGGCCGAACACTTTGATATTATACTAGGCACCGGTTTAAAAAAATTAAATTAGAGATGTCGGAGTGAATTGACGAGACCTATACCATACGAAATGGCACAGAATAAAATTTCAGATCCGCAAGTTTCGCCTTTTTTGGAGCCAAATTGCGCCCGTACCAAGCCGAACACTTTGATATTATACTAGGCACCGGTTTAAAAACAATAAAATTAGAGATGTCGGAGTGAATTGACGAGACCTATACCATACGAAATGGCACAGAATAAAATTTCAGATCCGCAAGTTTCGCCTTTTTTGGAGTCAAATTGCGCCCGTACCAGGCCGAACACTTTGATATTATACTAGGCACCGGTTTAAAAAAAATTAAATTAGAGATGTCGGAGTGAATTGACGAGACCTATACCATACGAAATGGCACAGAATAAAATTTCAGATCCGCAAGTTTCGCCTTTTTTGGAGCCAAATTGCGCCCGTACCAGGCCGAACACTTTGATATTATACTAGGCACCGGTTTAAAAAAAATTAAATTAGAGATGTCGGAGTGAATTGACGAGACCTATACCATACGAAATGGCACAGAATAAAATTTCAGATCCGCAAGTTTCGCCTTTTTTGGAGCCAAATTGCGCCCGTACCAGGCCGAACACTTTGATATTATACTAGGCACCGGTTTAAAAAAAATTAAATTAGAGATGTCGGAGTGAATTGACGAGACCTACACCATTTGAAATGGCACAGAATAAAATTTCAGATCCGCAAGTTTCGCCTTTTTTGGAGCCAAATTGCGCCCGTACCAGGCCGAACACTTTGATATTATACTAGGCACCGGTTTAAAAAAAATTAAATTAGAGATGTCGGAGTGAATTGACGAGACCTATACCATACGAAATGGCACAGAATAAAATTTCAGATCCGCAAGTTTCGCCTTTTTTGGAGTCAAATTGCGCCCGTACCAGGCCGAACACTTTGATATTATACTAGGCACCGGTTTAAAAAAAATTAAATTAGAGATGTCGGAGTGAATTGACGAGACCTATACCATACGAAATGGCACAGAATAAAATTTCAGATCCGCAAGTTTCGCCTTTTTTGGAGTCAAATTGCGCCCGTACCAGGCCGAACACTTTGATATTATACTAGGCACCGGTTTAAAAAAAATTAAATTAGAGATGTCGGAGTGAATTGACGAGACCTATACCATACGAAATGGCACAGAATAAAATTTCAGATCCGCAAGTTTCGCCTTTTTTGGAGCCAAATTGCGCCCGTACCAGGCCGAACACTTTGATATTATACTAGGCACCGGTTTAAAAAAAATTAAATTAGAGATGTCGGAGTGAATTGACGAGACCTATACCATACGAAATGGCACAGAATAAAATTTCAGATCCGCAAGTTTCGCCTTTTTTGGAGCCAAATTGCGCCCGTACCAGGCCGAACACTTTGATATTATACTAGGCACCGGTTTAAAAAAAATTAAATTAGAGATGTCGGAGTGAATTGACGAGACCTACACCATTTGAAATGGCACAGAATAAAATTTCAGATCCGCAAGTTTCGCCTTTTTTGGAGCCAAATTGCGCCCGTACCAGGCCGAACACTTTGATATTATACTAGGCACCGGTTTAAAAAAAATTAAATTAGAGATGTCGGAGTGAATTGACGAGACCTACACCATTTGAAATGGCACAGAATAAAATTTCAGATCCGCAAGTTTCGCCTTTTTTGGAGCCAAATTGCGCCCGTACCAGGCCGAACACTTTGATATTATACTAGGCACCGGTTTAAAAAAATTAAATTAGAGATGTCGGAGTGAATTGACGAGACCTATACCATACGAAATGGCACAGAATAAAATTTCAGACCCGCAAGTTTCGCCTTTTTTGGAGCCAAATTGCGCCCGTACCAGGCCGAACACTTTGATATTATACTAGGCACCGGTTTAAAAAAAATTAAATTAGAGATGTCGGAGTGAATTGACGAGACCTATACCATACGAAATGGCACAGAATAGAATTTCAGATCCGCAAGTTTCGCCTTTTTTGGAGCCAAATTGCGCCCGTACCAGGCCGAACACTTTGATATTATACTAGGCACCGGTTTAAAAAAAATTAAGTTAGAGATGTCGGAGTGAATTGACGAGACCTACACCATTTGAAATGGCACAGAACGAAATTTCAGACCCGCAAGTTTCGCCTTTTTTGGAGCCAAATTGCGCCCGTACCAGGCCGAACACTTTGATATTATACTAGGCACCGGTTTAAAAAAAATTAAGTTAGAGATGTCGGAGTGAATTGACGAGACCTATACCATACGAAATGGCACAGAATGAAATTTCAGATCCGCAAGTTTCGCCTTTTTTGGAGCCAAATTGCGCCCGTACCAGGCCGAACACTTTGATATTATACTAGGCACCGGTTTAAAAAAAATTAAGTTAGAGATGTCGGAGTGAATTGACGAGACCTATACCATACGAAATGGCACAGAATGAAATTTCAGATCCGCAAGTTTCGCCTTTTTTGGAGCCAAATTGCGCCCGTACCAGGCCGAACACTTTGATATTATACTAGGCACCGGTTTAAAAAAAATTAAGTTAGAGATGTCGGAGTGAATTGACGAGACCTACACCATTTGAAATGGCACAGAACGAAATTTCAGACCCGCAAGTTTCGCCTTTTTTGGAGCCAAATTGCGCCCGTACCAGGCCGAACACTTTGATATTATACTAGGCACCGGTTTAAAAAAAATTAAGTTAGAGATGTCGGAGTGAATTGACGAGACCTGCACCATTTGAAATGGCACAGAATGAAATTTCAGATCCGCAAGTTTCGCCTTTTTTGGAGCCAAATTGCGCCCGTACCAGGCCGAACACTTTGATATTATACTAGGCACCGGTTTAAAAAAAATTAAATTAGAGATGTCGGAGTGAATTGACGAGACCTATACCATACGAAATGGCACAGAATAAAATTTCAGACCCGCAAGTTTCGCCTTTTTTGGAGCCAAATTGCGCCCGTACCAGGCCGAACACTTTGATATTATACTAGGCACCGGTTTAAAAAAAATTAAATTAGAGATGTCGGAGTGAATTGACGAGACCTACACCATTTGAAATGGCACAGAACGAAATTTCAGACCCGCAAGTTTCGCCTTTTTTGGAGCCAAATTGCGCCCGTACCAGGCCGAACACTTTGATATTATACTAGGCACCGGTTTAAAAAAAATTAAGTTAGAGATGTCGGAGTGAATTGACGAGACCTATACCATACGAAATGGCACAGAATGAAATTTCAGATCCGCAAGTTTCGCCTTTTTTGGAGCCAAATTGCGCCCGTACCAGGCCGAACACTTTGATATTATACTAGGCACCGGTTTAAAAAAAATTAAGTTAGAGATGTCGGAGTGAATTGACGAGACCTATACCATACGAAATGGCACAGAATGAAATTTCAGATCCGCAAGTTTCGCCTTTTTTGGAGCCAAATTGCGCCCGTACCAAGCCGAACACTTTGATATTATACTAGGCACCGGTTTAAAAAAAATTAAATTAGAGATGTCGGAGTGAATTGACGAGACCTACACCATTTGAAATGGCACAGAACGAAATTTCAGACCCGCAAGTTTCGCCTTTTTTGGAGCCAAATTGCGCCCGTACCAGGCCGAACACTTTGATATTATACTAGGCACCGGTTTAAAAAAAATTAAATTAGAGATGTCGGAGTGAATTGACGAGACCTACACCATTTGAAATGGCACAGAATGAAATTTCAGATCCGCAAGTTTCGCCTTTTTTGGAGCCAAATTGCGCCCGTACCAGGCCGAACACTTTGATATTATACTAGGCACCGGTTTAAAAAAAATTAAATTAGAGATGTCGGAGTGAATTGACGAGACCTACACCATTTGAAATGGCACAGAACGAAATTTCAGACCCGCAAGTTTCGCCTTTTTTGGAGCCAAATTGCGCCCGTACCAGGCCGAACACTTTGATATTATACTAGGCACCGGTTTAAAAAAAATTAAATTAGAGATGTCGGAGTGAATTGACGAGACCTACACCATTTGAAATGGCACAGAACGAAATTTCAGACCCGCAAGTTTCGCCTTTTTTGGAGCCAAATTGCGCCCGTACCAGGCCGAACACTTTGATATTATACTAGGCACCGGTTTAAAAAAATTAAGTTAGAGATGTCGGAGTGAATTGACGAGACCTGCACCATTTGAAATGGCACAGAATGAAATTTCAGATCCGCAAGTTTCGCCTTTTTTGGAGCCAAATTGCGCCCGTACCAGGCCGAACACTTTGATATTATACTAGGCACCGGTTTAAAAAAAATTAAATTAGAGATGTCGGAGTGAATTGACGAGACCTACACCATTTGAAATGGCACAGAACGAAATTTCAGACCCGCAAGTTTCGCCTTTTTTGGAGCCAAATTGCGCCCGTACCAGGCCGAACACTTTGATATTATACTAGGCACCGGTTTAAAAAAAATTAAATTAGAGATGTCGGAGTGAATTGACGAGACCTACACCATTTGAAATGGCACAGAACGAAATTTCAGACCCGCAAGTTTCGCCTTTTTTGGAGCCAAATTGCGCCCGTACCAGGCCGAACACTTTGATATTATACTAGGCACCGGTTTAAAAAAAATTAAATTAGAGATGTCGGAGTGAATTGACGAGACCTACACCATTTGAAATGGCACAGAACGAAATTTCAGACCCGCAAGTTTCGCCTTTTTTGGAGCCAAATTGCGCCCGTACCAGGCCGAACACTTTGATATTATACTAGGCACCGGTTTAAAAAAAATTAAGTTAGAGATGTCGGAGTGAATTGACGAGACCTGCACCATTTGAAATGGCACAGAATGAAATTTCAGATCCGCAAGTTTCGCCTTTTTTGGAGCCAAATTGCGCCCGTACCAGGCCGAACACTTTGATATTATACTAGGCACCGGTTTAAAAAAAATTAAATTAGAGATGTCGGAGTGAATTGACGAGACCTACACCATTTGAAATGGCACAGAACGAAATTTCAGACCCGCAAGTTTCGCCTTTTTTGGAGCCAAATTGCGCCCGTACCAGGCCGAACACTTTGATATTATACTAGGCACCGGTTTAAAAAAAATTAAATTAGAGATGTCGGAGTGAATTGACGAGACCTACACCATTTGAAATGGCACAGAACGAAATTTCAGACCCGCAAGTTTCGCCTTTTTTGGAGCCAAATTGCGCCCGTACCAGGCCGAACACTTTGATATTATACTAGGCACCGGTTTAAAAAAAATTAAATTAGAGATGTCGGAGTGAATTGACGAGACCTACACCATTTGAAATGGCACAGAACGAAATTTCAGACCCGCAAGTTTCGCCTTTTTTGGAGCCAAATTGCGCCCGTACCAGGCCGAACACTTTGATATTATACTAGGCACCGGTTTAAAAAAATTAAATTAGAGATGTCGGAGTGAATTGACGAGACCTACACCATTTGAAATGGCACAGAATAAAATTTCAGATCCGCAAGTTTCGCCTTTTTTGGAGCCAAATTGCGCCCGTACCAGGCCGAACACTTTGATATTATACTAGGCACCGGTTTAAAAAAAATTAAATTAGAGATGTCGGAGTGAATTGACGAGACCTACACCATTTGAAATGGCACAGAACGAAATTTCAGACCCGCAAGTTTCGCCTTTTTTGGAGCCAAATTGCGCCCGTACCAGGCCGAACACTTTGATATTATACTAGGCACCGGTTTAAAAAAAATTAAATTAGAGATGTCGGAGTGAATTGACGAGACCTACACCATTTGAAATGGCACAGAACGAAATTTCAGATCCGCAAGTTTCGCCTTTTTTGGAGCCAAATTGCGCCCGTACCAGGCCGAACACTTTGATATTATACTAGGCACCGGTTTAAAAAAAATTAAATTAGAGATGTCGGAGTGAATTGACGAGACCTATACCGTACGAAATGGCACAGAATGAAATTTCAGATCCGCAAGTTTCGCCTTTTTTGGAGCCAAATTGCGCCCGTACCAGGCCGAACACTTTGATATTATACTAGGCACCGGTTTAAAAAAAATTAAATTAGAGATGTCGGAGTGAATTGACGAGACCTGCACCATTTGAAATGGCACAGAATGAAATTTCAGATCCGCAAGTTTCGCCTTTTTTGGAGCCAAATTGCGCCCGTACCAGGCCGAACACTTTGATATTATACTAGGCACCGGTTTAAAAAAAATTAAGTTAGAGATGTCGGAGTGAATTGACGAGACCTATACCATACGAAATGGCACAGAATGAAATTTCAGATCCGCAAGTTTCGCCTTTTTTGGAGCCAAATTGCGCCCGTACCAGGCCGAACACTTTGATATTATACTAGGCACCGGTTTAAAAAAAATTAAATTAGAGATGTCGGAGTGAATTGACGAGACCTATACCATACGAAATGGCACAGAATGAAATTTCAGATCCGCAAGTTTCGCCTTTTTTGGAGCCAAATTGCGCCCGTACCAGGCCGAACACTTTGATATTATACTAGGCACCGGTTCAAAAAAAATTAAGTTAGAGATGTCGGAGTGAATTGACGAGACCTACACCATTTGAAATGGCACAGAATGAAATTTCAGATCCGCAAGTTTCGCCTTTTTTGGAGCCAAATTGCGCCCGTACCAGGCCGAACACTTTGATATTATACTAGGCACCGGTTTAAAAAAATTAAATTAGAGATGTCGGAGTGAATTGACGAGACCTATACCATACGAAATGGCACAGAATAAAATTTCAGATTCGCGAGTTTCGCCTTTTTTGGAGCCAAATTGCGCCCGTACCAGGCCGAACACTTTGATATTATACTAGGCACCGGTTTAAAAAAAATTAAATTAGAGATGTCGGAGTGAATTGACGAGACCTATACCATACGAAATGGCACAGAATGAAATTTCAGATCCGCAAGTTTCGCCTTTTTTGGAGCCAAATTGCGCCCGTACCAGGCCGAACACTTTGATATTATACTAGGCACCGGTTTAAAAAAAAATTAAATTAGAGATGTCGGAGTGAATTGACGAGACCTACACCATTTGAAATGGCACAGAATGAAATTTCAGATCCGCAAGTTTCGCCTTTTTTGGAGCCAAATTGCGCCCGTACCAGGCCGAACACTTTGATATTATACTAGGCACCGGTTTAAAAAAATTAAATTAGAGATGTCGGAGTGAATTGACGAGACCTACACCATTTGAAATGGCACAGAATGAAATTTCAGATCCGCAAGTTTCGCCTTTTTTGGAGCCAAATTGCGCCCGTACCAGGCCGAACACTTTGATATTATACTAGGCACCGGTTTAAAAAAAATTAAATTAGAGATGTCGGAGTGAATTGACGAGACCTATACCATACGAAATGGCACAGAATGAAATTTCAGATCCGCAAGTTTCGCCTTTTTTGGAGCCAAATTGCGCCCGTACCAGGCCGAACACTTTGATATTATACTAGGCACCGGTTTAAAAAAAATTAAATTAGAGATGTCGGAGTGAATTGACGAGACCTATACCATACGAAATGGCACAGAATGAAATTTCAGATCCGCAAGTTTCGCCTTTTTTGGAGCCAAATTGCGCCCGTAGCAGGCCGAACACTTTGATATTATACTAGGCACCGGTTTAAAAAAAAATTAAATTAGAGATGTCGGAGTGAATTGACGAGACCTACACCATTTGAAATGGCACAGAATGAAATTTCAGATCCGCAAGTTTCGCCTTTTTTGGAGCCAAATTGCGCCCGTACCAGGCCGAACACTTTGATATTATACTAGGCACCGGTTTAAAAAAAATTAAATTAGAGATGTCGGAGTGAATTGACGAGACCTATACCATACGAAATGGCACAGAATGAAATTTCAGATCCGCAAGTTTCGCCTTTTTTGGAGCCAAATTGCGCCCGTACCAGGCCGAACACTTTGATATTATACTAGGCACCGGTTTAAAAAAAATTAAGTTAGAGATGTCGGAGTGAATTGACGAGACCTACACCATTTGAAATGGCACAGAATGAAATTTCAGATCCGCAAGTTTCGCCTTTTTTGGAGCCAAATTGCGCCCGTACCAGGCCGAACACTTTGATATTATACTAGGCACCGGTTTAAAAAAAATTAAATTAGAGATGTCGGAGTGAATTGACGAGACCTATACCATACGAAATGGCACAGAATAAAATTTCAGACCCGCAAGTTTCGCCTTTTTTGGAGCCAAATTGCGCCCGTACCAGGCCGAACACTTTGATATTATACTAGGCACCGGTTTAAAAAAAATTAAATTAGAGATGTCGGAGTGAATTGACGAGACCTATACCATACGAAATGGCACAGAATGAAATTTCAGATCCGCAAGTTTCGCCTTTTTTGGAGCCAAATTGCGCCCGTACCAGGCCGAACACTTTGATATTATACTAGGCACCGGTTTAAAAAAATTAAGTTAGAGATGTCGGAGTGAATTGACGAGACCTACACCATTTGAAATGGCACAGAATGAAATTTCAGATCCGCAAGTTTCGCCTTTTTTGGAGCCAAATTGCGCCCGTACCAGGCCGAACACTTTGATATTATACTAGGCACCGGTTTAAAAAAAATTAAATTAGAGATGTCGGAGTGAATTGACGAGACCTATACCATACGAAATGGCACAGAATGAAATTTCAGATCCGCAAGTTTCGCCTTTTTTGGAGCCAAATTGCGCCCGTACCAGGCCGAACACTTTGATATTATACCACTTACCGGTTTAAAAAAAATTAAATTAGAGATGTCGGAGTGAATTGACGTGACCTATACCATACGAAATGGCACAGAATGAGATTTCAGATCCGCAAGTTTCGCCTTTTTTGGAGCCAAATTGCGCCCGTACCAGGCCGAACACTTTGATATTATACCACTTACCGGTTTAAAAAAAATTAAATTAGAGATGTCGGAGTGAATTGACGAGACCTACACCATTTGAAATGGCACAGAATGAAATTTCAGATCCGCAAGTTTCGCCTTTTTTGGAGCCAAATTGCGCCCGTACCAGGCCGAACACTTTGATATTATACTAGGCACCGGTTTAAAAAAAATTAAATTAGAGATGTCGGAGTGAATTGACGAGACCTATACCATACGAAATGGCACAGAATGAAATTTCAGATCCGCAAGTTTCGCCTTTTTTGGAGCCAAATTGCGCCCGTACCAGGCCGAACACTTTGATATTATACTAGGCACCGGTTTAAAAAAAATTAAATTAGAGATGTCGGAGTGAATTGACGAGACCTATACCATACGAAATGGCACAGAATGAAATTTCAGATCCGCAAGTTTCGCCTTTTTTGGAGCCAAATTGCGCCCGTACCAGGCCGAACACTTTGATATTATACTAGGCACCGGTTTAAAAAAAATTAAATTAGAGATGTCGGAGTGAATTGACGAGACCTATACCATACGAAATGGCACAGAATGAAATTTCAGATCCGCAAGTTTCGCCTTTTTTGGAGCCAAATTGCGCCCGTAGCAGGCCGAACACTTTGATATTATACTAGGCACCGGTTTAAAAAAAAATTAAATTAGAGATGTCGGAGTGAATTGACGAGACCTACACCATTTGAAATGGCACAGAATGAAATTTCAGATCCGCAAGTTTCGCCTTTTTTGGAGCCAAATTGCGCCCGTACCAGGCCGAACACTTTGATATTATACTAGGCACCGGTTTAAAAAAAATTAAATTAGAGATGTCGGAGTGAATTGACGAGACCTATACCATACGAAATGGCACAGAATAAAATTTCAGACCCGCAAGTTTCGCCTTTTTTGGAGCCAAATTGCGCCCGTACCAAGCCGAACACTTTGATATTATACTAGGCACCGGTTTAAAAAAAATTAAATTAGAGATGTCGGAGTGAATTGACGAGACCTATACCATACGAAATGGCACAGAATGAAATTTCAGATCCGCAAGTTTCGCCTTTTTTGGAGCCAAATTGCGCCCGTACCAGGCCGAACACTTTGATATTATACTAGGCACCGGTTTAAAAAAAATTAAGTTAGAGATGTCGGAGTGAATTGACGAGACCTACACCATTTGAAATGGCACAGAATGAAATTTCAGATCCGCAAGTTTCGCCTTTTTTGGAGCCAAATTGCGCCCGTACCAGGCCGAACACTTTGATATTATACTAGGCACCGGTTTAAAAAAAATTAAATTAGAGATGTCGGAGTGAATTGACGAGACCTATACCATACGAAATGGCACAGAATGAAATTTCAGATCCGCAAGTTTCGCCTTTTTTGGAGCCAAATTGCGCCCGTACCAGGCCGAACACTTTGATATTATACTAGGCACCGGTTTAAAAAAAATTAAATTAGAGATGTCGGAGTGAATTGACGAGACCTATACCATACGAAATGGCACAGAATAAAATTTCAGACCCGCAAGTTTCGCCTTTTTTGGAGCCAAATTGCGCCCGTACCAGGCCGAACACTTTGATATTATACTAGGCACCGGTTTAAAAAAAATTAAATTAGAGATGTCGGAGTGAATTGACGAGACCTATACCATACGAAATGGCACAGAATGAAATTTCAGATCCGCAAGTTTCGCCTTTTTTGGAGCCAAATTGCGCCCGTACCAGGCCGAACACTTTGATATTATACTAGGCACCGGTTTAAAAAAAATTAAATTAGAGATGTCGGAGTGAATTGACGAGACCTATACCATACGAAATGGCACAGAATGAAATTTCAGATCCGCAAGTTTCGCCTTTTTTGGAGCCAAATTGCGCCCGTACCAGGCCGAACACTTTGATATTATACTAGGCACCGGTTTAAAAAAATTAAGTTAGAGATGTCGGAGTGAATTGACGAGACCTACACCATTTGAAATGGCACAGAATGAAATTTCAGATCCGCAAGTTTCGCCTTTTTTGGAGCCAAATTGCGCCCGTACCAGGCCGAACACTTTGATATTATACTAGGCACCGGTTTAAAAAAATTAAATTAGAGATGTCGGAGTGAATTGACGAGACCTATACCATACGAAATGGCACAGAATAAAATTTCAGATCCGCAAGTTTCGCCTTTTTTGGAGCCAAATTGCGCCCGTACCAGGCCGAACACTTTGATATTATACTAGGCACCGGTTTAAAAAAAATTAAATTAGAGATGTCGGAGTGAATTGACGAGACCTACACCATTTGAAATGGCACAGAATAAAATTTCAGATCCGCAAGTTTCGCCTTTTTTGGAGCCAAATTGCGCCCGTACCAGGCCGAACACTTTGATATTATACTAGGCACCGGTTTAAAAAAATTAAATTAGAGATGTCGGAGTGAATTGACGAGACCTACACCATTTGAAATGGCACAGAATGAAATTTCAGATCCGCAAGTTTCGCCTTTTTTGGAGCCAAATTGCGCCCGTACCAGGCCGAACACTTTGATATTATACTAGGCACCGGTTTAAAAAAAATTAAATTAGAGATGTCGGAGTGAATTGACGAGACCTACACCATTTGAAATGGCACAGAATGAAATTTCAGATCCGCAAGTTTCGCCTTTTTTGGAGCCAAATTGCGCCCGTACCAGGCCGAACACTTTGATATTATACTAGGCACCGGTTTAAAAAAAATTAAATTAGAGATGTCGGAGTGAATTGACGAGACCTATACCATACGAAATGGCACAGAATAAAATTTCAGATCCGCAAGTTTCGCCTTTTTTGGAGTCAAATTGCGCCCGTACCAGGCCGAACACTTTGATATTATACTAGGCACCGGTTTAAAAAAAATTAAATTAGAGATGTCGGAGTGAATTGACGAGACCTATACCATACGAAATGGCACAGAATAAAATTTCAGATCCGCAAGTTTCGCCTTTTTTGGAGCCAAATTGCGCCCGTACCAGGCCGAACACTTTGATATTATACTAGGCACCGGTTTAAAAAAAATTAAATTAGAGATGTCGGAGTGAATTGACGAGACCTATACCATACGAAATGGCACAGAATAAAATTTCAGATCCGCAAGTTTCGCCTTTTTTGGAGCCAAATTGCGCCCGTACCAGGCCGAACACTTTGATATTATACTAGGCACCGGTTTAAAAAAAATTAAATTAGAGATGTCGGAGTGAATTGACGAGACCTATACCATACGAAATGGCACAGAATAAAATTTCAGACCCGCAAGTTTCGCCTTTTTTGGAGCCAAATTGCGCCCGTACCAGGCCGAACACTTTGATATTATACTAGGCACCGGTTTAAAAAAAATTAAATTAGAGATGTCGGAGTGAATTGACGAGACCTATACCATACGAAATGGCACAGAATAAAATTTCAGATCCGCAAGTTTCGCCTTTTTTGGAGCCAAATTGCGCCCGTACCAGGCCGAACACTTTGATATTATACTAGGCACCGGTTTAAAAAAAATTAAGTTAGAGATGTCGGAGTGAATTGACGAGACCTATACCATTTGAAATGGCACAGAATGAAATTTCAGATCCGCAAGTTTCGCCTTTTTTGGAGCCAAATTGCGCCCGTACCAGGCCGAACACTTTGATATTATATTAGCCACCGGTTTAAAAAAAAATTAAATTAGAGATGTCGGAGTGAATTGACGAGACCTACACCATTTGAAATGGCACAGAATAAAATTTCAGATCCGCAAGTTTCGCCTTTTTTGGAGCCAAATTGCGCCCGTACCAGGCCGAACACTTTGATATTATACTAGGCACCGGTTTAAAAAAAATTAAGTTAGAGATGTCGGAGTGAATTGACGAGACCTATACCATACGAAATGGCACAGAATGAAATTTCAGACCCGCAAGTTTCGCCTTTTTTGGAGCCAAATTGCGCCCGTACCAGGCCGAACACTTTGATATTATACTAGGCACCGGTTTAAAAAAAATTAAATTAGAGATGTCGGAGTGAATTGACGAGACCTATACCATACGAAATGGCACAGAATGAAATTTCAGACCCGCAAGTTTCGCCTTTTTTGGAGCCAAATTGCGCCCGTACCAGGCCGAACACTTTGATATTATACTAGGCACCGGTTTAAAAAAAATTAAATTAGAGATGTCGGAGTGAATTGACGTGACCTATACCATACGAAATGGCACAGAACGACATTTCAGATCCGCAAGTTTCGCCTTTTTTGGAGCCAAATTGCGCCCGTACCAGGCCGAACACTTTGATATTATACTAGGCACCGGTTTAAAAAAAATTAAATTAGAGATGTCGGAGTGAATTGACGAGACCTATACCATACGAAATGGCACAGAATGAAATTTCAGATCCGCAAGTTTCGCCTTTTTTGGAGCCAAATTGCGCCCGTACCAGGCCGAACACTTTGATATTATACCACTTACCGGTTTAAAAAAAATTAAATTAGAGATGTCGGAGTGAATTGACGTGACCTATACCATTTGAAATGGCACAGAATAAAATTTCAGATCCGCAAGTTTCGCCTTTTTTGGAGTCAAATTGCGCCCGTACCAGGCCGAACACTTTGATATTATACTAGGCACCGGTTTAAAAAAAATTAAATTAGAGATGTCGGAGTGAATTGACGAGACCTATACCATACGAAATGGCACAGAATGAAATTTCAGACCCGCAAGTTTCGCCTTTTTTGGAGCCAAATTGCGCCCGTACCAGGCCGAACACTTTGATATTATACTAGGCACCGGTTTAAAAAAAATTAAATTAGAGATGTCGGAGTGAATTGACGAGACCTATACCATACGAAATGGCACAGAATGAGATTTCAGATCCGCAAGTTTCGCCTTTTTTGGAGCCAAATTGCGCCCGTACCAGGCCGAACACTTTGATATTATACTAGGCACCGGTTTAAAAAAATTAAATTAGAGATGTCGGAGTGAATTGACGTGACCTATACCATTTGAAATGGCACAGAATAAAATTTCAGATCCGCAAGTTTCGCCTTTTTTGGAGTCAAATTGCGCCCGTACCAGGCCGAACACTTTGATATTATACTAGGCACCGGTTTAAAAAAATTAAATTAGAGATGTCGGAGTGAATTGACGTGACCTATACCATACGAAATGGCACAGAATGAGATTTCAGATCCGCAAGTTTCGCCTTTTTTGGAGCCAAATTGCGCCCGTACCAGGCCGAACACTTTGATATTATACTAGGCACCGGTTTAAAAAAATTAAATTAGAGATGTCGGAGTGAATTGACGAGACCTATACCATACGAAATGGCACAGAATGAAATTTCAGACCCGCAAGTTTCGCCTTTTTTGGAGCCAAATTGCGCCCGTACCAGGCCGAACACTTTGATATTATACTAGGCACCAGTTTAAAAAAAATTAAATTAGAGATGTCGGAGTGAATTGACGTGACCTATACCATTTGAAATGGCACAGAATAAAATTTCAGATCCGCAAGTTTCGCCTTTTTTGGAGTCAAATTGCGCCCGTATCAGGCCGAACACTTTGATATTATACTAGGCACCGGTTTAAAAAAAATTAAATTAGAGATGTCGGAGTGAATTGACGTGACCTATACCATTTGAAATGGCACAGAATAAGATTTCAGATCCGCAAGTTTCGCCTTTTTTGGAGTCAAATTGCGCCCGTACCAGGCCGAACACTTTGATATTATACTAGGCACCGGTTTAAAAAAAATTAAATTAGAGATGTCGGAGTGAATTGACGTGACCTATACCATTTGAAATGGCACAGAATAAGATTTCAGATCCGCAAGTTTCGCCTTTTTTGGAGTCAAATTGCGCCCGTACCAGGCCGAACACTTTGATATTATACTAGGCACCGGTTTAAAAAAAATTAAATTAGAGATGTCGGAGTGAATTGACAAGACCTATGCCATTCGAAGTGGCACAGAATGAAATTTTGGAACCGCAAGTTTCGCCTTTTTTGGAGCCAAATTGCGCCGTACCGGGCCACGTTTGAGCATTAAGGCTGCTTACATTAGGTTTTTACATGCGATTCATCTTTCAAAATTGCCAATTTCATTTCTTGGTTTCTAGTTTGATGGCAAGGATTCTCGATCGTTATCAAGTCAAAACTACAAACCTTTGATCAAAGGTTTGTAAACTCTGGCGTTTAGAAACCGTCATCGTAAAGCGGTCATCCTTTTCCAATCACTTACTTTCTAATCAGTCTTGCAAGTGCTGCCGCAACAATGTAAGCAATAATTTATTAAAATACTTAAAAGCGAGTGAACAAAGCGCCAAAGATCATCAATAAAATACTGCTGACAACTTGAACCGAGTCATTATTCTGCGCGAATCCAATCTGGTATTTCTCGAATTTGTCATCAACCCTGAGGGCAACACAATATTTCTGGAGAAAATCACTGCCAAACGCAAAATCATATTCGTATTCTGGATACGACGAGTCAATTCGAGCACTGTAAGTCTTGTCCGGATCGTAGTACCAAGAGAATTGTTTGGCGGTCGTTTTGTAAGTTTGGTTTCCGATCGAGAATCCAATATCATGGAAATTTTTCTCGTCCTTAGCGGAATGCTCACTGTAATATTTGTCGCGTATTTTATCGGGAACCTCGGTGTAACGACCGGGAAGTAGTCCGACGATTTGATCCTTAAGAGTCTCCTTCCCAACTTTGATACTAAAAATGTAATGGAAAATACATGTACGCCATAAATAAATTGTATCTTTGAGTAATTTAAGATACTTTTTATCTTGTCAACTGAGTGTTGTGCCTTCTAACTTACTCAGTTTTGAATCTCCATCCACCCTCACTCAATGCGTCGACATATGTGAATTCCTCGCACAGGTTGCCTTTGTATTCGCCGAAAGTAATTGTTCCATCAGACCAGAAGTCGTATCCCCTGCCGGGCTGAAAGAAAACAAAGTCTAATTTTCCTACTAATGTAAATTCTTACCCGACTCATGTAATAATGACCTTCTTGAATAGTGATCTGTTTTACGGATAGTTTCTTCATGATATCCTTGACCACACTTGTCTCCGAATCACCGATTCCAAGGCCGAAAACACCATCATATCTGAAAGTGAATCTCGTGTCTCCTCGTGTTATGACTCCCAATTTTACTGGTAGTTCAATATCGCCAAACTTGATGGTGTCCTCGAAAAGGGTGCCGGCAAAATCTCGGTATCTCCGGAATCGGTCCCTGAACAAGAAGTCCGTCTCACGGCCGCCTGTTTTTCTGAAAACGGAATAGTGGACAACTTGGAAAAATGCCATTGGAACTACGCCTCGACGCTCCTTTCTGAAGCCAAACTTACTCTGCATGATACGTATAAGCATGCGTATTATTTGTGCAGTAAGCGTTTCGATAGTTGCAACTTCCATTGAAAACCCAAGAAAACTGCCGATTTGTGTCCAGCAATACCTTTATGGGCCGGCTCTCATTTCCCAGTGTGAATTCAAAAAACGGGTCATCAAAGATAGAAGCTAAAAGATGTTTAAGATTTCAGTTACGGTTTTGTTTGACTCACTGAATCCATAATGAAACGAGTAATCCGCTACGGCATATGCACAGCATAACAAAATGATGATTGAGATCTTGGGCAGCGTCATTTTAAACACAATGTAAATACAATAGGAAAATCATTTAAAAAGCTCCAGCGATTAATGGAAAGGGACTGATAAGGGCACTCCTTTGTTGACTGGCCGTTGAGTAAGACTCAAGAGAGGAACACAATACAAATCACGTCACAATTTGTAACTATCTATGTATTGCAAATTCTGGCCTAACATAGTAACTGGCAAAGTTCAAACAGTTTATTTATTGTTAGTGTAAATTTCACACAAGTATCCTCAATATTCCAAGGACAAGTGAACTTATTAAAGTTGTTGCAAAACAAATCCTTCTTGCTGAATTCTCCGCAAACCCGATTTGATAATGCACCACAGACTTGTGCGCTCGTAATGCAACACAGTAGTGTTGAAGAAAATCACTTCCAAATGCAAAGTCGTAACCATAGTTAGGATAGGCGATATCGATTATGGGTTCGTAGTAATTGCCCTAAAATTTTGTGTGTCATATTATTTGTCCCTACCGCTTCCACATAATAAAGATAATCGTTTTTGTTTATGCCACAGGTTTTTCCGTCGACTGAGAATGAAATCTCATGGAAGTTTGACTCGTCTGTAGCTTTTTTATCGCTAAAAAGCTCGTTGTAAATGGACAGAGGTACTTGGGTTGGGCGACCAGGAACGAACCCAATTTTTTGGTTGGTTAAAGTCTCGTTTCCAATGTGAACACTGAAACTTTTGAAATCAACACAAGAATTAAGAACGGACGAGGGAGCTAGTTTCGACCGGATCTCATACGAATCTGATGCATAGGAATTTGGCCAGCAAGAATTTGGATATCCGAAAACCCAAACCAATTGTGTATGACGCAAAAAATAACAAATCTAAAGGCTTACTCGGCCCGAAATTGCCATGAAGTCGCGGTCGCATTAACATAGGTAAATGGCCCACATTTGGTGCTTCCTCGAAGTTTGCCAAACACAACGGAGCCTTTGGAAATCATCTCATTTTTGGCGTTTTTCTAAAGTTATATATGTTTAAATAACTGGATACAAAAGTCATAGTAGCTGTAAGATAGTACGTACTCTGGGAATATTATATTTCCCTTCTTGAATTACAATTTGTGCCGTTGAAATGTCGGTCATAATGTTCTTGATGATATTGGTCCTTCCATTGCTAATCCCAAGACCCAAAACCCCGTCCCATTCAAAATTATAGCTGGGGTGGCCGTGATCAACAACAAGCACATCTGTGTGGCATCCTATAGAGTCCACTCTCACAACATCGGTAAACAAAAATCCTCCAAAATTTCGATTGTAATCGTACTTGTCCATCAAAGTTTTGTTGGTTAGTTTACCGTTTGTTTTTCTAAAAATATCGAGATTTCATTGAGAACGTCAGCAAGCCAACTCTTACTTGTAGTCATACAAATAATCGTGCTTATTCTTCGTACATTCAAATCCCTTATCGCCACAGACTTTGTCGAATACCATCGTGTACGGTCGATTTGTGTCCAATAAAACTTTCGCCTCCCGTTTGTCATCACCAAAACGGACAAGAAAAAATGGACTGGATGGATAAGCTACAAGGGATTTTAAAATACCGTTTGATAATTTAAAAATGCTAAATATTAATATATATGGTTATTCAAGATGGAAAGGTTTGTAAATCAAAGCTTAAAACACGATTTCTGAGTGAGTGTAGCAGCCGTGGACATAGAAAAAAATCGATTTTAAGCTTTTGCTTTTAAAATGACCGCAGGCATCCAGTAAACATATTCCTGAAATATTTTTGCCTAATTCTCTCATTAACCTACTGTAATTTACAATTTAATGTTTTTACAGTAATCGACTATTACAGCATAACTACTCACTAGAAATGGCTGAAATTGAGAATACTGATGTTTTCGGGTATGCTCGTCATTGTGAATCCAGAATTTTGGCGGTCGGGTTACTGTAACATACCGCAATATGGTTTCGGCCGAACAAAATCGGCCATAAAAAATTTGTTTCTGAAATGCCGCAGCCGATTTTTACATATGTTAATCAGCGTAAAATTCTGCCCTAGAAACATTTAAAAAAAGTGTAAAAAGTCATCACCCCTTTTTCGTGGTGTAGTGGATTTTGGTCAAATTTAGTAATCCGAAGGTCGCGGGTTCGATCCCCGTGGAAGGAAAATGCGTAAAACTGTACAAAACCTCAAAAAATTGGTTGAGGTGGATTGATTATGTATTCCAGAAGTATGAAAAATTGTATCAAAGTTGATTTCCGAATTTGAAAGCATTTTTTTGATGATGAAACTTGGATTTGGGTTTCCGTGGATTATGGTGCAAATTTAGTCTAGGAAATAGCTAAAGGTGTTTTTAATTAGGTTTTTTAGCCTTCTGAATTCAATGGACCAGGGTTTTTGGCTATAGGATTACTGTAACATAGACAAACCGGATTTCGGCCGCTTAAAATCGGCCGTAAAACGGTTGTTTCTAAGCACACGCAGCTAATTCCTCAATTGTTGGAATCAGCGTGAAATTCTGCTCTAGAATCATTAAATATAATATCCTAACTGGTCGCACAAATTCCAAGGATTTTTTCGAGCAGATTAGAATTTTTTCAGTAAAAAAAAGTCATCCGTGGAAATCGAAAAAAAAAATCTGAGATTTTGGTCTAGAAATGTTTGCATACGTTGATGAAACTTAGCCTCAAAATATTTTTGGCTAATTCTTTCGCTAATATAGTTTTATTTACAATTTCCAAGTTTTAAAGTAAGTCACTACTGAAAAAAAAGTATTCAACCAATAAGCCATTGTTTAGGTGAAAATTGGGTGAAATTTCACGCTGATTCCAAAAATTGAGGAATTAGCTACGTGTGTTTAGAAACAACCGTTTTACGGCCGATTTTAAGCGGCCGAAATCCGTTTTGTCTATGTTACAGTAATCCTATGGCCAAAAACCCTGCTCCATTGAATTCAGAAGGCTAAAAAACCTAATTATAAACAACTGTAGCTATTTCCTAGACTAAATTTGCACCATAATCCACGGAAACCAAAATCCAAGTTTCATCATCAAAAAAATGCTTTCAAATTCGGAAATCAACTTTGATACAATTTTTCATACTTCTGGAATACATAATCAATCCACCTCAACCAATTTTTTGAGGTTTTGTACAGTTTTACGCATTTTCCTTCCACGGGGATCGAACCCGCGACCTTCGGATTACTAAATTTGACCAAAATCCACTACACCACGAAAAAGGGGTGATGACTTTTTACACTTTTTTTAAATGTTTCTAGGGCAGAATTTTACGCTGATTAACATATGTAAAAATCAGCTGCGGCATTTCAGAAACAAATTTTTTATGGCCGATTTTGTTCGGCCGAAACCATATTGCGGTGTGTTACAGTAACCCGACCGCCAAAATTCTGGATTCACAATGACGAGCATACCCGAAAACATCAGTATTCTCAATTTCAGCCATTTCTAGTGAGTAGTTATGCTGTAATAGTCGATTACTGTAAAAACATTAAATTGTAAATTGCAGTAGGTTAATGAGAGAATTAGGCAAAAATATTTCAGTAATATGTTTACTGGATGCCTGCGGTCATTTTAAAATCAAAAACTCAAAATCGATTTTTTTCTATGTCCAGGCCTAACTGGCGGCTGATTCACTGACTCAGAAATCGTGTTTTAATATTTTCAGAAACGGCATGAATAGAAGAAAAACTGAAAAACTTACCGACATTATACCTGTAAGTGTGATCCGCATAGGATGCGCTCAAGAAAATAACAATGGCTACGAAAAACAAGAAGGTAGCCATGGCTTTGAGGAAAATAAGTATTATAAAGAAGTGCATTTTTGCTTGGTTTATATAATCAAACAAGTCATAAAGCTATTAAATTAAAATGATAACAGCGAATGAGTTCTCTGTTCACCCACACCTCTCAATGAGTAATTCCATTACTTTTGCAATACAATAACTTTTTGGGACTTTTCTGGGGAGAGTTATCAATTGTATTGAAGCTGATAATGGCGTCGATATTATTGCAATAGCCTTTGAAGTAGCAAAATCATGTATTTTTATGCGAAATATTTCCTTCTGTTTGACATCACTTTTTTGATTGCATTTTATTTCTATTGCAGCTTTTATTTACAATTTTGGTTGTAAAAAAACGTTTTTCTTATCACACAATGACTCATAATTGATGAATTATCGTTCTAAGCCGCTTTCACAAATGGAATTAATTAACCGATTGCCTGATCTCTAGGCTCAGTCAGTCTACATAAATTACGGCAATAAATGGAAGCATTCAAATTTTTTTCGATTCATCCACCATGGCAAACTCCATACCGCCAACCTTGATGATGTCATTATAGATTGCACTTTGTAGGTTGCGATCTTTGTCATATTAATTGTCAGTAAACTTTTGCGAGCAATGGTAAAGTTAAAACTTCGTAATTTTACTTTCAAACTTTCATGACTGCAGACACCTTGACTACTCACAAATCATATGTCGCATTACGAGAAAAATGATTGATGGATTGTTATTTGAAAGATAAGAAAATAAAATCAAATTAATCAAGCGATAAGAACTTACAAGGGAAGTCACTTTTTTCGCAAGTCGATCCCTACTGGTGACCTAGTGGACTGTGAAGGCCTCAGGCTGTGTCAGGCTCTGCTACCGAAGCTCACTTCTCCAACTCCGTTTTTTTGGAGGGTCTTTTAGGAACCTTTTTTGCGTGAACTTTGATGAGCCATAACTCTGCCCTCAGGGCCCGTAAACACTTTTGGACGCCAGATTCTTCTTACACCGCCTGAGGCCTTCACAGTCCACTAGGTCACCAGTATGGATCGATCTGCGAAAAAAGTGACCTACCTTGTTAGTGCCGTTAATTTTTATATTGTCTCATTTTGAATGAATTTTAAGTAGGTCAAAACTCAGGGTTGAGCTGCCTTTTTATGGAGTAAGCAAAATGCGACCAAAATTCGATTTTCGAAAGAGGTGCGGCCTCGTAAACCGTGATAATACATTACGCATGCAAGCTAATTTCTGATTGATCTTTTATTTCTGAGCCAAGGATGACATTACGATCTATATCAAACATTTATTTTCTTCTTCTTGGCGACTCCAAATTCTCCGCCAAACCTATTTTTGTCTTCTCCAGTTTGTCATCATATTTCAGCGCTACGCAATAGTGTTGCAAAAATTCGCTTCCAAATCCAAATTTGTAATTGTATGCAGAATAGGAGAAGCCAAGAAGACTTGAGTACTTTTTCTTGTCCTAAAAAGGTCCCACATTTATAAATGATTGAATATTTACCTCAGGATCATACATCGTGTAGTCTTCTTTAGCGACTTTATATTCCTTGGATCCAATTAAAAGACTGATGTCTGGGTATTCCTCTTGGGTCTCGGCGTCAAAAGGGAAATGAGCGTCGAGAATGGGGATCGGAATCTCGGACATTCGGCCGGGGAGGAAACCGATCGTTTGGTTTTTGTATTCCGTTGATCCTATTCTGACACTGAAACAACAAGTTAAATTTTAAAAGTTCTTTTCGAATGGCAAGCAAACCGAAAATAAATTATTTTTTTGCATTCCGTAAATTTGCCGTGAAAGGTCACATCTTATAGTCATCAAAAAAATCATGTTTCTCTGTGAGATCTTTAGTTAATGCGAATCTCAAGTAACTAAAAAGTTTGCACATTAGACTTTGTACACGGTTCTAAAGGAAAGTATCTTACTCCGCAACAAACTGCCATTCCCCATCGTATCTGGTGTCGTAAAAGGTAAACGGTCCGCACTTCCCATCAGAATACCGGCCAAAAGTATATGCTCCGGCTGAGTTTAAACTCTGATTGACCGGCTGAAATTATTTTCCTTATTTCCCAGTAGGACATTAAGAAGCACGGCTCAATGCGACGGTTATCAGCTTACCCTGGGCAAAAAGTAATGTCCTTGCTGCACAGTCAACTGCTTGACACTTAAATCCCTCATGATTCTAGTGATAATGCTCCGTTTTCTCTCGTCATATCCTAGTCCTAGAACTCCATCAGGTGCAAAAAATGTAATTCCCTCGCCTGAAGTTACAAGTCCAATGGCTATTGGATATTCGAGATTCCCGACTCGAATGACGTTATTCGCATAGACTCCTTTAAATAAATTGTATCCATTGTAATCCTCATCGTCGAATCTGTCCTTTGTCGGTGTTCCACCAGCAACTTTAGGGTCATAAACATGTTGGTGAGGGTTCATTGTGCATCTCGAACCGCGACAGTTCGTCGAGAATACCCATGAATAAGGCCGATTGAAGTCGAGTTGGGCTTTGAAGGGTTGGTTGTCTTTTCCAATAAAGAATTCAATGTATGGGGGATCGGGATAGGCTGAAAACTATGTTTGTATATTTGTAATTAAGAGATAACAATATGTGAATTTGTGAAACTCACCCGTTTGGTACCTGTAAGTGAAGTCAGCCACAACACAGCCAACAAAAAGTAGCAAGAGAAAATAATTCATATTTGATTGTGCAAGTTGTACCACCGTCTTACTTTTATACTCGCTAACTAAAGATACAAATCTGATATCAAGACAGGGTTTGTATCGCTATCTTTTTAAAGTCTAATCGTCATGGAAATAAAACACAGAATACTGTTGTAGCCTCTTAAAAGTGTAGAAATCGGAATTGTATTATGGGTTTGAGCTTTATTTACACAAAAATTCATAGAATTTAAATATTTAAGTTACTCTTCAGCGGATTCTTTGGCTTCTTTAAACTTTTCCGGGGTCATAATCAGCTGGTGCATAAATTGTTTGGCCGATTCGGACATCTGATCTACATCTGTTTCATCAGGCTTTTGTGTGCTCACGTGCTCCTCAAAGTCTGGATCAGCCAAGAGACGAATTGCATGTCGAGTTTCATTGTCTGAAAATTAAAACTTATTTTACGTCATTTTGATTGCATTAGGTCATTTAAAATTATTCTTACCAGCCAAAACCCCAGTAAGTGAGGGCACTTTCTTGATGATCTCCTCTCTCATTTCCTTGGTCATTTCTTCGAATGCGAGGATAGCCGGGGTAAAAGCGATGGCAAAAGTTTTGCGCTCCTCGACAGTAGCGTTATCTCCGGCCAATGCAATGGGAAACATTTGAGGAGCAGCCCTTTCTACCTGAAGTTACAGTAACAAAAATAAGTGATAATGATAAAAAATATTAAAAAAATGGCGAATGCAAAAATAGAGGGGTCCTTCTTACCGACAAAACCAACTTTTTGACCCTATCATCAGCATCGGTCATATTAAGAGCCTCGTCCATAATATCAATGTAGATATTAAACATCGTCTCGTTCGCGAGGAGATTTTGGACTTTCTCATTGCTAGGTGGGCCAACCGAAGCAATTACTCGATGGAGAACAGCTTTGTCAGCCTTGGACCAGCCTCGGTTGTACTTGGCTTGGAGCTTCATGCCAATGTCTGCAATAATTTTATTATCCTTAACCATTAGCCCTTATATTTTATCATGAAATGCATAAAACAGATAAAGCTACTGTCCAAATCTCTTACCAGTTAACCCAGGGATCAGCTCCTCATACTCACTACTCTGTACAACCACAAACAAGGTGCAAACCACAGTAAACAGAACTTGAGTCATGTCGACGAGCTTTGGTGAGGCATATTTTGATGTCCTTTTATATAATCCGCCCGTGTTTTCGAGATGTTTCAGTAAATTAATGGAAGAAAGGAGCGCGAATAACAATGAAATTACTAGTTAGGGGAACACTTGTTATTCCGCGCGGAACCCCACCTCGATTGTCTTATTTTGCGAGAACGCGGAGCTCATAAAGTTTGCGAATTCCTGAATGGAACCTAGGTTAATTGCTTAAATAAATTTAAGCTCGATTTGGAATAAATCGGGAAAACCTATTTGTCTCCGAGCATTCAAGTTTCGACATCAGTAAATGAAGAAACAGAGCCTTTCGGCCTCTTTTACAAATTTGCTTAAGCTTTCAAACATACCTCATCAAAAAAATCGATAACTTTTTATTCTAAAGATTGGGGTTTTGATTGCTTTTGCAACCGCATTTACTGACAGGCCGAATCGATATGAATTTGTCATCTTTTATTCAAATTAATAATATGTACATAACACGTCATATGCACCGGAATTGTACTTAACAGACTAGCTGTTGGCATGAAATTAGATCCGTAATTAAGTAGTCTAATGCACTTTCCGCCTAGCTCTATAACCAGTTCTCTAATAGCCTGGAGCAGTTTTGGCAGGTCCACAGTGGTCGCAGCTTCCTTTGGGACCGGGTTCCCCGACCTTTCCTTCTTCTCCAGCGGGTCCCTTCTTTCCTGGACGGCCGTCTGGACCAGCTGGACCGGGTTTGCCGGCTTCTCCCTTGAGTCCGGGTTTCCCTGGTTCTCCCTTCTCTCCACGGATTCCTGGTCGACCTTCTGGACCTGGTGGGCCAGGTGGTCCAGTAAGGGTTGGGCCTGGCAGAAGACGGCCGGGATGTCCTCGGTTCCCAGGGCGTCCTTGAGGTCCTGCTTCTCCTGGTGGTCCCCGTTCTCCAATTGGTCCTGGCTGTCCCATTTCTGCGTATTGTCCTGGCTCTCCCCGTTCTCCAGGCCATCCAACTTGTCCTTTGGGTCCTGGAGCTCCGGGTGGACCTTGAGGGCCTTCTTCACAATCAAAGCAGAAGTCGACTTTGGGTGCTGGGAGGGGAGGATGTCCATCTTCCCCTTGAGCACCGGGCTCTCCAGGGGCTCCATCATGCCCTGGCTCTCCATCCTCTCCCTTAGGGCCTGGGGGTCCACGAGGAGAAGTTCCGCATCCACAGCAGTTATTTTGAGGAGCTGGGCTTGGAAGAGATGAGGCCCAGGATGAAGATGGGGCAGAGGTGACTGGGCTAGCGGGAGATGAGTCATAGCCAGCGTCACGACGAACGCGAGGGAAGACTTTAGAGAGAACCTGAAATAAAATAAACCAATAACTTCCAAAATATTTAGCAAGTAGGATTTCAAAAAACAAATGCAGATTAAGAAAGCTTGCCTGAGTCCTTGAAACCTCTTTCCAAATATTTCCGGACTTCAGTTTGCAGAAATCCAGCTCACTTTGCATGCCCGACTGTACATGTTGAATGTGACTGTAGACCATGGGCACAAGAACCACGCAGGAAAGTGTGGCAATTGTGGCCAGAGCGACGCCGAAGAAGGCCACGGCCTTCAGCGAATCGGCCTCCTCCTTTCGGTCTTTCAACTGAGTCTGCATGCTCAATCACACCCCGATTTCAGTGATCCCTTCGCATTTTATACTTGACATGGAAGTGGGACGACCTTAGTTCCGCGACCGTGATCCCGGCGTTCATGGTCGGGCCTGGATCTCGCCACGAAATCCTCACTTATCACTTTCACTTTCTTTCCACTGAAACCGACGAAAAGAAAAGAGCGCCAAAAAAGTTTAATTTGCGATACGTCAACAGCGATAAGATGAGGGTATTTGGGAGGAGGAAGCAAGATACAAAGCAATTCGGAAAGAGCGCCAGAGATCCTCACTTTTTCACTTTCAGCCACACTTTACCTTCCCCTTCTTTTTGCACTTGCCAAAAACCGGTTGCAACTCTCGCACCTTTTCGGGGAGTGATAAGCGCCCGTGATATCCCACTGTGACCGTAGATTCCAACTTTTTGCAGAGCACTTATAAATTGATCGAAAAGTTATTAGTTCGAAATAAGAACGTTTAATTAAACAAGTGATTGAAATCATAAAACCAATGAAAATTTTAAAATTAGTCAAATATTGAAAACAAAGTCGATTGCAAAAGCATGCCAAGGAATCTGTGGCGAAATAGTGTCCAATGTTCTCTACAATAAAAGAAAACATCAAATATGTAAAAAGAATCAAGGCTACTGATCTCACAAAAATCAAAATCTCGCGGTCAAAAGTCATCTTTCCAAGCACCTACTTTAAAATTTTTGTCGTAATGATATTTACTAGCCCTCCACCCATATTCAAACCCTCCATTCCCCATTAATCACTCGGTTATAACATCGTCATTGATAAAGACATCGAATATCCCCCGCTGTCCACTAAAAGCCCCGTTAATCCTCCGTCCACAAAAAAAGTTTTAAAAAACAGCTCGGACCCGCACTGCGCCCTCCGGATGAGTGTGATCTCTCCTTATCAGTGCGAAAATCCAGTCAAAAGCCACTTTTTTCGAGTGGGATGGACGTTATAAAAGACGATAAAAATGGAAAGGTTTGGGTTTAGAGGCGATCACGTCCAACCTTGGGCAGCGACGGATTTACCTGGGCTTAACCCTCAACTTGCTACTGACTTATGTCTCTTCTTAGAGGATTTACTTTACCTATTAAACTAAATATTTCCTTTTGCATAACTGGACTTATAAGACATTATATTCGCCGAGGACATTTTTAATTTTTATTTTACAGTCTTCGTTACAGGATGCCTGGCCAAAAAGACAGGGCGGAAGATGCCCAGGCCCTCAAACGAGTGGTTATGTTCGGAGTAATCTTCTCAACCCTAACCACCGCTTTTTTCGTATTTTATATCCCAATGGTCTACAATCGTCTTCAACATCTACAGTCATCCATGTCTGCCGAGCTGGAATTCTGTAAGCTCCGATCGGAAAACATCCATAGAGAAGTTGCCAGAACACAAGTAAATACTCATTTTAATTGATTTTGTTCCATATTGCTTCATGTGTATTATTACTCTTATAGGCTTTGTCATCGGCTCATCCTCGGCATGCTGGAGAACATCACCGTAACTACCGATATGCTGAAGAAGACAGTTATGGAGCTAAACCCGGTTCTGCACCTGCCGCTCTAACTTCAGGCATTACAAAAGCCGGCCCAGAATCCAACGGGGTTTGCTGTGGCTGCGGAGTCTCACCTAAGGGACCTCGAGGACCGCCAGGCCCAGAAGGAGAGATTGGAGAGGATGGACCACCTGGTCCTGAGGGAAACCCCGGAGAAGAAGGTGCTCCACCCAAACCGGCTCCAAAAGTCAATTGGTGCTTCGATTGCGATGAAGCCGAAATTGGTCCACCAGGAAAACCTGGACCCAAGGGACCACCTGGATTGGAGGGAGAGAAAGGAGAACCAGGCCGATTTGCTGAACAGGGTCTGCCTGGTGGCGTTGGACCTCTGGGAGAACCTGGGCCAGCTGGACCACCCGGACCTCGTGGTCAACGTGGACGGCCAGGAAAACTTAAGCCAGGAGAAGTTGTTACTGGACCCCCTGGACCAGCCGGGCCCGAAGGAAGACCTGGTCCACGGGGAGATCGCGGTCCAACCGGAGAAAAAGGACCACTTGGTCCACCTGGATCACCCGGAAAACAAGGACAGGAAGGGGCACCTGGAAGAACTGGACCACCTGGAGAAGGAGGACCTCCAGGATCCACCGGAAACAAAGGAGCTTGCGACCATTGTCAACAACCTCGTTTGGCCCCTGGATACTTTATCTAATCATGACATCACTTGTATATTTTGGCTCTTAGAAGTGCGGCTAGATAATATTATGTATAGAAAAGCGTCCGGCAAGCCGATGCTCTTGATCGTTTAACGATTAATTCCAAGTGATCTCGATCAAATAAAAAATTGGACTATAATTACTGTTTGGTATAATTTATTCCAAATATACAAAGCAAAGGAAGAGCATGAGATAATGACCCGGATGAGCATCGTTGGCTGTAAACCCAATGAGAATCAGCCACACTAACCAACTCAATTGCACTGCGGGCTGAACTACAGGCCAATCTAATAGCCTGGAGCAGTCTTGGCTGGGCCACAGTGATCGCAAGATCCCTCGGGACCCTTCTCTCCTTGTTTGCCCTCCTCTCCTGGTCCTCCGTCCTTTCCTGGTTCTCCTTCTGGTCCTTCGTCTCCGGCTGGTCCTGGATATCCCTTGGTTCCTGGCTGGCCGTCGTTTCCTGGCTGACCGCGTTCTCCTGGTTGTCCGTGAGGTCCTGGTGGGCCTGGAGGTCCGATCTTTGGTGGAGTGTCGACCAAGCGGCCTGGATGTCCTGGGTTTCCTTCTTGTCCTTGGTCTCCGGGTGGTCCTTGAGGTCCTGGGGGTCCGAGTGGGCCAGGGGGTCCTGGACGGGCACGGGGTTTGTTCTGACCTGGAAGTCCTCCAAGACCGCTGGGTCCCTTTGGTCCGGCGTTTCCTGGAGCTCCTTGTGGGCCTGGTGGGCAGTCGAAGCATGGGCTGTATGCAGGAGCAGGGCGAGGAGTTGGTCCTTCTGCTCCGTCCTTTCCTGGAGGTCCTTGTTGTCCATCTTCTCCTGGAGCTCCATCCTCTCCTGGTGGGCCTGGGGGTCCGTTTGGCGAGTGACCGCATCCGCAGCAAGCTGGTCGAGCTGGAGCAGCAAATCCACCGCGAGGAGCCGAGCCGCCGAAGCTGGATGGAGCAGTGAATGCTGGAGCAGCTCCACCATAGCCGCCGAGAGAATCTCCTCCATAAGATTGGCGTTTGCCGATAGCACGAGAAACTCGTGGGTTAGCTCCAGCCATCATCTACAAATCAGAGAAATGAGAATTCGAAAATATTCAAAATAAGTTGTAAGGCATTAGGTTTACCTGGGTTCGGGTGATTTCGCGGAGAACGTTCGCGGATCTCATTTTGCAAAAGTCGACTTCACTCTGCATACCAGATTGGATGTGCTGCAAATGACTGTAGATCATTGGCACCGACAAAACAGTGAACAATGTAGCCACTGTGGCCATGGTAACACCGGCGAAGGCGATAGCCCTAAGGCCATCGGCCTCTTGCTTGCCGTCCATCTGTTTGTATGGCGGGGAAGAGCCTTTCAGAGAGTCCATGCTGAGTCGATTGCGAGAACCCGAACGACTTCTGGCTAAACTGGTCGACCCAGATTCCTTTTATACTGGAAGCATCACTGACTCCGTCGCCGCATTCCGCGAGAACCGAGCCCATTGTGTGTTGGCCCAGGGCGAAGACAAAAGAGTGCAAAAAGCGGTGGTGGGGCGAAAGCGCGCAAACTTTTTTCGAACCAATTTAAAAAACGCCCGAGATCCTGACCCCAGTGGAGACAATAAGACACTAATTACCCGCGATGACTCGATTGATAAGGTTTCAGGTTTTCAGGAAAACGGCAGACATGATACGGAATACACTGGAAATACGAAAAAAGACCCATAGGTAAGGAATGGTCGTAATGGTCGTGATGGTCGACGGGTGTGGTCGGTCGACGAACCGGAATGTTATGGCACCTCTATTACACACACAAAATTCCATAACTACTTTTTACATAGATGTTGTAACGAACAAAAATGCAATTTTAAATATCTACATGCAGATTACGGGTCGTTAAATGCACCCTTCAATGATAGGGAAGCAAAACGTCGAGAACTATCTTTTACCTTTGCAAAAGGCAGTAATACAATCAAAAACCTGCAAATTTTTAAGCATCCGATGCTTCAGAAGCTCAGAAGAAGCCTCTAAATTTAAGGAACTGTTTTGTATATCTCAAAATGGTATGCCTTTTTTCTTAAAGTCATGCTTATAAAATCTTCTTTTGTTAAAACATTTTATTTTGCCTTATCTTTTGCTGTCAAATTTCATTAATTAAATGATTTATCCCTCAAGCGAGCCCTTCGGAGATCCTTTCCTCAAGGCTTTCTAGGTTGCGAATGCTCCTTTTCAACTTTTTGCTTCAACTTCCTTCTTTTGATCAGTGTTTCGCACCGCGAACAACTTCAGAGTTTTTTTGCCACTTGTCACCTCCTAAACCCCCACTTCGATTAGCTCTTTATCACATTATATTCCCCCTCTTTTCACTCTGATGGCGACTTCCAAGCAGTTGTCCGAACTCCGCAAGAAATGGAGCGCGGCTTTCGTCGTATCTCTTTCGAATTTCGGGCGAAAAAACTATTTGAAACAAAAGAAAAATTAGAAACAGTGCAATCATCAGGTTTTCCTCCCAGTTTAAAGGCTGGAAGAAGTGTCGCCGAATGACAATGGTGATGGCAAATACAACCGGCCGAGTTTAAAATTAAAATACGCTACCGCGGGAAACATTGTTTTGAAATATCGACTGGAACAGAAGGTGTAATCGGAAAAGGTCAGAGTAGAAAATTCGAATTTTTAAAGCCATGAAATCTCATCAGGAGTCTCAGCATCTCTTTAAAGACATGGTAAATACAGATCCAAAAAAGAACAACATCTTCTCATGAAAAGAACAACATCCACATTGAAATTGGAATGTGTCGCTTTCTCCCAAAGACTAATTTAATTCCCCCTAGGCCAGAAAATATCACCCTTGAAATTTATTTGTCTTTCTTTTTTCTTTAGTCGACTAACTTCCCAGTCAATCGACTAAATCCAATGTTTGTCAGGCCATATTTTACATTTCCAAACTCATTTCTCATCATTTTCCAAAACTTTGAACCCTGCAACTTCCAAATATGATTTGTTATCATTTCATTAATAAACAAATTAATCTCGTCGATCATAGCGTCCTCATTCGCCCCGCGAACGTTTTGTTCTAGCGCAACGCGGATTCACACTGACATCTTTTTTTCTCGTTCTCCGACCTCACGACCTCTTTTCGTCGACGGAAAAAAGACAATAAGGCGACATGGAGCCGCCCTCAAACCAGGCTTGGGGAAATGATTCTTGAACATAAAAAAGTTTCGCCCTCTGGCCCTCCTACCGTCTCCTCCCGAGTATTTAAGAGCCGCGACGTCAAGAGTGGGTCATCAGGTAATCATTTCCATTTATTTCACATTCCATAGGTGGTTTTAGTCCTCCAAGCGAATGTTTCCTATGGCTTTTAGCCTTGGGGAAACTTTCATTTCACAGAATGTATTAAAATTTCCTCAATTTTTAGTGTTTCTATCACTTTTTCATCCAAAAATAATTTTTACCGTAATTTTCTTATGCCGACTTCCTATTGCTTTGTATCACACCAACAGACTTATCGTAGTTTATAGGGATGGAAAACCACAAAAGGCACAATGACGAGGCTGAGGCCGCCGGCTTCCGGATGTACGCTTTCATCGGTGTCACCATGTCTACGGTGGCTACTATGATCTGTGTGCTCTCCGTACCCATGATCTACAGCCACTTGCAGCACATTCAATCTGGAATGCAGAGCGAGCTTGACTTCTGCAAAATGAGATCCGGAAACATCCTCAGAGAAATCACCCGAACTGAAGTGAGTTTTTGACTCGACCTAGTACAATATAGAAAACTTCAAATATTGTATCTTTACTTTCTCGATTTTAGTTCTTGGCCGGAGCCAACCCACGCATCGCCCATGCCATCGGAAAACGTCAATCCTACGGAGAAGAGGCTAGCGGCTACGGCAGCCCAGCTCCAGCTGCTCCATCATCTCCTTATGGCGGAGGAAACCGCGGCGGATTTGCTGCTCCAGCCCGACCAGCTTGCTGCGGATGCGGTCACTCGCCAAACGGACCTCCAGGCCCACCAGGAGAGGACGGAGCTCCAGGAGAAGATGGACAACAAGGACCTCCAGGAAAGGACGGAGCAGAAGGACCAACTCCTCGCCCTGCTCCTGCATACAGCCCATGCTTCGACTGCCCACCAGGCCCACAAGGAGCTCCAGGAAACGCCGGACCAAAGGGACCCAGCGGTCTTGGAGGACTTCCAGGTCAGAACAAACCCCGTGCCCGTCCAGGACCCCCAGGCCCACTCGGACCCCCAGGACCTCAAGGACCACCCGGAGACCAAGGACAAGAAGGAAACCCAGGACATCCAGGCCGCTTGGTCGACACTCCACCAAAGATCGGACCTCCAGGCCCACCAGGACCTCACGGACAACCAGGAGAACGCGGTCAACCAGGAAACGACGGCCAGCCAGGAACCAAGGGATATCCAGGACCAGCCGGAGACGAAGGACCAGAAGGAGAGCCAGGAAAGGACGGAGGACCAGGAGAGGAGGGCAAACAAGGAGAGAAGGGTCCCGAGGGATCTTGCGATCATTGTGGCCCAGCCAAGACTGCTCCAGGCTATTAGACATGTGGCTGAAATTGTTGTTGCATCCGCGCTTTTGTCTGTTCAGTATGAGTCTTTTGTATGCACATAACTTATTGAGCTTATGCAATAAGAAAATGCAAAGAATAAATATTATTACATAACTTCTCTAAGCAATTTATTCCAAAACGTTAATTAAATTTGAACAAAATAGAAAAACTTGAGGTCTACCTACGACGATTTTCAACACAAAAACAACAAAAGAAATTTCGAAAAGCTCACATTCCTTCATCCTCAACTGCTTCAGCAAAAATCACCTGCCTGGTCGGGACTTGTCGATTCTTCAGGCCATAGTCGGGCAGGGAACTATGAGGTAACTTTCTGCTGCTTCTGAGATTGTAAGGAGTCGTCTGAGTCTGCATTGTAACTGCTCGGCTTGGAGTCAGAGGTCTTGGCTAAAATTATATAACTATTATCCCCTTTAGTATCAAATCAAATAAATAACATGGAGATCAAATTTAGGTACCACAAAATCTAAACCACCATTAAAACAGCTAAATCTTACATTGAAATGACCAATAACAGGCGGTTCGGCGAATGGCTCTGATCTCACAAACTTCTGGACGGCATCAGCGGTGTTTGCGGGTGCTGGATCGGACGGCTCCACCTTTCTTCTCACGTATGCTCTCTTCTGCTTTTGTTCTGGAAGCTGAAAAATAAAACTGTACCAAAAAATAAGGTCAATCCTTATGTTCAACATCCATTAAGATATCAAAAAAAGAATTTCTTCATAGAATTCAGCTTACATCTTGGAGATACACTGCTTCTGGAAAGAGCATTCGATTTTCCCGTGAAAGGAGGACGAGCCAGACAATTACCAAGATTCCTATCGAGTACAACATCTCCAAAGGGTAAGGAAACAACATTCTGACCACGAATTTCTTTACCAAATCCTCGAGTAACGTCAAAACCCAGCCAACACCAATTCCTCACAGAATTCCAGGTTTTTTCTTCGATGACCGATTTTCTGGATGCAGCAGAATGCCAACGCAGTATTCGGGAAAACTATCCTTTTTCTGGCCCCGCGCTTCGCAGCTTGCGCCCCGGTTTCCCTGCAGACTGCGAATAAAAGTAGGAAACAGCCTAAGCCTGAGGCTAAGCCTAAGCTGCCTAAGCCTGAGGCTCAGCCTAAGCCTGAGGCTAAGCCTAACCTGCCTAAGCCTGAGCCTAAGCCTGAGGCTCAGCCTAAGCCTGAGGCTAAGCTAAGCCTGAAATTCCTACGTGTTTCTCAAATTCCTAACCGTGTTTCGCAGTCAGCAAAAGTTGTGGGCGCGAACCGGAAATTCTTGCTTTTCGGCGGGGCCAGAAAAAGGATAGTTTACCAGTATTCGTTGCGGAGTTCAGGCAGCATGGTTGCGTAAATTTATTTGCCGGTTTTTGTGAATGTGCTCTTTATAAAGTCTATAGACACAGAGTAGAAGGTCGTCCTATCTTTCCCTTGCTTGTGGCAGAGTGCGTATTTTCTGCATCGCATGTTTGATTTCACAATTTATAACCTATCAGCCAATCGATTGCAATTAACATCAAAAAATCCGGTAACAAATTCTTTACTTTGGCAATATTTTTAATTTTTCGATTGCATTCACCCTTGAGTATCCTCCTGAGTTGTATTTGGACAGGCCCTCCCATCATTTCCGTCAGCCTTCACATGAGTTACCGTCCCAATCGAACTCTTCGTGTACTGGGTCTTCTCCACCATGCTGACTGGTTGAATGGCTGAATTTAGAGGAGCCGCTATGCTGTTTGCAGCGGTAGTGTCCACACTTAGACTGGAAAGTGGCAATTTCTTCGGGCGACGATGTTTTTCTCGACGACTTCGGTTATTAGAATCCCTGGTTCGGTGTTTTCGCTCGTGTCTCTTCTCAGCAGTCTCTGTCTGAAAAGTGAATTGGTTTCTTGTGGGATATTTTTGGAGCAAATCATCTTATCTTTGGCAAAAATATTTTGAGTTGGCCATAGATAATATAAAGAATTTATGAAAATTTCTTCCAAATCCTCAAAAATTCTTGACTGCAAAGAATTTTGAGGAAAAATCAATTGATTGGGTTCGATTCCTATGTTTTACTTACCGGTTCCTCCTGAGTATAGGACATACTGGCCGATAAAGAAAATTTGTTGTCGCTCTCCTCTGGTGATTCCTTCTCCGCCTTCATCTTGGCCTCCTTCTTGGTATGTTTGGTCTCATTCTTACCCCTTGTGTCTTTGGTGTCCTTCGTATCTTTCGTTTCCGTGCTCTCTTTCGAACCTTTCTTCTCTGGCAGTGCAAAATGTGTATTATCCGTAAAATCGGCGTTGTTGTCTTCGACTGAGCCATGAATTGAAATTCTCTCTGTCCTCTCCACATTCGGATCAGGTTCTGAAATTTTGCCAAATTTAATGGCATTTCTTGTAAATATCGTAGCATACGTCTATGAGATTGTGTTTCTTACTTTTCGGGTGTTTGCTCTTGGAAGCTCTGAACGATTCCTCCTCGGTTGTCGTTGATTTGGCACAAAGTATGAGGCTGATCAGGGTCAGCGAAAGAATGAAGAGAAAGAAAATCATGGGGAACGTAACCGGTTGATCAAATTGGGATGCGAAATGAATGAAATTATTGGGAAAAATTGCGGCGAAATCGCCAAATTTTGTTTATGAAGGGTTGAGGAGTATTTATGCTAATTTTTTGGTTTCTGTTTTCCAAAATTTCATCTATCTTTTGGATTTACAAATTTTTTTGCCTTGAAGGTAAAGTTAGACTAACTGATCGTCGTATCTTTACAAGTTTAAAATTAGATTTGGTCCATAATTTTACCTGAGGTTATCATTTTTCAAAAAAAATTTTTTTTCATATTCATAATTTCAAATTAGATCCAAAAATTTTTCCGCAAGATCGCAGCTTCCTCATTTCCAAATGTTACCGTACCCCCAGCGAGGGTAGCGTCTTTTTCTCATCTTCTTATAACGGCGCCCTCGCATCTCCGAAAAGTCGTAAAGTTTTCTGAGGGTTTTTTGTTCGAAAAAGTCTCAAAAACTCGTAAAACGCAAAGGGGGGACACAACTTTCAGCAAGCCGGCTCATCAATCACGCCCGAAAAAACGAGGGTACCCCGTCGCCTTTTTTCCTCGAAGCTTTTTTTATGTTTTACGTTTGTCAAACGTGTGCCATCTCATCTCCCCCTCTTCCTCGTCTTTCCCCCTCGGATAAATCAGGAAACGAAGGGAGAAGGGAGACATTTAAATTACAAGACGAATATGCAAATTAGAAGGCGATACGAAGACATTCCACATCTTGAGAGAGCATCTGGTTTCGCGATGACATTTGGAATACAAAAGGAGTTAGAAAATAATGCCAAAAGTAGTCGAGTTACTCATTAAAATTGAGGAAAATGCTCTGTGAGGGTGAGTTTTTCAACAATGAATCATCGACGAAAACTACCGTAATCTCAAAGGAATGCAAAAAATTGGAAAGAATAAACATGAAATTTTTGAAATTTCAACAGCATTTTTATAGACGAGGAAATTCTAAAAAACCGAGGTACAAAAAATACTGTAAAATACGATGACTAAAATTAAGCTTTTAATATTACAGGGTGACAAATAAAAAATGCAACTTTTTTTGATGGGTCCTGCCGCGAAAACTTTTAGGTTTAGGAAAATATTGTTCATACCATTAAATTCTCCGTGTTTTTTTGTCCTAGCCTCTCAATTTTCATACGCATATCGGTTGATTAACATGTTTGTTTCGAGTCTCAAACAGAGGGACCCCGATTTTAAACGTGTCACGAGAAGAAAAAGGACAGTGAAAGATTGCTAAATTGGTCGGTGTAGGAAAACCGGCCATACGAAAAGCCATCAAACGACTCAACGAGCTTGGCCATGGTGGTAAGTGTCCAGGAATTAGAAAGAAGCGCATCTTGAAGACTTCTGCCAACCTTGAGATCATCAGAAAGAGAGTGAAGCAAAATCTGATTGTGTCCATGAAGAAAATTGCCCGGGAGACCGGCATCAAGGGAACAACGGATCGACGAATGGTGATCAATGTACCGTAGAGCGAGTCTTACAAGCTCCAAAAAGCTTAGCGCCTCACGGAACACTACAAGCAAGTACGGCTCAAAAAATGTCGAAAACTCAACCGTCGCGCCGCAGCTCAGCGATGAGAGAAGGTCCTGTTCGCGGATGAGAAATATTTCAACATCGAGCAGGCCTACAACCACCAGAATTGCAGGAGTTGGACTGTTGAGAGTCAAAAACCATCCGCCATTTTTGAACCCAGTAAAAATCCGACCTCTCATGGCCTGGGGCAAAGTCTTGCGCCAGCGGCGTGATATCCTTGGTTTTCCTTGGTTTTCTTGGATAAAGAGGTCAGAACCAAACCGATAAGTCTACCAGCGACATTTTGTACACCATCGTGATTCCGTGGGCTCAGTAGCATTTTGGCGGTTCAAAACAGACATCGTAGCAGGATTCCGCCATCAGCCATAAAGCAAAAAAGACGCAAGGCCAGGAAAGGACCTGTTTTCCCGATTTTATGTGGTCTGCGAAATGGCCGTCTACTCGCTGGATCTGAATCCGGCGGACTATGTTTTTTGTTTAGTTAGAAGCCAGGACCTCTAGTTAACGCCGAAAAAGTTTGAAGCCGCTAATTGATCGCTGCGATAAGAACGGGGCCGATTTCTCCAAAAAAAGCTCCGGCGAATCGCCCAAAATTTAAAGTCACGTTTTGAGCTCTATCTCGGGGCCAAGAACAGCCACCTTAAAACTGGTCGAGCATACTATTAACAGTGCTCTATGTTACTGATATTCACCGTTACTTTGGTTAAGTTTGGTGTTTTAGACAAAATATGGCCATAAATATGAGTTGCATTTTTTCTTTGTCACCCTGTAAAACTGTTTTATTCATACCTGGAAATCACCAAATTTTTAATCAAACTTTTTTTGAATATCGCAATAACTGAAAATTTCGGCGACATTGGCAATTTTCAAGAAGTTATTTTCGACCTATTTAGGACAAGTTAAAATATTTTACGAGAAAAATGGAAGGGAAAGAGATTCAGAGATCCGACACTAGGTTTTGTGAATAATTCGGAGAAAATTTTTTGGTGGAAAATAGACTATTATTTGATCTCGTTCTCAAGATGACAAATCAAATTTTTCGATTTGCAATTTTAGATAAAAATACTTTTTCTGAGCCAACTTCAACGTTGTAAAAAACATTTTTTTCTGTAACGAACTCGTTATTTTCCATAGAACCTCATTCATAAAGTTGAAGGCAAAATTTGAAGGAAATCCTTTGTACTTCGGGATCAAGCGTTCGATCTTTTAAAATCACGTTATAAATCATCAGTTTTCATTCTTTTTCTTATGATTCTTGACCTTCCAGATCAGCTTTTCCGCAGTTCGTATCTCCGGACCTGTTGCAATAACTGTTTACTCTGTTCTCCTGACTATTTACTTGTTTATTGTACCTCCATTTTTCCATTTCGGGGTCCCTGAGATCGGATTTTTTTTTTTTTTTTTTTTTTTCGAAACCCGCGAAAAAACAACATAGCTACCCATTAAACAAAAAAATGGTCGTCTCTTATCGGCCGATGGATCGCGGGGCGACGAGGCACGTCTTCATATGCGGATTCTCGGTTACGCCTTCGCTTCCAGACGAAAAATCGCTTTTCCGAGAAGATTTTCGAGGGTTTAAAGGGTGAGGAGATTGCGTAACTCCGTCAGTCGAGATGTCGCGCAAGGCTACTGTAGGTTTCTGGGAGACTTTTACTTTGGGCAAAGGCGAAAACTTTGTTTTTGAGGCTTTTATTACGTTATAATCATCAAGAAAATGACATCATCGTAGTTCAAAGCAAGGGTTGTATAAGGTAATTTTCTTCGCGATTTACATAACTTACGGTAATTTCCCCTTCATCACCTCTTCTCTCACTCTTTTTTATGTCCAGTTTACCTACGGTAACTCTTCAAGAACCCTCACAGTCATCTCAAACACTTTCCCATGTCCAAGTCGCCGAATTTATGCTAATTTTTGTTATGTAAACAAAAGGTTTTTGAATCATTTCTGTGTCGATCCTTGTCGTCGTGACCTGATTTACATATCTTTTCAAAATTATGCCACTGTCGCTGCTTTCGGCCGAGAAAATGGCATTTTATTGGGTATTCGAACGCACTGTGCAAAAAAACATGATGAATGCACAGTGCAGTTGATTCAGCAGAAATTTTTATGCACTGTGCAAATGAATCAGCAACTGCACTGTGCAAAAAGGCCGTGGGAAAATTGGTGGATGCACAGTGAAAAGAAAATTTCTCGTTTTGCACTGTGCGAAGGATTTAGAATTCAAATGCACTGTGCGTTTCTAAAATTGCACCGTGCAATTGAACTTGACAAACAGGGTGATCCTTGATCGCCCCCAAACTTCCTGACAAGGTCGCACAGTGCACGAAAAACGTTCTCAAAGCGACAAAGAATGATTCAGAAACAGCGACAAGATCTGCACTGTGCGCTCAACTCTTTTTTGTTGCTTTGCGATTCTGTTTTGTTTTGATCGCTTTCGGAATGCCGCGTAACCTTTTGTCTCGCACTGTGCAAAACGATTTTATTTTTTGACTGCACTGTGCATTCATTTTCCGATCCATGTTGCGAGCCGCGAACTTTGATTTTTGCACCGTGCAAAATTTCTTTCTTCTCGTTTCACGCTTTCTCCAAATTTCTGGCGCTTTTGTTTTCCGGCGACAACAGCTTCCCTTCATTCCGACATTTCACCTTTCTTTGTTTTTCAAAAATCGCTGTTTTGCATTTTTTTCGACCACTTCGTGCCCTGGGAATGGAATGCACCGTGCGGTTTGGACACAGGGATTGCGATCGAACAAAGGAAACGGAAAGAAACTTGGCCAGGTGAGTCGCGCAGCGATCTCTGGGACCAAACCTGGCCAAAAAGGTGCGCCGGAAATTTTTTGTTCCTCATTTTTCATAGCCGGCACAAATTTGAATTTTGGGACGCCTCCAAAGGCGGGACCCGAGGGTTAATGTCGCCGGTCCACTGACTCCGCCCTCTTAACCCAGATCGTGGTCATTTTTCGTGCGATCAGTTCCAAACAAAGACGGATTGTTGCACGGTGCGGTTCCCTTCTCATCATCTCCCTCCTCAACTCGTTTTTTGGTCGCTTTTTGCGTCCCCTCCTCTGTCGCGGCCCTTGACCTCGAAAGTCATCGCTGATGGCAAACGAAGAGGAAGGAAAGAAGTCGCCCACAGGTCTGTCGCAGAACCCAAGGGCGACGTTCCCCCTTCCTTTCTTCTCGCCCACCTCAAAAGCCGAATGCCGCAACAAATGGCCTCAAGCGATGCAGATGGATTGGCGCCGCCGTCAAATCCCCGCCGCCCCCAATCTTGTCGCAGTCGAGTGGAGATCGGCGATCGCGTGCGCCTTGGCTCGACCTCCATTCCAACGACAGGTGCGTTCATCGATCAGTGGGGGTCATGCGATCTGGCTTTTCAAGATGCGCGACATCTGGTTCTCTCACTTTCGCGATGACTCCGAGCCCTGTTGGTGAGCAGGCGGATGTGCGACAAGAGCCCCAAAAAGGGCGCAGCTGTGTTGTTTTCGCGCACTGTGCATTCCTGATCGAAATTTCCATTCGAAAACAAACGGAACGCACCGTGCGGGTGGACGCGACGCGAGGAAAACAGTCCAAGGCCAGACTGCACGGTGCGATTATTTTTGGGAAAAACATGATTGAACACAGATTTTGTTAACGAATGCACAGTGCAGAAATTTCAACGAACCGCGTGCAGCTCGCGAGAATTTTCGGCGTTTCAAGGCCCAAATCACTGTGCGTTTTTTGATTGCGAAACGCCGCACAGTGCATTCCACGTTTCGATTGATTTCGGGGTACCCGAAGAAATCGCGTTTCCCTTGTCGCTGCTGTCTTGAAAAGCCGAAAACCGGGGGCAAGAGGTCGTTCCGGCCCCCTCGTTTGTCGCTCTTCACGCACTCTTTTTCCTTTCATTCCCGCGCGACCGACCCGAAGACGTCGTTTTGCGTGAAAGGGAAAAAGGGGGGTTTTGTCGCTCTCTCCACTTTTTTCCTTCTCATTTTGTCGCTTTTTCCGTGCGCGACACACCTTTTTGCACTACTCTTTTTTTGCTTTTGTCCCAAAATTGGCCGGTTTCCGACGAAAAAATGGGTTTCCAGGAACGAAAAACACCCTGAGGGCTTGGTTGCACTTCCCCAGTTTTTAGTTTCCAGTTTAATTGTTGAGTTTCAAAATTCTGCTTTCAAATTTTCAAAATTCAAATTTTCGTTCCAAATCGCCAAGCGAATCCCTTTTGTGCCAAGCCCCGCCCCTTTTTTCGAAAGCCTTTCGCGTTCGAATCGGCATTGCTGAGGGCAAAAATGGGCGGGAAATCGATTTTGGATTCTCTCAGGGCGCACTTTTACGAAAATGCGGTGCGGAATGCGGTCGGGTGGGAAAGTCGGTGCATTACAGCGCTAGGATAGAACAGATGTTAGGTAGATTATATTGCACATGATGCTCTCTGTTGTTTTCTGTCCAAATTTTCATTTTTTACCGATTTTCCAACAAGATTTTAGGCTTTTTGAAAATTTTTACTTACTTTCCCACCTTTCGCACTGTGCATTCGCCATGTATTTTTTCTTTTACCTGAATGTCAAGCCGACTGAGTCTTGCAACGTAGCTGGGTATGCGTCTTAGTCATACTGTTCACAACAAGGGTTATGACTAGATCCATACTCAGCTCTGCGACAAGATCTCAGCCGGCCCATGGCTTGGGTTTATTCTCTACTCTAATATTTTGTGTATTCTACTGTTTATTTGCCGTGCAGGAGGCGGATCCTGCAGTTTACCACCTGACACTGAAGATACACTGTGATTGAGGGATGTATCACAGTTTCATGTGGTCGACTTCGGGATCTTCTGGCATGGTGGATATAATTGTCGTTGGTGGGTGTGTGTGTGTGTGTGAAAATCTCGGCCCGGCCCGTCGGCCATGGTCCGGCCGATCTGAAATTTTGGCCCACGCTGGGTGTGTCCGCGTTCACTCATTTAGTTCCATACGGAGGCAATAAGTTTAGTTCCGGACATTTTTCATCGTATAAAGTGTAAAATCGCCGGCTGCAGCCGTTTTTGAAAGGTACGTAAAAAAGAAGGTACCTCACTAACTAAATCCACTGTCCGGGCATTGACAGCGATGAATTGAGCCTGCACGCTAAATTTGGACTAGTTCTGACCAGTTCCCGAAAAGTTATAAGCAGGTTTATATGAATCCGTCTCCTATGATCTAGTATTTATTGACTGCCTTTTTTTATAATTGTTCCACAAACAACTTGTCTACCTCTCAGATCTCAATATCGATTGTGTCCTCAGGCAATGGAACATTAACTTCCGCTTCAATTTTATCCGGCAGATCGAAGCTGACTGATGGTCTAGAATGGAGTTTATTCCTTTTTTTCTCGATGTTCTCCACCTTGGCAGTCTCACATCTCTCCATGACCACTTCTTCCCTGATTTCTTGACTGTCTTTTCCACCAAAAATGTCTGATTTCCTCCGTGATGGGCAAGAAATAGCGCCAAAAATAATTGTAGCGATAAAACAAACGATCAAAGCGAGGTTGTGGTACAAAGACTTGGTTCCGTACTGAAATATAGCTATATGAATGAGTCTCCTTCTTGCTAGAGCGCGTAATTCATGAATCTTGATAACATTTTTTGATAAGTTTTCGTATATTGTACCACCTGAAGTACTATACTACAGCTCATAATATAGCTTGCTTCTTTGTTTTTCCAAAGAAGCGTTCTGAGAGCCATTGCGATCTTGTTTGTTGGTTTATTGTTTACCTGAATTTGGATTCTCTTTTTTATGAAATGGGGAAAACACGAGACAAATAACCTTCAAAAGCCATTACGGAGGACATTCCTAACTTTTTTGTGGGAAAATCGATTCAAATCTTAGCTAGGTGAGGTTCTTTGAATTGATAAGCTTACCTGGCGTCCTATTTTACCAATAAAAATGAGATTATTTACTAATTTAAGCGCATCAAAACCTAAAACAAGGTCCGTTTCCTATTTTGTTCGAATTCATGCCCCTCTGACCCGCTCATTTTCGTATATCTTCAACTTTGCGATGCTTTATGACTGTTTTCGATGCCGAAACCCTCATTACTCATCCGCCGTTCTCACCGTGATCTACCGTATTCCTCGAATTTCTCAACTTTTGCCTTATGATTCATTATACAAAAGGCTAAAGAATTCCGCCAAAAAATCCGCGTTTACGAGCCCGAAACAAAAGCGACGTGACTCTGAATTTGGCAACAGCTGTCGCGCGTTTATGGGCGTCGTAAAAATATGTCGCATTTTTTTGAAAGAACCGTGTTAATGGCGCGACGGAAAAAGAAGAAAGGGAGATCTGAAAAGCATAATGAGAATTATGAGCGGATACGGTAACGGAAGCGATAATGGGGAATTTGAAAATCTGGCGCTTCGAAATGGGGGAGAAAAGAGGGGAGATTTTGGATGAGAAGTGATAGAAAGCATGTTTAAAATTTTATGTAACTTGGCATAAGCGATAATTTCATTTGCGATTATGTATAATATTCATAATTTCTTGCTTGAATTTTGCAGAAACTTCCGTGATTTTTAAGTCAGAAATTGTCAAAAATCGGTTTTATTTTCGTTTTTTGACTTAAAAATTGAATCGAAAAAATATTTTCTTTTATCAACTCATCTCATTTTCATAGTGTCCCATGACCATATTTGTACTTTCTCTATGCCAACTTTCAATGGGATGTGGCCTTCGCTCTCATTTCCATAATCATATTTATATAACTTTACCCTTTACTCTAAATAATTGGATCCCCTTCCCCATTGACCTCTTTGCAATCCTATTATAGCACCAATGATTGATTCCTTTGATCTGTAATCTCAGTAGATCGTAAAGATCTCCTCGCATAAACAAAGCTCGTTTCAATCCGCGCTAATCGCCCCTTTTGGACAATGGCCATTAACCCAAATCTATTCGGCGACCGTTCAAAGCGACGCGATGATAGATGGATTACGTTACAGACATATGTTGGGGTTAATCTGGCCTGGGTGTTTGGTGTACAAAGATAGGTTGAATTGCATGGGGAAGGTAAGAAAATGGGAGATAATTGGATATAAGATGGCTGGTTTAATAAGATGCTGAAAAAAAATTTTTTGAAAAATGTTGCCATAAGCGGTGTATTGCAAGAATTTTGACGCAAAATCGATTACTATAAAGTTACTAGCGCTATTCCGTATTATGACTCATTATTTACAAAAATTTGCAAATTCTTTATCCGAAAAATTGGGCTAATGAAAAAAATTTGGTTTCTGTCTAGGATTACTGTTGTTCTTGCATTCATTACCCTTTCTATAGTACGGGGTGTATAGTTTTGCTACAAAACAGTCGCAATTCAAGGTCTCTGCCATCCGTCTTTTCCGCCGGGCGACGTGCAGCGGCATCCAGCAGCGACAAAACACGGGAATGTCATTTCCTTTTGGAATAAAATCATTTTCTGGCTTATTTGAGGCTTAATGAGTCTCATTACAATCGGCTGTCTACTTGTCGCGAATTTCAAATCCAAACAGTTTGATCTTTGCTCTCTAAAAAAGGAAGTGTCGGGAAAGAAAAGTCACATTTTTGAGGAAATTATCAAGCCAAGAAACGCATATATATTCGATCTTTGCCATTGAGAGAGTATGGATAATGAGGAGAGAGAGCGAGACAAAGCAGAGTTTGACCATGCCTTTCTGGCTCAATGGCTTGGAAACTTGAATTTGCAGAGACGCGTCAGTTATTTTTAGTGACTCATAAGCTTCTGAACGCTTATGCTTTACTCCAAAACAGAAGAAATACCGTACATTTCAAAATACAACCATCTCCCAAGAATTTTATCAAGATAACCTTTTACATGTTTGCTCTACCGTAACGCCTTGACCTCATAAAATCCGTTCTATGTAAAAAGTTTTCAAAACTCCTATGAACTCACTATCTCATCGCCAATTACCCCAAATTCTCATCTCAAAAACTAGTAATTCCCATAAAAAGTATTGTCTTTCTGCGACGCCTGGGTGGTCGTTGTACCGATTCACATAAAACCCGACGGCTTAAGTGTTTTTTGCAGGCGTTTTTTTAGGGTGTTTCGCATAAAAAACGACTCACCAACGAGGGTCACGCTGAGGATGGTACGATTTTTTGAGAGGATTAGAGAACCCGAAAGTTGCGATAAAAGATGCACTTACAGTGATTTGAAGGTAAAATCCCAAAGGTCTGAAGATTAATCCAGCGAAGAACTCAGACAGAACAACCAATTTAATTCTCGAATGGACTAACTGGGCGATGGTTGGGTCATCAAATGGGGTTGAAGTATTCAGCAGTGTCATGAAAAGCAATTGATGAGCACTGATGGCCAACAGAACCTTGAAACTGTGGAATATCCATGTTGCAATTGGCCGATGTTTTATGAGGATTAAAAGGAATGTAATTATCGCTCCAAAAACAGCGGATGATGAGACTCCGAATCGAGGGAATCGACGGGATGGAATGGCAAGGATGTAGGCAAAAAAGTAACAACCTGAAAACGACAAAAAAATTTTAATGTGGGAGTAGTAATGCTTTGAAACATAATGTTGATGAATAATTAGAACTACTTTTCAAAAAAAAAATCATAAAAACTTGCCTGCCAAAATTAAAACATGATATTGGAAATTAGTCCGGACTTCTTTGTGATTTGTCTGTACCAATAGTTCCGCAATACTCGAGAAACCGCTGAAATTAATTTTTTTTTAAAATTTATGTTGTTCTTCGTCATTCCTTCTCTTTTTGCTTACTACGCGATGATCAGACAGATTCTTTCCAATTCTGACGTCGTTTGTTTCAAGTCACAGCTGGGCTCATTTGCCTGCAAGTTTACAAAGAAATCAACTGATTAGATAATTAACTGATAAGACCCTGGAACGTCATTGAAAGGAGTACTCACATTATAATCGTGATCCAGCAAAGGCCTTCCGCTGTAATTTTGCCTCCGGGAAAACGCTTTTCCCTCCTCGATTAATAATTGAAGATAATTTTGCTCTTTCAGCCATCGAGGAGATTGGTGGACACATCTGATGAAAATTAAAAAAAGTAGTCACTACTTACAACAAGGTTAAGATAAAGCCAATAAAAGTTAGGATCCCTTGAGCCATTAGAATCGTCCTCCAAGGAGCTGCGAGATGGGCCATTAGCAAGGAAATGGAGTATAAAAAAAGGGCAAGGATCTTTCCAAAGTTTATGTGATGGCCAGTAATCGCATTAAATTTGTAGTAAGACCAGTCGATTACTGAAATCTTGGGATGGTTTTGATTTAGCGTTGGTCGTTGGAGATTATTTTTGGTTTTCAAGTCTGGATAAATTTCAATCAAGTCTACAAGTCATAAGCTCGCCATTTTTCTTATTAAACCTTATCTTATTTGGAATGTGATGATTTTTGTAAAATACGTCGCATATCACATCTTCTTCTTTAACTTACATATACACAACAAGCAATGTCCGGCGGCGCCAGTCAAGAGTCCACTGAAGAATCTGAAGCCAGTAAACGCCCAATAAATCGGGCATAACGCTGATATGAAGGATAAGATGACATGGACGAATGAGAATATTATGAGACCTTTTCGCGGGGATAAACTGAATCAAGTTGTTGTTTTTTTTTAAATAAGGCAAAGTATTTGGTGCATTTTTTGTATGCTTACTTTTGAGATAACAATGCGGATAAAAGATAACCACAACCTGAGCCAACATAATACGTGAGAAAAACGATAAATAAGGCGTTGTTTGTCAGTATTGGGTAGGAGAGAAACTGAAAATAATTCGATTTTAGCAAAGTACAGTTGAGATTCTCTAAAATGTAATCTTTTAGCGCAGCTTTTCTTGCTTACCTCAAAGGTTAAATAGGGCTTTTCGAATATTGATAAGGAAATATTCTTCCGCGACCAGCTAAAAGTAACTGCTTGAAAATTTTTGACTGCTTTAAAAGACGCTTATAAGATGAAAAAGATTAAAATTTTCGTTCTACCTGTGCCGATGCTCCTGAATTACCCCATTTTGTGCCAAAAATTGCAGAAAAATGACTTGGTTTAGGTAGAAAAATCCATAAATTGAGACTATCGTGAGCGTCTAAAAAGCATAAAAATCAGCTGTAAGAGGTTACCATTTAATTACCTGAATTCGACTTCCTTTCAGCGTTGGACCAGACTGTCGAAGTAATAAATCCATAAAAACAATTCTGTCGGAAAAGTCAGCGCTCGCCTCAGGGCATCGAAAAGAAAAGAGAATGAATCACGAAATTTTGTATTTTTTCGGGAGAGCCCTCAGAAAAGAGTCCAAGTTTTTTCCTCCGTCTTTTGTGTGATATAAAGTAAACATAAATAAATAAAAAACAAATATTTTGCTATGAAACATTAAAGGACCAGAAAAGGTATTTTTTGAACCGATTTTTTTATCGGCGTAATCAGGCAATTTCGTGGCGGGACTATCAAGGTATGTATGTGTTCTCGATTTTTAGAATGGAGAATAAACTTCTCCTGTGAATTTTAAATGACGTTTCTGGCGGAAGATGGAGTTGATTGGCCCAGAAAGATTGATATTAATGCTGAATAAGATGTGCAATTTCAGGAATTCCATCGAAAATCGTCATATAAGTTCAAAAATCATGTTGTACTTCATGAAAAATTGGAAAATTACTGATATTGCTCGTCTTTCAGGTTCTATTTGGTCTTCTAGGCTCATTGTCAGAAAGATGGCAAAACTTTAGCATTTACTATTCATGTTCCGTTTTTAGTTCAATTTTTTCCGTTTTATCCAGTTTTTTTTTTGAATTTTAGGTATCTCTTTCCATGGATGCTACTCTGAACATGGCGTCAAGTTCCTTGACGAATTCAAAAACAACTCACAGATCTTAAGAAAAGGTTTATTGCTAATATTAGATTAAAATAGAGAAAATATATTTAGATTGAAATAGAGAAAAAGGGTGAAATACTATTCAACGTTCATGAAGCGATAATTTCCCGTGTTGATGGCATTGTTCTAGTCTCCAAGGCCTGCAAAACGTAGTCTTTTCCCGACGTAACAGGAATCTGAAACAAAATGAACATTTACAAACAAATTATTGCTCAAAAGTTCAAGCTTATTACCCAAAAATCAAGTTTTAGCCCAAATTTTGATATTATCCATGGCAAAAGTGCATAGTTCTTACAAAAACGGAGTATTAATAACATGCTTTGTCCTGTAAAACGTATATCAACTCGTGGACTACTTCATGCAGTGATTAACTAAAGCTAGAGCACTAATTTCACTGATAAAAATATATTATTCATGATACCTGTCTGTCTAAAAAATAAACACAAAAAAAGTAAAATTCCCACCCGTCCACATGTGTCCGTCGACCATACCCATCCACGAGTCCGGATTCTAACTGCTTCTAATCGTCCAATCCTTCTTGTTCGGAGAGATATCTAAAAAAGTAACTGAAGGACAAAAAAAAACAAAATACACGAACGGGTTTGATGTTTTTCATCGAGTTCCTGGAATGACCCAGCTCATTCAACATGTGAAGCAATGGTTTTGGGCCAATCGGCCATTTAGAATTCACAAGAGAAGTTTATTCTCCATTCTAAAAATCGAGAACACATGCATACCTTGATGGTCCCGCCACGAAATTGCCTGATTACGCCGATAAAAAAATCGGTTCAAAAAATACCTTTTCTGGTCCTTTAAAGTCTTAGGAAAGTTTAGCCTTTAAAATTAGATTTACAGGACAGTTAAAGTATCGCAGAGTTGTCACTATCATTGTGAAAATATTGAAATTTAAGAAAATCACAATTTGATGACTTATATGAAAACAGTAAGTGGTCGAAGTACGGCACTCAGATCATCCCCAAATCCTGCATGCATGATCTTCATAGGCGGCACTAGAATTCCTAAAATTTATACGTCAAGGTTTTAAAACTCTACCGAAATATTCAACGATCTCGAGAGACCATTGACCAATAGATTTTGGAGTGTCTGCAATAGAGTCGCCACAAACCTCGCATATTTCTCACACGGTCCCATCACAATCCCGACGTTGTCTTTTATGAACTCTAAAAGGTCAAATTGATTTGCTTACTGTATGGAAAATGTGAGCACCAATTCAATTTTCTTTCTTATTTGTTCATTTTTCTCACACTCCAAGTCGAACAGCAACACAATTCTCATGCCATAGACTCATAAGGAGATTCGGAAAGAAGGATGACTCTTTTGCATGTAAGAATTGGAACTTCCTTGTATTTTATTACTCACAAAATCTCAGAAGATCTCCAATGTTGGACAAGTTATTCGGTCTATGACGCAGTATGTATATTCGAGCACTTATAAAGTTTTCTCGATCGATTTTCATTTTGTGTTGGGTCCAATTTCGGTGAGAAACGAGAACACGAAAAATTGGCTCTGATTTCATTATTAGAGAGGGGCCATAACAAGGTTGGAACTCGTCATTCCGAAGGGCAAAAAAACGAAATAATGCGACATTCCGTTGAGTATTTTCGGGTAGAGATTTTATTGAGTTTTAGGGTAAGCGCAGCTCAATTTTTAAGCCGGAGAGGGTTCGAAATTTGATTTGGTACGTGAAATACGCTTCGTTGTGGTGACATAAAAGGATACATTCATAACTCAGATATCGGAGAAATTTGGGGAAAATTTTGGTTTGAATTTGTTAAGGATTTTTAGCTGGTAATTCATCGAAACTATGTTCGGCGATTTTTCGCCCTAAATGCCTAAAATTCGAAATTATTTACAAAATTTGTGCGCTTCTGACAGACAGTAATCATTGAATATCTCGACAACGGCTGCAAACATTTGCTTTTGCAAAATTAAAAATGAGCGTCTTGCTTCGGGCATTTTCAGAGTAAATTTTGTCTCAAAGTAAATTCAGTCTTATATTTTAGGTAAAACGTTAAAAAAAATGTTTCCCAAATTCGCTCTCCACATTCGAAGAATGACACTCCTCTCCGCCAATCTGTCCTCCGCCCACTTTATTCAATTTTTTAATCTGGAAAATGTGTAAATTTATCCCCGCATCTCGTGGGCCCATCGGGACTCAAGAAAAGGGCTTGGCTTCTAGAGGGTTTTTGAGAATGGGATAAATAAAACCCCAGACAGATTCTACTTCTGGAGATTGAGGAGTGCATTGTGTGAGGGAAAGAACGGATGTCTGGGTGTTCCAGCGCAGTTAGTTCTTACAACTGAAGGAATTAGAAACAAGTCTGATGTTTGGTGATGACAAATGGAAGTCCGAAGATGGAACAAAACTATTTTTGAAATTTAAAATTTTTTGATTTTGAACTAATTCATTTTTCAAGCCTACAGTATGCCTTATGACCTCTACTGTAATTCTACACCTCTTTCGAAACAACTGTTGCCTCCCCCCTCCTTTTCATCACAATTTATCGCGTTTATCTTATCCATTTTTCGTCATCATCCTTTTTCTTGGCCAAAATTTTTTTTCCTCTCTTGACGGAAATTGTGGCATCAAAAAACTCTTTAGTGGCGTAAAATGATGAAGATGCGAGGGGGTATGTTTATCTGCTGTTATTAGATTTGACACTTCGTCTTCGGGAAGGACAAGGAAGATTCTTTCTGTCGGGCTTCTGTTCTAATTTTCGACTGGCATGATCGGGAATAGAGGGGAATTCCGGATTTTTTGAGTGAGAAATGGAGATCAAGGTAGAATAAGCAGGTCTGTTATGACTTTCTTTAGAATTTTTGTCTCTGTACAGTAAAAATCCAGCCCATTATTTCTCGAACTAGACTAGAAGAGCTGCAAAAATCCTGGAGGCCAAGAAAGACCTCGAATTCGCCTCCTATACACATCAATTGCAACTCTTCCGTTTACCTCCACCCTTCCCATTTATCATCCTCATCCCCTCTATTATCCCCAAAAAAATCTTCGTACTCGTTACAGCCCCCTTCTGATTCATTGACCACCGGACGAGGAGATAAATGCGCGGGGATGTTTTGAGCCGGAAGAAATGGCCATCCAAATTGGTTGGGTATACTTTTTTTGGAATGGCAAGTTTATTCGCAATGAGTTTTTTAGGAGACTAAGTTTATGTGAAGCCAAATGATGGACGTGGATGTATGAAGGATGCTGTGAAAGGGTGGAAATTTAAGCGATGGGGGTCGAGAGGGCTAACTATACTAAATCTATGGTTGCAGACCCATCTTATCTCTTGAAGCTTGTTCGCTTTTAAAAATGTTTCTAATAGTTATATAGCGCTTTAAATTGCGTGATATTTCGTGGCGTGATATTTCGCGCATATTTCATCGTAATCAATAATAACATTAAATTATTAGGGTACGTTTGGACCAGGTTCACCTTAATTTATCTCCTTTACCACCTACTACAAGATCTTCTCGCTGGCTTCCTATGAACGTCACTGGGGTTCTATGGACCCTCTATCCGTTAATCGGCATCCTCGGCTTTGTAAGTAGTTCATTCCCCACCGAAGTACTGCCATAAATTGTTTTATAATCATCATTTTTCAGTTTGAATTCCTCTCAGGCCTATTTTATTTATTCTTCTGCCTCCCATTTTTTGCATTTCTTTTACCAGTCGTTTCGGGTGTCATATCATGCATTACCTCAGTGTACGCCTTAACAATCCAATATTCAACGAAGTAAGTCACGAGATAAGATGAGAATTGATTGATTTCCGTGTTCCGCCTCCTTCCAGATGCGAATTAACAATGCAATTTATGTCGGCGCTACTCTCATTCCTATTATTTTTGAGCACGTTTACAGAAGCAGCATGCCTTCGGCGAAGTAAGTTGCAAAATTACATTTTTGATTATATTTGGTCCGTTCTTATATTATACTAGATGACTAAAGCAATTTTCTAGTATACTCTGCAAATGGAGCTGACAGTTTCTGCGCCGGCATTCTAAATAGGACCTTAGGGTCTCAGATGGCTTGCAAGGACGCCTTATCAGATCTTCAGCAGGACATGCTGACCAAAATGGGATTTCCGGATGCTCATAACTTTGAAATTGGGTTAACAACCTTTTTGGCGATCGTATCTTTAATCCACTTTTGTGCCGCTGTGATCCTGACAACCTTCAGTGCCATTGAAACGAGGCAAGCTACTTACCTGCCCTTATTTTAAGTCCTAAAACATCCAAATTGATATTACACTGCCTAAATTAATATTTTTTTTCAGATTTCGACTCTCCGCCCCTCATTGGCAAGTCGTCTTTGGACTAGCGACCTTACTGATCTCATATGCATATCACTCTTACTGTTGTATCTTCTTTTTTGCCTACTTTCCCACAATCGTCGCCTGCTTTTGTTTGGCCCAAGCCGCAGTTCCATGGCATTTCCGAGAGAAATCTGTTCAACGACAAATCTTTTCCATTGTCGGGGCTGCGTTGAGTACGACGTTAGTGGCCGTTACTACATTGGGGATGCTTTGTTGGTTTAATCGGTGAGTTTTGGCCTAAAGTAATATAAATCATCCAAATTTCGGCAAATATATGTTCTCAAAAACCTACATTTTGATTCTTTTTGCCACTTACAATATTGTTATTGAGCTTCCAATACTATAAACACTTTAGAAACGCTCCAATTGACGATAAATCCCCCGGCATGTACAGATTTTGCACTCTTCCCTCCCGGATCTACCAGGTCTGCCACAAAAGTCTCGCCTTCTCCAAGCCTTATGTGTGGTGGAAGCCGGAACAGATCGCTCAAGAGACGGGTATCGTCCAGATCGCGACTTACGCACTGCTGACCATCACCGGATTCATTCACTTCGGCCTTTTCATGCATGATGCGTTCGGTTCGACATGAGTTTTTTGTCAATAAAAATTAGGCTTATAACACAAAAAACAGCCCAAGAAGGGTTAAACACCCATTCTGAACACCAAAAGAGCCAAACTTCATGATGCATATAATTTACGGACTATACTGTATATTACTTTAGATTACAGAAAACAACCCGGAATGCTGAGAGAATTCGAATATTAGGCGTTGATTCCCTCCGTGGCCGTGCAAAGTTCGGCGGCCAGAGCGTAAAGTTGGAGTTTTCCGTCGTTTCCCTTGAGGGCATTCAAATGAGTGAGACCAATTATCTGAAATCATCATGTGTAATGTAAATAATCAGTCATTTTGACACAAACTGCTCTAAAGAGGTCAAAAAAGGTGTGGGTGAGCTATCTGATAAAGTCGTCCACCTTTTGTCCGACCCACCCTATCACAAACCCGTTAATTTTATCTAGGCCATGTTTAATATCACTCAAAAAATACGATTTTTGAAAGAATACTTTGTAATAATGGCCCTAAAAACAAACAAAATGCTCTAGTAACTGTTCTTTAGAATTTATACCAAAAAGAAGTCTAAATTACCTTGATATATTCGTATTTTAGGACTTCAGGTATGTCCACATTGAGTAAAGTCCGATTCAAAACTGATAGAATGTCAGTAAATGCATAACCGTCTTTCCTGAGCTTCTCCAAATAAACGACAGCCATCTTGAATTGAGCAGTTTGACATCTTTGGAAGAAATCAGTGATCTCTTCTGGACTCGGCTCATCGCATACTTTATACACAACATCAGCCGAGACTCGACCATAACCCGAAGCGGTGCATTGGAGATTGTTCAGAGCCTGCAAAGGAGAGAGTCAGGATATATACAATAAAGTCTTGGAAGAGAAATTTGTAATACTACACTTGCCATTCGGAGATCTCCTTGGCTGGTTTGCCAGATGGCTTCGAGTCCATCGTCTGTGTAATCAACTCCCTCTAGTTCGGCGACATTCTTCACCCTTTTTATTAGCTCCTCGCGACTCAACCGACTGTATTTTACAATTGCGCAACGACTTTGGATTGGCTCTAAAACAACACGAATTATTGTTTATTACCGAAGTTCTTGGATGTCTAAAAAGAAAAAAAAACAAGGCAAAACACATACCAATAACCTTGTCACTTTGGTTGCAAGCCAACATGAATCTTGTCGTCTTCGAATAATTCTCCATAATCCTCCTCAAGGCTTGCTGAGCACCTTCAGTCATGCTGTCAACCTCATCCAAAACAATGATCTTGTGCTTCCCCAAAGGTAGTGTGACATGGCACTCAGCAAAGTCTTTTATTTTCTGTCGAACAACATCGATTCCACGTTCATCCGAGGCATTGAGCTCAATTACCGCTTTCTTGTAGAGATCTCCAAGCATTTCTCTTGCCATCGCGTGAATAGTAGTCGTTTTTCCACATCCTGGTGGACCCTGTAATCAAACGATTATAAGTAATAATCCTTATTTGTAGCGTTTTCCTACAACGTCCTAAACTTCGATGAAAAGAAAGAAGCCAAACTTACAGCCAAGACCATGTGGGGGACATTGCCATTTCTTGCAAAGAACTTGAATCTCTCGATAGTTTGTGGATTTCCAGCAACTTGATCCAACGTCTTGGGCCGATACTTCTCTACCCTGAAGGAAATTGGTTTAATATATTCCTTTAATTTTTCTGCAACCTATTAATAAGCTTCGCTACCAAAGTTAACGCATAAAACAAAAGAAAAAAGCGAAACTTTGAGCTTACCATGGAATATTAGCCTTAGGTTTTGAAGTCTTGTCCACTTCCATCGGTTCAGCGGCTGTTTCACCCATTTTGTTACCTGATTTGCTTCTAAACTTTGGCAGAATCAAGTTCGACAATTTTCTGCATCCAAAAATATGTTTCCCGCGCAAATTGAGATTTTTTTACAAATAATTTTTCGAATTCCCGCGATTTTCCTGATGTTTCTATGCGTCTCACCACGAAGTCTGCATTAGAAATTTTTTTCACAAAAAGATTTTCTCGCGGTTTCAGTGAAACTATCGCGGAGTTGGAAGACAGCCAAGCAATTTTGTTCGGACATCGAGAAGTTCATCAAGGCCGACTCCAAGAAGACCCCAGGGCCGATTATTAAACCTTCAACTTTAAAAGTATTTAGCTATGACCCGAACCAGTCGGAAGCTACCCAAAGAGTGAGGATTTTGTGGAGAGGATGGATATTTATTGTGTTTTCAGGGAGATTTGGTGTTTTTCTATTTCCATTATGTTACAGTTGCTTTCAGATGGGATTTCTTGATAAAATTGGGATTTTCTCCCTGGTTTTATCGATATTTTTTATGTAAAGGTTCGGAAGGGGAATGTTTATTGATTCGGCTCCCCTTTCGAATTGACATAATGTCTTTGTCGTTTTCGGCGACCTTAATTTGCATTTTCTAAGCCTTTATTTTAGAATAATCTATTGTCTTGATGTTTGAAGCTCCCGAATGAATTTAGATCTTCGTTATTGTAACGTAGATGATATAAGCTCGTTGTGTCTTGTTTTTTATAGATATTTGCATTGAGTTATTGCTGTTTCTAATCCATTCTTTTCAGATGGGCGAGGTACGAGCCGATCGGAAAAGTGGTGGAAGGAACGAGGATATTCGCCTTCAAAACCCCGTTGTGCCATGAGTTGTGTTGTAAATACACGAAGAGCAAACGATTTACAGTCCAGGATTTTTATCGAACCGTAAGTTGCTTCGTTGTTTTTATTTTGTTGGCTTTAGCTTGTGGATAATGTAAAATGTTAAACGAATTACTATTTTTATTACAAGAAATGCTCTTGTTTGCTGAATTCCGTAATTCCAGACGTTATTCGGTGGTATTGATGTTGGGTTGGTGATAAATGCAACGAATACGCAGAGGTATTATGAAAAAGCGGAAGTGGAGATCTTGGGAATTGAATACGTCAAACTGCCTATGCATGGTCGAAGTTTTGTAGAGAGCGATTCGGTGGTCAAAACATTCATTAGATCGATTGACGACTTCCTGGAACGGAATAAAGACAACAGTGGGTTGAAGTTATATTATACATGGCATTCACCTAGAGAAGTTGATTAAAGACTTTACTTATAGATAAACTGATTGGAGTTCACTGTACTGATGGGGTAAATCGATCGGGCTACCTGATTTGCCGATATCTCATTGATCGGTTGAGCTTAAGCTCGCACAATGCTTTAAACGGTTAGCTGAATATCAAAGTAAATTATGTTTATATTTTTAGTGGTTGAAACTGCCAGAGGATATACAATAGAACGAGGAGCGCTTATTCAAGCTGTCCACAGAGCCGACAGGGAGCGGAGGCTTCGGAAGTATGTTTTTTACTTTTTTTATCCTGTTTTTAGGTAACTAAACATAGTTCATATAAAATTTTTCCAGAAAACGGCCAAATATTGAAAGTGACGGCGAAGAAGACGAACGAGAAAAGCGAAAGAAGAGAAAACGACAAGCCCTCAAACAGGAAAACAACGCTTTGGATGACACCCATGAACAGATTGATCAGGATACCCTGGCCCAAATTATGCAGCTAGAACAAACCCTTTCGTCGCAGCACACTCAGAGCGTCTCACAGAATGAGTTCCCACATCAATATTTTGAAGAGCAAAATCAGAAACGAGTCCAATCGAGTCATTTCCAACTTCATCAACAATACCAACAATTTGTTCAGAATCAATCCGGAACCAGCAGTCCTTATGTTGATAGCCCGCAAATGGAAGAGGATGAGTTTGAAGATGATGAGGAACAGACAATCGTAAGTCTTATTTATTTATTTTTTTATTTTTAGGTATTAATTTATTATACATGACATTTTTGATCCATAAGTTTATTTTGATCCTTTCAGGACATCTCAACTCTCGGAAAAATTGATGTTGTGGAAATGTCAACGGCCCAGCGTCGCCGCCAACGTCGCAAAAAGCTTGAGAAAAAGTTTGACGTCCAAAAACGAGGGAGATTTTGGGAAATCAACGAACTGAACAAACAGTAATCACAATGGGTATTAAACAATGTATTCTTATGTCGTATATTTCGTCACCTAAAATGCGTAGCTAGTTGAACCCAAGAATCTCTGTTTCAATAAGTTAATTTTATAAAATTTTCAATGCTTTGCATAATAACTCGATTAAATTGATGGATAAGCTGGTTTTAGAGCATGATTTAAAGAAAGAGTTATGGTGTTGTTATGCAGAGAGTAGTCTACTGAATAATTTTTTTTGAATCAAAATACGAATAAATATTAATATATGTAGACTTTGAAATATGGGGTTTTCACACAAAATTCCTTGGGTAGTTTTTTTGTGGATTTAGTTTCCTCCAAATTTTGCTAATTTAATACTCCGAACAAGTGAAGAAATAGACAAGTATAAATACGAGGTTAATATTATAATTGTAACCTGATCTAAAGACTCTGAGTTGGTGCTGTTGACTTTTCAGACTCTGTTGAAAATATTTTTGGATGAAATTTTATGGATCATGCTGTTAGAGACTTCATCTATTCTAATTCAAAAAATCTTGTTTTGCAAGAAATTGTAGGTGTTTTGGAGATTGTTGTTCATCTTTGTTTTATCATGGCGTCAGGATGGTTAATTTGATTAGTTGAGAAAAAAAACAACTGCCTATTTAAACTATGGAAGTTTAGTTTAACTTGGGGATCTTTTGATTTGTATTTTTGGGTGTTTCTCGCATTTTATTCATACTTTTCTAACTTACACTTCTTGTCTTATGTACAATATAAAGTTTCGTAGTATAACTCCTTCTCCAAGAAGTTTCTGACTCCCTGATTCAAAGGATCTTGTCATAAAAGGGCGTGGATGAAAACGAGAGAAAACATTCGATTCAAAGGAAACGAAAGGGCTACATTATCCATCAAAGAGGTCTGGAAGAATTTCTTTTAACCGATTTCAGGTGGATACATTGTGGGAATCAGATGACATAATCGCCCGAACGTTTTCTAATCCTTCTTTTATGTGTTTCCCATAAAAAACAAGTGAATTTAGAGTAATCAAATGATGAAAATTGAGATTTCTTTTGACACTCTTAGCTGCAGGTATAAACTACGATTATTTTCGACATTTTATGTTGAACTTTCATTTATCTGTACTCCGTTGTCATCAAAAGTTGTTATATTTTGTATTAACGAGATTCCTTTGTTCCGATTGCATCAGAATTGAGAATAAATTATTCAAATCTCCCCCAAACTACAAAAAGAAGATAATTTTGGCCTCTCAAGGACACAGAGAGCTCTCAAAATATCTGAGGCTTTGGGTCTTCGGAAGCCATTAAGATTTTTAGGATCAGGATTGGCGGATATCCGACAATTCATAGGAAATCTCAATCGTAAATTTATGGTGCTTCGATTCCCACAGAAAATCAACTCTTTTTTACCAATTCTTTGAAGTAGCTCTATTGGTAGTATGAAATTTTTCAAAATCCCCAAAAATTTTTTGTTTAGCACAAATTTTCATTTCAGCTGCCCATAAACTCCATCATCTCTGACCTTCGCCGAACAAATTGTTCGTATCTCTGTATTCTACCATAAAATTAATTTACTTCAGTCATCATTGTTTTGTTGATTTAGTTCACAACCCAATTTATTTTGTGGAATTTTAATTTTAATCCTCTGGAAGTCAGAAGAGCAGAACGTCCCTTTTCGGAGGTACTGGTCACTGTAACATGTTTTTTGATTTCCGCTAATTGAACCGTAAATTTGGGGCGATTTCGTTTTTCAATCGCGGAGGTTCGTTTTGGGTTACTTTTAGGTTTTTTATTGGATTCGGTTAAGAGAGTTAAGAGTGGGTTAAATCGATGATCAAAAAGTAACCAGATTTGCTCAACGTTTGATTTATATAACATTTTTTTCAGGGTGAAAACGTAAATTTCTCATTAAAACTGCTTTTTAGTCATCCATTTAGCCATAAGCTTTATGAGATTTCGCTGAAACTTGGCATAAATTTGAAAAAATGGGGCTTGAAAAATACAAAATTTTACAATTTTCAATTTCCTTCTCAATTTCAAACAGCCGTTAAGACGCTGTTGTCGCTGATCACTTTTTACAACGGCGATCCCGCTCTGTGAAGAATCTTAAGAATTTTTTTCAAAAACAACTCTGATTCAACAAGTTTTCGAACCATAGAAAAGAAAGGAAAGTTGTGTTTTGTAAAGGTAAAAAGAACGTATTACATCTTAGCGCACTTTTGCTTACACATTTTTAACAGGAAGTTTAAGGGGTCATAGTAAAAAAGTATATATTTTTGGTGATGTTGAGGGCAAAATTTAGGTTATTTTTCAGAAAAAATAGAGTTTTGATTTTTTGAAAGTTCATGCTCAAAGTTTGATGTGTTTCCTAAGGGCGTATACGCCTTTATAAAAAGGATTTCTTTATATAAAATACCAAAGGCTGGCTGTACTGACAGACTGTTTTTTGGCGATTTGTTACAAAACTTTTCGAGTTTTTAGCACTTCAGGTTTAGTCATCATGTGTAATATAAATATTTTTTACCCCGCTTTTTCTCAAAATCTCCTCAAAATTCTTCAATAACACAACAGTTCTATTACTCTCTCATTGATCCCGCTCAATTATTTATTTTTAAGCCTATTTTTACAACTCAAAACATACGTCAGATATTACACTGTGATTTGGACCATGTTTACCTAGTAAAAATAGATCAGCTGACCGTCGTATTGCTCGCCAATCACTCTCTTCTAATCACTTATCAACCCATTTATTTTGGTGGAGATTTCTGCGCATTTTTCGAATACTTTTCGCCAGATTCTTACAGTTTTTGACCGATTGTTTTATAAGATTTGAAGGTCTCTGACGATCTTCATTTTAAAGTGCTTGAGCTGTTCATAAATTTCTGTAAATGCGGAATTACTCTTCAAGGTTCAGTGTATTGTCCGTAGATAGTAACTACAAAACAGTTTATTTTAGTCGAAAAACTAGTTTTCCAATCAAAACAGAAGATGATTCTTACTAGTTTTTTGTTAATCAGTACAGATTGACCTTTAAGATGGGTTTACTTTATTTACAGTGGTCGGAAAGGTTTCTTATTCTTACTCCCACGTTTTTAGTGTTATTACTAATCAAGTTTCGATCAAAAGGATCTTGAACCTCGATCTCTTCGACAAAGAATGTTCTAAAAAGTTTTTTTTGACCTTTATGGTACTGTACTTTCCAAACACGTTCCAATCCCTCCCTTGCAACCTTGTCTTTTCCCAGTAATTACCCCAAGATGTCGAACAAAAGGCCGATCTTTCGCCTCAATCATCTCTCGCCCCCTACTCTTTAATTCCTTTACCTTTTAAGGCCATCCCCGGCCTCATTACTTGTAAATGGCCCGAGTAATGCCTTTTGCAGCCATTTTTGTTCCGAACAAATGCAAAGCAAATCGATGGATTTGAATTCTTTTTTTAAAGAAATCTCAGTAACTAAATATTTGATAAAGCCTCTCAGTAACCACTTGTTTTGAAACCCCCTTTAATGACGTTCTTTTTTTGACGTGAATCCGTGACCAGCAGCGTGAAACCGCGACGTCGTTCGGTGAATAAAACACGAGGTTATGTCATAAAGAAAAGAAATGGAGAGGTTAGATGTTAAAGAGGTCGGAAAAACAGCTCAAAGAAAAGGAGTAATGGTCAGATTGAGGGGAAAGTGTTTACAGTGTTGGCTTCTGCTTGCTTCCCTGCTATTGTTCAATTTTTTTAAAATTTGTCATGACTTGTTTTTGTCATATTTTTTGAAGTTTAAGAAAAATTTTTTCCAGATTCCGATTTTTTTAAGTGTGAATTTCAGATTAAAATTTTGGTTGATTACTGTAAGCATGATCTATAAGTTTCACAAATGCTTTACGATTAGCAAAGTTCTGGTCTCAATTCGCCTCAAGTTTCATCGAAATTTATAGAGAATATTTTTAAAAATTTATTCTTTTTTCTACAGTACTTTTTATCCAAAATAGCCCTTGAATTTTGATTCCCCAATTAAAACTTTTAATCGCAGCCCACGTAATTGAATCCTCTTTATCAATACCTATAATAGTTGAGGTCAATATTTGCAAACTTTAAACGTCAAACAAACTGTGCGCGACCTTTGTTTGCATTTTTTTCATTTTCAAAATTTGAAACCGCCTTAGAAACGGAGCTCCTTTACGTAATTGTGGGCTGATTCAGACATTCTTTTGTATAAAAATGTAGTCTTAAAAAGTAGTATGATTTCCATTTAGTACCAAACAACATGATTACCAAAGGTTTTATTTTTGTTACAGTAATCCGTTGGAATTCTAAAATTACGTTGAAAATGAGATTTTATTATTTGAATTCCACAAATAGTTTTCGCTTCATTCTGGCGACAAAAACAGATTGATTTACACTGAAAAGGGGTCCTTTCGAGAGTGAGAATACTAATTGAAGTGTGATTTGGGTGGTTTTATTACTTTAATTACAACGCTTTATTTGGGGTGACCCAAGATGGAATTACATTGAAATTAAGAGTTTATGGGATTAGGTTGGGGTTTTATTGTTTTGGGAGGTAAAATACGCCCATTTAGATTGCAAATTTTACAGAACTCATGTTCGAAGAATATACCAATGATTTTAATCAGAGAATGCCGCGGATTTTCAGGTTTCTCTTCATTTTCCATATCTCAACTTCAATGATCGTTGAATAGTATAAATATATGCCTGCAAGGTGTGATCTAAAATTTTTAGAACTAGATTTAAGTTTTATGCCAGTCTCTTTGACAAATTACAAGGACGTTTGAAAAGCGCACTTTCAACATGAATTTTTAAGGAATTTAAAGTTTTTTTGCAAAACCCGTACCTTTTGATCTTCCTGCAAATAACTTGATCACTTAAATTTCTTCTATTTCCAAATTTCAACCAAATTTTTTCGTGGCTTCCTCAAAATTGACGATGATTTTTACAATCTCTTCCTTCCAGGAGTCATGACGGAGAAGGGGTTGATAGCCACCGTGCGTGGCTACCCGCGCGCCGTCTTCTACTCGCTGGGAAATGAGTTCTGCGAGCGATTTTCGTATTTTGGAATGCGGGCGATTCTGGTGATCTATCTGTTGTATGAGCATAATATGTCGGCAAGGTGAGGTTTACAATATATTTTGACTCTTCCTTATTTCCGTGTTTAACCCATAGTTTTCTGTTCAGCAAGGCCTTCCTCGTCTATCACATTTTCATCGCCCTTTCCTATTTGTCATCATTATTTGGCTCGGTCGCTGCTGACAATTATTTTGGAAGATTTAGAGTTATCATATGGGTAAGTAAATCTGTCATCTTGAAAGACTTTTTAAGATTAGATGAAATTTTCTCCACGAAACAGGAACAACTTTAATTCCAATTATTTCAGGGAAGTGTAATATACGTTTTGGGGCACGTCTGCCTTTCCTTTGGCGCCGTTCCTAATCTGGAGCATTCCGTGAGATCTCTGTTTGACTTCGGAGGTCTTTTTATCATCGCCTTTGCGACTGGCTCCATCAAACCTTGTGTTAGTGCATTTGCGGCGGATCAGGTAAGATGGTCTACTATAAGGTTGATGAAACAAGTTTTTGACGTCGGTTGAAAGTTACTTGGCACAAATCATTGCTCTAGGCCATAAATCAGTTGCTTTTTTAGACAGGGCCATGTAAAATGAGGGGAGGTGGCCAGATTACTTCAACTCATATCCTAAATTATCCTTGCTTTCAGTTTGAAGGCCGTGCGGATGCCGACAAGGAGCGTGAGCGTTTCTTTTCTTTCTGGTACTTCGCGATCAACGCCGGCTCCCTCCTCGGCATGATCTTGACCCCCATCCTCCGCGGCCGAGTCTCCTGTCTCGGCTCCGACTACTGTTATCCTCTTGCATTCGGTGTTCCCGGAGTGTTCATGCTGTTTGCCTTCCTAATTTTCCTCAGCGGAGTCCGCCATTATCGACGGGTACCCGCAGATAAGGGAAATGTAATCGGGCAGGTTGTGAAATGCATCGGATTCGCGGCCAAGGAGAAGGTGAAGCACGTGGCTAGTGGGAAGAACACGAAGCGGGAACATTGGCTGGACTATGCGGACGGGCATTTCAGTCATTCTCTGATCGCGGGAGTCAAGAGTTTGCTGGGAGTGATTGTAATGTACATCCCGGTTGTGTTATACTCCGCGTTGAACGATCAAATGGGGTCCACTTGGCAGGAGCAGAGTATTAAACTCAACGGAAGAGTGGGGCCTTTCACCATCCTCCCGGATCAACTCAAGATCCTGAATCCCCTTCTGATCCTGTTCATGGTCCCCATATTCGAGGCCTATATCTATCCATGTGTCAGGAAGTTCACTCCGGTTACATCGTTGAGGAAAATGGCGACTGGAGGTATTCTGACGGCAGCGGCATTTGTTTTGGCTGGATTTCTGGAGGTATGAACTTTTTTTATTGAACTTAGAGAGTATATTCGAAACTGAAGTTTCCAATGTTTGGAGCTCAAATTTTTAACCACAAATTTTTGCAGCTCTCACTCCAGCCTTCTCTGGAGCCCTCTCCAGTCGCTGGCCACGCTTTTGTCCAGCGATTTGGCAACGCGTCCATGGATCTCCGGACTCTGAACGGATTCCCCCTCCAAATTGGTAAAAATGAATGGCAATCCGGTGAATATATTGTCCAAACAAATGATGGGACAAATATGAACATCACTGTGAAGCCTGAGGAGACAATTGTACTTGGAGTCTATGATGTGGATGGGGAAATCAAATCGTTTTCTTTCCCATATTCGGTCAAGAAACCTGAAAATCTTCGAACCCGGCTGTTTTTGTTGGTCCCTCCAGGCTCTGGATTAATTGGGAAATCGCTTTTTATCTATAATGAAAATGGAAATCTGGATCAAGAAGTGAAGATCGCCCCAGGCAAGAAAGTGGACTTACAACCGGGATCTGTCAGCTCGCCGAGATACCGGTTTAAATATGGAGATGGGTGCACCAAGGAGAGTTTGAACTGCCCGTATGAGAGGTGGGTTACTGTAATCTCATCAAATTTTGAAACATTTCAACAAACGAGTTTCAAGATTTAATTGCAACTTTTTTCAGAGACTTTCGCGCTGACATGGGAGCCGTCGTGGTGCTCGATCTCTCGGACATCACCTCCAATGGAGAGCAGACAATAGTCCGTCCAAATACGGTCAACATCCTCTGGCAAATCCCCCAGTATGTGATCATCAGTGCGGGAGAGATTCTGTTCGGGATCTCCGGCCTCGAATTCTCCTATTCCGAAGCCGCCCCCAACATGAAGTCGGTGCTTCAGGCCATGTGGTTGATGACAACTTTCTTCGGGAATCTGATCGATGCCGCCATCTCCGGCACCAAGATTGTTGCAGACCCGGCGGCGGAGTTCTTTTTATACGCGAGTATGATGTTCGCGGTCATGATTATTTTCATTATTATGGCCATGCGATACAAGAGTGTGGACAAAAAAGAATTCGACGAATTGCCCGCGGAAAAGCCGGAGATCGACGATTAAACGATTAACGGGTTACTGTAATTTTTTGATTAGAATGTCTGCCTTATTCCAAGGTTACGGTAATTTCATTTTCTACTTTTTTTGAGAGAATAATTTTTTGTAGATTTTACAAAATCCGTAGCTTCAGAATCTCCATTTTTTAGGATTTTTTTTATTTTAGACTACAATCTTCAAACTCGAATCATCAAAAGTAAAAAGTCTGCCTTTGAGGGTCTTTTTTTAGTAGTTTTGATGCTCGAAAAAGCCGAAAAAATGGCAGGGTGGGATGTTTTTCTAACTCTTTTTTATTAAAAAAGGATTTGAAATTTTAGGAACTTCTCTGCATTAAAAAATCTGCGGACTAAAGTTGACCTTAAATTACGAAAAATCGTTATTTTGGAAAGCTAAAAAAATAGGTTTAAAAATTTTCCCCTCCGGCCATTTATCAAAATTTTCGTTTCAAAATACTTAAAATCAATTTTTAATTGTTTTTTAATCCATTAGGATCTCTTTTCATCCCCGATTTATCCATTTCTTATTAATTTTTATTGTAATGTCGCCTTGAATATTGTTTTATTCCGAGAAAAGCAATTCCCAGTACATAACCAGCTAGATGTATATTATCTTGTGTGTATTTATAGACATAATAAACTTGAGATTACTCGAATCATTTTTAAAAATTTATTGAAAACAGAGAAGTAAGTTATGACGCAACAAAGAATCGAATCATTTTTTACAAAAATGTTATTCTTGATGGCTGCCTTGATGAAAAAACGGGTCTTATCTGATTATTTATCAAGGGAAAAAAGGAAAACAGTGTGTTTTATGTTATATTTGTTGGGCGTTTTTATTGGACAGGTTAAACCTTCGAGTTGTATTAGAATTTATAGCGTAAACTACAGTAATTTTTTGTTCTTCTTGCTGAAAAATTGAGTGGTTTTTAATATGTTCGTGAAATCCGTAGTTTACAAAATCTTCGTTGCTATTTTTTACGTTTTTTATTCTTCGATCTTCAATATTTTTCACCCTTTTTTCAGTTTTTCAAAATGACTTCATTGGTTCACCGGCCTCGGCAAAGCCAATGGCCGGCCATTTCCATGGACGAGGCTTACCAAATACTGTTAAAATCAGCAGAAGGAGTGGCGGTTGAGGAAAAGAAATTCAAAGATCTCCAAATTGGTAGGCCCCTATCGATTAGTACTAATATGCAATTTCCCCTATTTTTGTTCAAAAAGTTCTCATATAAATCTTTATTATGTATTTTGTATACAAAATACAGTATACTGTAAGGGTTTTAGGTGACGTAATAGCCGAAGATATTACCGCTCTGTGGCCTCATCCTCGTTTTCGGACCAGCAGAATGGATGGGTATGCCGTTAAATGTAAGAAAATCGACATATACTACTGCTTCTACTAGTGTCTCATATCATAAAAAATATTGTTTTTTCTAATATTTCCAGCCTCCGATTCGACCGGTCAATTCCAAGTTCTCGGTGGAATAATCGCCGGCCAGTCCGCCAGGTCTCTAAAAATTCCCCCAAAACATTGTTTTCGGATAAATACGGGCGGAATTGTCCCGGATGACGCTGATTCAGTGGTCCCAGTTGAGTATACAAAGCTCATTTCTCACAATGTAAGTGTAAAATACGACATCACAAGGTTCAATGTAATCTTTTAGGAATCCGAGGAGCTGACAATTGAGATTTCGTTGGAAACAAAACCAGGGCAAAACATTCGGTAGGTGATGATAATTTGAGGTCAAAAGGGGAGAAATTGAACTTGAGAAATTTTATTCTAAAAAATTTTGAAAAATCATCAAAAAATAAAAATTTTTAGTGAAGTCGGAAGTGACATCAAGCAACATGAAGTCCTCATAGACAAATCTACAGTCCTCACAGCGCCAGAAATAGCACTGCTGGCCGCCAATAATTACTCCAAAATAAAAATTTTCCGTCGCCCAATTGTGGCGGTGATCTCAACTGGCGATGAGTTGGTCGACATAAATGACATTGCGGAGTTGAAAGAAGGCCAGATCATTGATTCAAACCGACCCATGTTAATTGAGCTGATCCGATCTCAGGGATTTGATTGTGTTGATGGAGGGATTGTCAGGGATGAGTAAGTGGTACTGTTAAATCAAAGTAATATTTTTTTTTAAATTAAATTTCAATTTCAAAAAAGAGTTTTCAGAAGAGAATTGCTCGTAGAACATATCAAAAAAATTGCCGAGAAGTCGGATGTCCTCGTGTTTTCTGGCGGCGTCTCAATGGGGGATAAGGCAAGTGTAATTTTAAAATTACCATGAATATAATTTTCCCGGAAATCTCAAAAGTTTTTCTTTATTTTGGGACCTTACAACGTATAATAAGGCCAATTCTAGTTTTATTTCCTTGTTTCAGGACCTTCTAAAGCCGATTCTGCTGCAGGATCTCGATTTTGACATCAAATTCGGTCGCGTTTTCATGAAGCCCGGTCTCCCGAACACTTTTGCCTCAGGCACTCTTCATAATCGTCCCAAATTCGTCTTCGGATTGCCTGGAAATCCAGTGAGTGCCTACGTCTCCTCCCATCTGTTTTTATTCCCATTCCTTCGACGGAAATCAGGCCAAATCTCGGCCGAATTCGCTCCGAAGATCTCGGTTTTCCTCGGATGCGATATCAAGTTGGACAGAAGACCGGAGTATGTGAGGGCGGTGATGAGAGTGGAGGAGGGAGAGTGCTGGGCGGAGGTGCTGACGACCAATCAAGTGTCCTCGAGGCTGCTGAGTGTGGCCAAAGCCAACCTTTTGTTGGAATTACCGGCCTTTTCGGAGCAGCGACAGCAATTCCGGAGGGGAGAAAAGGTCAAGGCGCTGGTCATTGGGCCTATGAATGTTCACTAAAACATCTTTTGCGCTCAGATTTTCATGGTATTTGCGAAAACGGGGTATTTTTAAAATACTTTTTGAAGAAATTTTTAAAAAATCTGTCAACCGAAAATGTCTTCCTAACATAGTATCATACCTAGTGCATAATTTATACAGTATTACAAATATTAAAAAAATATAAATATTTATACGGCACTTCACAATAAATAATTTTACAGTAATCCTAATTGAATTTTCCCTTCTTAATCATGGCCAATTTCTCCTCAAACCATCTTTTTTACGCGGTCACGAATGTCTCTAGATCTCCAATATGATGCTTTGGGTAATCGAAGCGAGCGATTTTACTCCAAAATAAAAAAAAATCTAAGATACAATAAATTAGTTCATAGAATTTACAGGGATAATAAATAATCTCTACACCGTATCTAAACTATCGTTATGATTCCATCAAGACAACATCTACATTTCCCGTGGTATGATTGAGTCTGGCTCGTTTCCAGGGAGCCCCGAGGCGATAAACTTTGAGAAATCCATTTGAACAGCTTGGGCAACGGTCTGTTTGGAGGTCGTATTCAGGCAACAGCTTACTTTCTCTATAAAATATGATTAAGTCTCCATTAAATTTCGTGTAAATCTATTGCTAGGCCTAAAAAATTCAAAACCTTTCCATTACCTGAACCCACAGCACAAATCCTGACAAATGTACGTATAATCCGAGTCCTCATCGTAGTTGTGGTTAACGGAAAGAACCGGCAGCATGGGGAGAGTTTTGGCGCATTTTGCTACCCTGAAATCAAAAATATTATATTACCCATGACCAGAGATTGCCACGGCTCCGGAGCCGGCTCTTGGCTCCGGCTCTGAGCGGCTCCGGCTCCGAGCCGGGAGCCAGAGCCGGAGCCGGAAATTTTGGGGTCGGCTCCGGCTCCCGAGCCCAAAGTCGGAGCCAGGCTTCCCAGCTGTCAGAAAAGTAAAAATTTTGTGATCTTGTTAAACCAAATTGCTTGAAAAACACTGCGGAGGATGTGACTTGACTGCAAAAACGTTGGCTGTATAATCTCTGGCACTAATAACTTTTATTTTTGGAAAAATATTTAAAAAAAAACATTTTGCATAGGAGCCGGGATTCGGAGCCCGAGGCCTTTTTAAGTTTTGCACGGAGCCAAGAGCCGGAGCTGCAAATTTGGCCTCGGCTCCGGCTCTGGGAGCTAAGAGCCGGAGCCGAAATTTTGACCGTGGCAATCTCTGCCCATGACCAACAACAACATAACATCCATAATTGCGATAAAAATCCTTACCACTTCGCAAACCTTGGCCCATGAACCTCATCGGAGTAATCCAGCCGGTACACTGCCGCATGGCACATCTCATGAAGCAGGGTGTTCTCTGCCCTGAGGCCAGTTTTCAAAATCTTGGAGGACAATTTGATGACGTCATATTTGGGGGTATCGCCAGCTACATATAGACCGGCGTGCTTTGAGATGCGACCATTCCACTCCAATTGCAATGATTTAGGGATCTAAAGACCTTAATTTAGATACGGAAACAACCAAAACTCCAAAAATTTGAAAAAAATCTTCAAAGTCTCAGTTTCAATGGTCAAAAAGCTCACCTTATCTTCAAAAATCGCTTTATTGAATAACGAAAAGAGCTTCCTTGATAGGTGGATTCGATTATCCTTGTTCAAAACGATGCCTTGGATTTCATTCAGGAATTTGACATCTTTTTCAGGCACTAAAAAAATATTTTTTTTTCAATTTAAAACTCAACTTACAATCGAAAACTCGGCTTTCCGAGCTACTTCCAAAGCCGTTCCCATCAACTTTTCGTTCTTCTCCATCCAATTCCTCTGTTATTCCACTCTTTTTGATCGGTTTTCCTCCTCGACTGACACTTTTATTGATCAAAATCTTGCTTCGATCGTTCGATTTCAAAGTCTCTGACCAAGATTCTGATTCCACGGTTCTTTCCGCTTCATTTCTATCAGTTTCTTCCCCATCTTCAGTAGCATCACTCATCGTTTCTTCCAAATCTTCATCTTCACCTTGTTCATTCTCATTTTCATTCGTAATAACCGGCAATTTCCTGAAGGAAGAGACTCCCTTCTTCACCACATAGGTTCCTCTGCCATTCTTTTCCTTCTCCTCGGAATTGGTCGAAGATTTTGAGGATTCATAATTAGAAACCTCGTACTCACTTTCCTCCGAATCTGTCGTAATCACATCGCTAGTGGTCGATTTCTCTGTGCTAGTCGCAGATTTCTCCTTTTTTGAGCCCTTCAAAGTTGAGTTAGCAGAAACACCGCTACTTTTCATATCATCTCCTCTTACAGTCATATTATCCATAAGGTCGGTGAGATTGGATCCACTTTCCAGGGCAATGGCTCGGTTCATCGTTCCGTCGGTCTGAAACTTAATGATCCTCAATTTCATCCAATATAATAGTAGCCTCATACCAAAACACTCAATTAAATTTAAAAAATGTCAGGACTGCACCTTGAATAAGGTAAACTAGTATCAGTCTGTCGGGAAAATAACGGCTGATCATCGCGCCTCCGAATCGCCCATCATCGCTTTGCGACTGCAAGCCGCGACTTGGGATTTGGTGCGCGATAGCGGCGAGGCGAGACATTTTGCTGCGACAATCCGCCGTTATTTTCCCCGACAGATTGATATCAAAACTTACAAGGGAAGTACTCCAAGTGCGACGATGACATTTCGATGAAACTAGGCATAAATTTAGAATAATTTTTCCTAAGATATATGCGAGAATCCTAGCTCGCGCTTTGCAGAAACAACCGAGATTTTTAGATCGAAAGTCGGCCAAAATTTAAGACTTTTTGCCGAATTCCGGCACGAAAAGTTTCGTGCCCATTTCTACCGTAAAGGATAATGTTTCTACAAAAAATCAATTTTTTCCGCACGAAACTGCCAAAGTTATGGCCAAAAAGCGTTTTTGTCTCTGACCGCTCTCTACGTTTAGCGTGCTCTCTCGGCGGCGCGCAAAGCGCGAGCTAAAACTTTCAGGGATTATTATTTAGTCCATACCCGACGTGTGTGCAAAATTTAAAGAAAATCTGAGCGTCGCACTTGGAGTACTTCGCCTGTCAAGAAAATTCGATAAAATCAAACTTATTATACGTCCAAATCAACCTACAGCTCAGAAGCAACAAACAAAATCAAACTTTCCTTAATATTATCTCCAAGAATCCCCTAAACCATCCGAAAACACTCCAAATCGTTACCTTTTCCTCTCTGGGCTCGCTTTCTTCTTCCAAGTTCTCAACTTCTCCACTTTCTTCGTCAAGCTCCTCCTCAAAATCGACTTGCTCTCCTTTTACCGTATCATCCATAGATATACCTTCAATATTCAAAGTTTTTTCTTCATCTCCAATTCTTTCAAGTTTCGGGTCGTATTCTCTCTTGGTGCTGGACAAATCCAGGGTCTCAACCGATGAATCCGAGACTCTCCTTCTTTCTTGTGGCTTCTCCGGTTCTTGAGAAGCCAAATCTTGAGATGCCAGCGTGAGCGTAGTGACCGTTGTCGACGAATCATCATCGTAATCCATGTCCGACACTTCACCACTATCATCTTTCAAATCTTTTTTGGCGACTAAAACACTATTTCATTGCTATTTTGTAACTTACAAAAGTCGAAGAAGTCGTCTTTGCAGGGATTATGACACTTCCTTATCTTCTCCATGTCTTCTTTGACATCAAATTCGGTTTCCGAATCCGATGCGGGGACAAAATCATCGTCAATGCTGACGCTAGAATCCGAATCTTGAACTTGGGTTGACGTCAAATTAAAGAAAGTCATTCTGAGACCTGAAAAAACAGTAAAAATTAACAAAAAAAAGTTTACAAATAAATTTTTAGACTATCTAAAACAATATAAGCGACTCACAATCCCTTTCCTTGGCTTCTTCATCCTCCAGTTCCTCTTCAAACTCATCTTCCTCTTCATATTCGATCTCTTCCTCCACCAAATCATCTTCTTCTTCATCCAATTCCTCTTCCGATTCTTCGATCGACTCGTCACTCTTCTCCAACGATTTCTCCTCCTTCTCCTTGCTTTGATCCTTTTCTGATACCACATTTTGTGACATAGTCTCTTCTCTTCTGACACTGTTTTCCTTATCTTCTAATCCAAATGAAAAATCGTCCTGGTCAACCAATTTGAAGCTGGAAAATCGATTGACCGGAGCTGTTTTCTTTTCTTCTGGGCTTTCTAGAATGTCATAGACTTCATCGACTCTCAGACGGCTGAAGACATCAGTATTGGCCATCATCTCTTCATCCTCGTCCAAATTCTCAACTTGAACATCAATTTCGACATGAACTCTACTAATTTTAGTGTGACATGGCTTGGCTACAGCGACATCCCGGGATCTGTCATGTTTTTCTTCATCAACAAGATATGTTCTCTCTTCTTGTTCCACATCTTTCACACTTGGAGCTCTCTTTCCTCTTCTATTTGACATTTTTTTACCTTCTCCATGACTTCCAAATCCTCTCGTATTATTCGACCTGTCTCTGCAAACTTCGTTTTTCTCCTTCTGATTAGCTGATTTGGCCTTCCTCGGTTTTTTTGGACGTTCTGGCTTCATTGTGACCTCTTCTTCATGACCAATATCGTCGTTGATTTGGAAGGTCCCGAAAGCACTGTTGCCTTGAGAATCTGCCTTCTGAGGAGTTGAAATATCAGAGAGTATGTAACGGCTCGTCGAATCAGTTGGGGCGCTTGTTTTCTTTTCAGATTCCGCAATAAAAGTGGCTTCAAACGGGCGTTCTCCAACATTAGAGACGGCGGATAAGTTTATATCAGTGCAATCGGCAGTTTCCACGGATGAGAGACGTGTGGACTCCAACTTCGTGCTCTTAGTTGAAGTCTGCATCTGTGGAAAATTACCTCTATCTATTGAAAGTTTCTTCTGAAGAAAGGTTTTTGCAGACGGGAAGTTGCATGGAGTGATGTTCATTTGATCTAAAACGGCATTCAAATGTCAGTTAGAACAAGAAAATATCCAAAACTTCCCCAAAAACTAGTCTTGTCAGCTAAATTATATTATCCTACCTGCTGGTGGAAGACCCTCGGATTTGGAAGTCCCTGCACCATTCGTCGCTGGACGAAGACCATTTACAACTGGTTGAACCACTAAAAACAGAAGTAAAGTAAATAACAGTAAAAACGTACTGCACAAAGACCGCTTATTTTCCTTCAAATCAGCTATAGTTTGCTCGAAGAATGAGATCGTCGAAGTTTCAACGCTGGAATCGTCCGCCGCATATCCAGCTAGCGTTTCGTCTCGCTTGATAATCTTCCTTCTTCTGACTGTTCTCTTGGCTAAAACAAGATGCTTGAATGACCCCAATGTTATCTAAACATGAAGAAGAAAGAGACGATCTTACACTTTCCGCTTGCTCCTGTTGGCTTGATAGAGTGGACTGGTGGGAGAACTCGTTGATCCAGTGGTGTTCTTCGCAGAGGAAGAGGGATTTTCGACTTGTGAGGTGCTAAAACGTACTCTTACATTCACCTTGCTACCTAAAAAGCGAAAAATCAATGCAAAATCTTACGCTTGGCATTAGGATCATTTATGTTAGCATTATTGGACATTTTCAGCTGCTCCGACTAAATCCCCGACCAGTTGAGACAAAAACCCGGCCGGAGACAACGGAAAAATTGTAAAATGTCAGAGAAATCAAAAGACGTTTTTTGAACTGGGAAAACTCCCGCCGAATGGAACCAAGTGCCACAAATTGATTTCCACCCGTGTTTACAACTTCATTTGTGATTGTAAGTGCCTATATGTATCGACATTTATTTTATTGTTTCCTCATTTTGCTTGTTTTCAAAGGCGAAAAGATCAGTTTTCCCTTCTCCCGCACATTTCTCCACTTACTATAAAGTAATTGACGTCCGAATCCACGGACAGGTGCCCAAAAATTGTTTGTATGACCTTGGGATCGCACTCAACCTAATGTAAATACAAGATCACCTCGTTTCCTCGTGGAAACCCGAGTAAATACATTAAAATAGCCATGTGGAAGGTAGTTGAGTTATTTTGATGGGTTGAAAGACCAAAATTCTTACTCTGAGATGACTATTGTAATAGATTTACTGTAAATATTATCTTCTGATTTACGTATACTTATTATATTTTCTTATATTCACCACCGCTGAGGCCCCGTTCTATCGCGCATGTTAGCCGAGGGGCAGTCGGTTATCTTTTCGCTCGAAAAGTCGCGAGTTCGACTCCCACCAGAATCAAATTTCCATTCGGCCTGTTTTGAGGCCGAAAGGAGCCACAATTCTGGCAAAGAATCGACCGGTCGGCATGGAATATGTTGTCGCGCGTGTGAAGAGAGCGCCAACACCATTGATGTCTGATACATTTTCCGTCTCTGATCTGTTTTCGGTTTTATTTTCGAATCTGCACAAATTTTCGGGGAAAAATAAGATTTTTGGTCTCTTCTCGTCTTTTTCGATAATCGTAAAGGCAAAGAGAAGGTATTATAATTGTTGTCAAGTCCTTTTATAGTTTTGTGATCTTTTTGTGCAGTCCGGTGTAAAAATTTAGGGTCGAGAGACAATGGAATGTGAGGAGAGGCGAGCAGAGAAATTTTTGTTTTTTCGCAATATCTTTGCGAGTATCCCCGCTTTTTTGTAGAAGTTTATACATTATTGAAATTTAAATTAGTGCCGAATCTCCTCAAAATCTTTGCTCTGTCATTCGAGCGCCTTTAAGATAGTTTTTTTACTTTTTTTATGGCGTTATCTAATAAATTACCGTAATTTATGGACGTAGTGTTGAAATCGTGTCCTCAATGACGTCCAAGTTCCGTTCGCAAGAGATCTTCGAAGCAAAAACAGCATAGAAAACGACAGGCGCTGCTTTTTTTCTCTGGCCAGAAATATTTTTGACTCTCTTTTTATTTGTCGCTCTTTCCGAACGTCTTTTTTATTCCAATTTGCATCGAAAACGGCCACTCTTTTTGCGTTATTTACAGTTTTAGAGATTCAGATTTTTATAGAAGCTGTATCTGGATGAAAATCTGAATTTGGCCGCTTCTCTGGTCTAATTCTTGGCCGGAATAAGGGCAAAAAATTCTTTGGAAAAACATGTTTTCATAGGGGGCGTTCTCTTCGGCCCTCTCAAAAGTCCACAGTGAACGTATCCTTTCGTGTGTTTACCCGCTTTTCATGCACTTACAGGAACACACGTGCATGGAGAAATCACTAGTTTTAACGGGTATTTGAAGCGATTTCAAGGGAGTTGTAGCGACTTGAGTGTGCTCTGATAAGGCCCTAAGGCGAGGGTAAAACGTTCGCTTTTTGTTTTGCTCTTTTTCCCTGAGGGCATTAGCAAATTTTTGGGAAGGGAAAACGTGAGGAGACAATGCTTGGATTGGGATGAAACTTTGTAGAAATGGGGGGCCTAGAAAACTGTTTTCTGAGACATTTATGTATAGATGGGGGCTTAGAAGACTGTTTTCTGAGATTTTTATAGAGTTTATGGTTGATAAAGAGTTTTTTTGGTCGAAATTTAAAAAATAAATTAAAATTTTCATCGAAAAAGTCAAAAATTTTGCCTTGAAATTTTCTGGGAGATATTCAACTTTAGCCAAAAGTTATGAAATGGAGAGAGAATCCGTCAAAAAATGCTTCTTCTCTATAAATACGCGAACTTTTTGCTGATGAAGCCGATTTTTTTTTGAAATTTTGCCATCTTCATTTTGAAGAACCTGCCGTTTAACTGTCCAAAATTTTTTTGAATTTTTGAGAGTTTTTTTATTCAAAAAATCATTTCTGTTTCCACACAACGCGGTCTAAACATGTTTCCTCTCCTTATTCCCCTGAGGGCAGAAATCTTTAACTTGTGTTTTATTTGCACGTTTTCCAAAAGAAGGAGGGGTCCCACGTGAAATTTAATTTTTGTCGAGAATTTGTTACAACAATTTAGGGCTTAAAAGAGTAAAAGAGAAGTTCCAGTTTAGTTTCTCTGTCCAATAATTCTTTTCCGAACCTTGTTTCCTACAATTAACCCTTTCCGGACGAGTCGGCACGTATATATTAGAATGAAAGAGGGTACCCTGCTGAGTAACGGCATAATAGTGGTTCAGCCCATCGAAGCGTTATTTGGGACTTATGACAAAAAATGTCCTGAAAAGTACCCCCACTTGACATATCACTTTTAAAATTCTTGCGGCATGCTGTAAATCGGAAACTACCCCTGAATTAAAGTCGAGGAGTCCTAGTATTGTTACATCCAAGAACTGTCCAAATCCGAGCACCATAGAATTTGTTATGGATTTTTGGAAATTGAATTTTTAATTTTGGTCAATTTTGGACCTAAAATCAAGTATATCTTCCGCCGGTATCAACCATTTCGGTCCAAATGTGGTTTTTCCGAATCTATTGTGATGTTAGCTTCTTACTAGAATATTTCCAGAAAAAACCTATGAGGCATATTTCTGTAAAACGCGAAAATGTTGAAAGTGTAAAGGTTTCATCGTATAAAATGTCGTCGCGAGCCGCGAAGGGACGGGCGCAGCTCGAAACGAGAAAATAATAAAAAAAATTTGAGAAATTTGATTTTAGTGTGAAACCAAATTAAAACCGATGGAAATTGCCTGAAAACAGAGTAAAAGTATAAAAATGACATTTAGGTAACGTTTGTGTGCTATTCCTGTCTGTATTTCGTGTTGAATCATCTTGTTGACACTAAAATAATATTTATCAAAGAAAAAATTATTATTTTCTTGTTTCAAGCTGCGCCCGTTCCTTCGCGGCTCGCGGCGACATTTTATACGATCAAACCTTTACACTTTCAACATTTCCGCGTTTTACAGAAATATGCCTCATAGGTTTTTTCTGGAAATATTCTAGTAAGAAGCTAACATCACAATAGATTCGGAAAAACCACATTTGGACCGAAATGGTTGATACCGGCGGAAGATATACTTGATTTTAGGTCCAAAATTGACCAAAATTAAAAATTCAATTTCCAAAAATCCATAACAAATTCTATGGTGCTCGGATTTGGACAGTTCTTGGATGTAACAATACTAGGACTCCTCGACTTTAATTCAGGGGTAGTTTCCGATTTACAGCATGTCGCAAGAATTTTAAAAGTGATATGTCAAGTGGGGGTACTTTTCAGGACATTTTTTGTCATAAGTCCCAAATAACGCTTCGATGGGCTGAACCACTATTATGCCGTTACTCAGTAGGGTACCCTCTTTCATTCTAATATATACGTGCCGACTCGTCCGGAAAGGGTTAATCAATTTTAAAGTGTATAAAAGCGGCAGTAATTTCTTGTTGTCTCTCTTTTTACTTATTTTCGTGCTTATTTTAGGTCGAATCTCCCCAAATGCTGATAATCTCTTGCTAATTCCCCTATCAGCACGAATAAACAAACAAAAGATGTATGTCTTCGGTGTCGTTTAGTACAGGCGTGGTGTTGTTTTTGTGTCATTCTGCTGCTGGGAAATCTAAATTTACTTTGTTTACGCTTCTCTTAATTAGCAATTTCTAATTTTGGCCACGTGTTTGGCCTTTGGGAGATATTATTTTTTGTGGGTCAACGTCAAATTGCGCAAAAAATGGTGATTTTACACAAAATCATTACGAAAAAGGCCTGTTTGATGTCCTTATCGAGATTTTGAACTCTTTTACACCGCCACAGATTTCGCCCCATGTGTTTTTTACGGTCAACAAAACAAAAAACACCTGACTCGCAACAAAATATGTTGTATGTTTGGGCCAAAGATGACCCTCTTCTTCCTCAAAATATGCTCTTTTTTCGAATTGGCCTTTTCCTTTTTTCAATGTCGTGTTGTGGTTGTAAATATGCTATATTTGGACTGTAATGTCATCGTCTTTGATTACAATATGAGATTGATTTAGGGGTAAAAATAAAATGGAAGAAACCGAGGAGTTTGTGAACAAGGATGTTGGCCAAGAGCTGAAACAGCTAAAATTGGACGATCTGTTCAGACTTGGCAAGTATGCGGCGTTGGTTTCGATCACTGCTGAGTTCTTGATCCTTTTGCAGCTGGGAAATATGTTCTACATGATGTATGCAGGTAAGAAATTTGAGCTGGAAACATCTTGTTTTTATGCAAATTATTGTTGGATATCTTGGCTTTCCTTGCAAAGGGAGAGCTAGGATTTTCATCAATGTATTTCTAGCCTATTTAAAGTTTGCATGCAAATTTTGAAGTGTCTTGTAAAACTTTGTCGGGTACAGTCACCCTATTAATCCAATAACAAGTATAATATAAAAATATAAAATTTATAATCATCGTTTTTCCAGGAGTCGAGCCAGGTCTTGTCAGTTGTGGTCCAGTAAATCTCCAGAACTTCACTCATCGAAAAGACCGTTGCGAAGCCTTTGCTCAGGCCAAAGATCGTTATAAGTGTACTCCCGAGCTGAACATCCAATTCAACAGTGTGAGTTCGGATTGGAATTACATTTGTGCGGACGTGAGGCAAGTGAAACGAAGTATTTCCTGGCAAATGTTGGCCATTATTCCTGGTGCTGTGATCGGCGGTCAACTCTCGGATCTTTATGGACGAAGAAGAGTAGGTTTTTATTGTAGTAGGTCATCTAATTTTTAAATATGGGATGCCAAGTGTAATGTAATTCGCTATTTTTTTATATATCTTTATCGGGTTTTACATTTGAACCCCCCCCCCCCATTTTTCTCAAAATCGATTTTTTTTGATATTACACTTAACCTAGTATAATATTGATCTTGATAATCTTTCCCTTTCCAGATTATGCTGGTTGGAATCCTCTGTGTGATGGTTTGCCAAGTGCTGGTTTACTTCTCCCCAGACCTTCTCTGGTTCACAATTATCCGATCAATTACGCAACTCTTTAACGGCGGTATCATAGCCATTCAAATGGTGTTTACTGTCGAGAATCTCCCGAAAAATCATCGTTTCTGGTTGACGAACTTGATTACTTGGTCCCCCAACATGATTGTCTACGCTCTGATGGCATGGGCCACTCAGAATTGGCAACATTTGACCTTGCTCATGGCCGCACTGTGCATCCCGGCCTGGATCTTTTTGTTGTAAGTCACGGGGTAATAAAATGTATTAAAATTTAATGTTTAGCTTCCTCTCGGAATCTCCTCGATTTCTGATTCAGAAACATCGATTCGACGACGCCAAAAGGGAGTTGCAAAGGATCGCCCGGATCGATGGAGTTGTTGTGGCTGAGGAGATGATGGAGAGAGTGGTGGAGAGCGAGAGGGCGTTGCAGACACAAAAGAAGAAGTCTAAATACTCGTTCATTCATCTGTTCTACACCTGCAGACTGGCTCGATACACAGTGGCCTTGGCTTTCTCTTTGTAAGTTTTGAAGCAAGGACTAGGCGTCTGAAGTTATATCAGGGTAAAACATGTTACGGCACATGTTGTGTAAAATGATCTATTAAAATTAAGCTTTTTCTCAGCTAATGTGGCTAAAATCAGCATTAAAATTTGAGGGCTTTCATCAAATTGATATTATTCATGATGATTTGACTAATTTTTTTGCCAAAATTCAAACTTTGATGGGACCTTTTTACTAACATAATAAAAGTTTTGGCATACTATTTTCTTCATGTCCTAAAATATCCGACAAGACAGGAATTTTTACTTTAAAACCCAAAGGTAGTAACTTAGACCTCCCTTTTCCAGATTGACCACCAGTATGTTGAACTACTCGCTGATCTTCAATATGGAAAAGCTTTCGGGCTCAATCTACCTTAACACCATCTTCATGGGTCTCTTCCGTTACGGAGTTAACTTTGCTGCTATTGCCGCTGACAAGAACTTCAAATGGCTTGGCCGAAAAGCGGTCCACGGATTCGCGGAGGGCGTCTCGATCCTGGCATTGGTGCTGCTGATTACCCTTTATGTTCTTGATATTCAAACTCAATACAGATCCCTGATTACAGTCACAATTATTCTGGTCTTGGGAATGACGACTTTGTTGTATGTGAGCAATGGTTTGCTTTCCTCGGAGCTGTTCCCAACGGGAATCAGAAACTTGTCCTTCTCGTTTGGCCAGGTGTTCAGTAGGATTGGTGTTGTTATTGCGCCACAACTCTTCTTCTTGGTGAGTCCATTTAGATTATTTTACGGCTATCTTGTGAAAATTGATTTTTTAGACATATATGGCTCGGGACTTCTAAATCTCTCCGCAAGAGTCCATCCGAACCCTGGAAATTTAGTCCAAAGTTAAAAGTTGACAAAAAAGGAGGAGACGACTGAGAAAGGCAGAAATTCTTACAAAGAGAGAAATTGCGCAATGTTATGTCAGATTGCGCAACTTTTAACTTTGTACTAAATTTGCAGGGTTCGGATGGACTCTTGCGGAGAGATTTAGAAGTCCCGAGCCATATATAATACAGTGCGCGCCAAAATGATAGAGCCACTCAGTTTTTCTGGATTTATTCTTTTATGGTTAGGTGGGCCTAGCCGGCATGATGCATATATGCAATAACATCATAGAGATTCACTACGGCCACCATAACTTAGGACTAGCCGGGCGCCCAATCCAAAAAAAAAATCAAAAATTCGGACCTTTCCCCTCGGTCGACGCGTCAAAATGATAGAGCCACCGGATTTTTCTCCTCGGTGGGGGCAGGCGGGGATCTATTGGTACTGTAGTCTGTTAATATTACTACTGCTATACACTGCTGATGTGAAAAGGTTACTGTAACTACCGGTCATACGGTAGCTTTTGGCAAATTTAGAAAATCTTCCAAATTTAGGGTAAAATTGACCGGAAATAAATTTTTCGACGGTTGTATCCTGGTGGAAATACCTTCAAAACATATTAGAAGGCCTATATTTTCTAACAGTAATCAATTTCCGTCGAACTCACATCGACCACAAACAAAGAATGATATTATGTTACTTTAGTAGATGGACAAATTCTATAATATTGCTTATGTATGAGTCTGAGAAGCGGCCCCAGAACTTGTGGTACAATTGCAAGAGGACCATAGATTACAATAACAGGACCGAATACAATAATTCCTTTATTCAAATTGCTAGCGGTATTATGAAGTTTACCAAAGTTATACCCGAAAAAACGATATTTTGGTGGCATGACTAGCGTCAGAATATGATGGCTTCGGGTTTTGAAACGACGAGTGCGGATCCTTTTGTGCGTAACGTAGCATGATTAACTCAACAATAACGTAATGATAAACAACTACAGAGAAACTTTGGTGTAGTCATCTAGAGAACCAGAATTGCTTCTCTTGTGGCATTATTCCTAGGGTGTACGAGACTTTACAGCCTTTCCAGGTTAAATGAAAATATTCTATATCGTGTGTTGCAGTCTAGCAGGAAGTTTGGTTTTACCTCCATGCTCCCTCATTGGCATAATCGACATTATTATAGAGTCTGTCCATCTACTAAAGTAACATAATATCATTCTTTGTTTATGGTGGATGTGAGTTCGACGGAAATTGATTACTGTTAGAAAATATAGGCCTTCTAATATGTTTTGAAGGTATTTCCACCAGGATACAACCGTCGAAAAATTTATTTCCGGTCAATTTTACCCTAAATTTGGAAGATTTTCTAAATTTGCCAAAAGCTACCGCATGACCGGTAGTTACAGTAACCTTTTCACATCAGCAGTGTATAGCAGTAGTAATATTAACAGACTACAGTACCAATAGATCCCCGCCTGCCCCCACCGAGGAGAAAAATCCGGTGGCTCTATCATTTTGACGCGTCGACCGAGGGGAAAGGTCCGAATTTTTGATTTTTTTTTGGATTGGGCGCCCGGCTAGTCCTAAGTTATGGTGGCCGTAGTGAATCTCTATGATGTTATTGCATATATGCATCATGCCGGCTAGGCCCACCTAACCATAAAAGAATAAATCCAGAAAAACTGAGTGGCTCTATCATTTTGGCGCGCACTGTATTTGCTGTTTATTTCAGGCCGACTTCTGGAGTCCCCTTCCTTACATCACTTTGGTGGTGATTGCTTCTTTAGATTTCATTTTGTTCTACTTCAACACCGAAGAGACCAAAGGAAAGCCAATGCCGGATTCGATGCCTCCAAGGGAGCAGAGTTGGCTCGGTCGCAAGAAGCTCGACCAGGAACTTTTGGATGTCGAGAAGAAGACGGAGAACAACTAAACACCACCAGTATAATATTTGTCCATCTTTTCAAGCATTTCTTTTTTCATTTTGCATTTTTCTCTCTTTATGGGTCAAGTGTTCTCCGCAAAGGAATCGCCCGGAAAGATCGTTGATTTTGATTACTTTTTAGCGAATTTAGAAGCATTCGGAAAGCAATTACGAAGAATTTACGGCGAATTAAATCTTTGTGGACAGTATTTGATGCCTATAGAATTTAATAATTACAATTCGAGGAACAAAAAAGTATTAATAAACTTGCTCATAAAATCTCAAAATTCTTGCAATCTGTAAAGGTATCAGAAATTCGTTCAAAAATCACAGGCATAATTCGGTTCGTTTTTTTACCAATCGGTGCAAAGAAACAAAAAATAAAATGTAATCTTTGAGTTGTTACTGTTTTTGGGTAGCCGATAACGAAGAAAAATTTTTCTACAGTGAAATATTTCCACCCCAAATATATACATTTGTCATCTTCGCTATCGTTGCTTATCCCTTGGACTCAAAAACAAATCAATCAAAATTTGTTTCCCATATCCGACATTATTATTTTTGTTTTGTTTACGCTAATGGTTTGCATGGAAAGTGCGAAACCAAAAATCTGTTGTTTTCTACAGCTTCTGGCTATTCGATATTTAAAAATAAAAATGGCGTTATGGCAAAAACGATGGTAAAGTAGGCAGAGAAACAGTTGACACATTGGGTCAAGTGTTTCCCTCAGAATTATTTCCGGAATTTAGAGCGCAAGAAGGGTTTGCTGGCTCGTCTTAATTGCAGAAATCAATCACTTTCTGGTCAGGATCGCCGTTCCAAAACAATAAGTGAACAGTTGACCCTTGGTGTCATGTCTCGCTTTCCTGATGATTCATTTTATTCTGGCAGTAAACAGTAGAATTTCGAATTATACAGTAAAGAAAAGCGCTACTAAAAGGAAATGAAAAATCCGGAGAATATTTTTGCGTCATGATGACACTTGTAATCGACTAAATAAACAGTTTTTGTACAGAAAGTCCGGTCCGTTTCTTTTCCCACCCAACTGACCTGATTTGACAGTCGCTTAAAGCGAATAGGAGGGTGGGTAGAGAGTGCGCGGAGCGCCGACCTTTAAGTGTGCGCCTTTTCTTCCCCGACTGCTGACATGGAATCAGGTAAATTCCTTTTCGCTTCGAGTCCTTTTCCTTGACTTTTCTCTGCCCCTCGGTTCTTCATGGGCTTGTCAGGGTCTCGGATGGTACACAGATTTGCGTGGAAGCGCGGTGGGGGTGCCTGCGGGCATTTCAGGAGTTGCTTTCATCACATTGACGGATGATTTGACAAACTTTTATTTATATTATACTTGATATAAGAGATATTTTTTAAAAAAAAGTTGTAATTTAGTCACGGATAATATAACCGTGTTTTTTCCGCGTTCACATGAAAGATCCTTTGTTATTGTAGAAGCGAAGAACATTTGCGATTAAAGAATCAAGTGGTTTTTCGCAGACCGGCTTCTCAAAAAAGAGTTGTGGATGGATCAAGGGGAATATTCAAAATCTCTTCTTGTCAACTTTCTGAAAAACTTTCTTATTTAAAAGCAGACAAATACAGTTTTTAGAAAGTTAAAAAGTAATTCACAAATTGTTAATTTATACTAATTCACTGTCTTCAGCAAAATTTTTGCACTTTTTGTTTTTATATTATCCATGGTTTAAACTTTGTTTTATTCAAGTGTAATGAATGCATAAAAGCTCACAAATACACTAGAAAACGGTGATTTCAGGTGCATTAATATTATCACTTTCCTGTATAAATAAATTGGACTGGCGATAAAATATTTATAATCGAAATCCTTGTACTTTTACTGTTTTACACGGAATTTGTAAGCATATAGGATCGCGTGACTTACGATTTTTTTGTGTTACAACTCAATTAGAAACTTTTTGAATTGATGTGTTACAAAATTTGATCAAGAATTTCATGGGTATTTTCTCCGTATTTTACCTCAAAATCGGAATAGAACAACTCGAGGCCCCAATCCCCTCCGAGATCGTTGTATCCGAATATCGGATTCATCGGTTGTTTTAACCCCATTCCCCCCACAAATCCTTCATCCATCCCCAGCAGAAACCCCCCATTTTACTCCCAAAACTTTTATTTTTCCTTCGCGCTGTTGATTCATAATTGTTTTGCGAACGAACGGGTTTATGGAAAGCCGATTATTGGAGGAGGTCCTGGACTCTCGACCAACAGTTTTGATGGATTTTTCCGAATTTTGGGGAAATTTTTGTTTAATTTTTGGATAGGGCAGGAATTATTGGGTGGTGCTGAGGGCCTTTTAAGGTGATAAAGATCAATAATTCGATGATGAATTTATGGCTTGACTGCTTGAGGCAATTTTTATTTATTAGATTTTAGTGTTGAAAGGTTAAGAAGTTCAAAATTTTTTGCTTTTTACTCGATGATTTTTAGGTAAAAATCGCTGTGGTAAACTTAAAAAAATTTGTAAAATGGACATCACACTCCTCAGCCAAGGCCCGCTATTTGAGTGTCAAAAGGCCATCAATTTCAGCAAACCCCTTGTTTTAGTCATTCCTCGCTTTGGTTACTTACAAAAAATGGAAAAATTGGGCAGGATAAAGAACAGTATGCATAAAAAAGGGGGTAACATCTTTTTTCTTACCAAGACTTTTTTCATGCGAAATTAGAGCCGATATAAATCATCAACAAGCGGCACGATTTCTCTTGCAATTTTTTGCGTCACCCTTTGAGGTTATCCCTTTTTTCCGATACCAATCTGAGGTCAATAAATCGCGGGGTTTTGGAACAATATGGAAATGTGAACAGCACTGTTCAAGTTTGTAAGTAAACATTCTCTTGTTTCAATTCGATTGTTCCCTTTCATAAAGAGAGTCCCGAAGATGCTCCCAAGTTTTTTTTTGTGGTATTTCATTACTAATTTTTTGAAAAAAGATAAAAATATTACGAAATAAATTGATTTTACTATTTTTGATTACAATTATGGTATTTAAAATACAAAAGCAGTATTTTTATACACGAAAGTCATCACAATTTGATGGTTTGAGAGTATTTTCCCTCAAAAAAAATCGGCTATCAAGAACTCTATCAAAAGTGCGCGTTGTTTGTTTTTCATTTATTTGACCTGAGGGGTTTTTCTTCTTCTAAAGTCGTGAGGTCGTTCTCGAGGTTATTTTCCGATTCTAATCAAATTTTTTGCAGCTTTTTTATGACATAGATAAGGCAAAAGATTGGAATCAAAAATATGGGCGACGATAAAAGTGGATTTGCAAATCCGACTTGCGATATTGCCTTGGGAAATGATGACAGTCATGTAGCGAATGGAAACGTGGCCAATGGAAATGCTCAGCATGGTGAGTAGAGAGTAGTGATTGGGCTGTAGGTGCTGCAGGATGTGTAATCAAGGTTTTTGATTGTTTTTAGAACAATGAACGCGTTTTTTTGGTATTTTTTCTTACAGGATTAAGATCCAAAATGATGAGGTAAAATTGACACCTTTAGAGATAAAAAATACACTTTCTGCGGGTTTCTTATAAACTTGAAAATTCACAAACTGTGGTATGTGGGGAGGTGGCCTTTGCTGCAGAAGTTCAATGGCTTCTGTCATACTTTCCAAGGCCCTAGTTTCTCTCGCCGTCTCTCTAAATTTTCCTTAGTTTCTCGCCAAAAAATTTTGTTTAATCTCTCGGCTATTCCTACAAATCAAATTCCCAAATTTTTTTGGCATCTTCCTTTTTATGAATCTAATGCCAGCATCCATATTCCAGAAGCACCCGCTCAGCTAAGTGAAATCGCTCTTGATGACTCCAGCTGGGCTAATTCGGCCGCCAAACCAAAGCCAACCCTACAGCCAGAGCCGGAAAAGAAAGCCTCGATTGAAAGATCAGAATCCGCAGAATCTAACGTCGATGAAAACGATAAGAAACCATTGAGTGAGTAGCCTTATTTATCAATTATGTTTTGCTTTTTAGAAACCGGAAAGGTGATATCCCTGATCTACCCAGTGAACGAGCACTTGGCTTGGATCGCCCCGCCAGTCTACAGTTTCGAGAAGATGCCCAAGGCGTTGAATTCGAGGGAGTTGATGGTTCCACATTCAGAATACAGAAGGTTCATGTCCACGATCACGGACGACGTCAGGTTTAAAAGGTCGGTCTGAAAGATGTTTAATATCAGGGTAGAAAGCTAATGGATAATTTTATATGAAAAGCTGTAGGGAAAGAAGATAAATCTTTTTCATGTTTGATGTTATTTTTCTGCTTTAAGTCGGTATCAATTCCTGAAAATTGTAGCTTTCGCTTCGCAACAAAATCGTAGAGTTACAGCTTTTTTAAGCAATGAATTCTTTTGTCACCTAATGGCGAATTCGGAGAGAGAACGGAGAAAAATTTGATTTGCACAGTCGTATTTTATAAAATTTCAAATTTGTTCCAGTTATGTGATCCTATTTTCCCGAGCAGTCCCCATCTGGGTGATGACTTCAGTAATCTTGTTGATGTTCATGTTGTTCTCCAGCCAAGACGGTGGTCTTCATGTCATGGTTTTTACAATTCTATGGGGATTAATGTTGTGTATTGGACTGGGATTCTGTATCTTGTTGAGGAAATACGTAAGCAACCAAAACGAATTTTTTAATATCAAATTTCCAAAATTTTAGCTAGCCAATGGTTTGAATCTAGTAGTCCGGGATGCCAACGATCAGGCAATCAAGCACAATCTGATGGTCGGCGTCCAAGATCGCGGCCAGATCTCTTGCCACAAAGTTGTTGTAAGTTAATGTAACCTTGCTGCATTGTGTTCTCAGCTAGTCTTAATGTACTACGATGTAAGAGAATGCCAGCACGATATAAAGAAGTGCATTCGAGTTCATCTGGTTAACCAACCAGTGAAGCAGGAAATCCCGGCCGAAAGTGAGCTTGACTCACAAGCCAGAGAATTTATCGTCGAACATAGTCAAGCCTACATCAAGGCGTATGCAAAGGTAAGTGGGATTTTTGGGGGATTGAGACAGTTGAATATCTTAGATGTATCAGCAAGTATGGCTAAGGTCTTTAGACATTGATTTTTGGCCTTTTTCGGCCATGTACTCAACTTTTGAATGATATCCTTGGGGTCGTTTACTCTGGACCTTATTTTAAAAAAAAAAATTCTTTAGTAGATCTGCTCTTGCCATAACTCTCTTGGTGGGAACCCAAAATTCGTATCTTCTATTATATTTTCATTTTCAGAAGCAACTTTTATTCCCAACGAAGCCATCGGAAGGAGTCAGTGAATTCCGACCCAAACATTGCCAAGCCTCGATATGTATATGTCAATACGTTGAACAGGTAGGCTCCACTCCTTTGCTCGACTATATTTTCGTCTTCGTATCTTACATTCCCTTCGGATTTCAGAAAATATTCCAAGATTTGCCGCTCCTCCCATAGACCCGCTAGCCCCGCCCCCTCCGAAGATATACCATTCAGAAAATCGCTGTGATCTACACCCAACGCACCATATCTACACAAAGAAAACGGATCCGATTCGGTTGTCATAATTATTTTATGTACAGTAGACAATAAAGTATTATTAATACTGATATCAAACACATCTTATTGGTGTGTCTAACAAGGCTGGATGTTCTCTGATTGGTGGAGGTTTTTGATCATTAAATGGGCACTTTCAGAGCCGTCGATGAGAGGGGTTTGGAAGAGATATTGGCCGTTTTCACGGACCTTGTTGTAGGGCATTTGGAAGACGGAGTTGAAACCGGTCTGAAAACAAATATTAATTATCTAGGCATGCAGTAATCCCTGAAAACTTTAGCTTGCGTGTTGCAGCTACAGACAAACTATTTTCAAACATTTTGGACATCAAATCAGACAATTATTTTGCAAATTCTTACCGATCTTGCGATTTTTTGTGTGGCCACCGCTGTGCAGATCGATTCAACGGGAGAAATTCCGCGATCACTTGCGATTTTTAACGACAAATTCCAAAGGAACTTGGCCAGTCCCAACCTAAAATTTCGTAATTTATTATAGCCTTTACAAATTTCTGTCATCTTGAAAGCATCATCATTTTTAAACAAAGTCAAAATTACCCTTGGAAGTCCATGAAAACACAGATGATATCTATCCTAAAGAATCGATCAGCATCTTCCGGAATATAATACGGAACGGACTCTTCGAGATCACCAATGACTCCGATTACTTTGGGAAAGTTTGAGGTAAAATCGTCGATCTCTGATCGCATTTGTTTTATTACTAAAAGACAAATTTTAATAGTTTTAAAAAGTAATTCGACCTGACACAAAAAGATGGCCCTTACGTTCGCCATAATCGCTCTGAATTTTAGCTGGTTCACATTTCTTGGACCGATCCACGGGCACAATCCAATTGATTATGGCCCCGGCCAATTCATTATTCCTGATGGCAATGATCGACACATTTGATGGTGCCCATTTTGTCTCTACTTGCTCTTCAAATCCTCTTATCGTATCTTCGGGTCTCAGCTCTAAACTTACTTCATTTTAGCTGACATTTATCTTTGTTTCAAAAGAAAAGTTCTCATCGCAAAACAAAAAGTTTAATGTCTGACTATTTTGTTTGGTTTTTTATTATCAGCTATGAGAAAGGTACGGTATTTATGAATGCTGCATTCTTATTCTTGACAATAAATCAGATAGAGAATTTTTTTCGATTATTTTTAACCAAACTTTCTACCGGAGGGGATAATGTTTCCACAAAAAAATTCAGCACGAAAATGGTGTTTTTCTCTGTGACCTCTCTCCGCAATTTGCGTACTCTCACAGCGGAAAATGTGGCACTAAAATCAGCTTACCCAAAGCATGGTTGATCGGCTCATTCGCACCAAACTCATTCGCCAAGAACTGTACCACTATTGGCCAATCTTTTTCGTGGATGAAACAAGCTTCCAAAGTGCCCATTCTCGTGTGGATCTCACCAATTTTCTGTCGCTTTAACGACGGGTCCAACGTATATCGCAATTTCATATTCTGTAAAAACAAACAAATTATTGCAAGGTCACAGTTCACAAAAATTCACGGCCGTCCGAGTAGATCAAAAAATACACTGGCTTGTCACAATTCCATAAAAAGAATTCTGAGACTATTCATACGGCCATAGAGGCCATAAATACCACTTCCCGTCATAAACAAGTAAATATGTAATTGGAGGAACGGGACATAAAAACGACTTCCGTCAGCATTCCATTCAATTTTGGGGTTTTGAGAGCCGCCAGGAAGTTCAGATAGCCCGAGGGGAAAAGAGCAAAGATTTGAATATAGGAAACAAATTGGAGGGATCAATTTGATATCAAGTTGAAGGTCTTGAATGGACTTACATGAAATTTTATAGAAAATTTAGAGTAGTGAGAGCGGATTAAAAACTATGATAGCATACCAATATTCAATAGTAACAAAAGAAGTGACATTTATAGGCGAAAAAATGGGCTTGCTCGTTCTAGAAATGCACGGTAAGAAGCGGAACTTGCAATTAATTAGCTAAAATCATAGAAATTTTGAGAAAAGAACTAACAACATCACGGTATTTACTAGATACGTTAAAGTTACTCAGAAACCCACCCAATTTCAACGTTCGATATCAATAGAATGACTAATTCTTCATTGAACATCAGCACCACGTTGTGGAATCACAGAAACCAAATTCGTGAGTCATAGGGGATGATAGGGACTTTTAAAATTCAAAAGGACATTGAATAAGCCCGGAAATTTTGAACCGAAAGGGGGCAAAAAGAGGAATTCAATTAGAGCATTTTATAAATATATTTACACAACGCATTAATATGTATTTTGCATTGTCTGATGTTAATTTATGGATGGAATTTTAACGGGGAATCTTAATTTCCCGTAAAAGCAGAGGAAATTTTGGAGGGGGCCACATGAAAAGAGACGGATCAGGAGGAAAATAACAAATTTTATGTCGGGTTTTAACCTTCGTTTTACAAGAACAGACGAGATTCTTCTATTGATAAAATTTAATTTTTAGAAAGTAAAATTGAGCTGACACATAAATCTTTTAGAAAGATAACAAAAGTGACAATAACTGGAAGAAAATTCCATTTTTAAATGTCACCATTCTGCTATTTTAAGGATTTCTAAAGCCGAGAATCTTTTTCCAGAATCCTGGAATTGTCATCTTGTCATTTACAGCCCCTAGCATTGAAAACAGAATGCTCCTGAACTTAAAAGTCCACCGTCCTTTTATACTTGTACCGACCGATTATTCAAGATGTTATAAAGCTATTATACACTCGAGAGCGCAATCCACCCATATTCTTTGGCCTCAAAAACAGGAGCGGCCTCGAGAAATGAACTCTCATAGTATCAAAAAATATAATACTTGAGGTCGAAAAGGGTCATCAAGAATTGAAGAGAGCTCTTCTCTTGAGGCCAAAGCTGTCATAAACATTAGAGGTTAAGTGTAGTACAAAGTTTTTTTGGCAATCCCTTTTTTAATTGTAAAAAATCTACTTTTTTGTTGAGGGAAAAAGGTTAGTACTTTCATGTCGGACGGACAATAAAAGTCAAGCGCAAATTACCCAAAAAATCGAGAAAAGGTCTTGGGTAACTCAAGTCACGTGACCAAAACAATTTAATCTTTCTCTTTTCTTTGTCCATTTGACCTCAGGATTCCCTGAGGGCATAAAGGCTCAGACAAAAAAAATTTTTGTGGCCTTCAATTGATGGGTTATTTACTTTCATAGGCACTGTAAATAAATTTAATAAATATTTTATAACTTTCAGTCTACTAATTTTGGCTATAATATGGACAACTACATAACTGTAGGTGGGAGTAGAAAGGGCCAAAAATCGACTTCTCAAGCGAAATGAGGGGCAATTCCGGCTGTCGGAAGCGGGAAAATAAAAGTGAATAGGACAGTCAAAACACATGATCCGCGATGGAAGAGCCCAATTTATATGATTCAGAGGACTCGGAAGACCAACCCAAAATCGACATCAGAGAAGGGATTAGTGTAAGTCCGCTGTTTTCGATCGGGTTTAGTAAATACGAAATCACATTTGGATAGCTGCATTTTTTTATTTTTTAGGGCGTTTAGTAAATAGAGCTTGCCTCACAAGTTCAACAAAATATGGTCACTGCAAAAGTTTTGAGGGTGATCTCTGCAGACGTGATAAAAACGAACCGTTTATTTTTTATCGTGCAATTTCTTGCTTTTTGCACCGCGCAAATCAATCTTTTGGGCCCCTCTGACTTTGAGTTTTGCCACATTTTTTCTTTTTTTCAATTCGCTGAAAATGAGTGAAAAATAATTTTTTTTTTCTCTTTTGTCATCTTTATGATCTCCAATTTGCAAAGACTTATCCAATTCTAGGTCCTTTCTAAAGCAAAGATTAAATTTTTTGGAATTTGCCATGTTGAATAACCGGAACGCCCCAAAAATTCAAAATAATTGCACGACACACTATGTATCTTATCAAAACTGCTACAGCTGACCATAACGCACACAGATGACCCGGACCGGGAGCCTTTTGTAATTGTTGAACATCAAAGTCTAAATATAGAATCGACCGGGAAGTTGGACAAGACCAAATTATATGTAAGCGACAAGGAAATCGACGCTGTCATTTACACCAAAGAAAGGGATGAACAGACAACGTGAGAGCAGTAGTAGCACTCTAAAACTTTTCCATTTATATATAGAAACTGTTCCAAGCAAGAAGTGGGGACCCAACATGAGCATCAGACCTTGTCCATGGAACAACTTCAGAGGGTTTTGGCTTCGCAAAAGTTTGAGAGATTCCTAAACACGATTGTGCCGATGTAAGTGGAACAAATTTGCAATGTATACATGTACTAGAAGCAAGGAAAAAAATTGATCTTATTTTCAGGATGGAAGAGGAAGTCCGGCAAAATGTGATCCTCGAAAAGATTTTATGGTAACACATCCTCCACCAGTCTTTTCAAACCTCAGTTTCTGACTGGAAAAGCACTGTAAATTACAAAAAAAGTCCATAAACCGCCTCCAAAATGGAAAAATAAAGAAATCCAAAGGAATTCTCTCCAAAGTTTATTTCCAAGTACAGTAAGATGATTCTATTGTTCTTTGGTGACATCCTTTCCGTCCTTCTTCGGATCTTTCGGGGTCTCTTTCGGTGGTGGATGAGCTGCAATGTATTCATTGTACTCTTTGTAATACGAAGAAAGAGCCGGATGATTGATTCCTTTCACCTGGATGTAATCACAAATCACACGGTGGATGTAGAGGTACTGGATTTCGGTCTGAACGGCGTTGAAGCGCATGGATCTGAGCTCTCTCACAACGTTGTACACCTAAAACATTATTTTATCAAACTCCAAAATTGACAAAAGGCACGTCACACGTCAATCCAAAATAGAAGAAAAAAATTTCCCGCCCCTTTTTGGTGATTCGTTCAAAACGAAATGTCACTATCCGATAAAACGCATTTTCTTACTTTTTTTCGAAAAGTTTCTTCTTTTTCGAGAAAAAGCAATTATTTCGGTGCAAGTTCACAACTTACGAGGAAAGGTTTCTTCTCCATGATCTTAGCCATGATCCCGGCCAAAGCCACCACTGTTCCGGTCCGTCCAACTCCAGCACTGCAATGAACAACCACCGCATTACAATTGGGCTTTCCTTTGCACGCGCCCCTGATCGTTCTGACCAATCTGAGGATCCCCATTCCAGTGTTCGGGACGTGTTTGTCTGGCCAATCCTTCCACTGAAACATTCTGAAGGTGTGTTCCGGGACAAAGGGAGTTGCGTTTTTGCCAATTTCCATCGTTACCATATCATACGACCGGTCTTGTGGTTGTGTCTAAAATGCGATTGCCAAGACTGATGTCAACAGTTACCTTGACATTTCTGACCATCAACGATCCATATGGCAATGTTTCTCCGTTTGCTTTGGGAAAGTACTGGACGCACTTCACCTTGCCCAACTCCTCCATCTGACACAACATGACGATTCCGTAGCACTTCTCCTGATAAACCATCCGCCAAAAATCGTTGACGGTGTCTTGCAGCGGTCCCTGTAAACGACCCATTACTTTGGTCCCATCAATCTACCTGAGTGCAGATCATGGTGTGCGCCAGGTCCTCGAGGTTCGTGTAATTTGCATGGATATAGTCGGTGTCGGGCGGGACATTATACCACAATCGGACTCGGGTGTGATCGTAGCAGAGCTGGTCGTTGTACCGATTTCTCGTCCGATTCTCGTTGAAAGCGTTGGTCGTTGCTTGTGGAGGCACGAACTTCTTCAACTCGGCGTATTCCTTCTTCAAACCCTCGACTCCAGCGACCTTCAGTCGGTCCAGGAATTCGACGAGAAACGTGACGGTCTCAGTGTCTCCGACGACTTTGGGCTGAACTGCCCCTGCGGGCAGGATCTGAGTTTTGTCATCCGAATCTTCCGGGATGTCCATGGTGGGTCCATCTGAAATTTCGAAAGTTTATTTCGTAATATTCAAAGTGTCCAAATTTTTGGCAAAGAGTCGCACTTTTCGAATGATAATTTCAAAGATACCACCGAAAATTTTACGATCAAAACGTCGTATCTCCTCATTCTACCTTTGCATTGCGCCACAAAAATAACTTACTGACGGTGGAGACATCTTCGTCGAATGTGGTCGTCTTGCCTCTCCGAGTGGGAGTTTTGTGGCCCTTTCTTCCCTTCCGCGCTGTTCCAGCAGTCTTCTTCTTTCGCTTATCCATTGATGGAAACTCGGCGCCGAACCCGCAGCTTCAGAATCTTCGGAGAACTTGAAGCGAAACTAACGGCCGGCCACCGTTTCCGCAGATTTTTGGAAATGACTCTGATTTGGAGTCGTTGGATCGAAGGGAGAAAAATTTGAATACAAATGAAAAAATTTTAAAATTTTGCATAAAAAATTTGAATTTCCAAAAAGTTGCCAAATCCCTCAATTCATCCCAAAATCCACGCGAAAATCAGCCGAGAAATGGAGAAGATCAGTGAGTTGGCGGAATTGGCCACATCCCAGCCAAACGAATGTCATCAGATTCTGGCCGAGAAGCCCTTGGATTGTTTCAAGGCGCTCAAGAATTGTCCCGATTCGTTGGCCGAGCTGGTTTTAGAGGTAAATTTTAATTTTATTCTCATTTTGTATTACGCTTTTCATTTTGGAATTCTTCAAGTTGATTTTTTGCTCTTTCAGGAGCTAAAAGTTCGTTGGAAAGCGGCCGAAGAGCGAGTTAAACAGCTGGATGCGCTGGCGAAGGCAGTGAATTTTGAGAACAAGTCAGTGGAAGAAGATCGGTGGGAGATTGTGACAGAACTCATCGAAAAAGCCGTTCAAGGATTCGATCTCAAGGCCGAGCATGCGGTAAGCAACATCTCTTTTATCGACCTTAAAATTTGGCGTATTTTAAGATCGATAAAACATCATTATGACGTATTACAACGAACCAAAAAATCGGAAAAATTTTTTGGTTCACCCTAATATTTTCCTTTACAAAGTAGTAGGCTTTATTTTCAGAAGAGAAAAGTCAAACTTGGCCATCGAATTGTCTTCGAGACCAAGCTGTTGTTGGTCATAAACAGAGCCTTTGATCGTGCCGAAGCTGTTCTCAAGGACTTCTACGCTCTTCACAACGATCGAGACGCAGCCGGCTATGAGCGAGATGATCTCCGGATGGAGATTCGCCTCTGCGACATGTGCTTTGTGGAGGTTCATACTGGATTCCTGAAGAGTTATTTGGGAGTTGATTGGTAGTCGCTATTATATTACTTGATTATTTATTTAAAGAATGCTTGAATAAACTTTTAAATTTGGAAGCAGTAAATTTTGACAAGCAAGAGGCAAATACAAGCTGCAAAAGAAGCGTTGCTTTGACTCCAAAATGTTTTATAAATCAGTTGTGCGGACGTCGTTGATGAAATCGATGAATTTCTTCCGTTCTGCGGCCCAGGTCGGATCTGGATTTGGCTTTTCTAAGCAATTAATGTAAGACTTTGCGAGATGTCTACTCACTTCCATTCGTATCGACAATGTTATACTCATTCGCCAAATCTATAGTCTCAACGATTTTTCCATTGTACTTGTCGAGAATTGGAAGCCCGGCCAGCTTCACAATACATTTTCCAGCAAAATAAACGCTCTCACCGCCATCGTAAAGGGATTTTGGGATCTAGAATTGTATACAGAATTATGATGACAAAACTTTTGGTTTGGGAGATTCATCCATGGCCTTTATTTGTAACGTTTAGAGACTTGAAAGAAGTCCCAGGGAGACCTTTAACGCTTTTCTTTCCTACAAAACCTGCTATTTGTTGCTCGTCTAACACCAGAACTCCTTATCATCCAATCCCCGGCACTTTGAAAGCCAAAACATACCGAACTTTTCCCAGCAAATACGGTCTCATTTATCAGTTCCGTTTTTACTGCGCCAGGCCAAATCGAGATCGCTGAAACTCCAGTTCCTTTCAGATCAACAGCAAGATCCGCAGCCAGTCGGTCGCACTAAAAATCATTTGATTTTAGCCCTCAAGACTTTAATTATTGTAGAAATTTACTCACTGCGTCCTTCCCAACACCGTAGGGCACATTAAAAATATGTCGCATCCCCCCAGCCGAGCTGACGATTACAATCAGCCCCGACCCTTTCTTGGCCATCATTCTGGCCGCATAACTCGAACAAACGTAATGATTCTTCAGCCCGACATCATTCACAATGTCCCAGACCTTCTCCTGTTTCTCTTTAAGTTCAAAAAACTTCTTTCCAACATTCGAAGTTGTGAATTCGATCCCAGCGAAGGCATTGTTCACCAGGATGTCTAAATGTCCATGAGTTTCCTTCTGAATTTTCAAGAACAACTTTTCCACTTCTTCGTAGTTGGAATGGTCACAATGAACGGCGATTCCCTTGCCTCCTTTTTTCGCAATCTCTTCGACAACATGTTCCAACGTTGAGGCCGTTTTTACCTTGTGATTTTTGCCTGGTTTTCGACCAGTAATGTAGACAGTAGCACCAGCGGTCCCCAGTTCGATCGCAATTCCTCTTCCGATGCCACGAGAAGCCCCAGTAACTAGAGCAACCTTCCCTGTCAGCGACATTGTAAGCAAAATTCCGATAACTTAGAGTTTGGGTGGAAAGCAAAGATTGAAAAATTCTGACAAAACTCCCGGCTTTATATTGTGTTAAACTGCATTTCAAGACCTTCAATTTTCCCGGACACTATCATTTCCAGACGGAAGTATCTTTGCACCCCCACTTCGGGAACATATAACATGTCAAAGTAATGGTAAGCTGTAATCTAAAGTCTAAGAAATAAAAAGATATGTAACATGAGTCAGACAAAATTTCAGAAATCTAGAAATATCCTTTAGTATTGTAGTATTTATTTACTTTCTCCTTCTGTCTTTAGCTCACCATAAACAACAATATTGAACTATGTATAGTATCAAAAAGAAGATGTAGTTTGAAAAAATTATACATGGCTACAGTAGACTTCATACGATGCGTATAAATTTACTTGTGCAGATCTCCGGCTCGAATCTTATTAATCAGCTCAGCGAATTGCTGTCTTTCCTCCAATTGCGGTGGTACGACGACTCCTAAAAGAATGTTGCTCGCTTATTGAACCTTACTTCCATCCACATCCTTGACTCCGTATCTCACAGCCAGATCGTAGCTTAACAATATTTTACCATTAAACTTGGGCAGTTCTTTGTCGGCAGCAAGTTTTGCAATGGTTTTTCCAGAAAAGTAAATACTCTCCCCGTTGTCAAAAACGGCGGATGGGATCTGAAACAAGCGTAAGATTACGGCCACATATTGTGAAGTCTGACGTAAAAAGGCCATTAAAATACATTTTACACTCAAGTAGTCATTAAACGGAGCCTTTTGGAGCGCTAAATCTAGCAATATATTGCTATGGATAGGTTTAGTAGTGTTTTTTTTCAACGGTAATGTTCTTACCAGCTTATTTGTAGATGCATCGATTGCCTCAGTCTTGACAGCGCCCGGCCAAACCGAAAGCGAGATGACTCCAGTTCCTTGAAGTTCAATGGCCAAATCAGCGGCCAAACGATCCCCCTGAAAGAAATGAAAAGATTATTTCTATCCTGTACAAACGGAAACCTTCGTATTGGACTTACAGCGTCCTTTCCGATTCCATAAGCAGCGTTGAACAGATGTTTCATCCCTCCCCTTGACCCGATGGTCACAATCAGCCCACTCTTTCTCTTCACCATCAATTTAGCGGCATAGGTAGAGCAAACATACGTATTTCTCAACCCAACATTGTTCACAATATCCCAAGCCTCTTCTGGACTCTCTTCGTACTCGTAGAACTTCTTCCCAACATGACTGCCAATAAAAGGAACAGCAGCATAAGCGTTGTTCACCAAGATGTCCAATTGGCCATTGTTTTCATTGTCGATTCTCTCAAACAAGTTCTTGACGTCCTTTGGGTCAGCATGGTCAACATAAACGGCAATTCCTTTTCCTCCTCTTTGGGTGATTTCATCAGCGACTTCGGACAAAGTTGTTGAATTGGCAAATTTTACGGCGTTCTCGGGTCTGCGACCGGTCACATAAACAGTCGCTCCGGCGGCACCAAGCTCAATGGCGATACCTTTTCCAATTCCTCGGGAAGCACCGGTAACCAGGGCGATTTTACCTTTCAGAGACATCTGTAAAACTATTCAAAGTTTTGGGACTTTGGATCTATAACAATTGCACGTAAATTGCACGAAAAACAAAAATGGAAAAAATTGTATTGAGTCAAGTCTTTTCCCGGCCATTTGGGTCAATTGTTTCTCTGCGCAGAAATACCGTAATATTACGTTTAACAGCATCAAATAACAGCATCAATTTAAAACTCGAAAGTCCAAAAACGAATATTCACGGCAAAAAACACCCGAAAAATAAAAAAAACATTTCTGTTGGTCCTTTTTATACCCCATTGCTCGGTTTCTTTTTTTTTACAAACAACGCTTTCTCTAGTTTGTTTAATCTTGCACAAATGTGTGGACAATTGCATCACGATACATATTATGTACATTCAAAAACAAATATCGGGAATGCTACATTAATTTGTGTCTTCGAGTTTGTGTGAAGAAATTTTATTTTACAAATTGAACATGTACGAGTCCTTACATCGCATGTAGTAAAGTTTTTTATTTTAATCATGATTTATGTCATTGTTTACTGTTGAAGATCTCCGGCTCTGAACTTGTTCATTGTTGCAGTGAAATGTTGATAGACTTCTTTTTGTGGTGGTTCAACGACTCCTAAAATAATATCAATTTTGTCGTTCAACGGCTTACTTCCATCGACATCCTTGACTCCATACTTAACAGCCAGATCATAGCTCAACAGTATCTGACCGTTGTACTTTGGCAGGTCAGGATCAGTCACTAGTTTTGCCAAGGTCTTGCCAGTGAAGTAGAGGCTCTCACCGTTGCGAAAAGCCTCGGAAATAGTCTGAAGTTTATGCAGTTTTTAACATAAAATCTGATACTTACATCAGTCCTGTCCGAAGCGATGACTTTCTCTTGAATATGCTCGGTTTTTACAGCACCAGGCCATAAGGAAACTGAGACAACCCCGGTTCCTTTCAGCTCATGAGCCAGATCGGCAGCCAGTCTGTCTTTCTGAAATACATACAAAAATAAGCCAGCATTTCTCCCTCAAAGTACATTGTTTTGTATAGTTTGCCTACCGCGTCCTTGCCAACGCCATACGGCACATTGAAGATGTACCTGATCCCTCCTCCAGACCCGATGGTCACAATCAGTCCACTCTTTCTTTTCACCATCAGTTTGGCGGCATAAGTTGCACAAACAAAGTGATTTCGGAGCCCAACATTATTCACAATGTCCCAAGCCTCTTCCGGAGTCTCCTCGTATTCATAGAACTTCTTTCCAGAGTTCCGAAGATTAAATTGAACAGCAGAGTAGGCATTGTTGACCAAGACATCCAGCTGTCCATTCTGTTCTTTCTCAATTCTCTCAAACAGTTTCTTTACATCATTCGGATCAGAGTGGTCAACATAAACAGCGATTCCTTTGCCTCCCCTTTTAGTGATTTCATCGGCAACTTCGGACAAAGTTGTTGATGTTTCCAGTTTCACAGATTGCCCGGGTTTCCTTCCAGTTACATAAACAGTCGCTCCAGCGGCGCCAAGTTCAATGGCAATTCCTTTTCCGATTCCTCGGGAAGCTCCGGTGACAAGGGCGACTTTACCTTTCAAAGACATCTTCTAAAAGCGTCAACAAATAAAGTTCTATGGCAATACTTTTTTACAGAAAAAACGATGATTTCACGTCCGTTAAAGCAACCCCCCTGCTTTCCCAGATACTAAAAAATATGCAGAAACTTCAATGGTCATTTATCCGCAGATCTTTTCTCACAAGATTCGTTGTAGTTTGTGGGGCAAATCTCAACGGCGAACCGTATACGGAAACCAAAAGTTGGGTATCCCTAGATGAGATTTGGAAAGTTTTGGGTTAAAAAAATGATAATGCTCTTAAACATGTCGCAAATTATCTTTGCAAATCAGTGTGCTTACAACGCCTACGGCAAGAAAGATGAAATTCCCTCAAACAAAAGCAAGTCCTTGGGAAGCTCATTCGACAAGGGCGACTTTACCTTCCAAAGACTTCTACTACAACCACAAATAATGATTTTGGCAATGAAAGAAGTTTATAAGCGAGAAAACAAAGGCCAGCCCTTCCTTCACCTCTTTTTGAAGATTTGACGTTTCTTCTCTTCTAGAACAACGTTTTTTGTAGTTTCATTGCCGAAACTTTTTTTGAGGTTGCATCAGGTAATAAATCACAAAGTCGGAAAACAGCGTCCTTGTGCTGTCGGAGAAGAAAAGCCCATTTCATTTTTTGTAGTCAACACGTTTGCCTTCACACAGCTCTTGGTAAACTACAAAATACAATCCGCACGAACGAATACAAGTTTTAGAAGCCAAGAGATGTTTATTTACAGAAGTGAGAAACGTTGTGTTGTGTTTTGGGTTGCGTCATTTTTTATGGGCAAAGATCACCAGCAAGATTTTGGTGACCGTAGAAGGAGAAGGGATTCGATTTTTTTTTGTTGAATCATTCGGTTGTAAGGATTCAAGCAATTGCGATCCAGGATGGTGTAAAGCGACCAGCTGGTGTTAAAGCTCGTTGAAATTGTTGAGATGTCAAGCAACCGAAGAATTCCCTTTTCTAAGAGCGGGGTATCGCAAGTTCTGGAAAGCAGTGAACATCATTTCTTAGTGAGTATAGTCCGTTTTTATTTTTATACGCTACAAACTTTTCTTTACATACAGGAAAACAACCACAAAGAGAAGATAAGAAAATGCTATAAACAAGTCGAAAAGGCGCTACAGAATCTAGGAATTCAGTTGCATCATGTTGTTCCTTGTACTTTAATAAACCCAGAGTCATCAGAGAGTGCAAAGGATGACTGAACAGATTAGGAGTCGTATTTGATCCCAGCAGTCCTAATTTTGTTAATAGTATTGGCGTAGTTCCTTCTCTCCTCCAGGTAGATTGGCTGTGGGATCTCTGAAAGAAATCGGTTCACTGGCTTGTCAAAAGGATAAAATATTTGAATACAACCCACTTCCTTCCAGATCTCTGACTCCATATTTCTCGGCCAATTCGGTGCTCAAAACAATTTTCCCGTGATACTTCGCAACATCAGGATCGGTCGCCAACTTAGCAATTGCACGTCCAGAATAGCCTATATCTTCGCCCGCGGCAAAAGCATCCGCTGTTTCCTATAAAAAGTTTTTTCTGAAAAAGCTCCTAAACTGACCCCAGTCTGCTTCTGGACGACATTCACATCGATATATTCGGTTCTCACTTCTCCCGGCCACACTGAGACACAGTTGACTCCTGTCCCTTGCAACTCCACAGCTAAGTCTGCAGCGAGCCGGTCAACCTAGATCAGATTATGATAGAAGATGTACGCTCATCTTACCGCATCTTTTCCAACACCATATGCAACATTAAAGAGATGTCTGAGTCCCCCGAGGGATCCGATCAGAACAATCAGCCCCTTCTTGTTCTTCACCATTAATCTGGCGGCGTAGGTCGAACAGACATAATGATTTCTCAATCCAACATTATTCACAATGTCCCAGACCTCTTCTGGATTTTGTTTGAATTCATAGAACTTGGTTCCAATGTTTCCCATCAGAAAAGGGACCGCAGAATAGGCATTGTTCACCAAGATGTCGAGTTGTCCATTCTGTTCTTTGTCAATTCTCTCAAACAGTTTCTTTACATCTTCCGGATCAGAGTGGTCAACATAAACGGCGATTCCTTTGCCTCCCCTTTTAGTGATTTCATCGGCAACTTCGGACAAAGTTGTTGATGTCTCCAGTTTCACAGCTTGTCCGGGTTTCCTTCCAGTTACATAAACAGTCGCTCCCTCGGCGCCAATTTCAACGGCAATCCCCTTTCCGATTCCTCGGGAGGCTCCGGTGACCAACGCGACTTTACCTTTCAACGACATCTTCTAAAAGTGTAAACAACTAAATTTGTTTTGCAACTGGCAAAACTTTTATAGAGAAAAAATGATGATTTCACGTTTCATCGCTTCGAAAACAACATTTTTTGCACCCCTGTTCTCCCAGGGACTAGAAAATACGGAAAATTCAATAGTCATTTATCCGCAGATCTTTTCTCACGATATTCGTTATAGTTTGAGAGATAAATATCAACGGTTAACACAACGGAAGCCGAGAATTGGGCATTTCTCGATGGAAAGATTGGCTTTGGAAAGTTTCGGTTGAAAAAAACATTTGATAAGGCTTTTAATTAAACGTGTCGCAAATTATCTTCACAAATCGGTTTGCTTACAATGCCTGCGGCAAGAAAAATGCGAACCTCGTTATACAAAAAATGGACAGATAAATTACGACGCCATCCGTAAACTCACGACTCCCTAATTTAAATTCAAAAACCCTGAAAATGATTTCCTTTGGAGAGGCTTCATTCTGAGAGCACTCAAAACATACGATCCACACGATTCAAAATAACAAACTACAAAGTGAAAAGAAAGAAATACAGCTGTCAATGAATAGCGAGTAATACTTGTAGTCATCATTGTTTTATTCACATATTATAACCCGTATAAATATTTACTACCCGTATACATACAATAGAAAAATCTGCAGCGAAAGGTTCGTATTAATGCATGTTTAGCCCGGAAATTCAGTAAGCGGTTCCTTTATTTCTGTCGCTGAAAGCCCTGAGGGGACAAGATCACATCTTTTTAGATGACGAATGCAGTTTTGTCTCCGTCCAAACCGATCCAAACAGTAGGGGCAAAAGAATTCAGTCATATCCAGGGAATCTTTGGAGTGTTTCTCTTTTTTGTGTCTAGTCAAATCCGACTTCCGGGAATAGGATGATCCACAATCTGAGCAATCGAATCGCCTGGACGGAAGCTTGGGCGGGTTGGCCACAGGATCCATTGAAGGGTTGGATTGCGATGGGATAAGTTCTCTTTCTGCAGCTTCTACGTTCTCTGTTTCCTCGACCACTTCAGGAATGCCCTCCGGCAACATCTCAACCTCTGAATAATTGTTGATGGGGATATTAAGAGAGCTCCAGTCATGGACCATTTCCATTTGTGCTGGCCCATTCTGAATCTGTTCATGGATTGCGTAATCAACCTCGTATTGCAATGAGGTCTCTGGATAAGACTGAAGAGATCCAAATTCATGGAAAAAATCGGCTTCTGACGTCCAGCATGTGCCGTAGGACTCCTAAAAAATTCTTTTAATGGCCTTGGAGGATTCGGAATTAGATTTCTTTCGTTTTTTACCTGAATCAAATCCTGAGCCACATTCGTGAGGATACTTCCCGATTCTTGGTCCAAAAACCTCGAGATTTCTTCAAACTCATCCTCTGAATTCATTTTTTCATTCTAAAAATTGTCAAAGTAACTTTTTAAATCTCCATAAAACTCAAATATTTTCTCAATGAGATATAAAACACTGTTTCGCTATCAGAATAACTCTGTTATGTAGTTTATTTGGCAGGGTTATTGTATTACAATATAAACATTACTCGGAATAAAACTTTATGCACAGGGAATGTCATGGAGTAAACAAGTGATGATACAAACAACTAGACATTTATAGCTAATATCACAATAGAAATCAGCGGAGATCTTCCTCGTCATCCTCACCGTTGGCTTGCGCAAAGTCTTCGCCAAACTCGGACTCGGGCGCTCTTAGATCCTTGATAATTCGGAGATAATGGTTGTCCATGGCCCTGATCACACCACTTTTGAGGACTTCTTGGATTCCCTCATTATCTCCCTTTTCGTAGCGAACAATCAACGCCTGTCCAGCTTGATTTTCGAGGGCGAATTTCTCATCTCTAACGAGAAAACTGAATAAAATGGATAATCTTACTCTTGAAGCCATCCCAGGCATTGTCTTGCAGCAATAGAATCGCCATTCAGCAGAGAAATAATCACCATTCCAAGGCCGATCATCCCGATTTTCCCATTATCAATCTCCTTCAACGTCTCCACCAGATCGCGAGACACTTTCAACGCCTGAGAGTACTTCTTTTGCCTCAATAAGAGCCCGATCAACCGTTGAGAGAGACTGATCACACTCTTGGATCTGTCCGCTTCAATCACAATCTTGATTCCCTTCTCATACAAAGCGCAGGCCTTCTCCAAGTCCACTCCTTCAAGGATTTTCCCGGCTTTCTCGATGACTTGACAAGCTGTATCCCACGAATTCGCATCCAAATAAAGAAGAGCGCTCTCCTCGAACAGCTGCGACGCTTTGTCGATTAAATTCCCGTCCTTGGCCATCATGGCGGCTTGCTCTTTTGATCTAAAGAGAGGTAAATAATGAACCCAGCAACTTACTTTGCCTCATGGAACTTGTTATGGTTGTTGTGATGACACTCAGCTGATTTCAAATACATCTCCACGGCTTTATTCAAATCCCCAGCGTTCTTGTAACAGATGGCAGCACGGTCAAATTCATAGGCAGCCAGATCATATTCCGGCTTGGTTTTGAGTTGCCAGATTGACGTCTTCAGGAGCTTCTCGGCCTTCTGTATGCATTGCTGCGCCTCTTTTATGCGGGAATCATCACTCATCTGAAAAGGAAGGCGTTGTTCTCAGACTCAAGGGGGAAATGAACGCGGAATTTTCGGAGCGCGCAATTTCAATCATCAAAAAAACGATCATCAACGACAATTTGTCGGAACTGAGCTAACATGTTTTATAAACACACACAATAAAAAAATAAAAAAAAAATGCCAAAAATCTTTGAAAAAATGTCATTTGGGGGAGTTTGAAGTTCTTTTTTTACATGTAAGTAAGAAACGACAGCATTTGACAAGAATTTTTTCAATTATCTACGTAGTTGTAGGAGTTAAACTTAAGATTTCAATTTGAAGAGAATCAATCCTCCGTTCCAAAAAAGCAGCCATGGAATGAAGATATTTGAGCAGATAAACAAACGTCAAGTGTGGAAACAGCGACGAAGAAAATGAAAAAAACATTTTATTCGAATAAACTTTCAGCCAGATGAGAATGGCTTCAGAAGAAGAAAGCTGTGGGGAGAGCTTGACTTCAAGGCGACGGAGGGGGACGACGAATGACCGATGGAAAGGTCTGACTTTAGATCTGATATTCGATATGATTGTTCAAGTGTTTTATGCGACGTTGACTTGGAACGACTGACCGTTACAGTAACCACGAGTAATGTGATTCAAATGACTGAATATTTCATGATCGACATAAGCTGACTTTGACTAGTTGAACTTCCGATTGGATGAGAGAACAACCCGCATTGATATTCAAATGTGATAAGCATACGTGCCAATAATATATTGAGGCATCCGATAAGATAGCAGCTGTTCTTGACAGATCGAAATCAATGTAAAAAATACGACATTTAATGGAAGATCATGACAAAAAAGGTTTAATTAACAAACTAATTATTATGTTATTGAAATATGCCCTAAGGGCCTGTTATGAAAATATTTATGAGTAGACGACGCTAAAAGCTGAAAAGTTAGAAGATTGATAATAAACTTGTAGACCATTGACCTGATGTTAGATGACGATAAAGGCCAGGAATTGACAAACTCAACCTGAAAAGGATGCTCACAACCAAGATCATGGACATCAGACCGTCAAGGTGGAGAAACAGACGGAATTTCATGGCTTTCAAGGCTGTTAAGATGGGTGATTTTGTAAATCAATTCGAGATAAGACTCAGACGAGCCGCACTTGTAAAAAAAGTGCCCAAATGATCGAAAATAATAATTAATGTGAATATTTAGTGGACATAATAACAAATAGAAGATGAAGAGTTTGAAAGTGAAAACAAACATAGAATAAAAAAGAGTGATGAGAGATGACGGAGACCTCGGAAGCAAATCCGCAGAAGGGGAACTCGTGAATGTGGAAGGGAAGAGACCTCGAAGGCATTGAGGTCGGCAGACAGACCTCGAGACAACACCTTTACCGTTCCTTGGGCCCTTAGGCGAAGCCAGATCGGACCATGTTGGAGGCTGGCTGACGACGCGCTTGTTCATTATTGATCACCTTCTCCACCATTTGACGACCATTCGCGATGGCGGAGGGGGAGCCAGTCAGACTAAAATATAGGTTGTATGAGAGACAGCACAACATGCAAGCGATCAGACATGATTTCAACTCAAAATCAACACTATTACTTACCTAATAAGTCTGTGCCCTGTAGATGCATTTCCGGTTCCTCTCTTGTGAACCTCGACCTTGCAGCCACTCAATTGTTGGATCTCCACCAATGTCTTTGCCTTGGGACCAAGAACAGCACCAACGATTGCATCAGGCACCTCTAATTCGAGTCGTCCATCTTCATTAACACGCTCCTTGATGACTGTGGCAGCGAAAGATTCGTTTACAGAATTAGACTGCCCAAGGACGTCAATAAGAACACCTCCAGGCTGGTTTAGGCTCTAAAATACTTATATTACTTATGAAAACAAGCTGATTAGAGGAGGAGTTTATCTTAAAGAAGGAACATAAAAATAACACAAGTGCAAGGATAAATTGCAAGCATAAAAAAGTGCAAATGAATAACCGAATAACAGAGAGGATGTTCTTGATCTTCAAACAAAAACCCTTGTGGATAATATAACCAAATAAAGGATGAACACCGGATCACTACACACCGTAAAACAAGGGAATTGAGGAAAGCCAGACTAATAATATTCCTGCTTCACATAATAGGGATCCCATACCTCTGAACGATCATTATCCAAGATCGAGGACAAGCCATTATTCGAAATCATCGACTGAGTCAGATCATAGCGCTGGGGCATCGACTGGCCAGGATTGCTCAAGATCTGATGAGAGGGCTCAGATTGTCTGGACTGAGCCATCGTGGCGACTCCAAGACCCAATCCTAATCCCATGATGTTATAACGAGCCAAGACGTTCATGGCTTGCATTATCTCAGCCACAGCAGACTCTGTGAATCCGGAGGTCCGAAGTGTACCTTGGAGATTGTCGAGGAAGGAGATTACCTAAAGACGAAGATAATAAAACGTCAATCGAACATACCTCGTTGTTGTTCAAGACTGGGACGCCATTATATTTGATCTGCGGAGTGAAGCTCGAGCTCTTGTTGAATCCATTATCCGACACTGCAAAAGAGAGGTAAAAAATTCCCTTCCAACGTACAATATGGTTTGTTATCCTGGAACTCACCAATTGAGGTCTGGGATTGCCAAACGCTCTGAGTGGAACCCCCAAACGAACTGAGGCCACCAAAAGCGGGAGTAGAATCGACTCTTCCAAAAGCGAATGACTGGCTTGATGGATACTGCTCAGTCTTTTGTGCTTCTTGAGCATGAAGAGGATCAGCTGCCACCTTCTCTAAAACCTTCGAGATGGCATCCAAGAGAACCTGATTTTGTTCGGCGCCGACTGTGATAACACGCTCCATCGACTGCTTAGCTTCTTCTGACCCAGCTTTTGGGTACACCTGAATGTTGGCCCCGGTGGATTCGCGGATCTCCTTGATGCTGGCGCCAGACTTTCCGATAACCATACCTGCAGAAGTGTTGGGCACAACAATCTTCATTTCGTTTGGACGATTAAGGCCCTTGAGATCAAAGGGATCAGCTGGGTTGTTTGATTCAATCTTTTCTTGAATCTTCTCAAGGATCACTTTCATAACCATCATACAGGCAGTAACCTTTCCTTTCACGAGGCAAATACGTTCGTTCGTGTCTAAAATTATAAGAAAGGTCAAACAATGACATCAAATTAATTTCTATACCTAAACCTCCAAAAAAGCAATAACAATAAAACGCGAACTTACTGTGGAACATCTCCTGGTTCTTCGACATTTGAACTCGGCAGCCTGAGTCGGTCTTCAGCTGACGCATAGCCTCGCCACCTTTTCCAATCAAAGCTCCAACCGCTCCAGCAGGAATCAAGACTTTTACTTGAACTAAAAGAAAAACATGCCATCAAACAATCAGTGAGACTTACCTTCTGGATCGCCTGTATTCGGTTTCTTCGAGGCTGGGCCACTTCCATTTTCGGAGTTAGATCTCTTTTGGCCAACAACGACCGCTGGGGTCTCGAAATCGGTCTCAGTTTTGGGCTCAGACATGTTTGGACTCTCCTGAACGAGGTAAATGATATAAATGAGATGTAAATAAATGAACAACACGATCTAAAGCTCGAACAGACTCGGCAGAAAAACTTGGGAGAACAAAATTCTGTTTTCGGCAAAATCGATTCGACGCTGAGTCCAATAAACTTGGTCCCATGGCGCTCCACAGTAGTTATTGGCATTGTGCGTCAGATTTGAATTCTCTGCTTTCGCGCCAAATGTAAAACCATGTTTTGTTTGGCAAGAAACACAGGCCGTTGACCGCGTATACGCATTATTTTTGAGGAAATTGTAAAATAACCGACAAAGTGTCGGTAGAATTATTTGCGTATGAACAAACAAGCTGAAACTTTAGCTTTATCAAGTGATTTAAAGAGTTGGAATTATCCATAATTTGAGGAGTTTGAAGAAAAGGAAAGCAAAATTATTATTTGTGAATATAGATGGGCCAGATTAGAAATTATTTACTAGACTTTCCAAGCCATAGCATGCCTTGTACACCTGCAACAGCTTCCATTTAGAAACACGGAATCCTCAATCCTTTGTGCTTCGGGCGCAGCTTGCGCAAACGTTCTCTTGACGAGATCGCGGCGAAAGAGAAATTCTGACAAGAATTTGTTTTTTCGAGGAAAATCGGATAAACAGAAGAAACGTAGAAGAAAAAGAACGCTTTGTTTCGTTTTTGTATCAGCTGGGTGCTGTGCGTTGCCAGTTCGGACGTGGTTGTAAATGTCTTGAGGGTATGCGCATAACCTTAACCTGAAACAAGGTGTGCCGACAGTGTTGGATTCACTATACATGTTTTGAGATTGTTGATTCTATGAACTAATATTTTTTATTTTGACATTGCGAGTCATTTGCCTAAATTTCTCGTGAATTTGTGTACTTCTTCGTTTTTATTGCATTTCTCATTTTAGAAGTCGGTGTAGATGGAAGTCTACCGACAAAGTAACTATTGGTGGCACGATTCGCCCACCCATTCATGTGGCATTCCATTGGTGGAGACGCAGCCCGGCGATGGAGGTCCTCCTCCGTGCTACGCTGAGTTCCTCAACGAGTTGAATGCTCACCGTGTAGATAGTTTTGTAAGTGCTTTCTTTGTATTTAGGACTGATTGTTTTTCGTTGTTTTTCCATAAATAATATGTTTTTTAGTCCCCAGACATGTCTCATTTATCGAAGAGATTCAAAAAAGATGTAGATATCGATAAATCGACTGATTCTGTGGAAAATGCGCGCACGTCTCCATTTTCTTCCAGCTCCAAGGAAGGTCCTAGAACCCCGGTTAGAAAGTACGCTTCGTTTTATTTTCTTTTTGTTGGATTTTAGGTATCATCGATCTAATATGTTATTTTAGAACTCGTCAGTCAACCGTCCCTCGAAAACTTCTTCGTTCTCCATCTCCGGAGGAGATTTCTAACACCAGGCTGAATGATTCTTTGGACGAGGAAGACTTCGACATGGCTGTGGCTAGTCAGGCCATCGAACAAGCTATTAGAACCCAACGGGCTGAACGAAGTCAGATAAAGCCACCGGTGGCCTCGGTCAGTCGAGTTCAGTCCAGTACCACGGTCAAAAAGACTCATGTCTTTGCTAAACCTCAGATCCCGATTGTGATTCAAAGAACTCAAAGTTTTCAACGAACCCAGACTACGCAAAGAGAGGAGATTTTCGACCACCAGAAGGGACATCAGAATACGAAGCAGCAACTCAAGCAGGCCCCCGTAAAGCCTCAACCTGTTCCGAAACAAGTTATGGCCCCACCAACCCGGGTTCCACCTCCCCGACCTCAACCAGCAGTTGTTATTCAAAGACCCAGTCAAATTGTTGTTCCAATGAGACCAGTGACCCGCCTTCAAGCCAGAACCTCAGCTCAGGGTATTGCCAACCAAGCTCAACCTCAAACGAACCAACCGGTAAATCGCCCATCCGTCTCTAATCAAGCTCAAAAGCGGCCAATTGTCCAAAGAAAGACGATCTCAGTTGTCCCTCGCTTCTCGCAAAATCCGGTACGAAAGACCAATTCAATGGATCCAGTCCAGCCAAAAGCGAACACGAAGAAGACTCCTCTCAGAGACAACAAAACTATGGAGAGAACAAAGAGTGTCGAAGTGGAAGACGACTTCTACGACGATTCCTGGATTCAGGGAGTTGAAATACCTAAGTTTAAATAAGGTTATGTTATGTACAATACATATTGGTCATTTTATATCGCTGCATGTTAAACGTAGGTACGGTCTGTTGTTCCCCTTTACCGTCTTATCCATATTGCCCTCTTTATTTGCAGAGTTGGCCTGAAATTTCTCTAATTGTATTTAGAATGAATTCATCGTTGATTTACTAAATACAATGTCTTTGTGTGGTTAAATATTTTTTTGTATTTAGTGTTACTTTTGACCCACGTATTCCCAGTAAATCTCTGTTAGCTAAGCATGCGTTCTCCCCGTTTCTTCTCGTCGATTTTGCCCGTTCTCCCAGAATTAGCTGTTATGGATAATATAATTTGATTGCAGACCTACCTTTTCTTCAAATTCGGGTTATTTTTTGAGTAAATAAAGGTTCAATTGTTTGAAAGAATCGGAAAAATAAATGGTTGAATTCCAAAGAATTCTTTGTTCTTCGATGAGATTTGTATAACGGAGAAGGTTCAGATGCGATGAATATTCCCAGCTTGACACCGACAGAGTTTCCAGTGTCTTATTTGATATCCGAAGTGATCAGTTATCTCAAGAACCAGGATAAGGTGCAGGAAGAGCTGAGGAATGAATGGGTTCGGAAGATCGAAAAGAATGGAGTCGGGAATTTGGATGAAAACATGAAAGCACTCAGTGAAAAGGTGTTTGCCCAGGCAAGAAATGATACTATTGACCTTTGTGCATTGTGTTTTAGGGGTTAATGAAACGGAAGGATTGATTTTGACATTGTTTTAGGGCAATGTTGAGACCAGATTGGAGCACATGGGCTACAGAGTTGGCTACTCGCTTGCCGAGCGATTGTCCAAGGATCTCCCAAGACTGCCCGGGGAATTGGAGAGTGTTAAATTTATTTGTAAGGAATTCTGGACGAATGTCTTTGGTAAACAAGTGGATAATTTGAGAACCAATCATCAGGCAAGTGTAATGTAAATTTTGAGTCGAACTTTCATCTTTCAGGGTACGTATGTCATCCAAGACAACAAATTCCCTTTTCTGACCTCATTCTCGGAGGGACAGCAGTACCTAAACGAAGCCATCCTTTACCTAGCCTTGCCTGCAGGCATTCTTCGAGGAGCTCTGAGCAATCTTGGAATCGAAACTTCAGTGGTTGGATCCTCAGACGCCCTTCCGATTGCCAGGTTTAATGTGACTGTACAACAAGTTGAAGAGGAGAAGAACGAGGTTCAACCGCTTCTGTGATAATTCATCGGTGTATTGGATAAAGAGTGGAGGCTGACATAATTTTATTTTTTAATGAATATTTATGAAAATTTTTGTGTGGGGTTCTGATATTTTTTGGATGCTTTCCAGGCCGATTTGCCATTTTTCGGGTTTTTGTTTCTGCACAGTGCACTCGTCGGAGGATTTTTTTGGCTAACTCGCAACTTCCTCACTTAGGAAGTGCACTTACAGGGTATCTTTTAACCATTCCACTCACAGGCTGCTTTACAAATACCGTACCGAGCGGAGAGTGATGTTCTCCCGAACAAACAAGATGATCGATCCCCCTAATCCCGTTGTTGGGTACTCAAACTCCTTATCCCTGGTTTTTAACATCCTCAATCCGATTTACCCGAGGGATTAGGCCTGGAGGGAATCCTTGATAATCGCTAATTAATACTATATATACTTGGATGACATTTGGCAAGTGTACACATCCCTTGCAAATGCCACGCTTTTTGTTTTTTGTCATTTTTTCCGTTCCTTTCGAAATGAATGGCATTACTTTTTAAGACGATGAACTAGGATTACCCCCGACAAATCTTTGAGCCTGTCTTAATTCCTCTGTTGTTTGTAAAAGGTTCGGGATTTGTTCGACTTGTACATAACAACGCTTAACAAGTAGATTACTGGGGCCGGTTGTATACTGGTCGCCAAAATTTTCTTTCCACCTGGATCTCGGGAACTGCTGGGCCTAGAACCTTGAAATTGGACACAGAAACACTGTGGGACGGTCTAACACCATATCCAAAAAATCGATCAAATGATCAATGATATGATTTTTTCAAATGATACGATTTTTTGGGTATGGTGTTAGATTGTCCCAGGATTTTTCTATTCCGAATTTGGAGGTTCTAGGCCCAGCGGTTCCCGAGATTCCCGAGATACGAGGTGGAAAGAAATTTTTGTCAACCAGTATACGTAGATGCTGTACAGCATTAGGTCAGAATGAGCAACAGGGAAGACTAATAACTTCTACACGGGCTCCTTCAGAGAGTCCGTAAGAACTTATTGGTCTGAAAGGATATATTGTAACTACGGGAACTCCTGTAGATCGACGTGATTTTTGTTCCTTGGCAAGGTCAGTACGGGGGCTTCCGTGAATGTGGCCCCATCATATTTGGTGGACAAGAAACGGGATGCCTCAACTTCAATTTGATATAAATTTTATAAAAAATGTTGCATTATTGGTGGAGAAATACGTGAAACAAGGTTGTGAGCTCCGGCTGAACCACACATTAAACATTAGTACATTCCAAGTTTGCTCTCTTGTTTCTTTCAACATTTCTTCAATCCAGTGAATTATACACATATATAAATTATGAGTAATCAAGTCTTCAAAGATTAATCCAGGTTGGACTTTCACTCCCCCAGCTGATATCTACATATTTAGAATTAGTCAGTTTTTTATTTTAATTAATCCAATCAATTTGTGGGATATGACAACTGCAACGGAAGATTATGGAATCTGGGATTGGATGGATGATACAGCGCGTAGGATTTCCATTTTTCAGATTCCTTCGAATTATGATTAAATTTTGATTTGTGCTTTGGGAATATGTGGCTGATTGGACCAATTAGAGGCCTAATCAACGAGTCTGGTCAGAGACAAAGATATACGGGCCCTTTATACAGGGCGTCTATATGTCTGTAATTCCAGACAAATACGGAATAATCTGATTCCCTTCCAAAAACCAAATAAAGCTATTACTTAGAGCTACGTGATATCCAAATTTCATATTTATACTTCAAAAAATGAACTCAGTAGACACCTAGTAGATCGTAGTATTCAACTTTTTTGACGTTTTTTTCTGAAAAACGTTATTATTTCAGTCAATTTTTAACATAATGGGATAAAATTGGTACCAGTCGATAGCCAAACGTTTACTCTACAAAACTTTTTTAGAGGGGCGGTTTACTTCAAAAAATGAACTCGGTAGACACCTAGTAGATCACAGTATTTACGCTTTTTTTACGTTTTTTCGAAAAAAACCTTTGTTTTTCACTCAGTCTTTAACATAATGGGACAAAATTAGTACCAGTCGATAGCCAAACGTTTACTCTACAAAACTTTTTTAGAGGGGCGGTTTACTTCAAAAAATGAACTCGGTAGACACCTAGTAGATCACAGTATTTACGCTTTTTTTACGTTTTTTCGGGAAAAACCTTTGTTTTTCACTCAGTCTTTAACATAATGGGATAAAATTAGTACCAGTCGATAGCCCAACGTTTAATCTATAAAAAATTTTTAGAGGGGCGGCTTCTTTTGCCCTGTGGCCTGCGAAACGTCTATGTTTACTGTCATGAACCACCGTTTTTGACACAAAAAACCATCGCGTTTCGAGGGCGCTTTTCCTCTCTTTTGGTTTTTTCGGAAACGATCGAAGGACTTTTTACGCAAATAGAAGACATCGTCTCACGAAATTGAACGTTTCGCAGGCCACAGGGCAAAAGAAGCCGCCCCTCTAAAAATTTTTTATAAATTAGACGTTGGGCTATCGACTGGTACTAATTTTGTCCCATTATGTTAAAGACTGAGTGAAAAACAAAGGTTTTTTTCGAAAAAACGTAAAAAAAGCGTAAATACTGTGATCTACTAGGTGTCTACCGAGTTCATTTTTTGAAGCAAACCGCCCCTCTAAAAAAGTTTTGTAGAGTAAACGTTTGGCTATCGACTGGTACCAATTTTATCCCATTATGTTAAAAATTGACTGAAATAATAACGTTTTTCAGAAAAAAACGTCAAAAAAGTTGAATACTACGATCTACTAGGTGTCTACTGAGTTCATTTTTTGAAGTATAAATATGAAATTTGGATATCACGTAGCTCTAAGGAATAGCTTTATTTGGTTTTTGGAAGGGTGATTCTACGACCACCGGGAGCCGAGTTATCCACTGATTACTGCTGAGAACCCCCCGTTTTGGACGTAAAAAGTCACTCCGATAAATGCGCCGCTCTATAGATGGTCTCTACTAATCTGTCGCGACTCTCTCGCTTCGAAACGTGTTTTGGGTGTTCTCTCGCTTTCCCTTTCGTTTATTTTATTTATTTTTCGTTGATGAAACAGGCCCCTGATTCCTACTGTACGGCTAATCGGGAATCCAATTTAGTAAAATTATTAAAATGCGGGTTACGGTGGGTTGTAAGAACTGCAGAGACGCAGGGCAGTCTTTTGAAGTTACAGTCGGGGACCTGATCCAGTGGCAAAAAACGTACAATTTTGCATCCGGGAAGTATCAAAAATGTGGCAAAATGCTTCCCTCTCCAAGCGAAAAAAAACTCCGATTTCAAAAGTGCGCCCGCTTTTTTTGTGAGGGAAAGGGTGCTCTTCAAAACAAAGTTCTTTCACTTGGAGAAGGAAGCATTTTGCCACATTTTTGATGCTTCCCGGATGCAAAATGGTACGTTTTTTGCCATTGGATCATGTCCGTCACTGTAGATCAGGACTACTGGACGAGGTAAAAAATGAAAAAATGATTGTTTGCTGATCAAGAACGGGGCAAGCAAGACATCGTAAGGCTATTTTTTTAACATGCCTAAGTTGTCATATCAAATTCAACATAAAATTTTGTACAATTTCTGATAACTTTAAGGTTAATCACAGTAAATTCCAGCCTAAAGTGCACTTCAAACCTTCCTAGATTAGTTATGTGGTCAGGACCCAGCAGCTTAACCATTCTGTGGATTTATAATTTAGGATAATCTAATGGCCCGGGGATTTAAAGTTTTGTGTTCTTCACACTCTAAACAGGGTATTATTGTTATTCTGGAATTGGAACCCAGTAATGTTTATCGAGATTAACTATATTGAAGGTATTAAGATCATAATTTGAGTAACGTATAGTAAGTATTAGTCAAGCAATTATGTGGGGGAAATCCGAGAAGATCTTGAAAAAAAGTCACGAGAGAGAGAGAGTATAAGTACAATGTGGGTTTGGGTTATACATAATTTGAGTTGTGAAAGAACCAAATTATTTGAGGTTTAGTTATTTCTGCATTTAATCCCTGGAATTTGACTGCTAATTCATTAATTGCAGTTGATTAGCGGATTATGATGCGGATACGTTGAATCAGCACCTAAGACGTTACTAATTGGAAACTAATTCATTTATATAATTGAGATGCAAGAACAATGGCCGTAAGCTAAGCTGAAACCCCATGAAGTCCACTCATTTACTCGGGTTGACGTGCTCTAGTGTTGGGTTGAATGATCGTGAGATAAAGATGAAAAGTCCCGCTCATCCATTCAACTTTTGTCGTCAAACAAAAGGTTACGTAGTTCTCGAAAAGTGAGTTCACGATTTTTGGCGGATTTAACAATTGTAAGGAAAGTTTAAGATTCAAAAAACTGAAGGCTTGCGATGAATCTTTTGGCTTGAATGAACTTTTTCAAGTACAGATGGCCACAGTATGCGATTAGTTCTAAATTTTTCTCCATTTACTTCTGAAAATCAACGTTTATCCACAAAAAATCTCGACAAGGAAATACAAGCCCGTTCGGATAGTTGTTGTAATGATTTCGGTGGGATGCACCGTGAAAAAAATTGATTTTGTTCCGTGCAAATCACGCTTTTGGGCTGTCGCTCGCACCCTGATTTTTCCACAGTGCAAACGCCAAAAAATCGAAAATCAGCGCGTTGACTTTGGTACGGTCTATTACAGGAGACTTAACGAAGTAAACCAAAGGGGTGGGATAAGAAACGTTGTTAATTCTTTCTGCCAAGGAATGTACGTAGTTGATCTTTGTGTATTTTTATACTCCGTTGTTCTTCGTTGCGCCTTCAATCTTCGGACTCTTGGAAAGAGGACTTATTTCTTTCTCTTAACACGTGCTTCTTGGTTGTCTAATCTGTCCTTTTCTAAGATTAGATCTTGCTACCGTAACTCACTGAAACGAGGGATTGCAAATATAGTACCCCAAAGTATTTGAAGTATTTTTAATTTCCCGAAGTATTCAGTAATACAGTCTCCCCAGCCTACAGTATACCAATTCTATTTTTGATCCATCATTGCACAATGCGCCGTTGTGCGAAAATCATGTCGCACGAGAAAAATTCACGATGCGCGCCGGCCGCGCACTGTGCGAAATCATTTGCTCTGAAAAGGGCAATCAAAGCGCAGTGCGCTCGCCGGATTTTTATCGCGCTACGCCTTGTCGCAGCGCCGGACGCAGCGCCCGCACAGTGCAAAAACATATATTTCAAGACTTTTTGCAGTTTAGTAAACGGCGACGAAAGATTCAACCGTGAAGCAAAAGGCCGCGTATTTGTAATGCACTTGAATTGTTGATGGGAATTACAGTTATTTTTGAACATGTAAAGCAATGTCATGTGGTGGAAAGAAATTGGGTGCGTTTCTTTTAGATGTTGTGGTATTTTATGACAGGTCTTATGGAGCGATTTGGACTTATAGTTGAAGCTTCTTGTTGTTGATCCTGAAGGTTTTTGATAAAGCTTCAGCGAAGTTTCTAAACGTATTCCTTGAAGACCACGGCATCTTGCTAAAAATATGCAAAAAAATTTGACGGACCTTTCAAAAGAATCTATTCGTGTATGTGTAACATTCCCTTGCCGAGAATGTTACACAGGTTACACGTACCAGACTTGCGAAACCTGCATATTACAGGGACTGTTTCATCAAGTTTTGTAAGAACTTTACTCCCTTGTATCTTATGAAATCTTGTTTTACAGTAAGCGTTTCAATTTATTTATTCTTTCCCGTATTTTCGCCTACTCATTTTGGATAATGCCTTCGCTTTATTCGCACGCCATAAAGAGAAAGGAATTTCGTGACTCGAATCAAAGCTTCGTCACAGTTCTATTCAATGTGTCCAGCTTCCTCGAATTCCTTTGTAACGAACGAAAGATCCACTGTTCATGCAGATATGTAAATAGAACTGGATTTTGTCGGCGTTACAGGGAATCCTGTTGTATCCTGGCTCAGTTATTGGAATTAGAGCCAAGTTTACAGCAGAGACAGACTTTAAATGATCACTTTAAGCCTTCGATTTTTCGAATAAAAAGGTCGGACGGTCTGTGAAAAGGTCTTCACTCACTACAGAGCATTACAGCGGAACATAAAAATTTCATTTTTAAAAGATTACCGGATTCACAGTTTATTTAGGATGGATTAGAGGTAAGAATTAATAAGGCCACTTTTCAACATCGCCGGTCCACTACCCAGAAGGGATTTGTTTCAACTCTTCCTGAGAACAAGGTGGGGTTTAAACCCGATTATGAAACGAGAAACAGATATAAATACGTTTTACAAGGGTTTACGGCTTTCATGATGATCCATATCGTCAAGATTATTTTGAGCCAACAATTCATTTAGTTGAGCCTCTGACTCATTTCTTTAAATACCATCGGCTTTGGGGTGTTGTAAACCATGTAAAAAACATCTAGAACTAAAAATAGATGATGCATTTAAGTCTTCAGCTTCATTTCTATCAAAATTCTTACGTAGATAGTAAGTCCCTTAACTACACATGTAGGTGGAATCCCCGGGATTCCTGCCAACTTTTTTGCAGTGTCTATAAATACAGCAGGACGAACATTCTGCTAATTAATTGTGCCTACGTTTGAAACTCTTTTCTAATGCGGATTTGATACGAAGCCGGAACATGGCACTTTCAAAATAATCCATGCACATACGTATCTACTGATCTGAGGAATTTGCGTTGCTAAAATTGGCAATGGGTTTCAGAAAAAAAAACTGTCAGATCAAATGGATTACACGTGCCTTTAGACGCCTACTCAAGGCTTAGAAAGCGGAAATTAAATAATGCATTAAGCCGGCATATTCTATAGTTACCATCGCTCTCACTATTTTTAGCGTTTTTCTTGGTACTGTAAAGGTTTGCCTGAAGAAATCCAAGTCTGACATTCACTTTTTAATGAAAGCTTTCTGCAGTAATATTTAAATGTTTTGATTCTTGACCTTAAATGCATTGCTAAGCGGGTGAGCGGAACGTATTACTTGTGTGTTGTATTTGGTACTTGCTAAAGCTAAAAGAGTTGTAACTGAGGCTGTGTTTTGTTCTCGTAAATTCCTCTGAAATTAGTTTTTTTTATGATTACGCCCTTCAATTTGAATTGAAATTGGTTTGAGTACGGGGATGAACTTCCGTTTGTTGTTCCCCTGCTACAAAACATCGTTTATCCTCCTCATTCCATTAGTTCACAAAAAAATTAAAAGTCTTCTGACTACATTCTTGACCGAAACTGTAGGGTAGAAATGGCACGAAACTTCACAACATGTTTTGCATTTTAATTCAAGAAGAATTTAAAGCATGATGTGGAAGAACACCTGGACATTAAAGCCTAATGTAAGGCCTTTGAGGAGAGGTGTTGCGAGTTGCGCCTGAGGTCAAGAGCTCATTAAAAGTCTAAATTTTTCGAACATCAATAGAAGCTGCATCTCGAATTTGTATACATTGCAACTCTAGGAATGTTTACATTTTGGGTGTTAAAAACAGGCGTTTAGGATGATAAAATGTATTTTGGACAAAGAATTATATGACGATACGCAATTTGATACATTTTGGACTTGTTGACTCAAATGGAATCACCTTTTTGTTTTGCTGCTTACTGTACTAGACAAGCCCAAAAGAAGTGTATGTAAAAATACATTGCTTTTTAAGTCATCCGGTGTTCATGCTGCTGTAATAAACAAAAGAGAAACACTTGACCTTCCCGCGAGTACTGTTTACAATTAAAATTACTGCCGAAGGTGGCATTTCGGTTGTAAACCCGAAATGCTATTCGAAATGCTCTTAATTTGATTGCATCATCCGATGACATCTGTTGTCAAGTCCATCTGGGTGACCATTCAAAACCCCCGCAGCTGCAGCGAGTTGTCCTTTTACGGGCTGTTTACGTACGACTCGTACCGATGACGGCAAAATTTGCTATTATTACACTTCCCCCCAATTATCCTGTGCATTCTTTTAATCTTTCCTCTGCGGTGATTCCATTGATTCCTTTGTTTTTGACTCATCGAAACCGCTGAGTAAGAGGGGACCCTTTGGGATGTGCTTTGGGCGGCAGACATGAACTCGCTGATACTTTAAGAGTGCTTCTTGGGATTTGCAACTGATTTAACCAACTTGCAAGTGTTAGTAGATTCAAATTAGGGTTAGTCTGTCTAATGTTGAGCAGAAGATTGGCTTGAAATTTGTAGAAACATGATGCGACATTTATCTTTAGGATTACTGCAGATTTTTGAAGTGTTTTAGCAGCGGATTTTACATTGGCATTTGTAAATGTATCAGCTTGAGCTGCGGTATGTTTATCAAGCTTTTATTTCCGTACTAATCAGTCTGGGAATTAGGCAAATGTTTCGGAATTCACATGTCTGTTGGTGACACTAAAAGATCCATTCATCTGCTAGACCTGAATCAACGGATAACCTCAGGCTACGGCTAATCTAACCGGGTCAGGTTGCACAATAACCCTTTTGCATTCATCTCTGTGTCTTTTTAGTGAGGCCGAATGCGCGACTTGTGATGCTGGGGATTATGCCGTCTAATCTTACACTTATTTTCATCGCTAAACATTTTGTTGTTTTTTGGTCTTTCGGATTTGCGAACTCCTTTCGTTTATTTTAATCTATATATGGCATTTCGAACACATGTTTGTGACGATTTCTCTTCGTTGCGTAACAAAGGACACTTTTATGCAAATCCATCGCTGCAGGCGTTTTTTGTCCTTTCCAAACCTGAGCTTGTAAAAGATTTAAACGAGAGATTAGATGTAATGCAATTCGAATGTCAGCTAGTCAGCGCCAAAGTGTACGCGGTGTTATGGTAGAGAAAGCAAAGTGTAATGCGAAAGTAAAGCGAATGGTATTTGTGGGGCGCTGGTAGAGGTTGTTCTCGTGCTCCAGGGAAAGGTTGGTCCAACTCAAGTGCAGCCAACACTTACAACTCTTACGTTCCATGCGCTGTGCTGTTGCAAATATCATCGCCGCGAAAGCATGTGCTGGGTTGATTGTGGTGGTCCGCAAAACCTGTTTCGGAAACATTTTATATGACATACAAGGTCTCTGAAAGCTTGGTCCAACGACCATCACAAGCATTACAAGCGAGTATTACAAGCCGATGACGCATGGGATAAGACAATCATTTATTTCATCGCCCATCAAAAAACACTTGCGGATGTTGGGCGGCCCTCGTTTATGACGATTCCTGCCCTATCTCTGGGGCCATTCAATAAAGTCGGAATGTTACGCACACCGGGCGATTAACTCTTTTTTTACGGGTATTGTATACGACCGGATGGGGGATAATTGATCGAGCAGAGGCTTCCCGGCTTATGAAAGACCCGCGGTCATAATTTCCGACTTTTGTGTTGCTTGTTATTGCCAAACGTTGGTACCAGGCGATTTACGGTCTTACAATGCTGAACAGGTGATGAAAAGAGCTGGTGGATAAGCCAATAAGCTATCACATATTATAATATTAGCATGCTTAAGGCGGATTTAATTCTTTGTTTTGCCACTTGAGCACCGGAAAGCGGTTGTCAACTTTGGTCAATGGCCGTTTTCTTCGGATAAAGGGGCTTGTCTCCATCCAAACCGGTGATGATGGCATTTAATTTCATCCTGTTTTGACATTTTCCTATTGTAAAAAAAGATCTAATTGGATTTGTTAATAATTATGTTTTTCGAATACAGTGTTCCAATCGTAGGAGAGATTCGGATTGTTAACGTACAGTGGGGGAACATTTTGCATCTGGGAAGTATCAAAAATGTGGCAAAATGCTTCCCTCTCCAAGTGAAAAAACTTCGTTTTGAAGGGCTTCCCTCACAAAAAGAGAGCGCGCGTTTTTGACAAGGAAAGTACTTTTATGGGGGCTCCTACTTTTTAACCGGACATATCTCAAAAAATCAGAAAAAATGTGCTGATCAAGGATATATAAATCTTAGCTGCCCATTTTAGGTTTTTAGGGGTGAAAACTCAATCGGAAGTTGACTTAAAGTCCTGTATGAACCCCTTTTCGCCTAATTTTTCACAGGTTTACAATTTTTATTTTGACTTAAAATGATGTTTATTGAGTTTCTAAGACGTAATAAATCAGTCTTGGCACAAAAATTTATTTTTCCGACCTTCAACTTCAAAAAAAGTTGATTCGGCCCAAAAGGGAAATCGAACCCGTGCGGCGCCCTCCCTCTTGATTCCCAGACTACGGCACTAACCACTCGGCCACACCGCTCTCTTCCGAAGGAAGAGACCGACTGCGCTTTTTATCGTTTCGAATGCCTGCGCCTTTTGTAGGGAAATTAAGCCAGTTTTTGGGCATTTTCACCCCTAAAAACCTAAAATGGGCAGCTAAGATTTATATATCCTTGAACAGCACATTTTTTCTGATTTTTTGAGATATGTCCGGTCAAAAAGTAGGAGCCCCCATAAAAGTAATTTCCTTGTGAAATCAGAGCTTTTTCACTTGGAGAGAGAAGCATTTTGCCACATTCTTTATACTTCCGGGATGTAAAATGGCACGTTTTTTGCCACTGGGTCAGGTCCCCCACTGTAGTATCTCGCCGTTTTCTTTGGTTCGCGTTGGCTTACACGTAGCATACACGATTTTGGCATTGATCTTTCCGACGTCGTTGGACAGACATCTTGAATATGACATCAGTGTGATCATCTGTCAAAACTTGTTTATCGGTTCAGATTAGAAATTGTAGCTTCAATTAAAACTCTTTGCATTTTTTACATATTTATAAAAACCATCTATTGTTAATCTTGGAGCTCGTTTCATACGGTACCGAACATTGTATTCAGCACGTAGATGAGTAATAAAATTGGTGTAAAACTGGAACACACTACATTTGAGTGTTTTCTTCTGCGCTGTAACGGGATAAAAAGTCGAGGAGAAATACATTAGACAGGCGGAAAAAAGTGGTTTATCATATGCTAAGTTCGCTGCTGAAACAGCGGAACGGTCCAAAGTTCGTCAATTGAGAGTTACTTTATCGAGTGACAAATTAGTTTGAAGTCACAGGTGTGGTTTGTGGGAAAACACTTGAATAATTTATGTAAAAGTGCGTTACAATAGATACGAGATTACGAGGAGAAGATTCGAGTCAAAAAGTGGGTCGAAAACATTGTAAGCGACTTAAAGTCGGCTTTCCTGGAAACCATCAGCTCAAACGTCTCGGGACGTTGTCTGGAGAATCCCTGAGGAGATTTCGTGGGGTTGATAGGACCTAAACGACTAAACACTAAGCTGATAAGAGTGTTTGGATGCTTTTCACACGCATCGCACAGATTATAGTAATACGAAAATAAAAAGAATTTCAGAGCCGGCGCAGACTCGAAATCTTTTTATGGTCTGTTCACTGTAAATGGAGCCAGTCTACTTCCTTCTTAAGTCCAAACAACACAACAAAACGGCTGTCTCTTTGTGATTTCTGACCCTGGCTGACGCAGTTGACCTCCTCGAGTACTTCCTTGTGCCAATTGTACGTATTATTATTATGATTTCATGTCCTTTGTTCTATGGACTATTATCCTTTACAAATCGGGGAATATCGCAATCTCAAAAAATATCTGTTCAACTCATTTCTGCTACAGTAACACAATTTCTTGGTCTAATGTCGTGCCGGTGAATTAAATAACTGCAGATATTAAAACAACTGTGAAACAATAGGTCCTGAACGCTGTAATAGAATTACCATTTTTAATTAATTACCGAGCTTCTGAAAACATGATCACACGTATGCTGAGTAATCTGTACAACCTTGAGCACACTTTGTAATAGCGTGGGTTTGAATGGAAATTGCTGGAGCAAGACGACGGGAAGAGGGAACAGACTGACATGATTCGAAATCGTGGTCTAAGAAAGACTTGGGTTTGAAAATGGTACAAATCTTGGACATTTCTCTCCTAAGGATATATAAATACTCCTCCAGACTTTGTATGCAGAACGTATCCAGACCGAATATATATAGATTTCTGACAATTATAAAAGCTAATTCTTTGCTACTGCTATCGAAATATTCGATCTTTTAAAACTTAGTCTTCTATGAAACCTGGTGAATGCAGTTGCCGAGTTTACTCGTCGGAATTTGCCCAATTAGCCTTTATTATAAGCTGTCAGCAGCTTGACCTGTATAGTACTGACCTCTCATTCAAAGTAAATTAGCTCAAATATACGATACTGCAAAGCCCCGCAAATTCCCCTGAGGCATTTGCGACCAGTTGTAGTTGACTGCTGGAGAAAACTACCGTACCTTGCAAACAGATTTCTGTCATTTCTGGTGTTTACATATTATGTAAACACCATGGTAACTATTTATTTTGAAGGATTTTTTGGTATTTATCATCAAATAAAATTTGGAATCGAAGGATTGAAATTAATTTTTTTAACTGTCTTTATCCATCTGCAAATCTCAAAATTCTAAAACCGATTTTTATAATCGCAAAACTGTTTATTTTGCCATAATACTTTACAGCTTCATCTGAAGCGGTTTCTCCGTAAAACGCTGACAAGGGAAGTCACCTTTTTCGCAGACGGACTTCTGAACGGGACCTAGTAGGTTTCAAACCTGAAGCGTCTACGATCATACAACTGATTTCCAAAAGTGTTTACGGGGCTTCTCGGCCGAGAAAATCGACCGCAAAGTTTAGCCGAAATGAGCAAATAGCCCCCTCAAAAGAAACAGCTTATTTCATCTGCAGTGGTGGCCGAGTGGTCAGCGCGCTCGCTTTTTGCGCCAGAAGAGGCGGGCTCGATCCTTTGCGCAGTTTATTTTCTTTTTTGGTTCGTAAATATTGATTTAGTATGTTAACATAAAATGTATACACTTTTGTAATTTTTTACAGTAATTTAAACATAAATTCAAAGCTGAATATTCATGAATATTGTAAAGTCAAAACAGAGTTGGGTTGATAAAGATATACTTTCTAAATTTGTGTTTTATTAAAAATTGCTAATAATTAGGATATGTGATGTTAACGGCATCTCTCTATTTGATTCAATTGTCAAAAGAAATGCATCCGCAGACGACCGAAGTCGAACTCACGTCTTCTGGCGCAAAAAGCGAGCGCGCTGACCACTCGGCCACCACTGCAGATGAAATAAGCTTTTTCTTTTGAGAAGGCTATTCGCTCATTTCGGCTAAACTTTGTGGTCGATTTTCTCGGCCGAGAAGCCCCGTAAACACTTTTGGAAATCAGTTTTATGATCGCAGACGCTTCACGTTTGAAACCTACTAGGTGCCATTCCAAAGTCCGTCTGCGAAAAAAGTGACTTCCCTTGTGAGAGATATTGCTGACATTTCCGCAACTCTGCAACCGCATTACAACCGGAGTATTAGTTGAGGATATTCGGAGATTTCAGGACCAGAATAGGAATTCCTTTCCATTATTTTTTTGTTGGAGATTAATTAATTACTTTTTGTCACATGACTACTTTTCTGTTTTCTTGGTCGGTGAAAATGTCGCTTTTCTTGTACTCGAGATTAGGAGCATCTAAACAGTTTATTTAAGGTAAATTAAAAGGCCATTCCAAGGCTAATATACATATATGAATCGTTTTGACAATAAAGACATACATAGCGAGATAGTAAAATCTTTAGTTTTATGTGTTCACAGAAAACCTTGAATGTTAAAAATTTCATGTATTATAAAAATTCAGCAAAGTATTCATATGTATTAATCTTATTTTAATTCTGTTTTCCGAGACATTTGTTAAAAATAAGCTATGACCCTGATAAGACGTGAGACGAAGCCTTAACAAGTTGCCATGTGAAAACAAGCCTCACAAAGTGGGGATTATGGAAATAATCGTAGAATCGAAAATGATGTAACAAAATATGCTTTCAAAATAGCCCCACAGAAACATGTTGACAAAACTTTAATACTGTAGTATCTAGTCTTTCCAGACGTTCCAATTCCTTCGGTGCGGTGCAATAACACTCGCCGTGGGTACTGTAATTAATGGAAAAACTCGGCATTTTTGAAAATCTTGTAATTATTGCTGGAAACAATTTCCGCCTGTTTCTTTAGCGTTCTTTTAATCTCGCATTGCTTTTGTGAAGTATTTAATTGGACACGCGAACAAATAAAAATATCCGGATATGTGGAGGAATTCTTATTGCCAATGGCATCCTGTGACGTCGCAGATTGTGACAATTAATCGTTTCGAAGTAATCGGGCTTTCGAATTTTAGCCTCTTATTCTACGGGTTTGCGGATTTAATAGGGGCACTGTAGCGGGCGTAGGAGTGAGCTGTGACATCTATCATAGATGTCAGAGAAGCGATTAAACCGCATCATGTAGAATCTTCGTGAATGTGATGGTAAAGCAGGAAGTATAGATGCGAAATCTTGCTCATTGTTCATTTCAGACTTAATCTGCTTTCTCGAAATACTATGTGAAATTCCAGCGTGTACAGTTGGCAGATTAGAGCATGGCATTTACTGCCACCGAGTATTGTATGTGTATATGGGGACGCGGATCATCTGCAAGGGATAGAACATAACTGAAAGCGGATTGGAAATGCGTTGAAGGCCGCGAGGAATTAAACGACTTCGAATTAAAATGTCATAGGTCATCGACGTCAGGGAAGGTGGCATTCCCCTGCAGAATGGGATTATTCCCTGCTCGAAGAACAAACGTTCTTCGACTAAGCCTGCATTTTACAGTTTTGATTACTTTATGAGTTTTTCGAGGAATATATTTGAATCGCCAGCTTAATTCTGGAGAAAGTTCAGAAAATTGCGTCCCCAGGAACCGTAATCAGAGTTCCCACTAAGTAATTTAGGCAGTAACAATGTTCTTAACCATTTTTTGCTTTATAAAAAATGGTCGAAAGAATAGAAAACTTGATTAGTTTACACTGTTGGGGGTGGTTGTAGGGAAACAACTCCAGGAATATTATTGTGGCAAAGCATTTGAACACTTTTTCATCCGGAAAATCCGGGAAGTCTAAATATTAAAGCCCCAATAAAACTCTGTTTTTATTACATTTTACTATGTTCTATGTTGTTAGCACAAAGACAAGAGCTTGCTTTTATCATACTTTGCTCTTCTTTAAGATACGAATCGGGGTACAAAAGTTTTAAGACATTTCATCACAAGCTGTTTTGTAGAACCCCGTGCCTTGCAGAATGTCAATATACGATTTCCTGTTGTTTAAAAGTGATTTGCTCCATGAAAATAGCGTTTGTAAGGAGATGCCCTCGTATCGATGACAGGCTACAAGTCCCGGGGAAAGTTTGTTTTCTCCTTTCCGTTGTGAGTGCCTGTTGAAACCGGTTGCTGTAACAATACAATCCTCCTTTATTTTACAATTACTTATTTAAATTCGAGGGTTTTTTCGACTGGTTTTAGTTTTTGCCCCATCTTCAGCTGGAAATATCTCTTTTTGATGGTATCAAGTGTATTTGTAAGCAAATTTTGTAAATTTTTTTTGCGTGTCAAGACCTTAGGTCATTTCGGTAAACACTTCCGTTGCTGCTATTATTACCGTGACTTGGTTTCGTGTCCATTTGACCTATTCTTTCGTACAAAAACCCCTGAGGCGTTTTTTGGTTTGCATGAAATTGCGTTAAAGTTTTGCAACTTTTGTTTTTTTGAGAAAAAGCGATTTTTTAATCTTGTTTTTCCCCCCAAAACAATCAAATTAAGATCCAGAAAATTGGAATTCCTCAAATGGGGCTTCCCCTACGTTAATTGACCATACATTGGGTAATGGTAGGGGATTAGCGGCCAACTGTTGATGTAAATTTACACTCTCGAGGATTATGTTGGCAATTAAACGCGTTCAATGTAATTGCGATCCCATCCACATCCGGCGAGCGTAGATGGAGAATGTAATCGTCGTACGTAACATTTGATACGCAATTTACACCGCATCATGTTGAACTCGGCGCACTTTTCTTCCAAAATAGATGCTAAGGCACGCACCTAGTTCCAACCGGTTAAATATGCGACCAAGAATGTGTAAGAGCACAATCAGGGATGATAAATCGGGTAGAATTTGGGTTGCTTTAAATCTCTATGTTCTTCATTCTACTCATTTCATCTGCTCTGCGTCCTTTGCAAATCTTTTAAAATCTGTATCTGTCTCCGCAAATGATAATCCAAATTTTTGCGCCGGTTTTCGCCGAAATGCAATATTTGCGTCTCGCTTTCAACATTCCACAAGTCACAACGCGTCTTTGGCACATCACTTCCGAGTTTGGCCAAGAAATCTTTGCCGATCCCCGTAAACCGCATCGAATTCGCGCTGAGAACCGCGAGTTTGTAGCCGGCTACAACCCCAAACTGGGATCCATTTACCTTGCTCCTACAACCAAACAAAATGGCTACAAATTGGGCGGGAGTTTCGGAGCGCTCTTCCGGATATGTTGAAAAAGCCGGCTACATTCTCTGCGCAAGGCTACGAAAAGCGCGGCCGCAAAAGCTGCTGCTGTTTTTCGTGGTAGATCGCGGCACCGGATCCGTTAAAAACAATAACACGAAAGGTGTAAAAATAAAAAGCGAAATGTAATAAACAAGTGTTTTTTGATTTAATTAATCTTTACACTTGTGTTCGGGTTAAAGATTGGGCCCCGAATTCCTGATAATGGACACGTAGATTGGGAACGGAAACAATAAATCGCGGTTATTTCAAGTTTAACCTGGTTTGCTCGTCACAGGGAAAGTGCTCAAAGTTCAGAAATCAGATTTTGCTGAAGCTTTTCGCAAGTTGAGATTAGGACTTTTATAAGGAAAATAAGAAAATTTTATCGTTCTCAGAAGGAGCCGAGGTGATCGAAAACGATTTTTTCGCTGAATTTTTCACTTTTACTCCATGATCTCTCACGTTGAATATTTATGTAATATAGCAGTTGCGCCTGTAAATGTCGATCTAAAATCGTCACGAATCGATAGATACCCAGCGCCAAGTTCCAAGAGACTCTGTGCTAACGACGACGCGCTTCTCTTGTTCAGCCTTTCCCTCTGCTTCCAGTAAAATCAAGTGAAGAGAGGAAGAACTTGGTACAAAAAAGAAAATTTACATTAATGATAGGGAAGATTTACATTTATCATCTTCCTTCTTTTTCCAATCCATATGGTTCAATCCATTTTTGAATGCGGGGATTTCTCTTCCTCTGACAATCAGGCCCTTCTAATCAGCAGGAAATACTTCCCCGGATGTTGTTGATCTTTTCAGCCCCCAAATGTCAAGCTTGTTTTCCCGGTATCTTTTATCTCGCATTGACGTCCACAAGAAGCTATTTTTTGATGGTCAAGTTATAACATTCGACTTGAGACAAGGGGTGGTCAAATTGCCTCAGGCATCAGAAGAGTGCTGGCTTAGGAAACAAAGGATTTATTACTGTAGGGAAAAGATATGGGCCCTCGCTTCTATTGGGCGCGAGAAGAGGGGGGAATAGCAGATTAATAAATAGCTGTATAAGATTAGCTTAAATTGTAAGATTTTTGTTCGGTTTTGTAATCTCGATTTCCTCCGGTTATAATCCCTGAACTGATTATCCACACATCACTGGCCGAAGATTCCGGAGGTGAGACCGAATTCGAAGATTTTATGAGGGATCTCCATGATTTTCAGGACATATTTTTTATGTAAGCAGCTATAGAAACATGGCCGTTTTTGTTCCCACAGAAACAGTTATTAAGTTAATCGTTCCCCTCCTTTTTTGGACTGATAGTCAGCAACGCTTTGACAGCTTCAGTCGACAGAACCTGGACATTAATTCCCATCAAGCCTTGTAGCTCTAGCCGAGTGATTTCAGCAATATGGAATCATTCGGTCAATAACTTTCTTGAAAAAATTGACTGTTCTAAGGTAATGCTAAAATTCCGTTGACTGCCTTCGTCAAGGCCCCGCTGACTGTCGGTCAAACAAGGTAAATAACCGATCATCTAGTTGTTTCTATAGGGGGAAACGGACTGTTGAAAAACCCCCTTAAAAATTCTTATGGACACAAGCTAGAGGTAAACCGGGCCTAAATGCTAGATCACAAAAGTGCAAGCAAAACAAGTCCATACATCGCATGCGACCCATTTTCGTCAACCTCCACGGAACCAACTAAACTTGTAATCTCCACGTTTACAACGGGCACTCACTGAACATTAGTGACGCGGTTAGGTCAAGTGGATAACAAAAATAATCATCACAAAGGGCTTAGCGGCATCGTTGGCGTAAAATTATGAAATCAAACTTCTGATGTCCTCGATTTTAGTGGATTGTAAATAATGCGGACTGTGATTCGAATCCAAAAACTTTTTGTCAAAAACACCTGCGCCATTGTTAAAATGTCAAATTTCCGAAAACAAATTTGATTATTAGTGCGAGTACATTGGTTTGGTACATTTACAAAAATCACCGTCATTACTGTTTACAAAAACAATTTGCAGCTTGACGCCCAAAAATTGCTGAGGAAGAAAAGTTTTCCGCCCAAAAAACGCTTTCCATTGGACACCTTCCGGGTCATCCATCTTTTTTAACAATTCAACAAGTCATGTTTTGCAATAACCTGTAATCAAAAAGTAGTAAATGTATTATAGTAGTCTTATCCTCTTATTTCCCCGAATTTCAAAGGGCTTTGATCGTTGAATTTGGTGGGGACAATTGACGATGACATCAACCGTATAATTTGTCATAAATCAAGTACAGATATAACACCTTCAGAGAACTTGTAATTTCCCTCTCCTGCCCTAAGGCAGCCCGCGGCACACACTCGCTAATCCGTCATACAAAAAACAACGGGAAACAAACATTTTTTGTTTATAAATAGAGGGATTTAAATCGAATTATATCCGCTGTAATACGCAGAGTCCACGAGAGGGATGGATAACATAAAGTTAAGGATTTCCTTCTGTTTTTTGTACTACTCTTTAGTGGGCCAAATCGAGAAAATTTCATAGTAGAATTTCCACAATAACTTTTCGAATTCGTATGACAAATTGTAATACGACAATATTTAGAACACTGTAAGCTCGGGCGAGAATTCGAATAACAAGCGGTCATACAACTGGATCCAAAAATATTGTAAATTCCGTTCATCCGGCTCTTGTAAGATTAGACGTCCTCTCCGTCGGAATCTGCGGAATTCGCTGATTAATCAGCAGGTTGTAAACAGACACAACACCACCGCTTACGTCCTCTACAAAACATTTCAACACATTTTGTGGAAGTGGTGTTACTTTGTAAAGACAATGCACTCGCAAGTTGTATTTTACTATGCACGGCAACCCGAAATAAATGGAAGAAAATGCCTCCCGCCCATTTTGACGTTTCGTCCGAAAGGAATGTCGCAAAAGACATAAAATAATTCCGTGAAAAAAATTTTTCCATCAAAAAACCTCACGCAAAAGTCTTTTGTGACATTTTGTTTGATTCCAGTCGATACAAATTGGGCAAATCATCTTTTTTTTGCCGTATTATGGAAAAATGTAACCAGAAGACCTTTCCATAATAAGCGTGTCATTTCCCTCGTTTTGCTGACTTTCTCCAGGGCATTTTTGTACTCATGTAAAGATAGGATTTGTTGAGATTATGCTGACATGTGGAAATAATCCGAATCCGAATGTTTAGGCCCTGCGGAGTAAACACAAATAACGCGTGGAAGGGGAAAGTACGAATGAAATGGCAACAAACCCTGCTGCAAACCCCCCGCTTATTTAAAAATTGATCCACTAAGGGCTTTGTGATTTTCTTTAAGGGTAAAGGGGGATGTTCTGGAGCCTTCATGTATATACATACTTGCAGGAAACCACTTTTCGGGCATATTCGCGACTTGCGGCAACAGCAAAATTTAGCAACGGATCTGGAAATTATGTTATGTTGTAGATGAACTTATAGGAAGATATGGCACGATAAAAAGAACCCACATTCTTTATGAGGTCATAATTGTGCCTTGAGGGGAAATTGCTGATCAGATATCACAAAAAGCCCACTATCTTGCAGCCTCAGCCACTGTGCAAATACAAGTTTTAAAGATCTGATTATACAGTGTTTATTTACTTGCAATTATCTTGAAATCATTTGTTGCAAAACTGTCAATTGTTTTCCCGCTGTCCAATGATTTCCTAAATGCCAGGCTTGTTGACTTTTTTGACCCTATTGTACGGGTAAATGCTATAATTTCACGCTATTTTTTGCAATTGTGCTCCAACCAAAGCCGAGAGTAATAATAGGTGTTTTGGATCCGAAATGTCACTCATTACAACTTCTACTCGGTTTGTTTACAATCCGAATCGAGGGGGGAAGTCTTGATTTACAAAACCCCCTTTTTTTAGTTCTCTGAACGCGTGACTAACCGCAGCTAGCTCGCGCTCGTCACGTTGTCAGCGAGCTCCTCGTGGAACGCTTCCGAGAACGCGGGGTGAGTAAAGCGAAAACAACCTCCAAACCGTCAAAGTAAAATAGTCCCGAGTTGGCCTTCCGACCTTAAACATTCATTCCATGATTTTGGTGACGCAAGTCGATTCAACTGGTTAACTCAAATTCAAGTCGACTTCGCAAGAACTTCTAGCTGTAAAATTGCTGTAAATATTCGAATAACGAAAGAAGTTGTTCTAAAATTAACTTTTTTTGTACACGTATGTTAGTCATTGCAGGCGAACTCTTAGGAAAAACCATTTGGAAATCTACCGTAGATCCTTTTTCTTATAAAGAAACCTCCCCCTCCAGATGTAAATGTTGGTTTTTTACGTTTTTTTTTATTTCAGGCTATGATTATCGCCAAACAAGAATTACTGTAAAAAAGAAACAAAACAAGGGCAATGAGACGTTGTAATTGCCCAAATTGCGGAGTAAACCGGGGTTCATTGTCTCCATCATTTAACACAGTAATTCTTATCGAAAATCAAGTCTAAGTTAGTCATCCCGCCTTTTTCTCTGGGGATCCCCAACCCACACTTTAAACCGATCATTTTTGTGATTCTTCAGGGTTTAACTGACGTTGTGTAATTAGTTAATTTCCAATTAATAGCCACCGATAACTATACGGGAAGAAGGCAATCTTTGGAATCTATTATCTGCTCTTTGTTGGTGTACATATTAGAGTGCATGCATGATTCTGGAGATGCCTGAGGGGCAGTGCAAAGACGCGTTTATAATCCAATTTCCCGGCCTCTAATCTCTGCAGATTCCTGATTAATTTAAGACATGCATACCGTAAAGGGGGAGGGGGGCTTCCGCTACACAATGAAACCTGTGTGTGTTTATATGCGGCATGCAAATGTCATTATCCCCAAAGGGTAATTTAATAATTTCAATGCGAAATCTCCCACTTTAAGTGCACTAAATTAAACCCTTTACACGTGTAGGCGACGCACCGTGCAAAGGTACTAAGCCGAAGGCGAAAGGCTCCGTTCAGGCGACAAATTCTTTTCAAGCCCTGAGGAGTTCGGTAAAATGCCCTGAGGCTCTGTTATTTGGCAATTTGTTTGTTGAAAAGATCACTACAACAAGATAATGGGCTTGAGTAGAATGTAAACCGATTACTTATACAAAAAACGACTGTTATCTAAGCACCCTTGCTCAAGAGCCCTCGAGCACAATGCAAATGACCCTAATTACGGCCACTTATGGGCAATTAATTGCATTTTCCGGGTTAATTGTACCTCAACTTTTAAGGTATAGTTTACATTGTTTATCGGGTAAAATTAGTCCATCACCAAAGCCACCGTTCGGTGGAACGTTGGTGACAGGGAGCACCAGCAAGTTGTTGATATTGCCCTCTAATTATGGGCACGGCAGAAGGTCATAATAAAAATGCAAGAAGTTGACATTAAACATCAAAGAATTACACTTTACACAACAAATCCAACTTCACATTTGGTGGTCAGCAAGCCGAGTACTTGAAGTGTAAGTAATATGAAATTCTAAGCCAAAACACTATGTTCTGAATCCTGATGATCTACAGACACAATGGACATTAAGTACGCCATCAACTTCGTCCAGACACGAACCAAGAGTTGCCGTGAGAGCGCTGACAGACGGACCGAAAGCGTAGGAAGTTGTGCGAACCCGTTGTAAAGCGTTTAATCGGCTACAAGTGAGCTCAAACAAACAACAAACAAAGTGCAATTTCTTTTCTCCTTTCCCGGTTTCCAATTTACATTTTTCGCGGATGACGCAGCGCCCCGATCTCTTACACTTACACTTACACTTGCTGTTGTAGTTGGTGTAGCAATACGGGCCCGGGCTCCGCCCCCCGTTTTGTGAAAATATGTGTGTTTCGGAGTAAACCTTGCACCGCCGCTATTTTGATTATTCTCTCCTCCTTCCCGCGCTGGGCCCCGCCCACTTTTACATTGCTTTCGAAGTTAATCCGGTTTTCGAAGATATCCCCCTATAAAAGGGCCGCGAATTACCCGCACAGAAATAAGTGTATTCTTCGCGGAGAGACTTCTTGTTGCCAATCGACTGGTCGATTGTTGTTTTTTTATTTATTTTTTACAAAATGAATCCGATTCTCTGTTTTCTCACCCTATTCTCGACAACATATCTGGCGATGGCGGACGGCCTGACCGACGACGACCTAAGGGAGATTGTAAATAAGATTCAAGTGGAAGGATTCTACAGTCAGAGCTTGAATACGACGATCACGCGACGGAAACCGTGCGTCGAAGTGACGGCCAAGAATGTGGAGATCAAACAAGCGTATGGTATGTTGATTTGCCTGCTTTTCTACTTTTCAATTTTATTTTTTATCAATTTTATAAGCTTTTCATTGAAAATATTTAATGTCTTTTATAAATTCTTTCCTTTACAGGTAAATTCTCCAAATCGTTCGTTGAACTCGACCCATCCCAACGCTTCAGCGTCAACTACTGCTCGACACTTGAAAATGTTGGAACGTGTGCTGACGAGTCGACCTGTTCTACCGTCTTCACCTGGCAGAAAGTCAAGGTCCGACCGGTGGGGCGGAAAGTGCAATGGGTGGGCGAGGAGGTGCTACTGCCCACCAGCTGCATGTGCGTGATGGGTATGTCGGACGCGCCGATCATCGTCCTCTAGATTGTTGGTCGCCTAGTTGTTGTGTAGTTTTCGAATAGTTGTTTCTCCTAGTCGCATTGCGGGTCTTCAACTGCCTTCCTCCCTCATTTCTCTTGTTGATCTCACATATTTATATATATCATCTCAATACAAATGGAATATCAGCCCTAACTTATTACCCTAATTATATTTATATGTAAGTATTCTTGTTATGTATTTAATTTTTGAAATAAATTCATATTTGACAGCGTCAGTTGTGGTTGAAGATGTATCGGGTCCTACAAAAGAATGTTACAAAAACTACGCAAGGAAAAGCGATTTCCTCGAAACTGTCATCTCCGTTCACCTCTGTAAACAAGTTGTTTTTTCTGGTTAAAATGTCGGAGTACAGTGATATTTGAACGACTCTAGCTGGAGATGTGAAACATGGAATTAATCGGCATTTCGTCCAAGTGTTTGGTGTCCTCACGGTCATTCTAAGGGTACTAAATTGTCGTACTTCCCTTGTTCAGACCTTTACAATCTGTAATTTGATGGTATTTGGGTTACATATTGTGTTTACAAACGTTTTAAATTTAATTTTATTGCGATTGAAATGCAGAAGCTCTAGAATCGTATGCTGCTGCCTTCGGTCTCTTCTTCGCTGACATCTGGGGCCGAAGCGATGAAGCTGGCTTTGTTCTCATCGAATCCAGAAACAGATTTACGCGGGTCTTGTTCGATAAGAGAACTTGTGGGCTTATCATTCAGACGGATCGAATGTTTGGGACTTTGTGGATGAATAATCGATCCATTCCTCGCCGGTACAGATCCGGTCCTGGATGGGTGTATTACCGAGCCATTTGGAGGATGGCGAACTGATCCATTCCGAGCTGGCTGAGGTTCCTCTGGTGGAGCGACTGGATGGTTTCGCGGCCGACGTAATGCCAGTTTTATGCAGTAGGCTTCTACCTTAAACCGGATACTCATCAAATTTATAACAGTAATTCTCGACCAAAGGTCGCTCATCTTACCTTGGCAATTGGAATCTCGAAGATCGCCGACCAAAAGATTGCCAAGAGATAAGTGGCAGTGATAATTGGAAGTGTGAAGAGAAGGAACTGAAATAATTGAGATCCTAATACTAAAAGAACAGCACAGAATCTTCTAAAAAATCTCCACTTACAGTTTGCGTCAATCCCAAGAAGACCATTTTGTGATGGAACAACAGTAAATAGTGGACGACAACGAACAAGTGGACCAGATAGGCGCAGTAGCTCAACTTCCCCAAGGGAACCCATCCGGGCCAGTTGAGGAAGCGGTTAACCGGCCCTCCGTACCCATAATAACATGAGAACACAATCCAACCAATCATGTATGACCAAGCATACCGCGCCAAAGCAGAGTAAAGAGCCCTGGGCAACAGAGCCATGGGTTGTTGGGCTACCCAATCTCGGATCGGATAAGATACGGCGAAGACACATACTGGTATCAAGAACCATCCAAGGAAAACGGAGAACTGTAAAAGTGTTTGTAAATCTCGTTTACAGTAGAAAAAATGTTGTTTTTGCCGCAGTCATGCGGCACAATTACTGTAGGTTAATTAGTCATGTAAGTCGGGCAAATATTTTCACAGAGTAGTCTCATGACGCGCGATCAAAACCTATGGGTGGCACTAATACTATAACTACGAGTTCAGTCGTCTCACGGGACCAACATCAGTTTGACTGAGGGTTTCGCAATTTCATAAACCGTGTAGACTTAAACTTGTAGCCGCAATTTCTTCATTACATATTAACCTTGGTGACCTTAACGTTTCTCGAGCTATATAATATACGTAAATAATTTATTAAAAAGTCTAAATATAGTAGGAGAAACAACTGCTTTTGGAATAAAATACGGTCAGTGATTGCCATGTTAAACAGCCCAAAGAAACGCTAATAACCCCTACCTTGTTCAGTCGGATTCTGAGTTTGTCGTGCATGAAATACCCGAGAATAAACCCGATGATATATGGCTGAGCTCTCATCCATGGCGGATTGTACATCCACGTCTCATAGGCTCTGTAATTACAGTACTCTTAGACCCCTTTCTACTCACACTCTGCTCCAATCACTCTCCGGATCTTGCCATCCATAGTCGAAATTGTAAGGTGGTAACCGATGAAGATATACGGTAATAAAGTTGAATACAGTGCCCCCAATAAGTAGCAGCAATGACACAAAGAACCCAATGGGTTTGCTCAATATATACGGCAAAATAAGTACCGGCGCTGCAATATACAACTGCATGTCCGTTGCAAGATACCATGATATGAGATAGCACTGTAAATAGGAACTTAATGCCTACGTGATCTTCAGTAATAAGGTTTGATTTGAAGCTTCGTAACAATCTAATTAGAAGTGTCAAACATACGTTTGCAAGGTCAGGTTTTAACAATGCAATTACTTTAAGATAACGCTTGTTTTTCAAAACACACTAACGCCATATGTATGACCTAATTATGTTCTAAAAAATAAATAAGAAAAATTCTAATATGATTAAATGACGTCAGTTCCGTTGACGACATAATTGTCATTATGTAGGTAAGGGTAAAGGTGCTATGTTATATCAAAGTCCAACCTTTCATATTATCCTCTGTATGTGTAATACCATGTTAGATAGCCCCTCTACTCACCGCATTCTTAACTCCAACCAGGTTGTTCACATAGAGTAGATTGTAATGCCATTGAGTTGGGCATGACGACAGTGTTGTGGCCGGCGTTCCAAGGAACAACGGGGACTTGACGAGGAGGTCGCTTTGAGAGTAGACGAAAGTGTAAAACGCAATGACTATGTAATATGCGGGGGATAATCTGGAAAGGTCGTCATTTGGTGGGTAGGCCAGAGATCGTTTATAACAATAAATGTTTTCCTAAATGATGACATCTCGGATATAGTATATCTATTTCAGAATTTATAGTGCACTAGGAAGAGATTGGACTTTCAGCAAAAAGAATGACAAGGATTTTTGAATGCTCCTTGAATCATGGCAATGCTATAATTGCGACTGAAGATTATCTTCTCTACACTAGTCTTGTCTGTAAACTCTCACCTGAAGAACCGATGGACATAAAACATGACCCAAGAAGATACAGAGGTAGCAGCCTTCGGGTTCCGATCGTAGCCTTTGAACCACAAAAAGGCCAACAAAAACCCGGATTGGAAGAAGAATGTGTCCACGGCATAATAAGAGAGCGCTGGGATCATGACCGTCCATTTCTTGATATACTCCAAAGCATCCTTTAGATTGGCACTCAAGAGCATCGACGTTGACATTGAATGGCCCATGATAATCCAACACATGCTGAGGAATCTGATGCCATGCAGTTGGTTGATTTGGCCGGCTTTATTCTTCTTTACGGCCAAAAGTTCGGAGACATTTTGGAAAATGGAAAACGACGAGATAAAATACGCCCCACCAACTACAAATACATATATGTGTGAATATTCATGTACGGTTTTTGATCCGCTAATAATGAATTTCCCCTTTTCTTTGGAATGTTTTACTTAGTAGCCAGTTTAACAAACAAATATTTTAAGTTAATTCTTACGTAAAAATATTTTGCAAACCTTTCGACATGCTCGTTCGCTTTCTGCAAACTGTTTAAAAATACTTTACAATTAACCTACGCATACGTATTTCCCCTACGGTAACCAGGGGCCTGTTTCACTAACGTAAAAATAAATAAAAGAGAAGTAGGGGGGACCGAGAGAGCATCGAAAACGCGTTTGCGAGCGAGAGAAACCGGACGAAAAGCAGAAGTAGCCTACTTCTGCGGGAGTGACTTTTTACGTCCAAAACCGGGGTTGGGGGCAGTATTTTGGCCATAACTTTTTTCTCAGTTGGTCTAGGAACACCCTTCAAAATTTAGAATGAAGCTGACAGTTTCAGCTATCACCAAGATTATTTTCATTGCTGTGGTGCCAAAACCCGTCCTTAAAAAAATCGTAAAGTACGCGTGCTGTAATTTTTGAGAAAACCGACTAAATTTGAGCTTAAAATTCCCATAACTTGGGTAAAACTTCTCGGATTGAAACCCTCCAAAAAACAACACATAGAATTTTTTAAGTAGTTTTAGACAGTATGTGTTTTGAATTCCTTTTATAGCCCGGTGGACCGCTAATTTTACAGTAGTACGGCCAACCATCTCGTTTTTTCTTCTTCGCGGAATAAAAACGCATTTTTCTCACCAATTTTTATAAGAATAATTACAAATTTCATATCAGTGTCTAAAGACGTTCCTTAGCTACATTATGTTTTTTGAGGGGTGGCGATATATCATAAATTGATAGAGTTACGGGCAATTAAATCAAGGTAACCTCCATTTTTGACCATAAAAAGTCGTTCCGAAAGGGGCGAACTTTTCCTCTTCCTTTGATTTGAGGGCTCTTTTTATGACAAAAATGGAGGTAAATTTGCCATAACTCAGCCATAATAAGACCTACAATTGGCCCTCTAAAAAAGCCTCATAGAAAAAAAGACGGGCTATCGACTGGTATAAATTAAAGCGTCAACATTTTGAAATTGACCGAGAAATAAAACATTTCGTATCTTCAGTATAAATGTACTCTGTACTTTAAGCTATATAGCTAATCTACTCTTGAAAATAAAACAACGAAATTTGGATATGTTGTAGTCTCAACCGTCAGCTTTATTTGGTTTTTTGAAGGGTGTTCCTATACCAATTGAGAAAAAAGTTATGGCCAAAATTCTGCGGCCAACTCCGGTTTTTGGACGCAAAAAGTCACTCCGAAAGAGAAGTAGGCTACTTTTGCTTTTCGTCCGGTTTCTCTTGCTCGCAAACGCGTTTTCGATGCTCTCTCGCTCCCCCCTACTTCTCTTTTATTTATTTTTATGTTAGTGAAACAGGCCCCAGGTTCCGAAGAGTTCCGAGAAACAATCCGATTATCCCAACAATAACCCACTATGTACTTTAACATTTAACGCAATTAAAATTTGATTAAATCGTTTTCCCCCAAATAGCCTCACCTTCTTTGGACTCGGAGGAAAGAGTTACATCGAGAACAGAGGCGATAACCACTAGGCCGGTCAGAAACGTCATATAGAATCTGGAAATGACATTAATCGAATTAGCCCAAAATAGGAGGGCCGTTCTTGACATGCACTACTAATACTGCAATAAAGAGAGGGAATAGTTCAAGATCTACAGTAGACTTGTAGGCAAAACGCGAAGTTTGGGGATTTTAAAGGGCGAGCGAAAAGGTCAAATAAAGCTAGCTGTCTCGTAAAGTTCGGGGAATTTGCACAAGCACATTTCTTCCCGGTTGCCACAACCTCTGTTTTTTTACGAAAGCGAAACGCATTGCTTACAGGGGAAGTACTTTAAGTGCGACGCTCAGATTTTCTTTAAATTTTGCACACACGTCGGACATAAAACGAATATCAATTCCTGAAAGTTTGAGCTCGCGCTTTGCGGCTGCCGCCGAGATATCGAACGATTTTTGCCGCCGAGAGAGCACGCTAAACGTGGAGAGCGGTCGGAGAGAAAAGCGCTTTTTGGCCATAACTTTGGCAGTTTCGTGCGGAAAAATTTGATTTTTTGTAGAAACATTATCGTTTACGGTAGAAATAGGCACGAAACTTTTCATGCCGAAATTCGGCCAGAAGCCCCAAATTTTCGCCGACTTTTCGATCTAAAAATCTCGGTTGTTTCTGCAAAACGCGAGCTAGGATTCTCGCATATATCTCAGAAAAAATTATTCTAAATTTGTACCAAGTTTCGTTAAAATCTGAGCGTCCTTGGAGTAATTCCCCTGTTAGTCTCCAAATTTCACTCGCGTCGCCGGCGAAAAAATTGCCATAATATGCAAACCGAGGACTCAGATATCCCAAACTTTTACCGTGGGGCATTTGAATGAACGTTCGGAGTTTTGTAAGCCCTTACCGTAACTCTTACTAAGGTTGTTCAAAAATCTTTAGTACTCCGAAAGCAAGGAAGTTTCTTGTTCATAACGACCCAGGAAATTCGGATTTTAGCAATATGAAGAGACCTTTTGGAACCCCATGTAAAATCGGAGTTATTTTCCGTTAGTTACGGTAACGAAGGCTTTGCTTCTAACCCTTAAATGAACTTACAGTGTAATATAAGACTGGTAATTCCAATTCCCTGTCCTCTCATTTAGAAGATGCACATTGCAAAGATGGGTAAAGGACGTTCTGTTCAGAAAGGTGTGGTCGAAAAACCATTTGTTTTAATTGCTATATAACAACTTACTTGATCCAAATGCAATCGTCAAATCTCTGCGACTACAAGATTCGGGTAAACACATGTCCCACAAAAAGTTTTGCTGAGGATTGGCACATCGCCCAGTTCGATTGGCATCCAAATAACTCAATTCCAATCTAAAATTAATTGAAAATTAATCGAATCAGCAAGTCCTTTTGATCATCGTGACGTCCTCTCACACCAAATAACATTATTATTCTCTATGCAAGTTCAAAAATAATCTAATATCACACAAATCTGGGAATTATATATTTCTACGTAGTGATTACATCAACTGCAGATACTCGGAAGTTTCTTATTTTCCGTGAAAGAAGAAGGGAAAAACAGTTGGATGTTACGTAGATGGTCTGAGGTTTATAGTGAATACTGTAGAGCAAAGAAAATGTTATTTTAAGCATGGCCATGTAATAGTAATTTCCGGTTGAAAAAATAAAAATTTTGAAGTGAAATTGATTCATCTTTTCAAAAATTTTGCCAAATAAAAAAATCTAGAGGAAGATATCACAACAGTCAGGTTTATAGTTTAGCCACGTCTCAACGTAACTCTAAGAACTCACTTCAAAAATTGCCCTTTCAACGGCCGCTCTCTCTCATGGAAGTAATGCTCAACGGCTTCACACTCTCCTTTGTAACCCTCAAAGTGCAAGTTGAATTGCAATAATCCAGCTCCTGGTTTCCCACCGGCATCGATTACTAAAATATATCACTGTATTTTGGGATCTGTCCTTGCTGAAGTGATTTTTTAGAAATTTTAATTAATTTTAGGCCTAGTCTCCCACATAGAATCTTTAGTTTCATCGTTGTATATTTAGTTCTAAGAACTACAAGCCCTGCAAACAGAAACTTCCTTATCATTCAAAAAATTGAAATTTAGGAGTCGAAAAAATAAAGAAAACGATAATTAATAATTAGAGTTCGGGAGTCGATAAGAACCCTAAAGCTTTGTAAAAAGAACTTTTTTTTTAATTTTGTCATATTACATAAATTGAGCCGTCTGGAAAAAACAAGTCCTTTTTAGATATTTCAACCGTCTCAAAACAACGCTTACAGCTTCGAAATATGCATAAATCTTTAACATTTCTGTAGCCAAATCAGTCATCAAAATGCAAATTAAGCACTTACAAGACATCATGTCCAAGATAAAATCATCTTGTTGGCCCGTCACCATATGATAAATGGCCAGTTGGATTTTCCAGAGATCTGCACCGCATTCGGCCGAGATTTGTGAATTATTCGCGTCCAGAGATTGGATTAAGTCGATCAATGTAAAGTTGAAAGAATGGTAGAGCTAAAATAATTTATATTATTATTTTTGGACCACGAACAATTATTCTGCTATCAGTTGAGTGGAGTTGTACTTAAGCTGCTTATTTATGAATTGAAGGGCTCCTTCCTGTTGCTCCTTATACTCTGACGGAATTATCGGAATTAAAGATCATCAAAGACGTAACAAAGAGACAAAAGAGACTGCTCGATTTCAAAAAAAAATAGGAGAAATATACGAATTAGGCGCATGATTATAACTATGTATTGCCAAAGTGTAGTAGCATGTTAGATCAAGCCCATTGAAATCTTCAGCATCCAGAGTTATATGTAATTTTTTTTTATTCATGAAAAGTTGTTCCAAATTTTCTATACCACTTTATATTCATACAATAAATAAGAGATCCCAAGATAGATTTACCTCTTCCGCATTCTCCTTCCAAATCTCATGTCGACTGATCTCCAAGTCCGTGAATTTCCTCAGGTCCAACGACACCACCGGCTGCCACAATATGACCAACAAGGCCAAGGAGCTGAAACTCATTTTGGGTGGAATGAAGGGACCGTCATGGCGGTGATGAGAGTCAATGAGTGATAAGGAAATTCAGCCAGGAATGTTAAACAAATCATATCACCGACCATTTCCTTTTATTACCCAGAGGCATTGTCTGTGTGGAAACTTTTAATTTATTAACTAAATGAATTGCTATATGTAGGAGAGGAAGAGGCATGTCAGTAGTCACAGAAAACCCGAATTAGGATCACCGGTTCTTCGCATTTTTGCGTGGTAGTGTAGACAACTTATATATAATTAGAGGGCCGTTCTTTTTTGGACAGTAGAACTTCCGTATCAACAAAATACAAAATATAATCCAAGAAAACCGTGATGTGTTTTATGTCGAGTTCAAATTGATACCAACCAAAGATGTCACAACTTTCCATTCAATTGTGATGGAAGTAGGAGCATTTCAGGTTTATTATGACACATATTTACCATTCGTATCATCGACCGATAATGTAAACCTCCTCCGATGATTCACATTAGGCTTTGGTCACACAGTCATCAAAATTTTGGTAAAGCGATGGCTTGGAATGCACTGACAATGAACTTTCTTGCAAAATGTCAACAAATACGAGATGGAACGCTCCAAAAAGGTCGAGAAATGGGAAACTAAACCTTGCGAAGACTCCAATGCTATGCAGAGGCATAAATACATCTTTCAGACTTCCTGGTTAAGAATACTCCAGAAAGTGCGTAGATTTTTTCGGTCTTTTTTCGCAACGCACAGTGCAAGTTTCCTGTTCGCCGCGCGACGCGATCCTTTTCGAAAAATTTTGCACTGTGCATTTTCATTTCGTGCGCCCAAAATTCGCGCCGACTCCGTTGGGAAAAGCGGGTCGCAGCGATATTGGACTTGTACGGTGCAAAACATCAAATGCACGCCGCAAAAAGGGTCTTTTGTGCACGGTACGACAAAAAATCTACGCATTTTCTCGAGCGACTAGTAGCTGCGCTCCGAGAAAGAACATGTCATACGTATCGTGGAGCCAATTTAAAAAGTCAGGGGTTCAGAGGTTTGCGATGTTTCAGTTGGAAAAAATGCTGCAGAATTCGTTACTGTTATACATTTTTTGTCCCTATTGGCGTTTTTGGTGAAGTTAATCTTATGCCTTATAAAATTTATATTGTTCACAGCCTGCTGGGGTATGGAATTATAAAGCAACATGTCTGAAAGCCTGCAAATAAGTGAACGGGGTCCAGAAAATACGGTAGGAGTCTTTTCGGCATCATAGAGAAAAAAAATTTCCCATAATTATGACTAAGATTTCTGAGGATTACGAGTGCAGAATGCTCCACCTTCTAGTGTCCATCTCTCACTCATGCGTTCACTGTTTTGTTATTCCGTTAGCATCCAAAATGAGATAACTGCAGGGTGCGTTGGCGTCGGAGGAAACTGTGAAAAGGAAGCGTTTCAAAGGTCGACACAAATTGAGTAACGATTGGAATACGATGAGGACGTGATGCTCCACAATATCAGCATTTAACAGGGGTGTTCTGATAGAATGACCGTCTTTTTGGTAGGATTATATTTTTCTGTTTTTGAGAGTGCAGTCAGAGATTTGGAACTTGTTTTTTCTTAGTCGCATTTCCGGCAAGTTTGAGATTTTGCCCCAGCCAATTAACCCATCAAACGTCAACAAACGCCCAATTCAATTCTTTACAATAACTTTATTTGTGCCGACGTCAGCAGCCGAAACGAAAGGCGACTCAATGTCGGCCCTAACTGCACTACTGTTTACTGGCCGTTCCGTGACGTTCCGCATGGGTGTTTCCGCTTTGGGTAACAAATGGGATTGTATGTCTTGGGCCAAGAAAGTCGGCCAAATCTGTCTCATCTCGCATATAATCACGGCCAAATCCGCGTATTATCCTTGACATTTGACCTGTCAGCGTTCGGGAGAAGCGTTTGTTTTGTTTACTCGCATCAAAGTTTTAGAAATTCCGTCAGTCTGACGGCCCTTACTTGGCCACTCGATTCAAGACCGCGCTCTCAGCGAGTCCGACCCTGAAAAGGAAGCGAAAAGGGGGGAGGAAAACGGAGCGTGTCCCAATTTTTTGAGAAGCCCTCAGGGCCGAACAGTCAGTCAATCCCTCTTCTTCCTTCTAAGTCCAGTCAACCGAAAAGTCCTTTTCTTCAGCCCCTTCCCTTACCAGCAGCACCTTATTCATGACCTGTCACCTCGGCCCAGAAACCCCCAACGAAACTTCCGTTTTCTGGGAGGCCGCAAGTTTTTTTCGATTATGTACATTCAGCCCAGGTTTGACGTTTTTCTTTTGTTTGGAAGCCGGGGAATATCTCGTGAGAATGGGGATGGTGTTCTGGTTTGTATGAAGAGTTGTTTTGGAGATTTGTTGAGGAGTTTTATTCTTTTCTCTCTGATGATTACAACCTTCCTTTTACCTCTTCTGACCTGTTCTTCGACCCTTCAGCTCCTCTAATGTCCCTGTCATTCCAATATTTCTTCTTCGATCACCTTAATCTCCCACAAAATTAAGATTCGACCCCGTCGACTTCGTAATTATCGACCAAAAAGAGCGGCAAAACACGCTAGGGTCCATTTGGAATTAAAACGCCGGAGGGCGCATCCTCCAAAAATGTTGCTATTTTAAGGGGCCAAGCGTGCTTTCATTGTGATGGCCCGCATTTCTCGAGCCCAAGAAATTGGATAGGATAAATGAGGGCGAAATTGCACAGATTTATATAAATTATTTTCCTTTATTTATGCGTTTACTGGGAGAGTGTTGACGTGAGTTGCGTCAGATTATGGTAATGGAGGGCTGGGGAAGGCTTAGGTTTGGATTTAGTATTTATTGTTTTTGTTATAACATCTCAGAGTTTTGGTTATAATTTTGGCCAAAAATGACACTGGAAAAGCTTGATTTAAATGTAATATCTAGTGTCCTGAAGTCTTCAAACATGATAAAGAATTACATAATCTCTGATGCCTTTCCCCGCCCCCATCTCCGTACTTTGGCATATCTTTTTCCGGTTGCATATTTGCAGTTCTGCTCCCACTTTTGTTTCCAAATTCCCAAAACTTTAACTTGAATATCGCGCCTTATTTGAGGCCATGAAATTCGACTTCTGGACAAATATTTGGCTTCCATTTATTTGCCTTTTTATTTGGCGTTTCGAACTGTTTCGCATTTCCACATTCTTCGAGAACGACCTAAAAGTTTGGAGCCGATGATTCACATGGGAATTTCCAAAGGTGCGAGCAATGGATTTCAGTGAAATTTTGTGTATTTACTTGGCCTAGAATGGCGGTAAATTGCTGAAAGTTTGAACGTGTTATCTGCGATGGCGGCCAAGATTTTTATTAATCTTTTTTGGAAAATTTTCATAGAAAAATTCTTAAATTTCGATCAAAAAATTTTCTAAATTGCAAGCGAAAAATCTTACCCCGACGAAATTTTAAGCTTATTATGTCTGGTTTTCTCAAATTTTGAGCGTCATGTCTTGGCATTCCTCGCCGCTCCGCTCTCTACTAATCTTACAACTTTTCGCAAAAAAATTTTTTCATTCAAAACAAGATTTGGGCCCAAGATTTGGAGGCCTTATAGGGAGTATAATAAAAAGAGGAGAGGGGGGAGGAGGCCGTTTCCTGAACAGCTCAAAAGACGAGCAATTCCTGGGAAATAACTAGTTTTCTCAACTTTGGAATGAATTCAGCGAATAGTTGGCGTTGGTACTTTGGGGAGTTGGAACAGCGCCGTTTGCCGCCCTACCACCGTGTTTCCAATTGCCCTACCACTTTGTTTTCAATTTTTGTCTCAAAAAGTTTTAATGAATGTGTTTGCGGGAATTGGAGCCACTGAGTCATGAAAACAGTTTGAAGCGCCGGAATTACTGCCTTTGAAGGGAGATGACAATGTTTTCTGTGGATGAATCGTGTGTTTTTGTTGAGAATAAGATGGTTCGTGGGTAATTAAACAGCTTAGGAATTACATTCCGACCTCATTTTAGTAATGAAACGGGCGTCTTTTGTCCGTTGTTAAATTACTTTTTAATTCCTCACTTTGTGTCGTCCCAGAACTGACTTAATCAGCCACTTTTACCTCTAGATTGACGTGTTTTCCCCTCCCTTCCTCACACTCCCCTTACGAATTCTTATGGCGGAGTAAAAAACAGCCCTTAAGGTCTAAAAAATTTTATTTTTCCTCTTTTTCTCCTATTTGCATTCCCGCTTTTTATGCGGGGGATTCTGTTTCGAGACTGGGGACGTTAATCTTTTTGGGAAAACATGTTCGAAAAGAGGGCCTCAACTTAAGGGATGCTCTTGTTACGGAATTCCGGATTTCCCTTTACTCTCATGCCCAACATAAAGTGCTATTTTCGGGGAGGAAAATGTACAAAAAGAGCGAAAGTTGTCAGGTTACGTGGGCTTTGTAAAGGATTAATTGAATTATGAGGAAATTCAGGGGTTTGGGGGAATTTGAAGCGTGATTTTCACGAAATTATTTACTTATAATCACATTTTTTGAAAAATGTTTTCTGAGTGCTATACCGATTGCATCATATTATTTACTCATCTGCTTGGATTCCATCATTGCTAATGCCCCAAATCCCTTGAACTTTCCCTTTATTTCGGTTTATAAGGTGAATGACTGTACTTATGGGATAGCCAAGCAGAAAATTACGTTTTAGAGGGTGAACTAGTCACTGTGCATATGAATTTAGTTTGTTATAGAGCATGAAGGTGCTTGCATCCTCCATAAGTTCCTTTATCTTGTGGGTATTGCCTTACAGGAGAAGTACAAAGATTTGATGCAAATTTCTTCTTTTATCGGGGGGACTATTGGGGAGGTCAAATAAGTCACAGATCTTTTGCTTAGAAGTTATGAATAGAAGACTGGAGTTACTACAGAACAAAACTTACAATTTGTTTGGACCTTTAGTGACTTTCAACGCTATTTTTGCGAAGGTTCGTTCTGAAAGTGCGTTGCTCAGATTCCGTGTCTAATTTGGCTCATGTACTCTATCTAGGCCACGCATTTGTCCCCGCAAGTTACATCTTTAAATATGCAACAACAGTCGAGATTTTGAGCAATCTCTGCAGGTGGGCCACAATAGAAAAAAAGAAAGATAATCGATGTAACCGCGAATTTTGGATGGGAACGCTTTGCTTTTATTAGGAGCCCCATACTCCATACTTCAGTCAAAAATTTTATCCTCAAAAAGATCCTGTTTTTTGGAATTAAATTTGCATAAAAAGATTTTTTTGCAAACCTGATCCATTGATCCGCATTCTACCAAGTTTCTGGTCTTTTTTCGATGATTTCTCAAGATCCCCGTCTCATATTACATATGAACATTCACCTGTTATTTGGCCATTTGGAATGAAGAGGAAGTGGAAATAAATTTTTTTTTTCTGATCTCCACTCTTTTCGCCTTTACTTTTCTTTTGACCTGAGGGCATTTTCCTTCGTTTCGAAGTGGTATTCGATTAATTGTAAGTAATTTAGCGAGTAATGTGCCATTCAAAAGTGTACACGCAAATTTTACGTAATTATTCGATAATTTTACAGTCTTTCGAAGCTAGAATTTTTACTGTGTAAGTAATCTTCGTGACCAGAAATCCGTGGCGAATTCTGAGATTACAATTTTTTGATTACTTTTTAAGAATGAACACGCAATTTTAATGACGTCCTCAAATCACGTGTCCTCGATAATTGTAAATGTTCTTACGCAATTCTGGCGCATGTTTTAGCACTTATAAAACGGAACAAAAAATTTAAATTTAAGCCCTCCGGGGATGAAATGTGGACAGTTTTGCCCTGGGGGGCCTTCCCTTTGTTGGGAGTACCGTTTATTTTTCTCTTTTGTTTTTTTTCTGTTTTGTATAAGAATTCGTAAAGATTTGGGGAAAACTGTCAGTTGCTCCGGTTACTGGGCCTAATCAATGTTGTTATTGTCGAATCCATGGTTAGTTTTGGCTGTGAATTGGTTAATGAAAGCACAAATAATCAAAATTATAAAACGCTTCTTTAGACTATAGTTCAGTTTAGGCAGCAATGCACTTACCATTTCGCTACTGAAAAGCCTCAAATCTGACCAAGTCACGCAATTTTTTCACGTGAATTCCAGAAATTTAATAATTTTAGACGTAACTGGCATGAGTTCAAGTAAATCGAAAAAATATTTTCTATTTCGAAAAGTTGTCATAATGACATGCTTTTCCTGCTTTCGTAAATTTTCTTCCGCCTTGAAATACAATTTTAAAAAACGTCACCACCAACCTACAATGGTAACTACATATATATGTCATTATTCTTCATAGTTATTTTTATATTTTTCTTGTTTTCCCCCCATCATTTGTTTATGAGAATACCGAGTTTTTGCATGAATATTGTAATGCCCTTTGTCACAATACCAACCTGCCCTTGGCCGCGGGGAAGCTATATATTGGGAGATAAGAATACTCGTCTTTTTGGTCCAATTTGTCAAGAAGATCCCATAAAAATGGTATTTTAGAAACAGCGAATCTTATTTTCTTATTTTTCGATTGTTTTTATAAAGAAAGGGAGGGTGTGTCGATGGAGAAGATAACTAGGTGGACGGTGAATGTAGATAAGGGTCTTCAGAGAAATCTGGGGTATCTGAGGGTCCTTCTTCGGCGGATTTGCAGTTTTTTTTTGGCTTGTTTGAGGACTAAATGTATTTTGGATTTACAGCTCAAAACGCGGCGAAAAGAGTTGATGAAAACTTTTGGCGTAGATACAAATGTGCCTTGAGATTATTCTTTTTGAATGTGTTTATTCCGAAGAAGTCAATATTTATACTTATTGATCAAAAAACTCCAGAATTTGGGGCATCTCTTTCTCTAAAAAAGTAAAAAAAAAGTCTTTTGAGATTACAAGTAAAAGACGAAAAATTAACTTATTATTTTTGCGGCTGTGCTTTATACAATGATAAAGTAGGCATATAAGTGTTCACAATTAAGTATTTTACTTTTGTTTTACAATTTTTTGTCGAGTTCAGGTACAATATTTTAAGAAGTAGAACCTTACAAAAAAAGGTGTTTTATAGGCTGTTTTGTAACCGTTTAAGCTCTCGAATACGCTTGAAAACCATTACTCATAGCTTTCTTAACGAGTAGTCAACCAGCAAAAAATTTTTTAAAAAACTCCCCATTTTGTTAGACGGCGTGGGCCTTGTTTACAATACTTTTTACGTTTGAGTCTGGCTACAAATCCCGTTCATTATTCCCTGAGGGCATAAAAGATTTGGTCAGCGTTCTTGGGCGTGCCAAAATCCGCTTAAATTTTTAATCAGACCTCTATTATCCGCATCTACACAGTTATGCCGTTTGGGAAAATGGCGGTTTTTAGAGATCTGCCCTAAGGGCGGAAACTCAAAAAATACGTTACAATGGCTTTTGATGGTGTTCTTTGATATTCCATCGCCTAAATCCATCTTTCTGTTTGATGGCATCCAAATTTTTATTCATGGCCACTGCAGACTCAAAGCCCATCGGAACGGAACGAGGATTCTTTTGACAACTGATTATGATATCAAGAAACTTAATTAGAAGGGAGCACAGTTCAAAAGGGCTGGCTCATTATGTAATCCACATATACTTTGCGGGACTTTCATCGCGAAAATGATGTGGAATGGGTGGGAGGGAGAAGTTCGAGGACGGTGTTAATACAATGGGGGACTCTGAAAGACTGGGTGGTATTTAGAACGGGATAAGAGGGCAGATTATTCGATGGTTCCATAGTTATTTAAAAAGTGCAAGATGTAGGTGGTGGAACGGGGAGATTTAAGGAGGCTATGTCAAAGTTTGAGTCCTAGTTTTTCGAATAAATATTTAACTGCCAATTTGTAAAGGTTTATACGTTACAGTAAGAATTGTGCGCGATCTATTATAGAATTTGTAAATTTTTATATTACACTTGACCATCACTCCACCATTTATTCCTTATAACTCCCGCTGCGTTTGTATTTTTCCTCTCCACTTTTTTTTATTCTTTTCCAGACTCTTTAGACTTTTGGAAAGTCCCGTTTCCTTCAAAATTTTTTAAACGCATTGACCGAACACTCCGAAATCCCTGAGGACATTTTATTTGTAAACAGCCATTCCCCCGCTCTCTCCCAGACGCCCCTTCTCCCTAAATAAGCGTCACGAACGTTCCCAGAAGTCCCGACGAAATGTAGACATCAGTCATCGTAAATTTCATGCAACTTTACGTTTTTTTGGATAAGAGCAAAAAGATATGACAAGATAAATGACAGAAATTGGATGAAAAATGGAAAAGAAGAACCTAGAAATGGCCGTGATAACTTTACAATAATTTTTAGAAGCTTGGAACATCATGGAAGTGAGGGTTGCATGATGTGGAATTACTCTAGATACGACAGTCAGATATTCCTCAAAATTTGAAGACATGAGCTGTCTGTTACACATACCAATCACAGAAGATTATAGCTCTTGTTTTCCTGAGAGAGCCGAGATATTCAATGATCTTTATGGGCAAGAGACAGCAGGGAATGAGGAGAGATGGTGGCAGAAAAGTTTTTCGGCAATATCTTTGTGATTTTTGAAGAGTTTTTTTTTTTGCAAATATTGTACTCATCCAAGTCATACAGAATATTAATCTTTCATCTTGACATATGTATTTTTATTCCCACAAAAATTTGATGATAGCGTTTGTTATTAAAACCCTTTTGTAAAGAAATGGGACATTAACTTCAGCTCTCTCTCTGGCCATACACTTCCCGATTATTTTAACTTTTTTGTCTTTGCCAATGTCTGGGAGATTGCACTCTGTTGTCATGTGCGGATGTGTTGTCTTAATTACACCCCACGCGTTTTTTTGGTCCAAAAGCCGGGGCTCACAGGGCACGGGCTTCCTTAATGTACTCTTCTTCGGAGGTGTTTTTTGTGGGATTTCGTAAGAAATCCGGATATTGCATTGGTTTACCGCGTCAGGCGTTAACTCATCCGAAATTCTTCAGACACTCTTGCGTAATTGAGGGTCTGCAAAATTTCAAACTGGTTAAGAGGCAAACTACATGTTGTTTAGTATTTACACTGGAATGGAAATAACCTGCATGAATTTTCTGTACTTTGAAGTCGAAAAGAGCCGCCGTTTCGGCCATATTTGTACATTACACTTGAGTTTGTAGGATACTCCAGTAAAATGCTGCCTTATACCCCATTGTGAATACTTTTATCACGTCAAAAACCCCATTTTCTGCAACTTTTTGCATTTACATTTTAATATTTTACGGCTTTGCGTCACAATTAGCCTTTATTTGGTCGAAATTCACCATCATTCCACCAATCTCATCTTTTATTTTATATTTTCAGCCAAAAACCTCGTCATATTCCCGTCTGCAGGCCCTTAGGTCATCCTCGCGCAACCTCAGCGATGCCGGTGTTCAAGAAAAAGAAGACCAAAGAGGCGGCGCCCTGTCCGCTGGACGCGGACGGTCCCGTTAAGGTGCTGGACAAACGCGTTGGAATGGACTGCTATCGAGACTTTTTCACACTCAAAAACTTTTGGAAGACGGTCCGACGGAACGAGAAGGACTGTGGAAAGGCGCTGCTGTCCAGGTAATATTCTAATTGAATCGGGGCCCATATTAATTTACCCTCTCCTTCTCTTTCACTCGCCGTTTTTTTCGCCGAGCAAACACCTGTGTTCGCATCAATGTTTACATAAAAAATGCCTTCGAATGTTCACCAATTTGCGACGTAATTTGCATGTCTTGAGCTGGAGTTTGTTTTGCGTTATCGCCAGAGGTCTACACCTACTCCATTATTACTTTTGGAACCACAAATCTCCCCCAAATCCCCGTCTTCTCTGGCCCTCTTTTGGGCCGCGTAATGTCATCGGCGCGGCCCTTAAACCATTTACTTGTTTGTGCCTTGTGTAGCAGTCGTATCGGGCGTTACGTTGCCCGTTTTCCCTTACTTTCCTCCCCTCATCCTGAACCGTGCACGCAAAATCCGTGGCCGGAGGGCGTTTGTGACGTCGGAACGGCTTTATTGCTGTAAGTGGGAGGGGCCAATGTCGTCGGCCCTCAGGGCTCTTATTATAACAATACCTTGTAATATACTTTTACCTTGCGACGGGACATTGGCCCTCTTTTTTTGTCCAAACAGCCCGAATTTCGGGGTCGAATTTTGGGCCCTCAGGCGCCACGGACATTCGGCGTTTTTTCGGCGTGAGCCCTGAGGCCAACTCCTTGACTTCTGACAATTTTTACGCCCAAATTTGGCCGGAATTTCAATTGCTGAAGGGAGTTTTTAAAGGTTTAATTGAGGGGACTTTTTAAAGGTTCAATTCTTCTTGCGCGTAACTTTCCTAAATTTATTCAAATTCACTGAGTAATTCGTCGCAGTAATAGCCTGAAATTGTAATCCAAACCTGGTTCACCATGCGGTGAGATGCTTCACACGTCGAATGGGCTCCGGTGCTAGCAAGAACAAGGGTCGCGTCGTCCGTCAGCAGGACCCGCCGCCGGCCGCTCCCGCGGCCAAGGAAAACGCGCCGCCCCAGCTGGACACGAGGCTCGGCTTTGCCAGTTTCCGCGATTTCTTTACGTTAAAGGTAGAGGGGTCTACAGGCAATTGAAAACTAGCAGCATTTACTCGGTTAATTGCCTACGTAGCCCTTTTTTAGTAGTTGAGGTATTACACTTGGAATTGTAGTATTAACTTGCTTCCGTGCCGCAAATTTCTCGGCCAGATTAAGAATGTTTGCTGAAAGCCGCGAGTAATTAGTTTTGAAGGCAAAAACGGGGATTAGCGTGATTAGATTTGGAGAAGGAAACACCTGACTCACCTGGGGCAAGTGTTTCCCTGTGCGAAGAAAGTGATGATTAAACGCAAAATTTTTTAAATCACATCAAAATTTACACCGCAAATTGTGGAAATAGGTGAGCAAAAGTAGTTAAGAAGAAAAATGAATGGAAATCGACGACTTCACCGACATTACACTTGATTTTTAGAACTATTGGAAGACGATTCGACGAGGCGAAGTGGACTGCGCCAAGAATATGTTCGCCAGGTCTGGGACCCTCTCTCTTTGATGACGTCTTTTCTCTGTCTGCAATATTAAAGTCCTTCTTTCTCACAGTTTCTCTATTTTTAAATGAATTTTATTTTTTTCAGATATTTAAATGCCAATCCCCAATTTCGCAGTAAATATCCAAAGTTACGAAACGCGCCCGAGGAGCTGAGTACAAGTTGTTCGGACTCGGGGTTCGAAAACGTCTCGGCCCAATATTTGAAAGTGAGTAAAAAGATTTTGAAGAAAAAGTAAACTAAACGAATTTATAGTTGTTGGACTTGATTACTTTTTATTATAATTCTGTTTTGACTCCCTAAACGTGCCTACTAAATAGCCTGTTGCTTTTTTATATTGTTATTTACTATTTGGTTTGCTTTCAGTTATTCGATGACGTCATCACAATAATCGAAGAGCAGCCCGGAGACGCCTCAGATGCCATTACCAGGCTCACAAATTGTGGGAAAATGCACAAAAACAAGGTCGGTCTTACCGAATACAGTTCTATTTTTCACATTGTAGCTTGCCAAAAAAAATTTTTTAATAACCAAAATATTTCAATTTTTTTGTAATTCTTTCCCTGCATTACAGTCTAAATTCCGAAAAAAAAAATAATTTTTTTTATTTACATTATTTTTTACTTTTTTGTATACTTTTAGGTCGAAGGTGTAAAGGCCGCCGACTTTGCCCTGATGGAAAAACCCTTTCTGAAGATGGTCGAAGACGTTCTACAGGATCGATTCAACGACAAAGCCGAGACTTTGTTCTCGAAATTCTTCCAGTTCTGTCAGAAATATATGAATGAGGGATTCAATGCCTAGAAAATGATGATTTAGGTATTGTCGGGGGGTGGGAAATGTCATGATTGGGAGGGATGATTTATTTCTCTGGAATTGATCAAAATGAAAGGAACAGACTTTGGGACACTGACTGTCGAAATTAAAATTGCAATTTTCGAAGGCATGTGTAATTTTACAGAAAGTTTTTTCGCAATTTTTTGACTGAGAGATTCGGAATCCGATAGACCATGAGGATTTCAAATTTTTTTCGTTTTCTTAGAATGGAAACTTGGCCAAAAAAAGAAAAATATTCGAAATTTTAAAAATTGCCCAGGCCATAATATAAATTTAAGAAATGAATTACTTCGAAATTTGCGGTAAAGTCTATTTTTAGGCGTCATCTTATTATTTTTTGATGATTTTTAGAAAATTCCATCAAAAAATCGGGAAATTCTTATTTGAAATGAGACTTTGGTTCCACAATATCTTGTTTATCTTCTAAATTATACGATCTAAGCCTGTACTCTTTTAAAATCCACCTTTTTTATCCCAAACAGTGACCTGAAAACTGTCCTTTTCCCAAGTTTTTCGAGAATCAAGAGCCATGTGGCCAGATGTCCTTTTATCTCAAAATCCAATTCCCTCGGATCCATCATGACATTTCCCCTCGTTCCATGCCATTTTTGTATTCAATTTCCTTTTTTCCCGCATGCCCTGAGGGTCTGAATGGAAGGGAGAACAATAGAAAAAACGGGATTTGTAATCTTTGACATAAGTATTCGAATATTCTTCGACTTTTTCCTTTCTATAATTCTATTTACTGCCCTTTGCTTGAGGTCCACGAAATATGAGATACGACACCTCAATTGTATATATGAATTTATGTTTTTTTTGTGTGTAAACTTCCAATCATTTTATGTAAATTTCCGCAAAAAGATAATCAAAACAGGGAGTAATTGTGTTATTGTATTTGGTATTTACCGAGTAATTTGCAAACGTAACACACGGAATTCGCGTGACATTATCGCTCTGAAATATTCAAATCGTTATAAATAAACCTGTGATTGCGTAGGAAATGGGCGTTGTAACAAAGGCCTACGGTAAGTTGTAATGCAAGGAAAAAACATTTACACAAATCTTAAAATGGTCTGGTTATGGTAATGACGGCGACAAGAGCTTTGAAATTTCAGAATTTGGAAGTTCTGATGAAGTCTTTCGCCTTTCGAGCCTCAAAAAGTACCTCACTTTTAGAAAGATTTGGGCGGTTTCTGCATAAAGCAACCAAAAGAAGAATATCATCACCATTTTCCAATTTGTTATCCAAGAACTTTGCATATAGTTTTCAGATTATATCTACTGCCCGCAGGGCATTTAAAACTGCTGGGAATTTGGCCAAAGTTTGATGGCGTCTCCAATGGTCTGCAATCTTTGCTTTTAGCGCTGACCCCAGAACAAGAGTCAGCACAAGGATCAGCACCTGTATCCATCAGAGAGACCATTAATTTGGTCTTTTCCTCGAAGGATTCGCTTGCATTTACAGTTACAAAAAGGAGAGAAATAAAGAAAATAAAGAGTTTCATAGACTCTGCGTTTCGGTTAAAACATTTAGTAAGACCAAGATTCAAAAAGGTAATCATTAGTATTATCTTGAGTACAGAAAATTAAATGTAAAAATTCAAATAGCACTTAATTTATTTGGTCTCCTGGGTTTATCGCCCACATTTCCACCCGAAATCCTCTTTGCCCTGCATCATAACCTTCTGTTTCATCTGAAATTGCCGTTTTCCTACCGATCCCTACAAAATCTCCGTCGCCTTTTCCGCGACGTTTATGTGTTTTGAGGGCGGAAGAGTAAAGTTTGGGAAGGGAAGGTCGGAATCCGCCGGTTATATCGGTCAGGGGAATATTTTCTCCCCATTCGGCGATCATGAACATCTCCGAGGCTGTTCGCAAATCTTTTCGGCGATCTTTTCGAACCAAAAGCAGATTCCCCGTGGTTCAAGAGTACTCGAGATTGTTGCCTGGAGAGGAGAGGATCAGGGAGAATGTGCTGGTCGAGGGTGAGTGAACATTCAAAAAATTGTACATGTGAGTGCCGAGATAAAAAAAAAGAGGACAGACGGTCAGAGAAAAAACCTTTTTGACATTTCTGTGCGCGGATAGATCAGTTTTAAATTGATGTTCCAAACAGTGGGTCATTTTTTCATCTCAAGATCCACCAAGAAATTAAATTTTTGTTTTATATGGCCCTAAAAATCTTGATGATTTCTGTAAAACGCAAATTAAAAATTTCAATTGCCTCTTCAAAAATTTAGATATTAATTTTTGCCAAGTTTTTTCTAACCCAACCGTTATTAACTCATTCAATTTACAGCCCCAATCACAAGACCACAAGACCCTGAAGTGAAGATAATCTCGGATCTCTTGACCCGAGGAAAGCGACTGTCCAATGATGGGAAATGCTATGGAACTCTTGATGAAAACCGTAATATCATCTGGTCGAAATACAGTGAAGTTATCGAGATGGTGGAGGCAATTGGTTCGGGGTTAATTGAGCTTGGAATTGAGGCCAGCCAAGAGACAAAAATTGGAGTAATTGGGAAAAACTCGAAGGAATACGCGATGGTTGGGCATGTGTGTAGTGCATATTCGATGGTCATGGTCCCATTGTATCATAATTACAAGTTCCAGGAGATTCAGTGAGCTCTTTTAGAAACTTCGAGATTATTTTAGTTTAGTGTAGCTTCTATCCGAAGATATTTATTTTGCAGGCAAATTGTTGCAAAATGCTCAATTCACGTGTTATTCTGCGACTCCGTGGAGCTCGCTGAGAAATTTAAAGATGACGCAAACATTAAGCACTTAATTATTCTGAACCATATCGATGATATTGTACTTGGCGATGACTCAAAGGTAAATTGGCCATCTTTCATGCGAAATCCATACTGGTTCTCGATTAATTTATCGTTTTAGATCATCTCCTGGCCTAGTCTCCTTGAAAAAGGTCGTTCTTCCCCTCATTCTCCACTTCCCGCTCAGCCATCGGACATTTACATGATTTGTCACACCAGTGGAACCACTGGTTACCCCAAGGGCGCTATGATCAGTCATCACGCCATTTTGACAGCCATGACCGGCACTTACATCAATTGGTTCTCGGAGGCCAACAAGCTCACTTTATCCCCGTCGGATGTCTACATTTCCTTCTTATCCTTGGCCCATGTTTATGAACAAGTTATGGAGGCGATCTTGCTCTTTAGTGGAGGGCAGATTGGCTTCTATAGTGGTGATATCACCCGCTTATTGGACGATATTCAGTCTTACCGACCGACTGTTGTCGCTTTTGTCCCAAGGGTTTTGGAAAAATTCAAACAAAAAATTGAGGCCGGATTAAAAACGAAACCAATCTTCGTCCAGAAACTGATTTCTTTGGCCATAAAAAAGAAGACCGAAATGCTGAATAAGAAGGTGCTGAGCTACAAAACGTTTGCCGACACTCTTCTCCGACCAATTCATAAGATTTTCGGAGGGAAATTACGGCTGATCATCACTGGCGGAGCCCCAATTAGCAGTGATTTGAAGACGTTCAGCCGAGTCATTTACGGCTGCCCCTTATTGGAGGGGTATGGACAAACCGAATGTGTGGCGGCTGGAACTCTGAGTTTGGTTGGTGATACAGAGGCTGGGCATGTTGGAGGACCCAGTGCTTGGTCACAAGTAAGAAATTTTTCGAATTTTTAACTCTGTACTATATAAAAATGTCAAGTCTACAACAAAAATCTAAGCTCACCAATATCTTTTCGGTTTGCAGATCAAGCTTGTCTCCGTCCCCGAGATGTCCTACGACGCTTCCGATGACAAAGGAGAGATCTGTTTTCGAGGCCCGGCTTTAATGTCCGGCTACATTGGAGAGCCCGAATTAACCGAGCAAACGATCGATAAAGAAGGATGGTTACACACTGGAGATATTGGCTGTTGGTTGCCAAATGGAGCCTTGAAGATTATCGACAGGAAAAAGAACTTCTTCAAACTTGCCCAAGGTGATTTTGTCTCGCCCGAACGAGTCGAACAAATCTATGCAAAGCACCCAGCCGTCACTCAAATATTTGTCGATGGGAAGGGAACTGAGGCCTTCTTGGTTGCCATAATTGTTGTAGATGAAGGATCGATTAAGAAAATCGCCGAGGACTTGGGAACTGTAAGATTTTATATTATCCATGACCTAAAATTGATTTAAAAAATCTATTTTTTCCAAATATTATCGTAATTTTCAGGACCCATCCAATCTAAATAACAACGTGATCCGTTCCAAAATCCTCTCGGATCTTCGGGAACTTGGTCGTGAAGGTGGATTGAGCAGCTTGGAGCAAATCCAGAATCTCCATTTGGTCTCGGAAGAGTTTGGGCTGGAGAACGGACTCCTAACTCCGACTTTGAAGATGAAAAGGAACGAATTGCGGGCCAAATACCAGGATGTGATCAGCAATCTTTATCAACAATCACTTCTTCAACAATAAAATTTAACAATTTTTATCCAAAACATGTAAAAAAAGGTCCAAAATCGTATATATAAACACGTCCTAAAATCTATCCAAACTTATTCACAGACTAGATGAGGGTTTTCTCGACGATATCGTTCCATTTTTTTCATTCTAAAAGGTTAAATCTTACTGTAACCTGGGGTTTTAACCTACCTCATCGTAAAAAAAGTCATCGTTCCAAGGAAGATGCCGAATGAGGCACAAAGTACTGCTCGAATCACAATGGGGATATCAGTTATGTAATCCACGGCACGTCTGAACATTCAATAATTCATTTTATATTACTAATTACGTCCTAACTTTACAAAGACAACTAAAGTAGTACAAACTTACTCGAAAAAACCTATTTTATGCGGTTTCTCGTATTCCCCAACATCCTCCTTTACCGTATACACCGGTTTGTGTGCTTTATAATCCACCGTCCGCGATCTATAGTAGTTCTTGAACCGTTCATCCACCTAAAATTGTCAAATATGTATTTCTGACATAAATTAATACAAATTTTCATCAAACCCCTTGCCTTTTCCAAATCCTCTCGTGTAAACCTATGCAAACTAGATTTGCCATTCTCTTCTGATGTCTTTTTTCGATCTCTTAGCTTTTCATACGCATTTTTTATCTCCAAAAACCTTTTTGGATCAGCTGTTGGACTGTCTGGATGATATTTCTTGGATAATGTGTAGTAGGAATCCTTGATTTCCTCCGGAGTGGCACTTCTGGAGACCTCAAGTAGTTTGTAGACATCTCTGAAAATACAATTTTCTTATTTTCCAATTGCAATTTAATTAATACCTAAAACCAAAAAAATGCGTACCTTCTAGTTGAATAAAACCTGAAACTCCTGGCCAAACAAGGTCGGAGTGAACTCATAAATGCTAGATCACCGGTGCTGCTGGGATATCATAGCCTAAACATTTGTAAAATGTTTTGAAAAAAAATATATGAACATGACGCATATCAGAAATCATAAAATATTTGATCAAAACACAATCCAATAATACACAGGACCAAAAAAATTTCGAATAACCTAATTTATATTCAAAATTAACAACAATTTCAGTCATCTAAACTCGGATTTATACGTCTGCGGGAATCCAAAGGGCTGGTTTTGCTCCTCCTGATGAACTTCTTGGTCTAGCGGTTTAATCGGCGGGGTCTCCATCATTTTCTTTATGCTCTGTCGATTATAAAGGTCTCCTTCTTGATCATGATAAACCTTTCTTGGCTTTGTTGCGTCATAATCTTGTCTAAAAGTCAAAAATTAAAGATTTTAGTCATCAAAAAAAGTATGTACAGGGTGGGCCAAAAAAAATGGACATTTATTTTTCTTCGATTTTTCCTGCCATGAAACAGTTTGTGAAAAAAGGTATATATGGCATGAAAATACTGTGTTAAGGGAACATATTTACTGTAGAAGTTTTGTTCTATCTGCAAAAGTTTCCAACATACGGTTGCAGGAAAGTCACCAGGTCAGCGCGCCAATTCCCGCAGCAAAATTTTAAAAGTTCTTGCTCCTAAACTTTTTAGAGCGGCCGTAAAGACATACCAAGCGGTCTAAGCAGATCTAAGAGACTTGCCCCCTTAGGCTTTAAAAGGATTTAACCCAAGCTTTTCGGAAAATGAAGAACCAGTGACCAGAAGTTAGACACTCGGCCAGGGAAAATCGACCTTCATTTGGGCGCTTTCGGAAAAACAATGCTCTACCAAACGTGGTGAACCTTTTGACACTGGTTACCCTCATACGGTGTTTGCTACTCTATGATGAATATACTAAACGCATTTTTGACAATAGTACAACTCAATGAGCAAGATGGCAAGCAAAAATCGATTTTTTTGACTTTTTGATGGGTCATCGCAATAAAACTTGGATTCTGAAGGTTAGCTGCTTCCTCATTTTACGAAACTGACTTAAAATGGAAGAAAGGGGTCGTATAACCCTGATATATAAGTATCCCGTCATAGTTATGCGGACCGTTCAAGAACGCCAACAAAAAAGAAAAAATTTTCTGGCCAAAAATATCAGCGTCTCTGGGTATTGCCGGCTAAACTTTTTTAAGTGTTGCGCACGGCTAGTGCAAGCTATTACCAAATCAACTGCTGGCTCATGTAAAGCAATGTCAGGTGTCTTATAGGGACCACTTTTTGCTATTAATAGCATGAAACAGGCTCACCTGCGAGTCTTCAATGTCAATGATCTCAAAAATTTAGAATTATCTAGATGGACCTCTTGTGGATCACGTTGCGAACTGGGGGAGTGCTATTAATCGAACATTATCAACTTTTTTGCTTCTCTGGGTTCCCCTTGGTACGTCCATAAACAGTCAACCCCCAGGTTTCGGCTAGTTATAGAAATTTAGGTCGGTAAAGATCTTTGGACCCACAAAATTTTTGGAAAACGTGGTCAGAATATGGGCTGGCCTAAAATTTTGGCTCGTATCAGCGATTCAGAAAAAGTATATAAAAATTTAAATAGTTGTGATAAAGCAGGATAGTTGACAATTATAAAACTATTTTTCTTTCCATTGATAACGGTATTCGTGCCGGGATACACCAACTTTTAATTTTGTCCATTTTTTTTGGCCCACCCTGTAAATAAAGTATGTAATGTAAACGCTCACTTCCAAAGAAACGCAGCGAATATCAACAGCACAGTTCCAACTGACAGCCCCTGAAGCAATCGGAGCCATTTCTTCGTGTCAATGTAATTCTCCACTCTGAATTGATAAAAGTTCCAATGCTCTCTAAAATAATGTCAAGGTGAATATAAAAATGAATTTTCAACCCAAAAAAAGCGCCAAAACTATCTCCAGTCCCCACTAAAATGCGTTTGCTTACTTATCCTTCCTGTCATTACTATTATTTTGCCATCTTTCATCGTTCTGTTGTCGATAAAAAGCATCCGATCTTTCTCGAGCTCTTCTAAATGCGTCTTCGAAGATGGAGCCACCTCGGGAAGCCGTGTTCTTCTGTATTTCTTCCCATATCTGCAAACAAAATACGTTTCCATGATAAAACTTAGCATAATCAACCCTTTTAAGCGTCAAAAATATCGGCAGGTATTCTAATATTACTTTAAGTGGCTTCCTCTTACCCTGTCAAATTCTTTTTGATCAAACTCTCTTCTGAACCCGTAAAATCGACTAGATTGACTGTTCATATTGCTCGCATTCCTTCCACCAAATTGTCTGAACATCCGTTCCATGTCTCTCATCATCTAAATCCAGAAAAATGCAAGATAAAATTCGACATACCTGATCAAACTCCTGTGGGTTTACGTTTCTCCTGTAAACTCGCTGATATCCCTCGCTTCTGAAGGGATTTTGATGTTCTTGGCCTTGTCCAAATCCATGAGCATATGGGTTGGCTCCAGCATGACCAAAGTTATCGTAATCCCGACGTTTATTAGTGTCTCTAAGCACATCATATGCCTCTTTTACCTCCAGAAACTTTTCGGAATCGGATCCTGGAACATCTGGATGATACTGAGGAAAAATTGAGGGAGTTATAGATGGGGATTACCTGTTTTGAGAGTCTGTAGAAGGCTGATTTGATTTCTCGATCAGTTGCGGTACGGGAAACTCCGAGGATCTCGTAATAATCTCTGGAATTATATTGTCGTAGATAAAAAATCTCAAGACACATGTGTAAAGGAGGCCTTAATGGCTGAATAAATTGAACTCACTAATCTAGATAAACTTTTCGAGCTATTAACTTACTTTTTAGCACTTGAAAAATGTCGAATACGTGTTGCTAAAAACCTTCTCCTTGCCAGGTCTAAGCTCCTCCACATCTTCCTGTAATCGGTTTCATTATCTCAGAACCAATTCGTCAAAGCACCATTGCTCTTTATAGACAGTAAAAAATAATATTTTTGGACGAAAAAACCAACCAACAACATAATCCAATGTTATCCATGATGAAAGACAAGTTTATTCCTATGATCCTAAATTTATGCGACTTTGAATTTTTTCCAATCCAAGTAATGGACATAACAAATGTCAGCAAAAATAATAACAACAAAGAAGACGGCTCCGTAGATCAGCCGTCGCCTTTCGATCTCCTCAAAAGCCATGGCTTTGGCCGGATCAAAGAAATGGCCAACTCGATCTGATAAAGACATCCTTTTAACTGCCGGCCGAAGCTGAGATCTTGGAGATTTGATGTGCAGGTTGATTAAATTAGGATCAACATGTAGAGATGAGTGGGCATCCTGGAAACTTATATTGTAGTAGAAGTTTAGGTACCCAAAAGTTAATTCTAAACACAGAAGACAAATAAACAACCTTACCGGTTCATAAAACATATCTCGAGCTGCTTCTCGGCCAAATGAGAGTTCTCGATCGTATTCTTTCCGCTTTTCTGGCCTCCTCAACACATCATAAGCTTCTTTCAGTGCCATGAAGTCCTCGGTTCCTTTCTTTGTTTTCTTAAAATGCTTTCCATCTGGGTGTAATTCATTCGATTTCTTGATGAAAGCCTGCCTTATGTGCGCATCTGAATCCTTAGGATCGACTTCCAAGATTTCATAGTAGGTTTTCTTCCTACAATTATAAAAAATATAATCACAACGTATACTAACTACCTGGGGATGTACGAGACCAATCGTTTTGAGTGGAAACCTATCTGTTTTATCGAGAACATACAAAGTCGTTGGCCAGAAACTGAAAAATTGTCGAAATTTTACATTTTTTCTGAAAATAACAGAATGCCAAAGATTTTTTGACAACTGCTTGTTTTCGTGGTGGTACGGAGGGCTTGGAATAGAAAGTGTAGATTATGAACTGTGACTGTTATCAGAACTTTAGGCACTCGAAACAGCCTTGATTTTACATTTATCACAGTCCGCGATGAACAGTTTGCGTTTTTCCTTCTACTCAAGTAAGCAATTATGACATTGACGTCAAATTTTCGGCTTCATAAACAAAAACCGACATCAAATTGCGACATCACATTTGGGGCCATTGTTCGACGTCAAAAAACGGCAGCATAAATTGAAGTCGGGAACCCATGAATTTTTGCAAGCGCTTGCTGAGTCCAACTTCATCAAGGACGTCGAATAGAAAGAACCCAAGCCGCTGCCTTCGTTCCAATCCCTGGATTCAACCGAGACCAGGTTATTTGTTGAAGCAATGGACAGTTGACCGCAAGGAACAAAAGACTTCCGGCATCCGTGATTTTAATTCATCCGTATAACGTGTTTATGACTTTGTAAAACAATGAAAAATAAAAGTTTACTTTATTGTAACTAAATCTCAAATGGCAAAATGAAAAAGAGAAGTTGAAAGACAATGAAACATGTACTCAGGAGATTGGATACCAACCCTTTCAGGACCTTCTCGTCAGGGATCTTCTACATGACCTTGCAAAGGCTTTTCGATCTTGACCTTGCCTTCGTCGACCTTCTGCCTTTCCACCTCCAATTCATGGAGTTGAAGAATTGTGCGGGCGGCGAAAACCGTTTTTCTACATCGAGGTGCTCATCAATGGGTTCAACCATGTAGACGACCTCGAATCCACAATTCTTGACGCGTCAGAAAAATTAGATCTAAAAAAATCAAAATTTTTCTTTAAAAGAAGCTAAAATCGAGAAAATATACTAGAAAAACAAAAGAATATACATAAAATAAACTTACAACGACGCGAAAGCTCGAAAATCGTCCATTCCATCCGCAAACAAAAAAATTCTCGGCACCAGCCACAAAAAAAAAATTATTTTTCTACCGTACAAAAATTATTTTTTTGAGTCTCAACGCGACTTATTGCATTTTTGCCAAGTGTGTACGTAGTTATACGGAAGCGCGTACTTTAATATGTTCTTTGATTCTCTGGCACCCTACTCTTTCTACACTATCTGTTGTCACGATACGAGATAATCGAAAAACCCCTTACTCGTTTGGTTGGAGTTTCAAATCTTTTCACATTCATTATTTTTCTTCAATTTTAAGCCTATAAATATTTAAAAGTGCAAGAACAGTATTCGAAAATAGGATTAAAATATTTTCATTGTATGCAGAGATCAGGATCCGGCTCAGTTGAACTCCGTTCGTATTTGGACGAGAACGCGAGTCCTGTCAGCTGAGTCAATGATCTCTCCGTGGGTGTGTGATACAGGGCATAACAATTTCAATAAAGGGCACAAATATTATCCCAAAATATAGCCCTGTGTAATTTATTCATCTGGACGTGAATTTCGGATATTCCGGCTTGATCCAGCTGGCTAAATAGATTTGTTTTTACTTGGGTGTGAAGACAATGTAGTATAAAAGCCATGGAATGTTTCAAAGAATCACTTGTTCATTCCAATCATGGTTCATTTCTCGGTTCCTCTCTTGTGTTTGGTCACCGTAGCCTCGGGTTCTTTCCCGTCTTGGCCATCTCCAACATCCACAACCACCCTCGCCAAGACTGTTAGTGTCAAAGCCGACACTCCTTACGACGGAAAATTGGTCAGGTTCAACGCCGCCTTCGGAGATGGCGGTCAAGATGAAGGACAAGCTCCCCTTTTCGAGTTGGAGGATGGAGCCACCATCAAGAATGTTGTGATTGGTCCTAAGGCTGCTGATGGAATCCACTGCAAGGGATCTTGTACTATCGAGAACTGCTGGTGGGAGGATGTTGGAGAAGATGCCGCTACCTTCCGAGGAACCACATCGGCCAAGTATACAGTCAGTGGAGGCGGAGCGCAGAAGGCTGATGACAAGGTGTTCCAACACAATGGATTCGGGACCGTTACTATCACAAACTTCCAGGTAAAATTATTTTATGACTTTCAAAAATTGTCAATCTAGTTCTATGACTATGACTAGATACATTTCCCTTCAGGCCACCGACATTGGAAAGCTCTACCGTTCGTGCGGAAACTGCGTTGAGAACGGAAAAGATCGTCACGTTGTTATCGACACTGTAAAGCTCAGTGGAACCACCAAGGTCATCGCTGGAGTCAACGGAAACTATGGAGATACCGCCATCCTCAAGAACATCCAAATTGCCGGCACTGTCAAGGTTGTTTGCGAAAATTACAAAGGCATCAGTGACAACGATGAAGAACCGAAAGGTGTCGCTTCTTACACGACCACTCAGGATGGAGATGGAAAGATTTGCATCTACAAGAAGAGCGATATTGTCTCTGCCTAAGGGCTTGAGAGTGAATCAATTACTAGTAATTTATGTTTAGTTACATTTGAATAAACCTGCGCAGCTTTATTTCACAATAAAATAAATTTCGATTATTTACACATGCTTTTTGTTCTTTGTTCTCCGTTAAATAACCTCTATTTTTGCTTGTCAAAACTTAAGGCTAGGCTAGGTAAGAGTAAAACATATTTACTTCAACCAAACCGACCTTTCTTTCAGTCAACAGACTGTCGATGTTTTTACCGCTTTAACTTTACTGTCCCTCCAATTCAATGTCAAATGTCTGCGTGTCCGCAAAAGGTTTACCGCAAAGTTCGTACCGCTGAAAAACAATTAATATTTAAAAAATGAAAACATCACGCTTCAGGCAGTTCTTACGCTAGAAAGTACTATTTCCTTTCTGGGAAGTATTCACAGAACATGTTGGCCAAATAAGGCTAATTTATGGGTTCTTCACACTTGTTTTACTTCCGTTTAACTTGCTCTTTGTCCTTTTACATTTGAAAAAGCCTTTGTGGCAGTATATATTATCATAGGTATCTCTGTTCCAAAGGGCCAGTACAGGCACCTCTGAGTTGCTCCTTTTGGAAAACAAAATGTCAAAAAGTTTTTTATGTCCTTCCGCGAATAATTGTCGGCAAAATTGAAAACAGTAAAATAATTTTTAGTAATCATGTTGATTGTCACTATATCTTTTACTTTTATCGGTATAAACATACAGTAGACGAAGAAATCTTTTGGACATTTCGTCTCCCAAGCCGGAAAATGGGCGTTTCAAAAGTAGCCGGCCTTGTAGAAACAGAATTTGTTACTTCTTAGAGTGTCTGCGGTCGCCTCAATTGAATTTGCATCCCAACGACGTCTGCGGAAGAAATGAACGGTTATTTGCCCGGAGGGGCTGGGCATAATTCTCATCAAATATTCCGGAAGAATTGTGGGGGGCCGGCCGAAACTTTTTTTGGGCCCATTCCCATGTTTTTGAACGCTTTTACCTGAGGGCCCGCAGGGCCTGAAGACGTTTTTTATGGGCTTTGCCCGCAGCACGCAAGAGTAATTCCAAAAAACAGAATTCACTTTCTAATCCTCATACTTCATTGTTAATTTTAAAGAGCGCTGCTACTTTTTTCTTAAGCAGTACTGCTTATAAAGTAGTTAATTGTCATCAAAATTTAATGCAATTCAAATTCAGCCATTCTTCATACTTTTTTTTGTTTTTTACAACAAAATTTACATTTTAAATCAAAATTTAATTTTATACTGTAAATTATTTATAGTTTTTTTATGCTGAAATTAACGTGGTATTCAAGGGCCATTTAGTTTTTACACCCATGTGAGAACTTGTTTGCCATAACAGTAAGCGTGTTTTCGGGTAGTTTAATTCATATTTCGTTTTTATGTAATCCAGGTGTATGGAGTAAATTAGCGTGCCAGTGAATATTATTTTGTTTGGAGATGACTCGTCATATAACCAGAAAATAGGTAGAGTGTTTAGGCTACCAGGGGATCATTCATTTTTTTTTGTGGTTAGGTTTTGCAAAAACCTGGCTAAAATTAAAAGTTGATTTCTAAGGGATCAACTTTCATTTTTTAATCCCGAACATTTGAACTCCCCAAATATTCCATTAGATTTCTTTTACTCCCACTCCCAAATCCAATGCTAAAATAGCCCGCATTTCAACGAACTAGAGATATAAATATTGACTTAAATCTGCAATTCTCAAGGTAGATTACATTTGCCAAACTGCACATTTATATTATTTGTATGCATAAATAAACGCTTGCATAACAATTGGTCGTTAAAAATTCTTTTGAAAGGGTCAAGGCATGGCAACGGTACTCCCAAATGGTCCTGTAGTTCCATTTTTATTCTGTTTTGAATAATTTTAGTTTGTGGAAGTACTTTGGACTTGGCCAGACAAGTCTTACGTGGTTTATTTAGCGGTTTTAGGTTGGGAAAGCAAAAGATGATTGTCTTTTGCGAAAATGAAAACAAAATTATTAATTTTGAAGCCTTTTCCTATTAATTTTTGATGGCTTGTTGACGGTATTTTTAATTAATTTTCCTTATTTATTCTGTATTCCTTTTCATACCTCAAAAAATTGTAAAAAAATACTGTTAAATTGTATTGTAAACAGATGGATAAATTCTTTATTCGTTTTCCGAAATGGCGCTATTAACCTTGACATTCAAAGGCCACTTAAATTTTACATACATAACATCTGAGAATTTTCTTGCTACGAAAAGCAAACGTGTTTTCAAGCAGTGTATTTAAAATTCCATTTTATTTCAGGAAACAATGCAAATTTAGAAGCCTTTGAACGGAAATACTGCAGGGTGGGCCACTCGAAACTTCCTTTCTCTTCTGGTTATTAATTTTTTCGTCAATCCTGTCTCTAAATCTTTCTAATATTTTTGATTATTAAAATTGCAACCCCTATTACCTTGCCAATTTTCAGGATTTTAGCTGGAAATGCACTTTACAGTAATCTCCAAAATTTTGAGATTTATTTTTGGAACGCAAAAGCTGTAAAATTTACAAAATTATTGAAATAATTTTGATTTGACGTTCTCGGATTTGGAAAGCTTTGGCCGATTGAATTTAAATCCATCAAAATCTGAACGTTTTGCCATGCTAATCACAAATTTCTTGTCGAAAGTTGAGTTCAACTTACTCAAAAAAAGTTCAATTTTGTTTTCTTTGATCTTGTTTGATTGTCCTACACTGAAAGACATCATGAATTAACCCTATTAACCCCGTATTTCAGAACGTATTTTCCAAGGATTAAGGGCACAAACTACTGCTTGACATGGTGGTATGTATGTTTTCGGGCCCTTTCTTTTATGCGATTTTTTATTTGAATTTCTGTCGAGTTGTTACTAAAGGTTTTACTTTACATTTCAGTTTGTATTTTCCTTCTGAAAGGTAGGTATTTTTTTCAAGTAGGCCAGTAATTCCTTTTCAATAATTTTACTTTTTAATCCGAATGTATTACTGCTATTAATCTTTGGGATAATTCGATGTTAATTGAGTGTAATAGTGAGTACGTATGTAGGCATTCTGAAGATGGCATGTGGAAAGGGAAATAAATGTAGGCGGTTGAGTGCTCTGGAATCAAAGTCATACTTTCATTTGCCGTTTATATGTTGTATTGAAGTTAATTGCGAGCCTTTCTTGATTGATTAATAACGATCTTTAAAGTGTACTGCGTCTGTTGTTTTGCTCTTTTCTGTAGTTTGAAATTCTGTGTTCATATTATTAAATCGATCTTCGAAACAGACTATGTGATTTGAAAGAAACTTTTAAATATACGTAGGATTTGTCGACCATTGAGATTGTAAATATTGTCATGAGATGTGCTTTATAAGTCTGGCCACCATTTGCTCCCTACAAACATTTGGCCCGGTCCAATCAACATATTCAAAACGTACATTATAAAGATTCTTATGGTGACCATGGTTCCCTGTTGCGATTTTATTTCCAAATTTTCCAGACTTGTTGTCCGAAAGGGTCTGTAAAAGTGTGAAGCAGTTGATGTCCTAAAGTATGACTTTTGAGGGGTCAGGTTAGGAGCCCTATGCATAAACAAGTGCGCCGAGGTTGGCCAATGTATCTAAAATTTAACACCAGAGGTGTACGTAGAAGCTGTCTTCTTAGGGCCTTGGAGAAAACGTATACCATAGAAAACCGAGCTCGTTTACTCTGAGTACTTTCGCTGAAAATAGCTTGCATCGTTAACGAGCGCACCTCATTGTGGTATCAATTATTGGCTCAGCCAACCTTTCTTTTGTCGCCTACTTCAACATAACCGCTCGTCCCCAACCTATCCCCGAACACATTACCATCCAAATCCCCTCAAGGGCCATCCAAAAACGAACCCAATAATAAGCCCCACACCATTTTCCGCGCCCCGGAACACGTAACGTAACCTGATTATCTATTTCAGGAAGCGTTTCCCTCACTCTCGATTTCATTGTTAAACTTCTGGGTCATTCAAATTGCCCGAGGGCTTCGCCTTTTTTGTTGTTTTTAACCACTCGTTCGTTTAGCGGGCGCTGTAAATTCGTGTAAACGGAAGGAAGTTTGCTGTAATTTCAGGCACGCAGAGAGATTGGGAACAGGTTGTTTTTGTTTGATTTCAAGAAATTGCAAGGCCTTTTGGAATAAGTAAGGCATTAATAATTTCAAAAAAGTCATTACGGTAATGGTGAAACAATGTTTTGCTCGGCAGCTTAATATGTTGGCAGTATAGGTTTTCTTTTACGAAATATCGTATAATAGAAATAACACTGGCTGCAGCACTTATGAAACGTATGCCAGGCTTTCCTCCGGCGTCTTACGGAAACCAGAAACCTTTTAAGAATCGAAGTACACCAAAATGCGACTTTTTTGTGATTTCCGGACGAAAAATATAGGGAAATAGAGTGCATATCCGAGTGGTCGCAAAATAATAATATCTTGTGGGCACAAAATAAACGGGTTGAAAATGTATTTCTGTCTGTCCAGCGTGCCGTTTTATGATGTTTTGCCTTACGGGTTTCATCAGCAACGCATCTAAGAGCTAAATAGTTCAAATTAAATCTTTCGGTATTGGTTGTAAAGTCTTTTTTTTTTTGATTCTGGAATCTCAACAAGTGTTTGCACAAGGACCCAGAATATTTTCTTAACCCCGGAGGACCTTAAACCGCATTCGTAAAACATTCTGTTCAGAAAAATTTAATGAAAAAATGCAAAAATCTGTGGAAGATCCTAAAAATAGACCTTGTAAAGCTTCATATTGAAATTTGCACAAAATCGAAACTAACAATTTCTGTTACAGTACCTTAATTGTGGACGACAAGGCCTCGAAATTATTGGCTGTAACTCTAAAGCAGCCCTATAATTATCGTACGTACGAAACGATAACTTTGCATAACCTGCCACACATTTTATTAAGTTATTAGTTCACCCCCATTTTTTGCCCTATTTTTTACCCAAACATTTTTATTCCCATACAATTTATGATCTTGGATTTCCGTTCTTTGTGCTCTATGTATTTTATTTTACTATAATAGCACGTTATTTTATGCAAACAGGGTTCGAATTCTCTCCATTCTTGACAGGAAATGTGTGTATTTTGCAAAAAAATGCAATAACTCAAGAGTTCAAAAATCTCCCCCCGGTCCTGATGTACTGTGAAGGTCGGAAAAACAATTTTTTCTATAAAATTGCGCGGAATGACAGAATAAAAGTTCATTGAATTATTTAATTAATTATGGTTTTCCCCTTTTCAGACTGTTTTCAAATGTCTCTCGGGGCTAAAATCCACTTCTGAAGTTGTAAAATGGACCACAAAAAATTTGTAAGTCGTTTTTTTTAATTTTTAGTACGAATGATTATTTTAAAAATCACTTATTACATAACTTTTGACATCAAAATTTTTCATTACTTTCTTGCAAGTTACTTAATTTTTGTTAACAAAAAATTTTTTAGGATGGGGACTAATTTGGCATCTGTGGTGAGGTTGTGTAACCACTCCCCCAGAGCTCTGAAAATATGAAATTCCCATGATTCCAGAATTCGATTATGCAAATTTCGAGCTCAAAATTTTTAAAAATTTGAATTTTGAGAGCTCTCGGCTCTCAAAACACCGCCAACTTTCCCCCGGAATGAAGGCCCCGGGCCCAAGTTCCTAATCGAATTTTTGGTTCAATAATTCGACTTCCAACGTCACCATTTGAATTTGCGTGGGAATGTTGAATCTTCATAACTTTGAGAAATCAAAATTCCAAAGATTTCGTATTTTTTGAGCAAAATATGCGTAGACATGGAAGTTCGATCAAAAATCCGATTAGGAAATTGGCCCCCGGCTGAAACTTTTTTCGAAATATTTTTTCCAAAAAGCAAAAAAGGTTCAAGAAATTTTTGCACGGTGCAATGACCTCAAGAAGGTGTCATAGAGAAGAATTCCTAAGTAAGTCTGGAAACTGACATGATCTCTCAACTTTGTAGACACTGAGATCTCAAAGAAACCTGCAAAATTATGAATTATTTTTCTCGATACAGGTAAAGGTAGTGCCAATACAAACAAAGTGCTTTTTTGGAGAGCAAAAAAACACGGGGATTCTGGTTGCAAGATAAACAAATGTACGTAACTTGAGGATTAGGAAGTTATGAGCGGAAATTGTAAACTAACAATTTTGCGGATGTTCGAAAAGGCTGGTATTTGCTTGGTCGACTAAAAAATACGTAATGGAAAATAAAAATTTTTGCAAGGTAAGCAAACGCAATAAATTCCAAACCACCTTCCAAAAATAGCCCCGTGAACTTTCCGAATTTTTATTAATCAGTAATCCCCTAATTTATTTTCCCTTTCGAAACAGGAATTTACTGTAATGAATTTGTTGTTTGTCTCCGTTTTATTCGTCGAAACGTCGCATTTCCTTTGCAGAGTCGCTCCCTCCGCGGTCCATCCCCTCCTCTGACGGGCCGATGGAACCGGCTGTCGCTGTTCGTTCATTCGCGACTTTGGACCTCGGCCCGACGTCGCTCCGCCATCAAAACCATGGGAAGTTCGGTGTCGCGACAGTACGCCGACCCTCCGCGCGTCCGGACGAGCTTGGGCTGGGTGGAGGGGAAATGGGTCGAGATCAACGAGTACAATGCGGCCAAGGCCTTCTTGGGGATTCCTTTTGCGAAACCACCGATTGGCGAATTGAGGTTTGAGGTGGGTTTTTTCTGTCATTTTTTGAATAATTTTTTTGATTTTTTGTTTCAAAATTTTTTACAAAATCTGTAAATGTCGTAAATTTTTGATGACAAAGGAAGGATTTGGAGACATTTTATAAGATAAAAAAATTCTATTTTAATTTTCTTGTTGGAAGTTTTTTACAAAGACCCATGAAGTCCTGAAACAATGTTTGATGCAAATAAAAAGCCGGCGGAGACATTTTATACGGTGAAACATGCTTGATTTTTTTGATCTTTTTCAATTTCAAAATTTTTTTCTTGTTTTTTTATTTTGCAAAATGTAAAACGACTTGTCACCCCTCGAAAAATTCTGAAACCATTTTTCAATTATACGCCTTTTTTATTATTTTTTTGGATTTGTCTAGACCAATAAAGCTAAGTCACTTCGAATACTTCCCGAACAATTTATGTCGAATTACTGGCTTTTTCGAATATTTAAAAGTTGTTTTTGCATTTTTAAGTTTCTTTTTCTCAATTCAAAAAAAAAAGATTTTGACAAAATTGCGACATTTTTCTCAACGGGTCATCCATTTTTCGAAGGGAACTTTAAATCTTTTTTTGTTACAACCTTCCCGAATAATCACGGAAAATACGAAAACAATGGAACGAAGAAAACGTGACTTAATTTGAGGCGAAAATTGAAGAAAAAAAATTTATGTGGTCGAGTCTGAAAGATATTAAAAATTACTGTAGGCCACTTACATTGTTTGACCGATTTCACAATTGTCTGCCCAAATTGGCATTTCGGACCATTTTATACGATGAAACATGGTTTTTCAAAATTTCTGAAAAAATCAGCCAAAAAATTTGTTAAAGTCCAAAATTGCTGCAGATGTTGCAGAAATTATTTTTTCGACATTTTAAGATGATTTTTTTAGAAGCCCCAACCACCAGATCCCTGGACCGGGATCCTGGAATGCCGCAAGTATCGCTCTCGCTCAGTTCAAACCTCTTTTGTCTGGGATTTTGTTGATGTCCGCGTCCCGATCAGTGAGGACTGCCTCTACTTGAATATTATTACCCCTTCCAAACAAACAACTGAGTTTCCGGTAAGTCCGCCAAGTATAATATAATTTATATCCATGATTTCAGAAAGGTTATGCCGTGATGGTCTACATTCATGGCGGTGGATACGTGATGGATAGTGCCGCCAAATATCATTATACCAAATGCGCAAAGTCTGTTTTTTTAATCTTTTTGTCATCGAGTGGTCTAGTATAACATAATTTGACGATTTTTTCAGGTATCTAGTCAAGAATAATGTAATCGTGGTAACAATTCAGTATCGTCTCGGTCTTCTCGGGTATTTCTGTCTGGACGATGAATATATCAGAGGGAATTTTGGGTTCTGGGATCAGATTATGGCCCTCAAGTTCATCAAGGAGAACATTTCCAAGTTTGGAGGCGATCCCGAGAGGATTACCGTGTTCGGCCAAAGTGCTGGTGGAGCAGCGACTGATCTGTTATCGGTTTCTCCGGTCTCGAGAGGTGAGCGTTCAAAAATATTTTAAAAAATACAAGGTTAAAATTATATTATTTTCAAAAAATTTTATTCTTCATTTTTGTTGACATTCGACTAAAAATTTTTATTATAAAACGAATGCGTCGTATTTTTCTTCGTATTTTACAATTTCAGATCTCTTCCAACGAAAAATTTGCATGGCCGGATCGGCTGAAAATAATTGGGCAGTGACTGATCGAGCAAAGGCCATCGAATATAGCCGAGAAAAGGCCATTGCCTTAGGGTTCAGACCTCAAAACAGTAAGATTTGACCTTGAGATTTTGTTTGTTAACTACTTTAATATCAAATTCTTTTGTCTTTAGACTGGGACGACATTGATAACAAAAAATGTTTGGATTTCCTCAGAAAACAGCCTAGTCAGAAGTTCGGACTAACGATGGTTGGTAAGCAAATGTTTTGTCGATTTAATATTGTACCGTTCAGGTGAAAGAGCGGTTCTAAACGAAATGAGATTACTTTTGGCCCCGGTTTATGACGATGAATTGTTGCCAAGGCCAGTTTGCGAACTGAGGAAGGAAACGAAGCCAAAAGATTCGATCAGTGGACTCTGTGCTCACGAGGGATTACTGTTTTGTAAGTTATATTGCTTTTGCTTGGGAATGGAAATTGCCAAGAACGATGATCCAGGCCTATATACAGGTTTTGTTGAAATTTGGCAAAAAAATTTAGCGATCTACAGTAGTTGACAGCGAATTGTCAATTTTTTTATTTCGTGTGTAACTTCACTCAGACTCAACAGAATTTGATGAGACCAAGAGCGTTTAAGAGGCTGGGAGACACGCTTCAACCTTATGAAATTGTTTTATTTCATATCGGCCACAGGCGTGGTAAAAATTTTAAAACAAATTTTTTTGGGGGACAACGAATTGTCAATTTTTACATTTTGAGGCATAAGATCTCAATAAACCAGCATATAAAGACTAGAATGGAGAGTAATCAGTTGCCAGCAATCATAGAACAGCATACAACGGGTTTCAGCCATTATTATAATCTCCCTCGCTTTCTATAGGTCGGGCACTTGGGGGTGGACCATGTACAATATAATGACAGCTTAGGGGTCTCAAAGGCCGAAATTATTTGATATTATGGTTTTTAATGGAAGAGTATTGCTTATGTGTAAGAAAATTGCACCAGATTACAACTTGGAGGAGCTAAGGGTCAAGCATTCGTCAGATAATATTATTTATGGTCATCTAAACCCTGTGTTACTCCCAAAAATCGATAATTTTCTTTCCGACAGGGGGCATAGGTTCATTTAAACTTTCTTTACGGCCATACTGACGACATTCTACAAATTATTTCATTACCTGTCTCGACGCCCTGAAATTTCCGGGTGAGATTCTGACGGTCCAATTAATTCTTGTGCCACACTAGGGTGGTGAGTATATTAATCATTTTATTGCGCGTCTTCTGCTTTTTTAAACGTTAAAACTAATATTTTTAATGCTTGTAAAAATCTCTAATATGCTAATAAAATGTCTTGGAAGTTGCAGGCTTGAAGAAATAAGAATTTTTCTGGGTGTTGCAAACCCGGCGTGAAAATTCATGTAAAACCAAATATTTCCCTCTGCATACCTCATCCATGAGTGCTGGTACTGACATGTGAAAGGCACTGAATATTTGTCTTTTAGTGTAGTTTGTTTTCAAATATAGAAGGTTTCTCCAACGATCCTCATGCGCGACATTTTTTGATTTTTGATACTCTGACCAACAGCATGAAAGGCCATGATTAACATATTCGAGGTAACAAGGCGCAAGTGTAACCCGTTAGGTGTAATTTTTTGACTTGCCCTAGCGTAGTAAGATGTAACCGCCCATAAAAAACCGGAATATAAGATAATTTCGGCCTAGGAAGCCCCCAGGCTGACATTATATTGTACATGGTCCACCCCCAAGTGCCCGACCTATAGAAAGCGAGGGAGATTATAATAATGGCTGAAACCCGTTGTATGCTGTTCTATGATTGCTGGCAACTGATTACTCTCCATTCTAGTCTTTATATGCTGGTTTATTGAGATCTTATGCCTCAAAATGTAAAAATTGACAATTCGTTGTCCCCCAAAAAAATTTGTTTTAAAATTTTTACCACGCCTGTGGCCGATATGAAATAAAACAATTTCATAAGGTTGAAGCGTGTCTCCCAGCCTCTTAAACGCTCTTGGTCTCATCAAATTCTGTTGAGTCTGAGTGAAGTTACACACGAAATAAAAAAATTGACAATTCGCTGTCAACTACTGTATATTGTTTCTTACCATAATTTTTTATTTCAGTACTCCTAAGTCGTCGGTTTCCCAATCGAAAACTCCTGGAGCTATTCGAAAGCAATGTTATCAAGATGCTGGAACGCCATAATCATCTTCTCCCAGAGTCCCAAAAGATTTATCCAGCCGATTTTAAAGCCTTATATGGAGTGGATGAGGACATGAAAAGGGATAAAAAGAAGGTCCAAGACGCTTGTTTAGCTGTAAGTAATAGAAAAGTGATCCAGGAATAATAATTTTAGATGATGGACGACTTTATAAACAACACTCCCGTCTACAACTACAGTAAAAATATGGTTGATCAAGGGGGGAAATGCTACTTATATCTGTTTGAACACTACAATCCCGCTCTTTTCCATGGATTCAATCTGTTCATGCCGTTTACAGGTAAGGTTCTAGCTCGCTCTTTGCAAAACTAGTTGAGATGTTGCTCAGAGAATTCAAATTTTCCCCTTTTGAGAAGTCTTTTTTCACTTATTCAAATCTGAGAGTTCAATTTTGAGCTCCTGTTGGAAAATTCCAAGATTTCCTAAAGCTGAACCATTTTCTCTAAACATCTCATCGTAAAAAATTATATTTGAACCGATTGCTTTCAGCCGCCACCCACTGCACCGAGCTCGCCTATCTATTTGATGTAAATATTCTCCTGAAGCCTTGGAAACGCTCAAAAGAGGACATAAAAGTCCGAAACCTGATCACCACAATGTGGACCAACTTTGCCAAATATGGAAACCCGAACTCGGTTCGATTCGACTTTAATTGGGCTCCCGCGACCAAAGAGTCGCTCGGAAAACACCTGGTGATAAAAGAGAAGCCAGAGATGAGACTGGAATACGACTTCGAGGAACGGGTCAAGAAGTTGTCGCCATCTTTCATGGCGTATAATAAGGAGCTGTATTCGGCTTCATGTCTGTGAAAATTGTTGTTGATGTACATAGAATAAATATATACGAATATTATTGGCTAAAAATTACCCAATAACCGAAATGTTAGGTAATTCGGAGATCTAATGTAACGTCAGAAATGTTTCTTATGATGTAAGGAGTTCAAAATGTCATGTCAGAGCTTGCAAAATCGCTTGCAACAACATCAATTGCAATTTGACATTTTGTTTTTTTTTTGTCATTCCGTAGCTTTACAAAAAATTTGGCCGGCAAAATCAGAAAAGTTTTTTTTTGTTCTTGGTCGGTTTTGGTCCAGATTCGACGGAAGATGGTGAGATTTTTTTCAGATTGTACTAGAATTGTCCCTTCTGATATTTCTGCGAAATTTTTCAGCGGATTCCACCAAAAAATTTGAATTTTAATACCTAAAATATTATTTTAGTCCAAAAAAATCGCAGTCTTTTGTTGCGGCTAATGATCAGAGTAATTTTTGTGTGAAAATTGATTTGTAGGAAATAAGATCCTAAATCAGCCATCTGCAAGCAGATTTATTTATATTTTTTATCAAAATTTGATATTTTACAGTACTTTGCGCTGTACGTTCTAGAACTAATATTTTCCTTTTTTGGATTACCTCCGGTACCCAAATCAAAGAGCTTTCCCCTTTCTCAAGCCCGAAAGTTTCTGCGAGGCATGCGGATATTCAAAAAATGCTCAAAAATGAGAATTTCTGCCCAGCCCGCGTCGTTTTCTTATCCATTTTTCTGTCAATCCCCGTTTATAATCCCCGTCCTCCGTCAGATCGTTACCAAATCATTCAACGTAAAGTTACAGCTTCGGTTCGGTCCTCATTTTCCACAACTACTCGCAATGGACAAGACTGTCAGCTCGAACATCGATCCCAACATGAGCTTGACCAAGATGGATGGGGTTTCTGATGCCCCTGATGCCTCCACCAGCATGGGATATCAATACCATCCCAACCCACTGCTCTACCAACAAGCCATGGCCTATGGACAGCCCATGTTCTATCCGTATGCACCTGGGTTCCCATATGTAAGTGTGGATTATATTGTAGTAGGGATGGAGGTGGTTTTGGGTTGAGAAACTTAATTTGTTGATTATTTTTTGGGTGATCTAGTATACCAGAAGATTTTAAATGTTGTTTGAGAGGTTGTCAAAAATTTTAGAGGGTTGCGACTTTGATTTTTTTCGAAAAATTGATTTGTTTGGTTTTTGTTTTGGTGGCCTACTGTAATGTAATTTTTTGTGGTTTTTTGAGTTGATCGGGTCTTCTTGTTGATTTTGAAAGCCAGTAGATAGCTTCTTAGATAATTAAGACTTAAAAAAATGTTCAAAGGTATAATTTTTTTGATGGTCTTGTATAATGTTAATTTTTTTTCCATTCCAGGAAGTCCCTCAAAGCCTAATCAACTCCAACTTGAACAACAGTGTTTCTTCTCCCAAATCGTCATCTCCGACCGATAATTCTGAAGAATCCAATTCTCCACCAGCCACCAAAACCCGGAAGATTGTTGTGAACCGTCTAACGAAGGTATTCAATACCGAAGAAGAGAAGAAACTGTATGAAGAGCGTCGAGCCAAGAACAATGCAGCAGCCAGAGAATCGCGGAAACGTCGAGCTACCCGCGAAAGTATGAAGGAAGCTGAGAATGAGCAGTTGAAACAGACAATCCTGGAGTTGCAAGGGAAATTAGCCGAAGCCAAGGCCGAATTAAAAGTGATGAGGCTGAAGGTTGGAGAGAGCCTCACATTCTGAAGTCATACATCTTACAAGGTTGTTCATTATTCATAGTTTTTTAGCTTTACACATATCCGATACTCATTTTTTAGCGATTGTCTTTCATTTTAATAAATTAGTTAATAAAAAGTGATTGAATTTTGGATAGATACAGTAATTGTAAGGTTAGAAAGACTAGATTTTAACTTCGAGGCTTTGAATCAGTTGCTGGATTGGCGTTTTATTTTTAAATTAAAATAGTTAATTTAGAAATTCTATGCCTTAACAGATTGCTGGAGGGTTGAATCTTTAATTATTTTCAAATTTTGTTTAAAATCTTTATCTCTTCCACATAAATCTACGAAAATTTAAGTTTATGCGTTGCAAAGACCGCCAAGAAATTCATCGATGTTTTGCAGACGAGAGAGTATGGGAAATGGAGAGGCGGGCAGAGCAATTATGTTGTTGAGAGTGTGTCCGAAATTTGCGCGGGAAAAATTTTTTTTTTTTTGTTGAAACATCGTAATCCCACTCCTCGACAGCGCAACAAATTTTTATTGCTTCCTGAATTTTCAGTTCCAAATCTCAAAAAATCACTTAAAACTTTATTATACATTTTCATCGTAATCAAAATACGTAAAAGCAGTCAACAAAGAAAAACAATGCACATAATTTTCGAGACGTTCTTATGATTTCCCTTCAGAAAGTTCGTTCTCTGAATGAATCGACAAGTGAATGCTCTCCTCCTTGACGGATTTGTTCAGCAGAGGAGATCGGTTTTCTTCCTGGCCTCGTTTCAGACAGGCCAAATAAATGACGGCGAAAATAAAAGCGACTAGACAAAACACTAAGATTACCCAAACAAGGAAATTCCAGAAAGAAACGAGGCCCTCGTCGATCGAATCGTCGGTGGAGTAGTCCAGCTCGTGGTTGAAAAGGCTGACTGTGGCCTGCAAATGGTGTGTTGGGAAGGGTAACATAGTAAAAAATTTTTGTAACAGTAAAAAAATTTTTATTTTACTTGGTGGACTAGGTAAAACAAGCTAAAAAAAGGCCCCAAGAAAACTGTTAAATGGGCACAGCTACCGTTTCAGAATTCTCAGACAGCTTGATGACTAATGGAATTGGTAAACTAAGGTCAGATTCGGTCATAAAACGGTTTGAAAATGATACTGTCGCTTTTAAAAATACCACAAAGGCATGAATATCATGACATTAAAAATTATTTTATGACAGGAAAGATTATATTGTACTTGATGACTAATAATGCGCAAAGTAAAATTAGGCCAAAATAGACCACAGAGCGCTTTGAAACAGTTTCTGCTAGATGTCAGGCCTACTTTTAGTACCAAGCAAAACTTTAGGACTTTATTTTTTATTATATATTACACTAGACGGCATAACGTTTTACTGAACCTTACCTGGAACCCATAATTATCCGGCACTCCTCTCCCAGCGACGAATCTGATCCCGATCCGTGGCCCCGTTGCTTTATACTCGCATTCCTCCCGTTTATGGCATTCAGCCGAGGCATTATCACTTCGAAAATTCCTCAAAAACTTTTCCTCCTCCAAATCTTTGCTGTCGTAAAATCTAATGGAGTCTCTTCGAAGGCGGAGGTCGACTTTTCGAGTATAAAATCGAATAACAGAAGTGTTGGACGGAGCCTCGATGATCCACAAACAATCAATGTTACCACAATAAGGTCGGGGATAATCGGGGGAAAAGATTTGACGCTGGGGTTCGAAGGCATTCAGACGGATGTGGCGGACGGAGCAGGAACATAGCGATAGTACTGAAAACAAAGTCGTATTTTAGCGACCAATAGTTTTTTTAGACAATAAGAAATAAAAATTGTTACGGTAATGTTGTTTTCCAAATTTTCCGAAAATCCCTTCAATTTAAGGCCATTGTGTTGGCTTTTGGCGTTCGGCCAATGCCATTTTGACTTTAGATTGGATTATCGACAAGAGGAAAAGGCGATAAACACTCGGAGGATTCGAAAATGGCATAAGTTCCGGAGATATCTTTAGAGAAATGGCAAAAGTTCCGGGGATGAAATAAAAATTTGCCAAAAAACAATATTACGATACGTTTTTTCTCCGCATTGTTCTATTGCAACCTGAGAAGTTTATTTTTTTCTATGAAACTTTTGGCAACCCAGAATTGTGGCAATTATACTCAAAGAACAATATTACTGAGCCCTCCCGATGACTGTCCCATCTTACTCACCCCACCAAACAACCCATCACCATCTAAATTGCACTCACCTGACCAGACAGAGTCCAGAAGGACGAGCAACGACAGACCCGAGAGTCTCATTCAGGACCTGAGGGCATCTCTTTTCATTCGATTATTCCTCCACCCTCTCTCAATCACGCAATTCGCCGCTGAAAGTATTTGAAAACAACATGCCCGAAAAAAGTAGTTTGGCCTTTTCTGGAGCCATCTTATCGATGAGACATCAGGCCCCTCCCGAATATTACAAAGCCCTTTTTCGGAGATTTTTTATTTAATTTTCGGCCAAACAAAAAAACGAAAGATTGACCTGAACTTTTTCGGCGAATGAAACATCAATAATTGTGGACCTTGAGGGGAAATGAGGGAAATGTCATCCAAAATGGGAGAATATCGCGAAAACAATAAAAGTTACGGAAAAAAATGCATTACAAAAGTAAAAAAGTAATGGAAAGTGATTTAAATCATAATATAATCTAAAAAAATGGCTAGCAGAATATAAAAAAGCTTCTAAAAATATAATTCTGCTGCCAAAAATAGGCAGTACTACTGGTAGAAGCGTTCAGAATTGCTTCTTTGTCATAGTAAAGTCACTTTTTGAAAGCTTATAATCAGATTACAAAAGATTATCCTAAAAAATGCTGAACTCTCTCCCTTGTATAAGATGATTTATACATTCAAAAGACCGCGACCACCCATTTTCAATTCTATAAAAGCTTCCTGCAATTGTGCAACTTTGTTGATTGCTTTATGTTTCTCTAGCAGTTAGTCACAATGAAGGAATGCCTCAGGGAATTAATGAATATTTGGATGAGCAATGGGAAATCGAGCATGGAAAAGATGGCTAGGAGATTTACTGAGGGCTATTTTAAAAAATGTGCGGAAATGGAAAGGATATTGTAGTAGACATAATAGATGACTTGTTCAGAGGGCTAGCGCTCATCTCTTGCATTTGACATACCAAGCAAGGATTGTTCCAAAAATTCGTGTCCGATATAACAAAACCCGTCCAAAACTTCGTAAAAAAAAATCTTTGCAACCCTTCTCGCAAAAAATATAAAAATATTTTCCCCTCCAGAATTTCGAATTTCACGTGTAATTTAAGGCGCTGAAAGGGAGGGAATGTATATTTATCTATTATGCTGAAGGTGTTTTGTGTGTTGACCAACACACTCAAGAGCGGCCAGCCTTTTTACCCGACAATACAAACAAATGCCCGGAGGGGCTTTATCAGGGATTATTCTCAGTCGCATATGCAATCCGACAATCGAATCGGAAACTTTTTATTGGTTTAGCAATATAAGGAAAGTACAATTTAAAATGTGAGTAAATAAAAGATCAAGTGCAAAGCGAGTTCGAAAAAGATCAAATTGTTTGTTGAAAAGTTCGAAAAGTTTTGCTTTAACTCCGGTTTTGGATGACACACTGTATTACACACAAAAAAGAGGTGGATTCTTTTGGAAAAGAGGTAATAGAAGCCATCAAAAAGTTCAGACTAGAGCTGTCAGCGCATTGTTTACCTCTAAATGACGTTAGATTGCTGCCACACTGAAGGTTATTGTTATAGGCTCCAACTAAATTTGTTACAGTAACGTTTTCAGTTCTGAAAACAACGATTTTGAAGAGGAAATCACTGAAAATAGTATAAAACAGCCCCTAATCGCCTTTAAAATTGATCCCAACTCCGGCCTGATTCCTCTCGTTCGATGGCGACAGTCAGCGCCTCAGGTCAGAGGTCAGGAATGTTGCTGCGGAGGCCGCGAAAAAAGTTGGGTAAGCTGCTCGAGACGCCTTTCTTTCTATGTTCGGATTACTTTTTTGTTCGCCCCGCGATTGATACCAACCTCAACAAAAAACCCGTCTCAAATTACATTAAATAGATTCTCAGGCCCGAAGACACGTTAATAATGTACGTCAGATCTTTGCGGAACATTAGGAAAATAAAACACAGCATCAGCTTTATATTATACATGACAAAAGAGATGAATTTTAAATTAAACTTTGCAAAAATGTCTAATCAAACCGCACACAGAGACTAAAATGTTGTTACTACTGACAAATCGCTAACGGTTTGCAATTTGTAAACTCAATTGGTTTCCCTACTGCTCGGAAATTTATGATTTCGGTAATAAAACGACCACTTTACAGCTACTGATAAGAAGACTCCAGCAAACTTTTTTGGCTATTAAGAAAGTAATTTTGCAACTTTAAAGCTACTATCGACAATTTTATGAATTTTAGGACCATAAAAGCAGTAAATCGGAATTTTTAAGCTTTGGTAGATCTAATCAAATTACAATATTATTCATGATGTCGTGGTCGGCATTGAAGGTGTGCTTTGTAATTATTATGGTGCGTAAAGTCCTATTTTAAAACTCCTCCTCTAGCTCTGACGTTACTCATGAGATTCCCGTTCAAATCTGGGTTTTTCGCCAAAAAGAGAAACTTGACCCATTTCTCGTCTGGGGAAACACTTGACCCAAAGGCGCGTGAAATTTATTTTTGCAAAATTATTTTTGGTCGTTCTTTTAAAAATTTTCCGGGATTGATTCTCTCCTTCTTCAACGCCAATATGCCGTCTCCAGAGCAGGAGAAATTGTTAAAACAGTTCTTGGAGTGCTCGGTATGTTACAATTCTATGAAAGATCCGAGAATGTTGCCTTGTGGCCATCGGTATTGCTTCAAATGCTGTCAAAGTTGTTGTGAAAACGATGGTGGAAACACATTATTATGTCCAGAATGTCGAAGCAGGTGGTCTATGAAGGATTTGATCAAGGATTATTCGCTGCAAAGTTAGTTACTTTACTTGACTTTAGTTATACTATGCTTGGTATATTTTTTGAGGTTTTTATGTTTAAAAATTTAGGTTTCGTGGAGAAGGTTGAGAAAATGACAACAAAAAGTGATCCAGAGGAGCAAGAGGAACCACGGGTGAAGTGCAGTCTATGCAAAGGAGGAATTCCCCCAGGAAAGGTGTATTGCTGTCCAAAATGTCCAGTTCATGATGCCGAATTAGTTGTAAGTCTTATTTTGTGTTCGTTTATTTGAATTTAGGTTGTAAAATATGTAAGGGATTATTTTACCTCCATCTTTGACTATTGTATTACCTTTAACACCTATTTCGGTTACAACAATACCTAAAATTCCCCTGATTTTCGATTAAATTAATTTTAATGCTAATATTGTTTGTTTCAGGACAAGCTATGTTCAGACTGCATCATCAGACACCACCAACACCACGAATATCAGAACAGGACCGATGCCCAGATTATCTCCATAAAGAACCTCGAGCTGGCCAATGCGGATCTAACAGGCGTTGTGGAGCGCTTGAAGCTTCACGAAAGTTATTGTCAAGGTCGAGAACAAGACTTGCAATTAGTAAGTCCGATAAATCATTCGCTTTTTAAACTTTTCGACTTTAGGTACCTAGTGTAACATAATTATTTTTAGCTGATCGCCACGCTCAAAGAACGATGCGAAGCCTCCAAGGAGATTATTCAAGATGAGTTCCAAGTCGGGTATGTGGAGAAGATCGATGTATTCAACAAATGTGTCCACGATATTCGAAAAGAAATGGCCGAGTTCTTTGATGAGACGGAGGAAAAGTGGAATCAACTGTTCACGAAGACGCTTAATATGGTTTCATCAAATTTCGGAGCGATCGAAGGACTAGCCCAAGTGTCCACAGGCCAGCCGTCATCATCTGGAACAGCACGGTCACAATCTCCCAATCTCGGGGGACCCCAGAATGTGTAAGTTTGACATAAATATTTAGTAATATTTTGTTTGGAAAATACGACTATTTACCTGATCTCTTTCAGATTTACTCCCAGCACAACTCCCAACCGAATCTCATTTGGGTCCAAAATGTATCAAAAGTCCCGGAAAAGAGGCACAATCTTGAATTAGACCACCAACTAAAGTTATATCGTTTTACCTGAAAGGTTTATAAATAAAGTTACTTAATTGCTGATGACTCATCTTCTTCATATTTGTAGTGTCAAAAAAGTGATTTTTATATCTTTTCTGTCGTTTTTATATTATACTAGATATTAGTCGGATCGGATGGATGACTATGAGGTCCGAAGGAATATCTGGGAATCCACCATCCCCATCGAATTCAGACTTGGTCCGGATATTGTGCATTCGGTGAAACCTACTTTTGTAAGTTTTACCTTTATTTTTTGATGCAGATTATGTCGCTTTAGCATCCAAAAAATATTTTTTAGTTAATGTTGAAACGGGTCGATTATTTTCCTTTGGTCATGGATAAAGTCTTACAAAATTTTACGAATATCAGTAGCACTGTCCGGGAAATGGAGGATATCTGGCTGGAATGCAATGGAAAACCTCTTAAGTGGTGAGTCAGTCTAAAGTAAGATGATTTTTTTGTTTTTCTCTAGGCATTATCCTGTTGGCGTCCTTTATGATCTACACTCAGGCCCAGAACAGCTTCCATGGACTGTGACGGTCAGATTAAAGGTAAGGTTGGCTTGCAACGTCTCTATTTTTCGATTTTTTCTAGGGCTTTCCGGATGATCTCGTTCGGAAAGAGGAAATGAGGAATCTATTTCTCCAGACGATAAAAGAAGCCGATCAACTGAAGCATCGAGGGAATATTATATCAGAGATGAAGGCCGACGAGCACTCGCGTCTTTTCGAGTCCATTTCCCAAGGTATTTTTAATAATTTTTGATTTTTTTTTGGCTTCTTTATGACCCATATGCCCTTACTTTTTCTCATGAAATATGAGATTACGTGAAGAACATCTGGCACTATAAATTTTGTTGATTTACAGGGCGATTCGACGATTTTTGGTCGATAAATTCGAGATTGATGGATGAAAATATGTTTAATCTTCCGATTAAAGTTTATTTGGTAAGTGTTTAATCTAATAATGTTATTTTTAATCTACTTCCAGCCTAATCAAACGATGAAACAACTCCTTATTGGTATAAAAAACGAAGAGGATGAAGAAAACACCCTCCAAAATGTAATATCAGCGGCTTCGGAAGGTAAAGAAGAAGATATTCAAATAATTTCTCATGGGGTACCCCTCCCACATCACACTCCACTCCTTTGGCTCGCCAGAAACATGTCTTATCCGGACAATTTCATCCATCTCATCTTCAAATCTAAATAATTCAGAGATTTTTTTGTAAAATTTAGTCATCATTATATTGTACGGTAAATTATTTTAATTATTAAAAATAGTGTGCTTTTTGGTCTCATGCTTTCGTAAAATGGCTAATAAATCTATTTTTTAGCCTCCAAGTGATGAGCAAATCATCTTCTTGCAGCCTCCGGACAGCCGCCAGATCTGCGGCTTTTCTTTGGCCAAGGTCAACCAAAGATTGAAGAGGCCTAGGAGCTAAGGAACTTAGGGAAGATTGAGTCATAGATTAGTTTTCCGGAGGCCTTAAAATGCAAAAAGCCATAAATTTCTAGTAAAAATTTCAGAATCTGTTGATCAAGGTCATCATTATCGTCAGTTTTTTATTCAAAAATATATAAAATTCATGCAGATCTGATTTTAAGTCCTGAAAAAATAAGAGTTGTGGAACGTCCTCGAATTATTCTTCTCATGTCCAAAGAATTTCAAAATTTAAAAGTTTGGTCAAAAATTGCAAAATCCACGCCTACTTCAATATCAGCAGACGCCCCTCCGCCCTTTCCCTGACCTCAAATCCATGGAAAAGTGATAAAAACTGCGAATCGGAACATGTTTCCACGTATTTTAATTAATAGCCGCCCTCTTCCGTCTGTGGACCGAGAACCAAAGAGCAGCCGCCCTCAGGGCAAATCGCTCCTTTTATCAGTTCTTTTTGGCATCTCCTCAGGGCACCGATCGGTCTCAGTCGGAAAAACTGGCTGGATGTGAGGTCAGAAAGCGAGATGAGCAGGCTTATTCTGGTGCTGGCCGTCGTATCTTTGACAGTTTATGGGCAGAATGGTCGAAGAACAGAGGTAGGGTGGTGATTTATGTTATTGTTGATGTAATGAGTAAATTTCTGATGGCATCTTTTGATTATTTGCAAAGAAATATTCCGAGAGGTATTTTTGCATACTTTAAACCCAAAAGAACAGTGATTTAGACATTCATTTCCTTTTAATGATTTTTTTTCCATCAGACCTAGTATAATACCAAAATTTTCAGCCCAATTCGTTCAGCAAGTACGTTGAGTACGCTGAGACACCATTCCGTCGTCCTTCCTACTTCTCCGTCCCCTTCAGAGCCCCACCTTTATACAATCTGAACTACATTTCCAATGACATGTTCGCCCATTTAATCCGAGAGCACATGCGACATCAGCAGCGTTTAAGATTGGCCCAACTACAACAGCAGCAAGAACAACAGAATCGTTTTGGAGATGAGCCAATATTAAAGGGGGTTTCTCATATAACGGAGTTGCGACAGACCCCCTTCAGAAGATGGTCACATAATTCGACAGCCATGACTTATGAAGAGAAAAGGAAATTGTGGAAAGATGGGATAAAAAAGAAGCTCAGAGATGGGAAGATACCGGCAAGACAAGTGGGAGACGGACGTAATCAACAACAGATTGATGGGATTAACACAGCTGGAAGATATTACATTACTTATAGTCCCACAAACAGGGTCTACCAAGTGTCAAGAAGACCTCCACCGTTGGTTACGAGCAGTGGGTCGGAGGGAGTGATGTGAGTTCTACATTTTACATGGTTTTTAGGAAATGGGATACTTGTAAAATTCGGGCCCTAATTTTTCTACTTCTTACCGTCATCTTTAAACTGAGATTTTGATGGTATTTTTATGGTATTTTTTTGGATCGTTAATCTCTAAAAGCCCAGAAATTAACCTCTGCACCTTGATTCTTACATTGTTAGTTGCAAATTTATCACTCTTTAATAATTTTTATATTTTCATGCCTTCCAGAGACACAACAACAAGCACCACTACTTCCACCACAACTACAACCACACCTCCCCCTATTGTTATTACTCATACCGCCGAACCAGTGGACCGGGGATTCTCCGAGACCATCAAAGTCAAAGCAACCAAGCCAAAAGTTCCAGAAGTCCCGGCAAAACAAATGCTTAACCTTGATTATTATGATGATGACTTTGAGGATGATGAAGAAACTACTACCACAACTACTACGACTACTACTACAACAACTACTACCACAATTCCGACGACTACAACTACTACAACGACTACACCAAGACCACCGAGTTTGGTTTATCCCGTCTCAACGAGATGTAAGTGATATTGCAAAGGCAATTGTAGGAAATTTTAATTTTTTTCTACGGTATTTTGAGATTCTTTAAAGCAAAGTTTTTGAACGAAAATTGTATAAAAAATTGATGCACAGTGTAATTTTTTTACATTTTTTTGGAGGTTTTGCAATTTTATTTTTTTTGTTACAGTACCCGTTCCCTACGGTCGCTCCGATCCCCGTCAGCCCCCTCCGACCACTCCTTCTCCAACTCCCCCTCCAGTGAAAGGAAAGTCCTTGTTCGATATGGACGATGATTACGATGATGAAGATGAGGAAGAAGATGACGACCAATTCTTTTTCTTCAAACCCAAAGGCTTCGAACCGCCAGAAGATCCCTTCAAAATTGTGGTTCATGACCCGAAACGCAAAAGAACTTGAGAATTTCTCGAATATTTATTATGGGTATCTGATTTCCGAATAAATTCTTTGTGATCATAAAGCTTTGTATTAGCTGTAGCAAAATTCATTCAAATTGCAATTTTGAGATTTTCAAAAAAAAAATTAATTTCCTATCGACTAAAGACAAAAAGTCAATTTATTTCCGGGAGTAAAACTACCAATAAGCCATGGAAATTGATGCCTACTTATTTTTAGTAGTCAATAATATTGACTACTTATGGTACTTTGCCACAGAATCGATACAAACCCCTTCGGAGGTAGAACCAACGAGTTTCTTGCGGCGGATTGACTATGGAAAATGAGTAGACGGTCAGGGAAAAATCGTCGTTTTTCGGCTGTTTCTTCTCTCTACAATAATTTTTTTTTGGGAACCAAAAATCATCAAAATATTTTTTTCTTTTTTAAAATTTTTATGGCAATATCAAAAATACTTGTTAATGGTAGTAATTTTTTACCACTTTTTGCCTAATTGTTATTCTTTTTTTATGTTATACTAGCTCTCGACAATTGCACTTCCAAAAAAAACTCTTAAAATCCCGGTCAAACCTCTCTTTTTTCTCGTCTTGTACCTCCAAAATTACCACCTATACTCTCTCCCATTCCTATGTCACATTATCGTCTCAGACAAACCCACGAGAAATACATCAACCGCTCCAAACATCTTGGAGTTCTTTTCTTGAAAATGTACAGGAATTGTGTTCATGCTGAACATACTCGGGCCGTTCATGATCGCCATGAGGGTCCTTTCGAGAAATTTATCGCTGATAATATGCATCTACACTACATATTCTTACTGTATTTTGCTCTTGGATTGCTTTTCGCTTGGCTTTTCACGGAGTTGATCATGATGAAAGAGTGAGTTTTGAGACAATTTTTCTTCATAGGCCATGAATAAATTGTCAAAAATTTTAAGTCATGTTTTTCAGGGGCATCCATAATACTGGGTTTCTCGACTCTAGGGATGAACGAAACATGACAACTTTTTTCACAAACTTTTGCTATATCACTTATAAAATATTCGTTACAATTAGTAGCCAAACTCCTCAATTTATCGCCCATTTTTCAGCCATTTTGCCTTCCTCACATTCATCGCCCTTCTTCTTGGCTATATAGTCATTGTAATTTTGCTGAATGTTTGGTGTTTTACTGAGCGAACACAGTATGGATCAGGCCCAGAAGGAGGCCAACAAAGCCCACATCCAACGTCAAGAAGTACCAATAATCAAGTTGTTCCGATCAAGCATAAAACTGCGACAACGGCGACCTATGGAAGATAAAAGAAGGACAATTGATTTTTTTTACATTTTTATGTTGCTTTATATCTGTTAAAAGTCTTTCAGTAGTAGTAGTTGAATCAATTTTTTCAAAAAAATGTAAAAATAAATGTTTATTATGGTATAATTTTACAAGTTATTTAAAGTAATTTTGAGTGTAGTAAATTGCAAATTGAAGTTTCAATTCGACTAAGATGGCCTTTGTTTACTCGTATCTTCATTCCACAACATTATCCCAATAACTTTTCACCTTTGTTTTGCCGGTAATCAAATCCTCCATTTCCCTCTCCTCCCCACTCAAATCTCATCTCGAACAGGCGTCCAGGCCATCCCTCCTTTGACAGTTTCTTTTATTGTAATCCGACGCTCTCATCCATCGTATTTCCCCGCTTCTCTCGGATATTTTTTATTGGCGGGAAATCGGGGCCGTGGAGGTGGGTCGAGGACGCTGAAAACACGGCATTAACCAGCGATCGGCCCCTTGCCGAGTCGAGCGCCAAAATATTTTTCCGCTGACCGGCGTCCAAATTTTTTGGCGCGCTCGGGAATATAGAAATTAGGCCGAGAAAATGGCGGGAACGGAGGGATTAGGAGCGTTGGGCAAGGAGCCAAAGAAACGGAGTTCGAGGTCAGAATAGAAATGTAAACCATTTAGAGCAAGCAAATAATGTTAAAAGCAAAAAGAAAAAAAACGAAAAAAGTGTAAATGACTTCAAAAAATGTATATAAATTGACAATAAATAGCGCAAATGGGACAAAATAAATTATTCAAGTTGTCTTAAAACGAATTTTCTGCTACATTAAAAATTACTAACTTACATTAGTTTTTAATCTACTACAAGGACTTCTCAAATTTGCAACTTTGAAAAAAATTTAAGAATTTTTTTTTACTAGTCCCAAAATGTTGATCTTATTCCTGTAACTGGCCCAAATATTTTATACAAAATATAACCATTTTTTTACTCTACTAAAATTGCCAAATTGACAACTGTTGCATTTTTTTTTGCAACTTTGTGCCACCAGCTCTCCATTTTCCCATTCATGTTGTACAACTCGCCCTGACCTATTAGGTCAAACATTTACCCGTTGCGTAATCGCTTTTATCTCCAAAAATCTCAATGTCAAAAACCCCCGCAATTTTGTTCTGTGCGATAAAATTACGTCTTTTACACAAACAAGCCAAAAAATGTTAGATGAAATAGCGAAAAAAATGTTTATTAGCAAGGCAAAATAAATGTGTAGTAACTGGTGATAACAAAATTTTAAACCAATTCAAAAGCTATTACTAAATAGTGAGCTTGAGCCATTGTTATTGCGTAGAAAGAAGTAAAAGTATTGTGAAACAGCAAAAAAAAATGTTAGCAAGGCCTGACAGTTTTTTCAAGATGTTATCACAACATTTGAGGTATCTTGAAAAAAATTATAACGGATTTGTCCTCGTTTTGTACATAGTCACGATCACAGTTGTGCTCTTAGAACTTGCTTCAACTCCTATCAAATGCAGCAGGAACTTTCGGACCGGTCGGAAAACGTGGCCTCTCAGTTTGGTCGAAGTTGCCAAAAGTAAAATCGCCGGTGCCAGAGTCTCCAGATCACAGAAATACGGGTATTGAGCAGTTATCCACAGCATCCAAGGTGCTCCATTCACATATCCGCAATAAACGTAGATGCATTGCTCCGCCACCAGTAAAACATGGCATCCAAATAAGGCGATTGTAAAGACAAAAAGGCGGGTTTGAGTGTCTTGCGTCACTTTGGCTACTTTTTGGCGAAATGCAAGGTACAATAAACTGGTCAGATTGACCAGGAATGTCAGTGAAGCTGTGATGAGGAAGAAGGTCAGGGAACGGAGGCGCATTGAGAGCTGAAATAAAAAAAAATGTTGTCATATTGTACTTGCCTGATCATTACTTTTCGGATTTTTGCTTTCATTTCAATTTTTTGTATCGTATTATTTTTTTCTTTCCCAATCATTTCTTTCTTCATAATGTATAAACAACACTTTAACTTATTCTATTTTCTTCCATAATTACTGATTTTGAAGATATCATAATCTAAACTTATCATCTCCAATCTTATCATCCTTTTATAAGTATCCACAAACCCCACAAAAGTCGACTAACCCAAATTACAGTAACCCTTGGCTGATTTAGAGCCCCGGTCACATGTCCCCCAGCCCCTCTCGGTCATGCTTCGGACCCTCGAGAGGAGAAATAAAACATTTCCCAGAGAAGTCTCCGCCAAATTCCCTCCAAATTCGTCATCAAAATCACCGATTCATCGACGAATTGGCGTGCGCATTCCATTGGTTAGGCCTTGTAAATGTTATGTGCAAATCTCATTACATATGCACCAATGCAACGCCAACTGAGCATTGGTTGTAGAAGGTCGAAAAGGGAATATCGATTGGTTTTGAGGCGGCATTGGAATCGAAAACAACCCAACAGAGCCCAAAAAGTACACAAAAACAAGTCAAAAACGGTGAAAAACAGTCTACAGTAACTTCCTACACAATTCTATGTAATATTGTACATGCAACTTTACATCTGTGGATGTAAATGGCTCATGTTGAGTATAGCTTTTGTCCCCCTCTCCTCCATCTCTCTCCCTTTTTCCCGCTGCACGGAAGAAACTTTAGGGCTCAAATTAACGACTTTGCCGGCATCAAAAAATTCTGAAAATTACATCAAAAAATCGGAAATTACTGTAGCAACATATCGATACAACTTTTACATCCCTTACATCAATTGTAACTCGATAAAACGCCATGTTTGTTCTTCCACTCAACTATAATTTCGACGCTTTCGCTGCTTTTCAGGGCGTGACGCCTTTACTTTCCGGTGTTGTAACTTGCGCCTAACTTTACACCAAGAGCTGTAATATACCCCGTCTGAACCGCTACAACATTGTCTTTCGAATGGTATAACTTCCATTATTCAAAGTGCTTTACTTTCCGCAATAATCACATCTTTATGTTTTGAATGATACTAGCAGTGTAGTTGGTCGGGATGACTTTTTGATCTCTATCAAGTGAACATGACCTTATATGTATATCAATATGTACTTCAATCGAAAGCTCAAGGACCTGGTAACAAATTCTTCCCACAACTTGGTAAAATTTTTTACACTTTTAAATTGAAACGCGATGATAAACAACACCTACTATGCATCAAAAACATAATTTTGCCTTTCTCTGTTTACTGTAACTTTACTAGTGGGTTTGAAGTAGCCGAATTGGACTTCAAACGAAACTAGAGGTTATTGGCTAACCGATGGTGTAAATGGTGCATGTGGTTCAATAGGTGCGGACCGCGAAATCGGCGGTTTTCGGCTGCCCACTCCGTCCTTCGTCCGTTCTCTTTTGGTGGAAAAAGAGGCGGGCTTTGGAGGTCCACTCGCGGTTGAGGCGCCCGATATAAAAGCGCATTAACGCGCTGCAAGCACCATTTTGCATCACTGCAATTCTTCGCTACAACTCTCGCTAGCCACGATGTCTGACTCAGCTGCTCCAGTTGCCGCTCCAGCCTCGCCGAAGGCCCCAGCCTCCCCCAAGGCCAGCCCTAAGGCCAAGAAGGTCGCCAAGGCCCCCAAAGCCAAGGCAGCCGCCAAGCCCAAGACCCCCGCCAACCATCCTACCTACATCGACATGATCAAGAAGGCCATCACTGAGCTCAAGGAGAAGAAGGGATCCAGCCGTGCCGCCATCTTGAAGTACATCCTCCAACACTACAAAGTCGGAAGCAACATTGTTGCGGTAAGTATCGGGGGGTAATGGGATCATCTGGCCGAAAGCATTAGTATCATAGCCTTCATATTAGAGACTTCTTCTAGTCGTATCGATATTGCAATTGCTTCACTATTACTTAGTTTACTTATTGAGCTTTTCTTTCAGATTAACGCTCATCTCCGCCAAGGATTGAAGCGTGGAGTTACCACTGGTGCCTTGAAGCAGACCAAGGGAGTTGGTGCCTCCGGATCCTTCCGTCTGGCTGACTCTGCCCCCAAGCCAAAGAAGGCGCCCAAGGCCAAGAAGCCAGCTGCCGCCAAGAAAGCCCCAGCCTCCCCCAAGCCCAAGAAGGCCGCCGTTAAGAAAGCCGCCAAGCCAAAGAGCCCAGCCAAGGCTAAGGCCCCCAAGGCCAAGAAACCAGCCGCCGCTGCCAAGCCCAAGAGCCCCGCCAAGAAGGCCGCGCCCAAAAAGGCCGTCGTCAAGAAATCGCCTGCGAAAAAGGCCGCTCCCAAGAAGAAGGCCGCCCCTAAGGCCAAAGCCTAAGTGTCCTTATAATAAGTAATAATGTAACTTTGTCTTTTCACTTTTTCTTCATAGTTATGTTAGTTCTGTACATACGAATGACCTCTGAAGGGACTTGATGTCTCGATTGATCTCTGTTGTAAATGCAATTCAAAGACCAATGAATATTTATATTGTTCAGATGTGGGACAATCTATTCGTTTATAGTTGATGCTCTTAAAGTATTGAAGTTGAGATAGGGATAGTCGAGAAATGGATTGATTAAGCTCTTCCTTGTGAGAAGATGCGATATGTATTACATAGAAAAGGCAAGACTTCCTGATAGAAAAGGAAATAGACGAGAATAACTCAATAATTCGACATCATCTGATCGTTATGTTGTCATAGGCAGGCTTAAGGCAGATTACCGTAATTTACAATTGCTTTCGCTTTCTCGGCACGGGTTCTTGTTTCTCGAAGAAGCCGAGAGACCAGGCAACTGTAAAATCAACTTTTAATCGGCTCAAAGCGAAACAATCCGCTTATTCGTACAAGGAAATACAGCCTTATTATCCTTACCATATCCTCCGAAGCCGATCAGCGCAATTATGATCAGACCGACAGCTAGGAATCCAGTCATTTCTCGGAATAAATAACAGCGCAGTGATTAAGAATTTGAATCGTGGAAGGGGGAAGCAGCGATTCTTGGGGGTTTTGAAGCGGGAAAAAGGGAAAAGGTGCGGTTGAATGGAGAAGATGGGGCGATGGTAATTAACAGAGGAACTGTGCAATGTAAAATAGGGAAAGATTGAAGATTTAAAGGGAGCAAATCTTATCTGATGTGTTAGACATAATTAAAAATTATTAGTCTCATAGGCAGCCAGTTTTACCTCAGAGTTGCAAAAAAGCAACTCCGAGATTTAAAATACGACGATCTTATCTAGTCTGTGCAATTTCCTGACAATCCGATTGGTATTTCCGTTTTATTCTTTTGCAATAATATTTTTCGCAAAACAAATCGGAGAAAAATATTTTTTTTTTTGAACGAGCAATGAAACCTAAGAGCAAACAAGTGTTCCCATTCAATCCCCGGTGTGAAATATGCAACATTAAATAAACTTTTACATGTGCGATTCCAATTACAACAAAAACTTTGCCATTTCATTAGAGTTACTTGACTTTAGCGCCCCTAAAACAATGTTCTTGTTCTCTTCTAGTGCATGTTTTGAAGTACGTAATAGAAGCACAGCGCGTTGTCTTTATGCTTGTGGATGTATGCGTTGTTTCCTTTTCGTAAGTGCAGCCTGAATTCAACGCCATCGCCGCGTCGTTTTCTTTCCTCCCATCTGTTTCCCAGCATGCCCCGCGAAGAGAGCGTGCCTTCGGAAGAGGGTCAGAGAACAAAGAGAGCCGAGTTTTCTTTCTCTTCGCTCCCAAAAAAACGAAAAAGAAATCGACTCCAAAGCCAACCGAATGCAGATTTTCAGAGGGTACGTTATATAAATTTGGATCTGCGACAAGAAAAGAAGCGACAGCCGAAAGTCGGAGGAAACAGCGATATGTCCGTATTAAAGAACCGTTAAAGGGAAAATTGCATAGAAATGTTGGATAATGACTCTGCAATTGAAATCAGGGTCATGTAAACGAAAATTTTGATTATCTAAAGGTATGCGTCATATTATGTACACATATTCCCTCGTAAAATATAAACTTATTTTTTGCTGATAAATTCAACTAAATGCCCTTTGTCAGTTTGAGGGAAGTGTGGTGAAGACAGGCAGGGCGAAAAAATTCAGTTCTTTGCCCACATCGATGAATTTTGGGCAATGAAATTATTTTTTTAAGTATTTTTGTGATCCTCGATCTGATCAAAGGATCAACTGCGACCCTAAAAACGGCAATGCGATGCTTTTGGCGAAACACCTGCTAAAATCTGGGCTTTACCAATTTCTATTTTACAGTATGCTTTTCGGGCCTTTCAGAGTGGAATTGCTTTAGAGTTTCTGTAAGCTTGATCTGACTTCTCATAAAACGGCAAGATGAAGCAAAATCAAATTATCCATCTAATCTTAAAGCCCGAAGTACAAGCCCCTACCCCGCAAGAAATAATTGCACTTTGATTCACTTGCTCTGCTTAGGAGACAATACAACACTGCACTACAGAAGTACACAACCTCAATGATCTCTCATTAGTTACACATTAATTTTAGACCTTTCTCATACTTTTGCAGCATTTTTTGAGCTTACAGGCTATAACATCTACGCACACTAAGACTACGATTCTTATTTGTATTTCGGCCAACTAATGTTTTAACCTTGGTTTTGCATATTAGGGATTGTAATCTTTGAGAAGTAAGCATGCAAACCTACCCCAAAGAAAGCACCTTGAAAGATTTGGACGTATTTGAAGTAATGGTTGGGAGTTTCTGTAGACACGTAGGTGGGAGATGCCAGTAAATGGAAGCAAATTATAAAAGGCACTGCAAAATAAAACAACAAAAGCCAATGGAAATGACCTCTCCACACCTAAAATATCATCGTTTAAAAAATATACTTGAATAAAATTAGGTAAAGATTACCTTCTCATAAGAGAGCGGAATCAACAATGAGCTGACTCTGTTCAACGCCAAGAGGAATGCACTCATATGGACCAGATACATCGAGTAGAAGGTGCACATATATGGCAGGGTGAGATAGTAAGTTGGCGTTTGAAAAAGGAATAAAAGAGCATCACCAAGCAAGGGAGCTGCCGGCCAGCGATTGAAGATTTGATTTAGCCAGTAACCGCAGCAATCCTGAAAATTATTTCAAGCTGTCAAAAATTGGAACAAATGTCCATTTTGCAAACATTTATAATTATTAGTATACAAAATATTTGGGGTTTGTGACTTCCTTGACCTCTCCGAGGCCGTAATAAAATTATCAATAATTTCAATTGTTAACTTTGGCACTATTCAATGGCACTCTAGATTCATCTTCAAGTGTAACAAAAGTTTCCATGCAATCTTGTATAAAGTAGTTGTAACAGTATACAATTAGCAGGTGTTACACAGTATAACGAAAACACAGAAGTAGGTTACTCTAATCAGATTCAAAACGGGAAGTGCCAGACCGCCGAAAACACCGCGCATTTTTGGGGATTATGTCATAATTAAATGAACGGACAATTCGGAAAACATATGATGGATAGTTATGTAATCGGGTTGAAGTTACGGCCAAGGGGCATTGCCGATTTAAAAAATATATAGTATATGGTTCGACCATGTCTTGGCAGCTTTTGCAAAAAAAAGATTCCATGCATTTGAAGCAGGGATTTGTATTAAAAAATTTTGGCGAAACTCGTAAGAGTCGTTTCAAAAGAATAATTACAACTACAATAGACTCCAAAGTATGCATAATGTAAGACAGGCTAAAAAATACCGCAATCAGTGAAAAGAAAAGTAGATTTATAATTGTCAGCTGGCCTCTGTCACCACACCCATTACAATTTTTGAAATATTTTCACTAAGCGACTGATACGAGCAAAAATACAAAACCCGTACATATTCCGACCACGTATTCGAAAAATTCTGTAGGTCGAAAATCTTCAACGACCTGATTTTTTTTCTAACAGCAGATTTTTTAAAATAGCAGAGAGTACAACGCGTATATCTCACCATTGCTCACGATCAAGTAAAATATACAAAATTGAAGTTATCTGGAAAACAGGCTTACCACAATCCCGCTGACCACCACAAAGTTGTAGAAAGCGGACGTGTAGATCTGTCGATTGGTCCGCAAAACATGAATAATCCTTATATACAGAATAAACAAGGGGATCCCGTACAAATTACAGATGATGAACTCGGTCCAATCCATCATCTACAACATCATAAAACTAAAATGTAACGCATTCGACATTCGCAAATTACTGGAATATGATTGTGGCCGGAGTGTTCCCACGCCACAAAAAAAAATAATTTCAATAGAACGGCGGAATTACTTCAGCAAGGCCGGGACAGTAATCAAATTGGAACGTGAGAGAACAATTAGGAATGTTTGTATATTTAGCCTATAAGGAAGGTAAAACAGGCTTTGCAAATGCATTAAAACAAGATTCCGAGGAAAAGCAGGTATTCCAAGGCACAAAGATTATTTCAGCTTCAAAAAAATTGTAATACGTAAAGCTTTCTAACGATAAAACATAGAGTAAAATTTAGCTCGAATTTCTCTGTAGCTAAAGAGTGGCAGCTTGACAAAGATGTCACGTTTAAAAGGGCAGCCAAATTCATGATGATATCTTCATGGAAGTCGCGGCAAATTGAGACTAGAATGTTATAAGGCAAGATTGTCAGATCACTCCTTGCAAACCGGATTTAGGTCGGAAAAAATACGAATTAAGCACACCTTTTTTGGTTTGAAATCTTGCTTAAATCGTATCTCCTCATTATTCACTGACCGGAAAAGAATCTTGAATTTCTTGGCACCTCTTTAATTTTAAATTTTTGGAGCTTGTATCTGTGGCATAGACATGACATAACACCGTAATAAAAAAATTGTAATACGCCTTGAATCCGCATAAGACCATCAAATTCTCAGCAAAATAAAAAACCTGTAACAAAACTGTTCATTCATAACTCGTAATCTTGCATAATTCTCTATTTCATTGTTTTGAGTCAAAAACATGCCACCGAAATACATATGACATAGGGCTAGTAGTAAATTGATTTTCTTCTTACTCAATAATCTCTAAAATAAAATAAGGAAAGTCCATAGGTTACTGTAATAATGAGCTTGTCATTATGGGTGTTTACAGTAGTCGAATTAAGCCCACGCTGACAACAAAACCCAGAACTTCCTGCTCTTTTCCACCCACCTTCAACGTCCGTACCTGTACTCTATTAATGTCGCCCTTCCCATCAGGAACGAACTAATTTAGTAAACTCGCCAAAGTAAACTTGAAAACGGCCCGAATGTAACATCGGGGGACAATATGCGTGGTGAGGGTCCATTCATATCGCCTTGTTCGATTTGCAATGGACGTTGTAAATTAGAATACAAAAGAATAATGTGCAGCACGTGAGGAAATCAGGAACGTAGAGATGATACGGCCCCCAGTGCAGATATTACGTAACAACAAATTTAATAATTGGACACTCAAAAGGCAAGGAGAACAGAAAGTTTACGCTTTCATTGTAGCGGGGAGGTTGTGATGAAATTTGAACCCAAATTGCACTCTGTGGCAAACAAGGAGTTCCTTACAAATCTTCTTACAATCCGAGTAGGGTAGCCTTTAGGGATCATATCGGATGTATCAAATCCAGAAAGGATTTCATATATCCGGGAATTTTTTTTTAAATGAACCAAGTCACGAATCGATGAGATGTTGTGAATGAACAACATACCTATGTTGATGTTGTTGGTGAATGGTTTTCCTCGATCTCACGATCTTTCGAAACGAATTTTCACATCGAAGATTAATATCTTTTTTGTACGAAAAAGTTAATTGCAAGAACTATGAATCCATTTGTGCTGCAAAAAACCAGTTAGCCAAGGAATTATTTTTGCAAAAACTAACGGCCGTTTGGCCGCCAGAATCGATACGATTTTTGGGTACCTTCCTTAGCATAATTCCTTTAGCAAGTTCCTTTATATCTGTAATTCTGACATTCTGATTCATGTATATCTGTAATTCTGACATTCTGATTCAAGTATATCTGTAATTCTTGGTTGGCGTCCCGGAGCTTTGCAGCCGCATCTAATCCCCGAACCCGCATCCCGGACATGCGAGAACAGGATTTTATCCGACTGCGCCACCCCGGTGGCCGGCTGTGAATTCTTATTCTACAGTTTTGATGAATCCCAAAACTCAAACATTATCGGTTTGACTATTCAAATATAATTTTTTTTCAAATTTTCCATCTTTAAACTTATTTGTTGAGTCCCGCCACGAAAACAACCGACTGCCAGAGCTTTCCTGGCATTCTGTTGCATGAAAAAAAGTACAGGGTGGGCCACTCGAAACGGGTAAGTTTTTTCCTTGGATTTCTCCGCGGAGACTCCGCCGATTTTCCCGAAATTTAGATTTTTCTGTAGCTGAGACCCGCCATTTTTAACCGGTTGAATTTGAAACAAATATATTTTGAATTGACCTTTCTGTGCCTTCCCAAAGTTTCGAAGAATTATTTTCGGGCCGAAACCGCTAAAACTTGGAAAATTTTTGGAATGATTTCGAAAACTTGGTCATTTTTTCGAGTTTTTGGATGAAATTTTCTAAGTTTTACCTCAGATAACCATAAAATATTGTCGTAAAAACAATTTTATTTAACGGCCTGATTATTAATATTTATATCTGAGTTCGAAATGCCCATTTCCTCTCGCAGCACAAACTTGTAGGAGTTTTGAGAGTCATGAGAGTCGTGAACAGCTCGAATTGCAGATCGTGAACATCGTCTATCTTTAATCGGGCTGGGCTCCAAGCTTCAATGACTTGGAGCTGGGGCTCGTTGCCAATTGTGTGGACTTTTACAATCTTTTTGAATTTTTTTTTTTTTTTGAATGTTCGTGCCTTAATGGTAATACAAACAACCCTCTTGTGGCTTTCAACTTGCTTTAAACAAGTTTAAGGCGAGCACTAGCAACTTTTTACTCCGCGATTTCCCGTAAAAAAAGCCAAAAATTTTCCAAGTCCGAGAAAGTCAATTGAAAATCATTCCAAAAATTTTCAAAGTTTTAGCGGTTTCGGCTCGAAAATAATTCTTCAAAACTTTGGGAAGGCACAGAAAGGTCAATTCAAAATATATTTTTTTCAAATTCAACCGGTTAAAAATGGCGGGTCTCAGCTACAGAAAAATCTAAATTTCGGGAAAATCGGCGGAGTCTCCGCGGAGAAATCCAAGGACAAAACTTACCCGTTTCGAGTGGCCCACCCTGTATTTCGAAACGTTGAAGAAATCGGCGTCAGAGCACACAAACTCTCTTCTACAAGTCTTTTGATTAATTGTTCTATTATTTTGTCGTTGTTGCTATAGATTTATATTATCATTGATCAAATCGAGTCAAAATGGCCCAATTGGTCTGTCCAAATCACCCAAACGCCCATCTGGTGGAAGACCATCGAGCTGGAGATGTGATTTGCCCAGAATGCGGCCTTGTGGTGGGAGATCGACTGGTCGATGTGGGCACAGAATGGAGATCGTTCAGTAATGAGCGGAGTGGAAATGATCCCAGCCGTGTTGGAGCCCCCGAAAATCCATTGTTGGGTGGATCTGATCTCTCTACAACAATTGCCGTTGGTTTTGGTGGATCGGAATCGGATCAGAGGTAAGCATTCCAATTTTTTTATTGATTTTTTGATAATTGTGGTTTGGACATGGTTTGATATCTAAAATAATGTCAAAAGCAATGTTCAATTCCGTCTTACATCCTTCCTTTTTTGCAAATTTGATATCTAATACGAGTTTTTTAGTTTGGCCAATGCGCAAAGGAAGAATATGAACAACACAGATCGTCAAATGACTCAGGCCATAAGTGTGATCCGAGAAATGTCCGAAAGAATCCATTTGACCAGAGGAATCCAAGATCAAGCTGCAGAAATTTTCAAAAATGTCCTAGATTCCCGAGCTCTCCGAGGTAGAAACAATGAAGCCCAAGCTGCCGCATGTTTGTATATCGCTTGTCGTAAGGAAGGAGTCCCTCGTACGTTCAAGGGTAAGAACTTATTTCTCTTTTTTTATGCTTTTAGATTATTCTTCCTACTTAATTCGCAAGATGTCCTGTGATCTCACTTTGATGTCTAAAATAATTTTTGTTTCTTTTCAGAGATCTGTGCCGTTTCCCGTGTATCCAAGAAAGAGATTGGCAGGTGTTTTAAACTGATTATCAGGTCGTTGGAGACCAATCTGGAACAGATCACTTCGGCGGACTTTATGGTAAGCTGTTGTCCCTACCACCATATTCCCCTTGCAGAGTCGGTTCTGTGGAAATCTGGGGTTGCCCATTCAGATCCAAGCGGCGGCCACGAGGATTGCCAAGAAGGCGGTGGACCTGGACTTGGTGGCCGGGTAAGCAGCAATGCTGATATTGAAGTTAATCTTCCTTTAGTCGAAGTCCCATCTCAATTGCTGCAGCTGCCATCTACATGGCCAGTCAAGCCTCAGCAGACAAACGATCGGCCAGAGAGATTGGAGAGATCGCCGGAGCGGCAGAAGTTACAGTCCGACAGACCTATCGGTTACTGTATCCGAAGGCCAAAGAATTATTCCCGGAGGACTTCCGCTTCGACACCCCGGTCGAACAATTACCCCCATCGTAGTTGATCTCATTATTTTATTCGTTTTTGAGAATGGAATCAACGATCTACAAGATTCTTTTGTCTTATATTGCTCATAATGTATAGAAATAAAACGTTTATTCAAATCTTTTTTTGTAGTTACACCGGAGTTTATATCACCTAATATTTCCTATTTTGAATTCCTCGGCTTCTGGGAAATCGGGAAACGAATCCAAAAATTGACCTGAAATTTCACGGATAAAACAAATTGAAATATGCGACCTTACCTTTGCACATCCTATTGTAAACATAAGTACTCCCCATCCTTAGGGCTTCGCTGATCTTTGAAGCTCTCGCTACAGTGAATTTGGAGAAGGGATCATACATCAAAAGTCGGGAATCTCCGGGCAGTTGACGTCTAAATTTTGAACATAAAAAAAATAAAAAAATTACTTTTTCACAACTTTTCCAAATCGAATATGAATGGCGTTTGTTTGCGTGTCCAAAGTTGCGTAATACTCCATGAAATCTATCGCCAACTGTCCAACTGATTTTTTGTTATCACTTTTCCAATCAATCAGATCTTCCAGAGGGATCTCCAACATTTCAAGCAGAGTTTCCAAGGGTAGCTGGCTGCCAACCTTATCCTTATGCGTCAAACTAAGCACGGGTAGGACCGGGGGAGACTAAAAAACAAAAAAATGGAAGAATTACATTATTCTTGATAAAAAGAATTAAAAATTGTTACCGTTCTGCTTTGAAGAAAATGGATAACCAGTAACAATATATGATAGCTCGAAAGATACCCGTCTTTACTATTTCGTATCCCTAATCGGTTGAATAACGCCCTCACATACAAATATAGCTGCCGAAACCTTGGATCTACCTAAAAATTAAACACCAAATAAGGTATTTTATATAAGAAAATACAACTTACGGCAGCGTAGTGTCTGACAAGATTGGTATTCCGTATGGCATGGAAGTTCTCATCGGGAAATTGAATATCAATACTAAGACCACTGGTGAAAAAACAACAAACTAAAGGCACATGCGCACGATATAATGGGAAAGGAGGGGCAGAGAAAGCGAGATTAGGGTCCTTGAGTTGTAATTGAGAGAGTAATTCCATCACTGAGTCCATAAATACCCTGAAAAGAATAAGATTTTATAGTAGGTGTCACGGTGAACATACGAAAACCCATGACTGAAGCATAAACGAAAATTGAAAAATTACCGTTTAAAATTGTGATTATGAAAGAAATCCCGGTAAAATGAAATATCCTTCGGCAGCAAACAAAAATCGTAATCTGAGGAATCCTCCACGGCCAAACTCGTAACCAAAGAGCCAACAGAAATCAATCGACTACGTCCAGAGTCACCGCATACCACTTCCTCAAGCAGATTCTTGAATTCTGCTTGCTTCTTCGCTTGCACCCTCGTCTTTCGCATCCTTTTTTCTTCCGCAGCCATCAAGATGGTGGTCATTTTGTGGATTTTCTCACGATATTCACGGCAAATCTCCTAAATATCAAAGTAATGAATTGTTTGAAAGGTAACTTGCATCACAAGACATCGGCGTAATATAGACGGGCTTTGGAGGAGCTAAAATATAAAGAATTATCTAAAACGTTACGTTATTCTTACGTCTGTGGGGATTTTCTTTCGCAGCTGGAATCGAAACGGCTTTTGATATCCGCCGAAGAGATATTCTTATTGCTAATGAAGCCATTTACATTTTGGACAGCAAATTTTACGTGAAATACCCGATTTTTGACAAAATATTTCTAATTTTTTTCAGGCTCGGTATCATATCACGTTCTGCTATTTTTTCGCAAACTGCGCCCTGTGTGTAAATTTTTGTAGAATTTACCGAATAAACGCTTGTAATAGATCACTAAAATACAAAGATCAAAGATGTACAAACAAGACATAATTGACGTTTTGTAGAAACAGGAGCACAGTTGTATTTGCAAACAAATACTTCTACAATTTTTGTTTTACAACCCAGTATAAGGTAAATTTTCCGATTGGTTTAAGAATAAGGAACATATCCAGATTTTGTCTTGTGGGATTGGTGTATGGGTCGTGTAGTCTCTATCTACACCTTGCAGAGTCGATTACCTGCCAAAAGGTTACTGTTACACCTGTTTGAACTTCGGTTGTGGGCGCGACTGAGCAAGGGCCCAATCGAACGCGCAAATGTTCGCTTCCTACGTCCTGCAACGAAAGAAATGAACGCCAAAAAATCATGGCGATCTGTTCACAAATGAATTATTTTTTTACGAATTTACGCAAAAAAGATGTTCTGATGCTGAAAGGTGTTCGTTTGGTTTCCTTGGATGTGACCAACACTCTAATTGGGCTTCGGGAATCCCCTGGCCAAACATATCAGCGGATTGGTGCCAAACATGAATTAAAATTAGACGCCGACTTGATTCAAGAACGATTTCCAGCTGCTTTCAAACGTTTAGAACTCCAAAAGCCGGCGTTTGATTATGCGGGAAGTGGTAGTGTTCGTTGGTGGCGAGATTTATTGGATGAAGTTTGTGTGGAAGACAAGGACAATGTGAATTTTGGGCGGTTTTACGTGGATTTGTACAGACATTATTACATAGATGCCGCAGCATGGAGAATTCTCGATGAAAAGGTTGGTTGTTACGCATTTTCTTTGATTTTTAGGTTTAACACTCGTCCCACCTTACACTAGGTCTTTTCCAGATCTTCAGTTATTTTGATCGCTTCCATTCCCTCGGCCTCAAGGTTGGAGTAATTTCGAATTTCGATATGAGGCTTCGAACTATTCTTAGACACCTCAAGCTGCTTGATCGAGTCGATTATCTCGTTTTGAGTGGAGAAGTTGGAGTTCAGAAGCCGGATGGGAAGATATTGGAGATTCTACAGGAGAAATCTGGGATCCAAAGGAAGGACGAGATAGTTCACATCGGAGACAATGTTGAAAAGGATTACAAAGCTGCTTTGGATTATGGAATAAGGGCGATTTTATATGATCCAAAGAAGAAATTTGAGGATTGGAAGGAAATTCAGAGAATTTCAAGCTTCGAGGAGATGTTTTGATGTATAATATTGCGGATCATGAAAAAGTGCCAATAGTGAGGCTACCCATATTCTAGTCAACATCTGAATTTGTTTTTATATTATTTCAGTTACCTTTTTTACTATTGTGTATAAAGAACGTGAACTATTGAATACGCTGTAGGTTCTTTTGTGCGATAGGTTAATAGCCTGTAAATACCTTTCACTTACGTTACGAGTATTAATGGTTTAGTAGGATGGCGTCAAATCAGTCGCCGCCCAATCCGAGCACCTCCAAATTCGCAGTCGAATGTCCTCCAGAGAATCCGATTGAATATATCGAGTACAACGGAGAAGAACATCTTGTGCCGTAAGTTGTTTTATCTTTTATTCTCTTTGACTTTTAGGTGAAAATATAATACCTGAATTTATTACAGACCCCCTCGATTTGCCGATTTGATCACAAAGAATGCGGAGAAGATCCAATGGCGGCAGATTGTTGGCCAGATGACTCTTCTGGATCTGTATGATGATCAAGACAGCGCTGAAGTCAAAGAGGCCAAAAAGATTCTCCAAACAACCCAAGCAGTCAGAGATCAAGCCCGGGAAAAGGTTGAACCTGTCGCCGGACCATGGGCATCAGTTGCCAAGCTTATGTAGTAAGTATTTTTGATATCTTTTGTCTTGTCTTTTAGGGGGAAAGTATAATTTCAATTTCAGCCAATCATTACAAGAGATTGATGTTCTCCTGGATGTTTTGAGGATATCCAGGACACCCTACTTGAAGCCCGAGCAGGTCGCTTCAACTATGCCTGAAGATTTGACTGGAGAACAGCTCAATAAAACCAAAGGGTTCCATTTGGCGTCAAGACGGAAGGTATAGATAATATAATTATATTAGGCTAGTCAAGTACAACATCGAAGTTTTGTACCATTACTTTTTTAGGCATTTGACGAGGCCAAGAAGCTCTTAGAGATGTTTAAACACAACAATCGAGATATTAATGCGATGAATGAGAAGTCACAATTCTTCGATGAGCTGAAGAAAATGAGAGAAAATTGGAGAATTCGGAAAGTAAACGAACTCATATTTGGAGATCTTGGATACAGGTTATGTAAGCTTCCCTGTTCTTGGTTGTTATGTCAGTTTAGATGGCCCAAAGTTTCAACAATCAGAGGTGTTCGATATTTTTTGGAACCCTAAGGTGAATAACCAAACTGGGAAAGGATCCGTCCAAATCCAAGTCCCAAAACATCTGCAAAGGCGGACAAAACTGTCAGTCAGTGTGATGGCAGGTGAAGAAGGTTTTCGTAATTATTTTACTTTCAAGTTTAGACTCTCAAGAGAACCACGACCTAATCTTCGCTCAGAAAGATTTTTCTTATAATTTTGATGACTCCAGTTCTATGGTTGTTCCATGGGAAAATGCTCTGGAATGGGCACAAGAGAGTCTCATATGCAGGGATATATTCATTCAGGTGAGTTGACCAGGTTTTTTGGTGTGAAATTTGAGTTTAAATTAGATCATGTCAAGTGTAATATATAAATTTTTAGTTGACCAAAGAAGCGGTTGCCGAGAAGCATGTGTGTATCATCACAGACAACTCTTTGACCGTCTGTTTGTCCGATGGAATGCTCTTGAAGTTCGAAATGCATTATTTCCCATTCCAGGTACCTAAAATAATATAAAGTTTTTATTTTTTACCTATTGTTTTAGGATGGAGACATGCCAGAGGTCGGAGATCCGTATTTAAATATGAGTATGAGAGAATTATTTGTCTCAGATGTCATCAAACCCAAATATCGCCCTCAATTGTTTGTTGGAGCCCCATTATCAACTCTTCCAGAGGCCCTAGATCTTCGAGGAGCGCAAGGACTGTCTGCTGAAGAGGTGAGGAGTCTTATTTGAATTGGATTTATTTGATTCTTTTAGTTGATGATTATTGTTCGAGGACCTTATTTTAGGCATTTGACGAGACTTATTTTTACTTCTTTTGTAATATTGATGAGAATTTTGTTTTTGACATAGAAGGAAGATAGTAATACTATTATTTTCGGTTTTTTACAAATTTATTTCAAGACTAAATTTATTTTTAAAGATTTTTTGGTCAATGCATAGTATAATGTCCAAATATTTTTAGATAAAAAGCCGCTATCGTCCCCCTCAGCCGCTCCTGACTCGAATGATCCGTCGTTCCGATCATTTTATCCTGATAGATCGTGTCACTGAAGTCCTAAATCGTCATATGGTGCTCCGAGAAGACCCATCGCTAACATGGAAGTGGCTGAGGTGCACATCTATCTTCTCCATTATCTCATGTCAACTCCAAAGCCGTCCGGATAGTCACAATCGATTCAATTTTATGATCCAAATCGGCTCGAACGAAGTGATGGTGTTGACCAAAGAAAACATGGTGATCCAATGCTTCAGACAGATGCCATTGCTCAGCCAGGCCATTCATACTATGGTGAGAGGGTTTTTTGATAAGTATAGAGTTTAGTTGATGATTTGAGAGAGATTTGAAATTGTTTTAGGCATCAAGTTGTCAGCTCTACACGACCTCCAACTTTGCCCGCCAATATGGATGGCAAGTTCTGCATGCCAACAATAATGCCTACGGCAAAGATGGAGTTCCAGCACCCACCTTGTACGCCTGCAATCAAAGCTGCACAAAGTAAGCGATTTTGGGACTGGGTAAAATACTTTTTTACTCTTTGGTTCAAGGATAATATAAATTTTTGCTTTTCAGGCGGTTGTTCGCCCAATTTTTCGCCGATCATCGCTTACCGAAAGTGTTTCTGAAGTATGAAGATTGGCCCAAACCAAATGATGACCCATTATCAGATGAACAAATGTCATCAGAGGAGTTTTTGTTATCCTTCAGACCTGTAAATCTCAACAGAATACCCGGCTCCAGCTTCATGAAGAAGATTGAGTACATTCTGACCATGTTCCGCAACTAATTTTATTGTGATTATAGTCGTTTCATGTTCATATCGTTATAAATTATACTTGGATTTTTTGGGATGTTGTTTTAGATTACTAGAACATATTTTTGGAAATTAATTTAGATTTTTTTGGGGGCTTAGTACAAGTGATGGCATGGAAGTGGATGAGACATATTTTTGGCACTAATTGGATTAATATTTCTCTAAATTTTTGCAGTTTTACAGTCGGAAGGGAAGAAAATAGCCCCTCTAATTGATAAATCATGAGATTTCCTCTATGCCCTCGAGCATAATGCCCATCTAATGGCCCTCCAACAACTCCACACCACCTTCTTCCCCACCCGCATCACTTTTGCCCCCGGATATCCCCCATAATTGACGCTGTCCCCAAATTAATTCCATTCAAAGTTCCCCCGTTCTCGGGACGTTCCCTTTTTGGGGTCGTTCTCGGGCTCGCCTGAAAACGGCCGAAACGGCACTTGCGTGCGTCTCTTTGCCCTGAGGCACTGGGGAGAGGGGGGAAGGGAAAAAGTAATCAATAAAGCCTGAAGGCCTTATCAGGCACTGAGAAAGGGGGGCTTTCAACCCCGTCCGATTTAAGGGAAGGCGATGTTGTCGGGGGATTTTTGGGAAAAGTTGCGGGAAAATGGGAGTTTCCATGTTGCAAGAGTATCTGATTTTGGACTCTACGATTCTCCGGTGTTTCTTGTGCGTCAGACTTTTTATGGAATGTCGTTTTACACGTGTGTTTGACGTGAGACGAAGTCCAGATTCGGGAATTTCCGTGAATTTTTGTAAATAAGAATTGAAATGGATGTTAAAGTTGGAGACCACATTGCTAGTTAGTACAGTTTCTTGATGCTCTTTGGCAAGTTTTCGAGTAATTTTTATAGGTTTGACTTTGTGCTTTTACAAGTTAGAGCCCATTTATTTTGGTGACCTACTATAACATTTGGCTGTTATTTCAGAAGCCAACAGTGACCAAGAATTTCGAATCAGTACTTATTTTACACAGAATTAAAGCTGTCCTTTGTATCTTTCTTACAGTTTTGTTTTGGGTACCCCAAAAAATTTGATTACAGCCGATTAAATTATACATCATCATGAACAATATCGACGATAACTGTTCACATATTAATCTCTATTCTTTTTTTAAATATTTGTAAAAACGTTATTATTTTTCGTGTTGAACTTTACCATCCACTTCAACATTGATTTTTTACATTTTCTCAGGGGTCAGACATGTTCAAATTAATCGGTCTGCTCGGCTTGGTCGGTGTCCTAAATGGCCAGAATCTTGAATTTGGAGATAAGGTGAGCATGTCAACCGGCTGACGTCACATTTAAATATTTAATGAGAGTGTAACAGAGCAAAAAGGATGAAATATCAGCCATGATGACCTGTGTTTTCAGCTGTACCCCGACTCGCCTTACATTGACCTCATCTCCCGAGATATGGAGCACTTCCAGGGGCCATTGGGATTCGGAAACAAGTTCATGACAGGTCTGCTGCTTTACAATTTGTATTTTGGATATATGACCTTGTTTTAGATGGCTTTAGATAGTTAAAAAACCAAAAAATCATCTGATTTTTTTATTAAAAGATCATATAATTTTTATCTTATAAAGTAAGAGTGTTATAGGTGGAGCCGGCGAAGGAGACCAACAACTTCGACCGGAGGACTCGTTCGAGCATCGCGAGCAAGTCAAGAGCGACAATGTTCTGCCCGCTTACTGCGAGCCCCCGAACCCGTGCCCGGTCGGATATTCGGCCGAACACGGATGTCTGGAGGAATTCGACAACAGCGCCGAGTTCTCCCGCAACTACCAGGCCCAACAACAATGCCTCTGCGACCAGGAGCACATGTTCAAGTAGGACTTTTTTTATTTTATTTTAGTTGAATTTAGAGGGTGCAGATTGTAATTAAATTGGTTTAGCTGCCCTTCCAAGAACACCAACGAATTCGGGGACAATCTGGACGATATGTTGGAGAAGAACGGCCTTCATAAGAGCATGATCGCCAAGAAATTCCACGAGAAACGGTCCGAGGTGAGACTTGTTTGGCTTTCTCTCAAGTTTAGAAACATTTGACGTCCAATTTTAAACTCGCGTTTTACCTTGAACACCTTCAAAACTCCCTCTAATTTGGGCAAGTTTCAGTTCGAAGAGCCCCGTCGCCGCAAGCGCTCCGTGGCCTTCAAGCCGAACCCATATCTGCAGGGCGAGATCCTGCACAGTGTGTCCAAGAAGGATGGGCGTCGCTTGTAAATAATCCCTGATGTGTTCGTAATAACCGGACTTTTCACTTTTTTCCCTGTCGTCTCTTTATTCCCCGGCGTCTCTCGCTCTCTCTTCGATCCCAAAACATTGGAAAAACGCCATCTTTTCCAAAAAAAACGTCATTTTTTTAGAATAAAATGTCATCTTTTCCAAGGAATGTCATCTTTTTCTGGTGAAGTCACTCTAATGTCGGATGCAAATTTTAAAAAATTCAACCGTATTTTATGACACTTAATGTCATCCAACGATGAACGGAGGTTCCACAACACCCTCTCTGTTTAGCGCGATCCCTGCATAACGCGGTGTATCTCTCTCCTTCTCTGACTTCTCTGTCGACTCTCCTCACGTTGCGTGTTCCCTCTCTCCCCCATCGAGTAGTTGCTCTTAATTATTGCGGACCCAGTGATTTTAAAATAAACGTCATGTGTTAACATATGTACAATTATCATAATAAAACTCTATCTCTTTTGTTTAGCCGTTGGAAAAAAATTAATAAGGGAGTTTGCTCGAGATGTCATGTTTAAGGGCCTTTGCCTGTTCGCCCTCGCAGTAGATGACTTTAGATATAAGGGGAATTGTAATCTATACTTTATAAACTTTGAAAAAAAGCTTTAACTCCCATTGGCGTTGGAATTTATTTACAAATTGAGATCAATAGAGGGTTTGCATGATATAAAAATTTTAAAATTTAGGCAAAAAAATGACAGTGCTAAAGCTGAAGTGGGGAGGAAAGAGGGCGCTAAAACTAAGCATTAGACTAGAAATTACTCAAAAGGTAATAATTGTAACTACCATTCAACTAGGTTAACTAAAAAATTTTGAAAAACTCTGCCTAAGAACCGGAGAATGCGAAGAAACGAAGATATGCCTGGAAAACGATGAAAACCGAGGTAAGAAGTTCGCTTCAGTCGTCGTTGAATGGCTGGAGAGTGTGCCACATGGCCACGGAACGACGGGGAGTGGCCAGCATATCGGTCCAATGTTTGAGGCCGGCTCCGGTAGCCGAGGCCCCGATCATCACTTGGCCTATCCTTTCGTTCGATCCCACTCGGTCGTAGTCAGAGACAATCACGTGCAAATGGACTCGCTGAAAATGGATTTTGCCAATTTACTTGTAAGGTGGGAAAAATTGGAAGATAGGCTTCAATTATCCGTAAATCATCAAAATTTTGCAAACGGCAGCCTTCTAAAACGATTAGGCAATAATCCAAATCTTGGCCCTATTTTTGTGAATTTTGCCGGGAAAACGTCTCGGATGTCTTTAAAAATCTCGATCTCAATTGCTAAATTTTATAAATAAATTTTCCTACGTTTCTTAGATTCAAAATTTGCATACCTGCATTTTCTCGGGTGTGACGTCATAACTGAAGCTCTCATTATAATACGGATTGAGAGTTTTCATCTTGATGGTCGTCTTCTTCTTCTCCAATCTCTTATTTTGAGCCATCAAATACACTTTTACATAAGGATCTAGAATTTTGTTGCTTAAAATTCAAAAAGTCATCACCTCTGTCTACTAGAATATAAAAACTGACCTGAAAGACCGAGGACATCCATTTTCTTGAGGTTTTTGCATTCCATGACGACCACCGTTAATTTATTTTTATTCGGGACATATCTCAAGGCCAAGCAAACTTCGCCCAGTCGGTTTTCCTAAAGCGTTTCACACCTGATGCTACACTTACCGGAGGCGCTTCAATCTGAGCCCTTTTCTCTATTGTGACTGCCAAATCTATTTTGCCTAAGGGGATCGAGACTTGGCCTATCTAAAAATTACAATTAAACGTTATCTTTTATCCGAAAATTACCTGATCATGCTTTCCAAATCGATCAAAATCGAACACATTTAGAACCAAAGTTTGCCCGCCAATCTCGCTAAATGGCACCTAAAATACGGATAATTTAAAATTTGAATATTCGAAAATACCTAGTAAATTTTAATCTTCAAATTCTATTCTTAAAATCTGAATTTTGTTTAGATTTTTGCGACTTGCCTTGAATGTAAAGGACTCGTTGAAGACGGGGTTCAGCGATTTCCTTTGCACCTTTGTCTGGAATTTCTTTTTCTTGTCCGGCAATAAATAAACCTTCACATACGGATCCGAGGTACCCCCCAAATCCATGGCTGGCAAATTCTCGGCGCTGATGACAAGGACTGTCAGCTGAAAATTCAAAATTGTGAAAAGTTTGTCATCATGTTTTAATTTTTGCAAAGAAAAAGAAAATTATGCAAATTTTAGAAGAAAAGTTCTAGAAAATGTCAAAGAACAGGATTCCAAATTGTTTCAAAAAATATATTTGGTTGTGTTCCTTGATGTCAGACGCTGTAGAGATCGCAAATTTGGAGCCGGAGGCAAGAGAAAAACGGCTCTCCGAGAAGCCCTTGGAATATTTCAAACTGCTCAAAGACTGCCCTGATGTTGTCGCTATCCCGATTTACGATGTAGGCTAGCCATTTCCAGCAGTTTCAGGCACTTTAGCACTTCCAAAATTTAAATTTCCGTTTTCCCGCAATTTTTGGCATTGTGTTTCAGGTGTCGAAGTCTGCGTGAAAAGCTTGCGTAATGGTTCAAAAAGCCGTAATATTGCTCTCTGAACTTTCGTTTTCTGATTTCAGGAAGTGAAACGTCGCTGGGAACGGGCGGAAGAGCGTGTTAAAACCTTAGAGGAGCTGGTCAAGGGCGTAAAATGGGAGGAGAACTCGATCGAAGAGGACCGATATGACATTATCAGTGAGGTCATGGACAAGGCCATGCAGGGATTCGAAATCAACGAGGAGCATGAGGTAAAAAATCGAATTTTGAGATTTTTATGGGTAAAAAAATAAAATTTTGGGGCTTTCGACAAAAATTTCAAAATTAAAAAGTTGAATATTTAAATTTTCAGAACCGAAAAATCAAATTTGGTCATCGAATTTTCCTCGAGGCCAAGATGTTGTTGGGGATTAACCATGCCTTCGACCGAGTTGAAGCCATTCTCAAGGACTTCTTTGCCTTCCACAATGACAAGACTGGAGCCGCCTACGAAAGGGATGATTTGAGGATGGAAATTAGACTTATGGACGCCTGCTTCACCGAAGTCCACACTGGATTCCTCAAGAGTTATTTGGATATGGAGTTGTGAGATTATTTTAGATTAAGATTCAGAAAATTATATTATACGGACATCAGATGAATAAATTTTAAACGCTTGTTTCTGGCGGGTTTTACTTACCGCATTCTTGTCAAAGTCATAGTCGAGCTTGAAGGAGAGGTACCCCAGGAACTTCTTCTCCTTCTCGTCCTCTTTATCTTTCTTTTTGGTCGTCGGGGTCCCAATCGCTGACATTTGGGGCTGAAATTCGATTATACAAACGTTTTTATTCTTATTATGCATTCAAAAAGGCATGAATACGGAAGAAAGGAGGGTGAGACAGATATTTAAGACCAAATTTCTGAATTTTATATTGATTTAGATCAAAGAAGTGATAAATTTTATATTAATTTAGGTCAAAATTCATAAAAATTCTTAATTTTCCGGCCAAATAAGAATGCGTTGAGCAGCATTAAGTAGTAAATAACATGCTAATGGCAAGAACAAAGTATATGAAGCCTTTGTTTTTTCTCGATTTGTCATCCTTTTCACCTCAAAAAATCCCATTTCCTCGGACTAATGGCCCACGTGTCCAGCCCCACACAATACAGCCAAAATGGGCGCAAGATGTTCATGGAGATGGGCCGGATTTGTGTCGCCGTTCAGCCTAATAATTTTTGGCGAAACCAAATCCCCCGCGGGCATTGTCCAAATAATCTCGATTTGGGCAAATTTAATTCGTTTTTTGAGTGAAATCTGGCCATGAAAAAGAGCGCTCTTGGCCCAGAAACTTTTATCCTTTTGTCCCTAAAAAAAGGCCTGAGGGCATGCGGCGGGCGCCCCTTTCCCTTTTATGCGCTTTTTGTGGCCAGAAGAACGTGGAATTTATTATTTGCTGAGACGCGGCCGCAAGAAGTTGAACTCAGTCGTTAAATAAAAGCTTCATCACATAGTATACTGGATAAAAATAGAGTTATCAGTCATCTATCGCGTCAAAAAATAAAAAAAATCAAAAAAAAAGTAGCAAAAAGTATTAAATTATTCAAATTGATTATTTATTCTGGAATCCATGCAAACTCGCCTGGATTATGCATGGATTGCAACTGCAGACGGATTATCTTCCCATATTGTTCAGAAATTCGGCCAAAGAAAACCGAAGAGAGCCAGGCGACCACCCATATTGGGCATGATGGATAATATACGAAAGCGGTTCAAATGGCAAAATTCGAAGAAAATTCAAATGTCAGAAAGGTGTAAATGCGAGCAAAAAATGTGAAAGGGACCAACTCCCAAAGTCACTTTTGCAGATTACAATGAGAAACCTTCCAATTCCGGGGGTTCCTCCCACTTTTTATCCCTTTTCTCAATCTCCTCCGGTTCATTTCCCTTTTGGCTATAAATCTATTTTTTTGGATGATAAAATAAGTCTTCTGAACTCTCACATGTAAAGTTTACTGCTCCTTTAATCGAGTTGTGAAGTGCGGAGACTTAAGGACCACTTCTTTACTACTCTTTACCAACTTTTCTCTGAAAAAAAGTCGCTTCTCAAAAAGCCGAACATACATAATTAACATAGCCGACGATGCCTGAGGGCGAAAAAGGAACGAAAAAAAAAGTTAAAAAATGGAATTTGAATAAAAAATTTAGAGAAAAAATGCTTTATTTTACAAAAAGATCTTAAAAAGTAGCCCTTAAATTGTAAGCATTCCTTAACGCAGTCATTTTGTTTGTCATGTGCCCCTATGTATATCCAGTATTTTCTTTTCAACGACAAAATCTTGAGCAGTCACAGAATGAATAGTATTTACATAAACGAGAGAGCCAAAAAAGGAAAAAAAAAGATTACATTAGGGACCAAAAAAAGGAAAATTCAAAAAAATGGAGGGAGCAACTGAAGGGATGACATATCTTTTTTTGAAGGTTCAGAGATGAGAAAAGTTTAGGGGAAAATTTCGGTAAAATACGTGGTTTTCAACTCTGAAAAACTAATAAAAAACTTCAAATTTGATGGACAAAAGGTTCGATTTTAATAAAAAATTATATGAATGACCACTGGGAAATTTTAATCCTGGAATTTCTCCAATTTTCCACAAAAAAATTGTCAGATTTTTTTTGAAATCACAGTAGACTTCTTTGAGATACTGACAAAAAAGGTTTTAAAAATTTGGAGAGCAATGCAAGTACGCAAGACCCTAAAAATGTCGCGTAGAAATGCCTGGAATTCCCCTTAAATTGGCCGTTTTCATTTTTCGTCGCGCGAGGTCAGAATCCAGGTCTGATTAGCGGTCCAAGCCCTATTTCCCCTCCGGGTTTCCGTCTCAGTTTCCCCTTTTTTCGCCCTAACAAGCCTCATGCCCTGCGGGCTTTGGCTTGCTTAAGGCTTTATTTTTTTCTCGTTTTTTTGCGCATAAATATCGAAAAACAAAATAAAATGCCCGAGGGGATTGACAATGAGGCCACATTTGATACACTCAGGAAATGATGACTGCAAAAGTGTGCAAAAATTGCACTCAAATCTGCCAAAATAAGAAAGAACGGCCTCTGAAGCGAGACAAAATTGGAATTTTTTTTATTTCCATATCAACATGGGAGATTTAATGGATTCCGCGGGGGGAGAAGAGCCTGCTGTTATGTCATAATGCAAATTCAGAACGTAAGTTTCACTAGAATCATGGATAATTTATAAAGAAAAAGCTTTGGAAGTGCTGAGTCAAAAATAATATTAAAAATAGAATTGTTTTTACAATTCGGAGACGTATTATGAATAAAAAAGGGCTCAAATTCCGAGTATTATATTACCAGACAAGGCATTTCCTTGTATTTGGTAGTGTGGAAAACTGTGTTTTTTTCCGGGGAACTCCTATTTTCCCTAAAAATAAAAAACTGTCAAAAATAATTGTAGACATCTTAAAAAGTAGCAGGTTCCCCTGAGGCATTAATATTCGAAAACAAAATTCAATTTCACTCCTGGGTTACCATGGTAAAGGTGAGATGTTTCGTGGCGATATGGAATACATAGCGTTCATTTCGACTAGTAATTTAATTCGTTTCTCGGGATTACACTTACAGGGGAAATACTCCAAGTGCGACGCTTAGATTTTCTTTAAATTTTGCACACACGTCGGGTATGAACCAAATATCAATTCCTGAAAGTTTTAGCTCGCGCTTTGCGGGCGCGGCCGAGATATCGAACGATTTTTGCCGCCGAGAGAGCACGCTAAACGTGGAGAGCGGTCAGAGAGAAAATCGCTTTTTGGTCATAACTTTGGCAGTTTCGTGCGAAAAAATTTGATTTTTTGTAGAAACATTATCCTTTACGGTAGAAATTGGCATGAAAATTTTCGTGCCGAAATTCGGCAAAAAGTCCTTAATTTTCGCCGACTTTCGATCTAAAAATCTCGGTTGTTTCTGCAAAGCGCGAGCTAGGATTCTCGCATATATCTTAGAAAAAATTATTCTAAATTTGTGCCAAGTTTCATCAAAATCTGAGCGTCGCACTTGGAGTACTTCCCCTGTTAATTTAGGGCTAAAAAGTTTTATTTTTATTGAAAATGTCGGACTTGAAAGCTTTTTTGCGAACTCTAAGGATGTTTTTGGTATAGAGAAGGATTCGATTACAAGTTTTCAACAATGCTGATCAATTTTTTAGCCATCTAACCCAATGAAAAATCTCCACTTTTCATCTTTCCAAAATGCCTTTCTGCTGATCAGATATGAGCCTTTTATTAGATACTGTAGCAGGGCAAGTTGCCCGTTACATCCTTTGACTCTTTGTCATAACAAATAATCGTCGTATTTGAATGGCCCTCCAGAGATCTAATAGAATTTTTAAGTTCATTTCTGTGCTTTTACACGAGTAAAGGTCATGTTTTCTTTTTTTGAGACGGAATGCGGGATCAAAGGATTCCAAACTTTTGATTTTTACGTTAACTTTTTGTTATGTCAGATAATGGAAGGGGAATATTTTTAGATTAGAGTATGGATCATTAGTAGAGAAAAATTTCACAAGAGGTCAAAGGCTAGATCTTATGAATTGCTAAAAATTTGAGGGTTTTAGGATGGGAGTCCTTTTTTCCCTTGTTGATTTATTAAGAAACTAATCGTCAGATTGAAGACAATTCTTTCATAGTACCATGTACCATTAGACAACTCTAAGAAATGGGAAATTACAGTAACCTCAAGCTTCCACAGCAAACCCTCTCTTCGAAATCCTCACCTGACTTCTGAAGAGCCAACTCATCGTGGTCCTCGCCCTTGCACGACCCTCCCAATTCCAGTGGTCCTCTCTTGCCCAAACCAGATGAAGACGTCGGGCCCAGTCTTTCCTTGGCCATAAAACTCCCGGCCCTTTCTCGTCTATTTATTCGGCCTCCAAATGAATGAATTCCACACCGGAATTCAGAAGGAAGGGCTTCGAGACTGAAAACAAAAAAAGCGAATTGGATATTTGCAAACTTCTCCGAGGAATATTAGTCGCGCGAATGGGGCCAAGGCGCGGGGATGGGCCACTAATTCGGCTCTCTTGTTTTTTGGGCCCTCTGGGAATTCACAGAGGGCCGATGGGGAAAATATACAGAGAATGAGGGATTACAATGACTTACAACAGAAGCGAAGGGAAGAAGATAAGCTGAAAAGAAGATCAGGGGAAAAAGTGGTGTCTGAAATTACAGTTGGAGATCTAGATATGGAGAATGGACTCTAAAGAAGTCAACAAAATATTTTGTCAAAAAATATTTTTTGGTAGGGGAATTGCCCAAGGTAAGACCCTCAAAATTGCCTTTAAACTTTGCCTCCTTATTCTGCGTTGGCCATATATACATTAATTTCTTCAAAGACTGTAAATTTGTGGTAATTTTGTAAAGCTAAAAATCAAAGTCACCATTTTTTTTGGGAATTGCGAGCTTTAATTTTTTTCGGTGATTTCCGCCTTATAATTATAAAATTGATATACTGCGCGTCAAAAGTTTGGAACAGGCCGGATCTTCTTTGCGGCTTGAGATGGGAGTTTCATTTCTTTTTTATTAGAAGCTCCATGTATTAGGAACCTCAATGAATACATAGCCATGGAAATCAGAAAGCTCGTTGGAATTTAAAAAAAAAATTTTAAAAATAAGTGCGTCAAAAGTTTGGAACAGCTTTTGGAAGGTGATTATAAACTTCGGGATAGAGGCAGGTATCCTCGCATTTAGTATTTTTGGATGATGCAAGGAATCGGAATGCCAAAGGCATACTGATTTTCATCGATAAACCCAAAATGAAAAAAATGCTTATTGAGCCAAAAACTACGGTCAAATTTGCGAAAAAAGGAATTTTTTGGTTTGGGTTCTCTATGTTATCGGTGTGTAAACGTTCTAAAATATTTAATGTGGTCGCACAATTGTACAAAGGCACTCAGGTCTTCGCATAGGAACCATATCCGCACAGCATAATTTATGAAAATTTTGAATTTTGCTATGAATCTTTATTTAATGTATTTTATATTTTTCATAGAGCGGCTTAGAGGCTAATTGGCTTTAACACCGTTATCGTGGAATAAAAAGGTGTCTTCAAGATGCAGAACTTTCCCACTGTTTGGAACATCAAGGCCACATCTTTAAAAATAGCGGGTATATGAAATGTTAATATTCCCATATTTTTTATCCTGGATTTGAAGCCGCTGCATGGCTCAAAACTAAGTGCCTTTATCGTTATCACACCGATACAGTATTATAAACCAACTCTCCGAATTATCACGCCACAAATCCGGGTCAGATATGAATATTGATTTTGGGGACAAAAAATTTTTTTAATATCTGAAAGATGTGGCCTTGGATGTTGCAAATACCGTGGATTTTTGTTGCTTGAAAATACCTTTTTATTCCACGATGACGGTCAGAAAGCCAATTAGCCTCCAAGCCACTCAATAAAAAATATAAAATACATTAAATCAAGATTTATAGCAAAACTCAAAATTTTCATAAATTATGCTGTGCGGATATGGTTCCTATGCGAAGACCTGAGTGCCTTTGTACAATTGTGCGACCACATTAAATATTTTAGAACGTTTACACACCGATAACATAGAGAACCCAAACCAAAAAATTCCTTTTTTCGCAAATTTGACCGTAGTTTTTGGCTCAATAAGCATTTTTTTCATTTTGGGTTTATCGATGAAAATCAGTATGCCTTTGGCATTCCGATTCCTTGCATCATCCAAAAATACTAAATGCGAGGATACCTGCCTCTATCCCGAAGTTTATAATCACCTTCCAAAAGCTGTTCCAAACTTTTGACGCACTTATTTTTAAAATTTTTTTTTTAAATTCCAACGAGCTTTCTGATTTCCATGGCTATGTATTCATTGAGGTTCCTAATACATGGAGCTTCTAATAAAAAAGAAATGAAACTCCCATCTCAAGCCGCAAAGAAGATCCGGCCTGTTCCAAACTTTTGACGCGCAGTATATCATGCCAGTTTCAGAAAACTCAGAAGCACTTCTTTTTTCGTCTTTTAAGACTTCTAACTGAAATAAAACAACAAATCATCCAGAAATTCAGACTGATAGTCGCACAGCCCATCGTTCTTTATAACCAAATTGAATAGCCTTGAATCAAAAATTAATTTAAATTCCATTTTCGAAAATATTAAATCAGCTGCAAGAATTCAAATAAAAATTGCCCCAGGGGTTGTGTCAGAAGCTGTTCAAATTGAAGCAATTTTCAAAATAAAAACCTCAAAAAATGAAAAAGAAGCCCTCAACAGGAAAAGATCCCACGAAAAATCTCAAGAATTCTTTAGCTTAATCTTGCACTTGAATATTAAGATAAATGTAAAATAATGTGAGAAAGGGAGAGAAGACGTAGGTTAGAGAATTGGCAAAGAGATGTGATTAGACGCTATCACAATGCAAATATCAAGCTGTAAGGGCTCCGATTACACATTGTTTTTTTAGTTGAGGAGAGCAGAAAACAAACATCTGCTCGTTGTAGTATGTTGTTTTACATCAGAGGACAGATGGACAAACAGAACCTGCAAAAGGGTAATTAATTTGAAAAATTTTGTGATAAAACCCATTAATTTTCAGGTTTATTTCTGACATCAAAAAATTTTTTCATCATTTGTGGTGTGTTGACGACACTTCTTCTATTATGACGTATCTTATAATATCGTAAACAGCTACTTAAAAGTCATCTAGCAGCTCATGATGACTAAAAAATACAAATGAAACCTACAATCTAAAAAACCTTTTGTTTTATCCCAATTCCGTTTCTTGCTAGAAATTTCTTGTTTTGTAAACTACTAATGACATTGGTCTCCTATATAATACCATAAACAATCACATCGACCCATCGTAACCCACTAAGAGCATAATATATATACCTGATGCCTACTACAACATAACCTCTTAAACTTGATCCCGTAACCAACCAGATGTTTCGAAAATACCCCCAGCCCCATTATTATTTACCCACACGGCATTTTACGCACATACTCAAATGCCACAGTAAACGTTTACCTCTAATGTAAAGTGTAATATGACTAATAAACCGTGATCAGAAAAGTGGCATTGAAGCTCTAAAACAACAAGAAATGGCAATTCCCTGCGAAAAATCGAATAGGCACTATACAATTACTCAACTGCGAGGCAATCCTTTATTTATGGCAATTAAATCGCCTAAAGTAATATAATTCCTCCCGGTTTAATGGGCCAAAAAATAAAAAGACTCCAAAAAACAAAAACACCCCAAACATGGACGGAATTCCGCCACACGTGAGAAGGGAAATAAATTTTTAAGTATTCGAAAAGCCCTCGAGGCAAAAGAGAACCAAAAAAGGGCCATGCAATGTATTCGATATGACTTTTGTAGCCGAATATTTTGTTTTATGGGGCCGAGTGTATATAATTAGTGGTCTTGAATGGAGTTTGAAGGAATGTAAAGCGAAGAGAATGCATTTCAGATGAGATATTACAATAAAAATATTATAAATGTGATTAAATGTCATCTTGAACTAAAAATGTAATTGCTCGAAGATAGAACCTCGGATCTTCTTCAAATTTTGCACAAGTAATGCATAAGAACTACAACTTAAGATCAGAGATCTTTAGCTTTTGCTTTACAGTGCCAGCCAAGATACTCATCCATCTTTAAAGGCGATTTATTACAGAAAACTAATAAAATTGGCCATAAAAAATGTCTTCCAGTCTACTGAAAGTTACTCAGTAATCTTCATGAAAAAATGCGACATTCACATCTTCAATTACGTCAAAAAACATTCAAAAAATAATCAAGAAAATTACATTACACTTGACATTTAATATTCAAAATTCCAAAAAATTTCTGCCTTGATTTTGATAAGAAGAAAAGTGGATAATTATGCAATCAAATCAAAGCAAAATATCTGCAAAAAATCAATCTCGACGCCCACAGTAATTTTTCTGTGAAATAAGGGCAGAAAAATCAGCAAATAAGCAGAATGAAAAGAAAGTAATCACTCACCTCATTATCACACTTTGTGAAAGGTATACCGATTTTTAATCGCTCCAAATATTTTAAAATGGCCCCAACTTTGTGTAATGTCACCATGAAGGCCCAGAAGAGACCATTGTCCTTCGAAGACCAATTGGCGGCAGCTGATAAGGTAAGTTCAATATTTACTTTATATTATATAGTATTATTTAATCCGTATAATAATTTGTATTTTACAAAATTTGAGGAATTATGTTTTTATTTTTGATATTATGTAATTAAAAAATTTTTTTTTTAAAATTAAACCGTGATTTTGATTTTTTAGTAATTATAATGTCTTTAGTTTGCCTTGATCCAAAAATTTATTCAAAACTTATTTTTCTGTTATTTCAGCCCATTGTTAAGCGGCCCAAGGTCGTTGCGAAGTCAGCTGCGCCCGTTCAGAAGCCAGTGGAGGCCCCAGTCCAGCCCCAAAATTCTGAAAAACAAGTGGTCGAGGGTAAGCCATTTTTTCTATTATTTCGGATAAAAAATATTTTTGTCCATTTTTAACACTTGATATTTCAGAATCCTTCTACGATCCCACCACTGGGCGTAAAAGTGGTCATTGCCCGGGAGTCGGCCGCCCGATCCAGCCCAAGAAGCCCTTAGGGCACGAGACGAATCTGGAAGGCCGTACAGTGCGGGAACTGGAATTGTTGTTTAGTTACAACAAGAAGATCAGAGAAGAAAAGGACCACATTTGGGAAGATGTGGCGAGGAGAGAATTCTCCATCAAGCTGGAGAAAAGGGCAGAAGAAAGCTGGTACAGCTATTTTAAGGTGAGTAAAAAAAATTTTATTTTTGAGTATATTTTTTATAAAAAAAGTAAAAATCAGAAAAAATGAACATGATTTTTGAAATCAGCACCATTGAAAACCCCTAAATCAAGTATTTTTAGAAAAAAATCAAAAAATTATTTTTTAACACTACTACGAAGTAAAAAATAGCCATAGGGAAAATAATAAAATTTTTGTAAAAAACAAAAAAAAAATTATTTTACTTGTGAATATTTATTGATTTTTTACAATTATTTTTTCAGAGAACACAGTCAGCTGAGGAAGCCAGACTGTCCGAGCTGGCTAGCCGAATCTCGGCGAAACAACAGCAGGCCAATGAGAAGGAGAAGACGACCAAGGTCTGTAATACGGTCGCTTCTCAAAAGAAGAGAAGGTCGAGCAAAGCCAGCGGATCGACGGAGAAGAAGACCAGTGGGAAGGTCGAGAAGAAGAAAGCCCCTCCTCCCTTGATGCGAAAGGCAATGAGAATGGCCAAATCAATGAGGAGGTAAAGTTTTTTTATCCATTTCATTTTTTCATTCCGGTTTGTAATATAGAAAATTTTTTATATGTAAATATTTGTTGCTTTTTTTGTGTCATTGTTTTTTATTTTAATATTGTAATTTTTCATTGTTAATAAATTTTTTATAAAAAACGTCATCGGAATGTATTTTTGATTCGAAAAACTTTGTTTTATAAAAATTGGCATACTCCAAATGTAAATCTTGGATTTCCAAGCTACATTTTCCCAGAATTCCCTCGGATCGGTCGATTTCCCAATTCAAATGTCCGAAGAAGAGGAGATCGTGTATTCTCCGCATGTTGCGGCGGCTATGCAGTCTCTGATTTTGTTCACAATGCTCGTGAGCACGGGTCTGATGGTCATCTCGATTGTGACCGCCTACAAAGTGCGGAAGGGAAATAAGGAAATCAAGTTGAAGGAGCTGGTCGAGAAGACGGTAATGGACCTGAAGAAGGAGCGAGACAAGTTGGAGGTCAAACCGTGAGTTCTTCACGAGCCTTATTAGGAGAATTCTCATTAATTATTTGTCAAAAGATCATAATTTTTGGCTATTTTTGTAATGGATAATACACTGCTCCACGAAATGATAGACGCACCCTGTTTTTAGCGATTATCTTCCTTGTACTAAATGATATCGAATTATGTTCAACAGATGAAATGTGGCAAATTAAACGAGAATTCATGTCCCGTAGCGATTTTGGAACAAAATTTTGCCTTGACTGAGATATGACATTTTTAGACTTTTTTGGGGTCCACAAAATGATAGACGCAATTAAGTAATTTTTTGTTTATTTAAAAGAATTTTGAGTTAACCTGCTCTTATTACACTTCCTCGTGTTCTCTGTCGTATTAGAAAGGTAATTACATTTATATCCGCTGTACTTCATCGACGCAGTGGCCTTATGAGCCATTTCCGACCTTGTACATGGGGTAAAAATTCGTTTGAAAAAAAATTTGATTAACGATTTTGCTTTCGCCAAAAAACCATCTTAAACCATCATAGATTACTAGTTGCAAATATAAGACATAAAATAAACCAATACCGATTCGCTTGAAGTCATTTAATCGACCATTAAGTTACCGTATACCTTCTACAGTAACCTTCAAAGGCTCTAAAAGTACAGAAGATTACTATCGATGTCAATTTTTTGCTCAGAAAATCAAACTCAGCATGTTAACAAACCTAAAACCGCAACTTATTGCCTGCTTAAATGTCATGATGATTGACAGATGATTGATTAAAGATAAACGTGTAAAAACAAGCCTATTTTTGTGAACTTTTTTTTGTCGAACGACGTTACCGACTAAAGGTATTCTGTAACGGCGGATGATTAAAACATTACGTTTTCAGGCATGCTCAGTTCGAATTTGCAAATTAAATTTTGTCATTCTCTTTGATCGCCTTGGTATTTCGGGGGTCTAAAAGTATTAAGGTAGCTAGTTGTTGAAGATGATATGCCAAGAAAATGCTCGGGATCCTTGAGCAAGCCGTTTTTTTCATCAGTGAGATCTACACGTATAATGTGATAGTATTAGCTAGTTTTTCGCCCAAGAAAACAGAATCACCTACAGTTTTTTTCAAACCGAATATTTACCTCATGTACAAGGTCGGAAATGGCTCATAAGGCCGCTGCGTCGATGAAGTACGGCGGATATAAATGTAATTACCTTTCTAATACTACAGAGCACACGAGGAAGTGTAATAAGAGCAGGTTAACTCAAAATTCTTTTAAATAAACAAAAAATTACTTACAAGGGAAGTACTTGAAGTGTGACGCTCAGATTTTGATGAAACTTGGCACAAATTTAGAATATTTTTTTCTAAGATATATGCGGGAATCCTAGCTCGCGCTTTGCAGAAACAACCGAGATTTTTAGATCGAAAGTCGGCGAAAATTTTGGACTTTTTGCCGAATTTCGGCACGAAAAGTTTCATGCCTATTTCAACCGTAAAGAATAATGTTTCTACAAAAAATCAAATTTTTCCGCACGAAACTGCCAAAGTTATGGCCAAAAAGCGGTTTTCTCTCTGACCGCTCTCCACGTTGAGCTTGCTCTCTCGGCGGCAAAAATCGTTCAATATCTCGGCGGCGCCCGCAAAGCGCGAGCTAAAACTTTCAGGAATTGATATTTAGTCCATACCCGATGTGTGTGCAAAATTTAAAGAAAATCTGAGCGTCACACTTGAAGTACTTCCCCTGTTAATTGCGTCTATCATTTTGTGGACCCCAAAAAAGTCTAAAAATGTCATATCTCAGTCAAGGCAAAATTTTGTTCCAAAATCGCTACGGGACATGAATTCTCGTTTAATTTGCCACATTTCATCTGTTGAACATTATTCGATATCATTTAGTACAAGGAAGATAATCACTAAAAACAGGGTGCACTGCGGGTCGGGTCAAGTTTTTTTCATGGGGTGGTCAAGTCTTTCCCCTAATATTATTTTTTCCCCGAAATTCAGACTGTTATATGGGAGGTTAATCAAGGTAAATCTGGTCAGTTCTTGTTGATTATTTCAAGAACAAGTCTTATTCTATTTTTAGAAATCAAATTTGATTGAATTACGGTGTGGGTTTGCCTCAATTTTTAGCATTCTTTGGGGGTATGTATTCTATACCTAAATGATCAATTGTGAGACAGTTTCAAGTCTGATTTACGATATCGTTTCCATTTCACCTTCGGACGTACGCCACCTGTCCAATAAAGGTAAGTAACTGTGAATCTGGTAGTCCGTTTTCTAGTAATTAAAGATTTTGTATATTATACTAGGTACTTTTGAAGATTTTTGTTGAGATTTGCCAAGTTTTCGGCCTGGATTAGATTATTTAGCGTAATATTGGTCTCTAGTGCCTATAAAAACGTAAGTGGACAGGTTTCTCCTTCTCTTTTAGACTTTTTCTTTGTGTCCAAAGTTGATGCAGATTTTAGGTAGAGATGAAATTCAACGCCCAAACTATGCGGAATTTTCATAAAAATCAAAGAAAATACTTTCGAGGATCATCAAGCGAAGCAAAAATGTGTTTGAGACCAATCTAGCGTTTTTTTCAGGCGGATGTTATACATGATCCCTGTAACGTATAACATCTGGATCACATCTGTGAAGACCTCTGGTGATGGAAAACGTGGTTAGGACAGTAAAATTAATATGTTGGACGTGATTTTGAGGGAAAACCAGGCAAATCCCGTACAAAATTTTCTGAATAACCTAGAATAATATACAAAATCTTTAATTACTAAAAAACGGACTACCAGATTCACAGTTACTTACCTTTATTGGACAGGTGGCGTACGTCCGAAGGTGAAATGGAAACGATATCGTAAATCAGACTTGAAACTGTCTCACAATTGATCATTTAGGTATAGAATACATACCCCCAAAGAATGCTAAAAATTGAGGCAAACCCACACCGTAATTCAATCAAATTTGATTTCTAAAAATAGAATAAGACTTGTTCTTGAAATAATCAACAAGAACTGACCAGATTTACCTTGATTAACCTCCGATATAACAGTCTGAATTTCGGGGAAAAAATAATATTAGGGGAAAGACTTGACCACCACATGAAAAAAACTTGACCCGACCCGCAGTGGGGTGCGTCTATCATTTCGTGGAGCAGTGTATATTTTACAACTGCAAGCCCCTTTTCTATTATTTACTCTGAATTTTACAGAATCAACTACTAGTCGTCGCTATATCCAAACTAATTTATAATCGACATCACCTCTGTTTTTGATTATTTCTTTGAATAAATTTATAAAATCTCAATTATCATCCATAAATTTACTAACAACCTATTATTGTCATAACAAAGGAGATCTAAACAGTGGCAGTTTCGTGTTGGATCCACCCGAATCTGCTTGGTGGCCATATTCTGGCCATCACTTTGACCTGGACCAATCCCAAAGGAACCGGCCCAATATGTCTGGAGTCCTGCGATTGGTCGGCGTTATCACCGAGGAGGAAACAATGGCCTGGAGGGACGCGTCTCAATGGGGCTTCGTATTCTTGTTCCACTTCGATCTGAAATAATCGACGATTAAATGTTTTACTATGCCTTGTATAATATAAAAAATAGTCATTTTATTGGCTTCATATCCAATACCAGCCCTCTCAATCGCCACTCAGACCTTCCTGATCACAATTAACTCACCTTATCCAAGGGCATATAAGCAATTCTTTTGCACAACAAAACCCTCGGCTCAACCGGACTCATCGAACAAACAATATCCCCGGCCTTCAGCTTCCCCTTCTTCACGGATATTCTCTCTCCAATCACCCAATCGCCATCTCGGAAAGTCGGTATCATCGAACTTCCCCGGCAAATTATCAGTTCTCCGAGATGTTTGTTGATGACATAACAGGTCGAGTAGAGGTAGACGAGGAAGCGGGCTCGTTTAAGCGTGAACTGAGATCGTATTCCGGCCCATACCGACATCACTAAACACATCATGTCATCAATAAGAAATTTTTTTTTATTTTGTATTTACGAATGAAATTACTCTAGACAAATTTATATTAAAATATCCGAAAACTCAGGCCAAGACCAGTAAAAAGAACAAAAAACAAAACAAACCCACTTTAGCTTTCATTATTTTATTCCCGAAAGTAAAAATGAACATCAGTGCTTCAACATTCAAAAGAAACATAAACCTGAGATCTGTATATCTGGGAAATTATCGTATTTTACTCGGATATGTTTTATGATATGACGAATTCAGCCAAAAGAGGGAGATGATCTGACCCGCATTCTTGATTGGGCATGGGGCCGACCAATTTGTCAATTTCACCGAGCGATGGGAGACGGAGTCTTTGGAATAATTGGATGCGATCTTCTTGCGGCGTGCCACCTGGACCTGCCTGAAAATAATCACAAATCATTAGTCCATCCTTCTTAAACCAAAATCAACATAACACCCCGAAAAAAAAAGAAAAAAATCAAAAAATATTGCATTGTAGAATAAAAAAACCCCGAGGTAGTCTCATAAAATCGAGTATGAATCATCATGAAATGCCTTGAAACCATTCATTTAGATAATTCTACCAAAACCCACAAAGCCAACCCCATACTTACCACCCCTTGATAGAAAATAAAGTCCGGGCACCCAAAATCTAAATGTCTGGTGGAAACCTCCGGCTGTCCCTTCTCAGTTCTGTGTTCATACGCCGAGAGGAATTTCATTGGGTGGCTGTACGAAGTTTGTTCATTCACAAAACCTATAAGACCAAAAACGTATAAACTTTTACATTATCCATAAAACCCTAGATATCAAATCCTACCCTTTCTTTCTAGTCGTGTGCAATTATAAGTCAATCCAATCCTTGATGGTTTAACATCGACCACGTGATACTTTGATTCTTTCATACATTTATGGGGACTAAGAGCGAGGTGATAAGCCATCTTTTTCGACACTCTAAGAATGCCCTGTCTGACAAAGTCGTATAACAGCGACCGCGGGTCCATATTGAAGTCTCCACAGACAATATTGCCGACAAACTTGGGGTCAGTGTGATTAGTATTCTCATGTATCCTGTTTAAGAGGATAATCAGTTGTCCTAACTTCAGATCTCCTCTCCTCATGTTGAATAATATGTGAGTGTTGATCACATTGAACCTCAGACCTGATTTCAGATGTTCAAAGCGGAGCAATTGACCTAAAAACAAAATCAAATCAAAAATTTTGAAACCCACCAACATTATCCTTGTTGAATCCATCTACTTTATGATTGTAGAAGATGTGTTCATGATCCCCTTCAATCCTCTTTAATTCTTTCAGATTGTACGCGATCATACATCCATCAGGGTTTCCATTGCCCCTTGCCGTGTAAATATAACCAAATCCTCCTAAAAATACCAAAAAAATTATCCTATTCAATCAAACGTTGTATTATACGGCCTAAAACAACTTACTTTCGCTGAAAAAAGAGCGGAAATGTGTCGTAACATATTTCTCTTCGACCTCTTGAATGCAATAGATGTCAGCGTAATTCTCTCTGAAGAATTTGCACAACTTCTTCCATCGAACAGACCATGGGAGACTGGATTCATCGCAGGATTTATAGAGATGTTCGCAGCGAAGACGAGTCGACTCACAGAGAACGTTGTAAGTGCAAACAGAGATTGGAACTCCATTAGGGGGCAGTGGATTGCTCTAAAAACACAAACATCAAACAAAAATATCAAAAAACTTTTTAGGTATTAACCTCAAGTACAATATCTAAAATCATACCTTTTTAGCCGGAACCATGCACCTTCTAAGTTTCCCGCCCATTCCTTGTTTATTTCTATTGTCATCGGACACATTTTCTATCAAAACAACATCGTCTTCTTCCCTTTTGTTACCTAAATCAACATCCATGGCTTCTTCTTTGGGCTTCGGATCAACCTCCATAGGTTCCTGTGAACTAACTGGTTGATCGTTAGGGGCCTCAGCAAGCTGTTCCCTTAGAAATGCAGCTCGTTTCTTTTTTGCTTTCCTGCCGCTTGTTTTAGTGGTGGGCGCAGAAATATTAAATTGTTGTGTCTAAAAATACAAAAATCAGATAAAATAATCGGCAAAAATAAAGAAAATTATCCAAACACTTACTACGACTGGTTCCACGGCACTTTTGCTGCTACTTTGGACTTGCGAAATCGCTGAAAATTGATAAAAAAATAAAAAATTTCCGATTTCTCACATTCTTTATCAGTAATCACAACAACTTCTAGACCACAAAGATAGCACTAAATTTATTTAAATTTACCTTTGTGAGATGCTATCCTTGCACTTCTTCTGACTTTAGTTCCTACCTCTTCGCATTTATTGTGCCAAGGAGTTGTCTGAAGGATAATATAATATACTTGAATTCCATGTTCTAAACGTAAAAAAAACAAACAAATAGACCTACCAGGACCTTGGAAGCAGTATCACTGAGAAAGATCTGATTCGAATTCCCAGCCGATATTACACTTGCCTTTGGTGGACTCGGCAGGAATATAATATCGTCATCTAAACAGAATAACTAAAAAGCATAGACGGTACTACCTTTAGTTCCGCGCTTTTTCTTTTTATTAAACAGTAATGGTTTCTCCAAATTCAGGCCCTTCTTCTTTCCAGCGGGCAATGTTGAAAAACGGACGTTCGAAAAAAAATTGGCGGCTTTTTCCCGCTCGGTTAAAGGAACTTCAACTAAAATATGAAAGAATATCCTAAGACTGCAAGTAGGAACTAACCTAGCTCAACGTCGTTCGACTCCTCAGTGTCCGTATAATCATCCAAGACAATCCTAAAACAAAGTCAAAAAATAGATAGGCGAATTGAAAGAATATTCCCGCAAGAGTCAACCCGCAAGGAAGTCAAAAGGCTCGGCTAGTACAAACAGTAATGTATGAATAGTAATGTTCGCGTTGGCAGCTAAAGGAGAGACTGACAGCCGTCTCCCCCATGATCAATTAGACCATGACACCCCAACGGGAGAACGGCTCCAATCATTGCATTCATATATTGAACACCCCCTTTAGCACCTGTGCGGATAGCTGCAGCAAATTTTAACCTCTAATTTGACTAAAATCGCATACGACTATATTATCCATGCATTCAAACAAAGAATTCCGAAATGTTACCTAAATATGGAAGAAATCAATAAAACAAAACTAACGTCTCATTGACAGGTTTAAATGGCGGAGTGGTTTTATCCTTTCTTGGAGAAACCCCCAATTTGATGTTAGTTTTGGCCCGATCTTCTTCGGTTATAGGCTTCCGTATAACAACAATATCATTGAGACCGCCTGCCTCGTCGTCACCCAAATTACGCTGAAGTCCGGAGAAATCTAGATCGCCAAAGCCAGCAAAAGCGTCGTCAAAGTGTTTTTCGTTGAGAGTTGGTCTGAAATTTAGGTACAAAAATAAATTTATGTTATTTCACCGACAGAATCAAAATATTGTGAAATACTGATTGAAATCTATCTCACCCTTCAAACAATAACAAAACAGAAATTAAAAAGAAATCAGCTTACTCTTCTGCTTCACGTGCCTCACCGGATTGATTGTCAATAAGAGAAAGTTTGCAGCGTTTCTTTGGAGGAGACCGTCCAGCAGGTACGTGCATATGTCTTCGAGCACCTGCTCGGTAGCCGTACATTCTACCACACTTCTAAATTTATTTCTTGACAAAATGAGATAACGTACGTTAACGTAGTAAAAAATTTATTCGCACAGCCTTGTGCCCTCCGTCCTGCAACGAAAAATTGCTCTGGCATTTTGTAGCAATAAAAAAATTCTAATTGTAAAAAAATCTCGAAATTTTGGAAAATGGTGTAAAAGGCAGTTTTCCTGTAGGTATTTTTTTGGTAAAGATGGAATTGCATAGAACTTGCCGGCTTCTTAGATCTCTCAGGATATTCAGGTCTTATGGGTAAGTTAAAATCATGTTTTCTTTTATTTTCTAATGTTTAGAAGTTCAGTAGTGAATGTTGGTGCGCCAAGGCGATCTCGACTGGCTGTTGAACAAAAGAAAAAACAGACTACAGGGCCAGAAGCGTTTTTGCAACGATTTTTGGAGACCTACCCCGATTTGTCCGACATGGATAAGAAAATTATGACGACAAACTTCTTTGTGAACAAAAGACAAAGTGAACGCATGGTTAGTTGGCATGAAGATCCATCTATTTGATATGTGTTTTAGTTAACAAAGAGATTATCACCTCGTGGGGCTCAAAAATACTTTGAAAATGAAGCGAACATCAGTTATTGCGTTTATTCCGATCAATTCTTGGCCTTCATTTTGTTGCCAATCGAGGAGGGGAAGGGTAAGTGTTGTCTTCACTTGTTTATTTGCTTTTAGATTACTTTATAAAGTCGCTGAAGAAGAGTCCAGCCGAATTTATCCCACATTATTTCAATTTCTGCGGAAATTTGATGAGAGGAATTGATAAAGCCGGTCGAAGAATGCTGATTCAAAGACTCTACAAAGCAGTCGAAAGCAATGGTGATTTTTTAAAATTTATTCAATGTTTTATATTATTTTAGGTATAAAATTTGATATAAAGATGATAAATTCTTGGCTGAAGGCGAGGCTGGAGAACGACGATCATTTTGAGCCCTGGGAGATGTTGCGGTTAGCCGAGAATGATATGAAATTGGAGGTGGATCAAGACTTTTTCGATTGTTTGGTCTGGCAAATTGCGAAATCTGGAGAAATTCATATGTTTGAGTGAGTATAACGTTATTTTTGGCCATTAAATGCTTTACTTTTAGTTCATTACATCTTGAAATGTCCAAAAGGGGGTTTGGCCCATCAATTGAGACAAAACTGGCCGAGATTTTCGCCTCGGAATGTTGCGGAGTGACCCTAAAGTCAGATGGCCTTTTGAATAAATTCCAAATTCAACACCCCGAAATGAGACATCAAGCCATGGCAGTTGCTTGTGAGGGTGCCACATGCCGTCGGGATTACGATCGTCTCAGGGTATTGTTGCGGAAGAGTGTGGAAATGGCCAAAGACGGAAAGGTTTACGATCTCTCGCTACCTCAACAAAAAATCTTCGACGTGGTCTTCAGTTTGGCCGAGAATTCGGTGGACGGAATGGGGAAAGAATGTTCGACCCTTGTCCAACAGGTGGGTTATATTGATTGAACCGATTTTATAAATATTTTTGTTTTATGACCTTATTTTAGGTCCTATCCCATACCCGCCGAGAACATGGATTTCATCAACGATTGGCCGCCGAAGCCGAATCCCACCTGGACAATGGCTTCTTTTTCACAGCGATTGCGTTGCTAGGCCAGAGTCGGCGGTCTGTGGCCACGAAACAATTCAAATATCCCAATTTTGTCGACTTTTTCCAAAGACTTTCCGCCGATTTCCTCCACAAACTGGCTGATAAAATGATTGAAAAAAGGCTGGAAGAGGATGTAATAATCGATATATCCAATCGAGTCCTCTCTCTTTTGGGCCCAGAGACTGATTTCTACACAGTTTTGATGACAAAATTGATCCAGAAGTCGGAGATCACCTGGTTTTATCGATTTGAATTGTTCAAAAGAGTGGTGGACATTGTGGATTCGGAGAGAGAAAGGCCTCATTTGATGATGCCATTTGTCGCTAGGTGAGGATTAGCCCTTTCCGGACGAGTCGGCACCTCCATGCAGAAATGAAAGAGGGTACCCTACTGAGTAACGGCATAATAGTGGTTCAGCCCATCGAAGCGTTATTTGGGACTTATGACAAAAAATGTCCTAAAAAGTACCCCCAGTTGACATAACCCTTATAAAATTTTGCTAACGACCTGTAAATTAGAAACTACCTTAAGTTAAAGTCTAAGACTCCTAGTACTGTTACATCCAAGAACTGTCCAAATCGGACCACTACAGGATTAGTTATCGACTTTTGGAAATTGAATTTTAAATTTCGACCAATTTTTGGCCCAAAATTGAGTATATCTTCCGCCAGAATCAACCATTTCGGTCCAAATGTGGTTTTTCTGAATCTAGAGTGACGCTAGCTTCTTCCTAGAATGTTTACAGAAAAAACCTATAGAGCACTTTTCTGTAAAAAGCGAAAAAGTTGAAAACGTAAAGGTTTCACCGTATAAAATGTCGCCGCAAGCCGCAAAGGGTCGGGCGCAGCTCGAAATGCTAAAATAATATTTTTTCTTCGAAAAATATTATTTTAGTGTCGACAAGCTGAATTCAGATGAAATACAGACAGACAGAGCATGCAAACATTAACTCAATGTCATTTTAATATTTTTAATGCGTTTTCAGGCAATTTCATTGGATTTTGCTTTAGTTTCACACTAAAATAGTATTTCTCAAAAAAATATATATTATTTTCGCCTTTCGAGCTGCGCCCGGCCCTTCTCGGCTTGCGGCGACATTTTATACGGTGAAACCTTTACGCCTTCAACCTTTTCGCTTTTTACAGAAACGTGCCCTATAGGTTTTTTCTGGAAACATTCTGGGAAGAAGCTAGCGTCACTCTAGATTCAGAAAAACCACATTTAGACTGAAATGGTTGATTCCGGCGGAAGATATACTCAATTTTGGGCCAAAAATTGATCGAAATTTAAAATTCAATTTCCAAAAGTCGATAACTAATCCTGTAATGGTCCGATTTGGACAGTTCTTGGATGTAACAGTAGTAGGAGTCTTAGACTTTAACTTAGGGGTGGTTTCTAATTTACAGGTCGTTAGCAAAATTTTATAAGGGTTATGTCAACTGGGGGTACTTTTTAGGACATTTTTTGTCATAAGTCCCAAATAACGCTTCGATGGGCTGAACCACTATTATGCCGTTACTCAGTAGGGTACCCTCTTTCATTTCTGCATGGAGGTGCCGACTCGTCCGGAAAGGGTTAGAGAACTTTAGGAGTGGAACTTGAATTTCCATTGCTTTTAATTGTTGAATTGTTGATGACATCGTTTTCAGCGCAACCAGCGTGTTTGAAAAGCTCTCGATCATCTACCGAATGAAATTAATGGGCTATAACAACTTGTTCGAGGTGGATAACGACTTTTTGGTCAGACATATTGTCATCCCAGACCTCAGTAAGAAATTAATTGCCATTTTAGGAAGTCAAAATGAGTTTGAAGATGACATATGACCTTATTTTAGAGTACAAAGTCTACTCGGATCTGTCCGCCACAGATAAAACGCGGCTGAATTATATGTACACGTCGCTAAAATCCTTTGGAATAACTGATCGAGAGATCCTAAAATTGGCAAAAGTGGCCAAGCGAGTGTCCAGAAGCGAACCAATTTTTGTCTCGCCGATGAATTTGACAAGGTAGGCGGTCAGTGTCATGGATAATATTTTGTTTGTTTTAATCTCATGGTTAATATATTTCTAGCTGGATAGAAGAGAAAGAACAGAATTTACCGGTCGATGATGCTGCAGATTTCATCCCATCACCTGAAATGACAACCGATCAACTGAAACATTTGATAGATGAGGAGAATGTGGAGAAATTACACCTGGCCCTGGTCAGAAATGGAGGGTTCCCGGAGAATACGGACTTCTCCCAGGTCACGGAACCCTTGCTAGTACTGTATTTGGAACAGGCCAACTTTGGATACGTCCAGAAATTACTTCAAATGCTGTTAGTTCTAGAATAGTATTGAATTTTGAGTTGAATTCGATTTTTTTATATTTTTATTTAGAAGCCAGGCAGCAGAGCCAGATTCCCACTCAGAAGTCGAGAATTCGCCCAAAAACCCCCATAATTTTGTTGAAAATTATCATCTTTTACACATTCTACACCGAAAATTGACCGAGTTGGGGGTGAATAACGATCTGGAGGTGCTGATTGAGTACGTTTATGAACTCAGAAGGATGTTCCCATATGGTGAGTGGTTTGACGATTGAATTTTTGGTTGTTTGGAGATCCATTGATCTTATTTTAGCCACCGCCGACTCCTCCACCGCCTTTCAAACAGTTGGCGCATACAGGAATTTATTCAAGGCCTTGATGCAGGAAAAGACCCTGACAAAAGATGTTTTGGATAAGATTACTGACTTCCTGGATGTGCTGGTCAGGCTGAATTATATTAATTTACACACAAACGAAACAATCAGCCCCTATATTATGAGAAGAGTCATCAGGATGTAAGGATTACGCATTTTTTTTGGAAAGCCTAGCATTTGAGGTCATATTGTAGTTGACTTGATGTAACTTCAATATAATTTGTCTTAGGGTATGGCTGATATTGTTCTAAATGCTTTTGTTTTTCAGTTTGGGCTGGAACACCGCCGTGGATACGTGGCTGAAGCTCCAGCAGACCTTCCATTTATCCAACGGGATGCTGGAACTCCTCAAAGAAGTCCTCTCCAAGAACCCCGTTGACTCGCATCGCAAGAATTTCGTCTTACAAAGAGCCAAAACATATCTTTCGGAGTCCAGAATCAACGCGTTCTTGGCCATTGCGTATGTCCAGATCCAGAAATATGAAGAGGCCGAAAATGTCCTCAGGCAAAACAAAGTCAGGCCAATGGATCTGGCCCAGCTTTTTAGACTGAATAATTCGCTTCAAACTGCGACTCTAGGGCAGGATGCAGACACTACATACGAATTCCTGAAGATTTGTTTGAATTCTACGGAACTGGGGAAGGACAAAGATGCCCTGAGGGTATGCCATGCGGATTGGATCAAAGTGTGCGGTAAGAAGGGGTTTAGGACGAAATTTGAAGTGGATTAGAGCAGTGAAAGAGACCTTAAATAGAAGAGAGCTCAGTTTGGAATAGATTTGAATTATTATTGGGGCAGTTTTAGCGATCAAACATCAACAATTATTTTGATTTACCGATTTTTTATTATTTGCTTTTTTTTCGGAAGCGACCAAACACAAAAAGAAGAAGGGAGTAGACAAATATTCCACTGAGTGGACCTACATTTTATTATTTATAGTAACAATCGGAGAAAGTTTTAAAATAATTGAAAAAAATAAAGTGTTTAGAAGAGATATGTCATGGATAATGTAATTTTGGATCTGTTTCAGAACGAAATAACCTCGGAGTCCACGCCATTCGAATCAAAGAATTGTTGGACCATTATAATGTGGAACTGGACAGAGAATATCTGAATAGAGTCCAGGCATTGGCGGAGGAACATAATCGACTGGTCGAGTAAGTCGAAAAAATTAATAAATTATTGTTTTGGTCTATTTAACCTTTTTCAATTGCAGTAAATGGATTCTGAATCCCCAAACGAACGTGCTGAACAGCTCTCTTTTGACCGGATCCGAGGTTTTGAAACAAATTAATGAGTTCAAACAGAAGAGTAATATAAATGATGGCATGGAGCAGCTCAAAATGACGTCAGTTGTGACATGATGGCCAAAAAAGGCAAAGTTAGGATTTTATAGAGGTCTGGAATGGTTTTAGAAAATTTTTGTTGCGTGTATATTGTTGTTGTTATTTTGTTACAATAAATATTTAAGAAAATTACTTTGGAATATATATTTTTTATATTTATCACAAAAAATTGGGGAACAATACAAAGTGAATACCATTTTTATTTACTTGAATTTCGAACCCCCTCAAGAAGCCCTATAACCCGAGAAATACGGTACTTTCCTTTAGCGGAATACCGTATCTTTGAACGTCATCCGAAGCCAGAATTTTGGGGATTTCTGAAAATTTGGGAAAACGTCATTATGTAGTCAGCATTCGAAAAGGGGAAGTGGATATCCATTATTCTGGGTCGAGCCGGGATTAAAACTTTTTAATTCCGACAAAAAACAAAACGTTTTGGAGAGTTGAATGGACGGGAATGGCAGGAAGAGAGCAAGTGCAATTTTCGAAACAATTTTTCCATTTTTTGGAGGAAAAATTAGCTGGGTATGTCAACAAAAAAATGCTGTGGGGCATGGAAAATTTGATTTTTTAGCCAAGTACACTAAACAATATAACAAACCGTCCAAAATCTCGCTCAAAACAGCTTCAGTCCTTCGCAATCTTCGTTCGATGTCTTCTGCAATATATATCCAATAATATTACCACCAAACATTCAATATATTGTCTGCTAAAGGTCGTCTTCTGTTCAAATTTCCCTTTCTTCTCCATTTTTAGGCCCAAAAATGATTCATTTGTGGGAGAAAAGGGGGAGAATATTCAAATTATTCCATTCCATGGCCATAAAAATTGCCAAATGGGGGTTTCAAGGGAGTTTTGGAGGCTAATTAGGGAATTGTTGTAAGCGGAGGGAGGCTTAATTTCGACGACCTCCCTTTCAATAGGCAAGTCTCGAGTGCCTTGGACGTAGGATTACGTAATTATGACGATTTTTAAAAGTTTTTTAAAAATATAAATTCGTCACTTTCCCTGTACCCAAGAAGAGGGTGAATTGGTTGGCAAAGGAGTTGTAGTTGACGCCAAATCCATAAATATTATAGCTAGCCAAAAGAATGGGAGTGCTGAATAAGGGTTGGCAAGTCAGCTAAATCATATGGAAACTAGCGTATTTAAAAAAATCAAAAATTAAAATTTTTGTTTTTTTTTCTCTAAAGGTCATCTCCTTCTAAGACCCTCATTTCTCATAATTTATCTCTCCAATTTATTCAAATTTATGCCACTTTTATCTGGCCCCGCTATCTCTCCCTTCCAGGACCATCTGTTACCACATCTTCCCCTCTCTCCAGAGTCCAAAAGTATTGGGAAAACATTGCGGGGAAAGCAGTAAGTGGTAATTAATGCGCCTCTTTTTTGGTCACTGTTTATACAGAACAAGGGATCAGTTATTGTATAGGGTTATTGGTCGGTGTTGTTACAGGGCTGTGCTATCTTGGGAGAATATTTGTTTTGGTTTGGGTTACTGTAAAAAAATTTTTGGATTTTTTATTTCCAAAAATTGCCGGCAAAATTGGAAAAATAATTTTGAGGTTACTGTAACATTTTTTCGGATTTTTTCATCAACTTTTTGTCAAAAAAAATGCGTCGGGTTACTGTAACAAAATTCATAATTTTTCCCCCAAAAAAGCGAAGAATTAAAATTTTTTGGCCGGGATTGAACAATTTTAAATTTATTTTTGATTTACGCCCTGCAAATTCTCTTTTTATTGGATTATTTAACGGATTTTTTGTTGATCCGAACCTCCGATCGCTCATTTCCCTCACTTCTCTTGGCCGACATTCGAAAGCGATAAAATTTGGGGAGGAAAAAAAGCGAAAATGGCCGGTGAACTCGGCCATTTGACACTCCATCTTCAAAGTAATCCCGATTTAAACTCAAAAAGAAAATTTTTTTGACATTTTAATTAATGTGCCTGCTTTTTCTTGCAAATTACTTTGTTTTTGGATATTAATTTGATTATTCGCCCGCCCTTTTCCTTGGGCCGTTTTTAATCCAATCTAAAACGTCCCTCGGCTAGGAAATTAGGGCTTGTTTCGAGCGAAGAAACTTGGAAATAATGTTTGGCTTGGGAATTCGCGATATTACACATGGCAACTTTGTGCTCTAAGGCTGTTTCAAGCAGCTTTTTGTATTATTTTAGAGCACTTAGAGCTCTAAAAATTATAAATTCTCTAATTTCGTAATATTTCCGAAGAAGATTTTAGTTAATATCGCTTTGAAAGACCGCCTGTTTTCTCATTTTAATAGAAAAACTAAAATTTTTGATGATTTTTACCATAAATTTAACCAAAATCTTAATTTTTAGCCCAATGTCTAAAATAATGTCGCTTTATCTCCCTCAAAATCGTATATCATAATCCCTGGCCCCTCCTCATCCATCATTCTCTCTCCATTTTGCCCTTTACATCGCCACTTTTGATGGATTTTTTGAAACTTTGGACAACTGTTGTCCCCTTAGGGCCCAAATGGACCCAGAAAAGCGATATTTGCACATCTTTATCCACATTATGTCATTCCAAAGAGCAAAATCCTCAAAATTAGGCCGATTTGGATTCCGAAATCGAATATTCCGCCACCTTCTGATATCCGATCCCGGCCGTACGTGTGTTTTACATTAATTCTGGCTTCCGTTCGTGCATATCATGCGGGGAAATTCAATCTTTCCGGGCACGATATTTGCATATTTGAGAGGTCTGGGCCTCGGCCAAAAAAGGAAGCATCAAATCGTCAGAAAATGGAGTCGTTGGCGACCTTATTTTAGCCATCAAACCCATATTTTACGCCATTTTTTTATTTTTTAAATTTTTTTGTTGACATTTTTTTTAAAGTTGAAATCAAGTTTAGTGTCCCAAATTGAATATTCTGTAATCCAATTTCTCTCTTTTCTCATTTTCATACGTCTTTTTCAACGTTCCGACATTATTTTAGTCATCAAATAATGTTTTTTCTCACAGGGGAAGTACTCCAAGTGCGACGCTCAGATTTTGATGAAACTTGGCACAAATTTAGAACAATTTTTTCTAAGATATATGCGAGAATCCTAGCTCGTGCTGTGCAGAAACAACCGAGATTTTTAGGTCGAAAGTCGGCCCAAATTTAGGACTTTTTACCGAATTTCGGCGCGAAAAGTTTCCTGTCTATTTCTACCGTAAAGGATAATATTTCTACAAAAAATCAAATTTTTCCGCACGAAACTGCCAAAGTTATGGCCAAAAAGCGATTTTCTCTCTGACCGCTCTCCACGTTTTGCGTGCTCTCTCGGCGGCAAAAATCGTTCGATATCTCGGCGGCGCCCGCAAAGCGCGAGCTAAAACTTTCAGAAATTGATATTTAGTCAACACCCGACGTGTGTGCAAAATTTAAAGAAAATCTGGGCGTCGCACTTGGGGTACTTTCCCTGTCAGCCATTTTTTGTTCTGATATCAAAAATAACATCTCAAAATCATTATTGTATCTTCTAATCTTCCCTTCTGCATCCCTCTACGTCCTCTTTGACTATTATCATCACCACCATCTATCGGCTTTTGGCCTTTGATCCCCTTATTCCGAAAATTAAATGACCAAACGTTTCCCTTTTGCGGATAAGCGGATCTTTCGTAGCCTCGAGGCCGGTTTCCTTGGCCCATTTTATTTCCCCCGGGAAAAGAATTCGGGCCTCTCGAAATGGACGGGGCCTTTCTTTTTTGGGGGGAATAAAATATGCAAATTTCGGGGATGATGTTCTGTCCAGCCGGCTTTTGATCTCTTCATGGGCCTCGGAATGGGCCTTTGGGGGATAAATTACCCTAAAAAGGATGAAAATCTCTGTAAAATAGGTTTCTTGGCCGCTTTTTTATATTACACTAGGCATTTTTTGTCTAAGATTTTTTTCTCTGAACATAGTTTATATACTCTTGAAGACGTATTTTACGGTTTTCTTATTCAAAAAATTCGCCTTGAGATGGTGAAGATCCCATAAAATTCGGTCGTTTTCGCTGTTTTCCGCATCATTTTTTGGCCATTCGGCTTCGAATTTCAGGGCACTCACGAATTCTTGACTCTTGAAACAACCAATTCCCGGTTTAAGGCTTCTTTTGCAGCTCAATTTCGGCGCTACTTTTCAAGCGAAAATTTTGATGAAATTTTAGGGTTACCGTAATTTAAATTTGATAGTGGGTACTGTTCACTTGATAAATTCTGCTTTTTTTTGTTACAGTAAGACGTTTCTCTTTATAAACCGTTATTTAGGGCGGTTTAATTAAATTTTTAATTTTTTACATCATTGTTTTCGTAAAAATGAATAAAATAATATGAAAATCAAGTGTAATATCGAAAAAAAGCCAAAAACGAGGGTTTTTTAACTTGTAAATACAATTAAAGATAACATAGTATACTATTCCCCCTCCTTTTTGCGCATTCATCCATAAAATCGCAAACTTACTCGAGATTACCAGCCCTGACTCCTTCCAAAACTGGTGTGGAAGGAGGTCTTCTGGCCCAAAAATATAAATTTCTTTTCGGTCCAACAGATATTTTGTGGCCAAAGAAACCGCGCACAACTTTTCCCAGCTCTTTTTTGTTTTCTTTTTATGCCGAACCGGCTTTTTTTAGATCTGGAAGGTCTAGTGTATTATAAAAAAGCCCAAAAATAAAGTTGCCAACCTTTCTGAAAGCCGACATGTTTAAAAATGCGTTGAATTTGCGAGTTAAGGCACGCTAGACCTATAGAAAATTGTTTATATTACTCATGATGCAGGTGTTTTTATTCCACATGGCCAAAGCATGTCTGGGAAACAAATGTCATCAAGATTTCTAAGAAAAATTTTTATCCAACAAAAATTGGATAAAAAAGCTAAAATTGGGTGTTTTGAAAAGAGATTGTTGGAATTTGAGACCTCAATATTTTTATATTATACTTGGAAAATCATGAATTTGTTCAGCTGTCGGGGTTGCTAGAAATATTTTTGAGCCTTCCAAGTATTAGGATAAGGGTTTTTGGACAATTTAAACCGCCTCCAATTAATTTTCAGCTGCAGGTTTTATGATTTTGGACCTTTGCTGGCCTTTACTATATTGTAGTAGGCATTTTTGATGATTTTTTGCCGAAATTTCTAAAAAAATATAACACCTGACCTTAAGATTTTTTGAAAGCACTTGTAAAATTGATTTTGCTATTCTTCGGTACCATAACACACAGATCTTAAATGTAAATTTTATTATTTTTGCTATAAAACTTTTTGATGACTAAATTTTCAAAATTCCGAAAATCTCCGAAAACTTCCGAGTTTTGCATTGCACTGCCCCTCCAAGTCTAAGAGTCCATATCTAAAGATTTCCCTTCCTCCCTGTCACTTCCATTCGCCCTCTCCGTCAAAAATATTCAGGGTAATATGGACTCTAAAACAATCTATTTGAATAAATTATCGCTGCCCTCCTCGCTACACACTGATTCCGTTGGGAGGATTAATAGATTCAGAAGTGAAAATAGCAAACTGAGAACGGGAATTCTCTGAATGAAGGCCTCAGGGCGGAAAAGGGGGAATCGCTTTGTTTTGGTTGGATATTACGTGTAAATGGGCGATGGTTTGTTTCAAAAGTCGCAATTTTTTTGGCCATTTATATTTACCAAATGCTATTTGGGCCTTTGCGGGCAATCTCGCATCGGGAAAAAAGGTTTTTTGCCTTGAAATCAGACTTGTCATCGCTTGGTGTCAAGTATAATATAAAATTTGCCTCTAAATCCAAACTTTAATTAAAATCATTATTTATTACGCAAACTAGACCATCAAAGAAGTATATTGATATCCAACTCGGCATTTATTTTTTCCCTATATTACACTAGATGTTAAAATAATCAAAATCCTTAAATTCCCGGCAAACCCCTGAAATTCTACGTAATTTCCTCACGTTTTCTCTGCCCTCTGCCCATTATTCACCACTATTTCCTCCCCAATTTATCTCAAATTTTTATCAAAAAAGCGAAGGGAATTTCGAGAAAAATGGCCGCTTTTTTGGCCCGAGAATGGCCGAAAAGCGGCCGAAAACTTGGAATAAACCCGCTCTTTATAACGAATATGTGGTTTACGGCCGATTAAAATGTTGTTTTCACTTCAGGAAACAATCCCGAACTTGTCAAAAGTCATCTTTCTTCCACTTTTTAACGTACTCCTTTACATTTATTTTCGCAAAATCTTTGCTGTTTTCAATGTGAGGTTGTGGGCAAAGTTGTAGTTGGATTGCGTGTCAAATCTGTTTTTTCTGTTTAATGGTGGTAGCTTGACATCTTTGACTTTTTTTAAGGATCTTTGGAAATGGTGTTGGATTTGGGGAGAACTGGAAAGAATGGGGTGTAGCCGGGATCTCTGTAATCCGGATTTGGCTGTTCAACACTAAACAAGATCTTTTTACTACACTTTATTCCATTTTGGGGCATTCTAACGTTACCATAAGTTTATAGTGACTTACACGAAAAATTTTAAATTATACTGAACATTTTTGATGATTTTTTGTATTTTTTTTTTACTTATATGGGATTTAGTGAATTATAAACACCTGTCAGTTAAAGCTGTCGACTTTTTACATACTTTGTAACACACGCCCGATGACTTTGCTTTTATAATTGTACATAAATTTTGGAAAATTCTTGCCGTAATTATGACCAAAACCAGGGTTGTATAGAATCATAAAAAAGATGTCCTCTAAAACTACATTCCTCCAAAATCTTTGATCATCAGTATCGCATCATCAGCACTCTTCTTCATTCTCCTTACACTTGCCCTCATTTGGATTACTTTTCAACTCCATTCACAACATAATTACCCTTATTATTCAAGAACATTTCCACGTGTCCTCTACTCTTTTTGCTTACTCTAAACTTGCAGAACATTACTGGTTAATACATCTTTCATGTGCTGAATACGGTGTTTGACTTGTGAAATGGGGTGATTACCGAGGAAAGCAACCCTCTTCTTGGCCTAATCTAATTCGTTTAGTCTCTTTCGGCGACTGACATGTTGTTATGGGTTTTTTCATGGAGAGCTTACCTTTTTGGGCGAGCAGAGGGGATTATGACGTAATCTCGTAAAACTACGTAACAAAAAGACATCGTTTTCAAAATTAGTACGCATTTTTATGTAATATGAGATTTTAACATGCGAGAAAACATTTCACATCGCCTAAACAGACTAGTTCTGATATTTGATAGCTCTTATTGGGAGTTATTTCGAACGAGGGGAACAGTTGACTCAATTGAGTCAAGTTTTTCTCTCTTCGAAATGGCATAGCATAGGTAATTGGGATTACTTTTATAGTGTTCCTAGCTGTGATTACAACGCATATTTTTCAATTTTACCTTTTTTCCCACAAACTTCGTCATAATAACAGCTTTTCTATAGAAATTTATGCAAATTTTATTTTTTCCCATTTTTTTCGTGTCACTTTATTTTTCTATCCACGCGACTGTAATGTTGCCAACATTTACGCAAAGATTTCAGCGACATGATGCGATGAGACAGTGTCAGTTGACGACCTTGCTCCTCTGGGGCTGTGGGGCGGCGGTTATTTTGTGGCTGATCATGGTCATGAAGCTCTCCAGTCGGGTCGACAACTCACAATTCAGCGGTAAGTTATGATCTTGTAGGGACCCTGGGTGAATTTTGGAAAGTCGCGGGTTTTCTGGGCAACAATCTCAAATTTTTACGGAAATTTCTGGCGAGGATGAACAAACTTTTCGCTCCAGATATAAGCCAACAACAACAGCTGAACTCGGCCCTCTCCGAGATCGATCGACTGCGCCGAGAAACTGCCGAACTCAAAAAGAAATTGGAAGCCAGCAATTCAGAGGCCAAGTCAGATCAAAAACTGGAATTAAATCCAGTCTTACCAGAGCCCAAAATCAATATAATCGACGGGAAATTGTACACAAAAGAACATGAAGTCGAAAGGAGAGAGTTGGATAATCAGATTAGGGAATTGTTTTACTATCTCCGAAGCCAAACGGATTCAGAAAATGGGGAGATCAAGGACAAGGTCAACTTTAGGCAACGGGTACTCAATCAGGTGAGTTTTGAGCTTTTCAAAATTTCTATTCGGCAATTGATGTCGTATTTTACCGACCAGGAGAATTATTTTCCGTATTTTTTATATTACTGTAGTCAACTTCCCCCTAAAATTTTAATAAATAAAAAAATAAACTTTTACTTTCAGACGATCTCCTTGATGGCATTATCGACCAACTTTGGCTCTCTAGTCGACCAATCAGCCGTTTGGCACAAGCAGGAACTCCAGAAACTCACCGACCATATCCAAAAACGTATCTACGACCTTCAGCACCCATCTTCTTGCTCAAACACGCGGTATGTCTGCTTAATTCGTTTACCTATATTTTATTCGATGTATTTTATCCTCTGAAAACGCTTACTTTTACCAAAAAACGGCCTAATACGATCAGAGAAAGACTTGGCACATGTCCTAAAATTTGAGTCATGTGTTGGCTCTCGGATTTTTTTTTTATTCTTTTGTCGAAAAAGTAATGTGGATTCTTTCAGGGTATTAGTGTGTGATCTAAACAAAGGATGCGGCTTTGGATGTCAGTTGCATCACGTTTCTTACTGTCTAACAGTCGCTGCCGCCTCCAATCGAACAATGGTACTACAACAAGATGGAGAAGGCTGGAGATACTCGAAACATGGGTGGACAGCTGTCTTTGAAGATGTTTCGGGTTGTAGATACGGAGATGCTGTTCAAGTATGTTTGATTTATTTGTCGTTTATATTCTTCTTTAGAAGTCGGAGAAGGTCGAGGCGTGGAGATCCATCGATCAGCCGGACCGAGTGACCTTTCTGACCATCGTAGATGCTCTTCACACTAAGCCAGCCCAATTGCCATTGTCTTTTCCCAAAGAGCTTGCCAATGAGTTGCTAACTCACCACTCAAATCCTCCAGTTTTCTTCGAATCTCAATTTGTTTGGTATTTGATGCGATCGAATGATCATATGCGAGAGATTCTGGACAAAGCGGCTAGCAAAATCCCTTTTGGCGAAGGTATCAACATTTTTTCTTTTTCTTTCAAGATTTAGACTACTTTTCCGAGATTTTTTATTTTTTGTTACCTAATTATATTATTTTAGGTCCAATCGTTGGTCTACAGATCAGAAGGACGGATAAGATTGGACTAGAAGCTGCCTTCCATAGTGTGGATGAGTATATGAAGTGGACCGAGCTGTGGTATAAGGTGCAGGAGAAGAGATTATCGCCGGAAAGGCCATTGAAAAGACGGGTTTATATTGCGACAGATGATCCAAATGCGGTAAAAGAGGCGAGAGAAAAGTGAGCACTTGTGATTTCTGATCTATGAACTGTAAAACACCCGTTGGTTTTTTTAAAATATTAATTATTTTTTATTGTTTTAGGTACCCAGCTTATGAAGTGTATGCGGATGTCGGGATTGCTCAATCAGCCCAACTTTCGAACAGATACACTGATGTCTCGTTGTATGGAGTTGTAACAGATGTCCATATGCTCTCTCGATGTGATTATCTCGTCTGCACATTCAGTTCTCAAGTCTGTCGGGTCGGCTATGAACTAAAACAAGTAAAGGACGGAGATGTGGCCGAGAAGTTTCATTCCTTGGACGATATTTATTATTATGGTGGTCAGCATGGTGAGTGGCGGATTTGGGAGTTTTTTTGGGGGAGTAATAAGGATTTTTTGGCGTTGTTAGCCGTATTTTATATTATTCATGAGGACTTATCATTTTTAGTTAAAAAAATCAAAGTTTTTGTCCAGTTTGGTGTAGATTTGATTGATATTAGTGTTATCTTAAATTTGAAATGGATTTATGTTGTTGTAAGACATCAATGTTTAAGCTATGGCCTTAATTTTACATTTTTCAGGCCACGAACAGATAACCTACGAACGCCATGAAAAACTTGCCTCAAATGAACTTGCCATGGAAGTAGGAGATACGATAGGAATTGCTGGTAATCATTGGGACGGTTGGAGCAAAGGAATTAACAAGCGAACAGGGGAAACTGGCCTCTATCCCAGCTATAAAACCAGAGAGAAGTGGCGGATCGTCGACTTCCCGTTGTTCGCTCTTTAGTTGGTATCAGACACTGGTTGTAACAATATACACGACATGGTAATAGGGTCTGCAAAACATCAAATATCAAGGATGGTATTTTCGAATACATTTTTGTGAAGATTTTTCTTCTTTTCTGTACATTTTTTGTTTAAATACCGGTCATAATGGAAATACTCACGCTTTAAATGTTAAATAACTCATCGGTCTAATTGAAAATATTGCTTTAAGATACGAAAACTGCGTCAGTTTTAATATTTTAGCTAAAATTAGGGAAATTTTAGGTTTTTGTTAGACTTTTTTGTTTCTATAATACAATACGTCATGCTGACGCTGTTTTTTCTTCTGAATTTTCGATGGTGCGAGATTCGGAAGCACTGGATTCCCGCTTTCCTCTCTTTAATTCCCCGGTACTCTGCCTAATTCTTGTCCCTTTTTACATTTCAAAGTCTCCGAATTTAATTCTATTCCAGCCATTCTCTAACATAATATATTTTGGTTCTCCAATAAACAGATTTTTATTAATCTTTTGAAGAAATCTTCGAATTTTTGAAACTGGAGGTCTGAAGTAATATAAAAGGTATTTTAGGTCATTTTATGCCATAAAGTTGCAGATTGTGTCCAAAGATAGTCATTTATTGTCTCTATTTGGATAGTAGTAAGGCAAATCGAATGAAATATGGTAATGTCCCCTGTAAATAATGTAAATAAAAGGCGATGTTATTGTTTTCCCCGAGGAATCAGAGAACCAATCCCCCGTCTCCAGACCCCCTTAACTCGGCATAATTAGCCTCTTTAAGTGAACGCCTCGAGGCGTAAATTATTCCTGTTTTTTTTTGCGTGGCCCGAGATGGCCAAACTGATAATTAAGAGTGGCATTTGAGCTGTGATTTTTACGATTTTCCGGAATTCCACGTAATTTTTAATGCGACAGAAGGGCTAATTGAAGGGGTGAGGTGGTTTTGAAATTTTTTGGAGAAGCAGGGAAGTCTAGTAGAGTTTGCAAAAAGTAGTTTTTGGACGCCAACACCTGGGAATGGCACGAATTTTGACAAATCAGCGTGATTGGAGGTACAAATTTTTGGATTGAAAGGTCGGAGTTCAAACATTGCGGGAAGATTTTCCTCAAGTGTTGCAAACATCGTCTATACTGGCCGTATTTAAGACCCTGAAATTCTGGAAATGCTTTGCCAAGGTTGCTGAGATATTCAACGAGGTATACAGACAAGACCATCAAAAAATGTTTTTTAATTTGTGACGTTTTCGGTCTCAAAATATCGATGACGAGTTTCGCGTGGGTCTTGGAGATTTTGGGCTTGATTTTTGTCAATTTTTATCAAAATCTGTACCACAAACATAAAATTTTCCCCTCAATCCCCAAATTCCAGATCTCACTTTTCAAATTTATACTCTCAATTTTAATTTTCAATCCCTTAAAGGTCCTTCTCCTCCGGATTTTAATCCCATCTCCAACACAAACATAACAACCAATATTCTGGTGCATAATATTAAGAGGGATAAATCTGGTTCGTACGTGGTCCATCCATCCATCAGCGGCTCCATCAACTGTCATTTCCCCCAATCTCACGTGGAATTAATTAATTTATTGGCCAATTTTTGGACTTTGCTTTCGCTTTGGCCGAAATTAGCCTAGACTTGGAGCAGAAAGGAGGCGGGAGTTCCGGAAAAACTCTGAAATTGTTTTTCGTCACCACTCTCGTGGACAGTGGAGGAGATTTTTGGGGCTTACGGTAGTTCACAGGTGGGCTTTCAGTTCAAACATTGGAAATTGGGCGAAACATTCATTACTGAATAAGCAATTTTGTTCGAAAAATAATAATTAAAGGGTTTACAACATCTTCGAGGTCACTTTAGCAATTTACAACAATTTTAAGTTAATGATTTTTGAAATTTATTACACCTTTATCTGCTAACAGGGGAATTACTCCAAGTGCGACGCTCAGATTTTGATGAAACTTGGCACAAATTTAGATTAATTTTTTCTAAGATATATGCGAGAATCCTAGCTCGCGCTTTGCAGAAACAACCGATATTTTTAGATCGAAAGTCGGCCAAAATTTAGGACTTTTAGGACTTTCGGCACGAAAAGTTTCATGCCTATTTCTACCGCAAAGGATAATGTTTCTACAAAAAATCAAATTTTTCCGCGCGAAACTGCCAAAGTTATGGCCAAAAAGGTGTTTTCTCTCTGACCGCTCTCCACGTTTAGCGTGCTCTCTCGGCGGCAAAATCGTTCGATATCTCGACGGCGCCCGCAAAGCGCGACCTAAAACTTTCAGAAATTGATATTTAGTCCATACCCGACGTGTGTGCAAATTTTAAAGAAAATCTGAGCGTCGCACTTGGAGCACTTCCCCTGTAAAATGTAATTTTACCTCCTAAAAAAATTTTTTTGAACAGAATTTATATCACGCTATGCGTTTTGACCTTTCCTTTCCCTTATAACGCATTTTCCTCGAGATTTTATGGTGAAATTCAATCTATGCCCTGAGGGCTTATCTCTTCAGGAAACATTCCTTCCGCCGCTGGCGTCATTCCATTTAAAAATTAATTCAATTCACCCGCAAAAGTTAATTTTTGAGCCTAATTTGGGCCGACAGTACTGCCTTTACTTATCCTAATATTTTTTGCAAAAAAATTGTTTTATTTTTGCCGTTTTTTAGACCTAATATTTTAGGTCGCATTTAATCAATTCTTTCAATTTGAGTCCAAGAATACCAAAATATCGCCAAGGAAAGGGCCTTGTAATCCCTTCGTTTTGCGCAAATTCCCTGAGGCTGATCAAATTTTGGGTTGTTTTGGAGAGACCAAAAACTTATGAGAGCTCTCTAAAAGTTGAAGAAAGAGAAGTTTCTGGGATAATTGAGAGACAATGAAACAATAAACATCTCATTTAAGCTTCTCATTTCTCGTTTTTACAATTCATTTTCAGACAAAAGTCCAAAAAGGGATAATTTTTGTTGTTGATGACATTGAAATGGCAAACAGTCACTGTATTCTGGGGGCCTCATATTTTGGCTATTCTTTTGTAACGGAACGTTGAAACTTTTCTGTCAAAACACAGACGTTTGAATTTTTAAATTGTTTAAAATTTTTTCTTTGATTTTTTAAAATTTTCACAAATTTAACGTTCTAAAGATTCCTAAGTTTTCAACAAATTCCAAGAAAACAACATTATTTCTGATGACGTCATTTGCTCTAAAATGGACGTTAGTCCTGTAATTTTTTCCCAAAATGTTTACAGGGTGTTTCAAGAAATTTGGAACAAATGATTTGCTTATATCTTTGTGTTCTTTGCAGCTATCAACGAATTTCATTTCGCTTCTAAAAATTGACAGCGTGCGTTTTTAGAATCTCAAAAAAAAAAAATTTTTTTTGTCGGCGGAGGGCCGATTTCTCGGCGAAGAAAATTAGGGCCTTTTTTAAAAATCACATCGTATTACATGGCGGAAACGCCGTTGCAACGGCTAAAATCAAGTTTACGTTACACCTCCGTCGATTTTACGGTATGCATTTTTTTGTTTTCGATTTTACGCGCACCTGCGGAGGCGCGGCGGAGACTTCAGATTTCGGCGGACGTTGTTTTGGGTCTTCGGCTGTTGCAATTCATGTTGGAAAAGAGGTTGGGGTTATTTTTTGTTGTCATCCGATGCACAGATGACAAAAATTTCGTGCTTTTTTTCCCCGGCGGAGGATTCGGCGGAGGCTTTATCAAAGGGTCAAAGCGGTCTTACGAGTCCGGGAAAATTCTCAGCTGCAAGAATCCATCAGAGCAGCATTGTCTTTCAAAGATTTTTGATTTTTTTGGTCCGGCGGACAAATCGGCGGAGTTTTGTTTTTACTGTTTGATAAAGCCTCCGCCGACTCCTCCGCCGGGGATAAAAAGCACGAAATTTTTGCCATCTGTGCATCGGATGACAACAAAAAATCACCCAAACCTCCTTTTCCAACACGAATTGCAACCGCCGAAGGCCCAAAACAACGTCCGCCGAAATCCGAGGTCTCCGCCGCGCATCCGCGGAAGTTCGTAAAATCGAAAACGCAAAAAATGCATACCGTAAAATCGATGGAGGTATTACGTAAACTTGATTTCAGCCGTTGCAACGGCGTTTCCGCCACGTAATACGCTGTGATTTTTAAAAAAGGCCCTAATTTTCTCCGCCGAGAAATGGGCCGTCCGCCGACGAAAAAAAAAATTTTTTGAGATTCTCAAAACGCACGCTGTCAATTTTTAGAAGCAAAAAGAAATTCGTTGATAGCTGCAAAGAACACAAAGATATAAGCAAATCATTTGTTCCAAATTTCTTGAAACACCCTGTACTTGAGTCATCAAGAATATTTTTATTTTAACTCTCGTTTTCCAAAAAAAAATTTGACGTATATACTTTTTCCTACAATGGTCGTATCTTGTAGGCGTTTGTTTTATGGCTTTAATTCTTTAGTGATCACACAATTTCCTTTTCAAAAACAAAATTTTTCTTATTCCAAATTCCTGATGACTTTGCTTCAGAATTGATAAAAATAGTTGTAAGAAAATCCAGGAACTTCCTTTTTGCCCCGCTTCCTGGAAGATTGCTTTATCCGATTTGGGTTGTTATTGTTCTCTGAACTCGGGAAGAGACCGGTCTCTTCACAGAACACCCAATTGCTTACAATCTAATCGTATTTCAACTGTTTTAGAGGTCAAATAAGTGCTGATAACTGCTTAAAAGGGCGGTTTTACACAACACTTGTTACCATTTCCGTCGGCGATGGGGAATCATTCATCTTTCAGCAAGTCGGTGGTGAGTTCAATATGCAAATTTAAAAATTTATGAATTTGTCCACGCTATTTTTATTTCAATTGAACAAGTTGCGAATTAGTTAGAAGCAAGGCGTATAATACTTGTACAAAAAATCATTTTTTTTCCCATGTAAAATTCTACAATAAAAATACATATTACAAATACGAAGTCTCTGCGCCACCTCCGCCGGAAGTTATAGTCTTCCACTTTCCTTCACGTTTTTTGTAAGACCCTGTATATTAGGAGAAAAGAACATTTTTCTATGACCGTCTCTCCTCTTTCCGTTGTCCCTTTTTTAGAAATCCCGACTAAAATTTTGAGCAAAAATATATAAGTAATGCTGTTTCTTAAATTGTAATCTCCTTCCCTAGGACCAAAACGATGAGAATCTCCTTCGTCGAAACATGCGGACCTTTTCGCCGATGCCCTCGCTGGAGGAAGCGCGGACCATCAGAAGTCGAAGTTTGGAGCCTCGGGCGACCGCCGAAATCCATATGGTGGAGCACAGTAAATCGGCGAGATATACGCGGAAGAAAACAACATGCCCCAGATTATGGGATCCGAATGACCCCAGGCTGTTTGCATTGGCCCGCCAAGAGGAGCAGAAGAGGAAACAAACCCTGGTGGACGAACGGCCAAGGAGTCCAAGCCCGGCACCTGGATTGGGTAAGGGAAATGAATGGATTCGGAAATAGGACGGGCATGTCATAGATAATACTTGCAATTTTGGCTGAAGATTTGTAAAAGGGTATAAATCAATTCCTGAAATTTTTAGTTTTTTCTTTACAAGGGAAGCCGATATGTTCAATGATCACGGCAGAGCAGAGATCATGGAAAATGAGGAGAGATGGCCACAGAAAAGCTTTTTTCGGTTTTATCTTTTTCATAATTTGTTACTCATTTAGAATACGAAATTTTTATAATAATTCGAAATCAGCTTTTTTTGAGTAAAACTGGATCTGAAAAACTTGTGGATTTGTGCGCCCCGCGATCTCTCAAGATTATTTCAGAAGATTTTAGTCCTTATTTGTGCCAAATTACAAGATTTTTCCCCAAATTTATTGCATTTGTCTCAAAAATGATAATATCATTAATATTATTTTTTTCAGTTTCGGAGCGAAGTTGCATAACCGGAATGACCCGGCATCACAAAATGATTCTCCAGAAGATCTGGATGCGCGCTTCCGAAGCGGATATAAACGAATGTTCCCGGAATATGATGTCCCATCTCCTCAGATCCAATCAGCAGTTATATCAGATGTTCAACCTGGTCGGGATGACAGACAAGGAGATCCAGCAGAGCATTCCCTTCAATCGACAAGCCGCTAATTTTGCCATGGTCTTTGATTTCGTGATCACCAACCTCACCGATGACTTGAATCGGGTCGCCTTTGCTTTGGAGGTAGGGATTTGGGGTACGGAATATTTTAGTAAAGAATTTTTGTAGGATAAATATTGGTCGATAAACTTTGGTCGACCTCAATTTTTTATACAAATTCGAGCTTTTTAGTTCGTGCTTTATGTATTATACAAAATTTGCTGGATCTTGCGGAAAAAAATAAATTAAAAAAGTTAAGGCTTTAACGTTAAGGGTTTTCAAAGCGAGGACTGCAATTTTTCCACAAAAAATCAAGTTTTCGTAATTTTACGACCAAAAAATTTTTTAAGAAATTACAGTAATTTAATTATTCTGCTTTCAGTTCCTCGGCCAACACCACGCCGATCTCGGATTCACCATCGATCAGCCATTCTGGGCCCTGTTTAATCGCGTTTTCGAGGACAATCCCCCCAAGTTGGTGTTCCAAAACCCCGAAGGCCATCAGGTTTGGAAGTTGATGGTGAATTTTGTGGTCCGCCAAGTGAAGAACGGCTACGTGAAAGAGATGGAATCACCTCAGAGAAAGACCTCCAACACTCTGCATGTGGACAGACCTTACTGAATACCTTTTTTGGATGTGGAAGGCAACTTTTTGAGGAGATTTTACTTTTTCCTTTTGAAGAAGATGAAATTGGTCTTCAAAATGTTGACATTTCCATATTCGGCACGATCTCATCCAATGTACATAAGCTTATTCAATAAAATTTTTTACAATTGTCTGATGTGTTGTATGTATAAATGGGAGAATTCTCAAAATTAGAGGAGGATGAGACTTGATGATCCCGTTCAGGAATTGAGATTCGATTTTTTTGAGATAGCTGGCGGATTTTTAACCATCGTTTTGCGTCTAACCGTCTAAATTTTTTGGCCAAAATGATCGCAAATGGCCAGGGCGTATGTGGAAAATTTGAAAAAAAAAATTCTGGGCCTCACAACACTCTTAATCAGCAAATCACGTTTAAATATTTATCAAAAAATAACTGTGGTAGCACTAACTTTTTAGTTACGATGTGTTCTTATCTCATCTTCGATGATAACCATAGATTAAAGTAATATAATCATCACAAGATTCTTTGTTTGTCTCGTTAAAACAACAGTGCCATTATCAGCACAAATATAAAAACTGTATTGTCTTTGTCTTCCCTCCAAAATTCTCAAAATTCCCAATTTTCCTCTTTTTCTTACCAGAACATACTGCAATATCGGAAATGATTTAAAATCTTTTTTTTCGATAAAGGCCCATTTATCTCCTCAAGGTCTTGCAATAAAACCCGAAGGTAAAAGGTCTCTGTTAAAGGTTACTTTAACAGCTCAGCCTCAAAAATCTTCGTGGGAGTATTTGCTTTGGAATTTTATTAAAATAAATGGAAGTAAATACAGTTTTCGGATAGTAAAAAAGGTCACGGTAATTTTTATTTGTCCTGCGTGAAACTGAGATCCCACCAAATTACTGCGTAAAAACACGTGGACTCGAAGAAAACGAGGAGTCCCGTCTGTTTTTTTAGACCAATCGGTCAAAAACAAGGCGAGAAACGTCCATTTTCAGCGATTCCTACCTAGTGTAACATAATGATTTGAAATTTTTGATAAGATTATTGCTTAGTATGGCTTCTGAAACTTTCTAGATCTAAAATAATTTGTTTAAAGTGTGTTTGGAGCAATGTCCACTTGTCTGGACATCGTTTTTCCCTCCGATTGTTATCCTTTTCCTCAATCTCCGAAGGGGCGAAAGAAAAGATCCCTTTTTACTTTCCAAAACAGGTATTAATAGGGCTGATGGCAGTTGCTGAGAAGAGTCATACGATGACTACTGCCTCACTAGTCGTTATTTTAGACTTACTTTTGGAAACTTTTAGCATTCTATCTATGAGTTCCAAGCAAAATTAATTTTGTGATTTTCCACTTTTTACCGCTAAATTTTACATTTTACATTACTGTATGATATTTATTCCGCGTTTTTATTCCATTTTCAGCGGAGACTTCGGCTGGAAACCTCTTCGGATGCCAATAAAATACCATGTAAAAAATGATGACTATTAAAAAAAAGTCTATTCCACAACTTTGTAACACGCAGATATTCCCACAGTGAAGTCGTTTTCACTTTCTTTTGTAACTTTTCTTTCGATCTGGATCTTCTTCAACGATTACACAAAGGATCAAAGCGGAGAAACAGCTAATGTTATATTGTAGTAGGTGTCAGATGATATTTAAGGGAAAGCGAAACATAATCGCCACAGGAAATGCCGGTTTTAGCGCGGGATTGAAAGCAAAGGGCCTGTCATTTAGTCGTATGTTGTTGATCGTTCGTAATGTAGTCAAAAATTTCAAAAAAGGTCAATTTTCCGTATTGACCTGGATGTTTGGCCAAAAATTTTAAAAATCTCAAAATTACAGTAAGAAACTCTCTCAAATCTGGATAAATTTCATTATTAACCCGTAACATTCTTAAGCAGTAATTGTAAATTGGTAGTTAACCCGCTGACCCACTCTTTCCAAACCCCCTTTCTCTCCTCTATCAGCCGTTTTCTCAATGCGTTCGAGAAATCGATGGGTTTTCTCGTCGAATTAGAGCGAAAAATGGATTGGAAAAAGATTGAAACCAGCGAAAAAAGCGGTGCCAAAAAAGGAAAGCCGAGATCAACTGATAAAAAATGGATCCCGACCTTAGGCGATTCAAGTTTCGCAAGGGGTTTGCAACATTTTTGGAGAATCAACGATTCTTTTTTGTTTTTTTAAGGAAAAAATAACTTTTAAAGATCTGAAACTTGAGATTTTTTGACCTGACATCAAGTATAATATAATTTTATTCAAGATCCTACAAATTGGATGACTTTCGAATCAAATAGCCTCTAATCGAAGGCATATTCGGTATGCTTATTGGATTCGGTCGTTAAAAATAATTGGAAATATTAATTTTGGTGACCTGGATGAATATTTTATTGTAATATCCGACCAAAATCGTCTCTTCTTGTCACACTTTTGTTCTCCCTGCACCGAAATGAATGTAGCGGAGCGTGAGAAGATGTGGGAAGCTCTGTGAAGGTGAAGGAAGGGACCTTCCGAATCCTCTTTTTTCATCCGATTCGAAGACTTTCCGATAAATTACTTCTAATTGTTTATGTTTAGACTTCCTGATCTCTTATCTGCTACTTGTCGGTTATAAGTCTCGGTCTATGCTGCTTTAACCTCCAACTTCGAAATTAATTATATTAACCATGGTATCTCATTGGCCTCCGAAGAATACTTCGCCGAATTCCTCCGTTGAAATGGGATTTCAGAGCTATCCACAAAAGGACAGACATCTGTTGAGAAGGTATTGTATTAGATAATGTCCCAACCCATATTTTGTGAGCTCCAATTCTATTACTTCAGGTTATTCCTCCAACTTTGTATCGGAATGGCGGTTGTTATCGCGTTGGTGACGATAATATTCGTCATGGCGGGACTTCCCACATTTTCTGACGGATCTCCCATCCAGAGGACGATGGTAAGGTCTCATTACCTGCTTTAGACTTTGAGGGAAACACTTGACTCAAAAAGAAAATTCTGAGTCAAGTGTTTCCCTCAAACCTAAAACTTACCGCAGAAGCTCCCAACCTGTTGTTAATACTTGATATGTCTAAAATTCGTATTTTAGTGGAAGAACAACGCAAAACATCGCTATGAATGGCCACTTCCAGCTAATTCTCTTTTGGGAAAATTCGAAAAAGCGGCGGTCACCTGTGACCACGGATTCTGCAACGAGATTGGTCGGGATATCCTGATCAAAGGTGGAAATGCAATCGACTCATCGATAGCCTCCTTATTCTGCCTCGGTGTCACGAATCCACAGAGCTCCGGGATTGGTGGTGGCTTTATTATGACCGTTTATAACCGGTAAGCTGTTGCCTAGTTAAAGCTCTTTGATTTAGAGCCCCATATTCTTTTTTGCATCATTAATTATTGTTATTTCTTTTCAGGACATTGGGTAAATGCCTGGCGTTGGACGCTCGAGAAACGGCTCCAGCCAAGGCCGTTGAGGACATGTTTAAGGGAAATTCGAACGGCTCCAAATACGGATGGAATGCCATCGCCACTCCCGGAGAACTTCATGGATATCGGTTCGCCTGGGAGAACTGGGGAAGTGGATTGGTCAGCTGGAAAGAGCTGATCCAGCCGTCCATTGACCTGGCCAGAAACGGAGTCCCCGTCTCTGAATACTTGGCCTATGTTTTGGAGAAGAAAGAGTGGCATTTCAATTTAACCACTCCCAATATGGAGTAGGTTACTTAGTGATTCTTTCAGTATATTTTACAGCGATTGGATCAATCCTGAGACCAAGAGAGTTTGGAAATTTGGAGACATCATCAAGAGAAATAAACTGGCCGATACTTTGGAAAGAATCGCCAATTCGGAGGATCCGATCAAAGATTTCTACGAGGGAGAGCTTGCTGAAATTATGGTCGACGAGATTCAGAAAGCAGGTAAAGAAAAACAAAAATTTAATAAGCAAAATTTTATAAAAACAATCTGTCTAATACAATGTCCGAATACCAAATCTTATCGAACGCGTTTTCAGGTGGAATAATGTCCAAAGAAGACCTCAAGAACTACCGACCCAAGCTCTACGAGACCCCGCTGATCCGCTCTCGGTTCTACGAGAACTTGACCATGTGTGGACCTCCTCCTCCCTCTTCGTTCGCCATAACTCAGAATATTATCTCTGTTATGACTTCCAAATTCTACAACTATACTGGAAATGGAGCTCCGGCGGATGGCGTCTATTCGGACACCTACTTTTATCATGCTTTAATCGAAGCTCAGAAGTTTGCATATGCAAAACGAACATTAATGGGAGATGTGGACTTTGAGGAAGGGAGCAAGCTGCTGGCCGAGAATATGACCACTGCCGAGTATAACCGGTATATCGCCGAGATTATCCCAGATTTTGCTCAGGACACCAGCTTCTATGGGCTGAATGACACGGCAACTGTAAGTCGAATATCAGAAGACGTGTAAAGTTAAGCTGACAAAAAATACGGATTGTTATCCATTTTTACGCGATAATTATGTAATAATCCGCCTGAAGTCTATCTAAAGTCTAATAATAGAAAAAATTTCAATTTTCCTTCAGAAAGAAGACCACGGAACCTCCCATGTTAGTGTTCTTGATCAATTTGGAAACGGCGTGTCAGCCACATCAACTGTAAACAGGTGGATGGGAGCTGGAGTCCAATCACCGGCCCTTGGAATCGTTTGGAATGATGAGATGGACGATTTTAGCACTCCCGGGCAAGACAATGGATTTGGGTAAGCACCTTCTACAACATAGTAAAAGTCGGGTAAAACGTACTCAATGCCGAATAAAATTCTGTAATATTGGCAAGAGATAACCCAATGATCTTCAAGGTTCGCCCCGTCCCCGGAGAACTTTATCAAGCCCGGGAAACGACCAATGTCTTCAATGTCGCCTATGGTAATATACGATGAAGAGACCTTGGATGTAAAGATGGTCATCGGAGCCTCTGGAGGATCGAAAATCATCTCAGCAGTTGCCAAACCCGTTATTCGAGTGCTCTGTTTCAATGAGACCATCAAACAAGCGATCGATGCCCCCATTTTCCATAATCAATACACTCCCGACGTCACTCAATACGAAGATAATATGCCTTTAGTAAGTTGCAAACATACGTTGATGCATATTATGGTTTATAAGCGACCGAAATGTCTGTTTTAGGAACTTATTCATGATCTCGAAAACAAATTTGGCCAAAAATTCAAGCCCACTGGGGGATTCGAAGGTATCGTTCAAGGAATTGTTGTTGGAAATGACGGAAAAATATATGCGAATGGAGACTACCGCAGGAAAACGCAACAACACCCGGAGGGCTTTTGATAGTTTAGATCATAATAATAAAAACTCGGTTATAACAGACATAATACAGGGTGTCCCAAAAAAAATGCATGTTTTTTTCCATTGGTCCTGACGCGAAAATGTTTAGGTCAGGCCAAAAGATTTTTGTACCACTAAAATCTCCGTTTTTTTCTGTCCTAGACATTTCAGTTTCGTGTTCATATCGATTAACTAACGTGGTTTTTTAAAATGTCAAACAAAGGAACTGCAATTCTGTCACTATTTTTGAGCCGTTCAAGTTGTAAATCTGCCCAGTATAGAAAGGACGTTGTGTCAAAAGTAATCACGCGATGTAGGGAGCTTGACAACGATAGTAAGCGTCCAGGACGTAAAAGAAAACGCACCGCCAGCGGTTCTGTCAACCGGGAGATCACCAACAGCAAAACGCTATTTTCAAGAAAAAATTGGCTGTGAGATCGGCATCAGCGACCGATCGGTCACCCGAATAGTCTATGATGAGCTGTGCCTTACGCTGTATAAGCTGTAAAAAGCTCAGATCTTTAAAGTAGACGACAAGTGCGTGCAGCGCGAAAAATGTCGGAAAGTCAAGGGCTGGGCCGCAGCTTACAGACGTGAGCGCATTCCTTCATGGTTCAACATTTGGCGGATGCACAGCCACCAGAACGATAGGAACTTTCTAGATGAGGCCTTCGGCACGTCGGCTGACGTCGAAACCCGTCGAAATCCGGGCCGTCATCCCCTAAGGCGGAACTTCTCCCAGAGGCAAGAATTCCATGGTTTTCTCGGATCAAGGGGGCAAAATTCTAGCGCCGCGTTAATGTTGATTTTCCCATACTTCTGTTGACTCAGCAGAACCTCGGCAATGCAAATCTGGCGTTCCTGCTAGACTCAGCGCCGGCTCACAAGGCAAAATCGACTCAGGACCCGAAATGGGACCGATTTTCCCGATTTCACCCCGTCCGCAAATGGCCGTCTGCTCGCCGGATCTGAATCCGACAGACCAAAAATTTTTTTAAATTGGAGACCAACGCGTGCACTACACGCCACAAAAGTTTGGAGTCGCAGAGTAGTCGTTGCGCCAAGAACGGGACCGATTTCCCCGAAACTAGCTGCGGCCCCGAGCCCAAAATTTTAAGTTACGTTTGGAGCTATATATCGCCACCAAAGGCAGCCACTGTGAAACTGGCTTGATATGTTATCAATAATCCTCTATGTTACTGATATCCATCGTTAGTTTTGCCAAATTTTGTTTGGTATATAAAATGTAGCCATAAGAATAACATGCATTTTTTTTGGGACACCCTGTAAAGGTAAAAAGAAATCTTTGGCGATATTAGGCCTTGTTTACAAAAAATATCAAATTCAAACAAACATTTATAGCCAAACAAACAACAAGGCAAACATTAGATTCCACAAAAGTTAGTATTATAAACCAATATTTTTAATTAAAATGAAAATTGTGAGGATATTAGAAGCCATCAAAGTGCTCGGCGCCAAATTTGAGACATTTCTTGAGAAGATTGGAGCATAACAGTTGATAGGCCAAGGCAATTCGATCCTCCAAAACATCCAGAGACAGTGTGGACCCCAACTTGATCTCACATTGAGTCTTCAGATCAGGGACTTGATATTTATCGGCCAAAATTATCACTTCTCTGGCCAGATCATCATCAACCGACTTCTTGTGAAACATGTACTGCAACATGGCTTCAACCGGCGCGGGATCAACACCTTCCATCACCATAAAACCGGTGTCGACCTCACTGCAATCCGTCATAAACATGCGATGGAAAACTTCGGAGTTGGCGGCCAAAACCATCTTCGATACCTAAAATAATATAAATTTGTGAATAATAAAATTAAAAGCAAGACCAATGAGGTCAGACAGTTGCATCATGACTCCACACCCCTGTTACGGTGACCGGGCACCAAAAACGGCGAAAAATAACGACAATTCCCGCGCCTGACATTAGTCCACCTAGTACAACGTTAACAAATCGTTCCCTTGCCTTCCTAGACTTCAAAAAAAATGGAAAAAAACTCACGTAGAATGTCCTATTTCCGACTCTGATCTGAAAATCGCTCAACTTGGGCTCATTGAACGCGCTCTGTCCCTTCAAATTTACCCCATTTGTTTTAGACATCTCAAAACTTCGAGGCTTCACTGTGAAACTCTCTGGGATCTTAGGCTGCATCCGCATGGGTCCGAAACTGGATGAAGATTGAATATTGACCGGTGGATCAAAAACTTTGACTTCCGGAGCTTTCGTGGTTTTCTGAATCTGCACCTTGCGACCCACCGGGATTGGCTGGGTGTTCTGCGGAGGAGTGGTCAAGACACGGTTACGAGAGCTGTAGCGGGTCTTCAGGTAATCAAAGTTCATAGTGAAGCTGAAAGAAGAGAAATCACGAAGCAATAAGTTAGACAATCCTGGGTCCCGGGATCCGGGATCTCTGGAAATTTGAAATTTCGGTTCGTGGAAATTGCAGATTTTTTTCGCTGCAATCATACGAAATGTCACTATTGAATCATCAAATAACTATTTTTTGCGCAAATTTCGTCGTTATGAGAAGCTTCAATCTGTAAAATACTCAGTAAAATAGTTTAAAAAAAAGTATTTAGATTTTTTCGTAATGTTATGTTGTTTTCGACCGTACTCCTCATCTATATTTTGCAGTCATATTTTTTGCACAATGCGGTTAGAGACGGGAAATAAACAACGAGCCAAAAGTTCAGCTTGACAGCAAGTTTACTGATGATAATCCTACAAAGAAATCAAGCCACGGCCTTGTTGTATTCGTCAAGGAATTTGACATAGCGGGGATCATTGCGATCATACTTCTTGTATCTCTCCACAAAGTAGAACAAGACGACACGATGGACAAACAGGTACTGCTGAAAGCACAAAAAACGTCAACAAAACAATTCAAGTCAACCTTAATCTATAAAAATATGGACTTACAACATCATTCTGGATGGAGTAGGGGCGATGGTCGCGGAGCTCCTTGAAGATAACAGGCATGTCCTCACACGGCTGACCATTCTGGAATCTCTCCATGATGAAGGAGATGGCCACGATGGATCCAGTGCGGCCAATTCCGGCGGAACAGTGGACAATGATCGGTTTCTTGGTGCCACGGACCGAAGAGAGCAGGTCGAAGATGGTGTGTCCCACCGTGGGGACTCCACGATCCGGCCAATCCATCCATTGGTAATGGCGAACCTGAAGGATGACATAAATCGAATCTGGTAAAAGTTCCTTATTTTGGCCACAGCTTATAACTTTGCGGAAACTGGTCGGAATTAGCCCAAATTTAGCGTGCACGCTCAAGTCATCGTTGTCAATGCCCGGACGGTGGATTTAGTCAGCGAGGTACCTTCTTTTTTACGTACCACCTTACCCTTCAAAAACGGCTGCAGCCTGTGATTTTACGCTTTATACGATGAAACATGTCCGGAACTAAACTTATTGCCTCCGTATGGAACTAAATGAGTCGTCGTACCCTTCGTAGGTACCCTTAAAACTATAGAGCTATTATAGTAATCCAGTGCGAGCTAGGTCAAAGCGTTTTTTCCTAACTTTAGTGCCCAAGCTTGGACGCAGTTCGCGGAGTACCTTTGTTGTGGCCAAAATAAGGAACTTTTTCCTCGAATCTTCGCTTACTTCTCTCTGGGACTTCTTTCCTTCCAAGGTATACGTTAACTTGAGGATTGTTCTCATAACGGTCTTGTCACTTCCTCCCAAAGGAGTGACCCCGAGATTCGTAACCACAATTCCCTCAAAAGTCGCACTCTCGCCTTCCTTCAGTGGCCAATACTGGGCGCACTTGTCCATTCCCTTTTCCTTCACATTGCACAGCATGATGATGCTCTCCGATTGCTCCAGAATGGTCATTCGCCAGAAGTCGGCGATTGTGTTGTCAAGGGGACCCTGCAGAGCAAACGATAACACCAGACGCAACGTTACTGCCCATAGATGACTCAGGCAAAGATGGGTAGATCTAAGCCTCTCACCAAACGTTTTATCTGATAGTACTCACCTGAGTGCAGATGTATCTTTTGTCAGAGACGGGAGTGGGCATGTAGTTGGCATGGATGTAGTCATGGCTGACTCCAGGCCATTTCACAATCACACGCGCCTTCTCTTGGCAAGGAACATCTTTGTAGCGATTCCTGCCAGCTTCCCAATGAATTTGAAACGCCGTCACATTCATGTCCGGGGGACAATAACGTTTCATCTCCATAAATTCTTCACGCAGACCGTTCACGCCTTTTTCCAAGGTCCGATTGAACCAGCGATCAACCTAAAAACAATACATTAATTATTAAGTTATGACAACCTATCATATCTAGCATGAACAACATACATAAAGACTTCCATCGGAAGCGCAAGGAGCTACAGCGGCTGGACGAGCACCTTGCTTCTCTATGTTGACTATGCGGGTGTTTGACTCCTGGTTCCTCTTTCTGAAATAACGATGGATGATCATCATAGAAACGTCAAGGGGCAACAAAATGAAAAACTTACTTTTGCTTGTCGGCCATGACAAGGGATCACCACGCTCTGGACTCGATTGACTGTAGAATGAGCCAATCCCATTCAAATCCTAATGAGAAAATTTGAATAAAATTCAAATTTGACAACCCCAACCTCTCATACATTTAGTGCAAAATATGCATAAAAACCGAAATTTTGCTCATTTGGGGGTCATTTTTATTCAAGGGTGAGGTTGTGTGGCCGCGGTTTTAGACGCCTACATGGATGCGCTCTCCCATTGCTTAGGCCATAAATAGCAGCGATGAAGGCCAGATCCCCTCCTGAATGTAGGAGAAATTAGTTAGAAAGATCTTGTTGTGTGTGTTGAAGTTATGAAAGCGTATTAGTATTACCTATTTTCCACTTGAGTATGTATTTCCCATATTCCGTTTCGATGGTGTCACGGACAGTCTCTGCAAGAAAGTCGGAGCATGCTGCAGATAGGTGATATCGATCATCTGGGCCTAAGTATGAGCACAATGGGTAAAGCGCTCTGTGTGTGTTTTTGTGACCTTTTCGATCAAGAAGTCTGATGTTAAGTTTTGTCACTTTTTCGTCCTTGTGACCTTCAATGACAATTGTCAGTGTTCCCTCGTCCCCGAAGTGGCAGAAATTGTTTGGCATCTTAATTATGTGTATTTAAGACTTTGTTGCTATTCCATACCCTCAAGTCTTTTATTTGCTGGCTGATTACTTCCCTCAATCCTAATAATTTACTTCTTACAACTTTGAACGGAGTATGATTTTTGTCCGTTTTTGCAACTCTATCAACTAACTATTTCTAGGGGGTACTTGTTGTTAATGAGTTTGCCTGCCGAAATTAAGGCTTCAATAGTACAGAAAAAAGACTTAAGTTGACTTCCCCTCATCACGAATCTCCAATTATTGTATGAGATACTCAGCATTTGTCGGATTGCTAGGCAGTAATCAGCATCCAACTTCTGACCCTTTATATTCAACTTTTTGTTCAATTCCGCTTTAACATCTGCCATTTTTTTGGGTGAGATCCAAGGTTATTCGCCATGGATATAATCTGTGAAATTCTGCAAGTTTCATGTTTGATTTTTGAAGGATTAGATGAGCTTAAGTTAATCGATAAGAAAGTAGTACCGTTGGCGCCGAGTAGATGCGGCTAGATTGACAACATTTCAAAATTTTGTTGAATTTTCCAAAAGATTCTTTTTTCCCAGTCCCGAAGCGAAAAAATTCAAAATTTTTCAATTTTCACAAAAAATCCCTTTTTTCAAGTCCCGAAGCGAAAACATTTCAAAAAAATGTTTTTTCTTTTTTGGTAAAGGGTAACCTATCCAGTTGGGGTAACCTATCCTCCGGGTAGTTTTTTTCGGGGTAACCTATTCTCGGGGTAACCTACCCTCCGCAAATCGCTCTCTACTTTTTGCATGGTCTCTATCGATTTTGTTGAATATTTTCGTTGAAGCAGAATGCTGTACGCTTAAAATTTTTTCTTCAGTGGGCTGTATTCGCAAAATTTGAAGATATAATTTCAGTAATACTGTGAGTCATGGTCTTGTAAGTTTAGGATTTTTTTGTGTAAATTTTGCGAATACAGTAAGTTTAGGATTTTTTTGTGTAATATTCGTCAGATTCCCCTTGATGCACCGGTTTATTTGCAAAGAAGAGGTTTTGTGACCCGCAACTATCATTATACTATTTTTTTCAACAATTCGCATTCCAGCAACCTTCTCCATTCTCACGTCCCCCTTCTTAGTCCAGCACAACATCCAGTTTGGCCCCGAAACGCCGGAACAATGGCCACAAGACACTCTAAATGAGAAGTAATTGCACAATGGGAGTGATCAATTGACCAGAAAAGGTAACGTCCATTCAGGTTGTTTGTGGTGTAAACACGCGACGCTATGCGTGTTGTTGTTTGGGCAGCGCATAAAATGGACCCTGGTATTTATTATGCACTGCCAGTGGGGCCCGGAACTTGGGGTTGGGATGGTCAGGGGTGGACTGTCATCATTTTTAGTTTGACTTTTGCTTATCTGGTTCTATTCTCCATGATGATTTATTCATTTTTGACATTTTTTTATAACAAAGTCGATTTTTTTGGTTATTACGGTTAATACTTGCTTTTGTTATCAACTTTATCCTTTCTGCACTCCATTCCAGCCATGCCCACCCCGATCCGGCTCTTTGCCCTTTTTCTCGGCCTCGCAGCCTGCGCCCGGGCTAATCGCGCAGCAACTCCGCCGAATCGTCTCACTTTCTGCGAATACCTGGAGAAGATCGGCGTCAAGGACGACAGATGCAGTCGGAAGGTCCGGCAGATCGAGGACATCGAGAATCAGAACGGTAGGCCAAACAAGTGGGCGGAGTCGGGGAACGAGGGGCCGATGAAAAGAATCCGACCCCGCTTCTTGATCGCGACCATCTGGAGACGGGTCGAGAAGGACGACGAGGGGATCCAGAGTCGGCTTCAACGAGACCGCGAACGTATGGAAAGTAATCTTCGAACTGGAGAAAACAATGCAAATAATGAGGAGGAGCGGAAACAAAGCCAGAAAAAGGACGTCCCTCTAGGACAGGATGAGGCCAATCAAGAGGAAAATCAAATCAGAGGTGCCGCTCAATCCGAGAATTCCATTTTCAATCCAGTCCAGGCTCAGCCTATCTTTCGACGGACTGATTTCGGCACTAAATCAATGTCATCTCCATCTGATCAGAAACCTCAGCCAGATTCCACTCCAAATCCGACTGTCGAATTGACCAACAATCTGAATCAATACCTGAACCACGAGAATGGAATGTTGAAGATCAAGATCTTCAAGTTGAAGCGCAAACAACGTCGTCTCAGGGCCAAAGTTCGCCTGCTGAAATGGGCGGTGGCGTTGCTTCAGAAGCGGGAGGAGGAACGGAAGCATCGGCCAAAGGTGTTCTTGGCCAAGTCCGAGCGTCTGACCACCGCTCTCTTCTCCGGGAACGCTGAGGCGCCTGTCGTCGCCGCCTCCGCTCACTTGGAGCCCCTTCCCTTTAGGCGTTCTCGGCACGAATCTGATGCCCCAAGGCACCGGCGTCTACAAGCAATGCTACTTAAAGTACAATCCAAGAAACTGTTTGCGTACGCCGTCCTGCGAAAGTAATACGGTAGGTGCTTTCAATAGCTCTATAAAAAATATTGTCATCATTGTGTGTATAGATATAATATGTAATTTTAACATAATCAGGCATTCCGAGCACTTCCCAATTTACAGGGGAAGTACTCCAAGTGCGACGCTCAGATTTTGACGAAATTTGGCACAAATTTAGAACAATTTTATCTAAGATATATGCGAGAATCCGAGCTCGCGCTTTGCAGAAACAACCGAGATTTTTAGATCGAAATTTAGGACTTTTTGCCGAATTTCGGCACGAAAAGTTTCATGCCTATTTCTATCGTAAAGGATAATGTTTCTACAAAAAATGAAATTTTTCCGCACGAAACTGCCAAAGTTATGGCCGAAAGTTTTTCTCTCTGACCGCTCTCCACGTTTGGCATGCTCTCTCGGCGGCAAAAATCGTTCGATATCTCGGCGTCGCCCGCAAAGCGCGAGGTAAAACTTTCAGGAATTGATATTTAGTCCATACCCGACGTGTGTGCAAAATTTAAAGAAAATCTGGGCGTCGCACTTGGAGTACCTCCCCTGTTAGTCGATTACCAAAAAGTCCGGCTTTAATGTGAAGCACAATGTAATTATCCACCACTAACCCCATTTACAGTTGTGTGTTGATGTTGTCGGAAGTCCGTGTTGCGTCCAGCCTCGAGGCGTCTGTCCCACCACCCAACAACTCGACATCAAATGTGTCAAACACCGCTCCACCAACTGGTGCAACTCCAACCGAGATTGTGCCAAGGACTCGTTGTGTTGCGACACGGGTTGTGGCTACAACATGTGTGTCTCCAACGAGTTCCGTCTCACGTAGTAGTAAATGTTCTGATTTCTATTTATTTCTAAATTAAACTTGGTTTTAATAAACAGTAGGTCAAGTGGAAGGATGGTTTTGAAGGGGCCATTACTGCAAAAATGAGCTGATATTTTTGATGACAAGGTCATTGGGCGGAGAAAGAGCACAGACTGAGAATCGTAAAATATGAAGGGAGCACAGTCCGAATCTGCAGGAGAGAAAGTTGTACAGTTTGAAAGAAAATGTAAACGTCAGATTTGAGACTTTTGCCTGATACTTTGGATGAAAGAACCAGGATAAATTTGCAGAGATCTATCCGAAAAAAACCTTCTCTATCCGTCTCTGTCCTATTGATTTAGGTCATCATTGGCTATAATCTTTTGATTTTTGATTACTAGTCCTTCCGGAAAATCGCCGGTCTGATTTTTGGCGTGTGCACTGTGCGAAAAAAGTCAGGGTGCACCCGGGTGCGAGCGACAACCGAAAAAAAAGCCTATTGCACGGTGCAAAAAGCAAAATTCCACAACGCGTTGTGCAACGTGAAGAAAACGTTTGTTTTCGCACAGTGCGTGTCGCCGATTTCAGTCCGGCGACTTCCGGAAGGACAATAAATTTAAAATGGCAAAAATGTGTAGTTCAGCTAGAAAAGCTGCAAAATATGTGTCCATTCAAAATTAAACATTCATTTTTAAAAACAATGCTGACTTAGTGCGATATTTATGTAGTAAGTAGCATCCCCGTATAACCAGATTATACAAGATACGACTATGGTTACATCATAACACATTAAAGAGAGTCTGTTGCATACGAATGGCCTGACCAAACCGACCTGCAGAACGTACGATGCATCGTACGTTCATCACTTCTCTTACATTTTTTCGACTTTCAACGGAACCAAAAATAAGAGAAAAACTCCAATATTATCACGTTTCCCTAAAGTATTATAGTAATGTTTTCCGATTATTACTGCCAAAGCGTGCATAGACATTAGAGTTGACTTCGAAAATTTGAGCGTTCTACTGATTTATCGCAAAAAGGGAAGTGAATTACAATTTCGTAAGGCAAGGAATATTACTGCAAACATAAAAACGGAGTAAAAAAGAAGTAGAGGACTCGGAGGATGATGGATTGGTGTGTTTGAGAGACAGAAAGTACAATACTATTTAAACCTGGAGTTTTAAGAGGAGAAAGCAGTCTGCCAAGATGTTCAAGTCGGTCATTTTACTTCTCGGTAAGTGTTTACAGTAATTACAGTAACCAAGAAAATCGAATTATTATTTTATCAACTTCCATTACCGACTATAATAAACCAATTTCAGTTCTCTTCTCCCTCCTTTCCGTCGTTTACTCCGATGAAGTCTTAGATGGGATCCAAAAGATGTTACAAATCCCAACTGGAGGTCAACAAGGTGGTGCTGGTGGTCCCCCAGATCTTCTCGGTGTCCTCAAGGGCCGTTAAATGCTTCAACCATACTATGTAAATTACATTCAATAAATAATTTTGTCAAAGGCTTCATTTTTATAAACCTTTATCATGGATAACATCAGAAACAACAAACAATGGTCAAAAAATTAAACTCTAGAGAAGTTTCAAAGCACCCGAAATCTTATCGACATCTTCGACGGGTCCGAAGAGACCGAGGATTGTTCTGGAGCCTGGCGGGATCTGCGTGTAACCAGCATCTTGCACTAAATAGGAGTAGACCCCCAAGTCCTTTGCTTGCTTGAACATGTCTATCAATTGTTCCGTGGATTGACCTTTCACTACCACTTTGACTGCTCCGTGGGACTGCCAAGCGTTTAGCGCTGCTTTGCCCTAAAATTAGCCAAAAAATTATATTACCCATGTTATCACAGGTAACAAAAACTCAATCCACTTGCCTCCTCAGTTCGTTGTGCGTATTTGTAAACCCCAAGAGTGGCATGGCCAACTTGCGCGGCCAATTTGCCAGCCCCCATCTTAAGTGACATGTTAGCGACAAAAACCATTTTATGAGTTCGGGCTGGCCTCAAGGCTTTCATCAGGTTTACTAGATCTTGTCTGGCCATCGCCGAAGTCCCTGGAGCATCTGGCTGGCCGGATAGAACTCCTGCAACATTTATTTTCAATCAAAACAACTTTCGACAACATTTTATATCACCATTAAAATTAATATCAAAAATAATCGTATCACCTACCTCCCATTGCCTGTTTTAACTGTTCCTCTGTGATTTTAGCACTTCCTTCGGCCGATTTCTTCTCCACAACACCACTAACGCCTTCGTCGTCTCCGTCAGAATCCTCTCCCGAGTCTCCCGAATCCTCCAAATCTGACTGATTCGAATGATCTACAATCCAGTCAATCGTCGCGTCAAGACACCTTCCCTTCGTTCTCTTCAGGGCCAATTCAGATATGAACTCGTCAAAGCCAAGTTCCAAGAGTTCGGCCAACTTCTGTGAATCGACCTCTAGTTCTTGAAGCGATGGATCGTTTGGATGGGGACCACTGGAATTAGAGGGTTGATTTATCTCAGAAGGCGGAGCTGGGGGTTGAGAGGCAGCGGGAACTGGCTCTTGAGGGTCTGAAACAAACAAATTTTAAATTAAAAAATCAAGAACAATCTCACAGCTTAAATACTACAATATAAACTCTCACCGCTTGCTCCTGGCTCAACCGGGATATCGTTTTGCTCAACTTGCTCGAGATTTGGCAAGGGATTTGGTTGTGGTTCAGGGGGACTCACGTTTCCAGGACTAAATATCAAACGGACTAATCTTTCTTCCATAAACCTTACATTTCTGGAGGCAGATCACTCATTACTTTTCTAAGGCCTTGTCCATTAACTGGCGGATTTCGGCTCGTCTTTTTTCTTTCTTTTCCTTCGCTTCGGCTTGTTGCTTAGCTCTAAAGAATGAATAATCAGAATGAGCAACATAAAACATTTATAAATGTGTCGTTATTTAAACTATTACTATCCAAATTGCACTCACTTCGCCTTCAAGTACTCCTCGTTGCTCTCTTCTGGACGTGGACCTCTGATGTTCTCCCAATGCTCGGTATCGATCTTCGAAACCTCCTAAAAACGACAAAAATCAAGGTAACTCCAGTTGGCTCAAATCTAAAAACAAACAAAAAAAAATGTGAAATAAACATACGTCGTAAACTTCGTCAATTGTAACTGGAGATTGCTTGATCTGAATTCCGTCTTTTGCAAGGCTCTCCTTCTGAAAAACACTCCGAAATAAAATAAACAAATAAAAAAGTGAAATAAACAGGTCATGTGCAATATAGAAGTATACAACACGAAAGGGCACTTACAAACTCCTTGTAGGTGTCCTGTTCCTTTCTCACTTTCCTAAAATCGAATCTCACTTGCTGGAAATGTTTCAAGAGATACGCCGAGCCGAGGACTATAGCAAAGAAGGGTAATCCTATTCTGGTCAATTGCAGGCCGCCCTTCCCACTGTATCGACGATACGACATAAACAGCGAAAATTAAAGGGGAACAAGTCGCGTTACTTACGTTGCATGCATGCAATTGGGTGCGAAAAATTTCTCTGAATTGCTTAGGACGAAATGTCACCATTGATTTTTAGAGTTACCTTACCATTTCGATCCGGAATTTTCACAAAGAGGCTCTAAAAACATCCAACAACCCCACTTCTTTACTGCCCAAACATATTACTTCCGTACTGAGCCATATAAGACAATATATTTATTAACTATATAGAGATCACTGTTTTCCAGAGTAACATCATAAAATAATTTAGTTCGCTTCCACCTCCATGGCTGATTGCTGAGGCTGATCACTGGTTCCTTCGAGGGCGTCATGGTCGGCGATTTTATCTCCATGTTCAGCTTCTTCCATCTTGGACAACTTCTCGAAGAGACCCGAATATTTCTTCTTTTCCTTGGCCAAGAGTTCGGCTATCAGTTTATTGCAGACCAGGATCTGTTGGGCGGCCGCCTTGTTTTCCGGCTCCAATTCCAAGACCTTCTTATACACGGCGATGGCATCTTCCAATTCAGTTCGATGTTCCAAAGCTTGAGCCTTTCGGTAGAGAGCCTTCACATGGTCGGGCTTCCTTTCCAAGACTTTGTCGCAGAATTTGATGCATTCCGCGGTTTCATTCAATTTTATGTTGACCAAGGCGCAGTTGAGCCAAGCAGCGATCAAAACGGAGTCCACTTCTTCCTTTAGACTGTCCTGAGTTGGTTTCATATGTTCCAAAACATTAACGATCGCTTCGTACTTGTTCAGGGCCAATTGGAGCTTATTTTCCTTCAAGAACTTGGTGCCCTTCTCCTTCAGGACCTTTCCATGTTCGATTTTCTCTTCATCGGTCATCTCCCAACTGGCCTTAACCTTCACGAAGTCCGTCAAGAAGATGGTGAACTCAATCTCAGCATTCAATGGGAGGTTTACTCCCTCAGGGGATTTGGAGCCGTAAGTGAACCGCGGTCCTTTGAGGGTGACCCGGCATTTCTCTCCCTTGTTGATCCTTCTGAGGGCTCTGTCCACACCTTCTGGAAGTCCATATTCACACGCTTCTCCGAGTTCAAAGGTCACAGTTTTGTCGTAAAAAACATTTCCATTGTACGAGCCAACAGCATGGACTAAAATTAATCAGATTAGTCTGGATAATTTGAAAGGCATTACATAAAAACATCGAAAAAACTCACTAGTAACTGGTGCAAATTCACTGGGACAGTTGTATTTTTCTCCTTCAACAATCACCGACTTGATAATTGTTCCGTCACGATCAGGTGAGATATCTTCTCCTTCGAACCTGAGTAATTCCACCTCAAATCGTAGAGTTGCATTTCCGGGAATCTTTGGTGGGGACCCACTAGCTCCATACGCATAATCAGCTCGGCAATCAAAAACGGCGACTTCTCCAACCTTCATAGTGGCAATTCCAATATCCCAAGCTTTGATAACTTGAGATTTTCCAAGTGAAAAGCTGAAGGGCTCGTCCCGATCTTTCGAGGAATCGAATTTCTCGCCGTTCTCAGCCAAAGTTCCAGTGTAATGCACATAGACGGTGTCACCATTAGCCGGCTTTTTGTCGCTACTTCCAGGCTTCAAGATGGTCTTGAGAACTCCTCCATCCTATAAAAGATCAGTTAGAAGCAATCTCGAATTAATATTGACGTCATCTTGCCATGTACAATATATGATCCATAAAAAATAAGTGTAAACAAACCGCGGTATACCGTAAAAACTCACCCCGCTCAGATCAAGTGGTTCAGAAGCCATTGTTTACGTAATGAAGATTTAAAAACGTCTGCTGAAACACAAATATATAAGTTACCTGATAAACAAATTAAAAACACGAAACGCGGACAGAGAGAATAAACCCTCCCCTATTTACAAGCTAATTTATAAGAGCACAAGGTGCAACGCGTTTTGCATCCAAAGTTTTCCGTAAATTTCGAGAAATTTCTTTATTTGCGCCCTCCGGGGAATCCCTGATTTGTGACGGAATGCCAAATAATTTTGCAAAATTATTTTTTTTTCGGGAAATTTTTCGAAAGGATTGTCGACATTGATGGGGAAGCACAACGATGATGCTGCTGCAGTTATGGTCAAGACAAGACACTTTAAGACGAAACGAGATCAGGTCAGATTGGGGGATTACGTTTATGCCCACGTAGTGATTGCCGGCCAAGAATTGGAGCTGCCCGCGGAAGTTCTTGATGTTCGGCAACAACGTAAGGATTTTACTTTTCTTTCGTTTGTCGTTTAGGTTTCCGAAGTACTTGGATTGAAGTCGTTGATGACTAAAACGTGTTTTGTTTTAGTTTGTGATGATGGTACAAGACAAACTTCTTTATATGTGCACTATGAGAATCGAGATCGGCGGCTGGATGAGTGGATAATGTTAGATCGAGTCTTGGACAAGAGTCCCGTCACAGCAAAGACAATTACGAGACGACGAGAGATCGAGCAGCCTTTAACAAGAAGTCAGAGGAGAATTCAAGAAGAATTCTCGCATATCCCCAAAAGTATTAATGACCTCGATGCAACAACTGCCAAATTGGAGAAACAGCATGAAGAGGTAGTAGCAGAATTACTTCTTGTTCTATTTTTAGAGTAATTTACTCATTGTTTTCTTTTAGCGAACAAAGATCAAGAATGTTCAACGTGTCGTAATAGGCAGTTGGGAAGCGGATGTTTGGTATTATTCTCCTTATCCAACCGCAGTTGTTGACGGTTTTGTGGAAACCTTGTATATCTGCGAGTTCTGTCTGTTTTATTATACAGATTATCAGAAATACAGCAAACATATAGTAAGTTATCTTTACATATATTGTTTTAGATAGATAATTATCATATTATCCATTGTTTTCAGACAACAGGATGCGTGAGAAGGCAACCTCCAGGTCAGGTGATCTACAGACACAATAACCTTGAAGTCTACGAGGTCTTTGGAAATGTTTACAAGGTAAGATTGTTTTATTTGTAGTATTATTTCGTTTAGTTATATTGTCAATGCCTTTGCCTGTTGTCGAAGCTCTTCCTCGACCATAAAACGCTCTATTACGAAGTGGAGAACTTCCGTTTCTATGTGTTATGTGAGGTGGATGATCAAGGAGCTCATCTTGTTGGCCATTTCTCCAAAGAATACGGGACCAATAACAACCTCGCTTGCATTATGGTGCTCCCATGTCATCAACGAAAAGGCTACGGAAAGCTGTTGATTCAGTTGAGTTATGCTCTCTCGACTCTGGAGAATCGAATTGGGACTCCGGAGAAACCATTGTCAGATCTGGGGAAGGTTAGCTACCGAAGTTATTGGTGGTGGATTTTAATGAATGCCATAGAAGAAAACGGATGGGTGAATGGATGTTTGGTTAGCGAGTTGAGCAGCAAAACTCATGTACATCCCGACGATATCATTAGCACGTTATCAGCACTTCAGATGATCAAACTCTCTCAAGGTGAGCATGGATAATATAACTTGTCCTTCGATTTTAAAGTATTTTTATTATGATTTAAATTTTTATGAAAGAGGAGACAATTTCCTTCCCATTTCAGCCAATTACGGAGATGATATTGTCCTCTGCTCCCCACAAATCCTGAATCATTGCAAAAAACTTCCATTTTGTAAGGCCCCAAAACTCGAGATCCAAAAACAGAACCTCCGATGGTCAACAAATGAAGAGCTAGTGCCTGTTCTCAAAGAAAAGGAAGTCCTGAAACATTTCGAAAAGCATTCACCATCATTAACACCCTCCGGAGATGCGGAAATGACCCCAACTCCGGAACAAAAAGAGCCCGAAAAGATAAAAAAGAAGTTGGTGAAAAAGATTTGATGATGATATGTTGTTGAATATGGTCTTTAAAGACGTCTGTATATAGTGCTATCTGCGTTTTAATCTTTTTGAGATCTCTCACCTCTGAAATTAATGACCTCAGTCAATAAATATTACAATATCAAAAGTAATCGCTGATTTTGATGTTAGATTCCTTGAGTATTATGGACTTCAGGGTACCTAAATTTCTAATAATGCCATTTATTTTTATTTTACCACTAAACTTGTTTGGACTACAACTTTATATTTCTGTAGTAGCTCTCATGTACGACTTGATTATGTTTGGAGTCATGTTTGATTGAATCCGCATCATGATAGCCCGCCATTCTCATCGCACCCATTAATTCTTGTCGGAGAATGTCAAAGACTTGAGTGATTCCAGGCTGACCCTAAAATTATATTACTTATACCAAGTGTAATGTCCTTACTCCCAATGAAAGACCGTAAATATAAGGCCGTCCAATGAACACGAGATCAGCACCAAGGCTGATCGCTTTCACAACATCGCATCCAGATCGTATCCCGCCATCCAAAAAGATGGGGATTCGGTTATTTACGGCCTTGAATATCTCCGGAAGACATTCGATCTAAAAATGGATGAGAATAATATAAAAATGGCCAAGTTACAGTAGCCGGGGCATAATCCAATTGCCTTCCGCCGTGGTTTGATACGTAAACAGCCGAACATCCAACTTGAACAGCTTTTTCGGCCTCATCTCCTCGAAGAATCCCCTTTAGGATAACCTAAACAAAGTTTTATGTATACATCGTAATGGAGTTGATGACCAAAAAATAATGAAATACTGCTGACTGGAATATCCGAGTGTTTGACGATGGTTTCAAGTTGTTTCCAGTCGAATGTGAGGCTAGTGTTAATTCTGATTTTCTCCGATTGGGAATCTTGGAAAGTCTCGTTCGGACTGACACGTCGAAAGTAGCGGAAGTTACCGTATTTCAGATGAGATGGAAGTCCAAACTGATTCCGCTCATCGCTTCGACGACGACCGTCAATTGGACAACCAACGGAGATCACCAATGCCTAGATGAGACATGGTTTTTTGTCTAGTATAATATAATGACTGTCAAAAAAACTTGGGTTTACCTTGTAGCCAACTGTCTGGATGAGTTCAATGCCTTTTAGAGTGTGATCCATGTCTTCTGGTATGTATACCTAAAACGGTTTTGGTGATCTTGCACTTGATGACATGATAATTCGAAAAAATATTATACAGGGTGTCCAGTTTCGTGGCCCGACTTTAATTGGCTATAACTTCTTTAATTTTGGGCCAAATTTTAAAATTCTTTTTTTCCCTATCAAAATGAAACCAAACATAACAGCCGATTACTGTATGTTCAACTTACCTTTGTATATCATATTTGGTATTAAAAAAATGAGGACGTCTGAGGATTCAGCGAAAAAAGAATTTTAAAATTTGGCCCAAAATCAAAGAAGTTATAGCCAATTAAAATCGGGCCACGAAATTGGTACACTCTGTACTTGACATTAGGGATAAGCCTTGCCTGCATCCAACTTTCATTCGGTCTCTCGATTTCGGAAATCTCTTGATACGACAAGTTGGAGAGTAAGCTCGCGATGGCTGGGATTTTTAACGAGCTGGCGACTAAAATCTTATAGAAGAACGTAATTTTACGTGATTTGGATCGCAAAAATGACATTTATTTTTGATGATTATAACCCCAATTACCTTTGACCATGGGCTCTTCGGCTTTGGCATGAACAAGACCATGGAGTGGAATCGGCGCCATTCCAATCGGCATTTCATAGGAGAAGTCGCGGTTTTTCATGGTAAACCTGCATTTTAAGTTTATTTCAAAGGCGTCGTCTGGGATTTTCTGACGTAATAAGTACCTAGAAAATTATTTTACTCCCCCTGGAGTACTCTCACTTTTTGAATTGACTAGAATTCCTCTCCAAAGTCCATTGCCCATCAGCTCCTGCGGAAATAAAATCGCGCACAGCAACCGCTAACCTTTGTTTGGCCAATTTCTCGACATCCGCTAGCGATGCGCAACTTTTCAAGGCGCTGGATCGCTGAAAACACAAATCTTGATATTGTTTTACATGATTCTTGGTAAAAATGATCAAAAAAAGTCTCATTAATGGAAAAGCAAAGCACCTACCGCGATCACAGGCATTTCCCGACCGAACTTTGATCATTCGGAGTGTAAACAATGATAAGAGATTGGGTTGTGGAGCGAGTTTTACCTTGTTGTAGACATCAAACAAACAGTCTCAAAATAGTCGAGATCCATTAAAAAAAATATGTAAATTCCTTGTTTCGTTTTGCATTCCATTCACTTCTCTCCAATCGTCTCGGTAGCATTGTTCCATGCTATTTGTTCTGCTTCCTGTTATCCATCTTGCCATCAGCTTGGGCCTTTTAACCTTAACCTTGAATGGTTGTTGCCGGGGACAAAACACCGCGTTAAATAGTGAGAAAACGAGGGAACGGGAACTGATCGTATTTTAGCTCCGCCGAGCAACGACTCCGTGCCTCAGAGGACGTCGATAATAAACATTCAAACATCTGAACCCACTCCGAAATCGAGTGCGGAGCCGGATAAGTCGGTCGTTAGAAGTGATGAGAAAAAAGGAGAGGAGAAAGAGGTAGGTCTGGGGGATCTGTTGTGGGTAGTAGTGAGAAGCCTAAGTTGTCACAGCCTTTTAATTTTGGAAAAACATTTTTTCCTCATTTTGTAATGGAGAATATAAAAAATTATGCGATTTTCGGCTTTCAAGAGGTGTTGGGATTTGAGACTGCTTCTCGCTGACATCAAATCATTTGTAGAACGGAGCGTTAAAACATTTTTACTAGTAAGAACTTGATTACTTTTAAAAGCGGCCCATGGCATTCTGTACTTTTGGGACACAACCTATCTCCGCGACTTCTTCTATTTTTTCAGAATGCGCTTTCTTTCTCCCCATATCTCGCTAGTCGTTTGAGCTAGAAGGCTAAAATTTGGTACGGCAGTAGAGTAAAAAGCCGGCTTTCAGAAAATATAAATATTGTAAGGAACCCCAATCGCATAAACTTCGCAATGACGATTGAAAAAATTTCATTTTTAACACTTCTGCAATCCAAAAGTTCAAGTTGCATGATCGTATTGACAAATTTTTTGGTCTATGTGTGTTAAATTCGATTTTTAACAAGATAGTCAAATCCCGTCATATTCTATGTGCTACGAGCTGAGTTATGATTAACATCACAGTGCGCGGCCCTTGCTTCAGAATGCCAAAAAACTTGCAAAAATTACATTTTGAATTTTTAGCTTCACTTTGAGGCCTCAAATTGGAGCAAATTTGAGAACTTTATGGGGGTTTTTATTGCAAGAGAGTTTAGGGTTGTTTTCAGCCCAGTAAAAGAGATGTAGATGATGTCCCGATAAGGACTTCCAAGAAGAAGGGCCTCCAGACAGCGATCAAGAAATTTCAGCCAATCGAACCCACTGAGAGAATATCCATGCATGGATCGGATGTGGACACTCAGGAGACCCAGTAAGCACCACTTTGACCAATTTTAAGGCTCATAAAATGTTGATTTTTTGTCAAAAATGGGGGTTTTTAATGTTGTCCATGCTTATTTTACTTAATTTTATTTGCAGAGGCCTCGAATCATCGCAAGTTCCTACAATCAGGACGGCCAGAAGTTCTCGGAGATCTATGAAAGTAATTGTTTTTATTTTTTGAAGTAATCGAACTGTATTTTCAGAGGAGAAATAATGGAAAATTGAAAAGTCTCGAGGCCACCCAATCCCAGAAATAAATTCTAATTTTTCTGAGGGAATAAACAATTACTTTCACATTTTTTGGGAATTTCGCTTTGGTATTTTATTGTCAGGCTTATAAAATGAGATTAATTTGCTTTGAATTTCGTGGTTGAACTTGTATTTGCACTTTTTTTTAGAGATTCCCATTCAAAAATAGACTTTTTTTTGCGACAAATCCTCACTATTTTCCCGACAAACTGATGTTTTTGGCAACTTTTGATCTGAATCGCGTTTTTCCGCCGTTTTGGGTGCAAAAAAAAGAGTGAGCGATGGCCAATCGAATCGCGGGGTACCAGTTCGTGCCTTTCTCGGCTCGCAACGCCACCTTTTGGCCTCGGTTTTCCGCATTTCTCGCGAGAAATCGCTCGCGTCTTGCCCGTTTTTCTCGCTCGCTCTCCATTTCTTTGGCTATTTGATTTTATTTTTTGCTAATTTATATTTTTAATCAGTAAATTTTCAAAATAATCAATTAAAAAAAAAAATTTTTGATTTTAATTTTTTTGATGACTAAAAATTCTTGGTATTTTAGCTTGATTTATGGCCGATACGGTTGAATTAAAGATTGAATTCCCTTGTTTTGCCCTTTCCGAACCTGCAAAGTCTATTTTCAAACCTTTTATTTGTCCTTTTTGATTACTTCTAGAATCAAAATTTTTTTTTATTTTCTCAAGCCCTGAGGGCATTGCGGCTCTGCTGTCCGATTCCTCTTGATTTCGATTGGTTTTTGGAGGGCGGAAATGGCCTGGGAACCGGAAACCCAAAAATTCCACACATTTTTGCGAAATTTGGCCTAAAACCGTCGATTTTCGGGGGAAAATGCGTATTTTAGGGGGAAATTTTGAGTAAAAAAAAATAAATTTATTAGTGAACATCGTATTTTGCATCGTTAAATTTCATTTTCAGTTAATTTTAAATTTTTTTGACTCGTATTTTATCCGAAAATCATCAAAAAAAAACCCGAAAATTTTTTTGGCGAGACATTTAAATTTGGCCGTATTTCTTGGCCCATTTTAATCCGGATATTTGAGTAATCCCTACCTTTCGGCCAATTTTGCAAAGGAGTATGGCCTGTAGACTACTTTTTTACTACTTTTACAACATCGATTTCCCATTATCATTCAATTTTTCCGAATTTTTGCAAGAATTTCCATCAAAATGGCTAAAAATCGCATCATTTCCGGAGAGAATTTCCAGAATTTTGATCAGTTTTCTCTGCGACCTCTCACTTTACCGCACTCTCTTTCGGGTTCGTAATTGGAACGGCGAATTTTAATTGGTTTTGGACTGATAAACGGCCTGATAAGGGGTCCCTCGGCCACTCTTCGCTCTTTTTCGAATGAAAAAGAGACAAAACTCGAGTTTTGTCGCGATTCCGAGAAACCGCGACACTTCAAATTACTTACTGTTTAAGAACTTGAACCCCCAATCGCGAGAGCCCGTTTAGTTTTCCCGTTTTCTCTGCTCTCTCCTCGTTTTTTGCACTCTTTTCTTCTTCCGGTCGATTGCACCGTGCGATCGTCTTCGGAATGCATGATTGCACCGTGCAAATGCACCATTTCCCCAATTCTTTGAGGTCAGTTGGCGTGTCGCCAAAACGTTTCTTTCGTGTGGTTTGAGATCGCAAATCGTCTTTGTCGCAAGCTTTCTGATTCCTGTTTTGTTGCTGCACTGTGCGTTTTTCTCATTTTTGTTTTCATTCGCACCGTGCATTCGTTTTCAACATTTTGCACTGTGCATTTTCTGCTTGCACTGTGCAGGCGTTTTGGAGGACATCGCGGCTTATCGTCACTTTTTTTTGTCGCCGTCCATCGCAACGCCCGGTCCCAAGTTTGGTCGTGGACCTTCGGAGTCGCCGCGGGTGGTTGAAATCGGAGGCATTTTGTCGCTGTGGACCGAAAATCGGAAACCAACGACCGGACGCAACGCGAAAAAAGTTTTTGCGACGAGGGAGAGAAAGAGCGGAGACTGACAGAGAGTCAGAGCAGCGACCAAACTCTGCGATGCGAATGCATTCGGGGTCCGAGGGAAGGGGGAGGGCGAGTGTTCTCGAAGCCGACCGAAGTCTGAAAGGGGAAGGGGACTTGGCGAGTTGGAGGCGGACGACTGCACGGTGCACGCGGAAAAGAAGAAAAGTGCGATCGGGAGAGTGCAGGAGGAATGCACGGTGCGAGCGGAGGGCGCGGACGACCAAGAGCGACGAAAGAGCGCGGGCCAAAATCGCTGTCGAAAAAATTGAGAGAGGGGGCTGGGAGGCGGCTGGCTCCAATTTTGACGTCCCTCCCCAACTTCGAAATGGGGGCTGGAAGCGCTCGCCGCGAGTCCGTCGCCGTGTTTGTCGGTGCTCTCTTCTCTCCGCACACTCTCTGCCGCCACCACCTCCCGACCGCACGGTGCGATTCTCACTCGGACCCGGGGCGAGGGCTGTTTTGGCTGTGTCGCACTCTCGATTCGGGCCTTTTTTTCGTTCAAATTCTCGCCGTTTCCCACTCGCCAACTGTACGAATTTTTTGGGTGAAGAACAAAAAAACGGGCGTTTTTTAGGGCGACAACGCTCCCCGTCCCCCTTGATCTCACACGCTCCAGCCCCCAGGGCATCCCCACAGATTGATCGTGGCCACACTGCGGGCCGAGGCGATCCATTTCCCTGAGGGCGCACCCCAGGAATCGTTTCCGCCCTCGCTTTTTCCTCCCGCCATTCTTCCACGAATTGCACAGTCTCGCTTCCTCCGCACCGTGCATTCCGCCCCACTCGCACTGTGCGCTGCGGAACGGCGGCTTTCCTTTGCACGGTGCCAATCCCATCCATCTTCTTTGTTGATCATCGCGATCGGCGTTTGTTTTTGTGATTGCACCGTGCTTCCTTCCGTTTCATTCCTGCTGCACTTTTTTTGTCGCATTCGCACTTTGACGACAAATCGATCGCTCTCTTCTCGTTCCCAGATTCGATTTCAGGGTGCGTGTTTTGACGCGGGATCGCGCCTCTGGGGTTGTCGCGCGTGTGGGAAGTGATTTGTCGCACATTCCATGAAGAGGAGAGTGCGGTCAGTGCGAGCCCTCGTTTCGCGACAACATTTTTTCGGGTTGAAGATGAAAGGGGGGAAAAAGAGCGTCGCCCTCTTTTCTTGCTCCCATTTTGCGACGACCGGACGGTGCGACGAGCCGGAGGGCTGACTGGCTTTTCTCTCGTTTCTTTCAAGCGATGACGCGTTGTCCATTGTGCAAAGAAGTTTTTGGAGCATGTTTTGGGCGACCAACTTGCACGGTGCGAGTTGTTTTCGTTTCGCACCGTGCACATTCCAGCTGATTCATTGGGCAATAATTTCTTGCACAGTGCATCCAAGTTTTGCCTTCCCTTCGAGTGCACGGTGCGGATTATTATTCATCCCTTGGCGTGAGATTTGGAATGCATCGCTCGATGACATCAGACCCTCTGGCCATTTCTTATGCACTTTCCATTTTCGGCCCTTAGGCCGTCTCGTTTTTTGGCGGGAAAGCGGGGGGTTTGAATCATCGCACCGTGCAGACGTTTTTTCCGTCTCGCACCGGTCATTGCACGGTGCGGTCTCTCGTCCGGCGAGTGCACGGTGCGAGAGTGTGGGAAAGGGCGTGGGAAAACGGCGGAGACGGAGCGAGGAGAGAGTGCGCGGAAGGGAGAGACGCCACACAAAGGGCCGCCGTCTAATTGGTCAGTTCTGGGCCGTTTTGCCGCCAGTTTCGGCCGCTGATTAAGAGATGGCGGGTCGGGCCGAGGCGGGACATTGGCCTTTTTTGTCGCCATACCGTTATATTGGCCAGGATATTGGTTATGTGGGTGTTTTTAGGTCGTAGAACAGATTACTTTTCCCCTCCTTTTACGGCCCTCCATCCCCAGTTCTTGCCCGTGAAACTTTTTTTTGTCATGATGACATATTCCCTTCCGTCATGGCCTTACTTTTGCCATTCTTTTTTTCGTAATTTCCCTCGTATTTTTGGGGTTTCAGAAAAAGGAATTTCCAATTTAAACAATTTTTTGGCCATAAAATCGCGCATTCGGCCGCGCCCGGAATGGGCCCAAATTTATGTTTTCTCGCGGGTTTCGAACCGCGGCTGATGGGTATAAATTTATTTCTGCCTTACCGTAGACCACACGTGTTCATGTTTTATGGGTCGGGGCATGTGAAGGGCCCTGATTTTATGGATTCTCGGATGTCGCGGCCCCGTTTCCCATCCCTTTCGACGGTCTGTTCGCTAGCTTTTCCCGCTTTTCGCGAGTTCTCCCCGTTTTTTGCGATTTGTTCGCAGTTTTTTTAATAATCGCTGATCAATGATCAAGGTCAGGGCGCAGATCGGATGGGGTTATCAGAAGTGCGAGCTCGCGGGGGTTGTTTTGCACTCCCTTCGGTTGTTTTTCACGTATTTCCACACGCCTGATAAGCGTTTCATGAGTCAGAGGAAGGGAAAAGGACATTCGAGAGCCCTGACTCAACCCGATGACGTCACGCAACCCACGTCCCCAACTTCCTTTCTCTTATTACGTGCATGTGGAGCGAGCCACAAGAGCGCGATGATGTTATTTCGCCCCAATTATGACGTCACTTTTTCGAGTTTTACGATCCATTTCGTTTCAGGTCCGACTTGGGTTTTTCGACGTCAAATTCATCGACGTCTCGGCATTCTCATCGACGGAGAATCGCCGAAAACCAGAATGTTGGTATGTCAGAGCATGAAGAAGGCAATCAGCGACAATAGAAGGGCTCTACAACACGAATGAACAGTGAGTTTTTGATCCGTCTTGTGTGATGTCGTCGATGGATAAGATCGTTGTGTTTTGATACGACGAATGCTTCCAATCTTTTTGATTTTTTGCACAGCAACAGTCCAATATGTCAGTTATGATATTCCAAAATTTCAGGTCGCATACTCAACCTACAGTTTGGAGATACTGTAATTTCCTCGGACCTCCCCGAATCCTCCGCTTTTTTGTAAAACCACAATTTCCCGCTCAGGAGAGAAAATCTGGCAACGGAATCGACGAGTCCATCAACACAACGTCCTCCACGACATGCACATCCATCGTTCCTCGACGTTCTGCGCGCCTGCGACGTGGTCCAGGTGCATTTTTTGGGACCTCAAGAAAACTCAACAGAAAAACCTCGTTTTGCGTCTTTCGGAATGGCGAAGATCTCTTGTGTAGCTGCTGAGGCCGGTCGCTACGCTCTCAGGAACATGCCGGACGATAAGCGCCACCGCACATCGAACGGTATGACAATCGGACGGGCCTCGGAACGGGTCGAAACTTTAGTTTTAAGCAAAATGGGACAAAAAGTAGAATGAATAGTACTGTAACTGCTCTCAATCCACATGTTCGGGTTACCCAGCACGTCATGCGCGCAGTCAGAGGTCAGCATTCGATGGATTCGATGGACGCCGATTTGCTTGGGTTTTCACCGATTTTTCTCGTTTTTTTCTCGGCTTTTGATGACATTACACTCTGGATTACTGTAATTTGTGCAATTTGATTGTTTATTTATTGTACCGCATGGTCCTGGACCTCCAGTCCTTCTCAGCTTTTCTTTGAATCCAGGTTTTACCATCCTTTCGCCTTTTCAATACACCAATCCCGAGGTCATTTTGGTGGCTTTTTTTGGTCTAAAATGACGATTACTGCAATTTCCCATCACCGCAGCAGAATTTCCCGATTGTTTTATCAATCTTGAGTCCATTTCTGATCGTTTAAAATCCCCAAAACCCTTGCGGATGGTGTAAAATCCGTTTGAATGCCCGTAAATCAAATCCCAGTTAAGCGAGCGCCCCCGAGGGGTGCCCGCGCAGTCCTTATTATCTTTCATTATCAGCCCAATCTCCCTCTGTTTTTGCAAATTTCTCCGGTTTTTTGGTCGAAACCGTCTTTCAGCCGTGCTTTCTTTCCCCCTCTCTGTCCCCATTTTTCTTTGTCCTTATCACCGAAATCTTATCATTTTCCGGGGAGTCGTGATGTCCCCCATTCTCGGGGACTCTTATGTCTTGTAACTCCGACTCCATGATCGTCCAATCCGCCGTTTTTTTCGGCGTCTAAACGCAGTCATTTCTCTGTCTCGGAGACGATTTTTCCCTTTTTTGGGCCTCTGATGTTTTCAAAAAATATATTTTTTATTTTGCGAAAATTCCCCGGTCCTGAGGGCATCTTCTGCTCCAATCAGTCGAATCCTGGCCGTTCGCTTACCGCTGCACACGGGTTAATGCAATCAACTGGCCGTTGTCCTTAGGGCCTTATCTCGGACAACGGCCAACGGGGAAGCGGCCGACCCTGCGTTTTCTTCAGTTGGACCCAAAATCTTTTCAATTTTCTCGGGATTACTCTTTCGATTACTGTATTGTACTGTAATATTTTTGTCTGGAAGGTAGTAACTTATTGCTAGTAATCCACTACTCATCCAGTTCTAGGCTGAAATGTTTATAGTATGAGTTTTGCAGTTAACGTTACCGTAACCTTCGACTTACAGTAGCCCTAAAAGCTACCGTAATGTTGAAGTTACGGTAACCGAGAACCCACCGTAATCCCCTTCTCCAATCTCACGCATAATCTCACAACAGACTTGTCAATATTCGATGGTAAAGTTCCTACTTTAATCCCCCCAAGTAATGGTAATTTCCCCCAAATCCTCTCAAAATAAATTTAGTCATCCCAAAAGTGTAGAGCTCAAGAGTACCCCGTAGTTTCTCGGCCCCGTTTAGTAAGTTATTTAGACCTTCCGTCAGCATAAAACTGCCCAATGCCTCGAGGGCATTTAAGTTTAGAAAGATCCAGCTTCCATCACTGCCATGCCGACTCCGATACCTGAAGAGTCAGTGGATCCGGGGTGAAAAGGGCGTGGGAATAGGTCTAGGGTGGTCCGTACTTGGCGCTAATCCACTTTGGATTACCCAAAAAGTCTTACTGTAAGCGTGTTCGACACTATCTCTCGTTTGAGTTGATTACTGTAATTATGTGTTATTACAGCATCGTTACTGTTTATAAACGCAAGAAATAAGTCTTCTAACTCATTCGCAACTCCTCAGTATTCTCTTCGTACAAAATCACCCTTGCTGGAGTACTGTAACAATGTCTTTTTCGCTACAGTAACCCTCCAACTCCTCCCCACCAACCTCATGGATCCGTCTCGTCGGCATGAACCAACTAATTAAGAGCCTAATTAAAAAGTTTTGTGCTACTTTCTTCCTTTTCTTCTCTGTTTTTCTCCCGCTTCTCTAGATTTCCATTATAATATTTAAGCCGCGAATTGTAAACCTCTCCGTATGCCTCGTATTTTTGTGTTGTAGTTGATAAATGGAGACATCAAATCGTTTTAATAAACATACGAAACAAAGCGTTATGTACAATATTGTGATCCGAGGGGGCAAATCAATTCCTGAGGGCTTGGGCTTCGACTCGGACAAGACGATTTTTGATTTTGATCAATTTCCGTTCCCTTTTGATGTCCTCGTTCAGTTCCAGCTCTTTTTCCGCCGCGACAACTCCGGCTTTGCAGAGTTTGAGAGTTCTTTCATCAGCATCGGCAGACTCCAACATGATCTGAGAAAGTTTATCCATGACTGTGAGGAGGGATCGATCCGAAGCCGGAAGGTGGAGCTGGGCTTTTTGGAGGAGCCGGGCGTAGATTTGAACGGCCAGACGATACCAGGAAGTTTGTAGGGAACGGTCTCAAAAATTTAAAAAAAAATATGGATAACAAAAACAATGAGTTATAGAAAAAGATTAACGTAAATGGAATTTTTTAGTAAGCTAATGTCAGGGATAGTGTAAAAAAATCAGCTGAATCAAAAATACATAACCCAAAAGACGAATGATGATAGATTAAGTAAAATAGGGTCTGTAAGAGTCGTCTGACCATACCTGCACAGATCCTGGCTCCATACCAATAACTTTCGGCCTGCATTATCATGTAAGCAAGCTGGGTGTACAACTCATCGACCACCAAACATCTCTCCAAAACATCTTGATATAATGTGTAGGAATGCCTCAGCTCTGCTCCAACTTGTCGCCATTTTCTTTCGGAGTCTGCTTTCACCGATAGCTGACGATATAATCTTTCCAGGGGCATTACATGACGACAATGCGAATTCTTGAGGAGAAAGAGCTCCGGCCATTCTGAAAAGCGGAGACATTAATACGAGACGTTATTTCGTTGTGCCTAATCCTAACAACGGGCAACAATAACCAGCAAAATTACTTTTAAAAAATTTAGAAAAGTCAAAGTTTACCCAATGGAATTCCTTTGGCGATTTTTTTGTGAACAACCAGCAAAAGGTCCGAATCTGAATTCGAATTCTTTTCACTGAAGCCATCTGGCGAATCCGAGGATCGGAAGCCTGATGAGGAGTCGGAAGACGACACCTTTCGATGGCTTCTGACTTCAGAATCCCCCATCGACTCCTCCTTTTCAATCGTCAGCCGATTCTCCAGTTTGATGGTGGCCGCCTAAAACACAACAAAAGTCATTTTCAATCACAAACGGCCTAAAAATGAGCGATAACAGGCAGGAATCAAAACGTAATAAGAGCGCGACTTCGAAAATCCCGAAATTTATTCATTTCGGGTCGACGTTTTTTCAGGTTCGCATAACCATAAATCGGCATTGTTGACCTCGGCGAACTCGATTTTGGATATAATTACCTCCCACCTGAATCCCCCGCCTAGCTCTGACCTTACCCGATCCGACAACAATACCGTCTAAACATTTGAGTAAACATTTTCATTGGACGGGTAAATATTCGGGTTCCGGACGGGTTTGTAAGCGGGGAAAAGCTGAGGGAATGGGGTGACAAATAAGTGTAATATACCCTTACCTGTAAGTTAATTTTTTGGGAATTTTAGGGACCCCTCAGCTTAAAGACTACTGTAATTTTCAGCATGAAATAATCAGCAAAAAGGTCATCAAAATCATAGACTTTCGCAAAAATTGGGACTGAATAGTAACATTTTTTTCCAAAAATAGCTCCTTTCTTTAGTACAAGCCCAAATTCATACCTTTTTCCCATCAGAGACGCGGAAGATTCGCTCCCAGGAATGCTTGAGGGGCGTGTCCGAATGGGAGAAATCGGATATATCCAAAGTCTTCTGGGGACTCCCGTCCACGAACTGCGAACGCAAGAATCTCTCCACCATCGGGATCACCACATCTTCGGTCTGCAAAAAAAAACAACTGTAATCGAGTAATTCGATACTTTTTCGAGTAAAAATGTGCGTTTTAGAAACTTTATGACACCAAAATTACAATACCGCTGCTCAAATAAAAAGCATGGAAGATGGCACAAAGCCAGTTAGGGCAGCTGTTTTGGTTAATCGAAGCCGCGGATTCAATCCGACTTTTTAGGGATTTGAATGGAAAGAGAAACGGAGCGGAGAGCGGAACGGATTTACAATATAAATACTGGCTAAGCATATGAATACAAAATTCAATGGGACTTACTTTGAGGAGATTGTGGATCTGCTCAAAGTTTGATGACTTCAGATCCCTCGAAGGAATCAAAGATATCTCTGATTGTGATGACATTTTACGACTTTTGGGAGGTAATGGAGGTGCAACTGATGGCGGTTGGGGGATGATAAGATGATGATTGGAGATATTACGGTCGATCGGATTGTCCGTCGACATCTCTGGAAAAACGGGCATTAATGCAACGTAAAAATAATGATATTAGAAAATCAGCAATATTTTTTCTCTGTTAATGTTGTGAATAATATAAAAACATGAGCTAACCCAAGCAATATATACTCCAAAGAGAGTCAAAAAAAATCCCGACTTGTCCTAAAAAACAGACTTCGACTTATGTCACATTCTATGAAAATCTGTGGCCTCATATCTCAAGCGTACAAACCAATTCTTTCGACAAAAAAGCAAGTCACCGTTCTCTTCAATTCTTCAACTCACAATTATTGAACCCCTCAAAACTTTCTTACTTTTCCCCTTCCCAAGTTAATCCTTATAACCCGTCAATTACTGGAAACAATCTGGAAGAGCAGAGGTTCATAGAAGAAGATCGGAACGGTAATTGAGCTCTCCCCCAACGAACCTTTAGCCCCGCCAATTACAGATGAACAGAGAATACTTTCCCTTTTCCGAAGGGGGTTTGGAAAAAGATTTCGGTTCAGTGATTTTAATCAAAAAAATGGGAGATAAGCAGGAGATTACCTGGATTCCGAGTTAAGCAAAAGACAGGTTAGGAAACCAGTATAGAGAGCGGAGGTTGGAGGATCACAACATTTACAAGGATTTACCATTAAATTTCGACAGAAAAGTTGTCATACCCGATGTTTTCTCCAAATACCTAACTTCAGGATCCCAGGGATACCGTCGAATTTGCTCTGAAGTTGTTCTGAATTCTTTCCTTGGTTTAGATTCACTCAATGAGTACGATTCACGATGACTTTGAGGAGGAAATGACGGTAATCTTACATTCGTCACTTCTAAAATGTACAATCATAAAGTTAAACTCGAAATAAATGCAAACATACCAACATTTCCATCGGTTCTTCCTCGATGAGCCAACTTGAGTTCGTTTCGATTCAAAATCCCATCAAATTCGGACGGATAATCATAGAAATGTCTGATTCTGTTGGATTTGGAGGCAATTTCCTGTTCCGTCGAAATGTCATCAGAAGTATTGGGGGATCCTCCATTATGCAGAATCGGAATAAGCCTTTCATTTGGGCTTGTATGATAGGAAGGCTCGGTATAAGTTGGAGATGTGAATGTAGTTTTGGTTGGAGGATCAGAACTGATGGATCGAGATCTAAAACAAGGCAAATGAACAGAAAGAAACAACCCTTACACTTCCCGGACGTTCAGATGGCCAGGTCTTGTTCTCATTGGAGTTCTCCATTCCGTAATTCGCTCGAATCTCTCGGATTTTATTCGTTCCATCGGTTTTAAGACATCTCTTGGCCATGGAAATGTTTTGGGTGGCAGAGACTTGCTAATACTCTGGAAAAACAGCTTTTTCTAAAAACTACAGTAACCGAAATAAGGTTACAGCACTTCTAGGAGATGCTAGAGACCTATGACAATGTGAACAATGTAATAAATCGCATACCGTATAATAAGGTTGATCGGAAAAAGCGGAACTCATCTCATATCAAATCAATAAAGCCAACACCATTTTTTTCGGAATGTAAAGGAGACAAAAACTCGTAAACTATCACTCTGTAAACATCCGTAGACATGCTGTTGTGTAATAATGGAAATAAAATATGCCCGGGAATTGGGTTTTATTGTAGTTGAGCAAGAAAGGTGCGGGAGAAATAAGCATTTAGCCAGTTTTCCGATAGTCCAGGAGAATCTAGACCATTTTTCCGGAGAATAGAGATGTGCTTTTTTACGAACTTACTGCGAGATTATGTACAAATGTTTATAACAATCAAATATTAACATAAGTTATCGAATATTAATTTAATGTCGACATTATTGGTATCGAAAAGAATTGATAGACGTAAAAACTGCTCGTACTGAAACAACCGACAGAACTTGTAGTGGAGACCGTCTAAAACAATTATCAACTTATATCCGTAAATCGTTGAGATTCATCAATTTTTGTCTAACAAGGGAAGTTCCACAACAATGCCTGGAAATCTTAGCGCGTTTTCAGTGACGGCCGAGACACTTGGGGTACTTCCCCTGTAAACCAAGGAAAACAAAATAAAACTTACATGAAATTATAGCGGAGTTCATGTTGAATTATTGCCCGTTCACAATTTATTTTTCGTTGATTCCATTATATAATGTTGAACAATCTGAGGAAGAGATATATCGGAATGACAATCAAGCAAAACATCTTGTATAATATGGATCAACTAAGGAGACTAACGAATCTGGAAAAGCAATAATTAGAGATGTCATCTATTTACATGACCACAGCTGCAGCTAGCCATAGCTAGCTAGCTAGCTAGCTATGGCCAGACAATCCTCGAAGATGTCCGGAAATTCCAAATTTCTATCTGATTTCCTTCTTGGTAAATTTTTTGACATTTTGTTGTTGCGAAATGTCATCTATTGACATTTTCCCAGAACAAAGAATATTTCGCAAGAAATATTATTTTTACCCAGAAAGGATTGTTTAGAGTAAGTGAGGGTGTCGAAGTAATGCAAACGATTTAGTTTTTAGCAGTGACTAAGTATATCAGCGCGATTTATTTGGTATTTTAACAATTGCTTGTTGTTTTGTACATGAGAATCCATGCCATTGGAAGGTTGTTCCGTAGGAGTATATCTAAATATTGTTGATCATGGGCGTTGAAACCTAGAAAACGATCGTCTTCCTCCTCCGCTACTTCTATAGAAGTTGGAGGGTCCGGGAGAGCTTTCTTCGAATTCGAAATCTGGTTCCATGGGCTTGAATCTCTTCCTTCTTGGCCATTCTCCATCATCTGTCCTGTGAAATTTTTTTGAATATAATATTTTGTTTAGCTGTAAGTTTTGGCTTCTGCCCTTCTTACTCTAAAAGAAATGAACCTCTCATTGCCGCATTCTAGAGCGGCTCTGTAGAGTTCATCATGTTGAATTGAATGGGCCAATTTGAGGACCTCGTAGAAGTTGTCCGCGGATAAGCCGTGCATGATTTGGATTGAGACGAATTCCTAAAATCATGTTTTGACAAGAATTTTACTGCTTGCCGTGAGGGGAGCGATCTGATAATGATTCGCGAGCTTCATCAATTCGGCTCCCTGATTTCCGATTTGAATATTCTCCCCGTAGAGAAATCGGAGCATCAGTTCAACTGCGCGAACATCAAAACCGTTGATTTTGAGCAAACCAATCTTTGATTCGATGAAGTCGTTCTTGAATTTCCCTTGGAGAATCCGAGAATGGCGACTCAAGATCACCCTCGAGACATGGAACACAGTATCTCCACATTTAACCATGGTGTCTGAGAAGGAACGGTCGTTGTAAAAGATTGTATTGTCTTGAATGACTGGTTTCTCGCATGAGAAGTCCTGTGCGATGTTGGCGTACCTGAAATTAAGGCGTCTAGGTTCTGTTTTGTAATAGTCCACCTTGGACAAAGTCGTGTAGAGTTCATTACAATCAGATCTGCGATATGTTTGCATGTTCATGGAGACCTTAGATCGGAAGTCATTTTTCTTTACTATTTGACTTCCCTTTTCTAGAATTCCAGAAGCCTCATCAGTCTCATTTTTGATATCTTTTCGGTTCAAAAGTCCAATTCTCTGCTTGAAAACGACTTGAATTTCAGACACTGCTTCTCACTAATTTGTTTTTGCCTTATAATCTGCTTTGATATCAAATCAAATGTAAGATAGTTATTCCAAATGCTTCACCTTTGTTTTCTAACTTCTAAAAAACGATTCCCGAGATTGTCAGCGATCCCATTGCATAGAAAAGACATTTCTGAGTTGACTTACAGTCTGATCGCCTTATGAAATAACTTCTTTGGGTCTTCTAGACTATCCTTGGAGTATTTGATGAACAATTTCCCATTACTGGCTTCAGTTTGCTCCACTTTGAGGATCACTTCTGCACGCGATCTGATTGTAGTTCCGCCCAGTGAAACGAAATAAGGGCCTTCGACGCGGAATTCGACGTTGTAGGGGTCATTGGAGTCATTGATGATGGTCAGCTTTTGTATGGGGTGGTTCACAAATGACAGCATCTTCCTGTCGATCAGTAGGGGAGGTTTAGGCTCTTCTCTCCGTGGCGCCTCTTCGTCCGGCAATGGCGGTTTTACATCAATATGTGTGTTTGACATCTTTTGGCTGAAGAGAGTGGAGTACTTAGTGGTTGGTTTAAGAATCGCGAGTGGTTGACATGGAAAGAAACAGTAATTTGGATCTGCGAAGTGAGAGTCGAAGGCTCCACCTTGCCCAAATGTTTTTGAAAGTGGTTGTCCTCTTTTGTTTATTCGATTTCTGGCCAGATCAAGGGACAAATGATCGGAAGCCTGGCTCATTTACATAAACGAGCGCTCTTTGTAATCTTGCTTAAAGGAGCGCTAATTCGACGACAAGCCGCGTCTTTTTTATGACAAATAGTGTTCGCAGGATCTTGGTGTTAGCTTAGACAGCAGGACGAATCGTTCGAAAATTATTTTAAACAGATCTGTCCTTTCGAAATCTACACGATAACAAATCAATTGGGTCTCATTGTAACCCCTGTTTTTGCATAATTCAATGCGTATTCGGTCACTGTGACCCTGAAGGCTGAAATGCCTATGAAAGTTGACTTTTTTCCTGTGGTGACAAATATTGTTTTGTCCTCCTTTCGAATCCTGGATCAAGAATTTGTCTAGCTTCGAAAGAATGAAACGAAAAACGCTGTCGACTGAAACTGCATTTTCTAAGTGCAGTATCTCGTCATCCATCAATTAGATTATACCTCCTGCCGCTAACAATCACTAGGCCTTGCCTTGCTAATAATCAAATAGTTTTCCGAATTCTTGCTTGAATCGTGGGACTGTGAATGAATGGGGCATCAAATATTCTAGAATGGTCCATCAGTTCATTTTGTTTTTCAAAATCGAAGACAGTAGTTTTAACCAGAGATTGCCACGGTCAAAATTTCGGCTCCGGCTCTTAGCTCCCAGAGCCGGAGCCGAGGTCAAATTTGCAGCTCTGGCGCCGGCTCTCATGAAAAACTTAAAGAGGTCTGCGGCTCCGAATCCCGGCTCCCGTGCAAAAAATTTTTTTTAAATATTTTTCCAAATATAAACGTTATTAGTGCCATAGATCATACAGCCAACGTTTTTGCAGTCAAGTCAAATCCTCCGCAGTGTTTTTTTCAAGTAATTTGGTTTAACAAGATCACGAAATTTTTACTTTTCTGACCGCTGGGAAGCCTGGCTCCGACTCTACCCAAAATTTCCGGCTCCGGCTCTGGCCCCCGGCTCGGAGCCGGAGCCGCTCAGAGCCCGAGCCAGGCGCCGGCTCCGGAGCCGTGGCAATCTCTGGTTTTAACCATCGTGTGGGATGGGATGGACCCTCATATGATCACATCTGGAGTTCTGTCTCCCTTTTTGGCCAAAAAAAGGAGAAAGAAGGCTGTGTCTGTTTTGGGTTGCGATCGGGCTTCGTTTCCTTTTGAGCCAGCAGTTTTTCGTTCCGAAAATGTTGAATTCACAGAAAAAGACGACGAAAAGCCTGTAAAGACGTGTTTTCATAAACAAAGACAGGATTTGTATCAAAATAATTCATCCGATTTTGAAATCCCCCACATATAAGGATGGTGAAATACAAACCAAATCGGGTTTCGTGGCCAGAAACCGCGATTTCTTGTCTGTTAGGGCTCTAGACAAGAAATGCGTAATTCTTGTCTGAAGTTGCGTAACATTGCGCAAATTTGTGCTCTCTCCCCGTGGAGATTCTTTTCTTTTTTTCTCTGCAGAAATGCGCAATTCTTGTCTAGAAGCCTAACAGACAAGAAATGACGGTTCCTGGCCACGAAACCCGATTTGATTTTTATGTCACCATCCTTATATCATCAGTTTTTTTCCGAGAGGAATCGAACTCTGCCGAGTCTTTATGCAATTGATTTTTCCCGCCAAAATTCGAGGTCAGATGGACGTTGAATTCAGATTATACTGTTTGCCTTTATCACGGAATTTTTTGATTGCATAAATAGACTTTAATTTTAAAAAATCGATTGCTTGTGTTTCGCAACCACTTCCCTTCGACTTTCTAAACGTTTCGCTTCAGTGTTGCTATTCAACTTTTTCTCTGCGAAAACATGGATTTATTACTTTGTTTTCTCTCGGAACCATCCTTCTGACCCTCCGTTTCCCTCATCTAAGCTATTTGCAGAGCCTTGTTGTAGAGTGTAACTCTAGCAGAGATGATTTTCGTAAATTTTTTAACCACAACTTCACAAATCCGACTTGTTTTCTTTTCTAATTCGCGCATTTTATAGTGAAGTTGATCTAAATTTTCGTATTTTATACCCATTTTTTCAGGGTTTCAAGATGATGCCTCATTACCATCAACCTTTGTTTGGGCAACAAGTTGTCTATCACCCTAGCTCCATGTCACCCCCTCAAGGTCAACACGTCGACTGTAACCCAAAGAAATTGGAATTCAAGCATTTCCGGGAGCAGGAATTCACAGTGTTCAACAAGTCCAACATGCGAATGCAGATTCTTTTGACAATTCCAGAAGGTTTTAATTGTTCGCCTATCCGAAGGATCGTCGAACCTCGAATGAACTTCACATTCACCATTGTGGCTGGCGCTGAGGCAGAGAATGGATTGATGACGATGGAAGTGAAGAGAACTAACGATAATGGACTCTTACAGAAAACGGATGTAAAGTTGATTGTCAACGATCCAAATGAACAACCAGCGCCGGTGGTCATCTCAGACAACATGATGTTCTACAATGAGCAGAAATTCAGCGATTTTGTGGTCAAAGTTGGAGAAAAGGAGATCCATGTGTCCAGGGCCATCATCAGCAGACACAGCGAGTACTTCCAAGCACTGTTCAAAAGTGATTTTGATGAGACAACCACTGGCGTCTTGAAGGTTGAAAATTTCTCGGAAGGGACCATCGAGAATATGCTCAAGTTCTTGTATGGGGATCAAGTTGATTTGGCCCAGAATGCCGACGAAATGATCCAAGTGGCCAGTTTTTATCAGATCGCTCCAATGGTCGATAAATGCATTATGACTCTGGTGGATGCAGTGGATGAGAACAATTACCATGAGATGATTCTATTGGGACATCAGCTGCAGAATGATAAGCTGTACAGCAAGGCAATGAAACTGGGTGCTGAGAAGTTTTACTCGTTTGATAAGGTCAGTGGAAAGGGTGATTTCGAAGGGCCCTTTGAGCCTCATGAAACTCTCTGAATACTTCTTCTTTTTTTGTTTTGCCATGTTTAAAACTTTTTTTTTCAGACAAAGAAACGTCCTGCAAATTCCGACAAGAATGATCGCTCAAAACGCTCTCGTTTAAATCGTGGTCAGGAGTTAGAGGTTGTAGCCGAGGTCCGCCGATACCCTTTCCCTGCTTACGATCCGTTTGTGCAAATGCGTGCTGGTTACCTACAACAGCCGCAGATTCAACCGAACAGAGGTCCAAGAGACTTGGTGGAATTTGGTCGAATTGACGAACATGATGATGAATAATATCCGATTTGCAATGGTCTTATTTTTCTCATCACTTCTCTCTCAGTGTGATCGAAAAAGTTGTTTTTTTTTTGTAACCATATCCCCCCAAGCATAAACCCCAAACATCATGTACAGAAAACATTATTGTATTCCTATTTTTATGTTTACCGCGCTGAAAAATAAAAAATTTTAAAAGGGAATCGTGCTGCAGTGGTTTCCGAGGTCTTCAACGATCTCCTGAAGTTTGCCTTGACGGCATTCGGGTTAAGTTCGGACTCTCTAATCATCTTCTGGCGCCAGCACCGTATGCTCATTATACCAGCCCAATCCAGAAAAGAAGGAGGATCCTCGAAGATATAAATTTATATGGAAATGCTTTGGAGATTATTCGAACTGCTAAACTTCATAGAATCGACAGTTTATTGGAAGCTTGTGTAGAGATTTTGACCGAACAAATGAACGAGAAGAATTATTACGAGATCTTGCTTCTCGGCTGCACTCTCGACGAATTGTATTATTATGCCATGGATTTCGCTGATCAAATGTTGGGAATTGTTAGTTTTGCAACATTCTTATACAGGGTGACAAATAAAAAATGCAACTTTTTTTCATCGGTCCTGCCGCGAAAACTTTTAGGTTTAGGAAAATATTGTTCATACCATTAAATTCTCCGTGTCTTTTTGTCCTAGCCTCTCAATTTTCATACCCATATCGGTTGATTAACATGTTTGTTTCGAGTCTCAAACAGAGGGACCCCGATTTTAAACCTGTCACGGAAAGAAAAAGGACAGTAAAAGATTGCTAAATTGGTCGGTGTAGGAAAACCTGCCATACGAAAAGCCATCAAAAGACTCAACGAGCTTGGCCATGGTGGTAAGTGTCCAGGAATTAGAAGGAAGCGCATCTTGAAGACTTCTGCCAACCTTGAGATCATCAGAAAGCGAGTGAAGCAAAATCTGATGGTGTCCATGAAGAAAATTGCCCGGGAGACCGGCATCAAGGGAACAACGGATCGACGAATGGTGATCAATGTACCGTAGAGTGAGTCTTACAAGCTCCAAAAAGCTTAGCGCCTCACGGAACACTACAAGCAAGTACGGCTCAAAAAATGTCGAAAGCTCAACCGTCGCGCCGCAGCTCAGCGATGAGAGAAGGTCCTGTTCGCGGATGAGAAATATTTCAACATCCAGCAGGCCTACAACCACCAGAATTGCAGGAGTTGGACTGTTGAGAGTCAAAAACCATCCGCCATTTTTGAACCCAGTAAAAATCCGACCTCTCATGGCCTGGGACAAAGTCTTGCGCCAGCGGCGTGATATCCTTGGTTTTCCTTGGTTTTCTTGGATAAAGGGGTCAGAACCAAACCGATAAGTCTACCAGCGGCATTTTGTACACCATCGTGATTCCGTGGGCTCAGTAGCACTTTGGCGGTTCAAAACAGACACCGTAGCATGATTCCGCCATCAGCCATAAAGCAAAAAAGACGCAAGGCCAGGAAAGGACCTGTTTTCCCGATTTTATGTGGTCTGCGAAATGGCCGTCTACTCGCTGGATCTGAATCCGGTGGACTATGTTTTTTGTTTAGTTAGAAGCCAGGACCTCTAGTTCACGCCAAAAAAGTTTGGAGCCGCTAATTGATCGCTGCGGTAAGAACGGAACCAATTTCCCCAAAAAAAGCTTCGGCGAATCGGCCAAAATTTAAAGTCACGTTTTGAGCTCTATCTCGGGGCCAAGAACAGCCACCTTAAAACTGGCCGAGCATACTATTAACAATGCTCTATGTTACTGATATTCACCGTTACTTTGGTTAAGTTTGGTGTTTTAGACAAAATATGGCCATAAATATGAGTTGCATTTTTTCTTTGTCACCCTGTAGATTACGACAGTCTCAACGACCTTCAAAGGATGTTTTATCTAATGTAATCATTCCCAGCCGATGTGCTCATATCCATCAGATTCTAATTAACAAATTATTTTCGTAAGAAAATAATGGAACCAAACGCCGCTACCGCCATCAGTTTTCCTGGAGCATTTCAAATCAAATTTTAAGTAATACTATTTTTTGACGTCAATTTCATATAACCATTCATTTTCTAACAGTCAACAAATAACAATTCAACTTTACAGATTAGGGTCCTATTCCAAAATACAGTAATCCTACTGTAACTGGGCCTTCTCTTCTTCATAGATTTGATTGATGAAGTCGATGTTTTCATCCTGTGATTTGACGATTTCATCCTAAAATATATTACAATAGTATCACGTAATATTATACCAAATTATACTCCCCGCCAAAAGTTTTGACCCCCCTTCTAACTCGGTCCAAAATGTACCAATTTGGACCAAATTAGGTACGTAGTCTACTGACAGCCTAGTAATAAAAAATATCATAGTAGGACAAACCATATAGCTGTATTTCAAAATCCAGGGACAATTTTCAAAAATCACCTCAAAAAAACGGGACAAAAGTTTTGACCCCCCTGCAAAAAAATTAAATATCGCCACCGGATGTAGCCCGAACCTTTTACAATCGATGCCCCATACCTGAATACAGATTAATAAATGCTTTTTCGTTGAATGCTTCGTTGCATTTGATGATGCAACGCGTTAAACTGATTTTGATGTAGAGCTGCCCAAAATGGTAAAAATCTTGTACTGGCCCTTTCTAAAAGTTCTAAATTATGTTCACATCATGTGAACTTGACGTGTTATAACCTGCATTAACCTTTTCCTTTCGAAAAAAGTCCATGATGGCCTAGCGGTATCGATTCGGCCGATATTCAGTTGTCATGGTCATCCTTGGTGAGCCGTTTGCTCTTTCACTAAAGGGCTAGATGTGGTCGATATGTCCTCAATCTAATCCTGAGACTCATATCAACTCTTAAACCAAGAATAAACTCCCGCTAACACGATCTCATATGGTTTGAAGATGCAACTTTGCCGATCTGCACCTTAATGAAAAACCCGCTTTTTTCAAATGGATTTTTTGCGACCAAAAATGGCTTTCATTTGATGGGCCAGATAATTTAGGACGCTACAGCACCCGCCATACTCGTTTGAGACGTATGGAATGACAAATGGGCGGTGAGGATGGCATCGTACTCAGGGGCATCTACAGTAACGGCAAACTTAAGATTAAGGTGAATGAAACCCATTCCAAAACGCGTCAAATCGAAACTTTTTACCCTGCTGAGAGTAAATAGGAGTCTCAGGATTAGATTGAGGACATATCGACCACATCTAGCCCTTTAGCGAAAGAGCAAACGGCTCACCAAGGATGACCATGACAACTGAATATCGGCCGAATCGATACCGCTAGGCCATCATGGACTTTTTTCGAAAGGAAAAGGTTAATGCAGGTTATAACACGTCAAGTTCACATGATGTGAACATAATTTAGAACTTTTAGAAAGGGCCAGTACAAGATTTTTACCATTTTGGGCAGCTCTACATCAAAATCAGTTTAACGCGTTGCATCATCAAATGCAACGAAGCATTCAACGAAAAAGCATTTATTAATCTGTATTCAGGTATGGGGCATCGATTGTAAAAGGGTCGGGCTACATCCGGTGGCGATATTTAATTTTTTTGCAGGGGGGTCAAAACTTTTGTCCCGTTTTTTTGAGGTGATTTTTGAAAATTGTCCCTGGATTTTGAAATACAGCTATATGGTTTGTCCTACTATGATATTTTTTATTACTAGGCTGTCAGTAGACTACGTACCTAATTTGGTCCAAATTGGTACATTTTGGACCGAGTTAGAAGGGGGGTCAAAACTTTTGGCGGGGAGTATAAATGATAAAAACATACATGAAATGGGAGAAGATGGCCTTCTTTTACTGTTCGTATCCTATTGAATACATGGCCATCTTTCCGAGAGACCGTGAATCTTTGCAGACCATCAAAGGCAGTGCATGCTTTGCATTGGACGTGTTTTCCGCAATGATTTATCTAAAAATGTCATGGATAATGTAATATATGGAACTCACGCAGAGACAACCAATTTAAATAATCCAAAATACCGTATTCTCCTGCTTACCTTGAGAATTCTGGGCAATGCTTTTTGTCCCACTGTTCTCTCTCCCTTCTTCAATATCAGATAAGTAAACTTGGATCTGAGAGTTCTATCTTCGTGTTTGCTCCTTGTTTTCCCATCAACTCTGATTTCGGGGATCTTGGCTTCAAATGCGCAGGGCTCTCTAAAATAATAAAAAGATGTAAAAACATCCTTTTCCTCAATCACAAACATCTTAAAACGTACGAGTATCCCCTGCCAGTTGAAAGAGGGCATCCAGAATCGTGAGGGCACGGAGCAAAGACATGCCCTGGGGCGATTTCTGTTGATATTTGAATCTAAATTGAGAATAAAGTAATGTAATAAACAGCTCACCTTTTTCTTCAGTAGACAGTACTTCTCATAAGGACTCGCTCTCCGATCTCTGAGGATTTCGTCCGTCTCTGCATCCAATTTGCCTTCTATTTTCAATTTTTTTGCCAAGCCTGGGATATCAAAATTGAATCCGGCAGTTAAAACGAAATCCCGAATGTTCATCAGGGACGTGAAACTGTCCAAAAGATTTGATTCGATCAGTATCAGATACTTGTTCGTCTTCGACCATAACATAGAGATTAAATCGATCCTAGAGTTGGACGACGGCAACTCCGGGAGAACCCTCTGAGCTACCACAATATCATACGTAACTCTGGGGGAAGGGACCATCGTTCGCCGGAAATTTACATAAGGAGCGATCAACTTGGAGTCAGGTCCCTGAAAATACTCAACATATAAGACCAAAATACGACATTAAAATATATTATCCATGGAAAAGACTACATACTCTCATAATATCCATCGCCAGATGATTCATTTCAACGTTCGGGTCTACGCAACAGTAATCTCTGAGCGAGTTGTCCCATTTTTCTCTGGCTGCCCAGAAGACTCCACCAATTCCACTGCCATAATCTAGTATGGATTCCGGAGAAAAATCATCCAAATCCAGCTGATCCAGGACAAACTTGGCCTCGGCATAATTCCCCGGTAGCCTAGAGAGCATAATTGTACTAGTTACACGATAAATATAGTATTGTAACAATATTTATGCCATCAAAATTACCTAAGTTATATTAACCCTACCTTGACAATGCATATCCGGCGCATTCTTCTCGAGTTTGAAAGGCCATAGGCCTCCACTTGTAATGCCTCATGTTATTCGTCTTCCTGGCCAATCGGACTTCTTCTGGATCCGCAGGCATCTTCCGATGGATTATTTTGTTGGTCAACTAACGAAATAACAAGTATAATATAAAGAATACTCTCCTTACTTGATCTGCCTCATGTTGCAATTGCTTTGGAATCCTCTCTGAACCTTGAAGGACATTATAAAAGCCATTCAGGGCTTCGGATGGAAGAGAGTAGATCCTTGGTATCTTTTTTGGTCTGATATCTAAAAATTCAACTCAATTACAACAAGAAAGCGAACCTCTTCTCTCTGTGAGCCTGATTGTTCCTTTGGCACCGGTCATAACATTGAATGTTGACGTTGTGAGCTCATGGTCGTGATCAGAAGCCTTCGAACTGCATAACCGACGACCAAACGGACAGTTTAACACCTTCCTCATCCGCTACAAGAGATGATTACGACATCTTGATGATTTAAACCTCTTGATACCTTTCTTCTCCTTTGTTTCTAATAGATATCAGGTGCTCAACCACGAAGGTACTAATATAAAAGTGAGAGATCGCCTTTATTACAAAAAATAACAATGGTAATGACGTTATCAATGATCCATAACAATTAGTTCTTCAACTCCCCAATCCTCGAAAGATCCATCAGGGAGATATCTTCGGATGATAATAGGGATCTTCTTCTCTTTGAGTTCTTTCCTGGCAACTTCCAACGGATCTGTTTCTCCTTCCAATTCCACCATAACTGGAGCTCCCATCGCAATTTGAAGGGCTCGGGTCCCCAATATTCTCGCTCTCTCGTACTTGGTCATGAATTGTGTGGTTACTCTCATGGAACTCTCGATTGCAACTCGTTGCGTTGGCTGAAATCAGTTGTATTATTCATCAGCTTGATATCAGATTTCTAAAAGACAACGAATAATTATAAAACATACCTCAATTAATTGGACATTAGGATCTTCATCATTTGCTTCCAAATCCACATCTTCCAAGGGCTCGTCGTCCATAAGATCGTCATTATCGCCATATCCTCCTTCGAAATCGTCTTCATCGGCCATTTTTATTCAAGTTCCAGAAAGATGCGAGGTTAGTTTAGCAACCAGAAAATTATTTCCCCAAGCGAAGAGCAGAAATTGCGGAATGCCAACATTTTTGGCATTGCAATTTTCCTTGGTGGGAACAGCCCGAACGGGCGATGAAATCGTAGTTTAAATGGGCTTTCGTATCAATGTGTAATTATCGATGGACTACGTAATATCAGTTGTAGAATTTAAAAAAATGTAATTTTTTTTAGGCCCCATTACTAAAAAAATGTTATTTGTAAAAAATTAAATTGTATCTTGAACCGACGTTGACATACTGCAGAATCGTACTTGCGCTATTCGATTCTAAATGTGTTAAATATTATTTTCTCTTATTCTAAAGTCCTGATGAGAGATCAAATCAGAATGAAGTTAGAAATGACCGTATGACGCAAGAGTCCACTTGATAAGACGGAAAAGCGCGGTGCACGGTTTTCGAACATTCAGATATCGCCGCATTTCCCCCATTCAGCAGTCCTTTAATGGGCTGAAAGGTCTGCTAATTAATAAATATTACTTCTGATTGTTTAGCCAAAGCCCCTGTCTAGAAATACAATAGCGACTTGAATTTTAGCTCTGTGAGTTTTGGCTTCTGACCCGTCTATTGCAACTTTGCCTGATATTACTGTGGTCTGTTTTACATATATTTTTGAATCTTGTTCGAATCTGTATGAGGATTCAAAATTAGAGTAATTTAATTGCAAAATAAAGTCTTGTTTGTCAAATTTCTTTTCCCTTTTTTTACGTCAATGGACCAAGTTGATGACCTGAGGGCATGTTCAATGAATCCAATGTCCAAAATACACGGGTCTTATCAGCAGTTTCCGAAGTCTTAACATCCCAGAAAACAGTTGACTTTGCAATGAAATTTTTGAATCTAAAAGTGTAATGGACCCTACAGATTGCAGATCGTAAACATGTTGAGTGCACATATAGATTTGGGTCCTCCAGACTTCAACCTAACTTGGTAAAAAATAAAATTTTTGAAGGATTATGTAATACTTTTTAGCCCACAAAAAATGGCGGGTCATTTGCAATGTGTGTTACAATATTTCTGCAAAAACATTTTCCCTTTTCTGATCAAACGCCAAAAAGACGTTATGGCTTAAAGGTTACCGTTTATTTCTGCTCTATCAGTCTCCAAAACCTTTTGAATTTCTCAGAGTCCTCTGCAAATCTTTAGCTTTGATTTTCAAGGCCTTAAACATAGCCCAGACAGATCAAGTTGGGTTAATTTGACCCCTTTCTAGAGCCATATTCCTTGAGCATTTCTCCTTCAAATGTTTCAAAAAGTATTTCTGAACTGTGTGATGTTTGTTTTCCAATTTCTCCTGTACTCATGACGTGATTTCTGTCAGAATTCTCAACGACCACTGATTTCCAATTTGTTGTTGCCCCAATACCCCACATGTTAGGTGATGTCACAACTTCTTCGGTCTGATCTCTTGACTCCCATCGCCCAATTTCCTTTTATTTTTTGATCTCTTCAACGCGTTGCAACCACGAAAGATCACTCGATGGCCGGTTCCTCCAGCATTTTCGAGTGCATTTAGTCGAGGAATCCGTCGATGATTCAGCTCCTTCTTCGGTATAAAAAGGAATATGATCTTCTTGATATTATTTTAGCCATTACCATTGCGTTCCCTTTTCGTGCCACTTTTTCAAGTTTTTTTGATGACTTAAAAGTACTGTGATTTTAGGTCGAGCCCTTTTTGTGGGTTTTGACCGATTTGGCCCGAAAAGCGCCCAAAATTCGTTGCAGCAAAAGAGCGACCAAATCCCATTTGTGGGTCGGTGGCCTCGAGATCAGCCCCGCAGGCGCCGTTTTTGACGCCACTCAGCCCTTGGGCAACTCCGACCGACGTCCCAAACCACCTTGGGTACGTTTTTTTATGGGATACTGTAATTTTTATTGAAAACTAAAAAAATTTTTTTGGTCCAAAAATAATTTTTAAAGTAAAAATCGTGTCAATTTAGGCAAAATGAGTACTGTAAACCACGTTGAGATTATCGAAAGACTTGACCGAAAGGTTACCGTAACCCAAAATTACATGGAAACCACAAAATTGGCTCAAGAATTAGCGACGGCAAAGAATCTGAATGTAAGCTGAAATAAAAGTTGTTATTACAACCAATAGTCAGCTAGCAATTATGATTTAACAATTTCTAGGAGAACGACAATCCATTTTTCGTCGTGAATATCTCCGATTTAATCGACCGTTTCAACGAATGGAAGGCCAAATTGCCAAGGGTTCAGGTAAATCAGGTCTCTTGGATATTATAACAACAACTATTTTAAGCCGTTTTATGCGGTAAAATGCAACAACGACCCTGTGATCTTGTGGGTTCTGGCTCATCTTGGCTGCGGATTTGATTGTGCGAGTAGAGCTGAGATGGATATGGTAGGTGTAAAAAATATTATGTTACTGCAATTCTTGGTCTAAAAAGATCGATGAAAACGACCCTTGCAGAGAACGAGCCAACACTTTTCCTAATTCAGAAATGGTCTAGGTAGAATATTTTTGCCAAATTTGCATGTGCCCAAAAAAATTTCTCAAAGACAACATCTTTATTTTTGAAAGTTATGTGATTATCTTCTTTAGGTGTTGAAAAAGAAGATGGTAAAGCCGGAGAACATTGTCTACGCGAATCCCTGCAAAACCCGCTCCTTTGTCCATCATGCCAACCAAGTGGGCGTCAGAGCGATGACCTTCGACAATAAGGAGGAGCTGGCCAAGATCAAGGAGATCCATGGGAACCCACAGTAGGCGTGATACTTAAACTCTAATATCGTTTACAGTTTGCTTCTCCGAATCGGGGTCTCCGACACGACGGCAGTTTGCCAACTGAGCACCAAGTATGGATGTGACCCCGAAAAAGATGGGCCAAAACTTTTGAAACTCGCGAAAGAGATGGGATTGGAGGTGATTGGAATCGCGTAAGTGGCTGATGTTGCCAGCAGAGATGCTGACTTTTATATGTTTGCGAAAACAGATGCTGATTTATACAAATTTCCAAAAACATGACCTTTAATCTCATGAATAACATAATTTTCTTCCAGATTTCATGTTGGCAGTGGTTGTCGAGATCCAGTTTCGTTCAGAAGAGCCCTGAAGGCAGCAAAGACATTGTTTGACACCGGAATTGAATATGGGCATAACATGGGAGTGTTGGATATTGGCGGGGGATTCCCGGGATACGACAGTGAGGAGATCACCTTTGACGAGGTAATTATTATTTTTGATCCAGTAGTATCTTGGACAACATATGACTCCGATTCAACCTATTCATTTCAGATCGTGAATGTGATCAACCCCGCCCTCGACGAGCATTTCCCGGCCTCTTTGAATGTGAAAATCATCGCTGAGCCGGGCAGATTCTTCGCGACCCACCCCGTTTCCCTCGTCACCAATATAACTTCGGCCGTTGAGGTGTCGGCGGAGAGGATCACGGGGAAAGCGGAGGACGCGGAGAAGCCGGGCATGATGTATTATATGAACGACGGGGTGTACGGGTCGTTCAACTGCATCTTCTTCGATCATTACCATCCCAAGGGGGCGCCGTTGTTCGAGAAGAAGGGGGAATTGGTGGACAGCACCATCTGGGGACCCACTTGCGACGGACTGGATCAGGTCGAGGTGAGAAGAGGCTTTGTATTATGGTGTATTCTTCCGTTAAATGTGACCAAAGATCATAATATATTTTCCGTTCAACTTTAAGTCTTATTTTTTCGTATTTCAGGTCCAAACTCGGCTCCCCAGAATGGCTGTCGGTGACTGGCTCTTGTACCATGACATGGGCGCCTATACCAATGTCGCCGCCAGTAAATTCAATGGCTTCGAGCCCCCAAAGACGTATTACTTTGTGGACAAAACCAAATGGTAGGTCATAGCAAATGAGCAGTTAAACAAGACCTTGTTTTATAGGGCTCTACTCAGCGACAATGCCCGCTTTGGCGCGTGATGTAACATACAAAAATGACAAGCAGTTTTTGTTGATGCTGTGATAAGTTTTGTGTTAATAAAGTTATTCGAAAGACATGAATGTGGCTGTTTTATTTTTTGTTGTTATATAGAAGATTCTTAGCTCCGTCACGACTTGGGGGAAGCTCTTGATAGCTCCCTACTTTTCTAAAATCGCCGAATCATTGGGTTGACTTCCGATAAAAAAAATCTCGGCCGTTTTGGAAATACGATTAAACTTTATTTATTGTAAGGTAACTTACCAAAATGACATTATTACAACTTTTAAATTAGATGAGAAAATACAAGAGGATCAAGATTAGTGGGGGTATTAGCCATGAAATAAATAGATAACAACCAATTCTAATGAGTTCCATATTTTGCATGTAGTGTTGTTATGATGTCAACGGCTTGCTGGGCGAGGCGTTGAGTCGGTTTGATCTGTCGGGCGGCCTTGAGGACTTCCGGTAATTCGCGGGAATAATCTGGAAATAATTGAGATTACAATTACAACACCGGAACTAAACTCACAATAAGTCGCCGCGGCTTTGAAATCAATCGGTAGTTGAGGAGATCGGGCTGATTTTCTAACATTATAGATTTCCTTCGGAGCCATTCTGAAACAAAATTTATATTATCCATGACATCAAGTCCAAAGAAAAGTTCCAATTTTCCATCAAAACAACCTCTTACCGTCTTGCAACTCTCGCATGGATATTCGTATTCAAATAGAAGGCCCCTCGTCCCTTGGCTGTCTGGAATACATGTTGGCTGACCTTGGCCGGGATCCCATTGTTCCTGGTCCCACTTCTGGTGAGTCCTTTTCGATCTCCAGACCCATCCAAATCATATGTTTCGTATTCATGAGGTCTTTTCAAGCCTCCATGCTTCTTCCAGGTCTGCCAGCAATCGTTGCAGATCTTCAACTGGGCTGATTGTGGGCCCCAAGAGTACCATTGAGAGGCATTTTCATTCTTGCAGCTCTCACAAGGATTGATGTACTTGGCCACCGACGTTTCGTTCAGAAGATTGGCGTGTGGCTTGAAGTAACTTGGGATGTAAACCTGCTTCAATTTGGACTCCTGCTCGGCGGTTTTGGCTCTCTGATGATCCGCATATCTGGCGGTGGTCTTCCACATGTAGTAATATTCGACAATGTCCTTCAACGACTTCCATGGAAGACAATCGTTTCTGATGTCGTGAAAGTCCTTTCCGCACTTCTCGATGGCTTCTTCGAACAGCGTCGCCTCAGATGCGGACCATTCCTCCAGCTGATCTCTGCACAAGATCGGGCCTCCCAAGGACACTGTATTATGACCTGTCGCTTCGTCCGCCAACAACGGATAATGTTGTTTGCTGGGTGGAGGTACCAAATATCGAACAGCTTGGCCAATATCATACTTGGCTTGGTGAAGAATGGCCATCGCGTGGAATAAAGTGACGTCACGAGAAGCGGCGGCGGCTGTCATGTGAAGAGATGGCAACTTCATGGTGCTGGAGGTGTCCAGGGCTCGAGAGAAGGTTCCGACGGCTCTAAAAAACCACAACGATATTACGCACAACATCTTTTTTCACCTCTTAAACACTGATCAAAATTGATACCTAAATTGCAAAAAAATAAAAAAAATCCTTACCTGGCAATGATCAGAAATTGGTCGATATCTCTTCCGCCCAGATTATGATAAGGATGATATACCACTTGCTCATATCTCGTCTCATAAACACCATTCGACGCCTGACTGTGCCTTCTTTTTCTTCCTTGTTGTCTATCCGGCTTCTCTTCTTCGGCCTCATCGATCGTCAGATCTCCATTCTCCTTGACTTCTTCCTCTTTTTCCTCTGTTTTTAGACCTCTTTCCCGATCTATTACTTCTTGAGGGAGGATGTCCGGGATATCTGCTTGATGCCTTTCTCCCACATCAATCTTCCCCTTATCTGCCAACAATGTTTGATTTGAAGCGTCGTAGACCAACGAGTAGAAGAACGCGTCTTCTCTGTTTAGGTATGAATCGCAAGTTTCAACCTCATTTAACATCACCACAGTGCATTTTCCTCTGATCATCGTGGCTTGGAGAGTGTCATGCTGACGCGAAAGGAAGAGCTCGTGTTGTCTGAGCTGGTGGATTTGCTCGGGCGTGAGCTCATCTGCACCTTGAGGAAGACCGGCAAGTCCCTGGCTCTCTTCCTTATCGTCTTTAGACGCTTCCTTACCTAAATCAATATATTTTAAGTAACAGCGTTGGTTGCTTGCCCGAAACAAATCAAAAATCTTACCTTCTTCCTTTATTTCCGGCTGAGACGAACTGCCATTGCTTTGATTTTCGGTTGGCTCATCTCCATTTGCTTTTGATTTTTTAGATAACAAACTCCGTCGAGGTCGAAATTCTGAAAGAACAAAAAAATGGTTGCTGAAACAAGAAGAAAAATAAATCTTCACTTACGGATTTCATTCTGACGTTCGGCTCGATCGGCTATTTTCAACAACTGAGCTGGGAGATCTCTCCGGCGATAAAAAGCAACAACTTTGGCTTCAACTGTGCCAGTAGCGGTCTGAAAATTCACGCAATTCATAAAACGGAGCCACAAATACACCTAACAAAAGAAATGAACTCTTAAGATTACCTTAAACTTCTCGTTCTAGCCTACTATAATGTGAAAGGCTCACCTTATTTAATTCTTCTATCCTTCTAATCGCGTATGGTTGGTTGGCGTGAAGATCAATGTACACGTAATCTAAAAACAGAATTTCAAAAAGAAAATGATCCACTTACCGCCCACCCTGTACATATTCTGGGCCATGGAGGCCAGCTGAACCGAAGGCCCTGTTTTCACTTCTGCCTGCATTCCCCAAGAGTTCACCTAAAACAAAGAAATGAATAAGGAATGGCATTTGGAACACAAGAAAAACAAAATAAGCGGTTAACGCGAATTTACAGATTATTTTAGGTAATAAAGTAAAATTATATTCGAATTAAAGAAAACATGTCAGAAAAGAAAGCATATAGACTCAAGAATCAATCCCGGACCAATCAGAGATTGGATACAACCAAGATTTCAACTTTGATTTTATTACCTAAAATCTGGAATTAATTGTTCCAAAGAGGCCAAATGCAATATAAATATGTGCCTTCCACACAGCTCACTAAAACGTTCTCACCAATCCCCCATTATCTGTTCGTAATGCCCACAGAGCCTTTATGGACGCCAAAACGACAGCAAAAAAGGTAGAAACGCCTTCTCCCGCCATCGCTTCCCAAGAAATTATTTTCGGAACGGAGCCCGCTGGATGAGCGGAGCATTCCAACCCCGACCAAACGCATCGCGCAAAACTCGCTCCGGAGCAGATGGGCAATGTAATTTGGATGCGGGATTGTTTGACTTGCCCCATTATATTCCCCATGACCCCTCAGCTGAGCTGGATGCAAAATCTCGAGCAGATAGACCCCAAACATTAATTTACTAGAGAGAAGACTCGGTTTACAAATTCTAGATTTATTTTAGAATTTTTATATTAACCACTCTTTTGCTGAGAACCAATTAGTTTTGCAAAATCTTCAAAAATTATATTACCCGTGCAACGAAGTTCAAGAACCGCATAAAACTCGCCACAAAAATTCCAGAGAAGACTATAGTGTCTCTCTCTACGGATACTGTAAGTCTTCAACCGTTTGGAACCCGCTTTCATCTAAAACACTACAATTTTCCTTACTTTAGCCACTACAATAACAAGTGTAATCAATAAATTTATAAAAGGAGGAGCATAACCCTAATGTCACATCCGAAGAAAAGCCGAGTTTTATTGCCCGGCGGCCCAAACCTTCTCCATAAAGATGCAACCAAAATAATTTGGTCCATTTTTATTCGGTGCCATTTTATACGATCAAACATGTCCAAATATTTATTCGAAGCAACAATAAATGGGTCAAAACTAACAGCGTAAGATCAGTAATGTACAACAAGCTTTTTTAGCGGGGTTAAGCGACCATGCTTGACTAGTCTAAGGCCTTCGTTGGGCCAGAAGCCTTCTTCGACGATAGTTTCGGTTGGTGGGAGTGGGGAAATAAGGATCTTCGGTGGTGGTCGTTGGACCAGAAGCTGAGGATCCGCCAGCAACTCCACCGTAAGCAGCATCGGGAGCTGGTGCCGGACGAGCTGGAGTAACGACGGGAGTCGACGAGCTCGAAACTGGAGCGCCATAGCCAGCATCGGGACTGGGCGCGGGGGGAGAGGCAGTGGCCGAGGGAGCGGGACCGTACCCAATGTCCTGCACTGAGGCCTGCGCTGGTCCGGGAAGAGCTGGTCTGGCCACTGAACCTGGTCCTTCATAGCCTCCGTGAGAGCCTCCGCCGACATTCGAGTTGGATTTGGGAGGGCAGGGGCAATAGGCCGAGTCCTCTCCTGGATTTCCCGCCTTTCCTGGAGTTCCTGGATGCCCGTCTTGTCCCGAGTATCCTGGCTCTCCGATTGGTCCCGGAGCTCCGACTGGGCCAGGCTCCGGCCGACTGGGCGCTCCGGGCTGTCCTGGATGACCTGGAGGGCCTCGTTGGCCGATTGATCCTGGTGGGCCGGGTATTCTTTCGGCCGCTCTTCTGCCGTCCATTCCCTTTCGGCCCGGTTGGCCCGGCTGCCCTCTTTCACCATCTTCTCCTCGATCTCCGATTGGGCCTGGAGGTCCGGGATATCCATCGTTGCCGGGATGACCCGTCAATCCGGGGTATCCATCCAAGCCGGGAGCTCCGACGGGGCCCAATGGGCCTGGCGGACCTTGTCTTCCCGGAGGGCATTGAATGCATTTGGCATTGGTGTGGTACAACGCCTTGATTTGTTCGATTCCAGCTGATCCAGGAGTTCCGTTGGGTCCGTCGACTCCGGGTTCCCCATTAGGACCGGGATAGCCGGTAGGGCCGGGCCGACCTCGAGGACAGTTTCTGGCCTGCGATCGACAACGGCATTCAGCTTGACGTTTGTTTCTTCCAATCAATTCGGAAAAGGTCTTTTGTTGGGCAGCTCGGACTTGGTCCAAGGTCATCAGACTGGACCAGGCCCCATTGGCCATGAATTTGAATTCTCCCATATCCTCGAGCACATCTTCTCGGATCTTGTTGATCTCCGAGTAGATGTTGAAGGCAGTAAAAAGCATGGTGAAGATGACAATTGCTGCTCCAAAAGTCGCCGCTTGGGCGATCCGCCTCGTTTGGACGCCCATCTGAAAATCTACGTTGGTCAGACGACATTTTGTACGACAAAGAAAGTTAAAAAGTTCATAAAGATTCTCTTGATGACAACTATAACCTAAAAAAACTCACCGTAACTCGACGCAACTGGAATGAGCCTCGAATTCGCAGGTTTTTGCGACATTGGCCTTATATACCAAGCCGGAGGAAGCCCGCAATGTGGAGGGGAGATAATTTCCATTGTCTAAATCAACACTTTTCGGGCGCAGTAACCCTTACTGATTTCTGACATTCTTTCGCTCTTCTTTTGTCTCGCACAAATCGCTTCTTCGAACCGCATTTTGACCTCTTTATTTGGGGATTCAAGTGTCGCAACGATTGATGATCAACGTGGGGCAGGAGGGGAAGTGAGGGGGTACGGATAAGGTCGGGAATACGTAAACAACATAAATTAATAAACAATTGGGTTAATCAAGCAGGAAAATAAGAGCAATTCGAGGGAATTTGAGCAGATTTGACGCAGTTACATCTGTTTTTTTTTTTTGGAAATTGCGCTTTTTGAAAATAAGGCCATCAAAATTTTTGAAATCCTAATTTTTAACTGTCAAATCAATGTTAAATACATAAAACGTCTTAAGCACTAATATACATTATGATACTGTTTCCCTAAAGAAAGTCGCAAAATTTTTTGCTCCTAATATTACACTTGACATTAATCTTGCAAATTTGATGTAAACCTCTTATTGTTTGTTCACAACAAAACTGTGGTGTCTTATAAACTCGTCATGCGTTATTTATAAACATAATACGGTAATCCTCGCCGCCCTCCGACCTCAACTTCCACCTCGAACTTGGGCTGAGACAAACAGTTTGCGAAGCCGAAACCGGAAACTTTTGATTTCGAATACAATTAAAGTGAGAATTTCGGGCAAACAGACAGACAGAGCGTTCCGAGTGCGGGTTAAGCCCGTTGCATAACTCCTTGAGATCCTTTCAATGGGAATTAACTCCACCTTTATTTCCTGGGAATTCAAATACAAAATAACTCAAAATAAAGGTGAAGGAAAGGGTGCTGGGGATCGGTCGAAAGTTCATAATGGTGCGTGATCTACGTCAATTTGGGGGTTTTGAATGTTGAGTGATTAAATTTTTGTAAATATTATATTATGTGTATACCAATTTTAAAGTTACAAAATGATTACTATTTATATGTTGCATCGCAAGTTAAAATAATGGCTAATATCGAAACCGGCCATAATATACTTCTACGTCATTTAATCATGTCACATTTTCAATTTCCAGAATGAAACTATCAATATTTCCCCCTGATTTATCAAGTGTAACATTTCTGATAATATCCACATTTACCTCGACTCTTTTTGCTCAACAATGTGCCCCAGGAATGGTCCAACTATATAATGGGGTACCCTGTCAAAGCGACCAGTCTTGTCAGCGATTATCGACCGGATTCTTCTGCTATCAAGGACGGTGTTGTTCCAACTCTGTGTGTAAGTTCCAAATATATTAGCTAATACGATTTCACCATTTGTTACCGCCGGTCTTTCTGAATTAACTTTCCAGCCTTACCTTCGGGCTATGGCTCCTCCTGTTCAACCACAAATCAATGTGCATTCGCCTTTGCACAGTGCACGGGGAACGTGTGTTACTGTCAGTTTGGATACAATTTTAACGGGCAGACTTGTCAATTGGCCAATGGATTTCAACGAGACGACAACAGTAAGTGAATCGAAGCAATGAGTACTCAAATTATAAGCGATCAACGGGTTCTGCCAGCCAAACGAAGTCTTGATCAACAACATCTGCTACGAATTGAAGTCCTATTTCGGAAGCTGTGATTTCAACGAACAGTGTTCATTCCCGGGAGGAATCTGTGAACAACGGCAGTGCAGATGTTCGTATGGCCAGATATTCAACGGATTCCAGTGTGTTCAAGACCAAGCCATTCCTGTCCCAAGTAAGTTGCTGCCGTGTAAAAAAAGATGACATTATTTAGCGACTTGTCCGGTCAATCAAGTCTTGATCAACAACCAATGCCTTCCAAGGGCAGGGCTTGGAGAGAAATGCATGTACGATGAGCAATGCAGATCGAACAATCTCATGGACAGTGGGTTCAGATGCACGAACGGAATCTGTGTCAGGAATAATGGATGGACTCCGAGACCGAGAACAGGTGAGCAACAACTGCAGCAACAAATCTAACCTATTTCCCAGCACAATGCCGGAATCCCTCAGCCGTGGTAGAGATGAGTGGGTTGACCGCCAAGAATTGCATCTCCCAGACTTGTTCAAGTGGATACCATTGTGAATACAGCCCCACCATTTTACAATACATCTGCTGTGGACCTGTGAATGGAGAATTCGGGGATATAAAGATGTACCCAGGACACAGCAACCTTCCTTTGCAATGCTCCGGGATTAACAGCTGTACTTTTGTGGACTTCCCTTACTGCGTGTATTCCCAGAGTTACAGACATAATGTTTGCTGTTCAAAGCCTGAGTGCATTTGAGGAAGAGATTAATAAATATACTTCTCATCGTCCAAGCAATTGAGTCATCGAACCTTTCTAAATGTACACTCAAGTTCGTATTCCAACCTTATCCTAACCACGTACAGATCCATGAAGGATCTGGATTCAACCTTACTGAAACGACCAAGAATAATTACACACGGATATTTTTTTGAAATTTATAACATCAAGGAATAAAACAAACAGCCAACAAAAAATCGCTGAAATCCATAGAATTATGGGGTCTTTTTACGGAAAGCACAACCCTCGATAAGTCTGGCCTTTCCACCGGTCGGCTGGCAGAGGACTGTTGAGCAACCCACGCAGACAACAACAGTTTGGGCGTGGGAGAAGACAGTGGTGATCTTGTAGCATCCGGGGCACTTGACATCCATGAAGAACGAGTTGGGGTGCTGGACAAGGCGCTTCAGCTTGTGCTTCTGGCGTTCCTTTTCTGGGTCGGGGTGAAGAAGATCACGAGCCAAAGGCATTTTTAAACTGTGATTAGCCCTGGAAAAAAGAAACTGTAAAGAGAACAGTAAATTATAGCTAAAATGAAGCAAATCGCGACAGTTACGAAATATTTATACCCGATATGCAAATCAAAAAACATCTTGCCGCGCATAAACCCGCCCTCCTCAAATCTATTTCGAAATTTTATGTTGAAACGCGGGGAATCCCTTTGGTACCACAAGGAAACAACGCTCACTATCAAAAAAAGAACGACCTAACCAGCTGCAACAAGATCAACAAATAAGCATCACCTTACTCACCCAACGGCAAAGAGAAACACGATCTGAAACAAGGCGAAACCTGAAGGCACGCTAAAAAATATGATTTCACTGATCTTCAACCAAAACCGTTAGATAAGCAAATCTAAAAAGGCAAAGTAACGACTACACCGCCCAAAAAACGTTTCCTTAATCCTACCTACGTTACAAACGCAATTCGCCAAATGTCGCAAAAGTCGCCGAAAAAAACAAAACTCTCAGGACGATTGCACCGAATTCATCAAGGACACCTAAAATACCAACAAAATAACAAAAGAAACTCACAACAACCAAGAAATCGACCGAAAACGCTGAAACCAACCAAAAAACTGAAAATTCTCCTCTTTTCTTTGAAAAGGCTGTGTTCTCGTTTTTTACCGTAATTCAAAATTCTGGCATTCCGTCACTTTTCGTGGGAGGACGTAGATAAAAGAGCGATGTATTTATTTTCCAACAAAAAAACGTTGTAAAATTTTACAAGCTAGCTTACAAGGTTTTGTTCGCGAGTTCGGGATGAGGTAACTGGTTCGGCCAAGGTAACATCGGCAGCAAACGTCGCCTTGGGGAGGCGTATAAGTAGATTTCTAAGTTTACTCGGGTTTAGATCGTTTATGAAGAATATGAGGTATTTTCTTTCTCTTTTTGTCTCCGTATTTAGGTTAAAAAAACTTGTTGTCGGTCGAATTCACTTTGATAGTCTTTCTCAACAAACCTGCTTAAATAATAAGGCATTTATTCCAGTAATTATTACTTCTTTCCAAACAAGGTGAATGTGACACAGAACACGGAAATGTATATGTGATATATCTGAACTGTTTGAGAGACAATTTATAAAGTTTGAGGGTTACCACAATCTAAGCGTTTGATAAATGCAGAACTTGATGGTATACTCTTATTTCTTAATTTGTGGTAAAATTGAGATAGAGCAAGAAAAGACCAGATTACAAGGTTTGGAAAGTGATTTGGTTAGACTACTAGCTTAGCTTATAAGTGAAATGTTAGTATCGTACCATACTTAATATGATCAATCTGTAGATCAGATTCAATGGATGAGCTCATCAACCACATGCATGGTCATCTTTTCGTGTCGATGGAGATCCTCATTGACCGTTGCTTGCAGCTCGCTCATTTTCTCCACAGTGAATTGTGATCGGAGGAAGTTCTCCAATCCCAATTCGATGGTGTCTCCCGCCTTACAATAGTGTTCTCCATCTTCGGCATATAAAACAAGGTCCCCGGTGTTTAGTGTTCCCCATTTTAGAGCTTCGAACACCAAGGAAATAGGGTCATGGGGAAGGGAAGCAATGGGGATCTTCTTTACGTTCTTGTCGTTTACCGAGTACCATACCTGAAACACGGAGGTCATGTGTAATATAAAGGAGTTTTGATTTTTCGGAAAAAGATTTTAGCTTCCTTCTAAATTAAGTTGGTGTGTAATGTTGGAACGATATTTGGTTTCGTGAAGCTTTTATGAAATCATTTTTATAAAGACGGTCGCTGATAAAACGCGCGGTTGAAAAAAAATGTCTACTTTAAGGAAACGTGACCAAAAAACCTCGTGTGCTGTTGTAAAATTAGTAAGACTTTGTTCTCGAGTATTTTAGAAAGATCTATTTCCGGTTTAGAGATCAGAAATTATATGATAATTGATGTTTACTATAAGATAATTGTTGACATGATCGACTTACCGCACTCTTCTCTATTCCAACAGCATAATCAGTGTTCACAAGGGTGGAGAGAGCGGTTCCATCTGAGAATTCGTGGATTTTGTGGAGCCCTGTTCCTTCAGGATCTTCATATTCTGAGTCTCTAAAATAGGATAGATTACGCTAAGGCCGATAAGAACAATTTTATATATGTGAGTGTCAAAGTGAAACTGACTTAGTTCTGGCCAAGAGCATGGCTCCATATCCATTGATGGCCTTCTTGATCTCATCGTGGCCACTGTTGTGGCCCAGGTCTTTCCCAATTACAATCGCAAAGGCGAGGTCACAGGTCACTCCGAGGTGACCAATTGGGATAGGAATGTGGTTGTCTTTGGCATCAATTAGACTGAAACAATCATATTATTGTATACTTTGTGCTCCAAAATGATTTTTCATCGACAAGTCATCGATGAAAAATGAATTCTCTATGGAGAAACGAGCAGTCTCGTTACAACCGTGAAAAGAAAACGAGAAACATGACATACGGGAGGCTAATTAGGGAAAGTGATTTTTGAATATTCAGACACTTGAGACTCTCGCAAAACTGATTTGATTTTGATGTGAAACAGTCTTATGCGTCATAAACCGTTTGGCAAACAAGTCAAAACACTTTTTGAAGGATCTTGTCTAGCTCTTGATCTCCTGGTTTTTTTAAAAAAAAACTCGAAATTTCCGTAAAACTCCAGATTTCACAAGAATAAGCTGCCAGTTTACTGAGTAGAATTACTTACAACTCAGGGGTCCTGACGAACCAGAAGTTGCGTTCTTTGCCTTTGAAGAGGCCGATTACATGTTTGCATTGCTTGATCACATCTGAGTCTTCTAGCTGGAGATCTGACATTGTTTTGGCTGAAAGAATTTAGTAATTATAAGGCTAAATTAATGACTAAATACGGGCTAAATATAAAATTTGTTCATCAAAAAATATAAATTTTAGAATGGGAAAAACGCGCTGACTTAAAAATAAAACATTTAGTTTATTGCAAAGATCGATTATAAAGTCGTGTTGTGGTATATATCGCAGTCACAATGCATCTTGAAAATGGCAAGCTTTTTTATACCGAAAGTTTTAAAAAATCATCATAAAGATCCCATTTTTTGACTGTTTTTTTCAGTTACCGTATTTCCGGTAATAGCCAAAAACAAATTCAAAAAACAGCTTCAAAACAATAATATTAGCTCAAAGAAAAGTGTTAATTCTCCAGAAACAAATACAGATTCTTCTTTTCTTCCTTCCACTCGTTTGAAAACCAAATAAAAAAGAACTTTGAACAAACAAAACGAGAAGGAGGAGTCGGATACTCTGACTGATATGATAGTAGTAATTTTAATTACGGGCTATATTGTAAAAGTTTAATTAGCTAATAAAAGGAAATGCGTAAGAAGTAATTAACACATCGTTAAGGCTCGTTATCATGGGGTTTGTCACGGAAAAAGGTGAGAAAAATATGGGGAATTTACAGTAGAATAGGCGTAAACAGTATCCTTTCTAATATCAGCCATGGCCAGTTCATCTCAAGCTTCAAATTAAAAGGGGACTAGGAAGTACATGGTTTCCGACCGTTCCTCCACGAACCTCGTGGCGAAACTACTGGGTTCAACTGCACCAAAGAAATGTAAAAGATGCACATTTTCTTCTCTTACCGGGCAATACTTCCTCATAATCTCCCGTTTCGAGAGCAAATCATTTAAAGCTTACCTTCTCCCATTCCAAGCTCATTATGCTACTCTGTTTCTAATCAAACACTCTCAATAAACAGCTGAGAAAAGAGCGCGGAAGTGGATTAAAAACGTTTCAAAAAGGGCGGTAATATCCTCCGATGGGCTGCTCTCATTGTGGCCAAAAAAATGGGGAAAATGGACGAAAAAACACTTAAGCAGGAGAGTACGAGTAATTTTAGTGGGTGCAAAAAAGGAACATTTAAAAATGGGTCCACGGGATTTTTTTGTTGAGTATTTCCGGGGGTATGCATGGGCAGGTATTAGTTAGAAATTAAGGTAGGAAATTTTGACAACACAGAAAGATGTGCAAAAAATATAAAATACGAAACTCTCAGAGGCTCAGAATAACGTGATGGAGACATTTTGGGACAGAGAATGCTTTAGACAGACAAAAAAAATACGAAAATGAAGCCATTTACGCCATAAAACGGTGATGTAACAATCCAATTTCTCTTGCTGATAGCATAAATCTTCTTAATCATCAAAATCCATACGAAATTTATGGAAAAGGGCAGGGATATTAATAAAATTTAGGATTTCACACGCATTAGAATTTTATGCGAATCAAAAAAAATATTAGACAGCGTATATAGACTTGAGCCCAAATTATAAGCAATGGATAGCCGTCAAGAATTATTTATAATCTTCCAAACCGTCTAGTGTTCTCAAGTTCAGACTTTTAAAAGTGTTTTACAAACATTTGTCCACTTAATTTTGGCTCTCGAAGGGATCAAGAATGCCCTGAGGGTCAAATATTCTTTAAAAGTTGACAAACTCCAGTCTAAGCTTCATTTCCAATACGTGAAATGATTACTCGGACTGATAAAAACGTTCGTTTGTCGGCTGCGATAAGAGATCTGATCAAAATGATCAAAAAAATTGCTTGGTGAAAGCCAAAAAAGTGACAAGACCAAAAAGAACTTCGAAAATGCACATTTATTGGCAGTAGAAGCTCTGTAAGTATGAATATGTTTCTGGCAGTACCCGTAGAATCCTGTAGCATCACTATTTCTCCCTGCCTTTACTGTCAATTTGGTCGATTCGGTACAGAAATTTGGCTGGACTGAAGTAACCTTCGAATTGGGCAGTTTCCGGGTCAATATCCGTATAATAATGGCCAACATCGCCATGATCCGAGTAGCAATGAGTGTGTTCGAGGCGCAGATCAATCCCCGGGTTCACGGAATGGAGGACGGAACAACAGATCAGCGGGGAACGGACCTTGAAGTAGCGGAGCCAACTCTTCTCCTGGAAAAAATGTGGTCAAAAATTGGGTTAAATTTATAACGTAAGTGAGAAAAGACTTTGGGGTTTGGGCAAATTATTATTAGCGTTTAAGAAAATTAATTCGAAATTTTTTAATTTCTATTACCTCAAGTGCCATATAAAGCAACTCACTTCTTCCCAACAACTGAAATCTCTCTCCGGAAAGTCGGGCATTATATGAACTTTGGCATCGCCTGTTTTCTGAATAAAAATCCCGGCCATTGAAACAATTTTGGCCCGGTAATGATTGAATAAAGCCTGTTGAATGGCATGGGGAAACGAGTAATCAGTGAGGCGATTTCGGGCAGTGATCTTGAGCACAAGGTCTGTTTCTCCCGAGGAGACCCCGAGATTAGCGAGCAGTCCAAAGCAGGGGTCACAAGTTGTTTCTTGGACAAAACTTTGGCCATCAATTTTCCCGATTTTCGAGTTGACCTAAAATAATAATTAGTCATCAAAATTTGATAGAAATATTATTACTGATAACTCACAGTTCCCTCACCGAAATTTGCATCCGCCACCATCTCGCAATTCACTCCGACCGAGGTCCTTGGCCCCGCGCCGGGCCCAAAAACCGAACCATTCGGGAGTTCGCAGAGGTCACAAATCGACTGAAAAATGGCGAAAATCATTTCAGAAATGCACTAAGAGAAGATGGTCACTAATTACTATACCTTGAGATTATACAATTTGTCCCTTCGTATCTTGGGAAAGAGATTTCCGACTCCGCCCACCTCCGCGATCCTCAGATCCGGGCCAAATCCGCGACTGGTCATGTTGAATGGGGGCTTGGTCAGATCTGAAAAATTGCTCGTCACCTTCAAGCTTACTGTAACATATTTTTGGAATTTATTTTCTGGAAAATTGTTTTCTCACCGGGACAATCCACAATGTCCACATCGATTTCCTGGAAGTAATTCTCCATTTCCACATTCAAAATCGGAGCCAACTCCTCCAATTCCGGACTCAGAAGGTCAAGTTTGACATCCAGCTTCCTGGACGCCTCCATATTTATCATTCTCCTCTTAAATTGGACTCAAATTATGTTATCCATGGCAATCTCATAAATAAGAAGCCAAGAAATCTAATATTATTACTCTTTTTTCCCATTTACAATTAAAAAAGAAACCCCACAAAGGAATTTGAGTTGTAAAAGAGTAATAAAAGAGGAGTAAAGTAGTGAGATTACAAGAAAAAGCGCCCCGAAAAGCCAAAAATCCCCTTAGGCCAGGGTGGGGAAGGGGCGAAAAGTATCGGGCCTCCTTCCTAATCTCTTTAATTAGTATCTACGCCCTGATAAACGTACAATTATGAGGCGGGCCGGGTGTGAAAATAACATTTCGAGGGACGATGCGAAAATAAATAAACAAATGGAGAAAAAACAGATTAGATGAGCTGCGGAAAATAATATTGGATTTTGATCGGTTTCCGAGAAGGACAAACAGAAAGATAAAAGGTTATGCAAAATCAGCTGACAATTTGCAAAAAGCGCTAAAGTTTTTCGGGAGAAGTTAAAATTTGAAAATGTCTTGTGTTTTTGAACTTGAAAAGCCTACAATGTCTTCGAAAACATGAAAAATTATTTTCTCTGACTATTTCTCTTATTTTCCACAGTCTCTATCCAAAAATACTGTTAAATATTCCGGTACTTTTGGCCGAAAAATTTGAAATAATAAAAAAATACAATAATTTATGTAAAATCTGTTTATTCACCCAAGATACATCCAAAAAAATTTTTATTGAGATTAAAGATATGAACCACTCGTCGTTCGAGATCTAAAAATAGTCATCATGTTGCAGTAGCCGCAGCTATGTTGGTTTCGGGATCAGCAGTTCCCTATGCTGAGTTGTCTGAGCCTTGGTTTCTTCTTCCTTGAACTTGGTCACAAAGATGGTTTTCTCTTCGCCGAACTCTCGCTGGTCGATCCCAGGCATGGTGACTATCATAACCAAGCGACGTTCGTGTTTGAAATGATCGTCGATGCTGAAGATCTCGGTGATAATGTAAGCAAACAGCATGAAGATGATTGAATATGCAAACATTCCGATCCACTGAATCAAAAAAATGAAATTGTAATTAAAAATATTAAAAATATTGGGCGTATTAATCATGATGAATAATGTGGGGAAAATACTCACAAAATCATTGAATAATGGGACAGAGATCCATTGGTGCCAATTATCGACAGCCATTTCATCTACCATGGAAACAGTGGGAGAAATTTGAAAATGAAAAAAAACAGAGGAATTGAAAAAGGGTCACAATTCTTTGAACTTTGATCGAAAATGTCAAAACCTTCCATCCTAAGAGTCTGAAACGACCGCAGAATACAGAGCTTCCCTTATTTTTCATAAAATTTTGTTTTATTTTTTAACCCAAATACAATAATGACAATAAAAGTTAAAATTCGTAAATATTGTTATGACTTATATGATGTGTAAGATAAGGATGCCGTAGATGAGTCCATTGACCCGTCTGTTGTGAAGAACCCACTAATCTGCTAAGCCTTCCTAACCCCGTCTTCACCTAATTGTGAACCGCATGTGAATTCCCTGGAAGTCAGTCATCTATTATGTTTTTTTTCTTTTTCGTTTCTCTTCTCGCGCATTTCACGAAAACCCCATTTAATTAATTTACAATTTGTAAAAAATATTCTGTTTCAAGTTTTATTGGCGATGATCCGGCTAATCTTATGAATTAGAGTGTGATGAAATCCAAATTCCTTTTTCTCCTTCTTTTATTCCATCCTCAGATTATTGCAGGTGATTTTGGCAGTGCCTCTGTTGATGGTAAGATGAATTGTAATGTAAAATTTTCATTAGTAATGATTTTTGGGAGGTTCTGAAAAAAGTTTTTTGTACCCTTTCCTTGACTTCAGATACGATTTACGCGACCAAACATGACGATCAAATCGCTTTGGAAGAGTTCTTCGACAACAATCACTTATATTTGGCCCGTCCAGACATCTCAACGCAGCTTTTCATCGAGCTGAATGTCCAAGGAACCCATGAAAAGAACGTGACAAACAAAATCTTCTACAAAACAGCGGCCAAGAATTTGAGAAAGGCCAATCCAATGGTGAATATCATCAAATTGAGTGGTGGGTATAATGTCTGCTTCAAGGATGGGGTAAGTCATCAAATTTTTAATTATTTTGAAGAACAAGATTACTGTAGCTAAAATATCGTCTTAGACTTTGAAGAGGTCCGCCAAGAGTACAAGAAGCTTCGAAAAACCCTGCATTACATAATAAAATCGCTGAACCGAGTCGATGTGAGGGTTGAGAGTATCATGTTCTCCTTGAATCTGATGAATGTGGGTTTTGAACTACTGTATTTGATTAAATTTTTAGACCAAAATTTCTGATGAAGAACTGGATTTGATCCGAGAGCGAGAAATGAATCGAGGACCTCACAAAGATCTCGTCAATATGCAAATTCGAGGAGTCCGGATCATATTTATGTGAGGGATTACTGTAGTTTTAATTAAATTTTTCTTCCGTAGAAACTTACTGATTTTAGAGATGAAATAGTGAAGCAACTGGAATGCGAAGCCACTGCCAGATGGCCTCAGAGAACAAGGGAACCCCCAGAAATCATCGACAATCTCCTCAAATAATAATTATGACGTCATCATAATAATTATCAAGTTTCGAATATCAATACTTTAGAATTCAGATATACTGCCATGTATAGGCTAATATATTATAAACCCTGAGGTAATCCGGCGAGATTTTCTGTCAGTTTTTTGATCATCAAGAGATCAGTTTGAGAAAAAAGAGCTTTAAACAAATCAGGTTTCGGGATTTGAGAATGCGTTTTTTGCATTCGTCGCCCACTCAGTGAAGATTCATAAAATAAAATCAAGGCGAGGCCCTTCCGCAATTCTTCATTCTTAATCAGTCGGACGATGCGGAGCCGGACGACCGTCCTTCTGGCCGCTCTCGGCCTTCTCATTTCCGGAATTGGTAAGTTTTTTGGGAGAAAAAAGCATACTGTAACTTCTGTTTCGAACGCATCGTTCAATACGGTGTTTTACTACACCATTATTAGTAGGATTTCACTCAGTAACAGTATACCTTTGACATATTTTAAATCATCCTTTTTTCAGATGCCGCCCGATACCAAGTAATATCACATCCGGTGGATGATAATGGAGCCGTCTCCGCCCTATCCCAACTAAATTTGGACTGTAATGGCAAAGCCGATGGTCTGTATCCAGCCAGAAGTAACACTTGCCAGACCTTCTTCTTCCACTGTGTTTCCGGCAAAGAACACAAGCAGAAATGCCCGGCGGGTCTCTTCTATCATGAACAAAATCAAGCGTGCGAGTTCAGAGACAATGTGCCAGCTTGCAAAGCAAACCCAGCGTAAGTCAGAGCATTTGAGATCAAGCGTGATATAAGGGGTGGAATAAAAACTTTTGTTTAGACCTCCTCCAAGACCTGCCCCCACTCCAGCTCCATTGCCCGTTCCACAACCGCCTCCTGTTCGCGGTCAGCCAAATGGAGGTGCCCAACCAGGTGGAACAGTCCATTCTCCAGCCCCGGGACAGCCAGGAGGTCCAGTTCGTGGACAAGCTCCAAGCGCTCCAATCCAGGGTCAAAATGCCGCAGGTTCAATTCAGACCCAACAACCCGAAGGACAAAGCCAACCTGGCCGATCCGTTCAATCCAGAGCTCAAAGCCAACCAGTACAACCAGTCCTTGTCCAACAGCCAAAACAAGATACCAGGCCAATCCAAGTCCAACAACCCAAGGTAGAAATCCAATTGGGCCCTGGTCCAGTCCAAATTCCTAAGGGTCCAATTATTATTGGCCCAAACATCCCGGTCCGCCCACCATCCCCGCCAACACCTCCAAACGGCCAAGACCAGCCTTTGCCTATCCAACCTGGAGGCCCAATCATTACTGATCAGCCACCTTCTGCTCCTCCGCAATCTTACCAAGGAATCAATGGCTATGGAAAGTATGGTCCGGTTCAGCAACCGGAAGGACCAGTGCCACCACCAAATAAGCCTGGGCAGACTTATCAAGGAGTCGGCGGATATGGAAATCACAAAGGATCCAGTCAAAATCAATGGGGAGGATCGGTGAATCAACAAGGGGGAAATGGAGCCCAATGGCCTTCAGCCTCGAGCTACCAAAGTCCTTCTCCAAACTACCCCAGCTCCGCTTCAGCTTACCCAAGCCCCGCTCCAGCCTATCAAAACCAAGGCTATCAATCCTCCGGCTATGGGCAGCAAGGGGCTTATCCAAGTCCTTCTTCTCCATCTCCCGCGTATCCAGGATCCCCAGCCTACAAAGCTCCCCTACCAAGTTATCCAGCGCCGTCTTACGGGCATGGTCAGTCTGCTCCAAGCTACTCAGGATATCCATCGCCGTCTTATCCATCAGCTTCTTACCCAAGCCCAGCTTATCAGCCAGCCCGTCCCTCTTATCCCAGCCCAAGTTACCCCGCTCCGAACCCAGCGTATCCCGCTCCTTCCTATGGCCAGCCAGCTCCCACAGGAACTTATCCAGCGCCCCAATACGGATCCAGTTATCCATCCGCTCCAGCTTATCCCAGTCCAAGTTACCCTGCTTCGAATCCAGGATATTCCGCTCCATCTTATGGTCAGCCCGCTCCGACGGCAGCTCCCCAATATGGATCTAGTTATCCATCAGCTCCAGCTTATCCGAGTCCAGGATACCCGGCTCCAAATCCAGGATATCCCGCTCCATCTTATGGCCAGCCAGCTCCCCAATACGGACCTAGCTACCCATCAACTCCAGCTTATCCCAGTCCAAGTTATCCTGCTCCTGGATATGGCTCTCAATCTTACGGTAACCAAGGATATCCTGGTTCGCAATATCCAGCTTCGCCTCAAGGATATGGCCAACAAAGCTATGGCGGATACCCAGACTTTGATGATGATGAGGAAGAAAATTATCCACCGGGTTATGGTCGATACGCCGGATATGGAGAACATCACAATGGATATGGATATAACGAAGAATCCGAATCGGGTGAAACCTTCAACTTCGAAGGTTACTCTCAACCAATTGGGTATGGCAACGCGGGTTACGGTAGCAGCTATGGACAAGTTCCTAGTGTGCCCCGAGGCTATGGAGGAGAGATTCACGGAGTCAACAACGAAGATCTCTATTTAAGTGGGGATAAAAAAAGTAAGAGCTGGTGACACTACAATCTAATACACATCGTATTTAGAGAGTGAAAAAAAAGATCAAGAGGTGAAAACGGATAAAGCGGAAGGAGCGAAAAAGGAAGGAGAGAAAGAGGAAGAAGTGGAGGGTTCTGGCACCGAAGCCGACGAACCCGTTGTAGTCCCCAGAGTCAAAAGACAAGACAGACCAGTCTTGAGGCCGGAAGGTAAGCTACTAAAAGGTTTTATACGCATTGTTATTTCAAGTCAAACTACAATATTAAATGTTATCTTAGACATGCACGATCTAGATACCGTGTTATCATACCACACTCCTCCTCCTCCTCGCCCATGCATACTAGGTTACCCTCCAAGTTATCCATGTGTAGATTATGTAGATGAGTACATTATCGAGAAACGTGATGTTCATTCGAACGGCAGCCCCCGAATCCACGAGCAAGTTGTTCCACCAAGTCCGTATGGAAGAGCTGGACAGGCTGTTTACCCTCAGGGGCAGATCCAATTCCCTCCAACGAGAAATGGAAGACCTGAGAAACCAGCACCTCCACCGTATGTTTAAGACCTTTTTGATCAGTTTTGGAACTGGAATAGCCCGGAAATCTTATAAATGGCTGGTCAAAGAGTTGCAACGGTAGTCAAATAATCGAAACGAATAGGAAACTGGGTTGGATTTGCACAAGTATTCGCCTAGCAGATTAAACAACCAATCCAGGCCTTTAACTATCCGTGTATAAGATTCCGACGCTTTGACTACCCCTTTCGATTATTTTACGACCAATCCAGTTGTTTTTCTAGTAATTTATAAGGCTTTTGGGTGGCCAAATTCGTAATTATCACTTTTCAATGCCTCTGCTATGAAATATTATACTTTAGCCCAAACAGCTGGAGTCAGGTCGGCCGATCCTTGGAGCCACCTCCTCAAAGCCCCGAATACACGGTCCCCGGTCCCTTACCAAACAAAGGTCCCGCCGAGCAAAGGACGTTCCCCCGGGCCTATGAGATAAATGTCCAATAATGCTTACTTTTAACGCTTATAATAAATAAACTAATAATAATTGTCACCTTACATTTTGTAAACAAACCAATATGATGAAAAAACAAGTATATAATTTATCGCTTCGAGAAATGCCAAGTGAAATATAAGACATAAATATGATCGCAAAGTCTATTGTGCTCCAAAACAACAAAATTTTCAATCTTTCTTCAAAAAGAAACGGATAAAGTAACTGTAATTATATTAGACTAGGTCTCAAGGTAAAATAACACAGGTTACAGAGAGAAAAAACATAAAGATGCAAAAAAGTTTAAGAAGGAAACAAAAAACGGACTCTTGACAAGGATAAAAGTTAAAACAATCAGAAATTGCAAAGAAAAGACCCATATCATAGATAGCATACCAAACTTCTGAACTCTATTCTTCTTCAGTTTCGTCATCCAGAAGACCCACAACGTCTTCCTGTTCTCTGCTTGCCCGGAGTCTCTGGTAATGATAATACTGTGCGATTACAATCGCATCGAAGAAGCAACATCCCAGAGATCCTGCGAGCCAAGGGAGATGTCGAAGGAGGTATACCCAACCGGTCGATTCAAGGAGAACCGAGAGTCCGTAGGTCAGATTGGCCAACACGATGATGTAGAACATGGCCAGAGAGAGACCGTCGCAGGATTTTCGATAATAATTCCGGAGAAGTTGTGGGATCCGACCGGAGAAATAACAGACCGCAGCTACAGATCCAATCGCATATCCAAGAGCGTCGGTGTAACTCTCAAAGATGGGAGGGGATCCAACAGAGTCCGTAACCATATATCTCTTCCCAACCTGGCTGATCATCTCCATTGTGTTTGGACCGGTGGTCGATGAGAGTAAAGTCATTCCGCCGAACATTCCAAAAACCATCGCTGGAACAACCACGGAACTTCCGGTCATGCTTTCTGCAAAACAACAATTTGAATTACAAAAACGACGAGAGCAAATTAAGAAAGTTTCAAGTAAAACCTAAAATCAGAAAAAAAGATCATGCTACTTACGACGACTGGATTGGTATATTCTGGTGTAATACATGTACTGAGAAAGAAGAACAATGTCTTGGATAATATAATAAACTCCAATGATCTGTTGAAGAGGCTGTTGGTGGGTTAAAACTGCTCCAATCATATTGCACGTATCGCCGGTAATCCTTAAGCAGAGTTATTACTTCTTCACACACGATGTCAATGATTACCTAAAAATCAAGGAAAAGGCGAAACCTTACCAGAAAAGCAAGAAGAAGATGGATAAACCCTCACATCTCTTGGTTCGGTAGTTCTCATATAACTGAGGGAAAAGAGGGACTAGCCATAGCACAAGTGAGATCAGTCCAATAATAAAGCCACTTAATTTTAGAGGAGTATCAACACAATCGCCAAAGACCTGAAAATAAAAGGATAAATCAGTTGTGTCTAAAATAATTTTAGGAAGCATCTAATGAGCGAAGCATCTAAACTATGTCTAAACGGCTTCGATTATTCAGACAAGCAAACACTCAGATATTGTCGAACCTTGTTCACCAAGAATAATAAAAAAATTTACTTGAAGACGAATTAAACTCTGTCTAAAACTTGAGAAATCTGCTTACTCCTTGTATCCACGTACCTAAACATAAAGCAAAACAAAATAAAAGAAATAACTTACATTGAGTATCCATGGCACTCCACCAGTGCAATTCATAACATCAGCAAAGTCCCAGACCAGATGCTGATCTGAACCCGCTCCCAGAAGTCCCGAATCCAACGTCGCGGGAGCACGCTGAGCGGGTGGCGAGAAAAGGGGGGGATAGCGCGAGAGTAACCACATTTTCTCGGCCGTCTCTTTTTACCCTTCGCGTCTCTCAACTCCGGCTTTTCTCTTGCGGTTGTTTGTTGTTATACCAACAGTTTCTGGATGAGCAAAACTCTAAACAATAACGAAATAGACGAAGCATGCGGAAATTTACATCAACGATGCGCGAATGAGTAAAACAAGAGAAAAAACAATCGGCTTCCTTCTTATAAAAATCACCTCGAAAACATCCAGTAAATCAAGATGAATGACTAACTGTTTACAAAAATGTGGTTAGTGACTTCCGCGTGACTAACCGAATCGTGTGACTAAACTTTTCTTCTATCTCTTCATCCGGGATCGAGAAAGAATATAGGAGAACAGTTGACCCGTCAATTACGGCATGAGTCAACTGTTCGTTTTGCGGTATATTACCGGATACGGTAAGGAAAAATATTTGATGACATCAAAAATGAAAATGACTAACCATTAGATGCTTTCTAACATAAGAATTGAACATGTTTGTACTAAGATATCCAGAAGAAAATCGAATTTCATTATGGTCACTGAAAGAATTTGGAGAAGAAACTCGTGGAAGCCGTGTACTTCCAATGTCTCCCCACCGACAAAATTGATAAGCTTATCATCTTTCTGTGTGTCCAAAAAGACACGCAAATTTGATAAAAACTTTTTAGGGGAATTTGACGCAATTTCTAAGTGATGATCAAGAATAATATAAGCGCGAAGAAGATTTATAAGTCATATTCTTGGCCAAGAAAGATCAAGTTAACGCCAAAATATAAGTAAATTATCAAAACAAATAATAAAAATGCAACGCGAACTGAAATAATCGGATCACAAGGGTTATACTATCCTTATGACCATCTCTTTAGCAACTCTAATTTACAGCCGTTATGCCCAGAAGCAGTTTTAAACGGGACGACTTGTCCCATTCAAGAGTTAAAGAGAGAAGTGTCAAGTCTGCCGGGTCACATTCTCCATCTCTTTTTTGTTTCCGTCTCTGATTTATGCCTTATCAATTAAAACAGTCAATAAAGCCCTCGATATTTTATAGCGCTTTTATTGCGGGTCCCTGTACAGGTGTTATGGCCTCGGGGCACTATCTAATCAGTGAATCACCGGTTGTTTTCACGTTTTCTGAGAGATAATATTGGTATTTGAAATAACTTGAAGCTGAAATCGATGGGGATTTCGTATTTTCCTTTTGGAATAATAGCTGCAAAAAGTATTGTAAAAACTTGTCATAATTCACCATAACTGGAAATTTTATTTATGATACGGAATAATTATGCCGCAAACTTCTTTAAAATCCTAAAAAACAAATCCGGAATCAAGTATGAGATATAATTTTTACCTTTTAAATATTTAGTCATCATCAATCATAAGTTGCTAAAGAAAGCGTTATTTTTAGCCTCCAAAAATTGGATTACTTTTTATGGCAGTCGTAAACCCATTTGAACCGCTTTTTCCCACCTGTTCTCATCGAAAGCAGGAGTTTTGGCTCACTTTGCATCCGTTATTTTATTCTGATGGCCACTATAATATAATGTCATGTTCTTGTCATTCCTGACAACCATATCCATTATCCGTTCATAATCTTCTTCTCCACTTCCTGTTTCGTCTTTTTTAATTAATTTCCCTCTTTTCCGGCTCTTTTTCTCTGGCGTCTTCTCCTTTCGCCGCGCTCTTTCTGCCCACATTGCAGTTGATTTTAATAGATTCCAGGCCGTTTGAATGCATCCAGGAGACGTCTGAAGGGGATATCAACTAGCAGGGGGAGAGAGTACGAGACATTTGGAGGGCGTCCGACCCAAAGCCGGCGGGGTTTTTGGCCGCTTTTTTCGCGGCCTCGGCCGCTTTCCCATTCCCGATATATTTTTTTATTTTACACTTCAAAGGCTTCACATTACATTACTGCTTTCGCGAAGGTAGTCGTAATTGGCGGGGAGATAATTGTTGAATCCCAATTTGAATATTTGCAGGACCCGTCTCCCTTTTCTTGTTGTTTGTGCAGAAGAAACCGGACCAATAAACAACAAAAATGGTAAGTCCTGAAGAGAATATGGGGGAACAGAGCGCGGTAATCGTCATAACACTTGGCCACTCCTTTCTTATTTCCACGGATTTTCAAAAACCCCTCAAAAAGTAGTTGTTATAGGCGGGGGGAGGCCTTTTCTACTTTTTGATTAGATTTGGACCTTAGAAAGTAGCTCAGTCCTCGGAAAATGTCGTAGAATACCTTTAAAAGTGGGGGAAGGGAAGTACAGGTCCTAGGGAGGAAATCACTAATCAATTGCCTCAGGGCATGATAATGAAAATGGGACTCAAGAAATTAATAAAAATCTTGATAAGAGGGAGTATTTTTGGGTGGAAATGACTAGTTATTGTCGCTAAAAGGTGATGCTGATATTAATTATGAGCTCGACTTGTTACATAGTACTTGTTTTACACTCAATCTTTGAATTTTTTACTTAAATTATTACTTTTGACCAAAATAAATTTAATTGTATGTTACTCTACTACTTCACAATACTTTCAACCCATTACCTAGTTTAAATCGCCTAAGGGCATATGAACTTTCGTCAATGGTTTGCAGGTTAGGGAAATGTTTTGTTAAGCGGAAGGAATTCAGGTAGTAAGGGTAAGCGGAGAACGATCTGATGACGTGAAATGGACGTCAGAAGGGGACCGGATAACTTGATTTGATTAGACTACCCTATAAAATCTCGGCGAAGAGACGTGCACAAGACGCGTTGAAAATATTCGGTCGATTTGGCGAATTTTAGGGGGTCAAGTGAGTGGGGAGAGTGATAAAGAAGTTTAATATTGGGAAAATAAGTGGAGGAATTGGGGATACCTTTTATTTGACTTACTGCTTATTCAATACAGCGACCGTTATCAATTGTTTTACCCATTTTTTAAAGAAATTTTTACCTTATACTACCTTTCCGGAAAAAGCTCGAAGTTTCGTCATCAGATTTCTTCCAAATTTTGCTTACATTTTCAATCTAGGCCATCTATTAATTCTCAAAATTTAGCTTATGATTTGGAGCGAGAAATTCTACGAAATTTTTTTTAGGAGACTGAGAATTGAAGAGAGGAGGTCAGAGAATTTTTTTAGTATGTTTCTTACGCATTTTGTGCGGAAAATTAAGTCTTCTTTATTGTTAGGAATGCTGTTGTCGCCCGGCAAATCTAATTTTTGGGCTAGAAAATAACAAAAAATGATGACAAAAGTTCAGGATTTTTGGACCAAAAAACCTCTGCTGTTTCTTCAAAGCGCGTGTTCCAAATCAGGCAAATGTTTTCCAAGGCTGCATCCACCATTTCTGCGACTCTTTCTTAATCTCGAACTATCCGTACCACTCATATTCTCGCTTAATCTTAGACTATCCGCAACAATTATAAGTCCAAAACAATTATTCCCAACAATTCCACACTCCTCTAAAACGATCTATCTCCCCAATTTAGACCTCAATAGCCATTTATAATTACTAATTTTGGGCTGTCATTTGCATGGAAACGGCCAAAAAAAGATTAAAAAAATGCGGAGAGAATGGGTGGTTTGAAAAAAATATTTTGCTTATTTGGCCCTGTTTTTCGCTAATTTTGGCCGACTTTTCCCCCGACCCATTAAGGGTCTGTTAAGTTGGCCCAATAAAGAAGAGGAAAGGCCTCGAGGGCATCAAGTTAAACACCGGATTTCACGAAAAACTCGTGATTCTGGGGGTTTTCTTCACATTACTTGTTTTAGGCGGGATATTTAGATGTACAAAAATAATAAGAATAGATTTTTGAGCAAAACTAGGGTTTCCTCCATTGTTTACCCAGATTTACGATGAAAAGTCGGATCAGAATTCGGGGTGATATTTATGACGGTGATTAAAATTTGTCCGAAACAGATGTTCCCATTGTCCGGAGGGTGTGGAACGACAACACACAGCATTAGTTCGGGGTTCAAACCGTCCTTTGGCCAAGTGTTACATGCACTTGCTGATTTTTTTGACTTCAAGTCCAATCCTCATGTGTAATATCGCGGTTTGTAGGGAAACGAAGCGTCCTTGCCTCTGGAGATGTGCTCCAACTTTGATGCCTATGAACTTCGACGTCTGGCTCGCCGTTTCAAGAAATTGGATCTGGATGGAAGCGGCTCCCTGTCCGTGGAAGAGTTCATGAGTCTCCCCGAACTGCAGCAGAACCCTCTCGTTCAACGGGTAATCGACATCTTCGACGAAGATGGGAATGGAGAAGTCGACTTTAAAGGTGCGTTCTCTTCGATGGTTACTGTAATTTGCAAAAGTTTAGAATTTATCCAAGGAATCTCACAATTCTCGGTCAAAGGGGACAAGAACACAAAATTAAATTGTAAGTGGTCCGAAAAGTAGTTTATTTTTATAAAAAATAGTCACTTTTCATCGTTTTACAAATATTTTTTGTTAAATTTTTTCTTAGAATTCGAATTAGTCATCCTAATTTGGCCTTATTTTAGTTGCCTTCAAGATCTACGACATGGATCGAGATGGTTTCATTTCGAATGGCGAGTTGTTCCAGGTGTTGAAGATGATGGTTGGGTCCAATCTGAAGGACACTCAGCTGCAGCAGATCGTCGACAAGACCATCTTGTTCCATGATAAAGACGGCGATGGGAAGATCTCATTTAAAGAATTCTGTGATGTAAGTCCCTGTGAATGGATAGTTACCGCTTCTTAACAGTAATTGCACTGCAAGATCTGACCGTTAATTTTCTGTTTTTACTAACCTTTGGCTTAAATCTTCTCGGGCTTTTGTTTCTGGAAATCTTTACTTTCCTTTGGGATCTGAGCACTGTATAAAACCCGGAGAAATGCTCAATGTCGAGTAATTGGATTTTCCTCATATTCGGCGCAAATGCCCAGCAATAGCTGCATTTCGATTACTGCAAATTTTAGCTCTTGCTTTTCAAGGAAAACCGAGATATTGAACGGTCTTTTCTGGCAACAGAGTAGACAAAATGAGGAGAGTTCGTCATCAAAAAAAAAACTTTTTCTGATTCTATGCTAACATTGCGCGGAAAACAATATATTTTTTTGAATTTTACTCTTCATTTAGAATAAAATACCAAAATTTTCAAACTGAAAATCAAATTTTTTGGCCAAAAAATCTCGATTTCTTGTGCATCTTGCTGAAAATGTGACAAATTTATAGTTCAACTCTAATCTAAGTTTATGCCAAATAACATTGAAATATGACCATCGCATTTTGAGCATTTATAATTGAAATGAAATCAAATATTATAGTTAAATCTCCGATCTTTGATTAACTTTTCCGCTAGTAACCACTTAATTTTTTCTTTTCCATTCTGCCGGCGCTTTGTTGGTACACCGTCGGCTCCGTTTTAATCCCGTATTTTAGATCGTTGAACATACCGAAGTGCACAAAAAGATGGTCTTGGAGAATATCTGAGATGTCTACTGTAATATCCCTTTGTTCTGGTGTAATTCCTCTTCCTTTTCTTCTCGGTTTCACGCTTAACATTTCTGTTTTCGAACTCTTTTCGATTACTGTAACATGAATTGAAATGGATTTTTGAATTTATGTTACAGTAATCCGATCTTTTGTTTATTTTTTTAAATCATTCCCAAAAAAGTTTTAATTTTGATTTTTAATAACAATAAATGTACAAAGATTACTGTAACAGATTGATTTATTTGGCTCAGGTGAGATTTGGCTACAATTTTGTTTGGAAATACGGTAGGAGATTACTGTAACATCACAATAATCGCGAATTAACGGCAATTTAGCAGTTTACTAACCACAAATTGCTGTAAAATTGATTTCGAGTACCCTGTCTAACATGATTAATATGCTTTATACTGTAATTGTAAATCTTTTTAACCACCTCAACGTAATATTTCTCGCCGCTAAAACTCCCTTCGCATTTTAGGTTGTGGGAAATCTGGATGTGCATGAGAAAATGGTAGTGAAACCATAATCAAACAGTATTTGGTACCCTTCAGACACTCCACATTCTTTTATTTTTTAATTACATATCTGTTTACAGTACTACATATAATATTTTAACAAGTTGGTTAATAAAAATTTTATTTTTTTAAAAAACTTTATAATTTCGTATATTTTTACTCAGAAACTCGCCCACAATACAAGTCTATATTTTTATTTTTTAATTTGTCATCCTTTTCAATGCATAAAATTATTAATTAACCTCACTTTATTACACAAATATGTTTGGCTGACGAAGCGGTACAATAATATTGAGATTGATTCCGGTCCAGAATAATGTTCCGTCTTTAATAATCAGACAAATTGGAAGGGAAAACACATGTCCAGAGCCATCTTCGGCCCTATCCGCAAAGAAGGATCTGTTGATGGATCCGTTGATGAGAATGGAATGGTTTGGAATCTCGAAATGGAGCTCTTTGGAAGTCCTGAAAAGGCATCGTTTTAGTCAAAACTCACTAAAATTGTTGTCAAAAAAGACATCTTCTTACCTTCTGGTAATTCTGCATTCCACTTCGCCGAGATATAACAACTTTGCTGAGTCCATTCTTTTCCCAAATAACCTCCTTGTCGTAAGCCCTGTTGTAAATTGATGTCCTAAAATGTCATCTCCATTGTCGATTCTATCCACATAAGGAGCATTTTCAATCTTCTCCTGTTTCGGAACAAATGCGTAATCGGTTGAATCAACCGTGTAGATTTGGAATTCAAAGTAATCGTCGTCGTTTTGAGCTCCATCCGTGAAACTAAAAGGGAAACTCCGAAGGTCATCTGTTTGAATTGAAGATGAGAGAACCTGGCCCGGAAGATGCCCAGGAATGGGCTGGGCCAATTCGAAAGCGATCTTGTCCATCTGCATTACCATCCCATTACTGCGCTTGTTGAAGGAGCGGACCTTCTAAAATAAATTTTGGATTATCATTAACAGGGCTTTACAATTCCATTCAATTTGTAATAGCAACTCACCAGTAGAGGACTGACATAATCTTTGCATCGAATCCGAACCAACTCATCATTCATCAGGCAGTTATTTTGATCACCATCTTAAAATATCTCACCATCTCTACTACAATATAAAAAAGGGCCAATGTAAAACTTAACTTACTCTGCCTTTCCAATGTGACTGCAGACCATTCTGTTGGAGATGCGACGGGAATATTACGGTCATTCACTGAGAAATACCAAGCGAAAGCTCGATAGTCAGCCTTTTTTAGTGTCTTTGGCCTCAAAATCAATCCAAATCTTCGATTTAAGTCAGTTCCAATCCATTGAGACAACTTGTTGGTTGGCACTGCCTTAGGGGGCTTGGAGACAGTGTAAATTGGAATAGTACTAAATTCTCCGAGTGTCCTGGAGCCGATTCCTACTGTAACAATCACTTCGAATGTCTCCTTGTTCGCCGAATGGTTGTAGATTCCAGTAATATGGATAATTTTCTATAAAACAAAGCGTTATTAGAATGAAAATACATCCAGAAGTAGTAATCCAAGATAAAATTAGGAGTAGCTGCAAGTTTAATAAAAGTTTTATACCTACATTTCCAGCTTGAAGTTCGGCCCAAATAGGTTCAAAATTCATGTTTTCAGTTCTGATTTGAACCCAAATTTTTTTCTCGTTCCCTTCTATGATGGATTCAGCAAGTCTCAGCAACTCCCAGCCAGGCCCGTCAAAGGAAATCGCAAGTGGGAGAGAAAAGAACCTAAAATCATAGATAATATACTCGAAACGCCCAAAACTATATAAAAATCTATTATTGTTTTACCTTTTCTCATTGTTATAAGACCTTTGAATAATAACTTGATGTTCAATGGACAGAGTCAGCATCTTGTTATCCACATCTTCCATGATCGATGCGAAATCGTTAGGGGAGAATGGAACTTGGAATAAATTTAACGAATCCATCACAAATAAAGGTTAAAAGTTACAAGCTGACAGCCAGAAACTGTTGGGAATGATTGTGGATGCTGTCCGGTTATTGTGAATCGCGATGGCAGAGATTTCCGCCATCAAATCTCCTGGAATCAAGAGCTTTCGAAATTTTTCTTCTTATATAATAATTCTAGGCAAAATTTTTCGTTATCTTATGTAATAATACGAGTGTAGTTTTTTCAGTGACACAGTAATTAATCGTTTATCCCTTCAATTGCGCGTTTCAAGTTAAAATTTTTTTGAATATCGTATTTTCCGCATTTTTTGCTGTTTCTGGCATTCCGTCTCAAGACCAAAATTATTTTCTCGTGCAAATTGGGAAATAACAACATTGCGGCAAATCCGGTCATATGGGACCAATTCCAAACGAACGTCCTCAAGTACAACATCCAGATGACGGTATTTTTTTTATTTATTTATAGTTTTAAGTTTCAAGTGTTATTCATGTTTATTTATTGATTTTTAGACGTAACTCAGTTTGAGCAAGATGGCTGGGAAGTCGGGTATGATGTCCAATTCAATGGTATTGGAATGGTAAATATAGAAGGCTCAGACGACGACTCAGACAGCGGTAAGTGGGTATTATTCATGAATTTTTTTGACCTTAGGATAAAGGAAAGGGCAATAAAATAGGACTGGAAGACATTTGAATAAAAAAGATAATGTTTCCCGAGTTTTTTCCAGATGGATACGTTGGTCCCGGAGATTCCGACGATGAGGCCAGAAGAGGCGGTTATGTGACAGTACCTTCCACTTGTGAGTCTGATGAGGAGAAAGAAGAGAACACAAAGAAAGGAAATGTGAATGAAACTGGAGAAGGATCCTCGGAGATGGTCGAAGAAGCCATGGCCAAACTCGGCTTTGTTGGAGCTCCAGTTCAAAAGGAATTTCAAAAAGTAGGTAATTTGCAAATATTCTTTATGTGTTTAGGCAATAGAACAAGCCGAAGAGGTTCATCTAAAAGATTCTGACTTCAAAATTGAAAAGAAATCACAGGACATCGATCTGACCGCGGAGAAAGTCGACCAAATAAAGAATGCTATGAGTAATTTCACCTTGCCACCTCCTCCAAATTGGAACAACCTTGACATTGATTCTAAGCTGCTAAACTTACTCAAGAAGAACTGATTCACTTATGTATAATATCTATTAATAAAGTTTCTAGTCGTGTTTCAATGTTTTGGATCTACACAGGGGTTGAGTGATACCTTATTGATATCTTGTCGTCACTAATTGTATTCTTACTGATCTTTTTGCAGATGAGTAAACCACAGAAGCGAGCTGCTCCGTCCGAGGTGGTCAATTGTGAAAGGGCAGCGCGAGGGGTATGGCTGGTCAAGGTTCCCCGGTATTTATCAGAGATCTGGCAGAAGAATCAAGGGAAAGCAGTGGGATCCTTGATCACCAGTCAGCCAGTTGTATTCAGATCTAATCCAGAGCTCGAGACGGAGCAGAAGAAGACCCCGATTGTCACAAATATAGTCCAATCGAGTAGTCGCGCGTTGCCTGACACTCTGCAACCTTTGGGAAAGAAGAAGGAGAATGTGGAAATGCCCAAGGAGCATCGGTTTCTGATGAAAAACCTGGATAATCAGACGATGGCTGTGCTTGTGGAGGACAAAACAGGCCTCGAAGAGGATGCTGACCAAGTCAGTGGACGATTAACTATTGATGGAAGGGTGAGTGTATAACTTTAGACATCAACTTTGAACATTTTATGTATACGAAGTGTAATTTCAGACCTAAAGAAATTAAATTTTCGTTATAGGTTGTAAAACGCGCTGAATGTCAACCTCCGGCCACCTTGGATTACATGAAGATGAAGATCCGGCAAATCGAGAAGATTAGTCAGCCCAAACACACAGTCAAGCAGATGGATAAGGCTGAGGTCAAATTCAAACCCACCTCTTATCATGCTGAACACATGGCCAAAGATAGGGCCAAGAAGGACAATGTCAGATCAGTTAGAGTGGATCGGGATATTGTACTCAAGGAGTTGTTCCAGGCATTCGAAAAGCATCAGTATTATAGGCAAGTTGAGGCCTGAAACGAGGCAAAAGTGGTCGATAATAAGTGCTTTACTACAAATTAATGTGTTCTACGACAAAGAATGATGTTTTATATATAATTTGAACAACTTTTAATATTGTTACCTAAAATCTTTCTTTCTGGAATTAAAAATCTCATTTTCAGACTAGTTGATCTCCAAAGAATTACGCAACAGCCTGCCAATTATATCAAGGAAATCCTCACGACCATCGCCAATTACAACACAACCCAGCCGCACAAAAATATGTGGGAATTGAAGTCCGAATACAGGGATTACGGTAACAAAAAAGAGGAAGAAGAAGATGAAGACATGGATGCTGATGGAGATGATGATTAATAATATTTATGTTTGTGATAATAAAAGGAGAAATGGGTTTTGGAACTGGCCTTTCCTTGCTGTTTAAAACATTTGAATATCGGACCTTAATTTGGATATTGATCTCGGTAATAACTACCTAGTCTAACATGTCGACACTGCTTTATTTGCAGGCCTTTGATGGTGAAGTTCGTTGTTGTTCGACATTGCGGATTAGCCAGATCCGGGCGTCTCACCGAATGGGGCATTCCTCCGCATACTGACCCCGACGATAAGATGCAATGCATTTTAGATCATCAGACACCGACCTTCATGGTCTACACTAGAGGCGGACACATCCCCCATCTCACTTGGGACACCTTCAACAGCAAGGTGAATATCCAACAAAGGCCTATCTTTCATGTCTCCTACGGAAATATGTGAGTTTTGGATTTTTTTGTATGCGGTAATATAATATTATACATGAACATTTCACCCCAAAATGACAATGTTATTGTTTTCCTTGCAGATCCGAACTCTTGGAACACTGCCGGAAGACAAACAAACCCCTCTCGGAGTATATGGGAATGTCGGTGGGTATCTTCACGTGATGTGTAATATGAAATATGGTTTCAGGATGATGCCCTTATCCATTTCAGTCTCTTCGATCCTCTGGGCAAAAGAGTAACTGGCCTGAATCGGACCAAGGATATTGCGATTTGGACAAAAGGAGGTAAAAGAATGGTAAGCAAAGGAAATCAAGTTTTATTAGGTTATAACATACGATCAGAGGTGTAGAGAATGGAAATTTTAGAGAATGTGAACGTAAGATGTCTTTTGGCTAATGTTTAGGGTCTAGTTATACCGATTATTTCAACGTTTGAGATGACTTTCAGGTGGATTCAGCCATTTATCGCTCTCTCGTTCACACGGTCCAAGCAAATACAGTAGGATCGATGTTGGACTACGACACTCCCCCTCCCAGTCAAAATAAACGGCTCTCCAAAGCTGTCCAACGGACGACCACCTTCTGGGAACAGTGCTATGATCAACACCCTCTATATGTATGTTGTTCAATATAAATTAAGATGACTTAGATCCTAAACATTATACGTTTGGTTTGTTTATTACAAAATTTCTTCTTTTCAGTGCTCCCTATTTTTAGTCCTCGGCGGTGGCCAAAGTTCCTACCATCGAGCCGCCTTGTCTCGCGCAGCCAGCCTCAATACCCATGCTGTTGGGTATACTGTAGATTTGATGGAATACTCACAAAATCCAAATACAGATGTTAGAAAGGATTTTGATATAGAAGAACTGTCTGATCTACTTCAACATTCATTAGTAAGTATAGTCTGTATGTATTTGTCTCGGTTGAGGGGCCCACTAAGTACAATGTAATATAATTTCAGGATGGTCTCCCGTTGAACAAACCTCGTCTAGTCGAAGGGGTTTTCGACCCATCGCAAATATTCGAATTGGTCCGCCTAGGTGTCGATATCTTCGACTCATCCTATGCTGTCCTCATGGCCGAAAAAGGCCAAATTTTCCGTGTCGCAAATGATTTCCCCAAACAAAATACCTTTGAATTATTCGATTTTACCTCAGAAAAGTAAGTAGAATTTCGCTTGTTAGTTGATAGAACATTTAAATTACCATTTCGCGTATTGAACACTGCTCACCAGAAAATTGAATAAGATTAACGAAATTTAAGATATCAAGAAGATCTCACACCAATCGTCGATGACTGCTCCTGTTACTCGTGCTCCAATTACACCAAAGCCTACCTCGCCCACCTCATGAACACAAGAGAACTCTTGGGCCCCATGTTAACAGTAATGTAAGCCTATTACACTTGACCATCGGGGAAATTTTATAATAATTTAAGCTTTGGAATTAATCATAGATTTTGAGGGGGATCTTGGGCCGGGGCTGCAGCGGGACCGTCGTACTTGAAGAGTTTGGCCAGTTCGGGTTTGGATTGGGCCTGGGTGAAAAGAGCCGTCTTCGCACTGGTTCCGATCCCATTTCTCATCGCCGCGAGGCATAAGGCAACAGTTCTGAAAGGCTTAGAATAACAAGTTATACGATGTAAAAAACAAAAATTATACAATTGATCGGAAAGGATGATTGGCGAAAGTAATAAAAAGGATACTGTATTTTTGGATAAAAAACAAAACTAGTGTGTTAGTAAGAACTTACATTTCCTTGAACTCCTTTCCCAACTTGGGTATCTTGATCAGAAAGTAGAGGGCCAAAAGCAAAACCAGAATGGTACAGAAATTCAGAAGGCCCGAACTCATCATAAACAACCAGGTGTAGGCGGAAAGGGTCTGCTCGGCTTCATAACATGTCGCTTCACTCATTATGTTTTGCAGACACAACCTCTCCGAGTTTGATCGATTCTTCGAAATGATCCGCCGATTCCTCCGCGCCGACAAATCATGGTAAAAACAATGCTTTTTGCATAAATATTGATCTTTTATAGCCTCTAAAAAAACTTGTTGTTGTTGTTGAATTTTAATAAACCTCCGAAAATGAGGAGTTGCATTTGAGGATTACGGTAACTTACCTGATACTTGTGGTCTGATGGATAATATAGATGAAGCCTCAGGTTCATGGCGAATAATGTAAAGTTAGATCGCCGATTTGACTGGGTTGGTCCACCGGATCCGTTGTCCAAGATAAGATCGATAAGGTAGGAGATAATTCGATTAAGTTTAGCTTTATTCATCATGGATAATATAAATATCTGTTATAGACAATCTGATTTAATAATCTGAATGAAAATGATTACAGACTGCGTCGAGTGGATAATGAGACCAATTTGGAGCGGGACTACCGGCTAGCGAGAGAGAGTCTGAATGAATGGAACTCGGACTTTTGGAGACGGCATAATCAAGAGTTCGAAAGATGTAAATCCGAGTTTGTTGCCAAGGTATGTAACGAATAATAGTCCCAAATGCTCTGTTTAGAAAAAAGAAACCCTTGGAAAGCTGACTCAGGTCTCCGCCGAAGAAATGTCTGTCTTTTATCGGGATTTCTTGAACCAAAGAAGATCGGAACTCGCAAATTACAACAGGTAAGGAGTGAGTGAAGTAGAAATATAATTGTTATTAGTATGCCTCTATTGTCTACTTTCAGTGAATGGTATCGCCGCAACTTCAGCTTGATCTGGCCCGCCCTCAAGGTGAATTTAATCCGGGTTCGACGTCTGATCCTTCGACGATAAAAAAATAAAGTTGTAAAAGGTAGTTGTAGATTAAATACGTTGTTGAATAAACCTGAAAATCGAACGAAACGTTCGTGGAAAGAAGATCCTCGGAAAAGTTCATCCCATCAAAGTCAGAAGTTGGTACGGAAATTATTTCCAAGCCATCTGTGACACTTCGTTTACGTAACTAAAAATATTTTTTCTTCGGTTGCGTTGCAACTTTGTTGTGCTGTAACAGTTATAACAGCTGATAGAAGATCTAATCGATATTGAATCGAATTCAGGTGAGCAAAAAAGAGTTTCCCAGAAATAAGATAAAAATTATGTTGTACATGACATTTAAGCGATTTTTTTATCAATCAGGCTTCAGAATGCCTAAAAAAGATAATTAGCTCTGTCGAGATAGTCTCTTATGAAATTTTTACCGTCAGTTTGACCAATAGCCGTTTTGTGACAAAGATAATATCTGATTTTATTCTATTTGACATAAATTTATTCAGAAGTCGCTCTTTTCCTTCCTTTTTGTGCGCGCAATTTGTTGTTAATTCTTTCGGTTTGGCCACAACAACACGTTTGGTCATTCATTTTGACACTTGTTATGTTTTAGATACCAGCACATTCTTCGGATGTGATCAATTATCTTCATCATGTCTTCAAACGCACAAGATTATCTTTATTCCCTTCGAAAGGGCAAAATTCCCGATCCTCGGCTGGCGTGCTTGGTGACTAATTTTAGGTATGTCCAGTCTTGACTGCGTTGATTACTTTTTTTAGAGGAATTGATCTGTTACCTCAATTGTACGCCTATGGTAACAGTTTCTGTCGTGTTCCCCATCCAGAAGAGAGGTATATCGCTTTATATAATCTAGGCTTTATCTGTAATCAACTGAGAGACAGATGCGATGTAATTCAATATCCTGCAGTGAGTTTTACCAAAAATTTAATTTGACTTTAATTTTTATGCTTTTGATTATTTAGTTTTGGTATAATATTTTTAGGTATACCATGCCATTGGACGTCTTCTTACTCAAGTTTCGTCGTACGTCCGACAATATGAGCGTTTTTTGATTGAGGAATATCTTCCAAAACATCCAGATATCAACATTCGAATTCTCTATAATCAAAGATCTTTTTTTATAACGCCTTTTGAATTGTTCAGGTGTATCGTCAACAATCAACGTCCAGTGATCTTGTTGGACTGTCGTCGGAGTCGCTCGCCGCAAATTGTACACTACAATTTGATTCAAACGTGTCATGCTGAACCGGGATTGTTGCGAGAATATGGGTAATATAATTTTTAAAATTTTTGATCGTAATCTTTGACTCTTGATGCTGTGCCTTTTTAGAAAGACTCCTGAGGATGTTTTGCGTCTCTTTGGCCTTTGTCCTGGCAATATTTTTGATGGAACTCACCAAGCTCATCGTCATGTTATTGTTAATGATGAGCTGATCCGCCGTGATTTTAGTCTCGAAAATCCTAACTCCGACTGTCGTTGGCTTTTGGAAATGTTGTCAGGACCTCCGTTCCATCTGAATTTGTTGATTTTGGAAGGTGGAGTTCGAGAAATGGAGCAGTGGTTTCCAATGAATGTAAAATATTTGGAAGAGGAAGACAATGAAATTGGTAGACGACTGAGAATCCTAGAAGCGAGTAGAAGCCAGGATCAAGGTGAAGGTAGGCGAGATAGTGTTACAATCGTTTGCGTATCATGTTTTACGGCTTTATGATACAATATTATGTTATTCATGGCCTATTATGATAATTTTTTGCAGCTTGGGATGGATGCGCGCAGACTTCGCATGAGTTCTCGCAATTGAGGATCAATGAGAAAAGACCAGCAAAATTTCCATTTGAGATTTTGATGGAGAAAAGGGCACGGACCTCAATGCGGGAAAAACCTAAGAATAAATTGGACAAGGAGATGGGAAAAGATAAGGAAAATGAGGAAGGACACAGCCATATGAGATGTAGAACCACTAGCATTTCATCAGAAGGTACGAGGTTTCTGTTTATTTAATAACTACAACTGTAGTTTTAAATATTTTAATCAAATTTTAGAAGAGATTTCAATTCCAACTTCCACCTTGGTGCGACCCATTGCAGAATGCCTTGGGTTGAGCTCAAAGCCCCCTGAGAAGAAGGCCAGTGATGGTTTCTCTGAGATAAATAATGTTGAGAAAATCCCCAGGAATGACGAAGAAAATACAAAGAAAGTTACGGTGGCAGAAAATGAGAATGAATCAGAAGATGGACCCAAAAATGATGATGTAAATGAAAAGGAGGTCACTGAAGTTGTGAAAGACGAAATCACGCATCCAGAAGATCCATTTTCCGAGAAAGAACGAGGAGATAACTCAGTGGATAATAATAATAATACTAACTGTTTCCGAGCAGAAGAGGAAACGAAGGTAATGAAACCAGAAGGGCCGTCTTTTATTGAGCAAATCAGGTAATTGAAGGCCCTATTGACTATATAGCGATTGGAGGAGCATGTTGATCCTATGGCTTTTCAGTTCTGATAACATTTCCCTTTTGGATGTCTACCGTTTGATTTTGGAGGAGTTCAAAAGTTTATCGGTGATCGGTCCAGAGGAACCTGGCTTTACTGGATTTTTCAACATTGGGAATACTTGTTTTATGAATGCCACTTTACACGCGCTGTTGAGTTGCTCTCATTTGGCTTACTTCTTTTCCGACACAAGCTTTATTCACTGCGTGAATTCGTAAGATTTTTTATCATATGAGATGCAAATGTCATGCTAGGATTTATTATTGCATTTTAGAGACAACCCCAATGGCACGAAAGGCCGTTTGAGCGCTTGTTTCAAGGCTCTGGAGGATGTTTATTGGGGCGGGGAATTCAAAACCATCAGTATCTGGCCTTTCTATGTAAGTTTATGTAGTTTGATTGCCCTGAGGTTTGCGCCCAACGTTTAGTTGTTTCTCTTTTGCAGATTATCTTCCGACAGTACTGCCCTCAATTGTGCAATCGCCGTCAACATGATGCAGCCGAGTTCCTGACCTTTCTTCTCGATCTTCTCCATGAGGATTTGTTGAAAGAAAGCGAGAAAAAGGAGGTCGAACAAAATTATGACACCAAGGAGATATGGGAAAATTGGAATCATTATAAGGAGAATAACGCCAGACGGCGGGAGTCTCCAATAAACTCCATATTCAAGGTAAGATTATCGAGCGACATTGTATTGTTTCAGTTCGTGACTTCCATTTATTTCCAATGTGAGGAGTGTGGAAATGTGAAATTAACTTTTGAAGAAGATAATCAGATCCGATTGGACTTGCCATCCAAAAGCCTTTGTCGATTATCCGACTGTTTGAAGAAGTATTTCGAGAGTTCTGTGAGTTCTATATTGTATTTGACATTATTCTTAATTTTGTTAGGAATCAGATAGTTCCATCAAAAGAGAGTGCTCTTGCTGTGGAAAACCTCAAAGATGCCAACGGTTGGAGAAGTTGTGGATTCTACCACCAGTCCTAATCATTATTTTAAAGAGATTTGAAGTGAAAAATTACGAGTCTTTGAAGAAGAACACGGCCACTGTTGAATTCGACATGGATCATCTGGATATGGCCAACTATATTCATGAACAAGCGGACTATGAGACATCAATGTATCAATTACAGGCGATCACCGAGCACAATGGAACTCTGACTTCGGGACATTATGTCACTTATGTCCGATATACCAGAGAACAGTGGATAAAATATGATGATGAGAAATGTTTCCGGGTCAAAGAGTGGATTCCGAGGGTAAGGCATTGTTCTGGAAATGTTCTTATATTGATCATTATTTGTTTCAGAGATGCAACGCGTATGTTTTATATTATGTTAGTCAGCCCGAGGAGAAAAGAATGGATAACAATGGTTCAGTTAGCTAATTCCAGCCATTATGCGATGTTATTTGTTGTTTTGCAGTTATTGTTGTTATTTGTTTTTATGCACCTTGTTTTATTGTCATTTTTCACTAACTGTTTACCGAATTTTTGCGGGTTATAATACCTCAATTGTAATGTATATCCCTAATTTCTTAATGAATTGTTTTGCTAATCGGATAATTGAACGACGAATGGGTCTTATTGTTCCTTGAAAGAAATTGCGTTGTTTCGTTTTATTGGGAAAGATACGAAATATTACACTGGGAAGCAGGCCCTTTCGGGGTGGGCTTTTCGGGGTCGGGCCTTCCGGGGTGGGCCCTTTCGGGGTCAAGGCAAATACTGGGGTTTCCGGGTCCCGGAGCATAAATAATTTTATTTTTTTGAAACTACTGATTTATGACGCAATCTTGTAAAATTTTTGAAAAAATGATAGAACAAACACCGAGATTGAAAATGTTAAAAATGACATTTGATAAAAGTTGGAAACAACCGACTCGTGGGGTGTGTCAACGGCGCTGAATTCGAAAATCACGTTCATTTTTTGAGATTTTTTCAAAATTAAAGAGACAATGTTTTTATTGCAGAAATTCTTGATTGCATTGCGCCGAATCTGGCGTTCAAAGAATTTAACTTTTTAATATGCATACAAGGAAACTTTTATCAAATGTCATTTTTAACATTTTCAATCTCGGCGTTTGTTTTATCATTTTTTTCAAAAATTTTACATGATTACGTCATAAAATTAATCAGTAGTTTAAAAAAATAAAATTATTTATGCTCCGGGACCCGGAAACCCCAGTATTTGCCTTGACCCCGAAAGGGCCCACCCCGGAAGGCCCCACCCCGAAAGGGCTCACCCCGGAAGGGCGACCCCGAAAAGCCCACCCCGAAAGGGCCCACCCCGAAAGGGCAGTAACCCATTACACTGTGTGGTGTTATGTAATTTTATTCATTTTAATAATAACTGATTACATTTCCACTACACTCATTGTCGACTATATTCTGCTCGCTTCTCCTCTGCCTTAGATGATGCCTCGTTTCCTCTGTTCGTCGACGGAATAGCAATATAATTCACATTCTTGCTTGGTTCGGGGTGAGCGCCAGAGGTTGAAGTCGAGTTCGGAGCAGTAGGGGAAGATGTAGGGCTCGCACTGGTCAGTGTTCGTGAACCGGTTCACCTAAACCATTTGTGATAAGAGAGGAGTAGAGGTTCACTTTGCAACAGACATCGCCCGATCTTCCCTAATTCGACTGGTTTTCCAACGAATTGGACGCCAATCGGACGTTGCGCAATCCAATGAGGATCACGCAATCGTGACTAAACATTCTGAGAATATCTGCGATGTCACATCCGACGATTGTGTTCACTCGGAACCTTTGTTCTACGCCTTTTTCGACGAGAAATTGGGAAGAGATCAAATCTCTAGTGCAGTATAATCTTACCCTTCTGAACCACCGATGCACCTTCTGAGCGGGGTCTCGGCTGTTGACTGTGACGTTAGGACATCCATTCACAATGAGATCGTGCCATAAAACAAATGGCATTGGATCACAGCCCCGAGCGGGAGATCCAATTGGACAAGCGCACAACTGAAGCGATAGAATTCGTATAAAATTGATAATAACTCAAGTTATTTTGACGGGGAAGATTCCGCTTACCTGACATCCATTTCTCTCTGTTACGACGGCACAATCAAGACCAGTGCACAACATGGGAGGGCAGTTCTCCACAATCAATTTCCCCAGATCAGCAATAATCTGCCCTTGTCCTGGAAACGATCTGTTTATCTCTATTTTTTAGTGGTTGAGATTATCGAATGGTTCAGTTTGAAGACTTCATGAGCTGTTTTATTTAGACTTTGAATAGTTCCGGTTATCAGAAAACTCGTTTCTATTATTTGCCATAGAATATTGTAGTAGGTCTAGTATAATATTTTTGCTGACATTTTGGGCCTTTTCCGTATTCAGAGCCTGTTTCTTCTCGGAAAGCCTCCTTTTGAGTTTGATTAGGCGCCAGAAAAGGTAATAAACGCATAATGGTGTTGTGAATCCTCCATTTTTCTATTATTTATGATGTTCCGTGAGCGAAAACAGAGCCGTTCAGCGACGATCCATCCACTTTTCGGGTCAGCCGAAACCGGAAAGCGAAAGGGAAAACCAAACGTTTGGGAAGGAGATGGATCACCCCATGTTTGGAAAGGGCAAACGCCTCAGGGAAAATTTGTGGAAAGGACCGGTCCGAGAGAAAGAAGGGCGAGAAAACGTGAAAGGAGAAGGTCAGCAAGGTGCAACACTTTAAAACAGTTGCCGGAACATTTTTATCGCGATAGAAACAGTCATAAACAATAGAAAAGAGGTTTTGGAGTGTGGCATCCAAATTTGTCATGACCAAAATATTCAGTTTTAAGACCGATTTCACTTACTGTGCGCTCCCAATTGTGCCGAAACGAAGAGCCCGAAAAACAAGGCCAATCCCACCGATAGCAGGGGAAGTTGACAGCCCCGCATCCTAAAATACGAATTGGAAAAGGATGATTAATAAAAACGAACAGATGGAAATAGGTTTTGATGGTGGAAAACAAGGAAACGAAGAGTAGAATACCCAAGCAATCCGTCGAAGGGAACGAGCTTTACTTCCTAATTATTCTAATTACCGACAAAGCTTACAAAAATATACGAAGATATTGGATTGAAGTACGCTAGACATAATAACAAGATTGAAAAATTAAAATATTGGGTTTAAAAAGGGTTGGGAGTGGCTTTAGGCAATGGCCCGTGCTGAGGCTACTGTAATGTTGGGAGTACTGTAAAAAAGAATGAAATCTTGGGGAATAATTTTGCTAATTTTTGTGCATACTAATGGTGAATTGATTACAGTTAAAATGGACTAAAGAAAGTTACAAAAACGCCCTCGGGCAGTTTAGAATGGCGAGAAAAAACAAAAGGGAAAGGGACCTCCATCATCTCGGCGACGGAAGGCGACTTCTGACGCCGACTCTCAGACTCGCGCACTCCCCTTTTTAGCTTGCTTACAACGCCCCAAAACTCTTCCATAATGACCACGGGAGGGGAGAGAAACCACTTCCAATTCGGTTATTTTATCCAGCAGCCATTGATACGGCGGTCATTGGTCGAGTGATAGGTGCGGATGAGGGAACGGGGAGAGGTTTCTGCGAATAATGGGAGGCAACAACAACAATATATAACACGTCGAAAAATGGGGGCGAAATGAGGAAGTCTTATGTTGCAGTAGGTTAAAACATTCCAAATTTATTTACTTTTATTTTATTTCCACTGGATCAGAAATACGGTAAGTGCCCTAGATAACCGATTATTTCAATTTTCCTTTTCTCGAATCCACCATGGGAACACATCCGGGTCCACATTTCCATCAGTAGTGTTGTGAAACTGGACATAACGGGAGTAATACTTCATCAGAGAAGAAAGTGTGTAGAACTTTGGAGATCCTTTGTCGCCACAATCCACGTAGTAAACCTCAGTTGCATTCATGATACTGCGAACGACCGAGAAATGACTGAAAATTATGTCATTTGAGTCATCTTTGATGACAAAAATTAAAGAAAATCTTTCCAAAACTAAAAGGATTGAGCAGAAACTTACTAATGACGTCCATTGCTGGCCTGATACACAATGTACAAAGGCAATTTCGGCTGCAGATCACCAAGTTTTTTGACCTCTTCGAGGCGATGATAGAGATAAAAAGAAGTCCTGGCTTTGCAACGACGAGCAGCCTTGGCTTTGGAGACAACTCCGAGGTAGAAATCGGTGAAATCGAACACATCACAGAGTTGGCTCGGAGCGGATTCAACCGTTTTCGGCAAATTCAAATTCTCATATTGCGGGCTTTTGGGTGGAGAAATGAGATCATGGGGCTGCATGGAGACGTTCTCGTAGCCATAATTCTCGACAGGTTCCTTCACTGGGGTCCGAAGAGTTTGCTTCTCTTCTCTGCAGCAAATCCTTATACTTTTTGCTAACAATTTTACGAAACTTATACACGTTATCCATGACGAGGAATTAATTAAAAAAAAAAAAAAAAAAAAAAAAAATTATAAATCCCTGTTCTGACCCCGAACTCACGCCGTGTGAAGGTCGCCAACGTCTTCTTTGGCTCCGCGTCTTTGCTCTGCCTCGATTCGGCCAATCAGACAATTCCGGCCATGGCGACAACACACCAACTCAAGGGGATCGGTGGCGGCTGAGGAACTCATAGGGATCAACCAGACTCTGGGGAACTGGGCACTGCTAATGAGGTCTTTTCTCAACACTCAAGGGAAGAATGCAGCTAAAATTTGCATAAATTTGAACAAAAACCATTTTACCAAAGATACAGTACGTGTATGTACTAAAATCATTCCAAAAAAAAAAACGATTTAGTTGGGACAAGTAAATATGCGACTGCGATCCAACAAAACGGCGTAATGTTATGCTGTTCTCGACCGTTCTGCGCATCCATATTTTAAAGTCATATTTTTTGCACCGTCCGATTATGGACGGAAAATAAACAACGAGCCAAAAGTTCAGCTTGACAGCAAGTTTACTGATGATAATCCTACAAAGAAATCAAGCCACGGCCTTGTTGTATTCATCCAGGAATTTGAGATAGCGGGGATCATTGGGATCATACTTCTTGTATCTCTCCACAAAGTAGAACAAGACGACACGATGGACAAACAGGTACTGCTGAAAGCACAAAAATCGTCATCAAAACATTTCAAGACAATCTTAATCTAAAATATGGACTTACAACATCATTCTGGATAGAGTAGGGGGCGATGGTCACGGAGCTCCTTGAAAATAACAGGCATGTCCTCACACGGCTGACCATTCTGGAATCTCTCCATGATGAAGGAGATGGCCACGATGGATCCAGTTCGGCCAATTCCGGCGGAACAGTGGACAATGATCGGTTTCTTGGTGCCACGGACCGAAGAGAGCAGGTCGAAGATGGTGTGTCCCACCGTGGGGACTCCACGATCCGGCCAATCCATCCATTGGTAATGGCGAACCTGAAGGATAACATAAATCAAATCTTCGCCTACTTCTCTCTGGGACTTCTTTCCTTCCAAGGTATATGTTAACTTGAGGATTGTTCTCATAACGGTCTTGTCACTTCCTCCCAAAGGAGTGACCCCGAGATTCGTAACCACAATTCCCTCAAAAGTCGCACTCTCGCCTTCCTTCAGTGGCCAATACTGGGCGCACTTGTCCATTCCCTTTTCCTTCACATTGCACAGCATGATGATGCTCTCCGATTGCTCCAGAATGGTCATTCGCCAGAAGTCGGCGATTGTGTTGTCAAGGGGACCCTGCAGAGCAAACGATAACACCAGACGCAATGTTACTGCCCATAGATGACTCAGGCAAAGATGGGTATATAGATCTAAGCCTCCCACCAAACGTTTTATCTTATAGTACCCACCTGAGTGCAGATGTATCTTTTGTCAGAGACGGGAGTGGGCATGTAGTTGGCATGGATGTAGTCATGGCTGACTCCAGGCCATTTCACAATCACACGCGCCTTCTCTTGGCAAGGAACATCTTTGTAGCGATTCCGGCCAGCTTCCCAATGAATTTGAAACGCCGTCACATTCATGTCCGGGGGACAATAACGCTTCATCTCCATAAATTCTTCACGCAGACCGTTCACGCCTTTTTCCAAGGTCCGATTGAACCAGCGATCAACCTGAAACAATATATTGAGTTATGACAACCTATCATATCTAGCATGAACAACATACATAAAGACTTCCATCGGAAGCGCAAGGAGCTACAGCTTGACGAGCACCTTGCTTTTCTATGTTGACTGACCGGGTTTTTGACTCCTGGTTCCTCCTTCTGAAATAACGATGGATGATCATCATAGACAACGTCAAGGGGCAACAAAATGAAAAACTTACTTCGGCTTGTTGGCCATGATAAAGGATCACCACGCTCTGGACTCGATTGAATGTAGAATGAGCCAATCCCATTCAAATCCTATGGCGAAAATTTGAATAAAATTCCACATGAAGCACAATGCACATACATTGCACATTTTTTCTTTCTCAACATCTTCAACTTTCCCAACCAATTATCCAATAAGTGCCAAGCATCCAACAAGTCAAGGTTATCAAATTTTATTTGAAAAGTTGCTTTGAATTTTTTTACAATTATAATATAACTATTTACAATGCAGAAATCTCAGACGCTCTTTTCTATACAAGTGTAATGCCCGCTTTGGAAAGATGATAAAAAACAATGTGAGAAAATTAAGTTTGCTATCTAAGAATTATGTGCTGATATTTGATTACTCGGTTACCGTCGACCATGACTAATCCGTATTTCAAATGGCTAAATTGAGGGTAATTGGCGGGAGTCGTTTGTGTAGTATAAGATGAAGGCCTTTTCCGTCTGAAAAAACCAATTTCATAACCAATCCGTCGATATTTAAACGTTTTATCTTTATGCCTACCTTAATGTTGTACTCGCTGACTTCTGAGCAATAATCATCGTCGAACGAAACCCAATTGTTAATACTTTGATTTTTGACGAAGGCGGTGTAATGACCCGAATTGAGAGTACCGCTGTGATTAGTGATAGCATACAATCTATATTTGCTGTTCTGTTTGGAGGCCTTTTCGTGTAAATATGGGGACAAATCGAGGTTTTGGATGTCGAAGTCGACTGCGATTGTGTTCTTCTCGAAAGATCCGTCCGGGTTCTGTCTGAATCTCTTAAGGAGGATGACTAGAGCCGGAGGGAGGGTCCAGATTTTTTGTTGAAGACGGGCCCTTTGTTTTCTTGAGCATTTCGGGCAATTCCATGCACTCGAGCCGTCCAAAATCTGTAAAAAACATCATCAATACCTTAATCAGCCCTAACATGCACCACAAATTCAATCCCAACTCTATGAAATCTCTTACCGAATCCCTGAAATGACTCCGAAGACATTCCGAAAGGTTACAAGAAGATCCCATCGGCAACTCCAACATGACCTGTGTGGACTCCGCAAAGGTCAAACTTCCTGTTCCGCATTGTCCACAGTTTAGTTGACTAGCGATGGTTAGCTGAAATACTTTCATTAACCACCTTATTCATCAAATTTTTATACATCAGACTTGGTCTTACATTAAAAATATCCATGATCGGGGAATCCCTGAAGCGTCTTCCATTCTTCAGATAATGTTCCCAATCTCTCCGACAGTCCAGCCCATCATAGTTCTGTTCGATCATCTTATCCAAAAGGACTCTTACTGTATCTTCGTGTAATGCGTCCAACAGAAAGATAAGGAATTCTTGTGCATCATGCTGCCGGCCATCGCATAGATCACGACAAATGTTCCCAAAAACCTCCTAAAAGGGTAACATAAACACCTTTCCACAGCGTTCTGTACTTTTTTGGAATGATTCCGACACCGATTTTTTCGAATTTTTCTAAAATAGCCCGCATTTACGCAGGTGTCGCGAGGGAATACTGTAAGATTGACAACTTACGTAAATTAATATGGAAAAAGAAATTTGTAATCAACGCTGAAAAATGACCGACTTTGGATTTTCGGCGCTAAAGATTGCCCTTAGGCAGATCTTTTAGAAGAAGTGGATGGTACCACCTTATGCAGAATTTAATTCTCTACAACATATCCAAAAATTACGAAATTTTACTGCTTTTCCGTCGAATTATGCCTCAAAAATGCAATTTTTGCACTAGTTTTACCAATATTTTAAAAATATTTGCACTTTAAGGGCATTATTACAAAAACAGAGTCGTACATATTGAAGCTTGCATGCTAACTGACCGTACTGTTTAATTTTACCCTGTCATGTTTCTCCATCTTCAAGAACACCGGAGCTAAAGTTTGGTGTTTGGACCCAGCATAAAAATGCCCTAAGGGCGAATTTCAAAAATGCGATAGTGCCACTGAACATAGAATTTTTTGTACTACAGGTATGCCGAATTTGACGAAAAAATCAACGTTGGGAGTTTCCGGAATAGTTTGAAACATCGGTGGCCTCATGAACACATTTACGCGTTCATGATGTTGCATGGATTTCTTGGAGCAGTGACAGAAGAAGGAAATGAATCGTTGCCTTTTGAGCATGGCTGTTTGAACGCTTATTTTACGTCCAGTGGCACTATGGCATCTTTGAAATTCGCCCTTAGGGCATTTTTATGCTGGGTCCAAGCACCAAACTTTAGCTCCGTTGTTCTTGAAGATGGAGAAACATGACAGGGTAAAATTAAACAGTACGGTCAGTTAGCATGCAAGCTTCAATATGTACGACTCTGTTTTTGTAATTATGCCCTTAAAGTGCAAATATTTTAAAAACATTGGTAAAACTAGTGCAAAAATTGCATTTTTGAGGCATAATTCGACGGAAAAGCAGTAAAATTTCGTAATTTTTGGATATGTTGTAGAGAATTAAATTCTGCATAAGGTGTTACCATCCACTTCTTCTAAAAGATCTGCCTAAGGGCAATCTTTAGCGCCGAAAATCCAAGGTCGGTCATTTTTCAGCGTTGATTACAAATTTCTTTTTCCATATTAATTTACGTAAGTTGTATCGTTGGAAAGATCTTTATTTACTCTACAAGCACTGCAAATTTTGCACGTCAATCTTACAGTATTCCCTCGCGACACCTGCGTAAATGCGGGCTATTTTAGAAAAATTCGAAAAAATCGGTGTCGGAATCATTCCAAAAAAGTACAGAACGCTGTGCTTTCCTCTAAACGACCCTAATCCAACTATAATTAAAAAAATAAAACTTACAATGAATCTCATTGTTCTAAATGCCTTGAATTTGCCGGACCAGACAACCTCCATCAACGCCGAGAAGCAAGCAGCCATAACTCCACTAGTTCCTCTTGTATTGGCTCTAAAATTTTATAATAAGGCAATTAAACCTATCAACTTACACATTAACATGATTCAAAAACCGATCTCTCGAAAAGTAATATCTCATGTTGGGAGTGTTGAATAATGCCTGGAGGGTTGCATTCATAAAGCAAGTGTTTCCAAGATTGAACAGACCAGTGCATCCCGGGGGGACATTACCCATCACATTCCTGGGATCATTTCTGATATCATCGATCGTGATTTCAAATACTCTCCGAAGAGTTTGTTTCTGTTGTCTAAATAATAAATAAATGAAAAAAAAGAAGATACTTACTCAACTTCAGGTGATAGTTTTTTTGTAGATCGATCTGGAGTGGGCGGTCGCGTTCTCTGGGATGGACGGGGATGGACACTAAAAAACGGTCATCGAACTAAAATAACTTACATTGTTCTTGGCTGTGGCTGAGGAGGATCTATTCTCGTACCTCCGAGAGTCGGAATCTGAGGGACATTGGCGTTATACTTGATGTCCACTCCATTTTCCAGCTTCTCCTCCGTAAAACTCTTGGGTTGTTCGAATGGTTCAACTGGGAATTCGGTTATATCTTTCTTGTTCTCAATCAGCGGTTTCTTCGTTCTGTCCACCAATGGCCGAGGTCGTTGATTCAATGGGCGATCAAGCTCTCCAATCGATGGGGCACTCGGCTTCTCATTCAAACTGATATTACTATTACTCGCCCTTATCGATGTTTCGTTTCTACCAAAATCAGATATCTTTTCATTGGAATACGACGGTTTTGGCCCTTCCACTTTGACAGGGACATCTCGAGTAATCGCATTTCTGCTGGGCGACCTTCTTGTCGGACTTGGACGCCGTTCTCTGACACTAAGTTCATTGAATCGATCAATCGTCGGCTTCTTCAATTCCTCTTCGCTTATGGGGAATGGAGCTGGCTTCGGTCTGTCGAAGATGTCGGGATAAACAATCTCCCGAACAGATATCCCGGCTCTGGCTTTGGCCACCAACGCCGAGAAATCGTCCATATCTGAGAGTTCGCTGAGTAGACGTTGTTGTCGTGCTGCTGTCTTCTCCACATAAATTGGATAGGCTCTTTGGAATGCTGGGAATCCTCCTTGCAGAAGCAAGGGTTTTCTTTTCAGCTTCCCTTTCATCAACGCATCTCTTAGGGCTTTGCATTTACTTCGCTCACTGAATGGAGAAGCCGCACGATCTGCCAGTTCGTCTCCCATTAATACAACGAGCCCAAAGTTCGAAATAATACCAAATTTATACCTGCTGGTGATATCAAGATACATGGAGATGTGATCGTATGTTATCCTAAAAGAACACAGTTTCATCTAGTCCGAGTTGCATCATAACGTATCTAAGAACGGAATAACAAATTAAATTAAAATTACCCGGGAGCGATCAAACCCTCTTCGATATTCATGGTCTGGATCATGTTCGTGTCCACATATTCGATTGAAGGTGAATGGTTTTGACGAAAATCAATAATTAACACTTGTTTTTGAGAAGATTCAACATATTTCACGAGTTGAAATGGAGTAATAAAGTCGCCAAACTCTTCTGAATTAACTTCTTCTTCAAAAGTTCTTGTTTTATTCGCAATCAAGGGGAGTGGTGATGGTCTTCGATGTCTAACTTGTTGATAAGCCTGAGCAAGGACATCTTGTAGATTCTCAAGTTCAGTTAGTGCCTTTTCGTAAAGTTTAAATACTCGTTCCCTCAACTAAATTCAAAATGGGTATAGTGTAATAGAAAAAAGATAACATAGGTAAAAACACTTAAAAAATCGACTTACCGGCTTATCCGCGTCGATGTCAGGTCGCTGTCGGATCATATCGCACAATAATACTGCCCTATATAACAATATATACCTCTTTTCTTGATCTTCCTTCTCCAACAAGGCGGTCTCGACTATCATTTCAAGTTTTTTGCATACATGCATTGTCCTAAAAATTAAATAGACAATTTGATTGGACCTACTTTAGCTTTTTGAAAAGGACTTTAAGTCTTTCATCGGGAGTTCCATGTTTTCTGAGATCGTCCAACCCGCCGAATTTAGTTTGTACATCCAATGTGACCATTGTTAAGCAAAGGATCAACGAACCATATGTTAATAGAAATTACTCGAGTTTCAAAACTAAAAGCAGTCATAAAAACACCAATGTATTGTATTTTTATAACTAAAAGTACACGAAAGAATACAAAATCAATACATAAAGTCAAATATTACAAAAAAACTTCTGTAGATTCCTGAAGATTTGCGGAATGACTAAGCTAACGTTGAGTGAAACAATAAACTTGACAATGAAAACAAACCCCTCGAGGCTGCTGCTTCAATAACAAGAAATCGAGAGAAAAGACGGAGGAAAACTTGACCCGTCTCCTCTTTCGGGTTAAGTCTTTCTCTCTATTCCGAATGCCATTTCGGAATTCGGCGAATGGTCGGAAAGTTTGGAAGATCTCGCGCGTTGTTCCTGGTTAGATCACGTTTAGATCGTGGATCCGCAGAAGTTTAATTTTTATAAGCAATTGACGATGATGACTGTATTTCCAGCGTTCGTTTGTATAAATACACGAGGAGAAAATGGGAAATTTTGAAATGGGGAGGTCGAGAGATCGGAAGGGGGAAGTTCGAAGGATGAGCAAGAGTTTGAAAAGCTTATAAAAATATTTAGACAAACATTGTCGATTCGCTGTTCTTTTCTTTATATGACAAGAAAATGAGGTCACATCCTGTTTTTTCTTCTTTGTGAGGAAAAGACCAATTGACTTCAGACCTTCAGAAGAGCTCGCTAAAACAAAAACTTATTCCAGAAGCTGTGTCTGTGAAAGTTTATTCATTTTATGACTTTACATTATTCTACTTCTATATGTCCACTAATAATATTAGATCTATTCTCCAAATATCTGCATATGTACAGCACCGGCCATGAGCATGTGGGGGCTAGCAGTTGGTGTAGTATAATATGTATGCTTTGTTTGTCTGAAAAACGTATAGATTACTTCCGTCGAAGAAGAAATAACATCTTCAGGACCAATATTGTCCATAATAATTCAATTTTTTACCTGTATTTCGCTTATTTCGGCCTCTTTACAATGTTCGTCATCAAATTTGAGCCATGTATTTAGCGGTCGATTATGGATAAATGCAGTGTAATGTCCCGAGTCCAGGGTCCCGTCATGATTCGTAACAGCGTATAATCGATATTCCGCGTTCTGTTTTTGAGCGTCTGGATGGAGGAACTGGGAGAGATCAAGGGTGTTCAGGTCGAAGTTCACATCGATGGCCTTCTTCTCGAATCTTCCTTCCTGATTCATCGCAAATCTCTTCAGATTTATGATTATGACCGGAGGCAATGACCACAGTTTCGAAGATCTTTTCGCTCGGCGAGGTTGATTGCAGGTCGGGCAATTCCAGGGGTTATTTCCTTCCAAGAACTGGAACAAAAATGATCACGACCTTCATCATCTGCACAAAAATTGCTTACCGTATCCTTAAAATGTTCTTCCAAACATCCATTGATATGACATTCAGAGCCTGATGGTAGTTCGAGCATGATTTGATTGAGCTCTTCGAACTTTAGACTGGATGTGAAACATTGGGTACATTGTAATTGGGACGCTGTCACCATCTAAAAAAGTAGGGTTTAAACAGGATCGAAACTTATTGATAAAACCAATCAGACCCCACTTACATAAAATATATCCCGTATCGGAGAGTTTGAGTTCTGTTTGGCTTTCTTTTCGTAGTCCCTCCAACTTTTGGGTATATCAACTCCATTATAATTCTGATCAATTTGTTTTTCATGCGGCACCATATTCGTATCCTCATGAATTGCTCCCAACAATAAGGTCAGAAACTCTTGAGCGTCGTGTTGTTGTCTATCCGTCAGTGTTGGACACACCCGGGCGAAGCATTGCTATAAATGGAAAGAACATCATCAAGTGTAATTAAAACCTACAAAGAAACACTCTGGTCGGATAAAGGCAAATCGCCCACTCCAAATGTGATCCATCAACGCTGAGAATACGGCCGTCATAATTCCTTTGTTTTCACTGCCCGTACTAAAACCAAAAATAGGTAATAAAATTAATCACAACTCACCCATTTATATGGTCTAAGAATTTACTCCTCGAAAAGAATTTTTGGAGTTTGGGGGTATTGAAGAGTGCTTGTAAGGTTGCATTCATAAAGCAGGTGTTCCCCATATTCTGAAGGCCTGTGCATCCTGGAGGGACATTGCTTTCCGGGGTATTGGTATCGATTGTTTCGTAAGCCCAATCAGCGATCTTTTTCAGATTTTCAAGGAGTCTAAAATCGATCAAGTAAAATTACCTTGGGCTTAAAATTAGTCACATATCTAAAGCTAACTTACACTGGGTCTTGAATTTTTTGTTTGGTTGATCGGTCTGGAGTCGGTGGTCGAAATTGGCCCGGTCTTTGGGCTGATATTCTAAAGCATCAAATGTACTCTCAAAAGCATATAAAAACGAACAACACGTCTGTAAAAACTTCACATAACACCTCCACTTACGACTGATGTGGTTGAATGCATGAGGTATCGACCCTAGCCCCGCCTAGAATATGAATGTTGTGGGTTGGACGAGGCATACCCTGTTCTGGTATTTTTTTGTCGAATCCGTAGTTTGAAGATCGTTGGTCCGCCTGGTATCCCTTTGGTCGACTAACTGGAGAGAGATCTGAATGATTTCCATGGATGTTATTATAGGCCGGAGGTTGAAGGGGAGCTCGAGGACCTTCGATCCGGATAGGGACATTGCGAACAACTGGTGATCGATTTTGCATGTCCGGAGTCATCGGATAATCCACAAGTCTGGGATATTCCACTTTTCGGATGAGTTCTAAACATACAATCCAATAATAAAAAATAAAAACATACGCTTCCTTGCACTCTCCACTTGAGCCATGAAATCGTCCATACTTCCAAAGTCGTGGTAATGATCCCTTCGGCCTGATCTTTCAACATAAACAGGATAACACCTCTCCCATGCTTGGAATCCACCTTGAAGCAAAAGCGGACGCATTCTCAACTTGGCTACGGTGTTATAAACAGTTAATGCATCAAGCAGTAGTTTGCATTTACTGTTCGGACTAAATGGAGTGCATTCGGGATCTGATAATTCATCTCCCATGAGCACAACCAGTCCATAATTGGAGATACTATTCAATGTGTGTCGATGTTGAAGCCTTAGATGATGGAAAAGATGAGAGAAGATCAATCTGAAATTATAGGTAATATCAATTGAAAGATCCTTCAAGAAAAGTTAAGTAATATAAAATAAGCCAAAACCTACCCTTGGACAATCAATTCACTATCCAACGGCAATACTTTTATGAGATTATGATCTTCATATTCAATATTTGGGAAATGATCACGTCTAAAGTCTATAACCAACACAACTTTCCGGCATTCCTCTACGAATCGGACCAATTGAAATGGGGTTATGTAATTCCCAAACTCCTCTTGCGCAATTTCGTCTTCAAAAGTAGGCTTCCTTTCGACAATCACTGGCTGTACTTCCCGGACATGAACTTGTGGTCTCTGTTTCAACTCTCTCGTTAGTCTTTCGAGGGCTTCGATTGAATCTCTCAAGATTTCAGTGGTTCGAATATTTGCCTAAACGCGGTTTAATAAGAAAGGAGAGACCAAAACTTGCCACTCCGTCAAATTGGATGTCTTCTCTTCTCTTCACTACCTCACATAAATTTATAGCTTTGTAAAATAATATATATTGCTCCTCCAAGACTGTCGTCTGAAGCAAAGCCGTCTGATAAACCATCTCCAGTCGTTTAACGGCCGCAGCCAGACTAAAACCTGCATAAAAATCGATAGAAACTTACTCCATCTTCCTAAATCGAGATTTGGTTTCATCCGAAGGGGTCCCACGATCCCGAAGTTCCGTCAAACTTTGATATTGCCGAGAAAAATCCATCATGACCATCCTCGGTCACTCACCGAATTGCGAGTGGACTTTCGACGGAGTCAATCAACCCCTTTTATTTTCTGATTCTATAAAAAAACAGATCGATTTCTACTTCGAAGGCACGGAAATCACGGAAATAATCGATAGGAACAAGAACGTGTTGAATCAGATGTTCCGCGGACAATAAATAAGGTCAGTTCAAGAAGAACAACACAAAACCGGGACGTTTTCGGATCAAAAGTCGAGAGTGGAATAAAAGAGAAAAGAGATGACGCACCTTTTCGTAAAGTGTCATGTGTTTCCCACTTTGCGAAACTAATCTGGATTTTCTTCGGAAGGAGAATTCTCAACCGACAGTCATAATTTACGGAGACAGCCAAAGAGAGAGATAATAAAGTCCTGTAGTAATATCGATATTGCTAAGGAGATAATTGGGGAACGAAAAGAGAAAACAAAACAGTTTGTTTGTTGGTATTTGCAAAGAGTCGATGTGCCCTGAATTCGTCTTGCTTAGGTTTCGTACCTTTGGATCAATTTTTGTAAATGTAATTTCCTAAAGAGGTCGGTCGAATTGTTTTTGTAATTGTCTACTGGAATGTCTTCATTATCCGTACATGATCTGCGGTTCAAAAAGCTCGAGGACTTGGAAAAAGCGGCGAAGGTGACCAAGCTGTCAACAATACGCTTTTTGAATCAAAAAAGGTAACTCTTGATATCAGATATTGCTTTATTCTTGATTTCTAGTCATGTAAATGCTTTGTTTCTCCGAATTCTACGAGTCTTCAACTATGGGATACAATCTGAGGACCCTGAGAGTTGTTTCATACTGTTGTCACGTGTGCAAGAGCTGATTAGGATATTTTTGAAAGATAGGAAATGGGCGGATCTAAAGTCAAGAGTAAGTTTAATATAGGCTTGTGTAATAATTGCCTCTTTCTTACATTCCTATCATAGGTTTCCTTTCCAGAACCAGTATGGTTTGAAATTGGAGGCGTATGCAAATGAATCCGAGGAAGTTGTGAGATCGCTCAAGTATAAATTGAGGAATGTTTACTCCCCCAGATCAATGCACCGTTTTCTCCGTTGGATAAAATGGTCAGATCTGTTGGAAATGAGAACCGGGAAGAACCTCCTGATTGATTTTAGTTACGATAATCGATCGTCTTGCGCAAGATTTACGAGGGTTTACATTAAGCCGTCTTTTATTACTAGAAAGTAAAGTAATTTCATTTTTTGATCTTTTATTTTAATATCTTGATGGTTCTATCGCTATAATATGTTGCAGTGTGCAGTTCTACGCCTTACTAATGCATCTTCCGCCCGAGGCGCGCAACATCCTACTGAATATTACTGATTTTGATCGCGTTATACTAACTTCGGACAAGAATTCTCCGAACTTTGAATATATCTATGATGCAATCGAGATGGAGAACTGCAGATTCAGACCTCGGCAACCTCCAGTCTTGGTTATAAAGGGTTCGGACACCCATGCGATGATCTGTTGTCGTCAGGTCTGTCTTTTGTCATCTACTCTTTAGCCTTACATCAATATCCAAGCAATTTATTATTCCACTTCCTATGAATTGTGTTCTTCTTGGTCGGGAAGTTGTATCTTTGCGCGTGAGATTTATGAATTGCTTCGAAAGGACTTTACTTTGGGATTAATTTTAGATGAGAATCGGGATTTTGACAGTGAGCGACACTTGCTCAGAAAATCCAGAGAAGGACAAAAGCGGGCCAATCTTATTAGAGAATCTACAGACATCCATAATTTTGAAGAATCCGGTGTTTTCCACCGCGATTGTAGCGGATGACAAGGATAAGATAAAGAAGCAGTTGATGTAAGATATATCTGACTACTTTATATTTTGTATTACAGTTTGTGGGCCAAGGATCATCATGTGATTATAACGACGGGTGGAACCGGCTTCGCACCACGTGATGTGACTCCGGAAGCGACCAGAGAAGTGATTCAGAAGCCGTGTCCCGGGATTGTGGTGGCTCTTATCCAAGAAGGTCTAAAATTTACTCCCATGGCGGCGTTGAGTCGACCCGAGGCCGGTAAGAATTTAGCCCCGAGGGTTTGGGTTTCAAGTTCCGGGAGAGGCGGACATTAAATGTCCGTATGATCTCTCTTTATGGGATCCACAGCATCCGGTTTCCGGCATTTTATGCAAATATTTTAGAAACCCTGTGAACCATATTGACTTGGGGAAGATTAAACAAAGGAAACGAATTAGAGAAAGACTTTTGACTTTTGGGTCCGGTATTTTCAAGATTTCATATGACTTTATCATTGGGTTTTTAAATTTGTTTTCGTGTTCCGGATTTCACTTATTTTTATGCAAAACCCCTTAGGCGGTTACCGTACCCCTCCTATTATAATGATCGAAACCTTTTTTTGCCTAGCCAACGTGACTTCCGACCCTTCTCGAATATCTTATTTTCAGGAATTTGTGGCCAATGCCTGATAGTCAACCTCCCTGGAAGTCCCAAGGCCTGCCAACAAAGTTTGCCCGTCCTGGAGCCCCTCCTCAACCACGCCGTCCAACTCCTTCGACCTGAAATCTCGGCCGATTCCTCGCATCCCAACTGAAGTCAGGTTTCGGTTTTTTGTTTGAGATGCCCTCGGGCGGTCTCCAGAATCGCGTCGAAAAGTTTGAAAGTGAATAAAAGACTTCTCGAGGACACTTCGAGTATGGCCCCACTTACGGATGTGCTATTTAAACATCTCTAGTGCGTTGCGTGACCCAAAAACAAGGCCGTTTCGTCTCTGATCTCCACTTTTTTTGATGCCGTCGCGTCTAGATTTTGTCGTCTTTTTTGGGACATTTTTTGAGTCATTTTTGGGCTTTCGGGTCAAACAGAATGTAATGTGACAGCTGATCCATAACCCTAATCATTAGTCTCTCGGATGAATGAATTATTTTAATGTTATGCTTTAAAAAATGTGATGGTATTGACAATTGAAGGTGTAATGTTTGCTGAGCACACATTCTGAGGTGATATAATCCCTGGAATGTCCTATTATGGCCATAAATATTATACTTGTGTTGTTTTTCTTGTTTTAATTAGCCTTTTGACCTTTGATGAACTAAAATAATATTATTATGAAAACGAAAAGTTGAGTCAGGCCCGCGGAACGTGATGGTATCTGCAGGATCTTCTCTCCCCGCACTCCAAAAACAAAAAACCTACACACATCTGAGGATTCGTGTACACCGCGCCGATCCCGCAGGGATTTTCCTGGCCCCAAACTCGACGGCGAAAAGTTTCTGACGCGCCGCGTTACATACCAATATGTATCTTTCCATATCCGATTGTACAATGCACTTTCGGAGGCACGGTGATGCCATAATGGTGAGGTTTTAATTGGGTTAGGGCAGATGAATGCGGCGTTTACTAGGAAGTATTCAGCCCATTTGTTCCTCAATTAGTCTCCAAGTAACGTATTTTTGAATGATGGAGATTATTTTATGTAGAATTTTCATTCTGGCACTCCAGCACGAATATTGGGGAGTTATGGCAAATTTAAAACATCTTGACTAAGTAAGGGTTTAATATTTGATTAGCGTTAGAGTAAGCATCAATATTTCGATTCTAATGTTGTCTAAAATAATGTCATTACACTTCACTTTATCCAAAATTTCCCTCCTTACCCTAGAGTTTTTGCGCAATACCTTTATTGAATCACATCATCGAACTTATTCGTCAGCAATTTGTATTCCGAATTATCTCTCGAGAACGGGGTTTGGGCCCCAGTATTTATCCCAAATCAGAGGTTAGCCCGGCAAAGATAGATGATGGCCATAAAGAGGGTGTAATAAAAGTGATTTATGAATAGGTAAGGGCTTCCGAGAGACCTCGTAAAGACGGGTTTACTGGCCAGTAATATTGTAGGAAAGGGCATACGATTATTCGGGGTTGAAGGTGAATGGTTTTGAAGGATTTGAGGGGCCGAATACTCTCCGAATGTAGGATCTCACGTGGTGATTCCAGTGCCCTTTTTATGTCGCAGTTATTTTCCCAGGAGTAAAATTAGCTACGGAATTTCCACAAATATTACGCAATCTAGGAAAAACTAACTGCGAAATGTTGTTATGGGGCTGTAATGAGGGCGTCTGATGATTATTTTAGACGGAAGACATTGCCATTTTTAGTGCACTATGCTAATAATAAAGTTTCGTAAAGATTGACGACTAAACAGATAAAGGTATCGTGGGGAAGCTAGCAACTTCGCAGATACCTTTCCAGATCCTTTTTTTCAATCCCCGCATGCCTGAGGCGTTCCGTGGATTGGTCGGGGGACCAGGCGTCATTGGCCCCGAAAGACCGCCTCTCCTTTGCTTCGGGCTTCGGGGGTCCGTCTGACCATCGGAATCCTCCAATTTTGGGCCGAATCCAAGGCCCGCAGCTCTGCGGCCGCTCCTGCCCCCGAAGGCTCAGCAGGGCGTCGCCGAACTCCCCACCACCGAGATCGATTCCAATTTCGGCGCCGTTGGCCTTTTGTCATCCGGGCCCACACCCGGAATTTCATTTGGGGGAAATCAGAGTTGCGGCCGAATGAAAATATATTATTTTTATTGTCATCATCCGGCCGCCCCGCACGTTAATTGGCCGTTTTTTTTGTGGGTTGTTGATGCTGGTGAAGGACTATTTTGTTTATAAAATCGAATCATAAATTTTTTTTTGAGTATTTATAAGATCTGGACAATCGACGTATAAGAAGAGACGATGATTTTTATTATACCTTTGATTTTACCGAGATTTACTTGACAAGCTAATTATCATCCCATGGCTTAATTTCTTCCTATTCTAGGTCCATGGGTCGATGAACTCGTTCATCCGGGGCCGTCGGACCGTCCTCATTTTTACAAGACGCCTCTTTTTATTCCAATTTTTACTTTTTCTCTGCGCTCTCCTTCTGACCGCCTTGGCCGAGGATATCTCTCCCAGCACAATCCCAGCCCTGCCAACCACTACTCCAAATTCATCGAGTCAACCAATCGCTCATACACATCGACCAAAACGACGACGAAAAGTGGTTTGGTTGGTGGATGAGGATGAAGAAGAAGATGAGATTGAAGAAGAAGTATTGTCTAGAAGAAGAAGATATCCGTCTGATGGGAAGAGTGAGGGCTACCGAGCTAGCAGACGGAAGGAAGTCCCGGTTAATTACCGACTTCACGATGATTTGTTGCGCAATTACAATAAGGGGGCAAGGCCGGTCAAACATCCCAGCGAGATCGTCAACGTTTCCATGTCCGCGTTTCTGTATCAGATCTTCAAATTGGTAGGTTTTAAGCTTCATTTTCTACCCTTGGTTATTTTTCTGCTTTATGTATATGTAAAGCATCAGTTTCTTTCATATTTTTGAACCTTGCCGGCGATGAGAATGCCGTCTTAGGGGTGAGAAACCCAAATTCCCAGGTAATTTGAAGGGAAAGCAGATCGAATCTTATTTTTATGCCCTCCGGGTTACCATAGTAAACCCATTCGCTTTACTTTTTGCAATTCTTTGGCAATTTTTATTAGTAAAAAAACTAAAAATAAATAAGGGCAAGTAAAAATTAGTACTAATAACAACAAACCCGTGGTAAAAAGCATTAGCCAACATTTACATTGACTCTCAGATTTTTTGAGGAATTTTAGATGCTTTGGGCACGTAGTAACAGTCTCAACATCTCATTAATACTCATCTCTCCCCATCTTTGATCCCTCATAAGACGAAGGTTGCGTAATAATGATGAAAGATACTTTCAGGACGCTGTAAAGAACACAATCAGCTTGTCGGGCAGTTTTGAACTGGTGAGTATACTCCTTCAAGAATCATAGCTTTTCTTCTTTTCATAAATTTCCATGTTTCTTTTTACTTTTTTTGCAAATTCACTCAACTTTTTCAAACGTATTTTATATTTTTTCACCCTTTCGTTTCCCTCCAGAATCCTGCAGATTTATTCGAAACCCTTGGGGGATTCAAAGTCCAAATTTTGGAACAAGAAGAGTCGAGGAATTTTTTGTCTTTTTTATGAATTGCGACTTCTTATTATACTTTAGGGCCCAATTCATTTGCATTTAGTCTCGAAGGCCGAGATCGTTGTCCACGACGCGTCGGAAGTCGCGGAGATAGTCGAAAGTCTTTCTGAATCTCTTAACGAAGGTCCGGAGCTGACCTCGCGAGTCCTGCATTACAACCATTTCATCGAGGGTATCCGGTTGGCGTTGAATGAAACGACGGCGCGCCTGCAAAGGAATGGATTAAATTGTAATGGATAGTATAAAATACGGGATCCTTGGGAAGGATTCACAGCCAGGGAAGAGTGCATAACTTTAAGTGAAGTCGTTCTTTACAATTCGCTCTCCAAATCCCCGGAATTGACGTTTGTTTTCCCACAACTCCCTCATGTTTACATCCCTTCCTTCCGAGATCTCAGAGATCCCTCGGCCTTCCCCCTAGACCTTTCTAATTGGCCCTCTATGCATAATTTCTTCCTCCTACAGCAGACATTGCTTTTCGCTCTCTTCAAAAGTGGGCATTTATCTTCCTTTCTAATATTTTACAGCCTGTAACTTCTCGATTAGCTCAATCAGACACTCACAGTGACAAATCCTGGATCGCTGAGGTCCAAGGTGACCTTGTGAGTGACATGCAGCACAAGTTGGAAGGGGACCAAGATTCCCTCTTCAATTGTGGCCACTCCCGTGTTCGAAGTCATCTCTATGGCCACTTGATCCCGTTGTTGTTGCCGTTCCTGTCGTGTTTTCTGAAAGCCCGTGTCTTCCTTGGCCGGCTTCATGGTCACGAATCCCAATTCATTGTGCTCTTCGATTCCGGAACGGGCCCGGACGCTGCAAAAGTTTTTATTTTTCGCAGTATTATAGACTGACAAAGAGGTTGGATTCGGGTTCTATCGCAGACGACGTTAGTTGTATCATGACCTTAGGGAATTTACGGAAATTTTAAGTTAAATCGGAGAAATTTTTGTTTATTTTGTTTTATATCTTTTGATGACAAAGTTGTGCAAACAATGTCTGGAAGGTAATCTTGGTTCACGTAATATAAAACATCCTCTCGATCAAGTGCACAGTTTGGTCGAGTGTTTTTCGCGGCAACTTTTTTTGCAGTTTCAAATGCCATTTTAGGCCGCTGAAGTGGCCGGACATGTCCTTGAAAAGTGATGATTTATGCTCGGCCCATTAGAATCCCGGGCCTCCGAGTTTTATGACATCCGCCGCGGAATTAGGCAAAAACACGAGGGGAAACAAGGTAGACATTAGGGAGTCAAAGGCCATTAACTGCTCGTTAAAATAATGGTTTCGAGGTTAAGGGAGCACGCTCGGAAGGAGCTGGACTAAAGTTATGGTGAGCTTTTAAACACAAAAGCCAAATTAGGCCCCGTTATTAGTCAACAAGGAGCTACAGACCAGATAAGTGATCTTTCCCACCTGATATTCAAAGTCGGGCGATCGAACATGTTGACTTCATTCAGCTGAACCTCCAAGATCTCATGGTAGCCTTGAGAAGCGACCATGGGAGTGGGGAATCTAAGATTATTGCTGACTTTGGTCTCCCACCGACCAACCAGCCACGCCAGAGGTTCTAGACCGACTGGAAGGGCTTTGGCCAACACTAAATCAAGTAGGACTTGCATTAGATCTCATCAAAATAAAAAATGAAACAAAATAATTATTTACCGGTCCCATCATTCCCGCAGACACTGCAAGATTTGGCGCAGTTATCCTCAAAAAAAGGGAGAATAAAGCGTCCCCATTCACACCGACCTTCTTCTTTCCATCTACCACATGATCGATAAACATCTTGACAAGGTCCTGAAACAACGGCAGGATAACAATTCGATGTACTCTTGCAATTATAAGATCAGAAGGCTCACTTTGACATCGGATTCCCATCCGACCATGACCACATCTACATCTATTTCCAGTAATTAGGGTCAGACACCTTCCAGGTGGGGGGCCACAAGTGTTTGGGACATTCGGATCACAATTATGCAGAACTAAATAGCAGTCTGTAGTAGAGTCGCTACGAAAGGAGATTCTGAACATTAGATCTGTTATTCTTATGATATCTTATATTATTTCGGTTCAGTTCATCTCCAATTATTATATTATCTAGATTCTTATTTTTTTCCTTAGCTTTCGCTCTTCTCTGTGTTTTGTACAGTCATGACGCAGTTGATGAACATGAATGTCATGAACAATGGGGATCTCTGCCATGATGTCAGAGAGACAAACTTTTCCCCCGAGAGCGTGGAAAACGTTGGAGATGCAAAAGTCTTGGGGGGCGAGGAAAGTCTGGGGAAATATTATACGTATTATATATGGCCCGGACTTTCGATTGGGGACAAGGGTGATTTAATTACCACACAAAAAATCGAGCATTCCAGTGAGATCAAAGAAAAAGAATCGTTACGATTTTTGGAGTAAAGTGATAGTAAACAACAATATTTCAGAAAGTAATCAAGCTCTTTTTCTCAAATAAATTGACTTTAAAACCACATAGCTAACATCTAGTCCACCTACCCACTCGATCTTGTCCAAGACAAGTCTCAACTACCAACCAAATCACCAGCAAATTTCTCATGTCACAACAATAATTTTAGTGTCGTCTTCTCCAAAAAACAGTTGACTGAACACGAGTAATTTCACCTTCGCCTTCCATTATTTTCCTTTTTAGCGACGAATATAAAACTCCCATTTTTGGTTGGGAGAAATTTCTGTCCCGTTTCAGACTTTTTTCCGGTAAGGCCCACGCATTTAAACGATCCCGGTGATTTTACGACCCTTTGTTGCGCAACAAGTTCACGTAACATTTTGTGGATGTAAAGAGGAAGCAGAATTTGGGCGAGAAATTATTAATTGAGGGCGTTTAAGGCCTTCGCAATACACATTTTCTTGATCCTTAATATAAAATAAGATAGTCACTGTATTCTAACGTCTTTCCTTGGAAATTCAACATCAATCTATCCTGTTAAACAACTATTTAAAGTATTATTTTGTAATGATCGCAAAAATCAAAACTAAATGGATAAGAAGTAGCCGAAAATTGCTTGCAGTACTGGCACGACAGCTGGCTCCAATGGAATCCGGCCAATTACGAAGGCGCGATGGAAGTGTTCCTGCCCTCTTCGGACATTTGGCTGCCCGAACTCAGTCTTTATTACAGTCTCAATTTCAACAGTGCCGTCAAATTACTCAGTAACAACGATGCCAGGGTCAATTATACGGGTCATGTTCGCTGGTACCTGCCCTTTTCCACGGAATCCTTATGCTCTTCGGTTGATGTCAAGTTCTTTCCCTTCGATATGTAAGTCATCCAAAACAATTTTTGTGCTTTTATGTTGGTATTACGACTGGATTATTTTAGACAACAATGCACCTTAATGTTTGGTTCGTGGGCTCATTCGAATGACTCCATCAAGTTTTCTCTCTATTCTCAGAATCTTTCACTAATCGACTTCTATGACAATCAGGAATGGCAATTGGATATGGTGAGGCATCTCACTTATTACCTCTACTTCGTGACTGAAAGCCCTCATAATTTCAGAAGAATTATAAGGGTTTTTGTCCCAAGTAGTACCTATTGCTATATACAATAATGAATCCCCTCTTTGCAGAGTCGAAGTCATATCACCGCTCAAGCTTTTCTCTATGATTATCTCGACCCTCCATTATTTTGGGAGATGATCATTGTCGAATTGGTAGTAGGACGACAGAGTTTCTACTACGGTAAGAACATTATTCATTCTAATCGGTACCACTTTAGTTTTCAACCTCGTAATTCCCAGTGGAATCATTGCAGTGGTAGCCGTCGTTGGTTTCCACACTCCCTCAACCTCAGCTCGAGTCAGAGATGCCAAGTTTAGACTAGGTATCATGACTCTTATGTCTATGTCCACCATTGTTGTTGCCATCGTAGAAGACATGCCCAAGTTCAGCATGTCTGGAAGTCGAAAGGCTCGCGGATCTTTCAGCGGTGTGCCCCTGATTGGTATGTTCCATTATTGGCATCATTGACCACTATCTTAGGGCTCTATTACTTCATGTTACTCGTGATCGTCGGGTTATCCACCATGACTACCTCAATGTTTGTATTTCTTGAACGCGACTTCAGGACTAAAAGGAGAGTTCCGTGGTATCTTAGGTGGCTTTCTTATGACATTCGGCGACGAACCTTCAGGTAAGAAAAATAAATGTTTATTGCGTAACATGACTAACGCTAAAACTTATAGTAGAGCTTACAACTACGGAGATACTACTGTTGAACCATCAACTACGGTAAGTGACTTAACAGTCAATCCAAGAATGACGATGCACGACACATAGACTATGTATTCAAATTTCAGGAAGCCCTGTTGTCCTCTCAATCAAGCACAGGACCTCATCGACATTTAAACGGGTTTGTAGGTGAAGGTACAGGGCCAAGAACAAGAGGAAGCCAGAATGCTCAGGGAATGGCCATGTCTCTGTTGCGATTAGTTCCAGCAGAGAATGATCATGAACAAGGTCGGCAAGTTCAAGCTGTGATCGACGAGACCACGGAGGGTTACCAACACACAATCTCCAATCCTGGAGCGGTAAGTTACCCGGTTTTGCTGAGGATCCATCATTTGTAGCAAGAAGAACCAAGTCCGCCCCTGCGAAGACAACTGCGAAAAAGATTAAGTCTAGCTCACTATGATAACATGCTCTTATATCAATACTTTGGCCAACAAATAGAAGACCTAAGTGCGCTGATTCAGCGAATTGAACGATCGGTTAAAGATATCAAGTAAGTTGTAAATGGAGAGCCTCCTTTCCTATTTCTGTATGCCTAACACTACAAATCTTTTCCAGGGGTGATATGGTTGCCCTTTTGCCTCAAGACGATATCAATTCGAAATGGCAAACAGTTATCAGGCGGCTAGAACTGCTCTCACTCAGTTTCTACATGAGTCTTCTTTTCACAACAGCCTTTTTATTCTTCTATCATGATTGGTATTGCGCAATTGGTAATTCCCCATGTGGAACACCCAATCACAAGTGCCCTTGGATGAAAGTCGAACCTTGTGGATAGACCAAAAATCACCTCCAGATAAACGCGAAACACCAAACAAAACCCGATTAGGACACTCGATTTGTATACTTGCGTCTTAGATAAATTTCTAGTCATCAAACTTGAGAGAACGTATTAAAAATCGCCGAATGTTGTATAAAACAAATTTTAATAAAGGGTTCGAATAACACAACAAACAAAAAAAGTCAACTTCTTATTTGAGCTCTTTGACTTGGAGTCCTGGTGGGAGAGATTGCTTCAGCTTTTCGGCTTTGGTCACGTCCTAAAATAATTCGACAATTATAAACGTGCAAGGAAATAAAAAAAAGCAATCAGAGCCGTCGTAAAGTGGATGAGGAAAAGTGACAAAAGAAAGCTTCGAAATTTTATAAGGGATAATTCAAAACAGCACGTAGTCCAAAACCAGCAATTTAGCAGGACAACACAATGAAAAAAGATATCGGCAGTTTTGAGGCCACAATAATGCTCTTTTCAAAGCAAAAAGCGTGAAATCGTCATCACCAGGCGATTTTCTGCACTAACCATTAACCCAGAATTAACACAAAAAATCTTCACATTTTTTCTGAGCAAACAAGCCTTGTTACATCAAAACCATGCAAAAAGGCATCTGAATATCAACAAAAAAGAGAAAAACTTACTCCAACAACAAGGGTGTACAAGTATTTGCTGCATCTGATCTTGAACTTGACATTCTCGGCGTTCTTCTTGATCTTGACGGACTTGGCATCCTTTCTGCGGGCGGTCAGGAGGAACTCCTTGATGTCAGTGATTTGACGTGGCATGTCTAACCTGGAAAACCAAACAATCGTTAAAAAATACGACTCATACAAATATAATATCGATCGGTACTGCCAAAAAGTTACAGAATTGTAAAAATTGTACTAAAAATTTGAAAACTCTTTCAAGCTCAACGAAAAAAGAGAAATAGAATGGGAGTTTCATTACCGTATTTCATTCGCAGTCATTGTTCTCGTTTCGGAACGCGAAAATTTTTATTGGCATTCTGCAACACAAAGCAAAACTGGAGAAAATGAAGGAGAAAAATAGAAAACTTGACATTTCTTTCAACTTTCACGATTCAATATTTCTAACAAGGGAATGGTTTGAACTGTCCGTGAGCTTTCAACATGAGACCCACAAATTCTGAAAGAGCGTAAAAAATTTAGTAGGAATCCGTTTTCCGTTTTTGCCGAATGGTCTTGGGACGGTCGATTTTTATCGACCGGTTTTAATATTTTTATGTTACAGTAATCTGAGAAACTTGGTTTTCAAAAAACTGAATGCTCAATCACCAAAAACGTATATATCCAGAATTTCGGGTCATTACCTCTTTTTATGACGCCGCGAGACATAAAATTCCAAAAAGGACAAATTTATGCAAATTTATACCTTCCGGGCAGAATTTGGGAAAAATATTTTGGGCGTTTGTTAAACACATGTCAACAGTCATTTTGGACCAAAAGATTCAAAATCGACTTTTTTGTAAATATTCACGCGGTCCATTATACGCTGACGCAGGGATCCAAAAATAATCTTTTCAACTTTTCTTGCAAAATTTTGAGAAAAGGCGAAAATTTGGCAACATTCTTTTCTGGAAGCCCGAAAAATATTGCAATATCGTGGAAAACCTGCTGGAATGGTCCAAAAAAATCTTTAACATACCAGAAGATTGACAAATGGCATCATCGAAAACACAAAAATGTTGCCAAATTGTCAACTTTTCTTGAAATCTTGCAAAAAAATCTGTAAAACACTTGAATAAATAAAGAAATTTTTTTACGTAGCTATTGAATACAGTAACTGATATGTACGACCAAGCCGAGGATATCCGTTTCGGCTGGACTCGAACCTCCAAGACCTCCCTCTGCCAAAAGATTTGTGCGTGAAACTTTTTCCACGAGACTATTTGGTGACACTTTCTTGGGCCTTTCGGTTTATCTTTTCTCTCTTTCAGTTCTTTTAGACGGATCTTTCTGTCGATATTTCTCGTCTCTCAAGACCATTCGGCAAAAATAGAAAACGGATTCCTACTAAACTTTGTACGCTCTTTCAGAATTTGGGGGTCTCATGTTGAAAGCTCACGGACAGTTCAAACCATTCCCTTGTAAGGAAACAGAAATTATTGACGTTAGTAAATGGCAATCTAAGTTTCTTAGAATTTATTTCAAAAGCCACGAAATATGGACACTAATAGTAACAAACTTAAATAGTAATAGGCGTTTTACCGGTCGGAAGAGTTATTTCTTATCTTCTGAGCAATGAAGTGTTTGTACGCAGGATTTGACTATCATTTGGGATACAGTACATCGTAATGACCAGGGCGGTAGAGGAAGAACAACACTGGGGTGCTGTCTTCAGGAAGATCATGGTGCCAACCTCCATTAGGGGCAAGGGTCTGATCCATGTATTCTATTCGTATGGGGACATCTAAAACAAGAATAAAAAAGGCTTGCTAACAGCATACCGATGGCATTCACAAGAGCAATAACTGCAATATGATCTGCATCCTTCCACATTGGTTCAATTTCGTCTTTACAATACTGATCCAAGGTCCGAAGTCCCTCAATGAACCCAGAATATAAGATCTCGTTCTCTCGTAAATATCCAGATGCAATTAGTCTAAAATAAAATGAGAAACGATAAAAAGGAACTCATACCTCATAAAGGCAACGTAATAATTCGCCATGGCATCGTTGTTTAGATCGTCATACAGAAATTCCACTGTTTTTGTTCCATTTTGCATCGATTCGAGCAGGGTCTCCATCTACAATAAAAAGAAGGTGACAGACACATAAACCAAGTATAAAAGCCACAAAATCAAACTTACAGCATCACAAAAATCTCCAGTAGTTAGCTCAGGAAATCCAAACCCAATCAATTTCGTCCTCCATTCTTTGCAGGCCGCGGCAAATCTGAAAATGGAATACAACAAAAAAGTAAACACAACCCACTTGTCTAGAAGTGGCCGATCTTCAAAGCACTTCTCCAGTAATGCGGTTAGAACAGCGCGGTAAAAGCAGTTGCCATCTCCCCTGATCCGTCTGATGCTGTTGTACTTTTCTCCCAATTCCTAAATTCAAATACTTGGGTCTACATTACCAATACTTACAACTGCCTTTTGGAAATACTGCGGAGAAGTTACAGGATCATAACCTTCAATCATTTTTACAATTCCTTCTTTAGGGGCACATAACTGTTGTGTTTGTCGAACCTAAAAATAAAAATTGAACAACTTGCTCAAAGTCTAAAATCAGAAAATATATGGTGAAATTTCTCACTTCATCCTCGATCTCCTGGTACTGTTGGCAACTTCTCTGATACATCTGATATTCATTTTCGGCGACTTGCTCAGCAAGAGTGCGATCCTTTTCGCTCGTCTCTGCATTCTCTTCGGGACGTTCAGCTTGAACTGATTTATCAGCTTCAGCTGGCTCCAATTCAGGTTTGGCAACCTGTTCAGACATCTTGACAATAAACTTTGCTAGAGGAAGTGGAACAAAACCTTCAACCGGATCTCGTAACAAAAATGTGAAAAAGAAATTATTTTAGACGAAATGACACAAAATTATTGATTTTGACGGAATGCCCCTAAGGTCCCCATTACAGCGCCGGTGGAGAGAAATGATCGATGACAAGACGATGACCGTGGTGTTTACGTGCTTTGCCACTTGTTTCATTGATTCTCGACAATGGTGGAAAAGAGGAGCGTTGATGGAAATCTCGTTGTTGTGGATACGAATGAATGGGTAGCCAAGAACAAGCAGGACTTTGTTCCTCCCGTCTGCAACAAGTGCATGTAAGAAACCGAATGTCTTGACGAATATTGTTGCAGGTTTTCCGACTTCCTGAAGGTATTCTTTGTAGGCGGACCGAATTCTCGGAATGATTATCATATTGAAGAAGGTGAAGAGGTACTGTAGCGTGTTCTCAGTATGAAAAATAGTCAGCATTTTAGTTATTCTATCAGATCAAGGGAGACATGATCTTAAAAGTGGTTGAGGATGGTGTTCCGAGAGATTTGAGGATTAAAGAAGGGCACTTGTTTCTGTTACCATCAAGAGTTCAACATTCTCCGCAGCGATTTGAGGAGACGTTAGGATGTGTAGTTGAACGAGAAAGGAAGCAAGATGAACTTGATTGTGTCAGGTAATCTGTCAATTTTTCCCCTTAATTTTTTCTTGAATTTTCTTATCGACGTTACATAGTAAGCAAGATGTTTTTAGATACTTCATAAACGATAAATCCCCTCCAACTCCATTATGGGAACGTTGGTTCCATTTAAACGACGTCGTTAAAGATCTTCCTCCAGTAATTCAAGAGTTCAACGGCAGTTCCGAAAAGGCCAACAACTGTCCTGGAGATGGGAGTTTTAAAAGGGAACCTGGATTTGAACCCAGTAATGTCAAACTAACTGAACCAATCAATCTCTCTCAATTTATTGATCAAAACATAGACAAGATCAAGTACGTTTTAAATGTTTTCTTGCTTTTAAAACATACCGTATGCCAATATCCTGCGGTTAATCCAGTGCTAGACTTAGGAGGCCGTCAACTTAAGACGTTTCGTTATTTGATGAGTTGACGTCAACGTTCTTGCTTCCACACCCCCGCTTTCAAAATAGACAGCTAGGACCCATTGAACGTATTTGAAACAGAAAAAAATATTTTTTTTACAAATGGCTAACCACTACATAATTCTTCATAATTTCAGCGGTTCCAAGGTGCAATTGTTTAAAGACCAGAAGACCAAAACCGAGACCTTCTTACTCGGCCGAGGAGAACATACTTTGGAGAGTGGAGAAACGGAGCTGTTGCTGCTCTTTGAACGAGGAGAGGGCGTTTTAGATTACAATGGAGAGACGTTTACCGTACCGGCCTTCCATACAGTCAGACTTCAGAAGAATTCCAAGGCCACGTTGAAGATTGAAAACGGAATTGGTCTGACTTTTAAGTTTATTTGAAACTACAGACCCACAATGAATCTGTTTTACGTTTCTACAGTAATCTATATCTAATTCTTTATCTCTGTTAGTCACCAATAGTGCACATAAAAACTTGAGTTTGACAGAAAGTTCAGTCCAATTCCAGCTAAGACATCGTTTGCTGGGCGCCCAGAGCTGGGTGATGTTTTCCTAATTCCTCGAGGGTTGAGGCCATTGCCGGAAACGGTTTCCTCACGCTTCAATCGGTTTTAATTTTGCACCCGGATGTTGCGAAAAAACGTCACATTAAATGACAGAATCATCGCCTTAAAAAAGGAGGATTTAAAGTTGGATTCTCGCTTTTTCTGGATCCTTTTTAATCTTTATGGTCCAAAAAACAGGACAATTTGAAAGCTGTAGGATCTCTGCGCAGATACCAAAAAAATTTTTTGTTTCTTTGTGTTACTGTAACAGATATAATTAAATCCGAATGGGCATATGTCATCACCCTCCCAGACATTGTTCTGTTGTGCCGATTTTGATGGCCATAACATCGGCACTATGTTGACAACTTGACTCTGACACCCACTACATCTTGTACAAATATTAAAGCCCGGAGGGCACGGCGGGATCACGCAAACCGTTCCGTGCTTCACCGTTCCTTTTTCCCATAATTAAAGCTTTCCGCTCATATTATTTTTGTTTTTTTGTGGTTTTTGAGCGGCCAGATTTGTTGGTCATGATTGTGTAATCATTGTAAAAAGGTGACAAAAAAATGACAATATCGTTTGCAGGTTTTTATTTAATCAAAATATAAAAGGCTTTAGATGTGAACAGTAACTGTGGATGTTACTCAACTCCCCCGCAGACTCGAGTACTTCTTTGTTTTTACTTGTTAGTATATTCAAAGCATTTCCTTCCTTCTGATCTACCCTCCAATTATCCCCATTTCTGGGACTCGTCCTCTTTTCCCATTGCGTTGTGGATAAATAACTCTTTGGGTATTTATTTCGGAATTCCTTTTTCAAGTTGTAGACTTACTTTGTGCATGCCAGAGTAGGCGATTTGCTTCTTAAAGACGGGGAGATCTAAAGTATTCTAAAATATCACGTTTTCAATGCATCTGTAATGAATGAACTGTTAGTTTTTGTGGACTTTTCTCGGTTTAATGGTTTGTTTAGAACCCTAACTTTCGGTTTAATTCTTGACAACTGCCTAAGGTCCAATTCTTAAATGCTTCAAATCTGGCATCTTACCTCTGTAGGATTTTAGCTGTCTCTTTGCAAGGATGTCGAGATATTCACAAATCGTTGCCGTCAAAAATCAGTGGATAATTGCTAGAAGAAGCCATTGATTCGTAACATTTGGGTGGTTTATGTAGAAGATGAGCTGCGAATATAGGGTCTCAAATTGGAAACCCATTTTCCACTTTCAAAGTCATCAAAAGAGTGTTTCTTGATTCTCAAACTCTTTTAAGTTCATAACTCTTTGTGAACTTAAGCTATCTTAAGAACCACGACAAGCTATCCAGACATTCCTGATGACCGGTTGATGAGTTGCTGTTAGTTTTTGCCATAATAAGTTGTTAGAAAAGTTGGATTTCCAGTCATCCAATTTGAGTAATTAGAATTTCCAGCAACATCCGGGTTTTTATTATTGGTGCGTGAATTATTTTCTTAAAATAGTAGCGCTGCTTATTCTGCAGGAAGTTTCTGCAAGACGCTTTCTCTGTAAAATTACTGTATTAAAGATTAGTACTTACGATTTTTCTCCTTGTTTTACAAATTTCTGATGATTTCACTTCAAAAAAAAGCTTATACTACAGTAACCATTCCAAAATTCAAATATTTATTTATATCTCTGTAAATTTTTACTTCCATTCCCACCAAAAGTGACGTCATAATCTCACCTGTAACATTTTGCCACGGTGTGTTCAGTGGCGGTGTTTATTTTAGGAGTGGGTGTTTCAGACGGTAAGCACATTATTCTTGGCCGACTTTTCCAATTTCCGGTTTCTTTTTCGCCGAAAAACATTCCGTGCAAACCACCTTCCTCCCTTTCAAAAATTGCATCAGTGGGTGTTGTATTTTACAGTTTAATCTGCCGGATTTCCAGATGAGTTCAGCGGTTTTCTCTTGTCCTACCCTCGGGTTCATCGGGTATTTAATGACGAAGTGGGAGTGCTTGTTGACAAAGGATTTGGATTTGGAAGGCTCGGGAGCTCTAAGAGAGCCAAAATCAAATATTTTGCAAAGAATCTTAATAATTTCATTATTAATATCTTAATTTCCCTCTTCATCCCTCCCATTTACCGGATTGCCTTCTTTTTTCAACCACCCCAATTTTACCATTTTTTTGGGGGAATTATCGAAGTTACGGTGGAAAAACATATTTCTCTAGACGTTACAGTCCCCCATCGTATTTCTCTTAAATCCGTTTATTTGTCATCAAGATTAGGTGTATGGTTACACTTACTTCCTCTGACGTTTAAACAAATGTTTTTTGATCCTGTTGGGAAATATTTGTGTGGGAAGTTATGAGTTCGGATGGACTCTGTCAAAGTTATGCTCTCTATTCATCGGTTTGTGTTCGAATTAAGATCTATTTTCTATGAGATTTATGCATCATTTGAATATTCAAATACAGGATTTGGTCAGAGAAAGTCATTATTTCTTTGACATGGTTAAGTCCACTATAATATTCTTTGGCCATCTTCTCTTTCTTTGTTATGAGGGGAAGTGACTATCCTATATTTCCATTTTGATTTGTTTTCCCGGTATTTTTTACTTTTAGAGTAAAGTCTGCCCTTTTTTCCTCATAAAGTTAACTGCCCAATTGCCCTACTGTCTTAGCTGCGTATTTAGAAGCCATTTCGACGTGAATCTTCCCATTTGATTTCCTCGAAAGCAATCCTCCGAAGCCCCCCACGAAAGGTCTAGCCATCACAAAGGCGATCTGAAGATGTAATCCCTCTAATCTCTACCGTGATATGATACCCGAGGTTGTTACTGTTTCGGGGATTATATGGGAGCTCATTTGTTTCATGGCTTTACTGCTTAGCGTGTCTTCGGTTCATTATCTACGGCCCGGGGTAGAGGAAAGTCAAACAATTTCTGTTTATGTGCGGGATGTGTTATTATAGTGATACGTCTGAATAAATTAGGCAATCTTCTTTTAGGGTGATTACTAAATTTTGTCTGTAGCTCCTTGGGTTCAGAATAAATTTTGAGGTAGACATAAAAAATAAGGTCACTGGGAGAAGATTAGTTTTCTCCGTTGAAATGTCATCTTGTTACAAAGCGGACATAGTTCTTCCGTTTTTATGTATTGCACAAACAAAAATATTTGGCCCTACTTCAGTACGGGTCAGAGAAAGTTCGGGTCGTCGATCAATATGCTTAGGATTTTGGAGAGGTTCTGCGGAGGCCTGTGATTGCGAAGACTTGGGAGAGGTTCGGCCTAAAAGAAACTCCTTGGATCGAGCTGTCGAAACCCGAACTATCCCTGATTAGAAAGAACACAAAATATTACATTTTACTGTGGTAAAGTGTTTTTAACTAGATGTCTCGAAAATTGTTATTTTATAAATTTTTATATTATAATACATTACTTTTTCATTCATTAACACTGTTATCACACCTCTCTGATTTAAAATTCGGGGCTCCTGGCTACTTTCTGGATCTTCTGATAAGCAAAAAATTTCTGAACACTCCTTAAGACGCGCTATCATTATCCAAATGCCTTTATTTTACCCCGTCCCTTCCTTCAGGGAACATGCGCGACGGAATCGTAATAGCGGGCGGAGAGATGCGACTTTGGATGTTGTCGCTTTCGATCACACTCTCTATGTTCTGCTGGCTGAATGTGGGCGTAGCGGCGGCCGAGGATCAAGCCCTCCCCAACTTGGACACACTTTACCGGATGTCGCAGCAGTCCAGGGGGGTTGGGTTGTTGAAGATGTGTCCGCCGGGCGGAGAGGCCTTTACAAATGCTTGGCAAATGACTTGTGGAATGCGACGACGGAAGCGAAGTACGTTGCCAAATGAGGACGATAAATCGAGAGGTAATTGTGGCTTAAATTATTTATAACTCCTGGAAATGTATCAGACATAACCAAAGAATTATGTCGGAGAGAATTTTTATTGTAATTGCGCTTACTCGAAGTCGAATTTCCAGTAGATTTACTATAACTAAACTACGTATTAACTTTAAATCTTTATTAATTATGATGACTTACAACCGAAACAAAGACGTCAGTGCATAAAAATGCTTTTTATTACTTATCTTTGGAATTACCTGCCTTTTTGATTAATGTCATCACGTATCTTGTACCTAATCCTCTTCCAGGATTTACTAAATTATATAATATTGTGTAACGACTCTTTTACAAAGCTATCCCTGGATCTAATTAAGTCTACTTTTGACGGTAATGGACTGTACTTTGGTATGAATTTCGATTTTGAAAGAGACCAACCAAACAGAAAAAAGGAAACGATTTTTTTGAGTGATACAAAAGGGTTGTATAACCCATTGTAAATGAGAAAAGAGTAAACTCAACGAGTTCAAACAACCATTCAAAATATGAAATTTAAAGTCAGACAAATTGAACATGCATACAACCCCTAATTATACTGTACTTGCAGCCAAACGCGACTACCGGCCACTCAGTCTGACGGAGATGATGCAATTTTGCTGCCAGTTCAGCTGCTCCTTCCGCGATCTGATGCCTTATTGTGATCCATTTGGTCAATGGGACTCGTAAAGACCGATGCAACGGATATTTCAACTCTCTCAGCGCCGTTTTGCCCCGCGTTTCGAAAACAAATTATTTTTATTTTATGTGAAGTTACCCTAAATAAACTTATTTAGCTTTGAGTATTTGGACTAACTGTGAACGCTGAATTCAGGAATCAGATGATCCGTAATCTCTGACCCGACAAAAAAAAAATAAAAAACATGATAAAGATTTCCTATCATCACGTTGAAGTTCGCTTGAACCCTTGCGTGACGAAATTTTCACCGCAACGCCAAAGTTTCAGAAGACAAACCATGGATGTAAACAAACCTCAGAAGCGCCCTGAGGGCATGCGCTGTTTGAGTTTTCGCCATTTCGGCCCGTTTCCACACACTTTCTTCCTTCCCGAATATTCATAGAGCTTTGTTTTCCCCTCCCTTCTGACAAGTATATAACATAACGGCAGTCAAAGAGTGATTTACATTCACTCGCTTCGAGAATACTACTTCGGATTAGTGATCAGCCATTTCAGGGCTCTCGCTCTCTTTCCCAGTTTTTGTTACATATACTCTGCGTTTGTTTACCATGGTATTTACTCGCGAAGAAGTCAAGCAAAAGTGTCGGACGATTGTCGGCATTTTGAATAATTTCCCAGATTTTGATAACTTTAACCAAGTGGATGAGAAGTTGAATAAGCCCGTTTTGTTCAAGAGGAACCCGGAAAAGTGAGTTGGGGATGATGGCATTGTCTAGTCCAAATGATGTGAAAGGAGTTGTGAGGCTCCTAGTTTTGACGGCATTTTGCCCAAATTGGGGCTCGGGAAAGTCGCGCCTCCCAATTATTGTCTTGCACCGAGTAATTCTATTAACAAGTCGATTCCTCTCCATTTCTATACGCATAACTTACATTCCCTTTGTAGTCTCCATGCCGAAGTCGAGCCCATCAAAGTTCCTGTTGGTCACCTCGGTCTCTTAGTCGAGATTCAATTTGGAGTAATCATTGGAGAAAAGATTGACAAATACGATAAGGATGAATTCCCCAACAAAGTCGATGGTTATGTGCTTGTTCTGAGCTTTACAACAAGGTAAATTACAGCCAAGAGTCCAATACTTTGCAGAGAATCAAAGTACGAGAGCCAAGATAAAGCATTTGCCTTGGTCTCGGAATTCGATAGTAACATCGCCATCTCCGACATCATCCCGGCAGATGCGATACCTAAGCCTGATGCTCTTGTAGTAAGTTCAGGGATGCCATTGATTTTCCTCTGACTTACAGTGTTGTTGATTTAATTTTATTTTTATTAGATCTGGAACCGCTTGGATGGAGTTGAAATCCAGCGTGCCACCCTAAAAGATATGCGTCATACTGTAGCTGAGACCATTGAATTCATCTCTAAATATACGCTGTTAGAACCAGGCGATATTGTTCTTTGTGGTCCAGCCAAAGAACCTCATTATGCAAAGGTCGGACAGAAATTGGAAGCAGGGATCGAGGATGAGATCAGGTTTGAAGTGATGGTCGGGAAAGCTCTCGAATTCTCGACCGAACTTCATGATGTGACCGCTGACAGACGATTTTCCGTGGAAGGGGAGCTCGTCCCAGAGCCCGAACATATACCAGTCTAATCATAGAAAAGGCAAGATAAATTTCACTCATCCCATAAATACATTTGCTCGATTGTAATGGTAATTTGACCATGTCTTCTAACCTACTTCACTTATAACTTCAGTAATAAACTAACCAACTCATCACTCGCTCAAAACAAATATTTCTCTTTTATACCACTTTCCCATGCACCTGCAATTCAAGGTATTTGAAAAAACAGTTGAACCAATAAATCAGGGCCGACGCGTGCCTCCAGATTCAATATTACACAAGAGACGGAGAGACGATTAAATCTTTGCAGGTTTCTTCTTTGATTACAAGAACGGGCATTCCATCGTTTTGCACTTCGATTCTAAACGAAGCCCAATGGTTTTATTGGTTGATGTCTGGCCAATTTTATGGCCACTTTTTCGGACACACTCTCTATTTTTTTGGCCAGTCGAATCTTTTGTAACGCACAATCGGAGGCTTCTTTTGTACAGTGGCGAAAAGCGGCAAAAACGATGACTATTGTAATCCGGGAGATTGGCTGTAGATCGGCATCTTTTTGGTGGGGAAAATGGAAATTCGAGTTGTCGCCTGCCATTTAGACAGTAGTCCTCGGGTTTTCATTATAGAACTTGTTCTTTATTTCCCATCTAGCTAACATGTATTAAGATTTCTTTATGTGCAGTTTCCCTTCAAAAAAAATATTTTTGTATATTTTAATCGGATTGCAGGTCCTAAAGGCCTTTAGACCCGTGATTACTATTTTCGTACAATCAGAGTGCTTGCTTTTTTAATGCACATTCCATAGGGCAAGCATAAAACCAATGCACAAAATCTTCTGCTACTTTTGCATAAATGCAAATAATTTTAAAACTCTTTTCTTGCATTTTTTGAAACGTATCTTATACTACCTTTGAAAAAACTCCCTGACAGGAAAGTAATGAGACCCTCTTATAAAAATGTAGCTATTTCGTAAAAGGATAGGACTCGTTGTTTTGGCTTCGTGGAAATTGGACAGAGTGAAATTGGACAGAGTGAAACTCGACAGACTTTTTTCACTGCAAAAAATAATTATTTGATGATTCAATAGTGACATTTCGTACGATTGCAGCGAAAAAAATCTGTCCAATTTCACTCTGTCCAATTTCCACGCTCTGTCCAAATTATTTCTGTCCAACTTCCACGAAGCCGTTGTTTTACCCGCCATTGAATAACGACGTCATTTCCATTATGGCCGTTCCGTGCCAGAGGACAGATGCGTGAGGAAAGGCGCTTTTATTTTCTAAAAACCCCTTTTTCCGGTCATTTTAATCCCTAGTTTTATATAAGGACAGGGCCAAGTCCTTTTGCCAACCCCGCTCGCTCAAAACGCCGGCCAAGAACGTGTTTTTTTCTTTTCATTTTCTCGCTTTTTTCGCCAATCGCCGCCAAAAATTTTTTTTTACCTTTTTCCCTCCAAAAATAAACGGTTTTAGTGGCAGGAACAAAGTCCTAATGGATTTGGGCTAAAATCAGGGGGTTTCTGGGGGTAAACACGAGGATAATCTTTAGCCCGTCTTCAGTTTTATTAATTTAGGTAAGAGAACGGCTGCGTCCGTTTTTCGTTGTCTTCACCTTGTTTTTGCCTCGTCAGCAGGTTAAAACAATGGTTTGAATGGACCTCCCAGCAGCCGAAAGGTCCGAAATTGACCGAGGCTGATAAGAATTTAGTATGGTCGTCTACGATTGGCGGCGGAATCTTTTCGTTTATGAGTATGATGCAATTCTCCGGCCAACTTTCGCAATATCGTGAGCTATCTTTGGCCCAAGTTGTTTTCTTCTTGGTTTCTTACATCATTTTCTCTTTCATTATGCAAGTAATGACATTTATTTTCTCGAGTACAGCCTCGCAGATACTTGTTTTAACCCCATACTACATTGTTTTAGGTGCCTCTAGAAATTACTGGCGGTTACTCCCTTTGAAATGTCCTTTGTTCGGGGAAACATTGCAACAGATGTGCGTTGGGTTTGCAATGTTTGGTCCGTGTGTTCACACACAATTTTAGGGTTTATCCGCGGGATTTCGGGGCTTATAAATATTTTGGATGTGTTTCGGTCTGACCTCGTGCAAGGCACATTCGCTCTCATTCATCCTGATCTTTTCTTAGGGACGCTGTCTAGGGCACTTTTTCTAAACTCTTACCCAATTTATATTTCCGAGGGCCTTTAGCAGTCCGGTTTGGTCCGATTGAACCTGCCAAGACCTGTTCAATCCCGAGCTCAACCTCGTATTTAACCCTCTCTTTATAATTTTTGACCTGTTGGCCATTGCGTTCGTTTTGGTGTCGGCTCTTCCAGATTTAAAAGCATAAGAAAAAAGAAGTTTGAGAGTGTCCTGGCCTGGCCGTAGTTTGTAGTGGAAAGCATTGAAATGTGGCGTAAAATTGCATCATTTCCGTTTTTGTTTGGTTTATTAGGCTGGGCGGATTTGAAGAGTATTTGAATTGGGATTTAAGTTTTGGGTGGGTCCGATGGATAATATAATATTGTCCGGTTGTTACAATCTGCTAGCAATGGGCGGGTAGCTAGGTCTCTTCAAGTTTGTATGTACGCCCGTAAAGCTGTTAGTGAGCGGAAAAAGTTGACTTTCTGCTTCAATTGAGATTATATTGTACTTGACATTTTTGGGTGGGAGTCCTGCAAAAATGACCGCGATTTCTCTTATACTTAGGCTTCTATTGTAAAAAAAGTGTTTTACAATGGGCAAGTAAGGAATGAGTCAATCAGGACTACGCCGACTAAACTTAGGCATGTCCTCTGCAAATATTATTAATAATACCTTCCTTCTTTTGTTTATTCTGAAGAGATTTTTTCGACGAAATTCAATACCCCAAGAATATAAAAAGACGGGGCAATGTCCCTTTAAATAGTTGGGGGGATTTCATTGTTAGAGGTCAGTGGGAAATCAGGAAGGACCTTTAAGAAGATCCTTTTGTATTCGATTTCGATGACATAAGATGGAGTAGTTTCACGGGTATTGTGTTTTTTCTGATCCGTCAAACAGAATATCGCGGGGCTAAATCAGATATCCTTTCGTTCTCTGATCATTCGGCACGTTCTTCGTGGGCTTGTTAAACAAGAGAAGAGTACGGTAATAAGAAGTGTTTTCGAATTTGATTGATAATTCCAAAGCACTCGCGTTGATTTATCGTACCTTTTCGTTGAAAATTGATTTCTGGACGGTCATTTCAATTTTGGAAATGATGATTTGTTGCTGATAAAAGCAATTGGAATCGTAATACAATCGTGTATTATGCTCCCGTTATCCTCCTAATCCTATATTTCAGGCGAACATGACCGCCGGCGCTAACTTGGAGACAAATCTCAAAATTCAAGAGCAGAAAGACGCCTTGCTTACAGAAGATGGAGGAAAAAAGAAAGTCGAACAATTCGAAGAGGAGCCCGAAGGAGGATTGAGGAAGACTCTGGGCCTATGGAATGGTGTCAGTATTATCATCGGATCTATTATCGGCTCCGGGATCTTTGTTGCGCCGACTGGAGTTCAATTAGGTAAGCTGATATAATATGTTTGAACATTAATCGTTTTAGAAGCCGGTTCGGTTGGTATTTCGCTGATAATTTGGGTTGCCAGTGGAGTCTTCGCCATGGCTGGAGCCTGGTCTTATGCCGAGTTGGGAACCTTGATTCACAAGTCAGGAGGAGATTATGCCTACATCATGGAGGCCTTTGGACCCTTTGCTGCTTTTATGAGATTCTGGATTGAAGCTATTGTGGTGAGACCGTGCTGTGTGACCATTGTAGCTATTACTTTCGCCACCTATATGCTGATTCCTTTCTTCGGACAAGACGATCTTCCCACGGGCAGTGTGGAAGGACTTTCGGTCTGTTTGATTGGTAAGTGAAGTTAGGTATTGTAATGTTTTATTTAGTATTCTTGACGGGGATTAATTGCGCATCAGTGAGGTTGTCCACGATTATCATGGACACTTTCACCATTGCCAAGGTCTTTGCTTTGGCCTTGATCATTGCTACTGGAGGATATTTGTTGATCTTCGGAGAGGAAGTGAACAGGGCCGCCTTCCATGATATCTGGAAAGACTCGAACTGGGATGCCGGCAAGATCTCTTTGGCTTTTTATTCAGGTCTCTTTGCTTATCAAGGGTGGAATTACTTGAACTTTATTGTTGAGGAACTTCAGAATCCAAGAAGGTAAGGATTTTATACATTTTGTGCTTTGAATTTTAAGGATCAGCTCTAAACCTTGAATTATTTGTTTCAGAAATCTCCCTCTTGCCATTGTGATCTCTTGTGTGACAGTTACCGTTGTCTATGCTCTCACAAATGTTGCCCTTTATACCGTAATCTCTCCCAAGGAAATGCTGTCCTCCAAAGCGATCGCCCTCGACTTTGCCAATCGGGTTTATGGACCAATGGCTTTCATCATGCCCATTTTTGTGGCCTGTTCTACATTGGGATCAGCAAATGGAGTTATCTTTACTACTTCAAGGTGGGCATCGTGATTGGTTTGATGATGTTATGTCGATTAATGTTATGTTTTATATTTTTATTATCTAAATTTTGCAGATTGTTCTACGTTGGAGCCCGCGAAGGCCAGATGCCTGTCCTGTTGACCTTGGTCCACCACAAAACGAGGACCCCTATCCCCGCTGTGGTTATCTGCGGAATCCTATCCATCCTCTACTTGTTCCTCTCGAGCAATGTGTTTGCTCTGATCAATTACATCCAGATCAGTTATTGGCTGGCGATTGCTGCGGCTACCGCCTCTCTCTTCTACTTCAGATGGAAGATTCCGAATGAGCCCAGGCCGATCAGAGTCAATCTTCTGATCCCAATTGTCTTCTTCTTGGGCTGTCTCGGTTTGGTCGTGGTCCCCATTATTGGAAGTCCCAAGGATACCGCCATTGGCATTGCTATCATGCTTACTGCTCTGCCAGTCTACTTCTTATTCATTGCGTTCAGACCCAAGGTCTTTAACACTATGAGTGGTTAGTTATATTTTATTTTTATTATACTTGGGGTTTGATGTTCAAATTAAAAATAATGCTTGATGGTTTAGACAAAGTCACCAAATTCTTCGAGAACGTACTTGGAGTGAAGCCAGAAGCCGAAGTTGAAGCTATCGAAGGTCACGATGAAGAGGCAGAAAGAGCCCTGACTGAAACCAATGAAGTGGTTCATGCTGCTGATAAGGTCCTTCATGAAGGCGAGCATCATCACACCGAGAAACCGGTCGAAGACTCCAAGGCATAACAGTTTCTGTATCCGATACAGCCGAGTATTGTTCTTATAATTATCTTACGATCTTAATCTTTCACTTTTATTGTTATTTCTCAACTCTCAGGACTTACAGACCTTTTCTTTGACGTTATTTGGATAATACTTGTTGATAAATATTTGAGTGGGAGCTTTTTTTGGTCAAATATTGTAGTGTTTCAGCTGCGTGGTTACAAATTTGATCGAGCAAAGGTCAAATCAATCAGAAATCAGCATTTTTTCTCCGACTAATGCTTCAAAGTTTTGTAACAAGAAATGTGTCAGAACTACAGTGATTTAATAGGTCATTGAATCAGAAATCAGATTTAAATACCCTCGGGGATTTTCATGGACCTTTAATTTGGGGTTCGATCAAAAATGAGAAGTGAAATTGTGCTTCTAATTCTAGTTGGATTGGTTTGCGCGGATCAGCGCAAACTGAACAATGCTGAACGGAACGCCATTTTGGATAAACACAATGAATTCAGAAGGACTGTGGCAAAAGGAGAGGCCGTCGCCAAAGGAGGAACCAAATTGCCGATAGCTGGAGACATGCACGAATTGGTGAGTTACAGACATCTTTATGATAAAATGCTACTTGCACGGTAGCATTATTTATTTATAGTATGTGTCTGTTAATGCAAGTTACAGTAGTTGTTTGACACTGTTCTGTTAGCGTAATCTTGTAGGAATACGACACTACTCTCGAAGATCTTGCCTTTTCCTGGGCCAGTAATTGTCGATGGAATCATTCCGGGAATGGAGGAGAGAATATGTTTGCTTCTCAAGAACAGGCGACTGATTTTTCTTCGTTTTTGATTGAAGGCACAACATCCTGGTTTAATGAGATCAAAAATTTTGATGCAAGCGGAGTTCAGAGCTTCCAAGTTCAGAATGACGCAGTGATTGGACATTTCACCCAGGTCGGGCAATAAAAAATTGAACATGTCATAAGTTTTTAGGTGATTTGGGGAGCAACAAGTAAACTGGGCTGTGCCGTAGCCGCTTGTCCAACCCTAATCAACGAAAAAGGATCTAATTGGCTCTTTTTGGTCTGCAATTATCAAGCTCAAGGTAATGTGATTGGTGAACCAATCTACACGACTGCCAAGGCCGCTGCCTCTGCATGCCCTTCGGGTACCTCATCTGACGATAGCCTTTGTGCAAATCCCTCGGCCACACCATTACCAACAGATTCTACTGTCAGCGTTGGCTCCGGTGGCACAACAGTTACTGGAACAAGTGAAACAACGGTCGCTGCATCAAGCGAGGCCTCCGAATCCACAGGTTCTTCTGACAGTGCGGCCGGTGCTGTAACTGGATCCTCTACAGTCCAAGAAAGCAGCTCAGCAGACCCTGGAAGCACTGCTGACCCGTCTGTGAGATCTACGACCAGAGGTTGTAGATCCAGGGGATATCCAGTCAACTGAGGACAAGAATAACCAGAACTTTTTTCATGATCTTTCATATCCCACCTTCCCAATGATACCAATAAATGCTGGAGTTAGTTTCTAAGATGTTCGCAGTTCATATAATTAAATGTTTTACAAGCAAGATGACTTAAATTTTTTAGCAAATTGATTCTGATGGATTGGTTTGTTATCGTCTCTCTCATGTTACAAACACACAAGTGTTTCACCACCATTGTCGACGCCCAAAATACACGTAAGGCAATGCTTTGAAACAACTTTTTTTTATCAATTTCTCCCCGAAATTATTCAAAAATGGCCGTTACAAATTTCGCACGAATCCTTCGAGTATGTTTACCTTCGCTGTTCCGCATCTTTTGAAGTGGGTTTTCATGTTCTCTGTTTATTTGGACTCTCATTCCACGTATCTTACCTTCAATGCTCTACAGGTTCAACTGATTATGTGACCAAGAGATCCAGTGATTATTTTATGGTAAGAAGTTATTTTTTGCCTCTTTTTTCGGAAGTCTGAACAGCCAAGAACGATGGTTGATCCACTGTTGCCCGCTGAGCGTTGAGGGAATTGGTTATTTTTTGATGTTGTGCTCCTGACCTCCGAACCAAGCGATCAGAAATGTCATCAAAGTAGGAATCAGGGCAAAGTGTCCAACTGTGTGGTGCTATGTAGTTTTTAGTGATTGAATCAACGATTAATTGAGCAGAAAAGTCGTACATGGAGATCACAGAGGGTAAACAAGCTCTTTATTCAACTAATTGTAAGCAATTGCAATATGTTCTTAAGTCATTATACTTTGTCATTTACTCTCAGTACAGTTCCCCTTTATTCATAGTAGTAAACAACATATTTCCACGTATGTAATACCACGCGATGTCTGAATGTTCGCTTTTTCCGTGTGTAAGAAACTTCTTACCGAAGCCACCGGAAGCCTGTAAAGCGAACGTAGAAAGATCAGTGTGTTCTAAAAATAGAGGAGAAGAAGAAGAAGAGTTGACGCTGAAATGGGCTGGGTCAGTTCTCTTGCGATCCCATCAAACTATTTCGAATGATTAAGATTACTCATGGCAATGATAGATCGTCATTACTTGGGCTACAACAACGTGATTGCGATATAAATCAACATCAAGTCTGATGGAATGCAAATCGTTTCTGTTGATCTCGCTGCAAGTCGATGCTTTCTTAGACGCTGTTTCGAAATACTCTTGTTTCAGACTTGTCCAATTTCAACAGATCCTTGTTCTAGTTCTAATTATATCATGATGACAACCCAATTCGCTATATCTGATCTGGATATTCTCCACATCAGCTGATCTCTCGCAAATACCCTTCCTTCAGGCGACATTACACTAATGAGAAAGCGGCTAACTACTCTTAAGTTTAAAGGAATTCCCCTTTTCTTTTCAAAATATCAAACTCGATTGATGGATCGACTTTACAACAATGGTCTACATACATTCTAGAATGGTCGTTGTTTACAAACAAGTACCATACAGAAACACTACTAATCTGAGTCGTAAAGCCGTATTTGCATAGCCGGGTATAGCCCGGGACATGTGTGTATTTTGAGAGGAAGGAAAACTCATACCCTTGCAGAGCGTTCCCATCACAAACTCCGCGTTCCTCGCGCATCGTCCGCCCCGAGGAGCAAACTCCGCCTTCTGATCACGAACGAACGGAGGCGGGCTTGACCCAGCCGGTGCAGGAATCGGCTATAAAAGCCGCTGAACGGCAGATCCCCTCTCATCACAAAGTGATTTAACCATTAAAAGAAATGAACTCCCTTACTATATTCTCGATGACCATCTTGGTGGCTACGACGTTGGCTGCGCCCTTCGCCGTGCCCCCTCCTTTGTTGCCTCCAGGCTTTGATGAACTTCTACCCTCCGAATCCAAACAGAAGTTGATGGAACTTCATTTGAACCGTGATCTGACCTTCGAGCAGCGCCGTGAAGCCATCGAACAAGTCTTTGACGAGTTGCCTCAGGAAATTTTGGCCAAGCTCCCTCTTCCTCCAGGACTTGAGAGACTCCCAGAAGAACATAAACAGAAGTTCCGCAACCTTCAAATGGACCGTTCTATGACTGCTGTTGACCGTCATAACAAAGTCAAAGAGATGGTCAGCCAACTCCCAGAAGAGCTCCAGCAGGTCGTAAACCCTCCGGCTGGAATTCCACCGATGGTGCGTGGCTTTCCATCTCGCCCACCACCCGGATTCGAAGCCATTGTTGGGCCTTCGGTCTTCAAACAATTGGTCAAGGTCCACGAAAGCACCGATCTTACGGTCCCTGAGAAGAAGAATATGATTGACCTGATCATGAGACAAGTGCCTCGTGCCCAACTGGAGAAACTCCCTTTGCCTCCAGGATTCGACCTTCTTCCATTTGAAGCCATCCAAAGAGTCCGAGCAATCTTCACCAACTTTGAAATCAACTGGGATGAGAGACATCGTCTTGTTATGAACTTTATTCAACAACTTCCTCGCGAACAACGTCGTCTTCTCCGTCCCTCACCTCCTCCATTCATCATGGAACTTCCAGTTGAGGTCAGAGAACAGATCGAAGATATCTTTGATGACGTTGCTTTGAGTCCACCAGAAAGATTCCACAAGATGAGACTGGTCTTCCAGAGTTTGCCTGAGGAAATGAAGGCTCGTCTTCCTCCTTTGCCAGACAAAATGCCTCCTCCACCACCAATGATGACCAGCTTGTAGATTGGCTAGTTAGCCTGATAACTAATTTATCTTGCTGCGATTTTTTATACATATTTCGTCCAAGTACAAACTCGCATTTTCTGCGAGTTATCTTTCGGTTATTGTAAGTACTGTAAGCTGTTAATTAAGATCTACAAACTCCGAAAGTTCTTCAATCTCATTCCTAATACGGTCTATCTTTCAAGTCCATGTTATCGTATCCTTCCTATTGACTCAGCTCTTCCAGAGGGCAATGTTGTTGTAAATTTGTAATTGTTAATTCGCATTTACTTTGTATAAAATAGAAGAATATATGAATTTACTTTATAATGATGACAAATAAAAACAATTCAAGCAATTATCGGTTTTTTTGTTGCCTAGCATAAACAGGGTACTGTAATTGTATAGATGCGAGAAAGTCCAACGAACAATTTATTTAAAGCCATCGCTCACAATAGAAATGACAATAATACGGCCGTAATAAATTAGGAAACTTTGAAAGTCACCTTGACGTGTACCTTGTGACCCTGAAGGCATTTGAAAACCAAGATTCACTTAATCGTTCGAGAGCCGGTTGACTGTAGGAATACACTAAGTGATATACAGATGGGCAAAAATATTTGTCAATTTCTTTTAAGCAGTACCAAAAATAGTAGCGGTAATAAAATTAAACTTACCTTGCACTGATCTTCAGCGATCTAAATAGATTCGATAAAAGGCTTAGGAAACAAAGTTGTAAACAACTTTGAAAAGACTCACGTAGCTATTTTCAAGCAGTTCTGGAGACTAATTTATTGCTTGAGACCTCGGATGGCCTCGAAGTTTTGTAACAAACACTCAACATAACTCAACGCAATTCCAAACTGTCTATTTCTCTTACTGTAAATCAGGCTGTCAGACATTTTACAACGTCAAAAAGAAACTTTTGCAGTGAATTCCAGTAATCTGCAGACAAAAAGAAGATTCGTTGAAAGATCTTTAAAAATTTTGAAGAGCCTTTAAAGAGTTAAACTGAAGGTACTTTTAATCGATCATGTTAAGAAGATGACCGGAGACGTCAGTTTTTAAAGTAACGACAATTCAAAGGGCAGAATTGGTGCAGGTTGCAAAAGTTCAAGCAAAAATTGTTAGTGCACTTTGGTTTTAACAATCCATTTTTTGCGTTTTTATAAGTAATTTGGATCGTAAATATAAGGAAGTCCACAGGCAGACTTGCCAACATAAGAAGAAGGAGCTCAGAACTCCTGTGGCCAATCAGTCAAAACATTTGGAAACTGCAAGAGATTTAACAGCCCATGAGATACCTTTTGGATCATAAACCCTTCCTTGCATTCTGCATAATACATTTGAAGCCAAATTTAGTGTCATTGTGACCTTCTTTCTTAGACTTTAACATGTCCGACGTTGCAGCTTTGACTTTTACCAAGTTCAGGGGTCCATGAAAAGGCTGATCAAAGACCTGTCGCCGTAAGACAGGCTTTGGCCAAAACATCCTGGAATTGCAGTGAGAGCCTTCCCAGTATATAACCAACTCGCTTGTAATTCTGTCCATTTTCCGTTTATGGAATTTTACTGATCTCCAAACATCAAGCACTTCCCTTGTCTATTCATAAAGATCATCCGTTTTCTAAGACCAGTCAATATCCCGCAGTTAGGACTTATAACTCATAATACAGAAACCGTAGGAAGTATTTATTTTTAGCTCTTCAGCATAAACTAGATCAAAAGACTGTTCTGATTCTCTGATCACAAACTCCACATGAAAACTGATCTGCGATGTTGAAGTAGAGAACGCTAGAAGGGACGTAGACGTCTTACCAGTGATCGGACATGATTGATCGCTCCCCTTGATGGTAGGTCTTTCACAATCGGGGAAAGGAGAATCGCCAAATTTGGAGAACAAAACACTTTCAGGATTTGAGAATGTGGTCTGGTTTGTAGTATGTCCACAGTTTATAGTTCGTATTTCATTAATTATTTTTAATATGTCATCACAAAATACTGTAAAGACCAAGGTATTTGTATAAATTGACCTTTAAATTTCTGTGATTGCATCAAAAGTCCGTGCCAAAACTTGAGCATCAAAAGAGCAAGAAGTACAGTAACCAGTGATCAGAATACACTCCATTTGAAAGATATTGTCTGACCTTTGAGTTCAGAATCTCCAAAGTGTAATATAAGTATAACAGAGATCAGCCACAGACCTTTCTTTTGATGGAATTCAGCTGAATAACGGCTGGAAATCGTGTACTATGATCGATATGGGAGTCATCTTCGTTTATTCTTTAAGGAAAGTATTCCTCGTACTTTTAATGAGATCCAAAATCTTTGCAAAACGTTTTTTAATTAACTTATATTAACTTTATTGCAGTAAGGCTAAGTGGGTCACATAAACATACGCAATATAAACATGGTCTTTGTAAACATCTTAATAGTACAAAGAGTGCCATGGAGTTGTTATTATTTACACATTCTTGTACATTTGAACAGAACCAGATGTTCGGTCGATACACGGGTCGCCGAGGAAAGGGCCATCCATCACTCCGTTCTTTTATTTCTCCTTTATTTCGATGAAAAAAGATCTTAAACTTTCATCAGAATTCTGTTTTTCAAAGATTGGCTTCTGTAGAGATGGCGGAAGTCTCTTGATTGGTATGAAACTTGAAACAGAGAAAAGACCTCCGTCTTTATTACGGTAATATGGATACAGTATCATCATTTCGTCATCAGACAAATCTATGAGCTGCGATGTAATTCTTTTAAAAATTTTCTAGGCTTATCAGGACTGTAAAACGATGCGGAAGTTATTTCTTCCACACCGCTTTACAGTTTCCACTTCTCAACTGACAACTTTCAATTTGGAACAGGATAGCGAAGACCTTTACAGGGTGTACCAAAAAAATGGAAACTTTTTTTTCATTTGTCCTGACGCGAAAGTGGTTAGGTGTAGCCAAAGAAGTTTATTACTACAAAATTCTCTGTGTTTTTCTGTCCTAGTGGTTTGATTTTTACGCCCATATCGATTAATCGACCTGTTTTTTTGAACCTCAAACAAAGGGACCTCGATTTTGGACTTGTTTTTGGAGCTGTTCGAACAGTTAATTTGCTCGGTATAGAAAGAACGTTGTGTCGAAAGTAATCACGAGGCCCAAGGAGCTTGATACGGATAGTAAGCGCCCAGGAAGTGAAAGAAAACGCACCGCCAGTGCTTCTTTCAACCGAAAAATCCCCCATAGCAAAATCCGCGATTTTCAAGAAAAAATGGCCCTTGAGACTGACATCAGCGACCGATCGCTCGGCCGAATAGTCAAAGGCGAGCTCAACCTCTTGTCATACAAGCTCTAAAAAATTCAGATCTTTAAAGTCGAGAGAAAGTGCGTACAGCGCAAAAATGTCGGAAAGTCAAAGCGGTGCGCCGCAGCTCCGAGACGTGAGCGCATTCAGTTCGCGGTTCAATACTTAGCGGATACACAACCACCAGAACGGTAAAATCTGCTTCAATGAGGCTCCTAGCCCTTGGCCATCGTCGAATACCACCAAAATCCGGGTCGTCATTGCTTAAGGCGGAATTTGTGCCAGAGGCAAGAATTCCATGTTTTCCGTGAATAAATAGGACAAAATACTAGCGCCGCGTTAATTTCTATTTTGTCGTGCTTCCGTGAGCACAGCAGAACCTTGGCAATGCAAAATTGGCGTTTCAACAGGACTCAGCGCCGGCTCACAAGGCAAAATCAACTCAGGACCCGAAATGGGACCGATTTTCCCGATTTTATCCCGCCTGCGAAATGGCCGCCTGCTCGTCAGGTCTGAATCCAATGGACTATATATTTTTTTAAATAGAAGGCCAGCACCTGTACTATGCTCCACAAAAGTTTGGAGTCGCAAAGTAAATGATGCGCCAAGAACGGGACCGATTTCCCCCCTAAAAAGCTGCGGCCCGGACCCCAAAATTTTACGTCACGTTTGGAGCTCTACAGGGTGTTTCAAGAAATTTGGAAGAAACTAGTTGCGAATATTTTTGAGCTCTTGCTAGTTATCGCAGAAATTCTTTTTGTTTCTAAAACTTGACAGCGGGCGGTTTTGTACTGAACAAAAAAAAAAATTTTTTTCGTCGGCGGAGAGGCCAGTTCTCGGCGGAGGCATTTGGGGCCTTTTTTAAAAATCACACCTTATTACATCGTGGAAACTCTGTTACAGTGGCCAAAATCATGTTTACGTTAAACCCCCGTGGATTTTACGGTATGCTTTTTTTGCGTTTTCGATTTTACGCAACATCCGCGGAGGCGCGGCGGAGACCTCAGATTTCGGCGGACTTTGTTTTGGGCCCTCGGTTTTTGCAAATCCATGTTGGAAAAAAGGTTGGGGCGATTTTTTGTTGTCATCCGATGCACAGATGGCAAAAATTTTGTACTTTTTTCCCCCGGCGGAGGATTCGGCGGAGGCTTTATCAAAGGGTCAAAACAAAAGTTTGACTCTTTTGATAAAGCCTCCGCCGAATCCTCCGCCGATGTGTCCGCCGAACCAAAAAATAAGAAAAATGATGTTGCTGTGATGGATTCTTGTAGCTGAGTTTTTTCCCGGACTCCTAAGACTGTTCTGACCCTTTGATAAAGCCTCCGCCGAATCCTCCGCCGGGGAAAAAAAGTGCGAAATTTTTGCATCTGTGCATCGGATGACAACAAAAAATCACCCCACACTTTTTTCCAACCTGAATTGAATGATCCAAAGAGTCAAAACGACGTCCGCCGAAACCTGAGGTCTCCGCCGTGCCTCCGCGGATGAGCGAAAATCGAAAACAAAAAAAAGCATACCGCAAAATCCACGGAGGTTTAACGTAAACATGATTTTGGCCACTGTAACAGAGTTTCCACGATGTAATAAGGTGTGATTTTTAAAAAAGGCCCCAAATGCCTCCGCCGAGAACTGGCCTCTCCGCCGACGAAAAAAATTTTTTTTTTGTTCAGTACAAAACCGCCCGCTGTCAAGTTTTAGAAACAAAAAGAATTTCTGCGATAACTAGCAAGAGCTCAAAAATATTCGCAACTAGTTTCTTCCAAATTTCTTGAAACACCCTGTATATCGCCACCAAAGGCAGCCACGGTGAAATAGGTTGAATATGTTATAAACAATGCTCTATGTTACCAATCATGACCGTTACTTTTGCTGAATTTTGATTCTCCGAAAAAATATAGCTATAAAAACAAGTTTCCATTTTTTTGGTACACCTTGTAGAAGCTCAGAAAACATTGGTAACGAAAGCCAATTTGCGAAGGGGTTCCCTGCCAAAAAGATTTGCAGGAAGTGAAGCAATTGAGGACCATTGATTTTTTGTGATATCCGCGACATTTCCGGAAATCGGACAATTCTGTAATAGTGGAATAGTGACATTTTCACTATTCCGCTATTACAAAAACAAAAGATAAGGCCTGTAACTATCATCTGAATGGATTTACTACTATTATAATCAAGAAAATGAACAAAATTTTTAAGATTAAGAACAATAAATCCATTAAGACTGTTCAGACGGCCGTCTGAATCATCTTCTGTAGACGGTAGTTCAGAGCCTCATTTTTTGTTTTTCCCTGTTCGGAAGCGTCACAATTCCGCCATTCCGAAAGTGTCCACGTTCCGGAAATGTCTTGACGCGGTGATATCTCGGCGCAAAAAGACCTGAGAATTTACACAGTGCAATTTTGGCGTGTTTCGGCGCGCGATTCCCATTTTTCGCAGCGAAAAATCCTTTTCGAATGCGACAAATTTTCAGAACTTTTTTGCGCCGAGAGTAAATATTGCATCTGTACATCATAAGGACTGTGAAAAATTGAAAAATAGGGCTTGAATTCTTGACAAACATTTGGAAAATAACCGGAATATTTTACGGCCTAGTGTGCATCAAAATCTCCGCTTTTCATCGCATATGATATTTTTGGAAACTTAAAATTATGTGTGTTTTGTGTTCTGTAAAGCCGAAAAAGAAAGTTTCAAGCTATAAGAACTACTTGTATTTTGTCATTTAACCAACTTTCTGGACCAAAACAGAAACAAAAAGTAACATGCCATACTTTTAGGCCGATAACAAGGTTAACTTAATTATCATCAATATTACCACATCTTTTCTTTTGTTCTAGAACAAAAAAAGTTGTATTCTTGTTCCGAAGGGTGATGTAATCGTGTTTGTTTCATTGAATCTATCATTGTCTACGCTCCTCGGCGAGTCGAAGAAATCAAAATAACTCTAAATGACAGTTCCGTTCATATTTCGGACGAAAACTTCTTTTAATACTTTTACTACAACTATTTTAGGCAGTTGTACAATATATAATCTATGCCTAAAAGAAACGTCAAAATCATGCCAGATTTTTGCAGAAAGCCGCAGGCAACGCCTCGCTTCTAAGACTATAAATTCCGCCACAAAATTCGGCCCATAAATTACACCGAAAGTTACGGAATTTTCGTCCGCCGGTGATATATGTGATGAGATCGGCGGTGAAAAAGAACTTCCTATCAAAGATAAGGAAATACTCCCTGATTCCGACTGCATTCTACTTTATTGGTTGACGCCAATTGGATGGATCATATGACAAAAAAGGGTTACAAAATGTGTATTTACAACTTTTAAAGAAGTCTTAAATTGTTATTGATATCATGAAGAAAGTCTTTCTGGGAAAATAAAAGGCGAATGTCTGAGTAATAAAAATGGGAGAATGCAAAAAAGATGTTTGCAAAATGGCACAAAGCCTATGCCCGATATGGTAAAAACCGGACCTAGATTACCACGTCTTATCGTTAGAATCATGGAGTAAATCACATCGTCTGAGACTACTTTAACATTGCTTGGAACGCGGAAGAAATATGGCGGGGGAATTACGAACGATTCCAATGCCTAAAAGGTATAACACAAGTTTGGCTTCCTGTAAGCATTTTGTGCGAACTCGCCTTCTCTTACTCATAAATCCCCTGAGAAGCCTCTACCACACCTCTTCCGGGACGTCAAGGCTACGTCGAGCATCTAAAAGTCCTCCAGTCTCCACCGCGGTTGAAGTGTTTGATGCAGATTAGCTGCAACGACCGAATGCGTGGGTGGCGGCAATACAAACTCGGATTTCTTTGGACTTCCTAATCGCTCGATAAAAAATCAAATTTTTGTGTCTTCAACGTTTCCGAAACACGTAATTTTAAAATTGAATAATTCGCAGGAATATCTGCGTCTCACAACGAAAACAAGGAAAGAAATTCTCAAAAAATCTCCACTATGTGAGACGTGGCCTTTTTAAAGTAATTCTAACATGAAGCGACATGATCATGCTTTAGAAGATACACACAGAGGATACCTAATTGTCAGCAAAATAAAAGAGGTCTATATTGGTCATAAAAGTTGGCTAATCTTTTCCAAAAAATCGAGCTATTCTTGTCGTTTTATAGAAATCCTCGGTGAAAAAGCTTTGCTAGAGAGCGAAATGTTTGTCATGTGTTCTGGAAATTTGTTCATGTAGTTTTGATATTACATATATTCAACTAAAAATCGACATATTTAAAAAAATTAGGGATTTTTAATTACCGTATCTCCGGACTTGATTTTTGTCTAGTCGAATTTAAAAGGCACTTTGAAATTTAAAAAATAATTTCAAAATTCGCAGACGGTCTCAGAGACCATTTGATGGCTAGAGCAAAGTGTAATCATCAACAAAAACAATCTTTAAAGATCTTTGCTAATCCGGAGACGGAAATCAAATTAAAATACCGCAAGTGATTGACAGGATGTCCAAATTTGAAAGGTCATATAAATTACACTATTAATCGTGTTGTAAAAAGCACAGTGAACTCAGCAAAGGATTATGTAATCGCAGAGAAGATAGTCAAGCAAATGTATCAGTAACTGCAAAAGACACAAAGTCTGGGGCCGAGAACCGAACCGTGATCAACGACGTTACCCCCTGCCCTTTAAAAGTCAAACTGTTTTATTTTTGGTTGTCTGCTTTTTAAATAGACCCCTTAAATGTTTAAAAATAGGCTGCTGAACCTTTAAAGATCTGACTCTGGAGGTATTTTTAGATTTCCGCCTTCATTTCGTTGACAGATTCCCGATCCATTCATTTCGGTCATCAATCAAGAAAGAAGCTCGAGGCGAAGAGGAATGAAAAAGGAACAATTTTTAAAGAATATCGAGAGTACATAGTCCGTTTTTGATGAAATGAATTGTGATTTAAGGTAAGAATAAGGTGACACGGTACGTCGATGACCTAAGCCCGATTACGACAAAGAAAACCAAAAATTCAACGTTTTTGCAACGCAAGAAAAGCGATGTTTTGCCGCAAAGTTGACAAAGACATGACATTCCATGTAAGATGTTTTGGTCCCCACTTTTTGCAACTTTTCTATCATGGATTGCTTTCGTCCTGAAAGAACTTGTCGCTTTTTGGTAGGTCGCTTCGGCGGGAGCTACTCAAGGGCAACATGAGCGTTCGGCAACTCCTTTAAGGTGCTCTACTCTTAAAGGAGTTGCCGAACACAGCTCCACTGAATTGATGCATGGCTATCGTTTGGCTGACTTGAGTTGGAGGCTTTGCCGAAACTATTCCGACTCACGGTCCGAAAAACCTAAAGCCAAGGTAGCCAATTCTTTCAGTGGCTGCAGAAAAATTTAAAACTGGAGGAGAACATGATAAAAACACGGGCCTAGTGAAGGCATGTCTGTCTTCTACAAGCCTTGTTGAAAGCAGCCTTGAATACGTGGACTGCACTTGCAAAACGGAAGCAAGGACTTTTAGGAATCGAACTGTGAGCATTTAGGCTTCTGTGTTCCCGTTCTTTTGCCCTTCTGCAATTACTTCGTCAAAAAATTTTAATTTTGAGAAAATCGCCGAGGTTTGTCTATGTCTCATTTCCAAATTCATTTTTCCATTTTTCTTCTCCAAATCGGTCTCTTATAGCGATGCGTGACAAAGATATTTCTGGTTATGATGGTCAACACGAGGCAGCGCTGACAGAAAGCCAAGTAATCGAACTGTGGGAATCTCAGTACTGTTTGAGCAGAGAACAAGCCGTCATGGTGGAGCCGGATGATGTAGGTTTATTTTAATATCACGACATTTATAATCAAAAATTACTTTTGTTTCATTTCAGAGGTTCCAATACCTGCTCTATGCAACCATGATGATAGTTTTGATACTCGGATTTTTTGCTGTATCAGCGAATGGAATGGAGCAAGTGTTGAAGTCGAAGAAACGTGCAGGGAAGTGTGCCGCGGCCAACATGAGACTATCCTTCAACTATATGGAAACACGGAGGAAAAAGAAAATCGAACTCGAGGAACAGGCAAACAAAGGTGAGCAAGACTTAAAATAGGGCCGTTAATTTCACAGAATTTTTCAAAATGACGCAATTTGTCAAATTGTCTTAATTTTGGACAAATTACATATATAACATTGCACAATATTGCGCAAAGTTCTCTTATCTGAGCGATAGGGGCATCATTGTATGTAAATCTCTCAAACGCAAGCCAGGAACAGATTATGGTGAACATTGTTCATATTAGTCTGTCATTAAAATAGTGGTGGTTCGTCGCAACGGCTAGCCGCAGCTGGAACTTTGGCGCGCGACTGCGGCCTTTTTTCGACGACGCGAAACATTTTGCTGCGACGACTCCCACTATTTTTCCGACAGATTGATACTGTCTATATATTAGTCGCAATATATAGATATTACATTTTTTCTTTCCTTCTGCCAGACATTGTCTATTTATTGGATATTTAGTTTCATTTTTTCTAAATGTCATCAAAATCTGACATATTTTTTGTTATTCATCCAACTGTTTCTAATGGAAATTTTTGATTTTCAGGGAAGAAATTCATCGATGACAATGAGGAAAGGGATCCCACAAAATACGAGACGTGACCCTCACCCAATTCTCTCTTCAATTATTCTGATTTTCCTGTTTTTCTGGCTTCTGGAAATAAACCCTGTTTTTCCTTGGAAAACGAGTAGTTGTGGTTCAATTTCGATTACAATCAAGTCGACGTAGTCTAAAACTCAGAAATATTGTGATATTTTTTAAATTAGTAATCTACCGCGTGTTGCGCAGCTTTTTTGCGCTCCTTCTGGAATTTTTTGTTTGGAAGTAGGCATTGGACGTATGACCTTGCTCGGTTTTATCTTGATTTATTTTTTGTTTAACTTTTTGATACTTTGTATTTTCTCTTATATTTCGATAAAATTGATTGTTAAAGATGATTGAATCCGTACATACAACAGCCAAATTGAATGCAAATGCGGATTTTAATTTGAATTCGGACGAAAGGAAGGTGGTTAATGAACTGAAGAAGTATCTGGGACAAAAAGTGATCGATGAATCCCCCTTATTCAATGATGATATGTCCTTGCTGCGATGGTGTTTGGCATTCGACAATAAATATGGTATGGAAAAAGACTGCACCGAATGGGGAAAGGAAATGAAGAAGGAGTGTGGCCTTGTGGCGTAATGGATAACGCGTCGGACTTCGGATCCGAAGATTGCAGGTTCGAGTCCTGTCAGGGTCGAATCAACTTTTGCTTTTTTTTGGAAAAAAAGTTCTAAAATACAAAAATTATTAAATTTTTTTGATTACTAAATTATTTGCTTTTCAGATCTAATTGTCGAAAAGTATCAAGACACGAGCAAAACCTTGGCTTCCATGAAATTATATGACGTTGAATTCAATGACGTCGATGACATCAACGAGTTCTTTAAGAGTTACCATGCGACTGCTGAGTATTATGCAGGTAACGTTCAACGTCCTAGAATCTCAAATTTAGGCGGTCTGGTTGGTCAGGATAAAGATGGAGATTGGATTTTGTGTCAAGTCATTGGCCGCGTAAAACCAAAACAATTTGCTTACTGTGGAAGAGTCAGCGATCTCTTCAAAGGAACATTAATGAGTAACATCATCTTGTATAACTTAGTGAGACAAACTGAGCGAAAGCAAAGCCGACGGTGCGGGATGAAATTGATATATGACCTTAATGGACTTGGCAAAGAACATTTCTATCCACCGACTGTCAAAGTTTATCTGAATGTACTCAAGCTGGCACAAGTGAGTAACAAAAAAGAGGTATATATTGTTTTAGGACCATTTCCCCGAATTGATGCACCGGGTTTTTATTATAAACGCCCCTGGGATGTTTGCTTCAGCTTACAATGTCTTCAAGTCAGTCTTGACGACCAGGCTCAGAAAACTTGTCGAGATTATGAATGGCGATTACAAAGCGAGAGTATTCGACCAATTGGGCCAAGAAAACGTATATCCAAATTGGGGAGGGACCAAGATTCCAAAGAGAGGCCTTCCGGGATGTGGAACATTACTGATGGCTGGGCCGATTCCAGAACATTTCAGGTAATCTTCATTCAGCTTTTCAGTACTTTATATAGACCGTAATGTAGTCTCATAATTTTAGATACTCCCCAGAGAAGAACCCTCTTCATGTCAATGACAAACAACTCAAAAAGATCTCTGTTCCGCCTCGGCAAGAAAAAGAAGTTCGGATTCTTGGCCAGAAAGGCCATAAACTCGTTTGGTTTCTCAAATCATCCTCAGAAATCGACTTCTCCGTATGGTTGGGAGAGAAGATTCTGCGACCAAAATTCAGAATCCAAACAGATTTTGTTCCTGAATTCGATGAAGTGGAGATCGACGAAGATGGAGAGATTGTGCTCGTATTTGATAACAAATTCAGTACATTCAGCAAGAAAAGCATTTATTACTATGTTGATGTGAAACCGAAAGATTGATAATTTCTTAATCTTTAGTTTGCTTACTGATCAGTATATTATAATAAAAAAATATAAAATGAATTCGACCCTGACAGGACTCGAACCTGCAATCTTCGGATCCGAAGTCCGACGCGTTATCCATTACGCCACAAGGCCACGGTTCGTTTCCACGCGTTTCCTTTACCTTTTCAAAGGAATTATCTCCTTTACCGTAATTGTAGTCGACTGTCAAACGTGGACGTCGTGCCGAAATGCCTTTTAATAGTGGAGACTTATTGAGAATTGTCCTAGAATCCGCGTGGCTATGACTTTAATCCAGTTTTTCGTAGCCAGTTGGAGCTTGGCAGCCAATGCAACCTTCCGGCTATCAGTGGAACTCTTTATTATTTACATAGATCTATGGAAGACTTAAACTTTTTGGTACGGAAATTATTATATTCGTTGTCACCATGTTCTTCTGATGGACACAAAATGGTCCACCGTTGGACTGCAATGGCTGAACGAATTTTTACGCTAATTATAAGCCATAGATCGTAGCGGAAAACCCTACATCGGCGGAGTCCGCAAATGTATCCCCAGCTGAATGTCCGGTACTTGTCCTTGTAAAAATTTTCAAATTGTCTTTTTGCTGCCGTTGTGTAGAACGTCGACCGTACCCTTTCCTCAACGCCCATTCAAAGTCTATGCTTTCTTTTGGCCCTTATGTCAGTCAGTAAATGAAATGGATGTATTTTAGGTTCAAGTTGGTGACAGGATACGAATTGGAAAATAAAAGTAAATCTTAAAACAAAGTGGCATATTGCTCGTCGGGGAAGGTTTCAGGTTCAACCTTTGCAGCTCCAGCTGGAGCTCTGACAACTTTCTGCAGCTCTTCAGGGAGTTGGCTGACCATCTCCTTGACTCTCCTCACACGCTCAGAGGCAGTTATGGAGCGGTCCATGCGAAGTTCTCGGAACTTCTTCTTGTATTCTTCCGGGAGTCTCTCAAGTCCTGGAGGAAGCGGCAGTTTGGCCAGAACGTCCTGAGGCAACTTATCAAAGACTTGCTGAATAGCTACACCACGCTGTTCCATGGTCAGATGTCGGTCCCAATGAAGTTCCAACAGTTTCCGTTTGGATTCAGCAGGCAATAGCTCAGCAAAGCCGGGAGGCAACAAATCTTGGGCCGCGGCAAAGGCCAAGGCGGCCAACAATATTAGAGTAACGGACTTCATTTCTTTGAGTTTACTCTGAAATACGAACGGATCTGTTGTTCAGCCGTTTTTATACAGATTACTGCACCGGCTGGGTACAAGTCCGCCTTCGTTCGTTTAGTTCGGAAGGCGGGGTTTGCCCTTTGGGCGGTTGACGGAGCGCGGAGTTTGTAGTGGCGATTCTCTGCAAGAGCAGGAACCTCTTTCCCCACAAAATATATGTACAATACACTGGACAGTGAGGCTATGTGAGCAACTAAAATTAGTAATCTTTATGAACTCTACTGGCAGATAAAGACTCAACAACAGTCATCTGTTGATCCTTCAGTGCAAACTTTGGAAAAGAAATTAACTCTTATTTTGGGAGTAAAAATTGTTTCCTCATCGACGTAATAATAATCAGTCCACTGGGATGAGGATGTATTTATGGGTATCACGAAACTGACTTGTCATTATGATTTAGTTTCCATTAAGACAAAGGGTAGTAAAATAGGACAAGTTTGCAACATGGCCATTGAAAAATTTCTTCTAAGAAGTCATCGACTGGCAGACAGATCAACAACAAAGATCTCTATATTTCATCATAAACCGAGTTTGATTTATGTCTCAATCACGTTGTCGGATCCATCATTGTCACAATGAGTAATCCTGATTATCGGAAATAGTTTGATGAAATCGAAGAAGAATCGACCCAGCGTCAACTCTTCTTGAACGACTTTTATTGCTACGAAATGGTCCGGTGCCTTTGGTAAGTCGAAGTTTGTTTGAAAATGCTTTGGCCAAACTCCAAGACGGTAATTCCCGAATATTTTTTGTAACAATTAACAAAAAGTAATATCCTGAATGTATATTGGGTGTTATTAAACCCGATGGTGAAACATTTGTGGTGTTTGTAACATTTGGGGGCGACAACAAAGTAATCCATCATGATTACTAAAACTTTGGTAAACGACCGAGAACCAAGGTAAACAGTGGAAGGAAGTTTCAGCAAGACATAATAGAGTTTGAATTGCACAGCATTCCTTAAATCTGCAAGTTTCCCAATGAAATTATTTCGAATTTTGATTGCTTACAGTCACTTGGCCATTGCAAGAAACAGATTGTGTACGTCGGACATTTCCATTGCATTTTCATTTGCCGGAGTTTAATTTATAACGCCGCAGACTGATGTCCAATTAATCATCCCAGGCTTTCCAAAATTTAACAAACCAAGTGGTCAAAATATTAAATCTTTGCGATTTGACGAATTGCCAGTGCGGATCGTATTTTCATACACTCGGCTGAGGTGCATATAATGGCATTTGACCCTTTAATTAAGAGTCATTAGAGTAGAATAACTTTTCCATATTTGGCGGCCTCCATTTACCGCCTTTCATTCCGACCTCCCGACGCGTTTTATGGCGTTTAATGACCGTATTTAGCGGATGGCGGGATAATGAGTCGGCCCTCGGGAGGGACATTCCTTGAGGTCGGAGTTTATGGGCAGGGTTTTGTATTCAAATTGGTGAACAGCGAAGGGAATGGGGGCTTGATTTCCAAAGTTTTTCATCTTATTTTAGCGGGAAGTTTGAAAAATTTGCAAAAGGTACTACTTCGCGCTGAATTAAGATTACGGTGGACCCGGGCGTAAATACGAGATTATTTTTGAATTTTACATTACGATTTTGCTTACAAAGTCAGAAAAATATAGCGAAAGTCTCATTTTTTTGCTTGCCAAACTTTATTTGCCGTACTACCCAACGGTTGTTGATTATTTTAGTTCAACTTAAAACCCAAAAATCTCAAAGGTTGAAATTTTGTGTCTCCTTTTTGAATAACTTTTCATAATCATGGCGACAAATTTGGAAATGATTTTATTGCAGCTCGGTCTTGCTTTGGACACCAAGCTCAGGCCATTTATCCTCTCTCCCATTTACTTAGCCCTCAAGATCTGAATCCTTCCTCCTCTTCTTTTCCTCCACATTTTTATTGTTTAAATTTCCGCGCGACTGAATTCCTTGCAAAGAAATCGGTGGATTTGTTTTGGAGAGCACTCAGGGCCACAAATAATTTTATGGCCATGACAATGACATCGGCAAGTGGACACAGCGGATTTCACGACTGGCTGATTTCGGAGTAAAACTTCTAACGAGCTTGGTGAGGGCTCGAGGAGTTTGGGTTACCGAGATTGTGTGGTTTCATGATGCGTTAGTTGTCTTAATAGTTTGAAAATTTCATGACATAAGGCTTCAAGAACCCCAGTCCGACCCTTTTTGCGGGTGGATTTACAATTAGTTACAGTCGAATTGTCATAAACAGAGCCTTTCCCTTTCCTGTTCCGCCGTTCGCTGCCTTCCCTCTCATTTATTAATTTTTGTTAATCCCCGACTTCTTTTGCGGTTGAATCCGGCGTTGATTTTGGGGCGCCAAACCGGAAGCCAAGTGTCAGAATAACAATTTGGCCGCTAATGCGCAATCCTTGGCCACTCCGCCGTTGGAACATCAGATTTGGCTTATTTGGGATGCCCAAGTTCAAGTCGGGTCTTTCCCAACATCGCACTTATTCAGAGCATTTAAATTATAAATTAATTCATCGTTCTGCCATCATAATCTTCGCCTTCTCCTTTCTAGATGTCACTTCCAGAATGGGGCCGTTTAATTCTAAATTAATTGCCGTTCTCTTCTCATCCACACTTGTAACCTCATTTCCCTTCCATATTTAGATTACAGTAATTATTGTAATTAAAATGTTTCCCTCTAATTTGAATAAAACTGGGCGGAGTTGCGGGGCAAGGAGTTGGAATTAACGCGATTTGTGTTTCGAGCCTTTCCCGGCCATATGGCCCGAATTTGGTGGACAATGCGGGCCTCTAATTAGCGCCTATTTTTTTGGAACATCTTCGAGACCCGGGCTTTCTTGGCATGGTTTAATTAGAAAGTGTTTGGGTTCAGGGTTTTGCATAATAACAATACAAAATTCATAGCTTTGGGGGTGCAGGTTGACTGATTTTTCGGATCTGGAAGGTTCGCCAATTAAGTGATAAGGTCTCTAGCAAATAACTAATTCATATTTAATTGTGTTATTTCGTTGTAACCAAAGTAATGCAACTGAAAATCAAGTTATGCCCCAGAAATCTCCGAATCCCTGGCCGAAGCCCTCGAAATATCTCCGGCCATCTCCAAATCCTCTTTTCCGGATTATCCCGAATCGACCGGTCGAGCGGAAAAAGGGACAAATCATTTAATGGATCCGTAAATAATAATCGAACGGATTTACGACAGTAACGGGGACAGGTGTGTTCGCAGCGAGTTCTGACTATGCTCCGGAAACACGACGGTTCTCTGGGTTCCGAGCGTTCTGTTTTCGCGATTTCCGGGCCCCCCATTGTTGCGTATTTTACGTGTTTTTGGCCATTCTGTTGAATCTTTCCTTTCTCCCAGAGAAACTTTGAATTTATCCCTTTTCCTTTAAAATTTAGATTAAATTGTCTTTGCGCTGCCCGTCCCTAAAACGACTGCCTTCGAAATGGAACGACCGTGCCCGTTCCCTCAGGGCTCATTCGAATTCCATTTTTTTTCTTTGGCGCATTGGAAAGTGGCCAGTAAATTAAGCTGATATATTTGGGGCTCAAGTTGATGATGGGAGATCAGAAAGAGAATACAAATAAGGAGAGGGGGTGGGTGTTACGTAGAAAATTTAAATGTAAGTGTTTCGATGATGGCTGAATTCATATTTAAACAGTCGCAACTCGCAGCATGTCGTCCCGTCGCCTTGTAATTTCCCCTTTCCGGGATTTGTTCTCGCGCACCGAGTCGAAAGCAGAATTTCATAAATGGCACTGCCGACATTGCCCGGTCCCCGCTCGGATTACCTTTTCCATACACTTTTAATGCACGGGAATAAAGTTGCATTCGACCTTTCACGGGCGTTTACGACGTTCGGAGGGATCCCATTTTTATTTTCCATATTATTTTTGACATCTGGATGTAAAAAAGGAGCTCCTACATTTGTCCAATCCAAGGTCAACGGTTATTTTCCGAGGTAGAATGGCGGTCAATTTCCGGTTCCCACGCCTTATGACATTGCCCGTTATCGGGCCCTCCTCCCCGTACATCGAATGAGATGGCTCGAATTTGGACCACTTTTTGTTTCCACTTGTTTTTTATTACAATATTTTGGGATTGCTCACCAAAACCCAAAAAAAATTGTTTCTAACTTTTGGCAGTGATTTTTCGGCCGCGATTTCAAAACCCAAGGCCAAGGAGTCAGGGTTTTTGCACGCGTGTTTGCCAAGTACTTGGGAAGACAATAGATCGTATCTTCGTATGTGTCGCTCTATTTTCGCCTCTCAATACAGCTGACGATTAAATTTTCGAGTTTTTTTGGAACGCGTGACCTCTTCCGGTGATATAATGTTACATATATCATCGATATTCTCATCGGTCGTTGAGCTGCTCATTTCCGGGCTAGATATTTATTTTTAATTTAATTTTTTCGGAATTTTTCCGTAAGGATTGGGCCGAATTTTATGGGCCGACGCGGAAAATTAAACCCAGAATTGGCCAAATTAAAATATGCAAATAAGAAAGGGTGGAGGGGCCGTGGGTGGGAGCACTGGTACGGCAGTGTGAGGAATTCTGTAAGGAGAACTTGTGACTCCGGAGATGAGGGGATTGCGGGTTCTGCTGATAAAATTGTCCTATTTCTTACTGCTCATGTTGCCCTTATTTGGTTTCCTGAACGTCATCCCCAATTTTTTCCAACTCTTGTTGTCGCTGCCTTCGGAAACCGTGTTAACGGATCGAGTCGGGGATTGTTCGTGGGTTTCCTTGGGCCAATTTCAACGGCCTTTAAAGCCCGGCCCTAATCTCATTTCTTTGCGCTGCCGCCGTCTTTGTTTGCCGGATGTCCAAATTTGTTTACCGCGCTTATTTCACAGTGCGCAACAGTGCGCTTTCTTGTCCTTGTTTGGTCGATCGGAAACGGGAAAAGGGTTTACGGATCGAGGAGACCCGATCTCACCGTAGGACGCCACAGGAGCGGCTGAATGGGAAGAGGGATCTTTGCCGTAGGCAAAGCACTTTTAAAGTTCATCCTTTGCTTATAAAAGTTATAAAAGTGTCGCGTGCAAAGGTTTTGTTGTATTTATCATCATTCTTGATATCCAAACATTCCAAAAAACCGCAATATCTTAGCGACTTCAAAGTTTATTTTTTTGAATTTTTTTATTATGCTATAACTCTTTGCCTTCGCATCACCCAACCTCCAGCATGGACTGGGATCACTGTCCGCAAATCCGCGTGAAAGGAGCCCCATAAATCCGAGTGCGGGAAAGTTTGAGAAAAGGTTTAAGGCGCCGAAGTTGCCCCTTTTCAGAAGCCGCTGAATGAGTGCCAACTCCCAGGGTTTCGGTCAGTTCTTTCTTCTCTAATCCACTCCGACAATTGGGTAAGCCGTCTCGGGTGGGGGTGATGGGCTCCAGCACTTTTTTAATCGTCCCCTAATCCAATGTTTCCATCAACATTGGCATATTCTTATGCCGCTCTTATTAGGGGTTCGATGGGGGGTTTCCGTCCCTCAAGTGCCGCTCCCCTTTCTGCAGCTCACTCAACTTGAAAACATGCCGGAGGCGGTTAACGGCTCTTTACACGGAATTGCGCAATAACCCGCACTAACGATGGCTAAACACACTAGAATTCATTTGGGGCAAGGCGGCGACTAAGCACTAACAATCTACTATGATATTAGGGCTGCATCCTCGATGATGTTCTCGGTTCAACCCCGACTTTGATGGTGTGAGAATCCGGAGTTTGAGGGCTTGACCGGATGAGGCAGGGACTTAATGAATTCAAGGCCGGACGCCTTGATTCCTGGCCATTGTTATGATGTAATCCAATCTTGGCCCTTCGTCCTTTCATCGCCCTTTCTTCCTCCCATTCTTGGGCAATAAGGCTTGGCAATTCTTCGGGGAATCGGATTTGGAATGAGCTCGGTTTGCGCGAAGGTTTTATGACCTCTGGCCTTTAGAATTTGAATAATTGGAAATCTATTTATTTTGTTTTAATAAAAAACAATTTTTTTAACAGTTTTAAAAACTGAAATTCATTTATGTGGAAGTCCGTTAACGCTTATTCGACCCTCGTGCTAGATTTTATTAACTTATTTCGCGTGCTAAATAACAGTTTTTTATTCCAGAAAATGCCTTCTCGACTTCTGTACGTCTTCATATTCTCCCTCGTGATTTCGTACGGGAATTGCCAAGTGGCTGAAGAAGATTACGACGAGAATGCAGATGATGACAAACCCCCTCGATTGGCGTATGATCCCGCTATTTATTCGTCGACGGCCAGAGACTTCACTGGAAGATGTATGAAATTGGCGCAGTATTCGGGAGAAAAGGCGTGTGATGTCTTCGAATTATGTTGTTCGACAGACAATGTGCTCAGCAAACTGAACGGTGACAAGTGCCAGTTTGCGGATCCCACGAATGGATGCAGTTTGGATATCTCGGTTCGTTTGGCAACTTGTATATTTTAATTATACATCTAAACTCGCTCATTTTTTTGTTATTTTTAGGGTAACAAGATCCAATGGTCGCAATGTCGTGCCTACAATTGTACGGAGGAGATTACAACCACCACCACGACCACTCAGTCGCCTCGTTATTCGAATTCGAGTCCAGTCAGAGTCGGTGAGTAACTAATATTTCGTTGATTTGAGCATCTAGAGATGCGGCAAAAGTAACCCCAGAATTAGACTAATTCGTTTCAAAGGCCGCCCTAACCAAAAGCTCCCTCTAAGATCTCTCTAAATTAACATTTTGGGTGACATAACTCTCTCGAAACATTCGTTTAGGAACTTTTATTTTAGTGTTAATTCCTGTCTGGAACGGAGGGACATTTAAATTCCCATCAGTTCACATGTTATATGGTAAGGGCTGGATTTTTTGGAATCTAAATACGGGAATAATCGAAGATATATAATTGAATCTCCGATAACGTCAATTGTTCTTTCAGGAATGAGTATCCTCCTACTATTTGCTCCATTAGTCACCAATTTATTGCAACTCTAAAGAAGCAATCTCTGATCGACCCAAAGTGCCCAAAGCTCAATCAAATCTCTTCAGCCAAAGAAATCTCCACTCCTTTTTCATAACTAATTAAATCCCGGCGCTTAATCAAAAAGTCGTATTTTAGACTCAGTAGTTTACCTCCTTTTCTTTCATTTGCAATATCATTAATGTTTGTTTTGAATAAATTATTTTTCTTCGTAATTGGATTATCCAAAGTTTTTGTTTGAGATCGCGATTATCCGCACTTTGCGATGAAACTTGAGATCATTGGGTTAATGTTAGCAATAGAAATATACAGGACAGCTAAGGGACTTCATATGGCATTGTCTATTAGACATCATTTAATGAAAAAGTAAGGATGGGAGGAAGCATCGCATCAAAATATTTTGATCGGTATTTAGGTTTACGACTATTATGGTAGTTAAGGAATTAGATGGCACACAGTGTGTTGTATTGTCCCACTTTCAGGGTTCACGACATGTTCATGTTCAGCTGCTTGTGGCCACACAATTTCAGAAAAGTTTCCATGCAAACTAATTCGTAAAAAAGTCGTACTGGACGTCCAAACTTCGACCAGGGCCAGTTGCGCAAACATGACCGAGACTTTAAATATCCAACTGGAGATGGAAATGGACACAGAACTTTCACTTCTGTTCAAACCATGGTCAGTAAGTCAGCTTTGCTGATCGTTTTCTCTGTTTTTACTGCGGCAAACGGATTCTCATTCAGCGATAGGAAATGGGTAGGATTACTGTAAGGTCTGTAGTAAATATTTTGTAGAAATTCCTTTTGCCGGAAGATACGATGAAGAAATTGGTCGATCTTGATCTCCAAGCTCCCTTAAGTCCGATTGCCATTGATAAAGCGGTGGATGCCGTGCTCTCCAATCAGTCCTCGCATCATCTGGATCAATTGCAACTCCCTCCTTTTTACTCTCAACTCCCTTTTATGGCTAGATGGCAAATCAAGGAGATCCTTTATGACAAAGTCCTTCCTTATACGGATAAACACAAGATGATTCGAGAGATCATCTTCAGTCTTCCGGAGAAGGATCGCAGATTCCCTGTGTTGACGCCAACTGATAAAATGGCCAGACACTCCAGATACTTCGAAGCGTTCAATGCTTTGCAATACAAAGTCACTTTCAACTTTAAGTTAAGTGAAATGAAAGAATCGTTGAGTGAAGTGGATTACAACAGTGTTATTGATGTTCTGGCTAATCACAGCTTGAGTCTGGAGGTAAGGATTAGCTGAAAAAGCGGTTTTATTTTATTGCTCTTTCAGGATAAACTTGCTCAAGTCGAGGAGATCATCTCCCGCCAACCATTCGAAGTTCTGGATCAACTCTTCTTCACGGGAGTCCCAATCGTTGACGCCGAAGTCCGCGAGAGATTCCGCCGTTTGTTATTGGAGAAGTCGTTGTGGAAAGGGCGATCACGTAAAGGAAGAGCCCGAAGTGATTGTCTCATGTGGCCCTGGTGTAATGTGGTCTACAAGGAGAGCAAGAACACGATCAAGGAGAAACCCTATTATCTAAAGCAGTTCCTGCCGCCACCAATGATGAAGAAACCGTTCAGCGTCACCATCGTCAAGCCTTACTTTGTTCAACAAGACAGCAATCTGAAGGGGGAGAATGATAAGAAAGAGGAAAGTCGCATAAAAACATTGCCGATCATTGAGAATCCGAAGCCAGTCGAAGTCAAAAAGAAGATCTTGCCCGTCCCAAGCAAAGAAAATTATTTCAAGCAGTCACTTCCTATTGGAGAAGGTGCCAAAATTGTCATTAAAAGTGATGACAAGGCGAAGAAGATCAATATAATTAATGCCGCCAGGAATGAGAAAGCCAAGACTGAAGGGTTCCTGGATCAACTCTACTTCAAAGAGCACGAAAATGCATTGAAATGGAGCCGGGATGAGAACGCCAAACCAGTCAAACTCAACCTTCCTGAAATTACAGTATCCGCCAAGTATATTCAGCAAACAAACCAAGCCGATACGTTTTCAAATGGGGATAACAAGGCTCCCAAACGTCACGATATCGCTAAGGAATCTCGGAAATGGACTGAAAGAGATGAGGACAAGTTCTTGGAAGAATGGTACAAACATCATGGAATTGCCCGAGATCAGGCGATCCCGTTGAGAGAGAGAGATGACCCACTGAAACCAAAGGAGAACGACGATCATCATGTTGACTCGAGGAAGGACGCAACGCTCTCTCCTTTGCCCAATCCCAGTGAACGAGTCATCAACGGGATCCATTGGAAGAATGTGAAGCCAACGGCGACTGAGAGTCCAGTTTATGTGGAGGATATGGTAAGGAATCTAGTCAGACTTGAACATGCCTTTTCAGGACGAGCGAAAGGCCTTCCCCTCCCCGGCACAGCCCACTTTGGGGACAATCAAGCCTCCAACAGTCGTCATCGACAAGGTGGCATCTCAGAAGTTGGTCGTTCATCATCTCTCCAACGGCTCTTCGGTCCTTTCTTTGGAGAAATTGAAATCCTCCGAACTCTTGGAACAGAATCAAACTGGCCTTGGAAAAGAAGATCCCACTACGAAACCGCTGAATGACGCCACAACTGACAATGTTTTGGGGAAACAAAACGATCAGGTAACCCCGTTTTCGCATTCTTAATCCAATTTCAACCCTCAGCCCGTTGAGTGTTCCAATTGGAAGGTGTGGAGATTGAATCTGGAACTGTGTTCTCATTCCTGGCTCCCACATTTCAGGATTCTCTCGATATGATTGAACGCGATCACCTGGACAAGTTGCGGGAGGTTTTGGAGCAACTTCATGGGCAGATCAAGAAGGCCCGTGCCTACAAACCATAACTCCTCTTCTCGATTACTGTTTCTGTATATTTTTGGAACAATAAACATTTCTTTTGAATATTATCCAGGATCATTCGGTGAGTTCGTCTGCCCGGTAAGATTACTTTCCTTCCTCCTCCATGTACCTGCTCCTCTTTCGTTATCTCATCAACGTTTTCGCTCGGTCAGCTGCATTTTTCTTAACGAATTCCACTACCGAAATGACGACTTCCAAACAAAATTTGCATCCAAAACGATGCAGTCGCCGCTTTTTGTGTTTTGAAGAAGATTCGCTCTCTCCTTTCCCTTCTTTGGATGAGATATTTTACCTGAAATTACCTCGATCAGACTGGTTTCTACCCAGCAAAAATAAGCTGAAAAACTTTTGCAGATTGCGCAATCCCCTGTCTTCTTCCATTACTTTTTTATTTGCAACTTTCCGGGGATTAATCCTATGTTAATGGGGGAGTTCTGGGGTTGCGAGGGCAGCAGGTTGGATAAATGTAATAAAACGAAGATAGTCGTCGTAAAGACGTTACAATCCAAGCCGACTGCAGTTGAAATCCGTGGATACCGAGCCGTATTTCCCTCTTGTTTTAGCTGAATTGTAACGATAATCAAGTGATTCTCAGTTTCGAAATGCATTTCGTAACCCCTTAGGCAAAGAATTCCATTTGATTTGTATAAAATTATTCGAAATGCGATCGACTCCTTTCAAAAAATTCTTATGGATTTTAAACTTTACTAATCCTCGTAACGTGTTTAAGTAAACATTGGACGCACAAAGGAAGAATTAGCAAGTAATTCTCTTGTTCCAGTGATAAGATGCGGCGGCTGGGACAAACGTATGCCCAAACGTAAGTGTACCAATTATGATGACATTTGATGTAATTAATGTCTGTTATCGCTCTGTAAGCGTACACTTTTTGCTCATTCTCAGGCAAATGCTTTTTGATTTATTTTTCCTCTGATGACAGTTCCCGCATTCCCCTCGGATTCCCCGAATATTTTATTTTTGATAAGCCATCAGACATTTCGAAAGATGACTCATCCATTAAAACCACTTTACTCCTTCCGATTTCGTGATTTTTCGAGAGAAAACGGAACGGCTCAACGTTTTACAGCCTTGCCTGTTGTGACAGACGTTTTTAATTACCGCTGCGTATACGAAGAGTATTCGTAATTCGTAATGCTGTTCTTTGAGGTAAAAAATCGCCCCGAGAGCAACAGTTTTAGTTCTTTGTCATTCCATTATTAAAGCATGTTTGTATAGCGAATAGGAAATGCGAGTATACAATTATTAATAGCACGGAGACTATCATTCTTCACGTGAGTTGAGGAAGAATAAATTTGAGTCTCAGGTTTCAAAAAAATTTTTTGAAATTCGACGATTTTAAAGATGATTATAAAAAGAAAGAAATAGAGATTGCGCAATCACTAAGCAGCCTTGACAAATCCCCTGAAGCCCTTACCTGATCTCGGGAAGACTTTGTTCGGGGATTCGAGAACCGCCGAGAGAATTCGCTTATCCATTAAAAGCGACGGCCTTGAAGTCGGGTGGGGCTTTTCCAACAAAAAAGTAGTCGGATTCTTTTGATTTGGGGTTAGCGCTGCGTTCTCTGCCGTTCCAACCAGCTCAATATTCCTTATCAACAAAAAGAATGTAAGGTTTATCTGATATTAAAATTGGGGGCGGGACGAGGGAAGTCATTCTTCGAACTCAAAAAAAACAAAAAAAAAAGAGTCGAGAGCGAAAAGAATCAGAGGGTTTTGTTGTAATTTGGGTGGTTTGAATGCTGTTCTGATTCCAATTCCATCGACTTTCAAATGAATTCCGATTTGTTTTGGTAAGAAGAAAAGGGAATTTCGGTTCTTTTATCACTAGTGAACACTTGTCAATTACTTTGTCTATACCTTTATTCGCTTGCCAAATGTCTCAAAACGAGGAATGGTTAGTGAAATTTGTTTAATTCGTATTAATTATCACCATTATTTAAAATCAAATTTTTTTTAGGGTTCTGATAAATTACGAACCAAGGAATTAATTTTTTTCGTATTTTAGGGAGAATGGTCGCGGACTTCCCCGTTCTTTTGCCGACGATCCCTTCTTCCAGCATCATCATCGACAGCCAAGTGCCGAATTCTTCCGTGATTTCCCCCCAAATCCCGGCCCCACTCGGAGATTCGGCTCGAATCCTCGACTTTTCCCTGAGGGCAATGACCGATTCTTTGACGATTTCGACAATTCCTACAACTCCCTTCCACGAAGGCCTCCCTCAGTGGCGTCGGAGAGGACGATCCCCGTGAATCGGCCGGGAAATCTTCCCCCTGGGCCTGCTCAAAGAGGGCCTTCGCCTTCACCCCGGAGAGACGAGGTATGTTTCGAAAGTTCGATGATAATGATTACGCAACATTATGACTAAACGAGAAGGGACCGGTGCAATTATTCCACGTTTTGTTTCAGGCGATTCCGGCGCCAGCCCCTCCTCCAAAGCCTCAGCAATCAGCCCCACCTGCACCATCGCCTGCCCCACAGGTGCACGTCATCAACGTGCATCCAAACAAGCATGAAGGAATCGTGGAGATCAATTCGGCCACTTCAAATTACACAAACGGTAAATTAAACCCCGATCGAGCGCAACAAGAAGAGACGAAGGAAAAAATTGAAACGAAAGTGAAGCCAAAAGAAGAGAAAGTTGAAGAAGAAACGAAGGCCAAGGATATTGGAGCACCTGGGCCAGAGATGGCACCTAAAGAAGAGGTCAAAGAGAAGCCCAAATTCAGTCGAAAAACGTCGGTAGATGGATGCTGTGACAAGTTGTATAGTCTGCTTGACGATACTGAATTGAGGGTCGAGAAGTTGAGGTGAGTGATCACACAAACGCCTGCTTTAATGTCGTCTGTAATTGTTTTACGATTCATTTATTCAGGGAGACTGCGGCTCAGTTGGAAGCGGAGAAGGAATCGCTTCTGGAGATCATCAACAACCTCAAAATGAATACAGAAATCCTCAAATTGGCAGAAAGTAAGTCCTCTTTTACACAAATCATCGATTTTAGATGACCAAGAGGACATTAATGCAACAACGGAAAGGATCCTGAAACGATGTCGAGCAGTTGACGTTGTGGTAAACACTCCACGGAACGAAGAGCAGACTCGGGCTCTGGAGGAAGTGAACTTCCTAATTCAAGGGGTATGCGAGAAAATGAACGAAAACCTCGCCTTCAGCAAGGACGTAAGTGAAATTGTAATCATTTTAAGCCTCTGTTTTGACAACGATTATCTTTGAATCTTCAGGCAATCGAGCGTTTCCTGAATGCGTGTTCCCCGGATGAGCCAAACGGCCCGATTGATCAGAAGTTCCAAGCCAAAGTTGTGGAATGCACAGCAGACGATCAGAAGAAGATTCGCCGGCGTTTAGCCCAACTGATCAGCAAGATCGACCGTGCCGAAAGGACAGTAGCTGTCGAGAATTGAGCCCATCCATCTTCGACTGAAGCCATTTCTTTCTTGCCCATCTAAAGGAACATGTAAATAAAATTAATTAATTAATTTTCTGAACTTTTATTGTAAAGTGGATTGTAGAAAGGTTTCGATTTGAGAATACTTTTGGTTACATTGCATTATGACTGCACAAACGCTTGGACCCATTCGGAAACAGTTGAGGTGGTGTTGGAAAGGACTCCAAGTATGCTGAAATGATCCTCGTCGAACTCTTCTTTAATCACATCCACTTTCCCAATCTTTAGCAGTTCGTTATGGATCTCGGCAGCCTGTTCCAGAAGTCCGGGGGCATCGTGTTTGGCGTTGATTATAGCCAGAGTTCCTTCGAATTTGGCCAATTCTTTCAATTTCACTGAACATTTCTCTGCCGTCTCTTCTGTTAGCCTGATCCCTCGTCCAATGTAGGTCTCTACCAGGGGTCGGATATCAAATATGGGAGCGATTAGGAGTCCGGCATTCATGTTTATTCTCAACTCTTCGACTTCCAAGACCTTCGCAGCCAAATGTCCTCCGGCACTGTGTCCGGAAATGGAGAACTCGGCTGTTGGATGATTGTGAATTATATCCTGTAGAGATTTCAGTTAAACAGGCCTTACGATAAAACGATATTACCTTCACACCACGCCGAACAAGATCAACAACTTCCTCTAATGGGATCTCGGACGCTAAAGTGTATCCAAGAGTAATTACGGTATACCCGTGGACAAGAAAGGTTGGCGGGACTGATGCCGACGACTTCCGACTCCCTTCCTAAACAACTAATTGTACCTTCGAATACTAAAAGTAACCCCATCTTCTGTTCTTCATACTTACTTGCCAGTATCCCCCATGAATAAAGATGTGGATCTTTCTGAACTTCTCCCCATTTTTTGGAAACCAAACATCAAATTGCTGTCGATCATTGGCCGTGGATTGATCACCATATGGAACATCCAATTCGTGTTCGTATGTCGCCAACAGTTCACTCATACATTGCAATTGATGCGAGATGAAATTTTGGATGACATTGTCAGGACTTTGATGGAGTTTGGGATACAACGAACAGGAGAACTTTCGATCCTCTTCCGAATATTCACTAAGAAGAGACATTTCCCTAAAAAGGAAGTTTATTTCGAACCAATAAACTTTGTTATAAAACGGGGGAACCCACTTCGCGTAGGCAAGATAGAAACCATCTGATAAACAAATAAAATTAATTGAGCTTCTTTCTATTCCCCATAATAATACACAATACACAAACCGTTAAATCTACCCCCAAAAACAAAGTCCTTCTTCAATTCTCTTATCAATCCGGAGGAAATTCTTCCTCCTCTTGCTTTCAAATGGCCTCTATTATGCGCAAAGACTATTTTTATTCAAATTCCAACTACTTAAGATGTCTGGAATGTGTCTTGGAGGACTTTATCAGCCTCTTTTTGATGGTGCTGTCCGATGCTTGTCGCCATCCATGCCAATTCTGGACGTCCAACATATTTTAACTATAAGAAATTACATAAAGTAATCCCTGATTTCTTACCTGAAGTCCAAGAGCGTTTTCGAATCTAGGACGAATGAAAGACCAGGCGCCAGCATTTTTGGGTTCCTCTTGGGACCAGATGAAATCTAAAGTATTCACAGATGAACAATGGATCGTACATAAAAGGGAGACCCAAGAAAACGGTGGACTTACTGGAGGCATTTGAATACTTCTTGAGGACTTCTCTAACCTCGCTTACTGGGAATGGACAGAGTCTCTCCAGTCTTACAATCGCTGTATCTTCTAAACCCCTCTTTGTTCTCTCGGTCATCAACAATACGGCGTGTTTACCGGTAACAAATACAACCTGAAATTATATCAGATAAATCCTACTCCTATGTTAATCAAAGTAATATATCTAAAACAAATTCCCTTTACCTTCTTCACCTTCTCCGGTTTCGAATCCACATCATCCAGAACAGGTTTGAAGAAGGTTCCCTCCTCGAAATCAGACAAAGGTGAAGCGGCCATTGGATGACGAAGAAGGACCTTTGGGGATATTATAATAAGAGGCTTCCGGAATGGAGTGAGGCACTAAAATCATGACAATATAAACGAAAAATGTTAGATTACTGTACCTGTCTTCTCAATAAATGGAAGTATTGAGCGCTGGTGGTTGGATTGACAACGTGCATATTCACGTTGTCTCCATCAACGGGTCTCTGGTCCTCTCTGCTATCCGTCAACTGCAAGAATCTCTCCATATGGGATGAACTATGATCGGGACCGGCGCCATCAATTCCATGGGGGAGAACCAAAACTAGACCGGACTGGATCAACCACTTGCCTGGAAGTAGAAATTATTATAAAAACATCTTGACAGTTGTGACTACATTATGATAACAAACTATTCCAGTACATTACAGTGTCACAAGTACTCACTTTCACCCGAAGCGATGAGAGTGTCGATTTGGACTTGAGCAGTATTGTAAAAATCCCCAAACTGAGCTTCCCATATGACTAATCTCCTCGGATTTTCAATTGAGAACCCGTATTCGAACCCAAGGATGGCTTCTTCACTTAATGGCGAGTTCGCGGCTTCGAAGAAACTCTTTTGTCCGTCAGTGATATTGTTCAACGGAATGTATATTTCATCCGTCTCTTGATCAACCAGAACTCCATGGCGATGCGAGAAAGTTGCTCTTCCGACATCCTGCCCGCTGATACGAACATCATAACCCTAAATCGATGACATAATAGTAACACACCCCCACCTGTAACAGCAAGGATCCAAAAGCAAACGCTTCCGCAGTGGCCCAATCAATGTGTTCGCTTTTCTCCAATCGTTGCAATCTCGCATTAATATGAGTCTTTAAGATGTGAGGATGTACCTTCTAAAAGATCAAAAGAACTCTTCAATTTATTTATTGCACTTACAAATCCATCGGGAACATTGACCGACCTTGCTCCGACATACCTCAGGAGATCTGTATTCAGCCCTGTCGAGTATACGGTAACTGCTTTTGGGGCTTGTTGGTATCCAGCCCAATACCCTTGGAGATGATCAGCTCTGTAAAACTCTTTTTATTACTTACTTCAAAGGTATGAATTCAAAAAAACGAAACGCTTACTTTGGTTCTGACCTTCCCGAATCCACCCGAGTCAACGAGTCATTTAGATAGCTCTGGTAATCCCTTTTGACTTTCTCCCCAAATCCAGCGTCAACCACGCCATCCTCAACCAGTTTGCTCGCATAAACATCGGGAATATCTTCCATTGCATCCACTTTTTTATACAACAATGGGTTTGTAAACCTTGGATTGTCAATTTCATTGTGACCGTGTCGTCGGAAACAGTGGAGATTCACAAAAACGTCCTTCCTGAATTCCTAAAGAAGCAATAAAAAATAAAAATGAACGTACCTGTCTATATTTCAGTGCGAGTTCAGCTGCTCTCGAAGCATCCTCAGAAGAACAGGCATTGACATGAATAACTGGACAATCGAGAGCCTTAGCATAGTCAGTGCAGTGCAAACTAGACCTTCCGATGTCCTTTTCGGCAGTGAATGCGACTTGATTATTCGCTACCAAATGAATAGAACCGCCAATTCGGAAATGAGGTACCTGCGCCATTGATAAGGTCTCCCACACAACGCCTTGTCCGCTGAATGCTCCATCTCCATGATAATGAACGCAAAGAATCTCGTCCCCGACTGTTGTCTCTCCATAATCACCAACATGAAGTGTCAACGCTCGTCCGCGACTCTTTCCGACGGCCACTGGACCCGCAACTTCCAAATGAGAAGGGTTCGGGGCAGTACTAACATGGATCTTACCATCCGCCGTTTCCACATCATAATGGCAATCTAAAACATAACAAATGCAAATGCTTCAAAACGCTTACTCAAATGCGACAAAACATCGCCGCTTCCGTCAACGTTATCCGGGAATTCAGGTAATCCGCGAATCTAAAATACAATTTGTAAAGCACATTTGCAATACCTTTCTTAAAACTGTATCTGGCTCCAAGCCAAATAAGACTGTATGCAACGCCATCCGTCCTCTGTGCGCTCCTCCCCAGATCAGCTCTTTGATATTGTATTTGGGGCCATCCTTTAACAGTCGTTCATGAAAGACGACCGCTGCTTCCGCTCCTTCTCCGGAATATCGCTTCAGAGTTGGTATTTTAGCTTCCAAGAATTTTTCGAATGCCTGAAAGCCAACTGATCATAGAATTAGGTACCTAAACTTCAATAACAACAGAAATAACACATACCAACGCTTTCAGCATGGACTCGGCAATCTTTTTCTTCTCATCCCGACTGAATTCAGTTCGTTTTATCTTTTCAAACTCATCCGCAATCCATTTTTGTTCTTTTACACTCTAAAACTACCTTACTAATCTTGGGTGAACGTACATTCAAATGCTTGAACTCTATCGCCAGGTCGTTGCAATAAGTCGTCTCCAGATAACTAATGAATTCATCAAGTCGACCGGAGAAGTCTCCATGAGAAATATTTTGCGCATCCAAAGTCGCAGCAAATTCTCTCAACAACTTCTTGTTTCTGAAAAAATATCGCAAAAAGAAGATTGTTTGACATGACAAAAAACAACTACCGAATTTGATTTTCTTACCCTGAGTTGTCCCACAGCCCAAGTGGATCGAGATTTGCTGCCCTGTAACCGTACTTCTGATAGAGGTCACACAAATCTTTCGGACTTTGAATTGTTTGATCAATCTCTAGAAAAAAGTCAATTAAAAGTGTCATAATGACACATTTTTTAGAACCTACCGATCAAATTATTTTTTCCAGCCGGAGATTTGTCAGAGAAGCCAAATATGGACTGTCGAAAGTGGTAGCTTCTTCGGGATCCGCCGAGCCTGATTGGAGAAAGGCGATGGAAACGATTCATTGGTTGATGGAAGAACAATTTAGGAATGAAGTGTAAGGAGTTTGCTTTTGAATTGTAGAAAATTTACATACAAAAATGTGAGATGTTTTCTGAAGGGTTTGAGTCGCACCTTCTCTCGCGGGAAACAAAAAAAGTTCCATTTTTATCAAAGGAAGGAGAAGTTGATAAGATCTACTATAAGGTCAGAGACCAAACCACTTGAATGTTTCTGCTGATTGATCACGTGGTGGGATGTAATCCTGTTTTTGATACGTGTGCGAGTCTGCAACTTTATTGCATCTGTGAATTCAGAGTTTTCGGATTGGATTCGATTCTCCCAAAGTAACCGAAGTAATCTGATTTGTCTAGTAACTTATTTCCAATTCCCGTCCAATTTTCTTATCACTGTCCTTCACTTGTCCTTTTTTCTGTCATAAAAACAGAGACCGTCTGCATGTTCTTTTGCACTGAGCTCTGCCATTATATACAAGATCTATGTATACAGGATGATTGCGTGATAAGGATGGGTTCCTCTGTTTTTCCGATGACATCAAAATTTTGTTTTGTCCTCGGAATAGCCCTTCCGTTCTCTTCCTTACAGGTTAAAAGGCTATTAGAACGTAATTTCAAGCATGTTCCACGCATTTTTATTATGTTTTAGAAAAAGCATTCCGCATCTTGTTTTATCGACTGAATGTCATCCGAATTTTCATGCATATCTATTGTCTGATTATATCATCATTCGTCATCAATTATTCTTGTCCACCTGACTTTGAAACAATCGAATTAGTCTGAGCTCGCTCCACCCTCTGCCAATGACTTCATCCTGGAATTGAATTTGTTTTGACCTCTAATGGGTGTAAGATCATCAGTTACAGAGCGTTTTGCCATTAATCCCATTAGTCCGAAGAAGGATGTTCTTGTCCTTGCTATTCTTCTCCATGGCCCATTTGACATTTGAATATTCGGAACGAATACAATGTGTGGCTACGTACAATCGGGATAAATAATATAAGTGAATGGAAGTGAGGAGCGTGAAATTCGATTGTCGTAGTGTAATGGTTCGAATGGGAGAGATGAAAAAGGGTAATCCACGCAGTTGTTTCAACGATTTGCGCTTGATTAATTTGTGAATCAACGAAAGACTTGGACTATAGTTTACTAGTTTTACGTTATACCGTTTAATACCTTTACAAACATTGAACGGTCGCACAACCCAATTTGAAGCAAACTTTAAGACCACAAAAATTTTGTTCAGAGAAAAAGAAATGACGCTGCCTTTTTAACACAATATCGCATAATAATAAATAGCAAGACGGAGAATTACAAACACAGCTTGTTACAGTAACCCCAAATGGCCGTCCGTCTTAGCCGGCGCACTGTGCATGCTATTTATGATAAATCGGGGCTGCTGAAACGGCATCCTAGTTTTTCCAGGAATCTGGATTGGCACAAAAAGATGGGACTGAGGATAATAAGTTAGAGGAGATATTTTTATTTTAAATTAGGCTTTGAAGAGCGGGAGATTCCGGGTGGAGAGATCACGTTCGGGACAGGGATGGCTGGCTAGTGGAAGGCTCAACCAAATCGGAGAGGGCGCGGTCCCATTCCTCGTTTGTTCGACCTGAAATGATCTTTTTAGAGAGCCTCTCGTAAAAGGTATGGATGTACAAGGTTTTCACTCACCTCATGTCATCAAGCACAACATAGCCAACGTCTCCATCGGGCTCTCCATATCTTTCCATGTAGTTTCGTACTAAAAAAAGATTATTAAAATGCTGTCAGTATTACTTTCTGAGGAGTGCCATCACTTTAGAGTTTAGGAAGAATTTATTTATTCAGTGGTCTAGCGTAATCCATCTCGTATTACGATTGCTGACTTTGTGTGAAAGAGGATGAATTTGAATGGCGACGGTTACAGACTGATGACTTTCGGAGAATACGGACGAGCCGTCATGCTTGGTTTGAAGGCCATAGAAACTTTACTAATTATTTACAAGGCTTCTATTTTCGAAAGGGCATGAGGGGGGAGGGTAATAAAAACCCGATTACTGTAAGGCCGTTTTGCGTTTGGATCTAAAAACAACACTCTTTCATGATGTTGTGTTTTCTTAATTTAGGGTTTATGTCATGTCTACCATATTGTTATGTTATATCTCTCGCTGGGCCCATAAATATCGCCGCCAAATGGGACCGGAAACTCGGAAATAGTTTTTTGCTCTGATATGGAGAGAAAAGACAATGAGTTTGGAATGTTGCATCGTGGGAATCAACTTTTGGAGCAAGGATTTACCTCATTGCAGCGATTCTACAGTAGACGGAAACTGCCTCGGGTTTGGAAAACGAACGGGGAATAATGTAATATGGAAATGTAGAGATGGGAAAAAAATGACGTTTGGGACCAGTAGGAGTGGAGTATTGACTTACACATCTTGAGAGCGGTCAAATCATTTGTTGATTCCAAAATTGGACCCGCTTGGCCAAGCTGGGCGAGAATGGCCAAAAAGAGGAAGATAGCAACCTTAAGTAGCGCGTCGGTTCTCATGTCTGTCTCTGATGATGGCGCCAAGTACCCTACAACATGTGTCGTATTACAATAAGGGATTAGACAGAATTCGCGATAAAATAAGGAAGTCGGTAAAACACATGGCAATATTTAATTACAGTATGCATGAAGGTTAAAAAGATATAATGGAAGTTAGCAAAGCACGGAGATGCTTTCTTCAGAAGACCTCCTCCTATGTCAAATAAGAATTCTAATACCTACAAATTCATATATGCGAATGCCTTGCGGTAAAATGACGAAAAAAATGTTTTCCGAACACAAGAAAAGGGGCGGAGTCTGCCGGGCAGAGGGATACGAAGTTGAAGCGAACCAAAAACAAACAAAATTTGTCCGAAATTGGAATTAATCTCTATTTTTTGAGGCTATATATTTACTAAACTGATATAAATTGTACTGCTTCCAAGGCGGAGGCCTCGTTTTATAGTGAAATCCGATAATTTGAATAAGTCCCGCCCACAATGAACAAACAAATCGCGTAAAAAGGTCGACTTTGTGCATGGTACTGTAGTCTATGTATCAGCGCAAAAATCTTAAACACGATGTAAGTGTTGAATTAGAGGTGAGAAGTCTGTTTGATGATTTGCAAGGAAAAGGAAGGGATCTGAAGGGTCGAATAATACTCGGAGGTCTTCAGAAATTACAAGGGCAAAAGACAGTACACAACAAAGTTCGCACTTGTACCCAAAGCGTAAATGAACCTACAAAAATCAAGTAACATATTGGAGAATACTTTGTGTCACGTGCTCTTACTTTACATTAACATTTCTCATGCTGAAAAGGCCGCCATTATAAACGAACGCTTAGACGTCACGTTCTACAAAATGTTCTGCTGTAACAACCTCAGTTTTATATTGCGATTGCAGTAGAATAAAGATGGCGATGCCTTATAAAAATAAGCTCTGCCCGGGACCAATGTATGCAGGCATTCGGTCTCAAAATATCCAAGTAGATGATCGATATCGCCCCAAGGTAAACACGAAGCTGATATGAGAAGACGAGGGTGGACGGAATCCCAAATTGGTTCGAAGATATAAAATTTAAAAGTGAAGCCATTCCGTTCCTTTGCGCCCTTTGTTTGCCCAAAACCATCACTGTAAATTCTGAATATCTGAAACGTCGAAAAAACCGACGTTATCGAAAAAGATGACAAGAAGAGGTATCTTTCAATAACGTCGTATTTGCTTACCATTCCGGGCCGAATATCATTCTCGTACCTGGTCTTGACTTAAGGTCATAGGCGTAACCTAAACCCACAGGCTAATTCAGGAAATGCGTCAAAGAAATGCAGATACCGCTGGATTACGCAATTCAATGTTATTGTTTGTTTGGCCAGGTTTGAATATTATGCTTGAGAATTAATGATTACGGTATTATACCATTCATACGGGTTTATTCTGACCAAGATACAACTTTACAGCTGGGTTTTAATTAGTCATTATCTACATGCGCCCTGAAACCAGACTGACATTTGCAGGACAGCTGGAGTGTATGGATTGCATCTTTTGGGATTTCCATTTGAATGGCCTTCTCAGACAGTTATAAAAGTTAAAACTTAAAACGTTGACAAAAGACCAGTTATTGTGATGATGGAAGTAGTGTGGGCCCTTGGAAATGTGTCAGCAAACAACCTACAATTAAACACAAACGGCCATTACAGCGTTGTCTACGAAGACATACAGAAGGGAACAAAGAAATGGACATTCTACTCGGTATTCGAACCGTTACTCCGCGGAACGAACGTTAAGGGCAAAGCGGTCGTCTTCTTACGGATTAAGGGCCACACTTTGCTCTTGATGAGTTTTTTAATAGCTAAGTGTTGAGCTGAAACTGACGGGGGGAATACTTAATGTAAGGGTTACAATTCGCACTTGGTATTGGTGAATAAACAACTTCGCAAAAATAAGAATTTCACGTACACCAAAAATAAATGGCGAAAGTCGAGGAACGGCTGAGAAGCAATTCCCTGAGGCATAAATGTCAGGTATGTTGCCTTTTCTTGATGTGGAATATGTCAACGTAACACGTGGTACAGCTAAAGACGTAGTTTTACGTTTTGTACGATAGCATTTTGATTATGTTCAATTAATATCGTGCGTACATTCGTATAGTTTAGGCGCATCAAGGAGCAAATGTAATGTTATAATCGAATTACCGATTGTATCAAGATGTCTTAGGGTTATACCGATAAATGGTGTAGGATTTTGGTGGAGGACTTTTAATTCAACAATTTTTTTGTTTAATTATGGCCAAGGTTTTGTTTTGATACAATGTAAAATGCACTCTAGAATTACTGTAGAAGCCCGTCATAGCTTACGCATGCGTTCAAGAATACGAAGAACACTCCACTCAGACTCTGATTGTCTAAATGTTTACAAGAGTAACGCAGTAATGATGTAAGCCATGCTACTTTCCCTCCCTTTCATTTTCTGCATATTGATAGAAGGAATTGCGGAAAAAGTGTAGGAGATTCCGGCTAGCCCGCCATAAACGCCGGATGATTAAATTCGCCGAAATATATTTTTATTAAAAGTCTGATTAAGGATGTTTAAAAGGAAGGGACTTGATGCTCATCAATTATGCAGAGTGAGGCTGCTAGTATTCAGAAATCGCTCCAAATTAAATTACACCGATTATGGACGTCTCAGCTGTCGTCATGTGATTATGATTTGGAGTATGAATAGCAACAATGTCATCTTATTTGTGGAATGACCGTAGTAGTTATTCGCAACTGGCAAAAGTTACTTCCTGAAATCATAATGAGCTCATTAGTAATTAGTCTGCCTTAATGTTGCGTAATTGCCGAAATTTCTATTGATTGGCTGCCTTAATTATTAATAATCTTGGCCAATTATGAATTTTAAAATTCGCTTTGGAAGTTATGTTGAGATAAAGTGCTTAATTGTCTAAACTGTAATTTTATTGTTGCAAATGCATAAAAAAAGAAAGTTTTCTGATGTAAAGCCAAGGTTAGGGATGTGGTCTTCTTGTAAATCAGAGAGAGAGACGTAGAATTTTGGCTCCTAGAAAGCAATGTATGTTGTCGTGAACTTTTACAGTAACCATAACAAAAAATCAGTTGGACCGAAGACGTCAATAAAATGATGACATATAATATAACAGACGCTTTGGTCTCGTTTCTGATTGTTGCATGTTACTTCCTGAGTTGTCATTGTCACATTTGTGTTTATATTTTTCTGACGTTCTCTTCCTGAAGCCCTGAGGCAAGAGGGGAGCATTACGCGTAATGTTATCCGCCAAAATCTTTTTTTCGATTTAAGAATTCCAAAAATTTTTGCACTTCCAATTCAACTATTCTAAAAATCCGATGAAATTCGACCTCCCATTAGAGTTTTAACGTCGTCCAATTAAAAAATAAGGTTTATTGACCACAAATCTCGCAAGGAAAGACATCCGACTCTGCATACTACAAGGTGCGGGCTCAAATGTTCCGACATTTCACGACAAAATGTGTAATCGGACGTCCGGAAGACGCGGTGATGTCGAGTGAAGAAGAACAAACACTGCATAGAAATGATGCCATCATTTCACGTGTTTACGTAAAGCACAAGCGCGCAGTTGCAAATTACCGGTAATCATTACGGATTCCCAAAATCTTTTCTGATTCTGGGCACGTGCAAAGAAAAGGGCTTTAAAATGTTGTCATAACAAAGAACGTACCGCGAAAAGGGCAGAAAATAATTTATTCATTTACATTATCGAAATGTCTAGTTACAAGCCAATGATAGAGGCCAAACACGGGGATACCAACAGCGCAGATGAAGAATAAGATCATAAACACGATTAGGAATACTCTTTCCATTACTTCGGCCATCCAATCGTACTCGATTTCGGCCAGAGTCCGATGATTTGGTTGGCTAAGGAAGTCTGCAAGTGGTTCAAATTAAGATAGATTTTGATGATTGCAATGACTGATTTCAAGTAATTTGGGTTTCCCTAAACCGTCCCGTTTTTGGGCTACGTTTTACGACTGCTTGGGCAACGGTCGTACAAGGTCTTCCTTGCGTTCGGTAAGGGAGACCCAGCCTAGTCAGCCTGAGACTAAACTGAGGCTCAGCCTAATTGTAAGCTTTAGGGTAGACTGAAATCCTACAGAACGGCCTACCGAAGTGCAGCCTTAGTTTGTCGTCTTTTACCACTCACTTTCCTCTTCCTTTGAAGCCATCTTTTCGATCCGGCTTTTTCGTTTAGGTTTAATGCCGGAGGGCAAAAACTGATGGGATTCATTGATCTTATTGAACTCTGGATTATTCGTACTCCCATAAGGTGAATTGAAGTCATCTTCGGGGTCTTCTGAAATTTCTGTTTCATTGTCGGTACGTTATTCCTCATCTCCCATTGCTTTATGATTGAAATTACCTTGCAATATCATCGCATCGACTCCCATTTGATCCTGAGAACTCAACTTCTTGTAAACAGCTACCCTATTTAGCCCGGACATGGCTGACGCGCTTTCGGTGAGTGGCGGAATCAACGCTGTACTCGCGGCTGATGTTGTTGCTGTGCTTCCAATACTATTCGAAATTTTTTGCCACGATCTCATCCAAATATTCCCTCGGAATTTGTATTTGTCTTGCTTAAACTTATCTATCATTGTTTTCTTTTCTAATTTACCGTCTCTTTGATGGCATATGCTTGTCGCATCATGAGTGGGACTTCAATTAGAAGTAATGTCCCTATTTTCTTGGCCCATTTCATTGTGTCGGGATCCGGTCTCTTGCCCAAAGTCCCCTTTTTCTGGATCGAAATGACGACGGCAGATGCCCATGTTCCAAGCGAGATTAAAAACATCATCGAGGTGTAAAACCAGCCTATAAAGTGATGGCTTAAACTTTTAGTCAGTCAAACCGTCAGAACTATAGATAGATTTGTAAGTTCCCTTACCTATCAAAGGGACGAATGATGAAGTAGAAGGCATTTGATCGGACACCATGAAGATCAAAATGGACATTGAGAGGAGCTAAATAAATTATGGGAAAATTTAGTAAACTAAATAAATATTTCCAACCCATGCAAATATCGGCTATCACTGCATCTGACAGAATAATTTGCACCGGATGTTTTCAAAAACATAAGTGGAAAAGAACCGCAAAACCTACCGTAGTTATCCCCAAAGTAATCTTCTCTTCTCTGATTTGATTCACAGTAGCTGAGCTGAAGAAGCCAATGATGGCGATGAAAGTGATGATGGCTGTGGGGATCATCAAATTGGTTATGTAATACAACGGCTTCCTTTGAATGACCATCTCGAATTCGAGAAGAGTATAGTTGTTGGCACAGCATTTGTACTTCTTTACAATTCGATGGACCGAGGTCTGAATGATGTTCCATCCCTCATTTTCGATACAGTTATCGACGGCAATTGCTCCATCAGTGCTGTTGTTGGGATAGTAATCGATTCCTTGATTGTCATGCGTCCAACTTCCAAATGTCATAATGCATGTCTAAATGGAGTGATCTACATTAAATGCCAAAGTTTCACAAGGGATTTAATTGCCCAAGAACAATGAGCATATTTTGATTGACCTCAGAATGGAATACAGTTATTTATAAGATCAAATGTGACGTACTTGAGCGTCGAATGGGAATAGTTTCAGATCCAGAGTGCAACTGAACTTGTAGAGAGCTGGGTATAAGAATTCAATTTGAGCAGTCCTCCTCTCTGGCCGTGTAGATACCTTGATGTTGGTGAGTCTTCTGCTCTCGCTGTCGCTCATTGTTAGCCTTGAATTGATAATTGGAATAATCATTAATCTTTGCTGTGTATGACTCACGAATTATAAAGAGTAGTATCTGGAATCCACAAGGAACTGACTGGTAATACAATGTTTGTTATGTTTTCGAATCTTGATGGGTCCCAGTAAAGAAAATCATCTTCCCAGCTCTGAACCCACGTTATATTTCAAACAAATAGTTTGGCGACTTACCTCGATGATCCATGAATTTAGAATTATATACTGTTGGGGTTCATTCTAAAACAATATAAAAGTATTTTACAGTATTCCTTCTACCTTACCACTTCCACAATTTGGTACAAAGCAATTTGAAAGAGGACTTCAACTGTATCCGTGGATGTTTTCCTCGGCAATATTCGATCATTGTAATGCTTCATTAAATGCCTTTCCAGCCGGTAATGAGCAGGAGGATTGAAATCGTCATCGTTGTCTGTAGGGACTAAAATTTTTATTTTTTTACCTTCTACTGATCCCAATACAAGTAAAATAACTTTCAAATTCACTTGCCATCTTGTCGTGCAGTTGTTGAGGAGGCCAAAAATACGATGAGAAAGAGCATTGGGATCAGACCAAGTGCACTTTCATTTCTAAAATAAAGTTTCGGAACTATTATAAAATGAACCATGTCCGCATATAAGGCTTTTTTGCTTTTTAAATCCCAACAGACACTGTATACATATAATATCGCGCTTTATCATATTAGGAGCGAAACAAGGCTTGTAAAATATATTTTGGCTTGGATATGTCAGTACTAAGATCTTGACGTAATCTTGCAAGACCAGGTCAAGTTGTAAAACGGAAAAAATGCTTAAAAGCCCCTGCGAAAGAAGCTTGAAACATTGAGAGAATAAGTGGTAATCTGGAAGAGATCTTTAAGGCTAAGATGGGAAGTGTCCTCAGTTAAAGTAAACTAGCTTTCTTACTGTAATCCAGACTGATCAAAAGGCATTAGAGCCATCTATCACCCATCTTAACACACTCATATGGCATGTCCCGAACGCCTTTGGCACAATTACGTAAAAGTCGTCAAATAAAACTTGTAAACTTCCATTCATCAAACCCGCAAGCCCTCACATCAACTCAACGCATAAAAAAAGCCTGCGAACCCTGGCTAGTGCTCCAAATTCCGGGCTTGAGGAATGTCCTCGGACGTTCCGGGAACTCGCTGAAACATTCTCCAATGAATTTTAAAGGGTCCGGCTCATTTGCCCGTATTAGGGAGAGCCGGAAAACGCCTTCGGAACGATATGAAAAACAAGTATACATAATAACCCGAGCCGGTCCATTACCAATATTATCCTTCCTGTTTACGCATTCTCCGGAAATGTGGGTTAATTCGGCCAAACCTGATCATGGAGTGGTCGGTTCAGCACCTGGCTATGAGATTATTTCTTCAATTGGTATGACATTTACTGTGGTTTCCAGCTGTTTATTTGCAATTGGGAAAGTCTTACATCCTGTGACGAACAAAATTTGAAATTGATGAAATCTTTGCAAAATAGTGATTTCTACACTAAAACACAGCATTTCTGGTATAATTTATAGATTTTCTTTCCTCTTTCAGCACGAATAAAGCCGTTATGGCCATAATTAACATTTATTTCCAAAAACGAAAAACTTTTTGTAAAAGAATATCAGACTCAATGATCTGAATAAAAGTAAAGTTAATTTTAGTAAAAGGTGTAGATGACGATCGCAGCAATCACCATTTTACGGCTGTTACTGTAGAAAGTCACCCGAATTTCATCTTGCCGAATTTCGATCAATTAATTAATCAGATTAATTAAGAGCTGTAAACATCGGCGTCGAACTCGCGTGTGTTTGATTGGAAGGAAAACGCGTTACCAGCTGCACTATTTGTCTCTTCGTGATATTCCGAAAAATTCAGAGTTCTGCTTACTTTCGAATCTATTGTTTCCGATGAAATTGAAATATTTTATTCTTGATTCGATCGTGTGGAAATGTAAATGTAACCGCAATAAAGAGCTACATCCCTCGGTTGGCCTTATCACCACCAACATCGAGGGGAAAAGATACGATGGTCACAGTCGAATTGACTGAAACTTGTCCCGTTTTATCGTATGTTCGCCTCCGTATATTAATTGGATGAAAATGCGACTGGTCTAAAGGAATCGGGAGATTGGGCTTCCGAATTCGAACTGGACTGATCCATATGAGTTGGCGAGGCCAGTCGTTGACTAAAAAAAACTTTTTTTGATTGCTGAAATCTTCTTTATAAAGGCATGATTAAATCTGCTTACCGTAGGGCCTCTGTGAATACGGTATCCCTAGCGGGACTCTGGCTTCCAGATTTCTCGTTTTGTTGGAGCTCCAGACATTTTTGAATGGCTCCAAACGCCTCACTTAGGCGATTCAGTCGATCAACAGCGCTTATTCCATCAACCGATCCCTGTTCTTCCACCATTTCGTCAAGCAAATGTTCAACCGAAGGAGTCAGAGCCTTGGGATTGCATAATTTCAACAATTGCATACTTCGTTGGCATTTCTGAGTCAATTCATCAACGGTTCTGACCAAGTTGGACTGAAACAAGACGAATTATGAGCAGAGCAGGTGACTTACATTAGATCCGGAGAGACTGAAATCATCAGGCTCCTCTCCAACATGACTCAAATCATCATGAGATTTATTTGAGCGTTCATCGCCGAACGGCCGAACCAATCGACGAAATCCACCGGCAGTTGGCTGATTACAGGACAAGGAACGGTTGGAAAAGAAGTTGTCGCTACTGAAAACAACATTACAATAGGCATTTCACCCTCAAATAAACAACTACAGCAAGTTCACCGCAGCCAAAGAAACCGACAAAGGCCCAAATCAACTCACAAAACTACAGTCCTCGCGATGACATGCATCGTCCTTACAACTTATTTTTACAACTAACAAGAGTAGAAACTAAGACCACGATACAATAGCCATTTTACTACATCTATCTTACTCTTCCCGTCTTAACTGATCCCTTCTTGAGGCATGACCGCCAGTGGATAAGTGTAACAAACTGTTAAGATGTTAGTAATGGATCTCTTTTCTTACCGCTGTCTTAATTGTTGCATCTTCTTGGCTTCAGCGGCTGATTTTCGGGGATCATATTCTTTGCGACGAAGCCAGGCGACCATTTCAGGGGAATCCTTGGAAGTCTAAAGTAATATTAGAGATATTAACTGTTAAAAATAGGAGTAAAAAATTGTAGACAGGAGTAAAATGACTGAAAGGGGTCTCACTTTCTTCACAGGAGCCACGCCAGCCTTAAATGGAGGTTTCTGATGCATGGTTTGGGAAGTAGCGGGTCTCATTCCACCCAGAGTTGGCTGCTGAACTCCTGATCTCATGGAGAAACGGCCACCATCATTGCGGCTAAAACACATTGAATTACAATATGCACTCATAACGGACAACTCAATACATTTACAACCAAAGTTACGCCACAAAACAACCAGATGATCATGTCTAATATAAAAAAATACAACGGAAGAGTGCCCGGTGTATATGTGGTGAAGTGTTATATATCAAACATAAACATTGTTATCACAACTAAGATACGACTACGACTACAATCACAACTGTCAAACCCAGTAAAAGAAGTAAGTCGCTCACGTTTCGCTGTGACATCTCGCAGATCTGTGAAAAAGAAAATCAGTGATTAGAAAAAAGTAGTACAAGTTTACAAGAAATGTCGTAAAAGGCACTCTGAAGCCAGGATTAATGGCCTAACCTAATTAGTCGATTAGATCAAAGTAAGCAAAACTTTTCCTGCCCTACTTCTAATATTGATTACTGCTCCATAATCTCTCTTCAACGTACCGAAAACCAGCACTGCTATTGGAGATCCCAGCGCGCGATGTTGTCTGTTGTTGTTGGCAAACCTTGACTGGAGATGGGGGATTCAATCGCGAATTCTTGGACTGATCCACCATTGAGCGGACTTTCGGTGCTGGCAGGGAAGTCCTCGGGGAGGGGGGCTGCTGGCTTTGCTGATTTTGAGTCCTCAGATCCCTCAAATCTTTCATCAAATGCCGTTTCATGGGGAACGGTTGCGATGGTTTCTGATGATCGGAAGATCTTCCCGAAGACACTGTCGATGATGTGGCTGTCTCTGTTCTCGGGGTATACATTCGAGTAGAGGAGGGCTGAGAATACGTGGGCCTACTGGACGAACCGTCGGTTTCCGTGGAATCGGCGGAGCTGGAGGAGGAGCTGGAGTACTTTCTTTGACGACGATTAGCCTTGGTGTCTTTGTTTTCTAAGAATTCATGTTATATACTTGGTATTACTCTTACCAATGACATAAGTCCCAGCCTCACTGAGGGTATCGGTCTCACTCTTGATGCTCAATGCCATCATCGCGGTTGTCGCCGATTCCTCGCCCTTAGGAAATCCTTGGATCATCTTTGAGAACAGATAATGTTTTGTGTCATTGCCTGCGGCTGCTGGCAGTGATGGCTTGGATGGCGGTATAGAGCGGCGGAATTGCCTTTTCTGTTGTTCTTGCGACGATAAAACTGGAGGTTTGGGACGTTTTGGTTTCTCGTTTGAGTCATCAAAATTGACGGTAAAGGCCGTCGATTGGACTGCGGCAGCTGCTGGAAATAGCACGAATTGGGATAGAATTAGGATTGTCATATGCCAAATTTTGTACAGTCATATCATATATTATTAAAGGCAAGGTCTCCAACTTACCCTTAACATTGATCTTCTCCTTCTCTTCGGGAGAAAACGGACGACTCAGGTCAATGTCCATCCTGATCGACTTCATCACGGGTTTGGGGTCCGCCTCTTGGGAGCACGGTGCGGCCACTGACTCCGTCTTCTGTGAGGCCTTGACTTCTGAATGCGTGGAAGTTGTGGGACTCTGCAGTTTCTCATCGGACCGAGAGTTTTGTCTCGAATTGGATCTAAATCCACATCAATATATTCTGATTGTACCTACGCTCTGGTTGGAGTCCGTTCATCTTGTTTATTGCCCTCAGGGCTCGACTCCTCACCCCACCAAGATGGTGATCCATAAAGTTGAGGTTTCTGGAAGGCCGTTCTCAGATTATTTGGCCTCGCATGTTCACTCGGTCCTTCTCCAGCTTGAGAGACAAACCCAGATGTGGTTGATGAAGAAGTGGTGCTATACCGAGCAGAATTATCCATGGCATGATTGGATGAAGCGGTGGGTGGGGTGATGTTATGGTGCTGAGATTTCTGAGGTACTGGAGACATAGAATCATCTGTTTTGGCTCCATCGACATAGTTCTGAACATAATGTCGACTGTTGCTGCTGTTTGTGGACTCTGTGGAGAGTCGAGATTCATGATGTCTTTGGAAATATTGCGTGGGACTTTCCTAAACAACAGATAAGAATATGAAATGTTTACTTACTCTTTCTCCACAAATGCTGACAGACGAACTTGGAGGAACTTCAACTCGATACCCTTGACTGGAACTCGGAGGATGGCCAAAACTCTGCGAGAAGTTACCCATGGAGCCTTGTTGATTGTACGTTGGCGGGAAATAATAAGGCTGGTTTTGGACTGTAGGCGAGGGCATTGGTGGAGCACTCATCATGTAGCCAGCTGGAGGATGATGAGGGTAGTAAACAGGCTGGGAACTCTGAGGAGGGGCGTTGTAAAAGACGGGATAGTAAGCAACATGAGGCTGAGGAGCAGTGGGGACAAAGTAATGTTGTCCGGTTTGAGGGTCTACCAACATCTTGCCGGGTTGAGGTGCTTGGCTAGGCATGGCATAAGCTGGCTGGGGAGGACCAAAATCTCTTCGACTGACTGCCGGAGACGCGAGGACTGACCCATAGACTCGCTGGTCGGACTGAAATAAGTTTGATAAGGAAGTTAATTATCAAAGGGGTATTTAGCTTCAAAACAAGCACTCACAGTATCATGACTGTGCTGATTATGTTCCATGTTGAGCGAATCGTTTGAACTCATGACACGTGAACCAAAGGCATCTGAAAAAACGACCTCAGTCAGTTCCAAGTTCCCATCCCCTGCTAGGATTTTAATTAATTTGAAAGGACGGCCGATATACGGTAACGAACGCCGAGGTCAAATGAAATATCCCCGCTAATTGATCGTTCCATTAAGCGAAGTCTTCAAGCCTGATTTACGCTTTTTTGGCGGTCCAGAGCCGGCGACTCCTATTTTACGATGGGAGCGCCGTCAACGTCGTCGCAGCGTAGATTCAGATTTATTTAATAATAGGTCAGCAGGGAGAGAGAGAGAAGGAAAAAACAAGGTCGTTTTACTATGTTCGCTGGAAATGGAGCCGTTCTTTTTTGTAATTACACGCACTGTGCTCGAGCCTTGTAATGAGTAGTCGTAAATTGAAGGAATCTTACGCGATGCTGGGAACTTTTAAAGCCTAAAGCTATACTCTCAAAAACATATGCCATAGGTCATACGGTGGATCGCACTGGCAGTAAAACTTGTTTAAAAACCGATAAAACGCTACGAAAACCCGGTTGCGACTCGCGATCCGAACACACGTGACATCTGTCATCTTGATTTATCGTCATCTTGTTTGACACATTTACCCACCGCCTACTGTAACACATCCATATTCAAATTGCTTACATTTTGAGGTGACCAGCGACAACGGCGACTTCCAATTGTTTGACAAGTCCTCGGTGGGATTAAGGGCGAATTGAGAGCGCGAGATCTGCAAAACAGATGAAGAGATTTAGGCGATGGAAACAGCGATTAAACAATTCTTATGGAAAAACGTTGGAGCGGCAACAACACAAAGAGAAAGACCTCAGGGCATTAAAGAGATCCGGCGAGCCGAACCGGTTCGGTCGGCGACAAACAAACAGGACAACATGGACAGCATGTTTGTCTTATTACTGACCAATGTTTACATTCGATTCGCCGGATCTTTTATCGGTTCATCACATGGTTCAAGGGGTTTTCAAGGCGATGATCGATTTGTCCGGAGGCGAGAAGCAACGCAAACAGTCCGTCACGTAATTTTACTCTCTCCAGCAGATCGTCGCATTAGACGGAGAGCAGAGGGAAAGGCTATGACCGAAAACACTTTTTATTGCGCTCTTCTGTACGCGAAATGAAGGAGATATCGATTTTCGGTTCCTTAAGATTACAATACTGTTTAGGAGGCCGTAAAAGTAATACTAAGGAAGGAAATCTAATAAGAAGGACGAAGATGCCTATGGGAAAGGAAGATAAAAAAGAAATCATCCAGAAATTCGTCACTGTTTACGCAACGATGAATGTAGACGATGCAGATTCAGATGATATTTGAGGGAAAAACTTTGGAATCATAGTTATTTTGAAATAACAAATACTGTGGAAGACCAGGATTGCTCAACAAACGTAGATTCAACGGTTTGAAGTTTCGAAATCTTCAAAAAGCTTGTCTGAAACACCTATACCAACATATAAATAATAGGGCGATTATTCGCCTCCCCCGACCTCATCAAATCTCCAGCTTGGCCAGACACATGGCCAAGTCAAAAGTTTGGGAAGGACTTATCAGAGTGACGTATCTTCTTTGTTTTGAGCTTTTCATAAATAGGAAAAAAGAGCGGAAGAAACAAAAAATGTGGACGCAATAATTGTCGATTTTCTATAAATTCCCAGGGCCTGAGGGCTTTTACGGAGAATAAAAGTCGAAATTAAAAAGTTTCTGCAAAGCAGGTGGGAACAAAAAGGAACGGAGAGATTCTAATTGGCAGAGATTCTGGAAGACAAGTACTACTATTTACTTTGGGTTACGTGTTAACGATTATATCGTTAAGCTGGCCTACCTCAAACTGAAACATTGTTAAAAACCCTTTTTTTCGTTTGCAAACCAAACAATTTAGAAAGTCAAGAAACCTGTATTCTAGATGTATGAAAGGAAAACAATTTATAAAAACAATCAAAAGTGTCTGAAGATCAGGAGGAGACCAAATTCGAGGAATATTATTCATTGCAAACCAAGTTCTCAGACCTCTCTGAAAACTTTGATCTTATTCATATGGGAATAAAAACAGAACCAGAGTTTTGCTGGTTAGTAAGTATATAGTATAAGACAAGTCGTCGTCATAAAAGAAAAGGCATTATATCTGACATTTATGGCCCGATATTTTTTCCAAACCCCCCGAAAACGGAAGAGGAACAGGTGGAAGAAGAAATGACCCGGTCTAGCCGGACACTCCCAAGAATCCAATCAAATATGGATCTGAAGAAGAATCCGTGGGAATAATGAGTCATTAATTGTGATAAGAAAGGCCCTCAAATTGAAGAACACGAGTAAGTACTGAGGAAAAGAGACCCGAAGGGAGCCGGCCGTGTCTTCGCCCCACAATCGCCTTCAGCTTCGGGAAAAAGACCCGAGGGAAGAGAGTGCGCCGGAAGCGAGACGACAGAGGGGAAAGGGAAAAAGTCGCGCTTTGAACCCTTTTTTCATGGATTTTGCGGCGAGATACCCCAGATCTCCGAACGGAGGGGTCATTGAAGGGCGAGGGAGACCATGACTTGTGCGCTCTGAACCCTTCTTTGATGTGGAAGAGCGGGCGGCGAGTCTTTGGACATTTAAACCGCAATGTCCGAGAGTTTGTGGACATTACTCATTAAGAGGCTCCCTTTTTGTCGTCTTTTTTGCAGGTTTTAGCGTCTTCTGATCAGCGTCTGTAAATGATCGTCGAAGATACCATAATTTATGGGTTTACTACCAAAACGACCTTCATATAAATCATCCTGTGGCGTAACCATGGCGATTTAGGTTGCGGATGATAAAACAAAAGAGTTTGGGAAAGCCGACGATCAGCAGACAGCGAAAGACGGCGGAAAGACGTGGCATCAGAAGGATACCCTGTTTACATTTAGCGATGCCAACGCCAATTAATACATTTCTAATGTGAAATGGGAAAAGTGATCGATTTGTCCCGAAATTGATTGGAAAAGCAAAGATTTGGTTTTATAACGGTTGAATGCACCCTTAAAGCAAATTCAATCGGACAATAAAAAAGTCTTTGTGTCCAGCGATCGCTTTAAAACTTTGCACGGTGCAAAAAAAAGAAATCAAAATGGAATATATTGGGTCGAAAGTCGGGTTGAAATGTGGCTGGTTTTCGCTGGGATTGAGGTTGTAACTGCTATCGATGAATGGAAATAAGAAGAGGAAGAGTTGTTTGCTTTTAAGGAGTAGCAAGGATAGGTCAATGTTTACAGAACAAAATTAGCTAAAAGAGGTATGAATAAGATAAGATCTAAAATATATTCAAAAAAATTATTTTATATCGACTATGAAACTTTCTCACTTGCCAACTCTCATGACATACGAACCACGTCTCTACTTACCGTATACCCGTTCATGCCGCTTGGTACATATCACATCTAACAAGTCACCGCTAATGCAACAATCAGATGCCCTTTCTCTCAAAATTTATTAGTCTCTCGAACCTAAACTAATTGCCTGTAATAATCATAAAATAGATGGGTGAAATCAATACTTGACTCGGGTGCGCAGTAAAGTGCGATCAGGTAAAGCAAACACACCTGAGGGGACTCGCGGAAAACCCCCCAAGATTTATGAGTTTTAAAAAAGTTGAAGACAAAAAACATCTCAATCAAACAATGTGGTGGATGATAAGAGAAATGCTTCTAACGGCTTCTAAGGTACTGTAAACAACGTGTGATCCAACGGGGAATGTATGAATAGCCTCGGGAAATCAAGGCTAGGGACGGTGAGAATGAATTGGACCGGGGACGGAATATAATAGGATTAGGAAGGGCTTAGCGACCTTCTGGATGCTCTGTTAGATTGGCGGGGTTGACTTTTATTGTCAACGATTGTGAAGTTTATATTATCATGAAATTGAAAGAAACTGGCAAAAACACGAGGAGAGAGAAGGTTATGATATACTAAACGTATTAAAGTTTAAAAGACTCAAGAGTGTGACGTAGCAGATTATTTTTATGTAATATCTTTATAATGACGTCTTTTGAGCTCAAAGTTCAAGTTTCTTTTGATTCAACGATCCAATGAATCACTGGTTATGAGATATAGACCGAGCGCACGCCAACGCAAGCACAATCATGTAGAAAATAAACTTCGGAAAGTAAATAGGAAGTCAATGCGAGGTGTAATACAAAGACTATCACTCAAATTTAAAGTTGGTTTAATATTTTTGTGTAAGAAATAAAAAATATGACAGAATAGACAAATAAATCGTCATGTTACGTCATGAAGACCTGCTTACCATTTGGTCCATAAATGGCATTCTTTGCTGGAATTGCGTGGAAATCATGACATAAATTAATTTTGTAGCAAATCAAGAGACCGTTGGGCGAAAACAGCGCCCTCGATCATATCAGTAGCGAGAATGAGAAGGGAATTACCGATTGACAGCCAGAGGGACGCCGATTGTGCGAAAAAGTCAAGTGATTCGGTTAATTTATTATGGAGATCTGGGGGTGACCGTTTTCCAATTCCCTTCTGCTCGCATAAAAACTGATTACAAACATAGTTGGGGAGCAGTTTTACGGCTTTGAAATTGTGATAAGGATTGAGGTTGTAAATAAGGTTGAGCCAAGAGAGGATTGTAAAATTTCTGCTAATTTTAGAACAATTGCATTTCCATATATGATGGTTTTATAAGTCATAAAACTTAAGAGACCATATAACACCTTTCACTTCTATAGAAATCTATAGATTGAAATTATACATTTTGTGTAATTAATTAGACAGTAACTTGTAACTGTCACATGAAGTTTTGTTCGAATCAAATTAAGTGTAAATCACACCTACTTCAAACATTGACTAATCTGATTAGACAGAATATTAGCTCTTATAATTAAAGTTTTCAATGAGGAAATAAGTGGAATAAATGAGTAGAAAGGGTTTCTTCAAGTTGAATATATAACACTTGACAGCACATTGACTGAAAAACACTCACCCTTCGACTCTCGGGTCGTATAGGCAACGGGAGTCGAGGCACAACACGACGGGATGCCAGAGGAGAGCCGTGAATCGGAGGCCGAGGAGGCACTTCCGTCCATCGCCCGCGGCACTCCGGAGAATCCAAGTTGTCGAATTGGGGAGAAATCGAACGCCCAGACATCTCTTATATACGGTTACAGTAACCGTTCGAATGTCCGAATACAACGGAAGCAACAGTAGATGACTTTGGTGGTGACCAGCCGGTTCCGACGCGCTACTAGTACTCACTTACTCCGACCACAAACTCGCGGCCGTCGGCAAAGTTTTTGGCCGCGGTTTTGTCGGCATTCAAACAAATATTTTAAAAGAATTTTTTGTGCTCAGGTGCACTCGGTCCGCGTCCCTTCCTGATGATCCCCTCAGGCTGTTTTTCTCTAGTCTAGAATTTCACTCAAACTCGGACAAGATGATTATGGGGAATTCGAATAAAATTTATTCAATTTCAATCAGGAATAAGATGCTTCGTCTTGATGAGTTCTTGCTCCTTGGGGAAGGTCCAGTTCTGAAATGACATATGGGATTAGATCCGACAACCGTTTGGATATAAAATTTCGACCAATAAATTTCAGGAAATTTACCTCGCAGTAATGCCGGCCATATTCGGTATGAAATTTGAAGGGCTGAGTCAATGTAATGGGCCTATCCCTTCTCACTTCATCCAATTTCAATTCAAAATCTCTGTGCAGTCTTCTGAAATCAGGGACAGACTTTGATCTGACCCTATCGATGAACTCTTTTCGTATGAAACATTTCGGAATATGTCTTAATCTGTGTTGGACCTTCCATTTCATCGAATGTTCGGCCATTTTCCCGGGTTCATGAGCTCTGGCCAAGTTGAGAATGGCCCTTTGGATGGTCTTTTCTTTATTCGGTTCTCTCGATTTGGGTGGAATAAAGGTGGAAAGGGGCGGGGGACGAGGCTTAATGCGGACGGAGACATCCGAGGATCGGCGAATATGTTGATGGGCTGATTTGGATCGCTGGAGTTTCTAAAAACAACATTGCTTCCAGTTATTGACTTACTCCCACATAAAACTTGTTGTTCGATGCATAAGTAGTTGGGGGGACTGGTCGGGCTTTGAATCTAAATCAACTTTTCATATTTGGAATCGAATCCTTACAACTTCTGATGTTCCTTCAACTCGGCCAGCTGTTTTTCTCGCTGTTCCCGAAGCATTTGCTGCAAGAATCTCATTGAGTATGTTGATCTTGATCTATTTTGATCCCTAAAGAATCTTTCCATTTATTTATTTAAAAGAATTTACCGTAATGTCATTCTGAAAGGTTTGGGTACAGTAATCCGGGGTCTCCATCGATAAGGAGTCACTCTGGAAGGCGCCGAATAAATCCGGTTACGGTAGGCAGTAGTCGGTCTTCTTAATGTGGATCCCGGTCTAAATTGACACGCTGGAATCCATCCTGGCAGTGATTGACGTTTCTGAGGTATACTCGGTCGATGACAGGCACTACGATCCCGCTGATCTTCTTCCAAGACTTCATTCTGATGACAACTTCTATTCGGTCCCAAATTACAGTAAGCTGCTTGGCCAGTGTATCTTTTGCAAATCCCTCCAGTCAGTAACATCTGTTCGATCATCTGATTCAACACATTGCATTCATCTTGGAGCTTGTTGAAGTCTTGGATCAGCTCCAGATTGAATTCCTTCTTGCCCTAAAGGCATGCAAATTGTGCGCGTCTAATTGGACTTACCGTCTCGCTAATCCGTTCATTGAAGGCCGAATACATTCGTGTTTTGGTCGTAAAGACACGAAAACAAAGGCCTTTCAGGTGAACCGCGCAAAAAGCCCTCAGGCATTTTCCGGTTATTTAGGGATCGTCACTATGGAGACGGGAGGCCCGAGATGAAAGGGGACGGCTAAACTGTTGCGGCGGGAAAGGGGAAGATAAAAGGGGATTAAAGATACGAATGTACAAAACAAAACATTATACTAAGCAAGGTAAAACGTACAACATTTGGGTATGGCATCAAAAAAAAGGTGACATCACAAAATCGTCAAATAAAAATAAACAAAGTAAAGTCGGAAATGATTTTTTATTTTCATTTTCAAAATGAAATCATAAAAACACGTCTTTTCACTCGCCCATCATTTCGTTGCCAACCGCTCAAGATGTTGGATATCATCTTGCGTGTAGTATGTCTGATTTTTATTTACCTCGCTCTGATCATCGTGGGAATGGCCAATTGTTTCCGGAAATCGAAAAAACGCAAGATGTCGGAGTCCGTGTATCAACGAGACATTGTGATCCCTGCGGAAAACAACTTCCAATTGTGAGTTGATAAAGATTATTCAAGCAGGTTGAAGCTATTAAGCTATTCTCTGACCAAGATTTAATCAATGTGGCATTTCATCACAAATAGAATTTTGGAGAAGCCTTTGGCTGGGTTCTTCTTGGCTAGCCAAGACAAAGGCTTGCTTTCTGAGCAGAAAATGACGTTAATAATTTTTATTGATTTTTTAAGACCAACTTTATCCTCCAAAAACTCTCCCGAAAGAATTTGATATCTAAAATCTTGTGGTCAATCGATAGTGTGTGGACGAAACGTCTAAGCGGTTCCGGAGATGCGATGGATTGACGTGTGATCTTCTTTCAGCAAAGACGAAAATCTGGTAACCCCTCCAAGCGTAAACGACGACAAATCGGACAAAACCCAATCAGCGAAGGACAAGGAGAAGAAGGACAGCGAGAAAGACTCGAAACGAGAATTGGACAAGACCCAGGAGGTGGAACAGAAGAATACTGGCAGTACAAGTTCTCAGAAGTCCCTATTGTTGGTGGACAAGACTCAACACACAATGTCCGGAAAGTCGACGATCAAGAGCAATGTGGACGTCAAGGAGACTCAGAACGATGCGATTAATGTCAGCTTCGATCGGGAGGGAGCGGAGACTGTCAAATCGGTAAGATATTGAAAACATTCCATGAATATTGCTTCGCGGGTTGCAATTGTATTTTACCGTTTTGTATTTAGATGTCTCGGATTACCGATGGAGTTGGCGAAGCGCGTGTTCGCGACAAGGAAAACGGCAACGAACATTAAATCAGTTTGTGGAGTCTGCAAAAGGAAAACCTGATCTGTTTTGTCAAATAAAGTTTCATCATAATTCTTCGGTCCTCTGACAAGTACCGGAAGTCTAGCCGTCTCCCTTTATTTGGCGTTACTGTATTCCTAACGAAACAAAGAGCAATTTACATTTTTTTCTCTTCCCTGAAAAGTTTTTTTTGCTTTGGGGCGAACATTTTTTAATTTGTTGTTTATGGCTCACATGGTCAGTTTACATCAAAATTGTTTACAATAAAATTCACATGGACATCTGTTTGACGAACAAAGTGATTGCGAAAAATGGATTCTTGGATAAGGCTTTGCAAGGTGATCAATGGTTACTGTAAAATAGGTCTTACTACGTCGCGCGTCGGAAAGGTCATTCCAATCAAAGAACTAATTGATAGAAGCCGGAAGGAATTGTTTATTTATAATCATTAAGAATACTCTTTGCACGCAACTTTTCAGATCTGCCTCATATGATGGTAACGACTCGGGCTGTGTCGTAATCCGTTGTGGGTTGAAAATGGAAATCCTCTTTCAGATAACCTCCCATTTGTTCGCCTCAGGTCATTGGAACCTAACGTCTTTGAATCATGGGAAACAATGAACTCGGGATGTCGAGAGAATCCATTGTGAAGGACAGTATGAACATTGCCAAATTCCAGGTCATCTTGAGATAAGAATCGACCGTTGGCAGATGAGAAAAGCAGCAATGGGACGATAATGTAAAGCATGGAGAAAGCGGTTGATTTAGAATTTTGAACAAGGTAGAGGAGAATACGTCTATATGTAGACAAGAGTTTGATGACATTGGAGAAAATGGAAAGGACATTACATTGGGCTGCTGTTGTTTATCAGTCTGAAAATTAAAACTGAAATCGGTTCATTGGTTTCATGGGTGAATACGTTGGAACAATGCTGTCATGGAGGTAGAGTACGGCGAGAAGTTTCAAGTATGACTAAGACAAGTAAGTATTAATGGAGATTCGGCCTATTCCATGCATTTTCGCGGTTAGAAGATAAACTCGACATCAATTTGTATGACAAACTTCTATTACCTGCTCCCGAAACGTCATTTTCGTTGATGATGTGAGCAGACAAACTCTTTTCCAGCATACATTCTATGTCTAGCGAATAAATTTGATGAATTCTGATCTCGTGTTTCTCCTCGACCGTCTCCGTTAGACTGTACTTTATGTTCTGCTGCAACTTTTTGTAAAGTTTGTGCCCATGTTCGAATAATCTTTTAAGCAGCATTGATGAAATTCGGGCAGAGAATAGGAACTCGCAGTAATCTCGTTGTAGAAATCATGTAACCATCGCAGTTGTTTATTTTACTTTTAACTTACTTGTTCCACTTGAAATCTGATCAAGCATGGGTGTAACAAACCTTGGGCTGATGTGGAAATTAGGAAATGTTTTGACGGAAAAGCAGAAATTTGAAATATGTATTGTTGTGAGATCTTTTGTAGTCCTTAATTAGTGAGCAGATGTCGGAAAAATGGTTCCAATAACTCGGTTTTCTCATTTATCTTTGACTTTGGAACTCTGAGTGGATAAGTCAGCACTTTTAATTACAACTGTTTACATATTCCGATTTCTTGTGGCATACATACTTGCAATATCAGAAAAGTTTATGGTTTCGAGTTTTTATTAGAACAATTACTAATTGTTATTACAATTAAAAAATTATTTTCCTGAGTAGTAACTCGTAGAGTACTGCTGATTACATTGCGGATACAAATAGGCGTATGACGATTGGCAGTAATAATAATTGTAGTAGTTGCCGTAACCATTCCCTTGTCCATAGTAGTTACTTCCGTAGGTGTTGCCATATCCGTAAGAACTTGGGTAGTAACTTCCATAGCTACCGTAGTTTCCATAGCCATTTCCATATCCTCCGTAGCCGCCGTTTCCACCGTACCCTCCGTAGCCCCCGTATCCACCGTAGCCCCCGTATCCGCCATATCCGCCATATCCTCCATATCCTCCGTATCCGCCGTATCCTCCATAACCGCCTAATCCAAGTAATCCAAGAAGCCCAACACCTCCGAGACCATATCCACCATACCCACCATACCCGCCGTATCCTCGGTAGTAGTTGTTATAGAGTCCGCCTCCATAGCCTCCACCGTATCCTCCGTATCCTCCGTGATGTCCCCATCCTAGTCCTCCATAATGGCCACCCCATCCTCCATGATGCCCTCCCCATCCACCGCCTCCATGATGACCTCCGCCTCCATGACCTCCCCCTCCTCCATGGCCACCACCACCACCATGACCACCTCCGCGGCCTGCGGTAGGATGGAGAAGCAGCAACACAAAGAAGGCGACAGACAGTGCCGACATCGAAAAACAGCAAATGTTTATCTGATTTCAGATAATGCAACCTTTTATATCACATAATCAGGCGCTCCCAACAATGTTCGGCAAATGGAATTGTCAAGGAATGACAGGAAGAAGATGTTACAAATGACCATGAACTCCGCTGCGTGCTCTTAAATAAACAAGCAGTAGAGAGGAGGACGGAGTTGGTCTTTGAAAATTTGACATCATGAATTTAAACCCCAGGTTTGGGTGCTTACCGAAACTAATGTTTGAATAGGCAGATGTTGGTTTGTGCCGAGAATAGAAGTGATGCCGAATAATTATGATTAATATTGGATCCGCTATTGAGACTATAATTTAGTACGATCCAGACAAAGTTGAAGGTTTTCAAGCAAGTTTATGGGATAACTTTAGATATCGGTCTGTCGGGAAAATAACGGCGGATCGTCGCGCCTCGGAGTCGCTCATCATCGCTTTGCGACTGCAAGCCGTGACTTGGGATTTGGTGCGCGATAGCGGCGGGGCGAGACATTTTGCTGCGACGATCCGCCGTTATTTTTCCGACAGGCTGATATAAATATTTCTCGGAATTATTACTATACTTCCTGTTTCTGTTTGCCGACTTACAAACTGGTCAACAAGGTTGCTACCGCGTAAAACACTAAGTCAGTGATTGTTGAAAGGGCTCTCCTCCACACTAAAAGCACAAACTAGAACCGTGTTTTTTGGACAGTAAAAATAACTGGAAGTCATGATATCGTCGAGCTTTGTTTTCTGCGATGTTTTGATTACTAACTGTTGGAGTTGCAAGTTTATTAAGTTTATATACAATTACAATATCAAATTAAGACTCCATCTTCACTTCTTTCCAGAGTAATAATTACTGTAGTAGTTTGTACTTTGCTGATTACATTGAGGATACAAGTAAGCATATTGGGTTTGGCAGTAGTAGTAACTGTAGGTGTTTCCGTAAGTTCCAGTGTTTCCATAATTATAGTATCCGTTGTTCCCATAATAATTTCCATACCCTGAGTAGTAGTTGGGATAGTAGCTGCCATAACTTGAATAAGAACTTGGATAGTAACTTCCGTAATTGTATCCATTGTATCCGCTACTGGAACTTCCTCCAAGTCCCAACAACCCAAGAAGTCCGCCTAGACCACCGAGTCCTCCTCCTCCTCCGTAGTAGTTGTTAGAATACCCTCCGTAATATCCTCCTCCTCCGCCTCCTCCTCCTTCTCCGCCTCCATAATGATGATGATGTCCTCCGTCATGATGATGACCTCCATATCCTCCACCTCCATGATGATGGCCACCGTCTCCTCCTCCTCCGCCACTGTGGTGTCCTCCGCCGCCACCTCCGCCGCCGCCGCCACCACCGCCGCCGCTGTGTCCATGGCCAATTGATGGCTGAAGGAGAAGCAGAACGAATATAGCGACAGTAAGGAAAGCCATGACTATTTGGTAGGTACACCGAGACGATGCTAAGTATACGAGAGTGACTTCTGTAGAAGGATTTACTAGTTTATATACTGTTCTCGTACGTCGCCTCCTATCGTATTCGGCAAATTCCAAATGGCGGAAAAGAAGTTAAAAGATATGTTGAAACACGTGTTAAGGAAGCCTGAACTGCTTGAAACGTCACTTTTATTGAAGGTTGTAACAGTCTATCTTTAATGTAGTTTAACGAAAGACGGAGAAATTTGCAATCAATTATATTGTACGCCTGGGAGCACTCAATTTATTAGAATATGTAATAAGTATTACAACGTAAGGTTTATGCATTAATTTTACTTTTTTCCTGAGTAGTAATAACTGTAGTAATTGTTGTTACTTTGCTGTTGATTACATTGTGGGTACAGGTAGGCATATTGAGTTTGGCAATAGTAGTAACTGTAGTAGTTGGAAGTGCTCTGCTGTTGATTGCATTGGGGATACAAGTAAGCGTACTGAGTTCCACAATAATAATAGTAGTTGGTTCCATAACTGCTTCCTGTGTTCCCGTAGTTGTAATACCCATTGTTTCCGTAATAATTTCCAGAGTAATAATTGGGGTAATAACTACTGTAGCTACTGTATGAAGATCCCCCAAGGCCAAGAAGTCCGAGTAAACCTCCTAGACCGCCAAGTCCTCCACCATATCCTCCATAGTAACCGTCGTAACGTCCACCTCCACCTCCACCGCCTCCTCCATAATAGTGATGGTGATGGCCTCCCCATCCACCGTGATGATGTCCATGATGATGTCCTCCGCCGCCACTATGATGATGGCCACCCCCTCCTCCACCATGATGACCACCACTATGTCCACTGTGTCCATGACCAGTTGACGAATGAAGAAGAAGCAGAACGGAGAGAGCGACAGTAATGTACGACATTTCTGTGCAGGTACACCGATGTGATGTTAAGAATGGTAATACGACTAAGAGAGCGTTTATTTATACTGTTATAATCAGCCGCTTCCCAAAGAATTCGGCAAATTCGCCAGGAAGTAGAAAGATTTGTTGAAAAAAATGACCATGAACTTACTAGTGTACTCTGCATACGTGACAATTTCGGGGAGCAGTAATTGTAAAGGTCACAAGCTATTTTCAGCAAATTCTAACCAGTGTAATATCCATATCCCTTATTATAATAGCCTCGGTAACCGGGATTATGGTTGTAATTATTCCAATTGTAATAAGTTCCACTCAAAACAGCAACTCCTCCAATCCCAGCTTCTGAGGCAGATCCATCGTCGACGAGTTGAAAGCCTTGGGCGGAGATTAAATAGTATTTCAGACAGGCTAGCAATATTAGAATAGTCAGGGATGACTTTAATTTCATTTTTAGCGGTATTTATCTTCAAATACTGCGAATAAACTTTCTGCCGCTAAAAGTATTTACAAAACCTTTCAAATCTTTATTTTGCAGTAATTTTTAACGGCGATCGGCAATGTTTTCTTCTTTCTGACCCACATAACCTTGACTTACCATTTTTTTGCGTCATCAGAAGTTTTTTCTTCTAATTTGTCGACAAATTCTTCTATTTCTTGGAAAAATAGAGCTCAGAATGTTGAAAAATTTTGCGAATCAAGTAAAAAACAATGAATGGCTATTTCTTATCTACAACATTACACTGAAGACATCAGGAAGTTTTCTTAGTTTTTTTATTTGCTGAAGGAATGTGATCTAATTAAAGCAACAACAAACAACTAGTTTGCAACTTGAAGGATCATGTACAGTTGATTAGAATGATTATGCACTTACCATACCACGATTTTTTTCTGTGGTTTTTTTAGCGTTAAAATAGGTAACCAATTTACTCAAAGATATCATTTATTTATTTTTTTCTCCCATAATATCCATTACTATTAGCGTAGTAATAATTATTGTTACCATTCTGATATCCTGTTCCGTAGGAATTGTAGTTGTAACCTCTGTTGTAGTAGTTATACAAATTGTTGTTGTAATAATTGGCATAAGCATTGTTATTACTGTAGGTATTTGTGTTATAATCGTAGCCATTGTAATTAGGATTTGAATTGGTGTTGTAATTGTAAGGCCATTGACGATTGTTGTTGTTGTAGTAATTGTAATAAGGGTAATAGTTAGTACCCGTGGTCCCATAGCCATAGTAATTGCTGTTATAGGTCTGTTCGACCGGTCGACCCATCACCCAAACTTTTCGACCCCTGAAATTATTTAAAACAGCCAAAAAAGTTACTGTATTTTTGATGAAAATATGAATAAAACTTACCGTGGGGTAACCCTGACCCTCACAAAGGAGATCCCAGAATCCGAATTGTCCGGGTCGTAGAAATATTGTCCATTAGCCAAAGAAATAATTACAAAAAATGCAAAAAGAACCTTCATCTTTCTACATCGGCAAGTGATAATGGAATGCTATGATCTTACACTTGGTCCCTTCATAGATCAATCTGCCGCACCTAATCAACTGGGAGGAAGTCCAAGTTGTCAACAAACGCCTATTTGGCGAACTTAACTGGCAGATTCGGTCCGTGGCACCAAGAAACCGATCATTGTCCACTGTTTCGCCGGAATTGGCCGAACTGGATCCATCGTGGCCATTTCCTTCATCATGGAGGGATTCCAGAATGGTCAGCCGTGTGAGGACATGCCTGTTATTTTCAAGGAGCTCCGTAACCATCGCCCCTACTCCATCCAGAATGAAGTTGTAAGTCCATATTTTACAAGGAAAGTACTTTTATGGGGGCTCCTACTTTTTGACGGGGCATACCTCAAAAAATCAGAAAAAATGTGCTGATCAAGGATATATAAATCTTAGCTGCCCATTTTGGGCTTTTAGGGGTGAAAATGCCCAAAAACTGGCTCAATTTCCCTACAAAAGGCGCATGCATTCGAAACGATAAAAAGCGCAGTCGGTCTCTTCCTTCGGAAGAGAGCGGTGTGGCCGAGTGGTTAGTGCCGTAGTCTGGGAATCAAGAGGGGGGACGCCGCACGGGTTCGATTTCCCTTTTGGGCTGAATCAACTTTTTTGAAGTTGAAGGTCGGAAAAATAAATTTTTGGGCCAAGACTGATTTATTACGTCTTAGAAACTCAATAAACATCATTTTAAGCCAAAATAAAAATTGTAAACCCGTGAAAAATTAGGCGAAAAGGGGTTCATATAGGACTTTAAGTCAACTTCCGATTGAGTTTTCACCCCTAAAAACCTAAAATGGGCAGCTAAGATTTATATATCCTTGATCAGCAAATTTTTTCTGATTTTTTGAGATATGTCCCGTCAAAAAGTAGGAGCCCCCATAAAAGTACTTTCCTTGTTAGATTAAGATTGACTTGATATGTTTTGATGACGTTTTTTGTGCTTTCAGCAGTACCTGTTTGTCCATCGTGTCGTCTTGTTCTACTTTGTGGAGAGATACAAGAAGTATGATCCCAATGATCCCCGCTATCTCAAATTCCCTGATGAATACAACAAGGCCGTGGCTTGATCTCTTTGTAGGATTATCATCAGTAAACTTGCTGTCAAGCTGAACTCGTTGTTTAATTCCCGTCTCTAATCGCATTGTGCAAAAAATATGACTGAAAAATACAGATGAAACTACGGTCGAAAACAACGTAACATTACGACATTTTGTTGGATTATGCGCCATTCATGACACATTCTTCCCATTTTTTCAAAATGTTTGCAATTGAAAAAACATTGAAATTTCAAATTTCCAGAGATCGATTGGGGTTGTCAAATTGACTGTGGAATTTTATTCAAATTTTCTCCATAATTTTTTTAAACGAAACTTTGAAATGAGACTAATTCTGACTTTATTTGCATTCTCATTTCCTTCTTCCGTCAAAATTGAAGATGGTTACCTATCAAGTAAGTCTCCAGCTTCTCCATATTTGTTGCTTTCAGACCGATTCTCGAGGCAAACGTTCGACAAGAAAATTTTTCCGTTATGCGCTTCGGAGACGTCCCTGCATGGGGATGATTGTGATCTCTTCCATCATCATCCCCATCCTCCTCTTCTTGTGCATTTTCTTCTTCTTTTGGATCCGAAGTTCGTATCTGCATAATGAAATCTTTAGAAGGGATAAAGCCAGATTGAAGGCCCAAAGAGATGGTATTTCTTTTCATCATTGTTCCTATGTTGAAACTGGGACATTCAATCAAGTAAGGAGGTTTTTCTACAAACTCTCCGATTACATTTATTTTACAATAATCGTAATTTCAGAGCTTTTGTCATTTGTATTGTGGATCTGCCGCTGAAGCCTGGAGGATCCATAGCCTACAGCAGGATAAATATGTGGACTCTTCTTGTCTGGACAAGTACGAACATGTGAGTTACTTACAGGCTTTTTGAGGTGTGGAAAAAATTTGATTTGTTTTTGAAGTCGCATTATCAGTCTGTCGTGAAAAGAACGGAACATTTGTCTCCGCAGCAAAAATAAGTCAAATGTTGAATTAATTTTGATGCGACACTGTGGTTGTCACATATTTTCCCGACAGGCTGATAAAGAAGGTAACTGTGCAAAGTAAAGTTTTGTTCCTTTTAGTACATGTCGCGAAAATCGCCGCAGTTTTTTCCTGTCGGACTAGTATTACATAATATATGTACATCTGCTTTGCAGGTTTCTTGTCACGCCGGAAATCATTGTCTCCCAACTCCGGAATCCCTCGTTGGCTGTCGCGGAACGAATTGGGCTATAAGCGAGAACGAAGACGATGGTTTGGATTCTATCAGTCCCTTTGTTCAAGCCGTAACGGACGACGTTATCAGAAGTGCCACAAATTCAGTGGTCCTGGCCAATCAACTAATTGCCAAATGTCCCCAATGCACCGCGCGAAGTGATTATTTCAAATTCAAAGAAGGAGGAGCATGCTTTCGGAAGATAGCGACCATCGAAGAAGGATGGCCGGCTCTGTGGCAATATTGTACGAACTTGCAGCGCGGCAAGCGTGACGTTAATTGTGAACTTGTTATTAATGCAGGAAATAACCATTGATTGTAAATTCTCGGTGTTTATTTTTGCCCAGAATAAAAACTATATCCAGAAAAGACAATTCTTTGTATAAATATCATGATTTGTGTATGGCCATAATGTAAACTTTTTGAAACGGTAGTTTTTTGACTTGAAAAAATATAGTACTACTTTTAGAGGTCACAGGTGGGGTGATGCCGGTGGAATGGAGATGTTCTCGAGTTGCAGTCTTCGGCAATTTTATTTTTCTACTCGTTTCTTTTTCACTACTGTAACGTTACAACTGTAATTGAGTAATTTTAAATTGCTTTTTTCACAAATAATCGATGGTGCTGATTTCAAATCATACCCAAAACTCAATTTTGGGGATGATTTGAAAGCACGGTCGAACTCAGGGAGAGACCTGGTCGATGTGATTCCGATTCTTTGATGATTCGATGAACTGATTAGAACTACAGATAATAGCTGAGGCGAGGCTTTATGAGGGGTATTGTCTATTTTAATTTAAAAAGATTTGGACGAGCTGAGAATCTTAATTTATGCCTTCTTGTCGCTTGCCATCTAAATTAACAACTGGAGGGTTCTGTTGTTAATTTAGAGGGGAGTATCAACCTTGCCAAAAAATCTTAATCTTTTTTTTGTTGTAGACGACTTTCAGTGTTAGAAATATCGAAATCAAGATTGCTATGTCTTTTTCGAAGAGACTTCTGATGTCGGGAATCCTTTTTACTTCCCTTACACTTTACCAGTTTCGTTCACGCCTATTAGCCCTACAAAATCCCCAGGACGCTCCTTGTCATCCCGACAACGCAATTCCAATCTTCTTCACGTCGTTCGAAGAGCGGAACCTTCTTCTTGTCCGTTTATCTCCGTCGATCTTATAATATTTGGGAGGCGAAACACACACGGCGCTTCGTACGTGATTGGGTTCCTCGATCGGTTTCCGTTACAACCCCCATTGTTCATTGTTTTGCAGCCGCTTTTCCACAAAAATTCCTGACCCTGACCTTATTATTGCATTCTTGACGCGCGTTTAATTAGCCTTAATTCAGCTAGATCGAAATCAAAATTTGGATCGATTTTTTTTTGAAAGTGTTCACCAATTATGCGATCTTAATTTACGCAAACCGTTTTCGTTGCGAAAAACAGATGAAAAGCTTCAGATAAAGGTAAAGCCAAAATAAAAGTGGACGACGAAACAAAATTGGTAAACTTTCAATTTTTGGCGCTGTGGAATAGTCCTAAAATGACGTTTGTCGTATGTTATAGCCCAAATTCTCTCCATTCAAGGGGTTTCTCAAACCAATTCGTATCCGGAACCTTTGATTCCCCCGCTTTATCACGATCTTTCTTATTCCCGGATATCTCCCAAACGAAAGTAAAAGTTTGTAGTTAATGTAAACGACTCCAAAAATAAGACCCACAAACCTTTCGCCAAACTGGCGATCAAAATAATTACTTTCCAATGTCTCTCCACTACCTGCCAAGTCTATTTTTCATTGTTTTGACGTCACTGTGCATTGTTTTAAACCTTTTTGGTAGTATTTCTGAGCCATTAAGAAGCGATCCGTCAAAGTTTTTACTCAGAGAGCAGTTCAAAAGCCGCAGCGATCTTAGATCGTGGTATAAAACATTACAATTTAAAGATTTCCAAAGGTCATGTTTTTGCCATCATTTTGTCTGTTATTTTGCATTATTTTTTGTACTATTTCAGATGTTTTTCCATCCTAATCACATGCCTCTGAAGGTTTAAATTGAAATCTACTACTCCATTACCATTCCAGATATGGGCATGAAACTGGAATCAAGATGGGAACGTCGGCTGCAGACCGGGACCGTCATGAAGTACATGTTTATCTTCCTGATCATGCCCTTCTTGTCTCTTGCCATCGTCGCTTATATCCTCTTGTATACCAGATTTTGGTGGACCATGGGCTTCTATTTTGTCTGGCTATATTACGATTGGAATGTGGGTGAGACTGGAGGAAGACCAAGTAGTTGGTATAGGAGGTTGTTCATATGGAAAGCGATGGCCGATTACTTCCCAAACGAAGTTATTCTCACTTCGAGAATACCAAAGGATCGTAACTACATTTTTGGGTGAGATTTTTTTTTTTTCGCATAGCAAACCCTCTAAATATCCTGTTACACAGTCAATATTACAGTTGGCATCCGCATGGGATAATAACTGTCAGTGTTTTCAACAATTTCTGTACAAACGGGACTGGCCTGGATGAGAAAATGCCCGGGATTCAACGATTTGTCGCCTCCCTCTCTTCCCAGTTTTATTATCCATTCCGGAGAGAACTCGTTACCGCTTTAGGTGTGATTGCTTCTTCCAAAGAAGCTCTAAGCGCGGTTCTTAGTCGCAAAGGAGGTGGAAATGCCGTTGGATTGGTGATTGGGGGAGCTGAAGAAGCCATGGAATCCCATCCGGATGTCTTTGCTTTAAACCTGAAGAACCGGAAAGGATTTGTGAAACTGGCTTTGCGTAATGGCGCATCCCTTGTTCCCACTTATACCTTCGGAGAGACGGCGGTATTCCATCAGGTAAGGGAACGGCAACACCTAAAATCAAGCACCTTGTAGTTGAATAACAAAAAAGGAACTCCTCTCCGAGATTATCAATCAATCTTTAAAAAGAAGGTAGGAGTCAGCCCCGTCCTCTTTTATGGCGCTGGAATGTTCAAAAATACCCTTGGAATGCTCCCGTTCAGAAGGAAAATGATCAGTATCAGTAAGCCCATCCTCATCCACGCATCAATTTTTAGTTGGCTCTCCCATTCTGGTGAACAAAGTGGAAGATCCAAGCCAAGAACAGATCGATGCTCTTCATTCTGAATATATAGCTAAACTCACTCGACTTTTTGATGACCACAAACATCTTTATAACGTCCCCAAAGACAAGAAACTTCACATCTATTGACTCAAACGGGTCCATCTCACTATACGGGTAATAAACTTTATAATCCTAATCTAACAATCAACTGGAAAAACGATCGGAACTGAAAAAGTTTTCAAGCATCTGACTAATTTTGCCTTTCCTTTCCCCTAGCTTTACAGTCTCATTGATTAGATCTGCATCGACTTCGAAGGAGTTGTAGATCCTGAAAGAAGAGAAATGAAATCATTTTAATAATCGTTTGACTCTTTAATGAATTATTAACTTACTTCTCATTAGCCCAGGCATGCGCATAGATGGCGCCAGAAGCGAGCAATGTCTGGAGAATAATTAAAAGAGGAACTTTCGTCCGAACATGTTTTGAATATTCAGTGATGACACAAAACGCTTCCAGGACATTCTTAACCAGGTACTTCTCTTCATTCTTCAACGTGTACAGCAGCTAAAACAAAAAGAAATGTAGCCACAATCCGGGCGATCCTATCTTTACGTGCTGCATATTTCGGTGGCTCACGTATGGATGATGATTTTTTTGGGTAGCTATGACGTAATATTGTTAAAAGTTTAAAACCTTTATAAAAATTGGAGGTTTCGACCATGAGGAATCCAAAAATAAAGCCCAATTAAAACGACTGAGTTCTTGGGTGATACGAACAATGTTATAAAGAAAATATGACGCGACGCGGTTAACGTTTAAAAAATAAAAGTAAAGTGAGATTCAATCAAGAAAAGACAATAGTACTTCTTTAAAAAACAGTAAAAAACTTAAAAGGTGCAATTCAAAAACCGGATGTATCACTCAACATTCCTCATGGTTATAACCCCCAAATTTATTTTTTTTATTTTAACAATATTACGTCATAGCTAGCATAATTACAATACTTCGTCACCGACCAATCTGCCCACCCGAAAAGTCCATAACCCAAACGCGGGCCACCCAAATATGCAACACCCAGCCGTGCACCACCCATAATCTCTCTACACTATTTTTTCTCTCAAGGCCACAAACCCCGAAGGAAAGGGAAAGCGAACCGAAAGAAAAAGACGCGTGATCTCGTGGTGTAGTGGTTATCACATCTGTCTAACACACAGAAGGCCGGCGGTTCGAGCCCGCCCGAGATCAAAAAATTTTTCTTTTGTAAAAATTCGAACAATCGACCAATGGAAGGTATAAGGCCAAAAGCAGAGCAAGCATATTGACTAAAGAATCCCCTTTGTCATTTTTAAATACAAATACTAAAAAAATAATGCAATAACTTACAATACTGTGACACAAGAAGGGTGTTGTAACTAGCGGCAAAAGTGTCCCAATTCCAACTGCAGTCATGACACCAGTGGGAAGAAGACAGCTGGTACAAGGCTTATCTGATTCAATATACTTCGTGCGGATCAAAATTTCCCAAAATCCAAAAGTCATCATTGAACAGGCATAACAGAAAAATACCGATGGAACTTTGGGAGTTGTTTTTATTGTCTCTAGGAAGCCAGCTCTGGGATTGTTGAGGAACACACTGGCATTTATCCGATTCGCTGAAGAATATAAAGATTAGTAACAAAACTAAAAAGAAGGTAAAAGTAAGCCATGAACATACCAATATAAAATCCCGTTATTCCGTTAAGAATGCACAGTGGATGTTGTGCGTACTGAATGGCATACCTTTCTGTCCTAAACGGCCAATTCTTGCACAGAGATCTGAGATAAGTCTTCTGATCTAATGCCGACATCTCCTGAATCGTCTTCCATAATGATGTGTTCTTCGGGGAAAGGTCTGGCCTCCTAAAGAGAATAAGACAAAGAACATATCAACCTTACCCTTTATCGAAAACATTTATTTCAGGAACATTTGGGATCACTGAAGATGTTTTCCACAGGGCCACTGGATCTGTTTCCTTCCATGACATCAGTACGATACGTTGGGAACGATAATAGAACCAGATAGAATTCAAGGGAAGTTGCTACTCCTTCCACAAATCTTTTTTTCTCTTCAAATTCGAGAAATTTTTTGTTTGAAACACAATGCCAAGAAATTGGAACGAAGCCAAAAACCCGCAAAAAAAAAAGAATTTAAATAATAATGGTGATCCAAAGCAATAAAAAGGGTCTATATTTTTCTCCCAGAATTAAAAATATTTTTCCCCAGAAAAGAGCATTATAGAAAAACTCCTATTTTCTCCCAGAAAAAATATATTTTCTCCCAGAAAGAAAATATTTTTCCCCAGAAAAGAGAATTATGAAAAAAATGCTATTTTCTCCCAGAAAAGAAAATATTTTCTACCAGAAAACATGATTTTGTAAAAATAAAGCACGGAATTAGTAAAAATTGATGAATAAGTAACTTTACTAGTAAAATAAATTAAGCAGTAGTGTAAAATATTATTTGTAGTAAGTTTTTGAGGAAATACTGGAAAGAGATGTAATCTTCGGTGCTGATTTCAAAAATGATGCTCATTTTTTGTGATTTTTACTTTTTTGTGGTCAAAGGGTGCATTGACAGCCTGTCTGTGTCGTCTTCTGCGTCAGGAAGAACATTCAGATTTACAATAAGAGAAACCCATCCATATTTTCATTGGGAACAAAAGACATCCAAGAATAAACCATTAAAGAATTCATTCATGCATGCCTTTGTATAAATCATTATAATTCTTACTTGTTTTTAAACTCAATTAAGAAGTCGTCTAAAGTAATATCATCTGGAAGTTGAAAATCTAAAAAAAAATTAGAAAAACGTGGGATTTCCAGCTTTATTGCAAGTAGTAATGTAAAATACGATCCATGGGTCCCAAAGAAGTGCATAATATCGGATTCGAACTGACTGACATATTGACTTGTCGTGCTGAATTATACCTTTAGGATATCAACGTCTTCGACATCACTATCTTTTAGAAGGTAGTAATCTCTCATGTTTTATTCTTGAATATCTTTTTTTCCCGATGAAGATAAGGATGAATTTCTCTTATTGTAAATCTGAATGTTATTCCCGGCGCAGAAGGCGAAAAAGAAAGGCTGTCGATGTACACTTCAATGCACTCTTTGAGCACAAAAAAGTAAAAATCACGAAAAATTAGAATCATTTACGAAATCAGCACCGTCGATTACATCTCTTTCCAGTATTTCCTCAAAAACTTACTACAAATAATATTTTACACTACTGCTTAATTTATTTTACTAGTAAAGTTACTTATTCATCAATTTTTACTAATTCCGTGCTTTATTTTTACAAAATCATGTTTTCTGGTTTCTGGGAGAAAATAGCATTTTTTTCATAATTCTCTTTTCTGGGGAAAAATATTTTCTTTCTGGGAGAAAATATATTTTTTCTGGGAGAAAATAGGAGTTTTTCTATAATGCTCTTTTCTGGGGAAAAATATTTTTAATTCTGGGCGAAAATATTTTTCCCCAATAAAAATACATTTATTCCCTAAAGGCGGTGTTTATAATTGTTCTACAGTCTTATCGGGATCCCGCTGAATGGATTTGACGTGTTTCAACGTGTCTTCTTGTGATTTATTTGCGGCTTTCGGAGCCAGGAAGATTCTGAAAATAACTACATAAAGTGACTGTTCCCATGACGAATAAAAAATATATCCCGCCAATACTTACAGTTTGGACTCTGGTTCTGTTGCATTTTTAGGTTTGAGCTCTTCTTTTTCTACTGGCAGCTCATCTTTCTTGACCTGGCTTACTAATCGGATCTTTTCTTTGCGGAATGAGCATTGCAAAAGACACCCCACACCGAGCTGAAATCAATAATGGATCCTTTGTCCACTGGTTATGTCGCTTACCATTATCAGAATGTTGTATGTGATGAGAAGAGAGATTATATCCATTATCTTCAAAGAGGACAACCGATGACGGGACGATAAAAGAAAATGAGTTTGGAAAGCCGACATGAAAGTTTAATTTTAATTTTGAAGATCAAACCGAGTTTACTAGACAGTATAACACACTCCCGTCAATTCACAGATATCTTCGAGATAATTGGAGATCCGCGTAAATCTGGCCAACTCATTTGGAGGGCATCCAACTGATCCGAAAGAAGTCACGCCCACCAGAGTGTACAGACCATGAGAATCTACTTGCTGAAGACCAGATCCCGAATCTCCATGGCAAGTTCTTTTCGAATTCCAATTCCCCGGGTCCAGAGATTTGGCGCACAAATAATCCATGACTTTTGTGGGCATCTGATCCGACCATGGAGCGGAACAAGAGGGGTCGGATTGCATGGGGATCTCGCGGATCAAAGGGTCACTCTCGTAGTATACTGTAATTTTTTAATCAAATATGTCTCTTGAGTCGTATCATTACAATGTTTAACTCACTGCTAGTCCTTCCCCAACTGATTGCAGTCACCACTGGCTGGACGGGCTGTCCTGGGAATGGAAGGCATATGGGTGAGGTGTAATTGTCGAATTCGATGGGCTCTTCCAATTCAATTATCGCCCAATCGTGACCTTCTTGACACAGCCCCATTGCAAATCCATGATCAATAGCGACCATTCGAATCTAAAAGCTTGATGGCTAGTGTAATATATGAAATGCTTATTTTAATACGAAATTTTCTTACTTTTGCTGTTTGAATTTTGCTAATACCACAAAGATTCTTGCTGCTCAATCTAGTTACTGCAGATCGAATACAATCATCGCCAAAGGCAACTTTCTTGATCAGAACTTCACTTTCGTTTTTGTAACTGGTCACTCTGGAATGAAGTCAAAACAATTGATAATCCCATACCAACTTACAAACAAGGTCCAGGATGATCAACGTCAAATCGAAGGAATCCGTGGGCGGCAGTTATGATGTGATAAGGCGAGATTATAGCACCTCCCAGAGTATTTTTGTTCTGAAAGGGGTATAAATACCTTATTTTCTATTGCTTGCCCTTAGAGTTATCGAAACAGCCCAAGGATACAATCGTCCTTGATTGTCCTTGACTTTATTTCCAGTCGATCTTCCACATTTGATGGCCAATTCTCTGCTCAACGACTCGTTTATTCTTCGTGTTTTGGCCTCTAAATTAATATCTCCTACCGTTTATGCAGATGTCTGTAATAACATTGTCGAAATCTCCCTTACCTTCAGGGATTCTGGCAAAATAATTTTTAGCATTAATTCCCAAAAGAAGTAATAATAGTGATAAAATTACTTTCACCATTCCCTTTCACCAAATCTTTTCAATTTTGATTACTTTTATCGCGCTTGCGCAATGTTTTTCGTTCATCGAGAGTTATCCGTTGAGGGAAACGAAGTCAGCCATGTTTGTTTCGACGGGAGAAAGGGAGACGGGATCTTAAAATGCTTATTTTTTGTTTCAAATTTCAAAGGATTGAATTTATTTCCATTTTTAAACTTCTTTTTGAAGAAACGAAGATGCCGTTGGGCATGGAAAGAAAGTGTGTTTTTCTGCGCTGCAAAGAAGGGCTGCAAGTTGCCTGGGCCTTTGATTGATACAGTAGGATTCTGTAAATATTTGTACAGAATATATTTTCTGAAATATTGGATATAATTTGATAAATTTTAATATTATCCATGGCTTGTATTACGACCATGTTCTTTATTTATGTCATCATAACAACTTACGACCATTACCCGGCGGAATCAAGGTGCTAAACATCATCTGGCTAATCTGATGCTCATATGGACATGTGAAACAAATAAAAAAAGCCTTTCCGAATACCCTTCCGACCTCCTTTTCTCGGCTTTGATTGAGTTTTGAGGACCCTCCGAGCATCGTTGCGTTGAGTTTCCCGAAAAACAGTACAAGTAATGTGGGTAATAGACAAATGGAGACGTATGTTGTTATTCGTGTCATTCATTGGCGAAAATCTTGACAGTTTTAATCAAAAATTTCTTCATTCATGACAACAAAAAAATTATTTTTGAGCTTTTTGTTACAGTAGTGTTGAGCTTGCAGTTTTTTATGTTAACACTTTTTTGTGGCGATCTGACCAGAATTGTAATATTTTTATAATTTATTAATTGAGTTTTTCTTAGAAATCATCAAAAAATTCCGAAATTTACCTTTCCCATATGTGTAAACCTATTGTTCTGAGAATCGACTACTTTTTGATGAGAACACAATTCTGAGCAGCCTGCTCCACAAGCTATAGCCTTACATTGATGACGATGGATATAATTTTCCTTTTCAAAAAGTTTAAGTTTTTAGTAGTAGCACATCAGTTTTGGTTTTACTTTGTGGGTTGTAAGGAAGGGCAACTCGGGAAAGAGGGCATTTGTGGTTTATTATTTTTCCTTGTTAAAACACATTTTTCCGTCTTGCAAATGCCTCTTCTGATTTTTGCCGTCTCAAAAAGAGTTTCAAGTTTCGGCCAACGATTGAAAATGATAGAGAACACAACACTTCCTCCACTTTCTCCATGAGAGCTCAGGTTCGAAACTGAAGAAACTTAATCAAATTCCGTATTTTATCCAACTTTCCGTCCATTATTCTGATGCTAATATACGACTCCAATTTGCAGAAAGTGCTCGTTACATTTGCATGATCCCCTAGTTAATCCCATTTATCTTCATCTACCTTGCATCCAGCATAACTTCCCTGTCGTTTTATTATTTACAGACCATCAAATCTGGAATCATCCTCAAAATTTATCGGGTATTATAATCTAACGGCTTTTTTTCCAAAAATGCCTGCGGTCATTCCGGCCTTTTTTATCTAAAAGTTTTTATTATACATCAATTTTTTATGCATTTCGGTACAGCAGACGAACAGAGCATGTCAAAATTCACATACAGTAATAAGTATGTGCATCTTGGCTGGAGTCATGGCATCGAAGGGGAATCGGTTGTTTTGAAATTTGGGGGTGGCCTATTTGGACAAGATTTTGCGAATGCTTCATTTTGGAAAAGTTTTTTGAAATATGACTCGGTGCAGTTGAAGATGATCTTGTTGATAGAAATCTTCAACTTTCATCTAATGGTATGAAGATTTTACAAATTTTTAAGCATTCTTTAAAAGTCCGTTTATCCTTTTAAAGACCTTAAAAGTCTCTAGACTTTTATCATCTACATTGTACTCCAATCACTGAAACACATTGGTTCTTTGAATTATTGTTCGGTACAGTCTCTGCACTCTGTCATATACTTCCGGCCCCGACTTTTTCTTCCAATCATTCACCCCTCCAGATCCCCCCAAACTCCGTCCAAATCACAAATCCAAATTGCAACTTGAGAACGTCGGGCTTGATCCATAATTTCTTCTCAAAACAATTGTTCGGCCTCTGGTGTGATTATGATGAATCGGCAATTCTAAACTAAACTGACGCAAATCTCTGTCCCCTCATCTCCGCTTTTTCCCGACACACAAAAACGCCTCCGAATGCCTGAGGGTTTTTAACTGAATTTGCCCGCAGGAATTGCAGCGTATGAAAGGTCTTTGTTGCGCGAAAATCAGTAATTTGAAATAAAATTTTTAATTGACTGTAAGATAAATAAAAACCATTATCAGATGCTTACAGTGAGCTCTAATCATCCTTTAACTGCCAGTTTCAAAGCTTTTTAGTCCCGATGATAATGAATAATTTAGGTGCAACTTTTTTATTCGTTTCAATTGCTCCAATTCTTGTCAGGCGGCCGTTATTAATATCCGGAAGCTTTTAATTTCTCGTTGGTCCTTTTTAAGTACAGATGGTTAAATTAGGCCTTAAATCATCATAATATTTATTTTTCACTTTTTCATGACCATTTTTTAATTTTGGATGTTTTTCCGATCTCGATGAGTTTACCCAAGTCTTCTTCATTTTTTTGTTCTGGGAGAGATTCTCTTGCCGAGACGTTGTCTGAAGTCAAGTGAACGATGATTGGGGTTTGTGGCCGTTGAGAGGGAGAATGGCCTGAGGGCGGCGATATTTTGATGAGAATTATTTTTTTAACAAAAGGAATATAGGTTTTTAAACCATGGTGCAAGTTAATTTTAGGGATTATTTTTACTTATCTAGAGTACGATTACAATTGGAGGTTGTATATTATCTCAATATTCAAGCTTCTTGTGGAGCTTCCGAAACCATTCAAGCAGTAGTGCTAAAATCAATTTACTCTGCGGTATCACTTACAGTCTTCTTGTGTGGCATTAACTGATGACCTCAGCCGTCCTCTCACGTATTTTCGTTTCGAGTTTTATTCAATATCCGGTGAGATTAAGCCAGATACGTTCTATGTTTAGAAAAGAGAGGGACGCTCTTCAAGAAGTCAAAAGTTTTTTGTCTTAATAAGCATAATTTGTTGTTTTCCGCTTTTTCGGACTCAATTTGACACATCATATTCAATGAGGGGGTGGAAAGCACTTTGTTTTATTAGTGTTAAACGTAGATTACGTAGGTATTGTACACAAAATTAAGCTACGTTATATTTTTATATTGTAGGTTATGCCATTCCGTCAATCTGAATAGTCATGAGCTACAAAAAAATACCGGGTCATAAATTATCTGGCCGCCATTTGAGGAATTGCCCGCACATTGTTTTCCCTGGATTAGGACTCCTTAAGGGCCAAAAGATCGATGAATGAATTTTTGTGCCTGGGGCAGAAGATGCCGCCTTATGCCTTGCTTTGATTTCCCATCTTTTCCAATTGTATTTTGCATCTTTATTTTATTTTTAAGCGCCTTTATCTAGTATTTCGACCTTATTCATGTTCTCCCTGAGCAATTATTGCGACAAACGGCAAATTCTCTAAAACCCCCGGCCCGATCCTCATCATAAATGCGAATTCTTATCGTGTAATTAATTCCATGACGTTGTGGCCAAGTCATCCATGAAGTTTCCATGCCCATGTACCCCTTCGTATCTTCTTCTTACCCATGTTCTTGTTCCTTTTTCAGTGGAAGACAAAGAGAACGTCCCAATCCCAGTGACCTTGCAACGTGCTCCCTAACCCTGAGAGCATGTCCTGACTACAATGGCCTCATGAATCCCTCACCTTTTGGCCGACTTTTCGAAACGGGTCGACTCTTGTTCATGTTGTTGTTGATGAGTTTCTTCTTTCTGCTGTTCGCGGATGTGGAAGCGGGTGTTCGCGGCAATGAATCGCCTTCTTTGTTAACTACGGTGCCTTCCAATGAGGCCTATAATAAGCCTCGGCGGAATCCGATTCGGGTAAGTATTAAATGTCCAAGTTTTTGTTCCGTTCGACAGCTTGTCATTGTCAATATTTGTGGTCGTAATATTTTACCATCACCGTAACCCTTTTGCCGGACTCCATGTGCTTTGCTCCTTCCCTTTCCTGTTGTCCAAAATTGACCTCAATTCCAGTTTAAGATCTCCAAAGAATCATCGCGCAATCAACGGCATATGCGACGATTATACGACGATTTGTTTGCGGATTACGAACGAGAGATTCGGCCCGTTGCCAACGACTCCATGCCATTGACAGTGGTCATTCAATTCTGGCTGAAGCAGATTCTAAAGATTGACGAGCGAGATCAGACCATCAAATGTTATCTCTGGCTGGAGTTATATTGGACGGACGAGTTATTGAAATGGAATCCATCTGATTATGGGGGTCTGGACCGGATGCATGTGCCATCCACGAAGATTTGGAGACCCGATATTCTCGTTTACAATAACGCGAATATGAATATTGAGGACAACGAAGTTGAGACGAATGCAATCATCAAAGCGAATGGGGATGTGACCTTATTCCGGGCCATGATCACTGACATCACTTGCACATTATCACTGAGTTTGTTTCCATTCGACCAGGTGAGTTTGTGTGGATTTTCAAATGAATGAGTTATCAGATTCAAGTCATCATCAGGATATAGTTTATAAGTGCAATCTTGTTGTGTCGTTTATATTTCCGTTCTTTGAGCCATTCCCCGTCACACTTTGACCTCAGGGGATTAGACGACAACTGTTCCTTTCACTTAGTCGTTTAAAGCGTATGTAAGATGACACTTTTTCCTGTAAGTATAGTGTTGGGAGTTCGAAACGAAAAGAAAAGTGCTAAAAATCAAAGAATGCAAATGTGAAAGTAATATTCTCAAACAAAACAGTAAAACAATTACTTTCAGCAAGTTTGTTATCTGACATTTGCTTCGTGGAGCATGGATGGGAGTAAGATGCTTCTTTTCCCATCCAATTCATCCGACAACCTCGAATTATACATCAGAAATACGGAATGGGAACTAACCGATTTCTCGGTCAAGATGTACGAAAAGAGATACGAATGTTGTCCATATGCTTTCCCCGACATTACGTACTTCATGGTCCTGAAGAGATCACCGTCTTATTACATCTTCACGTAAGCGGTCATTAGCTGCACATAGCTGAGTCCACGTAATCAAAAACTTTATTTTTCTAGGTTGATCATCCCCTCAACTTTTATCACGGTCGTCACCATTGTCGGGTTCTTCACTCCCCATTCAACTACTGGCGAGAACACTGAGAAAGTCAGTCTGGGAGTGAATGCGTTGTTATCAATGAGCATAATTAGTAAGTTAGATTCTTTTATATATCATCTATGAAATCTAATCTAAAAAATCGTTTGTGTTTCAGTGATGATGGTGTCCGGAGAAGTTCCTGCAACTTCCGAAGTGATCCCCTTAATTGGAAAGTATTATATTGGTCTCATCTTCCTCATTTTCGGGGCCGCGTTTACCACAACCATAACCCTTGCTTATCAGATGAGAGGCAATTCGGGGACTCCAATGTCTGCTCGGATGAAACATCTGCTCTTCGAAAAACTGGCCAAAAGTCCTCTTGGCTACTGGTTCTTCGCTGTTCAAATCGACAGAAAAAACAAGTACAGTAATCGACCAAAAGGGGGACCCCGGAGCAAAGAAGTGAGTTACCGTAACCCTTGATATGATTACTTTTTTAGAATCACACCTACATCTTCGATAATGTGTGCATTCCATCGGAGAACAATGTAAATTCTGATGGATTGAATTCTGTTCATGTAAACTCTACAAATACGCCAAATATAAATGCAAATGGGCTCAAATTAAAGCATCGGGTAATCAAGAAAGACTCAAAAAAGACCAAATTAATACAAATGGATGAGATTGGGAAGGAACAGAACGAAGTGGACAAGAATCCATTGACGGAAGCCACAGAAACTTTGATAAATGGACATAGTTTCTGGACAAATCGACTGTACGAATGCATGAGTAAGATCGACGAGTCGATCAGCAGAAGTGAGTAGTTGATATTAAGAAGTTACCGTATATTATTTCAAAATTAAACTCAAACTTGCAGCGCATCAACAACGAGTTATCGAGTTTGAATGGGAACAGGGAACGCGGATAATCGAACGGATCATTATGATCTTCTACGTGACCCTGACCCTCGGCTTTGCCTTCTTCATGTTGGGTGGATCGGGTGAGGACATTCGATTAACAGAAGAAGTAATGGATCGTGTCAAGCGGTGATCCCACAAACAGTGCCTCCATGACAGCTCACAATTCACACAAAATAATGAAAATCAGGTCATTGGGTCACGGCGGATGGCCGCGACTTCTGTTGCACATACTTATATATCGGTTTTTATTGTCTCTTATCATGAAACGTGTTCAAAACTTTGTCCCAGACTCGTACTGCGGACCTACTTCTACCCTCCTTGGTCAAAATTATTCTCAGCCTTCTCGCAGTATGTATGTCTAAACGTGCGTTCTGTTGAATTTCCCGGTGTAAATACGCTTTTGGACATATTACAGTAACGCTTATCTCCTTTCTAGATAATAAATCATCTAAAAGAACACCCGGTTACACAAACAGTTATCCAGTCAATGCTTTTATTTTTCGGCCTTTCTCTTCAACGATTCGGGCATTGATGGCAATGGGGGACGTTCTAGATGAAGAGCCAGCTTCACAGAATCGACTACAAAGAGTTGACAAGCAGCGATGGAGCCAATCATCAGGATCCTGGTCGCCAATCCCGTCCAGATTCCGCGCCATCCTAACTGTTTGCAGACGTCACGAAATTCAGATTCCGGATTCTTGTAGAGTTGAGAGACGATGACGTCGGGAGGATGGGAACAAATGGCACTCACGACACCTGGACTCATTACGTAACATTACAAAAGAAATGGATATGTAATCGGAAGTAAAAATAAATTACCTGCAGAAATTCCAGCCAACAAGCTAATCTGGAGTTGCTCTACCTTCGAACACTGTGCTTTGGGCTTCTTGAAAAGATTGTGCAAGAAGTCCACGGCGTATTCGTAACATACAAATTTCGAAACGGTATACGGTATCTGTAATGAAAAATAATTTCAAGAAGTTTTGATAGCTTTAATCTCAAGCTAAAGTTTATAATCTACCTGTCTCATCCAAAGTGCCGGTAATCCTTTGAAAAGTCCGTGGGTCCCTTCAATCCTGGCTATGGCCGGAAGGCATTTCAGCATTTGAGCTGGGGTTCCGGGACGAGTCTGAGTTCGGATCTTGGCGGCTTCAAACGGAGCCAACGCAACATCTCCAACAGCTTCAGCTAGTCCAGCTGAAGCGGCGAAGATTATCATCTTGTAATTGTAGGCATGTTCGGGTCCAACGGTTTCAGAAATAAACTTTTTGAAACTCTGAAGAAATAATATCATATCAAAAAGATCTCCGTACTTCATAAAATCCGAACTTGGCGAAACCTTGTGCGCCATAACCAATCAAAGTCGGGGCCCATCCCCTGGCCAGACCACGGATTCCCTCTTCCTTCAGGGTCACTCGATAAGCCGTCTGGAGATCCGGGAACTTCTTGTGATCAACCTGAAACCACCTTCTGTCTATTTTAGCCACTCAAACAAAAAGATGACAAATGAGTACTTGCCTGAATTCTGCACTTGAGAACATCCAACGGAGTGCTCAGAAGATGACTTCCCCCACAAACCAAAGTTCCAGCCAGTCCAGATACCACCAAATACTCCCCCGTCCCCACTTTGACCATCCTCGGCTTCTTTTCGCCATCGGTGGCTAATCCAACTGCACGGCTAGCCTTCCTTTTCAGCTCATCCTCTTTTTCAATAATATCTCTCAATTCCCGTGTAATTGTAATATCACAATTGCTGTCATATCCCTTTCTCTTGGCATAATCGAGTATCTGCTCTACATCGATCTTCCTCTTCTTCGGCTCTTCAGGACATTGCATTCCCATCTCGCCTGGATTGTCGGAGAAGGAGAGCCAGGTCAAAAACTTAGCCCAGTTCAGTTTGGTAAGTAATTAGTAGTCAGTGGATGAGAAATCAGTAGGACCACACCAATAAGTGATCCCGAAATAATTTAAAATGAGCATTAGCGATGTAATACTCCATTTGAATTTTTTTCTCATGTAGAGGATTTTTGATTGACGATTTTCCTCGTGTTTTAACGATAGCAACGTCGACTGTGGAAATCTTCAGTGGGTTTGCTGCACATGTTTTTTTATATCAATTTTAGATACGGTAAAAAAAAGCAAATTCTTCTAACCCGTTCACACTCATCCCCGACCACCGTTTTTTGAGGTTTGAGGGACTCAAAGGATTATTCGAATACAACTTCCGTTTAATACCAAAAAGCGACATCACTTCGACTCTGCTCTCAGTTGCTTTACGTTTTGATATTTGTAATTGAGCTGTCAGTCCTCTGCAACCATTGTTATATAGCATTATTACGACGGCTATGTGGTCCATCTTGCCGACTTGGATTAGGGCAAGAAACCAGAAAGCGCGGGCCAAAAAGTGCAGAAGATGTCGCCGAAGGTTTGTAAATATTCGAATAGAGGCGCTTTGGCTTCTTTGTTTGATCAGCTTGGATTCGAGGCCATTTCGTGAGTGGGACGAGCTTTGATTGCGTAATCGAGCCATTTATCAGACATAAAGTTGAGTTTTGTTTAATCAACCAGAAATTCTTTCAAATTCCGGTGGATCTCCCAGGATTTGTGTGATTACTTGCACCAAATCAAGTTCCTCATCTCTTTCTCCGGAATATTCCTCTCCCTGATCACTTTGGTGACAAATCAGCCGCTTTCCGTATTGCGTAAAGTTTAATTGACCCGCCTGACATAACCATGAGCAAAGTTTCCAGACATTCCCTTTTCCAACTCCATGATTCTCCGTTCCGATCTCTTCATGACCAAATTGTCATCCCGAAAATCTCCCGCAAACACCTGTCGGTTGGATTATTTATCAATTAATTGACATTTCCGTTAATCAGTCGCATCGAAGACCATTTTCTGCCCCGATCTTTCATATTTTCTCTTTCTCTGCTCCCTATTTAGTTCGCCACATGTCTCAGAAAAAGTTCTTATAGCTAGTCTAATGTCTTTTGCCCGTTAACCTGATGGGAAACCGCGCAAAAGGTCGTTCGAGACCCGCAGAAAAACCTCAGACACTTTCCAGTGGCTGTTCTGAACTTTGAATCTGTTAAATCAGCCGCTTTTTCTCTTCCCGTCTCCTTCAGATTCGCGGTCTCTGCGGGAAGGGCGCTTTTCTCTTTTTGAGGCTTTTGTTTTTTGTACAAAAGATATTTGTATTTGAATTCCTTTCCGCTCTTATCAGTCCCTGTTAAGGCCCCACTCGAACAAAATTTGAATTCCTTTTTTTATTATACGCAGCGATCGTCGCGGCTGAAGAAAGATGCCGTTCCGCCGTAAAAAGTGAGTTTGCCAACTACCTTTTGCAGTGCTTCTACTAGTCCAGCAAAAAAGTCCGCGGAATGGATTTCGCACCCCGCACAGTGCAGTTTCGAATCAGAACAGTGCAGACCCCGCGATTGACTTTTCGCACCGTGCATTTGGATTTTGCACAGTGCAAATGCCAAAATCGGCACTGTGCGGCCATTTCTGGGCTTTTCGCACAGTGCAAGTTGGATTTCTGTTTCGCCTTGGAAATCGCAGCGATTTTTGAAGGAAAATTGAAATTTCTTGCGACATGTCGCCGAAATTGGGGCTGCCGCTTGGGAAATCGTTCGTTTTTTGACTTGATTGCACAGTGCGGGATGATTTTGAGGGGAAAAAAGCACATGTGCGCACAGTGCAGCCCAAAGTTTCCTTCGGTTTGCACTGTGCGGGGCTCCGGAGATTCAGCTTTTTACTGTGTAATCTTGAATTAATGATAGTAAATTTACACTTGAAAGACTCAGAATATATTATTGAGTCAATAAAGTTGTCAACACCTTTGTAGAGTCAAAATATGATCTTTTTTCGCAAAAAATGCACTCAAAAAGTGCAAAAATTACTGTATGACAACATTTTTGGTCTAAAACAACCCTAGAAAACGCCACTGAACACGCAATCCTTTCTACAGTCATCATTTTATAATTATCATGCATTTTAGTCGAGCAATGTCCTAATTTACTGCAGTTTTTTAACCTCCTAAGCGTAATTTGAAGTCCGCACTGTGCATCCAACCGGGGAGCCAACCGCACCGTGCGCCGTCGCCGAAATCCGGCCGAAACCGAGCGCACCGTGCAAACCTAAAAAAAGGGGACTTTTTGCACTGTGCAATGACTTTGAAACGGCTTTTCGCACTGTGCGCCCAATTCCGTCGCGCGCACCCTATAATTTGCACTGTGCGCGCCGAAAAATGCACAGTGCATGCGCGAACAGCACAGTGCAGCCATTCCGCGGACTTTTTTGCTGGACTAGTACTATTACGCTTTTTCAAAAGTGCAGACACATTTTCCGGCCTTTTTTGCAACCGCACCGTGCATGTTGCGCGACGCGATGCTTTTCGAAACATTTTGCACTGTGCAATTTCTTTTCGCACGCCCAAAATTCGCGGAGACTCAGCTGAGAAAAGCTTGCGTCGCAGCGATATGTCAGCGATATCCGGTTGCACAGTGCAAAAGGTCAAATGCACCCCGCAAAAAGGGGTTTTGTGCACGGTGCGGCCCACGACAAAATGTGTCTGCACTTTTGAAAAAGCGTAATAGTCCTTCCGGAAAGTCGCCGGACTGATTTTTGACGTTTGCACTGTGCGAAAAAAGTCAGGGTGCGAGCGACAGCCCCAAAAAGCCTATTGCACAGTGCAAAAAGCCAAAAATTGCACAGTGCAAAGTGAACTTTCGATTTCGCAGAGTGCATGTCGCCGATTTCCGTCCGGCGACTTTCCGGAAGGACTAGTACTTTTGTAGTGCTATTGTTCTGTAATCAAAAAATATTTTGCCTTAATACCATTACAAAATGGGTTTATACATTAATGACCCAACAACAACCGTTTAGTTATAGACTATTTATATTCCAGAATATTCAAATCGCTGATGGTTTCGCATATAAATCGTGCTCTTCACCTCGAGTGACGGATCCTTTTATCGTAAATAGAGCTATGCGTTAGGTAACCACACTAAAGTGGCCAAATTCTAGGCTTGTTTCTGAAAGAGCATAATTCCGTGTAAGTTCCCTAGGGCGCTAAATTTTTACGACAAATTAATCTTCTAAAAAAGTTGAAAACATTATGATGGCAGGGTGAGCAGACGCCTAAACTTGATAGATCCCACCAATTTTATGGCCAACAGACATTTGGCCCGGACTTTTTGGATCATGTTTTATTCGAGACAAAGGTGTTTTCGTTTAGAGAAGGGGCTTTTCTCCACAAAAAAGAGAGCTAACCCGAATGTTTGTTGGGCCGTTTCTATTACACCTCCGGCTCTTTTATACATCGGATTACATTTTTCTGTTCCTCCAGGGCTCTTTTTCCTTTCCGTTTTCCAATCTGGGGGAGATTTTCCGACAAGTTATGCGACTATAGAACAAATTACTTTAGGAAAGTGAATCTGAAAAGGTGTTTTGGGAGTCGACATCGTATTTTCGTGTTTTTTTTTGTCTTGTGAATATCTCCGGGATGTTCGGCGAAATCCAATTTGTTTTCTCCGGATTCTCCGTTCGTTCTTTTCGTAAAACATGTTTAAACTTGGCCATCCCCGTCCTCTTATTTCAAGCTCGATTTGTTTGACCTCAAATGGCCATCATGACATGGTTTAAAAGTGACGTAGATCTTTTGCAACATTCACTTTCGGCTTTTCTATATTTTCATGATAGGAATTTCCAGCCTGTTTTCGTTCTCCAACAGCCTATTATAATGTCATAACAAATGTTTTCAGGAGCTCTTCAAAACCAGCAAACACGGCCCAGAAGATGGTTAACGCCGCTTCCACGGCCGGCGCCAATGCCGTGGAGAACACGGTAATCGGGGCCAATGTGATGGTCACTGAAGGCGGGAATGTCCTCAAACGAGGGTGGGCCCGGTTATCAAGACGAAAGTCGAAGAAAAAAGACATAGCCAGGATAGTAGACGAGAAAGAGGAAGATCATGAAATGGAGCATGATCATATAGAAGAGCAGCCATCCAGCAGTGGGATCAATGGGATTAATGGCCAAGGATTGGAGAAAAAGTAAGCGAAGCAAAGAAAATTATTAGGAGATCAATACATTTACGTCCCATTACCTCCCTCGGAACCTTCCTTATCCTTACCTTGGACAGCAAGGTCAAGAAGAGGGAATTCTTCGTCATCTTTGGCCCTCTTTTTATTTATGACACGATAGGTTCTCCTCGTAATCGTCTCCACGAAAGCAGTGCCGAATTTCGTAAATTTTTCCATTTCCGAGCTGAATGTGTTCAACTCAGACCTGTCTAACAAACTGAATAAGCTCTCCGTTCCTTTCTCCTATTCCTCATAATCCAGGTCGGAGGAATCATAAAGACTGCAGTTGTCTTCCCATAGCATCGGTATCATCTTTGCTAAGTACCATCTAAAAGTACGGCGCTCTGTGAACAGTCCAATAAAACATTTTATAACCTACTCTAAAGGTCTGCAATAAGTAAATACCAACACTGTATGCATGCATGCAGCTGCGCAGCTGCAGTTGTTCCAAGTTTTTTCTCGTTTTTTATTCGGAAAGAGAAACCTGACACATTTTTGTCGAGCTGACACATTTTCTGAATTTCCAAAAAAAAAACTTTTCTTCTTTTCGTTGATCGTAAAACGAAAAGCTTTGTTGTCTTCAAAGGGGCGTTGAAAGAATATTCGACTATTTCTTTTTATGCTCCCGATATCCAATTGCTCGATCAACCGCGTTCTTATCGTCCGAACGCATTTTCCGGGCCTTTTGGGCTCGAGAGTTTCCCTTTTTACGCATTCGCTCACAGTTCTCGAGGTATTTTTTCATTATAGAGGGGACCTTCAAAGCATGGCAAAAAGAACTCATTTTCCCACGACTTTTTTGTTTTTGGAATATTCGCGTGTTTCAAGATTTTAGTTAACCTTTCCTTTTAATGCCTGTTCTTAATGCAATGGGGAAAGGGGACACCATTTTTTCATAACTATACTTAATATGACCTTCCGAATGTCTTTGAATAACTTTTTTTGACTGTTCTGCCAGTTTTGCAGGCATTTTTTACACATGAGTTTTCTCCAAAAGAGAACCTTTCTTTGCCCAGGCGTTTTATTCCTAATTTTTTATAAACTCCCAGTCTTTTTGTTTCTTGCGTTGATGTCACTGGTTAAATAGACTCATGATGTTGCCGAATACTATAATAGCTTGTGGTTCGTGGTTATTTTTGGAATGCTATCTTTTGAAAGGTTTTCCATTTTGCCAAAATTTCGATTTGTAGCACTTCCGTTATGGCCTTTCCATATAAAAGGAACTCACTGGCAAAATTTATGTTTTATATGTAAACATTTACATATTTTTTTGCTCCCAGAAAGCTTTAAGCGTGAAAGGCTACATATATTACATCGAAGTTCAATATTAAATTCGAAATTTGGTGCTAATGTTATTCCTCAATTCTATTCCACGCTATAATGATCCGTCCTGTAACCATCGTTATTCCAGGAACTTTGTGAACCGGGGCATGGACCGCCTGAGACGTTCGTTCAGAAAGTCTCTCCATCTTGGCAACAACAAGAACAGGCTCACGGCGCAGGATTCCAGTGAGATTCCTTCTGCTTCGGTTGGAGCCGGCTCAAAACCAAATGCCTTTCAGCCTGATGAAGCTTCAGTGAGAAATGGAACTTGTCATTTCCAAGTGAAGGTAATATATTTTGTTCTTGGAACACCTTAATGGTTTGTTTTTAGTATCTTGGTTCATGCGAAGTTTTTGAATCCAGAGGAATGGAGGTCTGTGAGCATGCGTTGAAACATCTCAGAGTAAGTTTTTTATTGGTTTCTATTCCGTATTTAGAGCAAAAACCGTGCGGTGAAAGCTGTCCTTTACGTTTCTGGCGATTCTCTTCGAGTCGTTGATCAGGAAGCAAGTCGAGGCCTCTTAGTAGACCAAACTGTTGAGAAAGTTTCTTTTTGTGCTCCAGATAGGTCGAATGAAAAAGGATTTGCCTATATCTGTCGAGATGGCGCGACAAAACGGTGGATGTGCCATGGATTCACTGCGACGAAAGAGTCGGTAAGTTATTGGAGTTCCGTTCTACTTTTGGAATCATTTTCTTAAATAGAGGTTGTTATACTGGATAAATGGAGGTTAATTGGGATCAATTTCAGGGTGAACGTCTGAGCCATGCGGTTGGATGTTCTTTTGCCATCTGCCTGGAAAAGAAACGGAAGAGAGAAGCCGAGATGGCCGTCTTTTTAACAGCCAAGAATCTCGCGGAAGAAGTAAACGGAGAATTCAATGGGTCAGTTTATAGAAGAGACAAGAACAGTACATAAAACAATTATATTACATTACACTTCGATGTTTTAGTTCCCGTCAAAATCAAGCATATTCTTCGTTCCGTCGCCAATTATCAATCGCCGAACGGCGTCAAGATCCCCAGAAAGCCATCCTTGCTCAACCCATTCCAATTCAAAGGTCGCAGTCCTCTTCCAATTCATTGATTGATGTTCAATTGCCTACGACGGATGGTAGTCCAGCTTCCGAAGAAAACTCGACTGGTAAAGTTCGACCTCTAGTCAATCTGGCTTTGTTCGAGAAACAAAACAGTGTAAGAAGTCCTCCAAATGTTTCAAATTCAACATACAGTCAGTTCAAGAGGTTCAATTCTTTGAGAACAGATATGAATGGAAAACCGGTGAGTTCTGTTAGTTATGGCGGCTTTACTGTCCTGTTCCACTGGTCTTTTAAATTTATATTTCAGTTATTTGGAACTCTGAAATCACTCCATAATGAGCCGATTTACGAAGGAGATGAGGAATGGCCTGGAATATCCACATCCCAAGCCAATGTTGACACTAAGATGCAGACTTCTAATTCAGTGAATGAATTCGCTAGCATCAATGAATCGAACAAAGAGAATGGTCTTACTAATGGATGGGATCGCTCAAAAAGTACAGTGTAAGCTGAAAAGTTTTTATTTTGATGTTCGGTCTTTAGGCCTTGTGCGTCAACAGTTTCTCAGACAGCGGATGAATGGCTGGAGGACATGTTAAAACGGACCACTGCTTCGACCGCTATGACTAATTCAAATTACACTGAATCGGTTGTAATTAAGCCTCAGCCAATGTCGAGTCTACCTCCAAGCCAGCCTCCTCCGCCTTTACCCCCTCAGGCTGTGCTGGAAACACCCCAAAAATCGCTCTTTACATCTGTTTTTGCAACGCCGGGCATGTCTTCTCAAGTGCAACAAAGGACAAATGGCTTTATGGGAAACGGAACGATTCCAAACGGATTTGTCCATAATTTTGCTACTGCTCCGACGACTTCTTCGACAACGCCGTTGGATCAAAAGGTCGACATTGATTTCTTCATGAGTCCTCCGTCTTGTTCCACTACCACAACGGCGTCAAATTCGGTGGTTGTCAATGGTGTTCCAAGCTCTCAAATTACGAATGGCAATCCAGCTTTCCTGAATCCGGTTAGAAGGACATCGACGGATAAAAGGAAATCAATTGAATATCAGATCCTGGAAGAAACAGACGCGCCTCCTCAAAGCCCACCAAGAGTAACATCACCGTTAACACAAATAGCGGAAGTTGATATATTTGGCCAACCAGTATTCAATCCAGTAAAAGTGGAGAAGTTGACGTCAAACCAAGAAAGTGCCTCTGGGACACTGGATCAACTTCCGGCCAATCCCTCTGCGATTCCAACGTTAAACTTGAGCCAGGATTCTCCAGATCAAAAGGCTCCAGATGCTGTCAACGAGCCTGATCCGTTCGATGTCCAATGGACGGATCAGGTCTTGGAATCGGCCAGATCTTCCAGAATTGCGACCTTAAACAGGAATCCATTCAGTCAGGAAAGTGCCCCGGTTAATGTCTAACATTAGATTACGTAATTAGACCTATCTAGGCTACGTATTCATCTGTCCTTGAAGGGCCTAACTCTTTTTATAGACACAGTTTATTTGGACCAACTATCTGGTTTTAGCATCCAATGCTAGTTCGGTCTTGTCTTTGACGTCTCAATGTATAAATATATTGTGAAAGAGATATATCTAACCTTCCATTCTTTGGCCCCTTCATAGTGGATCCCTCATTCTAATATCATCATGGTTTGCGACACCTTTCAAGTGACCTTCGTAGGCAGTTCACATATTATAATTTGCAAGTATGCCCCATTACTAACGGTTATATTTAGTCTATATGAATATTTTCGCAAATAAATGTTCACAATATCGTTGTATTTACATTTCATCTGAAGCATGGGGAGCGGAAGATTGCTGTTGGGTTTCATCTGAATTGTGTTTTTTACCAGCAGCAGGAGCAGTATCTAAAAATATGTTATAAAAAAGTATTTCTGGCCGTCTTCAAATACCTTTCTTGCTTCCAGACCTCTCTTGTTTCTCCCTTTTTCGATTAACCAATTTGTTTCGTCCATACTGGTCCAATTCGCTTTCAGACCATTTTTTGGAGATGGTTGTAGATGTCATATTATGGGAATAGGATGGAGTTTCACTCTCCATCTTTGCCTTCGCATCGACTGCTTCTCTGACAAGCTTCTTCTTTCTTTGTAGCTTTAATTTTGATCTGAGTTCCTTGGCCTTTTTCTCCATTTCGTCAGTTTCCTTCGCAAATTTGACGTCTTTGTTTTGATGGGTCACAATCTGATATCTTCTTAATGCTATGGAATTCTGTAACCAATACTTCTTCTACAATATCGAAACTCACCGCCAGACTGATGACCATCAAATACCGGGGTTTATTTTTCTTCCATTTGATGCATAATATAATCATTCCCATCACTACAGTAAGACCAATTCCAACGCTTAATCCTGCAAAGAATAGACCGATTCTTAGAGTAATGGGAGGATGATATTTTGATGTAACATTGGTTGTTTCAGCTGTTGTAGAGCCCGATAAAAGCATGGTACGAGGAACAATTTCTTCATCGCTGATGCCGTCTTCGGTTACATTCTTCTGAAATTCTGAATAATATTATTTAATTCAAATTCTACTTACAATCAAAGCCGTGTTATTGTACCAATTATTTGAAAAGACGATGACATCCGCATGTATTTCCTTTTCAGTTGAATTTGAATCCATGAAAGGCCGGCATGAAGAACGGGATTGTATGCCCGGGAGATAGAAAACTTCTATTCCTCCCACCGCCGAGATGTTTAAGCGGATTTCAGCAGACCGCGACAAATTGAGTGTCAACGGATCGATTTTACTATTATTATAGTTAGTTGTTCCATTGAAATAAACGTGCTCTTTATCTTTCATAACAAACTCAAGACTTATCACACATTGATCAAAGCGCCAGTACACTCTAAAGAAAGTACACATTTAATAAAAAAGTTTGGAGCTTACTTCTGCCAAATCCTGGTCTTGATGTCGTTGTAGTCATCCGGCCAAACGTTTCCCAAGTTCCAGTGAAGCTGCAGTATTCTCTCCCTGTTTTGTATAAACTTCACTCGATTTACTGTGCAATCTCCATCAATGTTAATATCACTGCCATTTCTAAATTGCAAATCACTGATTTAACGGGCCTAAACTCACAGACAAGAGATGGCTTCGGGAGGCTTACAGTCTCTGTTAATTACATCCCAAAATTCCGAATGTACGGACATCAGCATAGCCAAGAAAAGCATTACATAATTAAACATGTTTTATGGAACGACCGTTTACAAATAACAGGAGGTGGAAGAAATAAAAATCAGTAAAACTCCCCTCCAAATTGATGAAATTTGCATATTTCCCACAACGTATAAGTGCAACGTCTTCGAAAGAAGCGCACGGAATTCGCGGCAGTGTGACTGACTAGCTTCCTCAGGAGTGGTTGCTTTCTCTCTTCTCTCTGAACATGGCTGGACCTATCGTCGAACTGGGTGGCAAGTACAGGCAGGAGTTGGAGGAATCCTTCAACGGGTTGCGGCAAAGAGTCAACGTCGCCGAAGTTCAGCAACGTCTTCAACAGCAAGCCGCTGAACTGCAGCCGACTCTGAATGCCAAGAAAGATGAAACCGTGGCGGCGCTGAGTGAGATGGTAAGCGGGTTACGGTAGTTGGAATGGTTTTGTGGGTTTTGTGTAACGGTAGTCGGAATCATCTCTTTGGATTTGTTGAATGGGGTGGTTGAATGTTTTTTACGGTGCCTTTTCTTTCTGATCGATTGTTTTGTAGGGGCCTGTTTCCACTCCTGGATCCAAAGTTCTGGAGGTGTTTGCGTGGTCGACCGTGCTCCAATTTGTCTTCGGCCTCACATCAATCATTTCGACCATTGTTCTCTCGCCCATCCTTGGCCTGTTCCTTGAGTCTGGATCGGCTCTCCTCATCTCCTTAGTGCTCCTCCCCGTCCTCATCTATCAACATGTCTCAGCGTCTAGCTCTGAAGCCTCCAACCGTGCCAAACTTCTCGCCTTTTCCGCCGTTGAAGGTCTTCTGGTGGGCTTCCTCCTGTCCCAGAAGTATCTTCCCACTGCTGGCCCAGTTATGTTCCTGACCCCGCTGACCATCGCTCTGGTTGCTCAATTCGGTGAAGGTTCCCTGGGAACCCGTCAAGTCTACTTGGGAGCCACTCTTGGCGCTGGATTGGGTCTCCATCTCGTTCTTGGTCTGATCACCGGCTTAAGCTTCGGATACCTGCTTCTGTCCATTTTGTACAGTGCAGCTGGTTTCGTCGCTCTCCAGTTCGCGTTGAAAGATGTGAGTTAGATGAGCATGTCGATGTCGCCATCCATTTTTCCGATTATAATGTTTTATTTCAGGTGTCGGCCTCCAACGTTCAACTCATCTTGTTCATGGGAATCTTGGTCTCTCACATCCTCATCTTTGGCCTGTTCGGTGGAGAAAAGGGGGATGTTCAGCAGAATTGAGTGTTTTTACCAATAAACTACTGATTTATACTTGGCATTTATTTCTTGTAATTCGGGTCTACGAGCAATCCTCCAATTCTGGCAAACACGATACACGTTCTTGTTCTTGTAATTTTTGGGCTCTCTTCGTATATTTTGCCTTTCCTCTCTTGTACGCAGCTTGCGCCCAAACATGTTGCCGCGAAATTTTTTTTGGAAAAGATCGAAATTCGCCCGAGGTATAAGTCGTTCTGTCGCCATGCACGCCCGTGATTTCACGACTTTCCGGATTCGGAGGGAAGATAACGTTTTACCGTCGTGTTCTACGTTAGGTTGTTGTTGTTGTTTTTGATGTTTTTTTGTGATTCTTCGTGTTTCAGATGGCGATCTCTTTCGATCAGTTCGAGATCGTCTCGAGCTCGGTTGATGGAACGACCTGCGCTGCAAATCTGGACAATACGGATCTCTTTGAGGTGACTACCGCGGCTACGATTAGTACGTTTTTTACCAGCTAGTTGTTCATTTTAATGTTTAGAAACAGAAGAAGAACTTCCACGAGACTGCGAACCGCCAAAAGTTATCTCCTTCCCATTTGCCGGCCGCGTTTATTTTGTTGTGGATACCTATTTATATGGGATTCTGATTGAAGATACGGTTGTAAACGAAGTGCAGCAGGTTCTGCCAGGTAATTTAAAGCGTTCTGGTGTTCACACAGTTCAGGTGCTGTATGCGATTATAATGTTCAACCGGAATTTGCTCTTCTCGCCTTGGATAATGGGGTAATTGTTGTGTTGGGGGAAGATGGAGTTTCTCCGAAGACCTTCCAACTTTCCCACCGTGAAGGTACCTCCTACTCCATCGGTATTTGCGACGTAACTATCGATGACAGTTTCTTGGTTGTTCTGGTTGAATATCCTGATACTGCCGAATTGATTATATATTCGATTGACAAATTTGGAAATAGGGACTTCATTGATGGGCTGGAAAGAATCGCCAGCTTTCCCGGGCTTCCCTTGGGCTTTCTCGCTGTTACAACATCTGGAATTTCAATTGTAAGTATTCAATTATAATTGCGTTTCACATTGTTTCTTTTGCTTTAGATTCCCAAGAATTGTTTGAAAAGCAGACTGTACATTGATCCATGCGATTTGCTTTCCACCGTTCCACAACTTCAGCACTTGCTAATGGATGATGCTGCTCAAGATGTAGACGAGGTGCATACTTTTGACGAGATGATGATGATACGACGAGATGGCTTCATGTCTGTCTATTCTAATCTTGGGAGCATCCGTCCATGCGGCGAACTTGATTTCTACTCGTTGAGATCTGAGATTGTTCAATTCCAAATTCTAAACCATGAAGGCAGCTTCGTCAAGTCGTCGGATAAGGTGGTCTTGCAATTGAGAGATGGGGATTCGTACAAATTGCATTGCACCACCATGAGCAAGGACTTTAGTTATTCGGTGGAAGTGCCCAAGACGGTGGGCATATGTTCCAAGATGACCATCGCTACCACTTATGCTGATAATGTTGTCTATGCGGAGGGGTTCGGTTTGAAAAGGTAGGCCAATTTCCTATGTTTCTTCGCTTTGGTGTAGTTGGAGTCATTGTTTTATTTCAGTCCTCAAGGGGTCAGAATCCGTTTTATATACGAAAGTCGGCCAGACGCCCGTCTGAGCAACCTTCTGGACAAGCAAAGATTCGACGCCGCTATGAAATGGGCTCTTGAATACGGGCTGGACACTGGTGTAAGTTGTGTTTAAATTTATTTTTAATGTGTTTAGATCGTCATTGCCCGTGAAGTGCAGTATATTGTTAGTATGATGATTCGATTTGGTACTGAAGAGCAAGACATGGATGAATTTATTTCTCTTCTGAGCCAGTTGCCGGACGATCAGAGCTTCGACTACGCGTACGAGGTCATGATGTTGGCGAGGAACCGCGAAAGCATTCAGAAGATGCTCGATTTTTGTCGTGGGCGACAGATTAAAGGTCCGTTTTTCTTCTTTGAGAGGTATCTTAGTTTCGATTTTCCTTTAAGTTTTGTGTTGATTTCAGACGAAAGCCTGATAAGCAGCGTTCAATGTTTTAAATATGCTGTAACGTCTTACTGTTTGGTCTATGGGCCCGACGCCGACTTTTCGGACCCCATTTGGGAGTTATTTTGGAATAAAGAAGGGCATTGGGATCTATTCAAGCAACTGGTGGAGGATGGAAAAATCGATCGAGCTCGATGTCTGTGGCAAAGATATGTGGACAACATGGAGACGAATCTCCAAACCAAATTGGAGGACTTCCCAGGATTGCTGAAATCTTTTGATCGAGTCATCCGATCGGATCTCGCTCTTGTGAATGACGTCATCCAGCTGTTAGAACATGAAATTTTACATTCGTTTGTGTCCTTAGACAATCTTCCCGCTCTCTCTCAATACTCGGAATGTTTAGTTGAATTCTTGCAAACGGTCGTCTCCCTGTTGGAAAGATCTTCCCAGGAATATCCATTCAACGCCTATTTTGTGGCGGATACGGTGCGCCGATTCCGAAACAAGATCCTCAAGGATGTTGATGATTTCGACCGGCAGGTAGGCAGCTATTTTCGAGTGCTGATTTCCTGTCGTTTTAGCATCAAAAAATACTCCAATTATCCCAAATCTCTGCCGGACTTCAAACTCCCAATTGTTTTACTGATTTGGACATCCTCCGCGGTCGCCTGAAGATGATATGCCATATCAAAAAGACTTATGATGTTAATTGTTCCATGGCTGATGTGACCGCGGAATCATTCGAAGCACTGGCGCTGAAGATGTTGATCAATTTCACTTACCGTGTTGTTGACCACCTCCAAGTGTATGCCCAAACAAAGGTCATACCTTTCTGCAAGGAATTCAAGTTGGATAAAGATGAAATCTTTCTGAAATTTGTGAAGTGCGGTCCCAGGAATCTGCCAGTATGTCTGGTGCTGGCTGACATGATGGACGACAGCGATTTGTGTGCCCGAACAACAATGGCCATGATGAAAAGTTGCCCGCTGACAAAGTCGGGATGGCCTCCGGTACTTCAAGCGCAAATCGTGAAGGTCCTGAGCAGGGATATTTCGTCCTCAATGTGGGTTTAGAATAGTAAATATTTATACCTTTTATGGCTTATGAAATATGTTCGTTTTTCCAGCCGGAACCAATTGAACAGTCTTCTTCTTCGTCGTGACATCGCTATGATCCTCTTGTCTTACCCGAAGATACTTCGTAAGAACTTGATTACGGATATCCCCACAAACCAGGACCTTTCTTCCATATGTTTTGAGGTCATCAATGCCCCAGATTCTACAATGGTCAACAAGTTTGATGATGTCCAAAAATTGCACAGCATGTGTATGTCTGATCGTGCACTTTGTTTTGATTTTGAATTGTTCTGCCAGCAAGTGCTGGGAGATTTGACTGACGTCGCTGCGGACTGCGGCTTTCTGGATGACTTTATCAGATGTTTGAGTGATTACGAAATGAAAAAGAGGGTCCTGATGCCTTCGATTGTGGTTTCTCTCGAGTTGATGGGACAGTTGCCAACAGAATGCATGCCGAAGTATGTGAAGCGAGTGTCCGCTTTCCTCGGCTATCTTAATTCCGATGATCCGGAGAGACTGAACGCGGAGGAACAGATGCTTGTCATCTACTCGACCTTTACTTCATTCAGCCTGCAAATCACACCCAATGAGATTGGAAACTTTGAAAAGGCAGAGGGACGCTTGATCGATGCCTTGTTGAATACGGACAACGATTTGACTTTTAGTGGATACCAACATTTTGGCGAGATGTTATTATTGGATATGGATAAGGTCGTGGGCCTTTTATATAAACCAGAAGTGGTTCAGAAAATGCTGGTGTCAGAGGAACTCAAGCTCAGATTACAATCCATGCTCTCGTAAATCTTGCAGATGTTTTTATGTTATTTAATGATTTAGTGCTCTGTTCAACGGCAAGCTGGAGGTTACTTACGAACACCAGTCACTTATTGACGCCATTTATCTGCATCTCTCACTGTTTGGCCAATATCCGATTAGCATGTCGGACGTCGCCTATCTTGCCGAGAGAATTGCAAGTGTTGTGGAGTTCATTGAATTGAATCAGGTCAAGCCAGGTACTCCCGAAATAGACAGTTCATGGTCTACGGTAATGTTAATGTATGGGATTTATAGCTTTATTTCAGCTGCTGATGTATGCCCACTTTGTTCAAGAGATTATCAGAGCTCTGACCCCGCGAGAGCCGTTGGATGATATCGACGATCAATGGAAGAATGCAGAGAATATGTGAGTTTTCTTGGGAGAATACTGTATTTCTAATATAGGGAACGCGAAAAGATTTGTAATCGAGCCTACGAGGGAGAATCCTTGTGCGAAATCAAAGTTCTTCACACCGCCTTTAATCTGGCAATGTCGGCAAACAAGTAAGTGATGAAAGAATTACGTCATATTGTAGTTTTAGTGAGTCTTCCGAGAAGAATCGGCAGGAATTGTGGAACGATCTCCTTATGCATTTAATCTCCACTTACAATTTCGAACTTTGTTTGAAGGCCTTCCAATTGATCAACAATCCAGGTAATATTATCATCATTTGATATTACGCGTGCCCCTTTCTTACAGCCTTTATTTCTGATCCAACCCCACTCTACTCACTCTATCAGAACTTCCTCGGGTTGTATCTGGAGAAGTTAATCGCCCATTATGGCAAAGAGTTCTATGGTCTGGACGCAGCTGTGGCCGCTTGCAGAAGCGCCCCGGATGAGAAACAAGTGGAGGCAGTTGTGGATCAGCTATTCAAGTCGTTTTACCAGAAACAAGATAGAATCCCCGCCTACAGATGTGTGGAACTCCAGATGAAACTCGGGTTCCTGAGTCCCATCGAGGCCGTAAAGCGCATGAATGCCATCCTCTGCATCAACGAATTGGTCGCGGTTGGAGTGAATCTTTCTTCTCGCTTCATGGTCGGCGGTCCGCTTTGCGCAATGGAAACGTTGGTTATTTCCTTGGTACCCCCGGGCATCCTCATCAATTGGTGTCAGCGATTTGGACATGACGTGGAACAAACATTGCGGACCTATGTTTTGAAGTTGGTTGAGGTACAAATTGGAGAGGGCAAGAAGGCGTTGAGAACCAAAACGGTGGCAGATACTCTCGAATCTTTGGCCCCCCTCGGAGATCAGACCAAACTCCTCTCTGAACTTTTGCAATGTATGCTGGCTCATGTTAATCCTTACGATTATGACCTGATCCACACGGTCCTTACTAAATGCGTCGAGATGTGCCAAGATCAATGTACAAAGAACATGTTCAAGAAGTATTTGCATCTCATCAAGTTTTTGAAGTAGGTGGAGACACTTGCTTGGAAGTATGAAAATTGTTTAGGTCGAACCGTCGAGTCCAATTGATCGGCTCTGCTGAGGTGAAATGGCTCAAAGCGAAAGGACTAGACCAACTCCAGGACTCGGTTTGGGCCAAGGCTCGCCTACCATTCCACATCTTCTTCGATGAGACGGTGACATCGACTTTAAAAGAATTCCTTTTGTATGAATTGGGAACCGAGCAGCTTCCTGTAGGTCTCATTTCCAATGGTCGAAATAAGTGTTGTAATTGTAGAGATGGAAGGATATGGTCTACAAATGCAAAGGGTTAGTTCCCTTGACCACTGTCACCCTTGAGACCTCTGCCATCCTCAGCGACCTGGAAAGATGCTGTCAATTGGACGAGATGAATTTGGCTGTGCTAGGGTCTATTAAGCAATTACTGGCCATAACTCTTAGTCCGACAATCTACTTGAAGAAGATTGCGTGTAAAATGAATGAATTGCCCAACTGTAAGATATGATAGGGGTAGAACGGTAACAATTTTTGTTTTAGCCATTGTTCGAACAGAATTTCTTCGATTAATTTACACCGCAAGTTGTGAGCTCTTTTCCAATATGAAAGCCGGGCATGGTGCTGGAATCCAGAAGGATGAGAAATTTAAAGAATACGAAGAAGCCCTGCTGTGGATGAAGGGCATCAGATTATCGGGAGAGATGCACACTTTCCTCAAGAACTTCGACTTCATCTCCCCGCAGACCTCGGCTCTAATTGGGGATGCAAAGGCCACCTGCACTGTGATTATTGATGAATTCACGGATTGGGATAACTGGGATCAGATTGGTAGGTGTGGAAATGACTATTAGAACATAAGATGTTGTGTTGTTACATACGTCTGTTTTCAGCCAAGGCGTTGGCCTTCTTGGGGAAAGTCAGCTCCCAAAACCTTATCAATCTCCGCTCCTTCCTACGAAATTATTTGGCCGACCGACTCTCGGGCCACGCGGAAATGGTCTCTGTTGAAGAGGACGAAGTCACGAACGGCGACCTTAACTTGAGTATGGTACCCATGGAGGCGTCGGCCGAGGTATCAGAACAGTATGGAGTTCCGTACATGGATAAAGATGTGACGAAACTGGCCATGATCGTGAGTATGGCTTACGATGACGAGGAAGTGGTTCAATTTTTGGATAAGGTAAGCATGACAACTGGAAACGAACAAAGTATTATTTTATAGATAATCCGCCGGCCAAACGAAGAAGTGAAATGGTTATGCGTGGTACTCAGAGCTTCTATTATTTTGGGAATCGATATCCAGGATAAGATTAGGTGAGTTTAAATCAAAAGGGACGCAATATGTTCTCTTTAGCCCGCGTTTGGAAACAGCCTTGAAGGAAGAGCTTTTGAAGAACAGTCGGGAAAGAACGAACCTAAAACTATTCGAGGAAAATGGAAAGGAACTCCTGATACGAAGCCAGATCTGCACCACCAATGTCCATACCACCTTCAAAAATATGGATACCCAGGGGCAACTTCGTCTTTGTTCGTCCATCGCTTTGTCCCTGATCAAACAAGACAAGATTGAGTTCATTCATGTGTCCCAACTCATCGATCGTCTACTGGCTCAGAAGATGAGTGACGTCGCGTTTACCCTTCTGAAGTCCTACAACACGATTCATGAACCGATCAGAAATCAGGAAGTTGCCACCTTATATGCAGCAATCTTCTCCGGCACCCTTGAGAAGATCCGCCTCAACACCCCAACCGGTCATATCATTGAACCAAGAACAATGCCGTGGGTGGATATCAAAGAGAAGGTTGGAGCTATGATAAGATGTCCAGAAGATTGCCACCATCTTTATCAGAACACGATTGCCGTACTTCGGAAGATGGGTATGGAGAAGGAGGCTAGACAACTCGAAATTGCATCTGATCAGTTGAGTTCAAATGCTTAACCATGTATCTATTTAGCTATCATGTTTTTATTTATTTTGTTCCTTGTAAACTCGAATGCTAATATTAAAAGTACCAGGTGTCTAATTTTATCGTATATGGTCTTGATAAAAAAGAAATAGTATAAAAAGAGGTTTAAAATAACGCAATAATCAGAAAGTAGGGCGCGGCTCGCCTTGCACGGATGAATGACATCATTTCTATAACATGTCATTGGGTAATTTGCTAAATGCCACGTTCGTACCATACGTGCTTCTGTGGCCTGCTTGTTGACGTTTGAGGCGTATGGTGTCTATTTTGTTGTCTTGCTTACATTGACTTGTCTTGGCAGCCAATGATGAAAATATTTTACCTTGGAAACTGTAGTACATGAACTCTTGTATTTTTTTGCTTTACCCTTCTGTTTTATTTTATTCTGCAAAATTATAAGTATATTGCTTGGTCACAGATTTTGCGAAATTCCCATAATTTGCATAACCGAACATCTAATTCCGCGACGAGTATAAAAGCGCGTGTGGTTGCTCCGGTCTTCTCTTGCGACCAGAGTTGGAACCGTGTGCAGAGGTCTCTCGCGCGCTCAGTCAAGAACACCACCTTCAGCTTCACAACTCATCAGCTATGGCCATGGAACCCATCGTCCAGCTCGGCGGCAAGTACAAGGAGGAGCTAAGTGCCACCTTCGAAGGCCTTCGGCAACGCTCGTCTGTTTCCGTTGCTGCTGCGCAAGAACAGCTTCAGCTCCTTCAACAGCAGGCCGAACAGCTCAAGCAGTCCAGTCCCGAGGCTCTGGTCGGAACTCTTCAGGATTTAGTATGTTTCCGTATTGTTATTCTTTTGTTATGCTAGCTAGGGTACCGAATGTTGAGTAACATTGCATCTTTCAGTCTCCAGTAGAAGTCCCCACTCCAAAGCTCCTAGACACCTTTGGATGGCTGACAGTGATGGAAGTGACCAAGACCGTCGTGTCCGTTCTCACCTCTTATCTTCTGGCTCCATTCATTGGTCTCTTCTTCGAGAGTCTGACTGCTATCGTCCTGGCTTACGGTGTTGTCCCTGCCCTTTTGTACCGTCAACTTACGGCCACCGAGAGCGACACCGAGCACCGTTTCTATCTGCTCTCGGCTGCCGCCGCTGAAGGTCTTCTGGTCGGATTCATTATCAACAACCGATACCTTGCCGCCAGCCAGCCCATTGCTGCTGTGACTCCGCTGTTCATAGCCTTGGTCGCCCAGCTTGGTGAGGGCAAATTCCCCAGCCGTCAAGCGTTCCTTGGAGCCACCCTTGGATCGGGAGTTCTGGCACACCTGGCGCTGAGCATTCTTTTTGGAAGCCTGTCTTTCCCCGGCTTCCTCCTCTCTGCGCTCTATGCCGGAGTCGGATTTGCCAGCATTCAGTTGCTCCTCAAGGATTCTCAAGTAAGTCCAAGTCAAGTTCAGTTGCATTTTTGTTGTGGCTGAGGGAAAGTTGGAAGGGGGCGGGAAACTGAACGGATTTTTAGTAATCTTTTTGCTCTGACAATGTACGGCCTTTTCATGTTATTATTTTTGCTTTTTCTAGGCACCCTCCTACAAATACCAGTTCATCTACTTCATCGGTGCCATCCTGTCTCAAGGAATTGTCTTTGGCATTTTCGGTGGCGCTCCTCCCGCGCAGAATTAGCCCGCATTCCACCATCTACTGACTCGGGCGGAAATATTCTATGTTTGCACTAAATAAATGATTTATTATCGTTTTCTTGTTGTTTTTTTTATCTTTTTGTTGCTTTGTATGTGCGTTCATTGATCTAATAAATCTATAAAACGAGGGAACTCCGATCATTTTGTTTTTGTTTCGCACTAGAATGGGGGAAATTGTTGATCTATCAGCTAAATTGGACAAGGTACTTGATTTGGCACCTCCAAGTTTGGATGAATTGAAAGCAGTGATCGAGAATGGATTGCATGATTATTTCGTGGAGAGCTCAGTCACTATTACGGATTGCCCAGGTACAATATGTGCTTGACAACGCGTTGTCGTTTTTTCATTTGCCTTCTTTCAACCAAAGACGGTTTAGAAACATAGGAGTATAGGACACGGCAATACGTCTATCTTTAAGGAGGCACTTTAAAGATAATGTTGCACGTGACCTTTTAGTATTCGTTATAAAAAATAAAATACCGTTTATGAACAATCGCAGGGTGAGTCCGAAAATTTTGCGATCGCACCCCCACGACGTCGGCGAAAAAAATTCTACGAGCTTTATCGACTGTTATCGTATGTCCGTTTCGTTGAAACGGGTGTCCATTGTGACAAACATGTTTACTGGCTGTAAATGTGGTCTTATCTACAAATACCAATTTCCTGGTGATAGTACTCACTTATCTTACTTGTTTAGACTTCAAAACCGAGCCGTACAACTTGGAGGGGAGTGGTCTTAGCCCGGATCTGAGAATTGTCGATTGCGGAGGGCATGGAAACTTCTTCCCCAAATTCCAACGGCACAAACAGTTTGATCTAAAGGTAAAGAACCAAACAAAACTTCCAAGACCTTTAAGAAAATTTCAAAAACTTCCGAGTTGCCTCAGGGCTGGATCTTTGGCCCAGGCGCTGCACCCAGGGAGACAGTTGGAGTAAACGCCGAGCTTGTGGCCAATGCTAATTTCAATACGAACAAGGTAAGATGACAGTAAAACAAGCAATTCTGCTCAGGTCAATTGTTATAATGGTCGGCTGACTCCAGATGGGAAAGGATATTTGGAAGGGACTCATTCTGATACATGCTTCAAGATGATTGCAAATCTAGCGTTGTGTTCGGACGAGGCGGGTCATCGTGTTTGTAAGTGACGTCATAAGAAATACGGTTTTTGAAGTGAGGATCTCGGCCAAGAAACGAACGGGAGATGGGAGTTTCACGGAGATTATTCAAAAGATTTTGGCCTCACATTACCGCAATAAACTGGTTTGCTTAGCCGGGATTTGGCGCTTCGAGAAAGGCCGTGGTTATTTCCACATCGTTCCAGATTATCCGGAGAAAGATTTTGAAAAACTGGATGACGTGAGTTGTTTCCTTTCTAAGTCATGTTTAGATTTGGAAAAACTGGCTCCACTTCTTCGAACTCCCGGCTCCTATGACCATGACTACCGTAATCCATAGTAATGATATTGGGTTGGATGTCCCAGTTGAGCATACGCACGGATTCAGTGGGCGGGGTCATTGCGGACATTATCATGGGGATGTTACCCCAAGTGAGGCCGTTTATGATGGCTATTTCTTGCCTGCCACCAAGTTGTATAGAATCGACAACACCAAACATCTTTCATGAGGTACTATCAACCCAGCAAAACAAGTCCATCTTTTCTTTTGAACTATCTTTTATTACGCCAAAAACTAGCTCAAACTAACAAATAAAAAATATACACATTTTGAGACCAATCGAACAGTATAAATTATAGTAAGTAGGGTACACCGTTTAACTTGCGGGGTTTAGTTGTAAATATTGAGAAATTTAATAAATGATATCTTCATCCGGATGTAAACATCTTCAATGCCAATCAATCACACCTCGGTCGTATTCTTTGATGAAATGCCAGATAATCTTCAGCCTCCTTTGATGCACAAACGGATATCGTCTTTCCAAATCTTCGTATGCATTTATTGTAATCTCATGAGGTTGCAATGGCTGGGTGGCTTCTCTTCTGACGACCAATTGATCTTTTCTTGGAGCTCTTCTAATCGCATTGCTATTCGCTGTTCTCTGTTCCGTGTTTCTGAAGGTCCGAAGGGTTCTTTCTCCCTCTTCATCATTCCTTTCCGAGGTTGAAGCCTTCGTATCTTGACTAGAATCATCTTCCATCTGACTGTCGTCTGTTGCTTTACTATGTTCTTCCGATCCATACCGATCATCTCCATCCCTCTGGATGCCACTTCCATCTTCTCCATTTCTATCTGTTCCAAATGGGCTTATCCTCGCTACCGGAACATTCTTATTGGTGCTATCCGAAAGAGCCGACTTATCTGAATCACGGTCCAGAGTCCTCTGCGAATGCGGCAATAAGTCGAGTCTAGGTTGTGTGTGGACAGAAGGGCCTCCATTATCATTAGCGTTAACTCCATTCCTCCCATCACAACTTCCATTAACCTTCGAAGCTATTTGTCCACAATTAATTCCGTCCGTTTTAATCTTGGCTTTAAGGAGTATTTCTTCTGGGGTTTCGATTGACTTCCTCTTGAGATTGTTCAATGCAACCACTGGGGGGCTCTTTGGAGGTTCTGATTGTGTTTTACTTTCTGTTTTGAGACGATCCAGGGCTAGTCGGGGCGGTTCGGTGCTCTCTCTTAGCAAATCATTGCTGATATCACAAGATCTTCTTGGTGGCGATTCTAGTCTCCTCTTTCTCGGGATTCCATCAGGATGCGATCGTTGTTCTTCCAGATGGGTCAGCATCGAATAAACACAATGCTTTTTGTCCTTTCTCGGGTCATAATCCACTCCTTCCTTCAATCTGGCAGCCAAATCATACCATTCCGCTTCGTGGATTCTGCCAAACTTCTTCAGATTGCAGAGATGGATAATGAACTGGAAGTAGTAACGGGCTTCGAGTAATTTCTCGCGGAGTTCTCGGACCATTACTCTCTACAATTGGGATCACATAAATAAAACATTATTAAACCTTACATGTATTCCATATGTCATTCTCGGTGAATGGAGACATCTAAATGAGCTGAAGAAGTCATTTAACAGGATCAGAAGTTCTTTTTCATTGTCATTTAGGTCAACAAACTCTCGGACTCTCTGAAAAAACATTAATTCACAATCTAGAAGTTCCAATATTAACTTTCAAACATTATAGTATAAAATTACACACCCTGTGCTGATTCTGTATTGTGTATGGCTGATGTGCCTGGGCATACCGAGCTGTTTGGAAGTGGAGATCGATGATCTTTTGGTTCTCTCCAAAATTCCCACTAGAATTAAAGTAATGCTTTCCTTCTCCGCTTACTCATTGAACTTGCTGCTGAACATAACACTCTCAATCGATGTTCCGGGTGGTGTTCTTCTCAACATTCTAGCCAGACTTTTGGTAATAATGAAGCATGGTGGCTGTTTCCAGGCATTCGTGATCTTTCTCAATCTGCCGGCACTCGTGTTTCTGTTGTACTTTCGATAATGACGGGTGATGTCGAATTCATGGGAGCCATCAAACTTGTGATTCAAAGAGACGATCAGACCGTGACACCAGTCTTCATCCCCATCCGGCTTTCGTTTCTTTTTCGGCGATAAATTTACCGGAGTTTGGACTAGATTCTCTTTGAATTTGAAGGTCAACCGGCTATGGCAAGTGGAAAGGTGATACAGAAACGATGTTAGATATCTAAACTTTCGCTTGTATTGGCAGAGAAAACACTCCGAATTTGTGAACCGGAAGACATCTGCAGGTGGCGCAGATTCAGCCGCCGCTATTGCTTCTTCCACGGAATTGGAAAACAATTTTGTCTAAAAAAGTCTTTTTTACTGATATCAAAATCCCTCAAGTTATATCTAAACCACTCACATCTTGTCCATAAGGGCCATCTGTCATCCGGAAACACCATGCAATAACATCCGGCATTGGGGCGTTCAGCCATTTGGGTCTGAGATTATCTTCTACCATATCCAAGAGTCCAAAGGGAGTGCCTACCATGGTCCCGGGAGCCTTTTCATGTACCCAAATGGTTGATGGATCTGTATTCTTCGATGTGAACACCCCTTCTTCCTTCTGCTCTATTACTTTATTTGACTTTCTGGAGGTCGTGGGAATAACCGAATCGTCTGCAACCATGGAACCCATCTCAACTTCACACCTACCTTCGCTACATTCCTCATTCTCCTCATCCGTATCAGACTCAGAAAGAGCATCTCCTTTTGGGTCGACATGAATATTGATGGTAACAATAGGATGTTGGGTTGGTTTCTTTGCTTCTGCCAACACTTTTGGAACGATGGTTCTGTCGCTCTGCCAATCCACACTGTCTCCATCAATTCCCAACTTTTCTTGAGGTCTAAAACAATAAAAAAATAAGATGAAAATAACTTACATTAACGCCAGAACCATCTTTCCTTGTCGGACTTTATGTCCATCCCATTCTCTAAGCATGGTTGACACTTTCTTGACGGCGAACATTATCCTACTCTCTCCTTCGTTCCCTTTATCCTCCAGGTGAGCATGTAGCCTGGCGGGGACTGATCGAAGACGTCTTCCGCCACTCACATTCATTGTATCCACCGTGAACTTTACCTTAATGACCAGGTACTCATTCCTAAAGTACTGTAATAACAATTTATATAACCTACTTTACACTGCTTTCCTCCATTTTTAGCGGTTTCATACCAAGTAGGTCAATGTTTACCCTCAATTCCGTGTTTAATGACGCTTCGAACCCGGAGCCAGGAATATTTTGCTGAAATCAAACGTCACCCAACACAATTGACCGACTTACTGTACTCGAATATTCTCCATCAACTTCTCTGACTTGGAAACAATGGACAAATGCCTTCTTACAATCAACCATCTGATCATTTTTGATCCTTAAAAAGACGACCGAAGGGGTAAATTGAGTCAATGGAAGTCCGTTGAACGGGGAAATACTATGCGATTTGTCCTTCACTTCTCTCTAAACACAAGAACTGTAATAATAATATGTAAAAAGCTTACCTCTTTTCTTCCCTTCGGAACACAATCTCTGATATAGGATAAATTATTCATCCGAAAAGGCTGATACTTCGGCCGCCTGTTCAACCCATTTATGTCGGGGAATGTCATATAAAAATACAAATCCACAATATTCTTCATCCGTTGTCTGAACTGATCCAATTCGTCGCCATTTCGATTCCTATAAGGATTATCGTATCCTTTGGAGGGTGACTTTACTTTGGTCGGTGATGGCCGACGCTTCCCAGACATGTCTCACAATCTAAACACGTGAAAAAATTAACTGACAAGAAAACCTACATTAGTAACATACAAAATAGACAAGATACTTGCAACAATTTTTCGCGAGCCTTTCCCAAATACCTAAAACAAAATAAAAGATAAAGAAAATGATAAAGATATTCATGGCTCAGAACCAGTGTTAAAAGGACGTGGCAAATATAATAAATTTATTATGATACATTAATATACACCGGTCAATGGTTGTTAGATACCCATAATCTATTTTTTGAAGTCCGTTGGGTCCTCGATATCTGAATCTAAAGCTTCGTTTTCGTATGCGAAAAGATCGGGCTCTTTCTTCCGTAGAGATTTCTCGGCCATCGCTATTAATTCCTTGGCGTCGTCTGTTAATTCGGTCTCCGATTCCGAGAGATCGATATCATTGAAGACAATCTAAAATCCATGGATAACATAAATCAAAATTCTCTCACCGTTCTTGGTTTTCTAATTTCTTCCACGGGCACGTTTCTTAGATTGGCCAGTCTCTCCTCGAGTTTAGTTACTTCGTATTCGTGTTGTTGTTCTAAAAACAAAACCAAATAATACTTGTTATATTGTACTTACTATCAAATTCTTTATTCTTCACCGACGGATCGTCTAAAGCCTTTTGAAGTAAGTCTTCAGGCGTTTCTTTCTTCGTCTTTTCCCGTCCAATTAAGGGGTTATTATCCTTCTCTTCGGGGTCTATAACCATCTTCATCGGATTTTGAATTTCATCTACACTTTTATTCTTTAATTTTGCCAGCCTTTCTATTAGATCTTGATCTTCAACCTTCGAATTTGTAGCCTTTTCAACACTTTTTTTCTGTCCTTTTTGATCGTATACATCTTTGAAGGATGCTGGTGGTCGTTCTTTGAAATCAACAACTTCTTCTTTTGTCTCTAGCTAAATACTGAATAACATGATCAAAGCCGCCTACATTTCCTTTAATCTTCTCGAAGCATTTATCACAGACAGCCAGGGGTTTATCACTAATTCTTTTGACCACAGCTTTCTTATTGATGCACCTGGCACAAAAGCCGAACCCACAATTGGGACAGCCATGCTGAAATTGAGATTAGAGATCAGACTGGTGTGCTTGCCTCTCTCTTAATCAGCGAATACTTGACCATACAATTTGTGCAAGGCATCTGAAAGATAATACAAGACATGAACTAAAACATGTCATGATATTAGATGGTATCAACCATGCACTTCACGAGAGCGATGAAAGTAATAACAAGTTTAATGTTCCTAAAGAAAATCAAAACAAAAAAGAAAATCAAAATCCTTTCTCAAAAACAAACGCCTCAACATCTGTCATATCAGCGCCACAAACAACAATCCGACTTTGTAATTCGTTGGCAAATATCGCAACCGGATGCCCGAGTCTGTTCTCCAAGAACTCTTTAAGATCTCGTTCACATGCCTAAAACAAATTAAACATTAATTTCAAAATTAGTCATAAACAAAACTCACAAAAACATCTCCGTAAACACCTCTCAACGTGACTAATTCTCTGTATTCGTGTTGCATGGTTTTTACATTCAACTGATCTCTTTTTCTGCTCAAGTGTAAACATGGTAGATGAAAGCGATCTCGTTTGATGTAATATGGAAGATCTGGCACTGGATCTAAACAGAGAATTAAAAAAAACCTTCCGCCATACCCCTTGGGGGTCTCCATCCACTAGGCGTGATCTCCTGCACATTTGGAGGTTCGGGAATTACTTCTGGAGGTAACAATTGTTCCACTAACCTCCAATCAACTGGTACCTCCTCAAAAGTCGTGTATGTCTCTTCTAAAAAGCAAAATATTAGAAAACGTCAAGACAACAATTCTACCCGCAGATAATCCCACCTTTCTTCGGAACGGCATGTTTCCAGGGATCTTCCCAAGGTTTCTCTTCCGATGTTGTTGAAGATGCAGAATAACAAGATTGAAGAATAGCTGGGCGAAATCGTGCTAGTAACAACCGAGGTAGTGCTGTATGGAGTATCCTAGACATCTTTGACTACAAAAATACAAAAAATAACAAATATAATTCCTTTTTGACAGAACGCCAAAGCTTTTTGCATTGCTCGTTTTCGTGGTAGGACGAATTCAGTGATGTTGAATAGTTGAGATTCAAATTTTCGGCCCGACTGTAGTTGCAATTTGAACACAATCACATTTTTAAAGAGCATTGAAATTGATTTTTGATATTTTTTCTTCTTAAAAAAAGGAAATTAAGAAATCATCACGTTCAGTATAAGTAAACAAACACCTCTAAAATTAGATGAGTTTTAATTTTATTGTACTGTAGTACGATCGGCTTTGCTAAGCGCTTCGAAATCCCCTGTTACGAGTGCGGATCAAATTTTTGTACAATATTAGTTATGTATTTTCTCTTCGCATTTTTTCACGCAAATCCGAAAAAAGTAGACCAATAACAGTGAGAAGCCGGAGGCGATTTTGGATATCTCCTTTTTCGCGCTTTATGAAAACCGGAATTTTGGAAAGGATCGGAAGCGGCGGAGTCGATCACACCCGGGAAAACAAACGAAAACCCCGATGCCAAAAAACTGAAGCGGAAACACGTGAGATTACCTAAAAGGGCAATGTCAAGGCCGAAGCTCGTGGATTGGGGAGCTGAATTGTTTCGGCTGGGTCAGATCGGTGGTCACAATCCCTATGTCGGTTTTGTTTGTTCCTATGTTTCATGTCAAACTTTTTGTATTTTCCTTGCTTATAAAGGCATTCCTGTTTTGCATCTTCTTATTTATTTTGCCGTAATTAAATTACGCTTGTTTTTTGAAGATCTCTAATCCGCAAGACTTTCGACTGGATTGGATCTGCTGCTCTAAACAGAATCCTCTTCAACTTTCCAAAACTTTCTCCAAGACTTTTTTCCGTTCGGTCGCGGCGTTTTGTGATTTTTTAAATGGCATCCTAGGGAGAATCCAGTAAAATAAGAGAAAACTTTCGGTTATAAAGTATCTTCTTGCTATCGGTATTGGAATACAGGAATCTTTTTGTCATCTGTTTTGTTTCTTTCAATTCTTTGGATATCTTTATGTCATCATGAACAATATAATGTCTCTCTGTTCCCTCGAATCCCCGTTTAATAACCTAAAATCCCGCTTCCTCATAACTTGACCGAGTTTCGTCAACGGCTCGTTGTAACGTTACGAAATGCGTGTTGCTGAACGTCAGATCACCCATCAATTATTTCAATTAAACGGGATTTTTTGTCTCCATTCGAGGCTTTAAATGCCGAGTTTTTGGATCGCTCGAATCCTCCTCGAATTCACTCAATTTTCTGGTTTTCTTTCGGGATTTTCGCGAACTCCTTGAGTTTGAGATCAACGTTTCAGCGCCATGTTTATTCGAATTGGTGCTCCTGTATGGCCCCCGCCAAGTGTGCTGTTGTTGTTGATCAATTCCATGGTGGTTTTGGGACAAAGAGTAAGCCGATGTTTAAAGTCTTTATGGTTTTTTTTTTCAATACTATGCTTAGCACACTTAATATTGCAACTTTACTTTAGGATGGTTTGGGAGGTCTGGGCAGTCTAATTTCAAGCAGAGATATTGCTGAAATCACGCAAATTGCAACGAATCTTGCGGCACAGACAATGAATACAAATTCAGAGTTATTGTGAGTGTTTTCGATATCAGTGACCACCTTTTTTTTTGTGAATGATATCGCTTACATTTAGAACAAAGCCCGGTCGCCCTGAAACTCGGGCAGTCCCTATGAACGCTCGGCCCTCGGAAATGTTGGGTCAAACAATCACAAATATGATGCAGCCAGCTACAGAGCAACTGGCAAGGGCGTTAAATCAGAATTCGGGAGTTAAGAGTCTGAACCCAAGGGCAAGGGCAGTAAAGACCGAACTGCCAGTGTCCGAACTTCCTCTTGAGGACCTAGCTCCTCAACCAAAACCCTTAGGAGGTCAGAATCAAGCAATGAGTGGGCTATTGGACATGGCCAATCAGTTCTTGGGAGGGGGAAGATCAGCTGGGGTGGAGAGTCGGGGAGCGGCTAGTGCAAGGAGTGGAGGAATGCCAACATTGAAACAATTGATACCTGGGGCTATGAGGAATTTTGGAATCTCACAAGGAGATGGTAAGGGATTTGAACACATTATTTCTTCGTTATCATCAAGATCATTGTCCATTTTTAGGATGTTTGCCGTTTATGGGCGAAGTAATGCAAGCCATGTTCGGTAATTGTGCGAAACAAGCGGATGAAAGAACTTGGGATGTGTGGGGAAAAGAGATCACGAATGCATTGATGGGCGGAAAAATCGATCTTTTGAGAGCTAGGTAGGACATACGACACTATTGAATTATCCAAAACATTGCTCATTTGTCTTTCAGCAAAGAAACTTGCAAAAAGGGAGCTGAAAGAGAGCAATGTGGTATGATTAAGCGAGCCGTGAGCGATTGTGATATCCTGGGGTCAATTCAATTGGCCAGCAACTTCAAAAGGGCCATAGAAAGATGTGATGAGATCTCGGGACTTATTGATCAGGTACAACTTTTATTTTGCTTCTGATTTCTTAGTTTGACAATTTCTAACTTTCTTTCCTTGCAGAACCCAGTCACTTTAATGGAACAAATGGGCGGTTTCATCAACGGCGAAGTCGCCCAGGGCTTCCTCAACAACTTTTTGGGCAAAAAGCGCTGAGAAACGGGTCCATCTGCACCATGTTGTTGTACATATTGTTTAAAATTAAATTAATTTATTCGTTCTTCGCCTCCAAAACAGGTCAAGTTTGGTTTTGAGAGAGGGGATTATCGAGTTCGGAGATGTTCGCTTCCAAAGAAACCAACAGAATTCCATGCTTCGAACCTGTTAAAAAGACTCCAATGGATTCTGAAGCGAAATAAAAGAGAATTGAAAATAGCCAGAGGGGAGAAAGGGATAGGATCACCTGGAGCGGGTAATCTGCAGCTTCTTCTTCTTGTTTACACATTCAAAATCGAATTTTCAATTTCAAAGGTTTCTTGAAACTGCTTTGAAGGGACAAAAAGATGATGATTTTTATTTTTTTATGGCAAGAATTAACTCTTATAAAAATTCTAAAGAAACCCCTTCTCTAGAATGCCCTGCGCATTGTTTGTGCTGTGATTTGTCAAATTACAAATCATTTGTTCGCGAAATTAAGTGACCTTTATTACAGAGTTTCAGCCGTCAATTGACGAAATAAGTGATTGAAATTTTTAAATTGGTTGATGTCAGGGGCTTATAAACCCACTCTGTACTTGTTTAAAGTCATTAAAAATAACTTTTTTGGGACTTATATGTATTTTATGTTCGATTTAAAAAAGAATTACGCAACTTTATGTCATCAAACGTTGATTGGATGACTAAAATAACTTCAAAGATTTTAAAAAGGTCATGAAAATCAGCGAGGATCTCCTGGGGAATCTTTTAAAAGTTTTGTTTTTCTCTATTTGTTGTTTTCCACGATGGAATCGCCAGAGGGTCGTGATTTTTTGCTTTTGGAACTTCTTCCCCTCAGGGTCTAAATGCTTTCCATTTCGTATTTTGTTAAAACAAGGTGTTGTAATAGCGGGGAAATATTTTTATTGTTTAAAATGATACCGCACTCAAAACGTCCTCAATGATAATGTAAAATTAAATTTTTCAGAATGAAGTGGCTTCTTTTATTGTGTCTTGTGCAATTTATACTTGCCGAAGACTCCGTCAAAGAGATCAATGCCAAATGCAGAGGGTTGCTAAGCTGCTCGATAAAGAAAAATTGTGTCCAAATGAATTATCTGATCAAACAATTTGATCAGAGAGAAGTGAACGCCGAGATGTACGATGCGTTGGACAAAGTAGGCCTCTTCGCAGCTTCGACTTATTAGTTTGTGGTGGCTGATAAGTATTAAAACCACTTTTTTAGGCGATAGATTACGGCTGTATATTCACATCCGGCTGTCTGGAAGAGTGCAATCGCTGTCCCCTTTGCCAGAATTCCAAACAGCAACTTGTTGACGTCCTCAGCGGGTCGAGGAGGGAAGAAGGAGGTTTGTTCCTACTCTCTTATTCTCGTTACGACTTAACCAATAAAACAATACTCGACCCTCGTTTCTAGGAGAATGTTCCACCTTGGTCAATTGCGCCTCCGATTGTGTGGCGGACTCAGGCACTGACATCAGCAAGATCAATTATTGTCTGAAAAAGAAGTGCGCCTTCCATTGTTTCGATGGGAGTTGCCAGAAATGCTCGGCGTTTGTCACAAGAATATTCAATCAAGTCTGCGTTTCTGGAGAGTTGAGGTCCAAAGTCAAAGAATTTGAGGTAAGGTCAGCAGATGATGATAGGGATGTTGATATCGGTTGCGAGGCTTTGTTTTGGTGGGGCTCGGCACAATTTAGCACAACTTTAGACCTTCATAATCGCAAAACTCTTTCCAGGGGCACTGTTACGAGATGTTCCGTGAGATTGTCTACCAAAAATTCACCAAAGAATTCGAAGAAGCCGGCCTCGAACCCTCGATAGGAAACCGTGGAAATCAAACCCGTGAGAATTAGAATACTGGAATATTATGTTTATAATGTGATCTCAGAAATAAATCAAAAAATTGTACTCATGTCGTACTGTAGATCGAACCATAACAACATAAATGAGAAGATAAAGATGAAAATAAAAACTTGAGCAAAGTAGTTAATTGGAGAGATTGCAAAACTTCCTGAACAGAAGGTCCAAAAACCGGCACAAAGGATCAAAACCGAGTAGAAGGCGATCCATTTGAGGGAGATGTAACGGAAGTATTCGTCCTAAAAAATAAAAATAATTTCTGTAAAAAATGAAAATAACAGTAGTTAGAGTAGCATTATGTAGCTCACCAAAGCGCCTCTTCTCTTATGTCTCCTTGTTTTGCATTGTCTGTTTTTCAACGGTTTTTTAACTCTCAAAGGTGCGGTCCAAATAGCCTCTCTTGCCTCAGGCCATGAATTGGGACCGACCAGTCGATAAATGTAGGGGAGATTACCGCCCAAAAATAATCGCAAAAAGAAGCGGAAATCCGTTAAAAATATCTGAAAAATGAAAAAAAGTTTTAATAAAAAAGTAGAAAATTGGGGTTTAAAAGAAGACGGCTTACCTTTTGAAGATCTGGCTTACAACCAACAAGTTCTGCGATCTCATCCATATAAGGGACAAAGTCCACTTGAAGAGTGTGTTTGTTACTTTTGAAGTATCTCCTCTGCATTAGCCTCTTCTTATGTTCAATATCAGCTTTTCGGGTGAACGTTGATGGCAAAGAACATTTCCCAGCATACACTCGAGCTACCCATCGGGCCTGCAACCACATTTATAGTAATATTTTTGTACTATGTAACTGTTATGGGTGTCATACGAACGCATATCGAAAACTTACTTGAATTTCAGAGATCGGCGCCAGACTTCCGATTGGCTGGATTAGCCCGATAACAGCTAGATCAGCAGCATTTGGAGGGAAAACAAACTTGTAAAGATCGACTTCATGATCCTGGAAACTTTATAAAAAATCTACAGTAACTCACATTGACTGGAATCATGTTTTTGGGGGTCAGATAAGGAAACCCGAATGTGTAACCCGTGCAAAGAATAATAATATCCGCATCAAATCTCTTCCCGTTCTTCACGATCACCCCATTGGCTTCAAACGACTCTACATCCTCCTAAATCATCATAAAAATAGATATTCGAATCAGTGCTTACAGTTACAGTAATCATCCCACTGCATAACATATTGGCCAAGGAATCGTTGACAGTTGGATGTTGCTGGAAGAAGCGATGAGCCGGCCTGAGGCCATACAAATCATGATCCATCCGTTGTTGTAGTCGATGCTCCATAAAATCATTGGCCACACTCCATGGGAGAATGTTCATCAGCCAGTAATACAGCCGACTTTGGAAGACCACGTCATAGGGCATACCGGCTTGGCCAACTCGATTGAAAATCCAGGATCCCCGACGAGTTGAGATCGTAACTTTCTTGGCGACTTTGGCCAATTCAACAGCTATATCCAAGGCTGAGTTTCCGATTCCCACCAAGAAAACATTTTTATCTTCGAATCCTTTGAAGTCGCGGTACTCTTTGGCATGAATAATTCGGCCTTTGAACTTGTTTAGATCTAGAAATTAAATCGAATATCTCTATTAAGTGTGAGCAGATTAAATTTACCTTTAAATTGAGGATATTGGGGGATCGAATGATGTCCGGTGCACAGCATCAACCTATCAAACAATTCCTTGCCTCCGTTCGCCAGTTCCACTGTCCAATTCTTTCCACTTGTATTCCGATAGACCTGTTTCACATCCGTATTGAATTTAATATATTTTAGAAGATCAAACTTTGCTGCGTAATCTCTATAATAATCCATGACTAAACTGTGATGCATGAAGTTGGGATAATCTTCCGGAGGTGGGAAATCGGAGTAGGACATCATCTCCTTGGACGTGTTGACCACTGTAGACTTCATTACCGTACCTCCATCCTAAAAATTTAGGCTAAAGTCATACTATACTAATTTTCATTGATTGACGTTAAAAGGACTTACACTGGGTAGATCTGGCCGATAATTCCAGAGGCCCCCAATATCTGAAGTCCGTTCGTAACAAACTACATCTAGGCCCTCTTCGACACAAGCCTTGATCGAGGGCAGCCCGCTCACCCCCGCTCCAATTACACAGACCCTTATCACCATTTCTGTAAGGTTTTTTAAAGCATTCAGAGATTTATATATAACAAATTTCTCGAAACAAATCGGAGGAAAATCCAGTTTTATTTCCCAAGATCTTCCAGTTTTGACGTGTTTTTGAGGAGTTCACATTGAATTTGAAAAATTCCAACTTCTGCTGGGATTAAAAATAAATTAAAGACTCAAAGTTACAATATAAAATGGATGAAGAAAAAATATAAATAAATAAATTTTGAACTAAAAGCCTTCTTATACGTGCCTTTGAGAGAGAACCGAGCGAAGGCGGAAGGTGATGGTCAGAATCCACTTTTTTTTCATCTCTCGCGGATCGCCATTCTCATAGTAACCTCGATTAGAAAACCTTCTTCGGAATAGAGTTTTCATGCAAGTTTCCGAGAGTCATGAAAAAGGGAACTGCTCGCAACTTAGGGCATTTAAATATGTTCCGTTATACTGACCTTGTTTCAGTTAAAAAAATTGCAAAGAAAATTTGTTTCATGATTTATTCTGAGGACAAATTAAAAGCACCAAAAGGATCGTATAACAACGATCGAGTAAAAAATCCCGTTTTAGAATGGCTCCAAAGGAGTGAGAGTAACTTGGAGAAGATGGCCAGGGATGTAAAGAATGTGTGGTGACGTAACAAAAAAGTTACGACCTGAGCGTATTTTACATAAGAAAATTGGACTTCACACGAATTTACACTCCTGGCTCGACTCAAATTTGGACACAGAGAGATATGAGGACAGCACAAATGGTACTGTAACAAAGAGAGAGACAGATACTGTAACAAGTACTAAGGCAACAGACACACAACTACTGTAACAGCATAAAAGAGAAGAACATTTAGAAAAGTATTGCAACAAAAATGTCAAGACTTTAACAACCAGGATTACACTAGACCGCAAAATTTATACAAAGAAACTAACATGACTAGAGGAAAAGTTAAAACTAGATATCATAGAATCAAATTATCTTTGAGGGGAATTAATTTGAATGCATCGAACCATCCACCAGTCAGGATATTAAACATCCCATAATAGTCCCGTATCGTCATCAACAAGGTCGTCTGATCATCGTCCACCTTTCGTTGATCCAAAAGACTTAGAAAGGTCTTAAAGAAGAACATATTCAATCGTCGAATCGAGTTTTTATCTCCAGCAATTACACCTCCGCTGACTACAGTCCACTGTTTTCGATAGACAAGGTCGAGCGTGTATCTGGAAGTGTAAATAGCAAAAGCAATACGAACAATAAAATCCAAAAGGCTTAAAAACCGACCTTGTTGTCTTATCGATCTCGGGGGTAATTTTGACTAGCGTAATCTTGCCCTTAGGCAGTTTGGGATTCCATAAACCTTGTGGAATAATATCCTTTGACCCGTGACCTAAATTAACTCTCAGATGTTATAATCAGACGCTTACTGTATCCAGCATCGATCCAAACAAAGTTATCGGCTTCAAAATAAGAGATCTTTGTGGCATTGAATAAAAAGTAGGGCTTCGAGTTGACCAGGATATTGTAATCAGCATAGAGCGCCTCAGGGTGGGACTTTACTTTAAGGTCCCACGATTTATTCCAATGACGTTGTTCATCCTCCAAGATTTCTGAGATTTCATCGTGGAACTTGTAAAACGGCAGATCGGACATTTGAATCTCGGTTATCTGAAAGATTAGTTGATAATTACAATATTTAAATTCAAAAAACTTACCTGAATAGTATTCCAATTCAAATCTTGTTGATGAAGAAATTGTTTAGCTGCTTTATCACAGTATATCATCACTCTGTTTTTGATTTTCAGCAGGTCCATCATATAATTTAGATATATATCATAAGGGCGAGTAAATCGTTCCCAGCTTCCTCTTCCGATATCCAGCAAAGCTGTCACGATTACTGGGGTCTAAACTGGACTATGATTGGGCTTTTTGATATAAAAGATCAAACGTTTTTGGATTACAGTATAAAAATGTGTTAAATTTAAGTCATCTTACATTTTTTAGCGGATCCTCTCCTTGCGTAACGACGACGGTTTTCGGTTTCTGTGGATGGCGTTGGGTTTCTGAAGACCGAAAGCCGATAGAATGGTAATGACAACAACCGAAAACACAGGGCGAAGGGACAAGTGGCGATACAAGAAGAACCAAGGATAATATAAAGAAATGATGATGGACAAAGCAAACGAAAAGGAAGGGCAAAATTTAAGTATAAGTTGTAATCCTGACGTCGAACCGGATCGTCTTAAATCTTCTCTCAAGGCCGTCGTTCTGTTAATGAATAGACAGCACAGTCTTTCACTTACCGTAGGTCTTCATGGTTGCCTGGATGTTGAGCACGGGCTTGGGAGGCGGTGGAGGATCGGGCAGGTCTGCCGGCTTTATCCGCCACACCGGCTCGGGGGTATCGAACTGGTCCGGCTGCCGAGATTTCAACTTGAAATGCTTATTCACCGTCAGCTGATGTTCTTCATGATGATCGATGGGGTCCATGGACCAATCATCGTCTCCAAAGCTCATTTCCACCGGCCGAACGTCTTCCTCGTTGTCCACAACAACAAAGGGTTTTGGTGTAGCGGTTGTCTAAGATATAGTTTCATCAATTTCAAGTCTGCTTACCGTAGTAATCTTTTTCTTTTCTTCCGCTTCATCTAAATCATCAATAATTTCATTCAATTCGTCAAAAACACTACCAGACCATCGCGTTGTAGTTTGTGGAGTTGTTGTGCTGGTAGATGTGGTAGTTGTATAAGTTCCGAATCCTCCAAATCTACCGATTTCTTTGGGATGATATCTTTGAAATCCCGGGAAATGTTCAACATGAATTTTCTGGTGAACTTGATGATTGGGAGGCTGATCGGGAGGGAGATCGGCCTGTATTTGGAAGAATTCCGTGCCCAGCACTTCATTATCTTCGGTGGGAGTTGGGCGATGGAGAAGCTCGCTCTCGTTCCAGGTCATCTCCGGAGGTCGGTTTATATCTGGTCGGGGGGTCTAAAACAACACCATGTTTGCTCGTATCCCACTTTTCTAATTAAAAAATCGGTTCAGAAAGTGACGTAACGCTTACGGTGGTTCTTTTTGAATCCGCCAACTCTTGATTTGTCATGGTATACGGTAACAAATAGGACCTCAGAAGGAATCTCCAGCCCAAAAACAACAACAACAATATAAATAGAATCAGGACTAGACCTGTTTTGGTTCGACAAAGCTTCTCGGCCGACGGTTTTCTTTGCCGATGCAGCGGAACGGTGGTGGGGCGAGGGGGGACTGACACAGCACCACTTAGCTGCATCATCAGAGTGTCCCTGGAGGAATAATATGAATAAGTGATGACAAAGCGATGCCATCATGGAATGAATTACTTACAACTCCACGCCCTTGTGCCCGGGCTCACATGTCTGCACCAGACTGTAGCCGTTCGGAGATACCGTAGACTTCGAAATGTTGGCAGATTTGGGAAGAGATCGGGCCACCGGAACTCGGCCTTCGGAATGATTTGGCCACTGAAAACAGTACGGAAATTAGAGGAAAAACATCTGGAATGGAGTCTTCGATCATCCCCCACACCTGCGAAGGATACGAACACGTTCGTTGCCCGAGGGCAGAATAAAAGAAAAGCGAAAAGAATTTAATCGAATTTTGAGGGAGATATCCAATATGAGGGATCCAAAAAATGGGTTGATTAATCGGGGAAATCGACAAACATAACCTCAATGGATATTAAAATGACATGAGTCAGGGTAAACAAGCATGTTTTGAGATTAAAATATTCCAGAGAGGAGAAAGTAAAATTCAAAATTTGCAAGTGTGGTGTTAAAGAATATCAGAAATGAGGAGAGAAAGAGGATTCGAAACGCATTCCTGAATGTCCATTTAAAGATTTTATGATACAAAGAAATTGAGGGTGACTCAATCTTCAAATAAACTTGGAGGTGATCCGTGGAGAATGTGGTCGAAAAGATTTGAAATAACCACCAAGATGTTTTACAAAGTATTCAGAACGAGCCACATATTAATTAAATTTTAGCTGGCCCCTTGCCAGTGGCATCCCAAGTATTGAACGATCTTTGGCGACAAGATAGATTGCAAAATGCGGAGAGCGGAAAGAAAGATAATGTTATAATCAGTCTGTCGGGAAAATACTGTGGATTGTCGCAGCAAAATTACTCGCCTCGTCGCAGTCGCGCACCAAATCTCGAGTCGCGGTTACGCGTCGCAAAGCGATAACGGGCGATTCCATGCGCGTGGAATCCGCATTATTTTTCCGACAGACTTCTATTACCAACTTTCACAAAAACAAAAAATTCGTATAAAAAGTCATCATTACCATCAAATCCGCGAAATCTCGGAGTTTTCGCATTTTTTTTAAAATATTTTTTATGCAAACATCAATCAAAACAAAAACGGCCCTTGGAACACACCCTCTTTCGGCTGTTTATGAGCAAATGATAAGGCCACAGAATGTAAAAAAATCATCTAAAACAGGTGAATATACATTGTAACGCCCTCAAGGCCGTTACGATTTTCAAAAAAAACAACAAAAGATTCAAAAAAGGCAGATTCGATATTAGAATTCAAAGTTTTTATGGACAAACGAGAAGTTCTGAATATTTCTTTGTGTAATTAAAATGTTCTAGATTAAACTTGGAGCTGGAGGCGCTGAAAAAGGCTTTCAAAGGGGCATAAAATTGGCAAAGATAATAATTTTAATGTTCGGAAATGACTCAATCGATGTGGGCGGCGAGAAAAATACAAAAGAAAGGAATTCCAAATATCATATTATTACGACACAAATATAACAGAAGAACAATACTCTCCATCATAATCCAAAAATAATAATTGTAACTTTTAGAAACCCGTTAATTTGAAAACCCTATGTACAACAAAATGACGACGGGAAGTAAACATTTTTTATTAAGCTGACAATCTCGTAGTCCAGAGAGTAATTCTGATTGATTTTTGTAATAATTTTTGTGAAGAAAAAGATTTCTGAACGGTTTTTTGCGGTGAGATGACTAAAAGAAGGTGTAGATGAATCAAAAGAACGAAGACGGAACAAAGGAACCAACGGAATGTTATGTTATGGACTGGATTCTGGATCCGGACTCCTTTTTCTGTACTTTTTGAATGATCGGATTTGAAAAAATTGGAGATTGTTGGTTTTTTAGATTAAACTAAAGAACTTTTGATAAGAACCTGTCGAAAAAAGATGAAGAATATATGAACAGACAATAAAAAACATGCTTGGAAAGTCCAAAAATGATTAAAAAAGGTTTCAAATTAATTGTAAGTAGTACTTTTTACAATAAAATGCGATTTCCCAGGTCTCTAAAACAATACCTACGAGTAATTACAGTAATCCCACGACCTTTCCCTTCCGAGATGACATTACTTTCATAACTCATCCTTTCCCTTGATTCATATTCCAAACCCTTTCTCTTACAAATTTTGAGGACCGGACGTTCGAAAAGGCCTCGGTTTTTGTAGAAATTATGACGGAAGCAAGTACTTGGCCCCCGCGAAAGATCAACATACAAAAGGCCAAGGATTAGAATTACAAGAGGATGGGAGAAAAGGGCATGGGAAGGGGGATTTAAAAGGTGTGGCAGGGGAATGGGGAAATTAAGGGGTAGAATAGAATGGGAAAATATATTTAGATCAAACTTGGGATAAATTAAGTAATTTTTAGCTTGTGCTTTGCAGAAAGGACTGAGGAATTTGAATTGGAAGTCAAAGTAAATATCTAAAGTAAGATATTTTTAATTTAGAACGATGATTTAGGGTTTTTTAGTATATTTTTAAATATTAAGTCATTTAAGCGCAAAACAATCACGATGACTCTACAGAATCGGCCATTCCAAATCTTATACCGCGCTCCAAGCCGTCTCCTCGCCAAAATTACGAAATCAAAACGCAGAAACCCCCGAGAAAAAAATTTGATCATAAAATTTCGCGTCTCCTTGCATAAATTAAGGCCTCAGATAAACCATAAATAATTAACCAGCAATCTAAAACATTGATTGCTAGAAAAAAGCGTATATTTAAAGAAAATTGTGCGCGGTGCTTAACGATTATTGAGACAAAAGCCCTGAGGAAAAAAGCGAGAGATTGTGGACTGTCCGGGTTCTGTCCTTTAATTCTTGGACAAACAATGACTGCCTGAGGGCGAGCAGCTCTTTTTTTCGGGATTTGAAAATTTGATGGATGAAACGTGCGGTGATTACATTATTCATGACAGAAGATTATAAAATAAATCAGAAAAGAGGATAAAACTTGGTTCGTATTACGAAATAAGCCTATCACAAGCAGTTCAAAGTCCTTGTGACATCCTTGAAAAGTAATTTACAGTCAATTTGAAACCCAATATCGCTATCCGACCTCTTTCTTCGCGCTCCTCAACCGCACATCTGTCCCTATTTCATCAAAACTCTTACCTGAACACCCTCCCAACCGTTCCAGCCGTCCCTCTCTGGCACGGGGAAACCGGAATCAGAATCTGATTCAAAAGAAAACGTCAAAAAAGCGAAAGACAATAACGGAGGAGCCAAGTATAAGACCGGGGCCAAAATTCATACAAAAAAATAAATTTCTTTTGTCCCAAAAACTTCCGAACCAATAACCACATACAAATGCTGTTTTTTAGCCCCGAAGTTAGTAATATTTTTACTGTAAATTGAATGTTACGACACTTGTCTGCCCTCCGGCCATTAAAAGTATCCAATTGCTTCCAAAATCGGCATTTTTCGAAATTCGGTCGCTCTTTTTTGCCCGAGGGCTTGTATGAAAGAGAATCTGGAAAGAGTGGCCGTTTCCTTCCTTTTCGCATCCCGAGAGCGCAACGGATCGAATTACAACAATCGTTGTAAGTCTGGACGCCTAAGCAAACAAAGGGAATCCATCTTTTAAAATACATCATAAATTTTATTGGAAAAACAAAAAAGTTTTAAAAAATGTACAGAAAATGACGTCATCATGACATATTTATAAAAATTTTCATCGTTATCTACAAACAATACCCATATTTCAAAAATTTGGTTAGAATTCCGAGGTTGAGCGTTGAGTTTTTCGAATCACATTAGAGTAAGATCTCGTTGGAGCAGGTGCTCTGATCATCGTTCTCTTCCTCCTCTTCGTTGTCGAACTCGCTGCACGCGGCAGTCTCCTCTTCAGTGACTTCTCGAGTCTCGATCAAAGCAGTTGTTGTAAATACGGTACTCTGAGTGGCGGGTTCTTCCGATGCGAACGAAGAGATGTTATTATGAGTAATCATGATGGAAGAGGGGGTTTGGACGAGGTTGTTGTTGTAGGAAATGGGTGTAGTTGGGGAGCAGAGGACGTCCGTCTCCTTGAATTGCTTGATTTCATTGTTGTTCGAAGTCAGCGGCGCAACAACGGCCGTTCCCAACTTCTTCTCCAGCACTTTTCGACATTCATTTATCTTGTTTTCCCGCTGAAAAAGCCGTTTAAAGCGAATAGAACAAGTAAATAATTTGTTTAGGAAATCTTTAAAGAAGCTTTGACCTACATAAGTCACTTACAGTTTCGATTTGTCTCTTTAATTCTCGATTCTCCTTCACCAATTGTTCGTATCTTAGATGTTCCGATTTACTCATCGAATTCTTGGACTCATTTCCATTCCTCGCCATATCTTTTGAGGCCGGAGTCTTGTAAATGTACAGTACTTTGGGTACAAAAACTAACCCGAGACTAATAAAAGTCGACCATAGAACTAAAATCGGGCAAAAATATATACAATCCATGCTATCAATTGTTCCAAAAATCTCAAAGATCCTTACCGGCGCCAGATACAAAAAGAAAATTTGAATTGGGTTGATCCTTGAGCAGTAATGTCGAGACTGGGCCAGTTACGAGGCAAAACACGGCCACATTATAAAGGGCGAAACACACAAATCTGATGTCATTCACGAATCGGATCTTCAAATTCTTCGATTCATAGGCCAAAAAGAGCCCAAACAACAGCAAAAGTCCTTTATACCCCAGGAAGATTACTGCAACATAAATAAACCGTTTATTTTTAACACTTACCCGTCCAGACATCTTGATGTTCACTTTCACAATACTCCAATACCGGTAATAATCGGATATCCTCCGTGGGACCATTTTGAGGCTCTTGGAGCGAAAACTTCTTGACTTTCCGTTGTAGAGGATCGATGATCAGCCACAAGAAAGTAAGGATAAGATCGACGGCCAAGAGACAACCTACTACAACATAAAATCTGGTGGCTGGGATGGGCTGAAAAGGATAAATTAATGTTTTATTAATCGATTATTACAAGTAGGTTGCAATAGGGTGAAGAAAGGAACAAAAAACTGTGGGAAAATGTAAAAATTGGAAAAAATTACTGTCCAGTTAATGAAAAAACGCAAGCAAATAGCGAAACAAAAGTGAAAAACCAAGAAGAAATTACTTGATTCAACAAGCAGGGACGACGAGCGATCAGCGAGATGTAGGCCTGGGTGGAAAGCTTCCGAAGGGCCGCGGCCACCAGCACTTGTCGGCCGACGAGTGCCGACATCAGCATCCGAATACTCTCCCAAGGACTGTGATCCTCCTAAACAAACAGTCATCACTCACTGACGTCAGTGCTAAGGACCATCTACACTAATGGTGAATCAAATGTTTTTGTTTTGGATGGTTAGATTAAAATACACCAGCAAAGACTTTCAAAAACCACTCAAAGAATGCCACAGTGCGCGAAAGCAGAAAAAATAAAAGTTACAGGTTTTGGACTACGAAAAGGAAGGGCCCTGAAGGGGGTCTTACCTCCTCCTTGGCTGCAGCGACCTCTTGATTCTCTCGGGTACCCATTCGATGGACGATCCACACTTTCGCAAACATCGAGCCGTAGGCCAAGGTAAAGCCGACATTTAGAAGAGTTAGCTTTGACTGAAATTCGATCATTTTACGTCAAGTTTATTGTTTTTATGTCATAATTTTATCAAAGGGACTTCAAATACGGGCCCTCATGAAATCATGCCTTCTCCCTAGTCTCTAAAACTTTACCCAATTTCCCCGCGAAACACGTAACTTCGCGGTATCGATTTCCGATCCGAGGACTCCATTCCCGATCATAAATAACACAATTTATCACTCTCTTCCACCCGATGTTACCGTAACCCCGAGAATCGACTTACATAACAAAATAGAGTGAAGACCCCCTTGGGGATTGTCATGTTATCCACGGGAAGGCCCATTAAAAGGAGATTCAGAAGACAGAACACGCATCCCACGATGAGCATCATGTTACATTGAGGTTGGGACTGGATGATCACACCTCGGTACCCAAAGTTGATATTGAAAATGAGGGTACCCACGGAGAGGATAACTCCAATCACTGCCATTAGAGCGACGATAATGAAAAGCTGAAGAATGACATTATTTCATTCACATATTTTACGCCCAATCTCACCTCCAATCTGACGGTCATGTAATTTTCTTTGATTACTAACGAATCTGGAGGTGGTTTCCCATCTCCAGCAAACTTTTCTTTATCAAACCAGTCAAGTTTCTGGATTGTAGCATCATAATATCCAAGCATGACGTATTTTCCATCTAAAATTTACTTTTTGCGACATAAAACGGCCATGGAGAATATTAATTTTCACTTAATTTACCTTGCATCTGCTCAATTTGACTTCTTGCGATACGATCTCCGGAATCCGAGAACATTACTTGACCAGAAACTCCCTTAAATTGTGTATTCTTCACACAATCGAACAGCTGGTCAGCTATGACTTTGTTGTTGTAGGTGAAATCTTCCAATCTCACACCCTCTGGCAGACTGTTTTGCGTGCAATTTAATGCCAACGCCAAGGCCCTAAAATCGGCAGATCAGTTGATAGATAAGTTTTGGGAAGTGAACAGTGAAAGGGAGGGAAATAAACGACATACCAAACCGCATCGTACGCCAGAGGGGCTTCCGGATATCCTCCAGTGTTGGCTGGTTCAGTCTCGATCTTCTTGTTCAATCTCTCCTGGAATTGTTTGCCGGTCATTCCCGAGATGGCGGGTTGATTGTCTCGGCTTAGCATTATACTTTCGGTTGTGAAATGGTATTGAGCCGCTTCTTTCATCTAAAAATTTTGTTTAGTCATCATAAATAAAATCCAGTTTTTCCCAATTATCAGAAACTTCTCTAAACTTATTTTTCTCTTACCTGTTCGGCAGTGCAATTAATATTCTCATCTTTCGGCGGTATATACCATTCATCAGCGTACCATCCAATAAAAAACCACACGTATTTTTTCCCGTATAACCCGTGTTTATATGCCTGACACAAAACCCGGCGCGCTTCGGTGACGTAGAAGAGCCCGACGATGATCCGGGCATCCTGCCGGACCAAAGTTTTGATAGCATCCCGTGGATCGCCATAGAAACTTTGTCTCTCTACTCTGATGTTGTGTTGTCGACATTGTTCTTCGAGATCTTTGGCTGTCGATGTGAACACCTCCTCAACTGATTGGAGAATCGTGATTTTGGACCAACGGAACTTTTCGAATATTCGAATCCTGAAAGATTGATGTTTTCGAGTAACTAGTGATGATTCAGCAATATTGATGGAGTCTCACCTTGTAGGATTCTGCATGTTTGCTGACGGATGGGTCCTGAATAATGTCGGGAATCGATCTCTGTTGGACAAAGCTGGACTTGAGGCGCCATACGAAAGCACAATCAGATTCCAAACGGGGACTGCCTCGGCCACAACTGTGGTTACCGGGGAGCAACCAGTGATCAACATTAACTTTACTGGAGGCTTATACAGTAATTCGTACAATTGTTTGGCCGCAAGACCGGGTTGGCACTACAATTTGCTTTATCTTCTTTGGTACAAATCATTAATGTAAATTTTTTAGAGCACTCACCTTTGTATTGTGATTATGACTTTTGAGATGGAACCCTGGCAGGATGTCAGGACTGTTATTGATGTCATGCAGCGCCATCTCAACCGCCGGAAGACAAGCCTGGCCCCCAGGCCAACCTCCAGCACCGGCTTCCATGGGGAACATGGAACCGATGTGAAGTTCGCTGAGTTCTTTGGCCTTGATCAACTGCAGCAACAAGGCCAACAGCAGAGAGAAGAGGGCAGGCCGGTCTCTTCTCCATGACGCATAAAGCATCTGAGGAAGCAGGGTTAAAGAGGATGTAATCGACTCGTTTTTACGCAAAAGTAAGTAATCAAAAGGGAATTCGGTGTGAAACAATAAGTTCTTAATTCCAATGAAACAGCCAAAGTTTGAAAAGACTTCATTATTCAAAATTTAAAAAATAACAACTGCTATATAAGGACACGAGAATTTGTCAAATGTCAAAAATCTGACATCAAACCAAAGACTAAACCCCGGCGATTACTGTAACACCACTCATCTCCGTTTTTTCTTCATGTATGTTCGAGCACATAAAAAACTTGTCAAATATGTCGAAAAATTCAAATTTCGTCCCCTCAGGCCGAGAAACTTTTTTGGGCCGCGCAAAACTTTTCGTCATTTAAACCCTTGAGATGAGAAGATGCTTGGAGAATGCGGCAAGATGGAAAAACGGCTTATCCGCGCCACGCCCAGCCGCCCCCAGGGGATCGGGATAAGCAGGCCCAAATCGAGATCGGTTGCAAAATGACATGCCCTGCGGCCACACTTGACAAATTGGCGGGGAAATTGCCCAGAAGAAAGCGCCGACGCCCACCCAGATTTATGGCCCAAAAAGCAAAGTTACGGGAATGGGAGAGGAATGTAAATGTAAGGAGGATAAGGCGCTGGAGGTCAGATACGCGAAGACCTCAATGGCCAGACACATTTTGAAAGATTACGGAGCCGATTCCGTATAGTATACTAGATACATGAAAAGAATAAAGAATGATAAAATAATGTGAATGCCTTCTCGGAAAATTTGAATTCTGGAAAATAAAAGTTAACAAAACACCTGCCAATTAAATGGTCAATACTAACCTTCACATTCGATTAAAGACTTCTCAACATGTACGTCCTATACAGGAAGTTTTGCATAAATTTAAGTCTGTAGTCTTTGGTTTTTCAAAATTAAAAAGGATTTTACTCCAGCTTGAAAAAGTCGAACCGAAAAAACCAAAAGAATATTCTTTGAGGCAGAATGAAGCAGCTTAAAAGTACAATGACATCTAAATTACCTTTAAAATTAAAGAAAACTGCATTAAACTTTCAATTTTTTAGAACACAACCCTTCCAGTGCACTACTTTTACCAGATAAAAATTATAGAATTATCGGGTTTCTGAAGGAAATGGTCCTGACGAAATTCGTTCGAAATTCAGAACTTTTTTTAAGCGGCCTCAAAAAACCTCCATGGCCAAAGAACGACGCTCTCCTGTCCCATAATTATCGTACTTGTCTCAATGCCTGCGGGCATGAAAATAGTGCCAAACCCCGTACTTTTATCAATTGTCATCCACACAGCTTCCCTTCCCTCGGCTTTGTTTATTCAAATAAATAAACCAACTCTGGAGATGAAGAGGGATTCAGATGACCGTAAGAAAACATGAGAGGCATATACCTGGACCACACCTAATCTAATTCCCGACGGAATGCCTCCGGGGACTCGAAAAGTCGTAAAATTTGAGATTTGGAGGGCCTGTGTCTGAGCTCGGTTATAAAGAATCATCATAAAAGTGGGGTGCAAAAAATTAATATGAAATGCAAATGATGGAGGACAATATTAAGGATGACGGGTGGAAAGGAAAACGACTTCTTTGAATTTAAAATTTGGCAAAAAAGATATCATCAAACTTTAACAAATGAGATGATGAATATTCAAGATCCACAAAATGTAAACAAAAGGCGTTTGCTGACCACTCTCAACTTCTGATCCATCGTTGCCCACCTCAGACCGTCTGTTCCCGACCTTCTTCCCCTTCCCTTAACACTCGGCCCCAATTTCCGGCGTTGACCCCTGCGGCGTTAAAGCGGCTTCACTTCTTGTTCGGCTTCGCCCTCCCGTGTGTCAGCCCTGAGGGGAGAAAGAAAGGTGGGGCCGACCTCTCCCAGCATTCTTCAGCACCGTGCACTTCTTCTTCGTTCTTTCTTCTTCGTTCGGACTTGGCCATGCGTGCTTTCAAAAGTCTTAAAGGGAATCTCTTGGCAGGCCATCTTTCGGGGCAAAAAACGCCTTAACCCATCCGCTTTAAACCAGGCCGCTAAGGAGCAGGAAGATGGCCGAGAGCAAAGTAGAAGAACACGAATTGCCTGAGGGCCGGACGAAACTGTTGCCAGGCCAAACCATTTCCGCGTCCCCGATCAATGCCCTTAGGGGAATGTGACGCAATAATCCAATTTGGATATCATAAATATTTGGATATCATAAATAAACACGGTATTCAAGATTTTTTCCTCCGATATCCATTCAATATCTCAAATGAATCAGTTACAAAAAACTATGACAGTAAAAACTTAACAAAAAAACCTGATTTTTACAGAAAGAAACTTTCGTACAAATCAGTCAGATCCTAGTTTTTATTCCTCTATTTGGGATTCTTCGCACTCTTTTCAGTTTCGCTGCTGCCCATCGACGGATTGTTGGAACTGGTACCTCGAGTCGGCTCGGATAATTCATCGTTCTTTTTGTTGTCCTTCAGATCGTTTGTCGCCTCCACTTGTTCATATTCCAGGGCCTTGTAGTCCCTCTTAAAGATCTTTTCTCCCGCCGTTTTTGATTCAACTGGCGCCACAAACACAAAACTTATTTTGTTTTTGGAATTCAGGACCAGTACCACGGCCTTACTGTTCTAAAAATTAATGAAATTAAAAGAAAGTAATTAATTTACCTTCTCAAGGCAATATTTTGGGGCCGAAAAGATGGTGATCAACTTTCGGTTGGCGAACAGTGCGTATCCATTGAACATGATCTAAAGGACACCGAATGTGGATTTTTATAATATCAGCTACCTGATGAGCTCTGACAATGTAGTCCAAACCCAATCTCTGACAAGTCTCATTGACTGCCTGTTCCCCAAAAACAACACTGACTCCACGAACGGCGTTATTTTGGTATCCCTTGATGCCAGAGAGTGGATCAGACCATAGAAGATCGCCAGCCAACTGATGGGTCATCACATCAACAATCGGTCTCTTGATCTAAACCATGATGACATTAGTGACCAGTAAAAATATATAATACAAAAACAGTTTAATCTCTAACTCTTCTGATGTCATCCAGACTCTTCAAATCCTCTGAGATCCCTCCATGCATACATAGAACACGTTTACGGACCAATGCAGCCAATGGGAGATAAGCGAACATATCATTGTAGGCCCTCCACAGATTGATCCCTTCGTTTCTTTGTGGAAAATTGGTCTTCAACTCTTGCAAAAATCCATAACAACCATTGATGTTCTCGGTCTCGTGATTACCTCGAAGCATGCCGATCTGGAATAAATTTGATAAAGAGTATCCAAAATCACCTGTTTTGGATGACGGCATTTCAACTGAAGCAACAAGTTGATGCAATTGTACGAGTTCGGACCTCGGTCCACGTAATCTCCTAAGAAAAGGAACCTGTTGATCCCGAAAGCGGCGCTATCCTTGTCTCGGCTGAGGGTCAGGATCCTCTCCAGATCATCGTATTGTCCGTGGATGTCCCCCACAATAATCACAGGGGATTTGATCTCCAACAAACTGTTTTCAGCCTCAAAGATCGCCTTGCATTGCTGAATCAACTCCATTGCGCTTTCATAGGACATAATCGGCAGCTAAAGAAAATATCAAAAATTTTGAAAGGTACGGAAGTTCACCATCTTTAAGTTTAAGATTACCTCAGGTTTACGATACGGAAATTTAACCAACTTCTTGGGAGCCTTCTGTTCCTCGGGCTTTGAGCCGGACTTTGATTTAGATTTGGACTTGGAAGATGCTCCATGCGCCTCCTTCTCTTTCGACTTCTTCCTTCCGGACGATGACATCCTCGAGAGTCAGTGGAATTTATCAACCGCAAAGGTGCGGCTGAACAGAAAATGAATTCGAAAAAATAAAATCCCAAAAATTTCTGATTTTTGTGAATGATACTTTTCCTTCCTTTTACAAGGGGTCGGCAAATACACTGCTCCACGAAATGATAGACGCACCCTGTTTTTAGCGATTATTTTCCTTGTACTAAATGATATCGAATAATGTTCAACAGATGAAATGTGGCAAATTAAACGAGAAATCATGTCCCGTAGCAATTTTGGAACAACATTTTGTCTTGACTGAGATATGACAATTTTTGACTTTTTTGGGGTCCACAAAATGATAGACGCAATTAGGTAATTTTTTGTTTATTTAAAAGAATTTTGAGTCAACCTGCTCTTATTACACTTCCTCGTGTTCTCTGTAGTATTAGAAAGGTAATTACATTTATATCCGCCGTACTTCATCGACGCAGTGGCCTTATGAGCCATTTCCGACCTTGTCCATGAGGTAAATATTCGGTTTGAAAAAAACTGCAGGTTATGCTGTTTTCTTGGGCGAAAAACTAGCTAATACTATCACATTATACGTGTAGATCTCACTGATAAAAAAAAGCGGCTTGCTCAAGGATCCCGAGCATTTTCTTGGCATATCATCTTCAACATGTAGCTACATTAATACTTTTAGACCCCCGAAATACCAAGGCGAATAAAGAGAATGACAAAATTTCATTTGCAAATTCGAACTGAGCATGCCTGAAAACGTAATGTTTTAATCATCAGCCGGTACAGAATAAATTTGGTCGGTAACGTCGTTCGACAAAAAAAAGTTCACAAAAATAGGCTTGTTTTTACAGGTTTATCTTTAATCAATCATGTGTCAATCATCATGACATTTAAGCAGGCAATAAGTTGCGCGTTTAGGTTTGTTAACATGCTGAGTTTGATTTTCTGGGCAAAAAATTGGCATCGATAGTAATCTTCTGTACTTTTAGAGCCTATGAAGGTTACTGTAGAAGGTATACGGTAACTTAATGGTCGATTAAATGACTTCAAGCGAATCGGTATTGGTTTATTTTATGGCTTATATTTGCTACTAGTAACCTATGATGGTTTAAGATGGTTTTTGGCGAAAGCCAAATCGTTAATCATTTTTTTTCTCAAACCGAATATTTACCTCATGTACAAGGTCGGAAATGGCTCATAAGGCCACTGCGTCGATGAAGTACGGCGGATATAAATGTAATTACCTTTCTAATACTACAGAGAACACGAGGAAGTGTAATAAGAGCAGGTTGACTCAAAATTCTTTTAAATAAACAAAAAATTACCTAATTGCGTCTATCATTTTGTGGACCCCAAAAAAGTCGAAAATTGTCATATCTCAGTCAAGACAAAATGTTGTTCCAAAATTGCTACGGGACATGATTTCTCGTTTAATTTGCCACATTTCATCTGTTGAACATTATTCGATATCATTTAGTACAAGGAAAATAATCGCTAAAAACAGGGTGCGTCTATCATTTCGTGGAGCAGTGTAGTTGCACCCTGCTTTCTTAACGAAACCTATATCATTTAAAAGAGCATTAAAAATAGTGCACAGCGCAAAAAAAATTAGCTGCCCAATACATGTTTGGGCAAAGTTATGGCCTAAATACAGATTTTAGCCTAATTTCCGCGTCACTTTATAAGCTCTTCGAACGGCAACAAAGTTGTGTCCAGTTGGCCGAGTGGTAGTGACCTCACTTCCGGCGAAACAGGTCCTGGTTTCGAAGCCGGGCGCTGCAAACTTTTTTGCATTTCGTCTCTTATATGCCACAAAACCATGGTATGTTGATATTTTTAAATAATTTTTGTTCCTTCGCAGTCAAAATACATTTTTACGGGATTTTTTCGAGTTTTTGGTTTTTTTTGCTACCACCACAAATTTGATGGTGATGAGAGTGGGGATTCCTATCGTATAATTACAAGGGTGTCATGCCTTTACCCTGACCGATTATGATTACTGGACGATAATTCAATTTACAAGGGCCTATAAACATAATTTTTTCGAAAAAAATACGAAGAGAAAATTACAAAAGCGGCCAAAACACTATTGCTGACACAGTGGCCTAACCATCGGTAAGGCTAGGACATAAGAAATTTTTGATTTTGAGATTTTTGTTTGTAAATGGCCACGACGATCATACAAATGTATTCTCAAAGTTTTTTTGCTCCAGTTTTCCCATTTACCTAGTTTTATTTACAATTTTTTGTAAATGGCAGTAATGCGACATTATAATGTCTAATAACTCATAACCAAGGATTGATAAAGCGATGAAACGACCGTGATAGACGTTTCGGGATACTAGTAAGAAAATGGAGACAATTTCAAGCCGCCAGGATTACTGTAATAGAAGAAACCGGCGTTTTGGCCGCATATAACCCTTATCATAAAACGGCCATAACTTTGCCCAAACATATATTGGGCAGCTAATTTTTCCTGTGTTGTACACTATTTTTAATGCTCTTTCAAACGGTATATGTTTCGTTAAGAAAGCAGGGTGCAACTATTTGCCGATCCCTTGTTACGCCCTTTCAAATTGGCCAATTTTTTCGAAAAGTAAGCTTGCATCTCGACTACCCTATCCCGCAGCACTTATTTCAGCACCATTTATTTGAATGTCATATACCCGTTGAACAATAGAAATCCCTGAATATTTTAAAATCAAGATATTCAAACTAACAATCAACAAAATCAAAACTATACAACAATTAACAGGTGGTTAATGCTCCCTGAGCAACAAATCCACTTCATCCAGACTCGTGAACCACAAAAATTGATCTGGCGAATAATTTCTGAACTCTTGCAAAGGCTTAAATTCAAGGCCGCATAGCTTTAGGATCTTCGAGTATTGCTGACTTCGGAAGTGATTTTGGAAGAATTTACAAGCTTCCTAAAACAAATGATTACAAATGGAGGTATTAAAACTCTCGTTATCGCGACTTTGCAATAACTCACAGTAAAATCCGGAGCAGTTTTGTTGGTTCGTTTGGCAATTTTCATCTCATAAAGCAGAGCCAGCCTGGTGGCAAAGGTTTCTGGGAATGGTAACGACGTCTGGAGTAGAACCAAATCCTCGGACAGACTTCTCAGATACCCCTTCATACAAGTGGAAGACGATGCCGAACATAAGAAAGTCCTTTCAGCATCAACGAACGATCGAAGAACTTTGATCGCTTGATGGAACACGCGAACGGAAGGAGCTAGGGAAATGAAATATCAACAACTACACTCACATTTCATTCTATTTCTTGTCTCCGGAAGAAGACGTTCCAGTTTCGGACTGACGGAATCTAATTTAATCCCATGTCTCCACACCTTCGGATCGAAAGGATAAACGTTCAGACAATGTGCTGCCCATTCATAATACCTGTCCCTTCTTTGTAGCAGATCACATTGAGCAAGCTGTTCAACTCTTTCCAATCTGAATAACTTCGAGATCCTCGATGCTTCCACAAAATTAGTTCCCTCTAATTTCTCCTTTTCCTCTTCTAAATTTAAAAATTATTTGCCTTACATTCGTTACGTGTTACCTACCACTATTTTTCTGCGCGCCTCTATTTTTGTGCAGATCTTCGTAAATGGATTGTCCCGTCTTTTCCCATTCCATCATATCATACAGTTTCAGCGTCAAGTCCTTCACCGTTCCCAGAATTCCAAAATTGTCGCTTTCGTCCACCGGAGTGGATTCATACATCTCTTTGTAAGCTTGCGCAGATTGTTCCATATCCAACGAAAAGATTTTAACTTTCTACACGAAGCTCCGTTAACTTAAACCGTGCAACTTACCTCATCAAAGAATTGATTCAATTTGTGTCCCTGTGATCTGTACATCCACAGTAATCTAGCTTTACTCAGAAACGGGATATTATCCTTGACCTTTCCGCTCTCAGCCCGGATACTTTCGAGATAATCAGCGATCATGGTGGTCATCCATAGGGAGATGACTCTGTTCGGAAGATGCCCCCTGATTGGATCTCCAGCTTCAATCAAGATTTTAACCATCCTTTCCAAGAGATCCTTGTCATTTGCCAAAAGATTTCTTCCATTAACAAAATGAGCAGCTTTGGAATATCTCTTCACATTGGCTTCCACTTCCAGCAATTTGGCTCTGAGAAAAATATTCAAAGCTTGTTTGCCCTCCTCGACGAAGAATTGATTAAAAGTCCATTTCTGAAAGGCTGGCCATTGACTGCTGAATCGACTCCCATCCAGATTTGAAAAGTATTCCTCGACTGCATTGGTCACAGTTGCAATGATCTCTTCAGCAAATTCAGAGTCCTCCAATTTGAAAAGTGTGGCCGAGAACCGGATTAAGAATTTGAGAAATCCGAATTTCTGGTAGGACTTCATGGGAAGGGCCTTGAGATGCGATTTGAACAACCTCTCCATATTAAATACCGCCTGGAAGATTGATTATCCAGTACGAACATTAAACTTACTTTTCCTTCAACAGGTACTTTCAACGCACTCAAAAGCAACATGAGCATTTCCTTTCTTCGTTTTTTGAACACATTCAATCTTCTCGCCGTTTCCTTCTGGTCCAATGTTTCTAATGGGTGTCTTAGGATGCTTAGAACACATTCGATTTGATCAAATTTTACTATCCTCTTCAAGAACCCATCAGACGTCACACAACGAATATTTTCACAATCATCATCATCGTCCGCTACATTCTCATCAGCATCAAATCCGGCAGTGTATTTAGGCGATTGAATCTAATTAATGACAATGCTACAGTAAGATTCTTACCATGACTTCACCCAGATTATGTTCAAACTTCAAGGGTTGCCAGTAACTTGCTTGTCGAATGTTTTCCAGTTCCACATACCTCTCCATTTCCTGACTCCCACTAATATTAATCTCCTCAAGATGGGTAATAATCATCTGTTTCCTCAAGAACTGAGCTTCATTTCTCCTCTGCTGATTTTGGAACACCTCATTTAACGAATCTTTAACTTCCCGCCACGCTAAAATCGAAAAACGGTAAAATAAAAAATATTATAAACTAATCTTACACTTGGCTTCTCTTTCTCCGATTCTTTCCAGATTCGAATTCCAAAACTTTTCAAACGATCCGTGCTTCCAAACAAACGACTTCTTGACCATTTCGGGAGGATAAAAGAAGTTAAATTCAGTGAATGCTTGAAGCATTGACACTACAATGTGAGTTTCACTTCTTTCCATGTGTAACTTGGCTTTATAAAATACCAGTTCGAACAAAAAACTATCAATTTTCTCAGCGGAGAAGTCTTGTTTATGATCTCGACTGAACCGAAAATTTACCAAGACTTGAATAGACTGGTCAATGTAATACATCTGCAAATCAAGATAGGATATGATGGTCACCTACTGTCTTCGCTCCATTAATACAGAAATACTTGAGAATGCAGCCCCATAACTTCAATGAGAATACCATTTTTCCTGATTTGATCTAAAAAATGGACAAGACGTCGCACAAGAGTGAATAATAATCTTACAAATTTCTCAAAGATCTCTTCTGCCACCTCCAAATATCCTTCTGGTTTCAATCGAAGAGAGTATTCCAATTTAAATGTGAGTACTCCCTCCAGATCTTTCCCAGGCAACGAATCCAGAAGGTGGTCGATGATTACCAACTGCTCAGTCAAGAACTCGTTCTTCTCCATTTCAGATACTGACAGTCGATCTGCGGACTTTAGAATATAAATCTCATCCTTTGCGCTTAGTAATTGCAACCAGATCGCAACATTATTCGCTTGAGTATTCAATTTAGCATTTAGTTCGGGGATTAGGACAACATTCAAGTAGTTCAGTCGCTCTGATTTCTAGAAAAATCAACAACTTTGGAAACAAGAAAATACAAACCCTTACCGTAGGAATGAGAGCATCTTTATTCTCCGGGTGTGCGTTGTATAACGACCTTGGCGGACATTTTTGGATGGTATGATCCCAGTTTTGATTCATCAAATGATTAGTAACTTGCTCGTCAAATGCAACTCCATTCTCTTTGATATAAGGAACGATTGTTTTTTCATCGTCTTCCGTCTTGAAACAGTCAATTATAAAGTCTTTTCTATTGAATAGATACGGATTCTGTTTGAATTGCAATTCATACATCTGAAACATCATTACAGTAAGATCTCCAGTTTTTACTCTTACTTCTTTGACCAGGTCGGTAACAGGATTTTCGGGGACATCTTTGATTTCCCCCTCGGATTCAGAATCAGACACCTGACCGGGATTTTCTTCACCGGACGATATTGACTCCGCTTTGAATCGCTAAAAACATAAACCTTATTCTTTCCAGACCCACCTTATCCGGAGACAGAGACGATCGCTGCGTCCGTTTGCGTGTATCTGGTTCTAAATCCATTGGTACCTAAAAACGTCATTGATTCGATAGCAAATCAAAATTCAAAATAAAACTTACACCTCCAGATTCGTCACTATCATATATATCCTCATTGCCCAGGCATACTGTAGACAATGCACTTCGATTTTCTCGACGAATCTTGTCTTCCTCTTCTCTCTGTTTTTTCTCTTTCTCTTTTTCCTCCTCTTGTAAAATTTTTTGTGTCGCCAATTTATCTTCAAATTCTCGATGTCTTCCGCTCTAAAATTTAATTCAAAAATTGGAAAGCTGGACTTACTCGCTGGCTTCTTTCTTCTCTTTGTCGGGAATGACCCGACCGTCGGTCCCTGGATCTATCTGTATCATAACCACGACTCCTGTGGCTATCGTTCCTTCGGTAATCCCTATGAGAATCGGCGCGTGGCCGAGATCTTCCCTCCTGATGGTCATGTTGTCGGACTGCACCACCACCGTAATTCTCATTGTAATATCTGTCTCTTCCACTGTATTGTGGATTCGATTGTGCAGATCCAAAAATGTTTGTAGGATGGAAACCCGTGCTCGGCACCTGATTTGCCGACCAAAATAATTGAGATTGGTTCAAATTTGGAGTGGGAACTTCCGGCAGCTGGAGACCGCTGTATATACTCCTTGAATCGCAGGCTGCACGAGCCCGAGGATCCAATGGTGCACGTGAAGTTGGAGGATGAAGAGGTGGAGGCGCGGGAGGTTCGAGATCGGCCAGAGTTGGGCGAGCAGATGCCGGTCGACTGGGACCAGCTGACGATGAAGGTTGTTCAGCATGACTTTCTCCTAAGTTGTAGAAAAGCGTAGTTAGAAAACGCCTACCTGAATTGATACCCTGCGCCTTTTCTCTTTCCGCTTTTCGTTCAGCCGCTAATTGCCGTTTCAATTTACTTTTCTTGGCCATTGATAACTAGATCACATGCAACCCAATTTGTTTTTGAAAAAAATATATTTTTGACAAAAGCTGGAGCTGCGCCCGAGTCTTTGGAAAATCTTTGCACTATTTTATACGAATTACGTAATCGATAGGGCGATTACGTAATCTTGGGCGGTCGACCATTTTTAGAGTTCGTAGGTAGCTATAAAAAAGAAAGGAGAATTTCTGATGTTTCCGGCACTTCTGGATTTCAATTTTGAGAACGCTTCACAGTTTGCCGAACTTCCAGGAAATGATACATGCCCAATGCCCGAAATGTATGCAAAATTTAAAGCAAGTTTGAGCACTTGGGGTTCAATTGGGGGGAAAAATAATATGAAGTGATTAACAACCCTAACTGTGACACAATCAGAATCTTAAGACGTCAAATAAGCATCCAAGAAAGTAGCGTTATGTTTATTGATCACGGAGATGTTGAGATAATCGTTATAAAAAGGTTAATAAGTTAGAAAAGGGTGTATCACAAGAAATAAACAGATAAGTTGAGGTTAGATCTCTCTATTGAAATTATTGTCGGAAGAAATTGTGGTTCTAGATCTTTTTACAGGGGAGCATTCACTTTCGTCTTCCTCTTCGATAGCATCCTTGCAGCGACGAAGTTTGACAACATTGCAGTTGATAGAATCGATTTTGAATTCTGATTCGTTGATGGCTTTTTTGGCCTTTTCCAATTGTTCTGATGAGAGACTTGAAAGAAAAGCGATCTTGATAACTTGAAGATGAGGAAGTTCTTCGAGTACGTACAAGAACAGATCATGTTCGTATTTGTTGACTTGAGCTGTGAGTTCGGGGAAACGAGCAAGTTTGAAGACCTTGAGTAGATAAAATGTGAGGTAATGGAGTTGCTTCTGAAACACAAAGATGTAAGTAACAATGGACATGATTATTATGCATACCTGGATGTTAAACTTTTCCAACATCTTCGTAAAATCAGAAAACTGAAATTTAGCTTCAGCATGATTGTAAAACCTCTGCTGGGGAACACTCAGAGTTGCGGTTATTCCCCTCATTTCATGTTCCAATTGATTGAATCGAATCCGGTCAATGGTTAGCGGGGACTTGAATTTGAAGATCCGATCAACACGACGGGCCATTTCTCGATTGGTCAGACGCATCGACAAGAGGTCCGTTGTGGACAAGTAGGACCTGGACCAAACATATTAAGAAATAAATAAACATACAAAATATGCTCCTTTGGGACATCTGGAAGCTGGAGGAATTGGGTGAAGGACTCATTGAGATCTGGTCCCCTGATTATGTCTGTGATGTTGAACACGATAGAATGAGCGATGTGGGAGAAACATGAATCATTCGGGAAGCCAAAACTAAAATAACATTAATTTTGCAGCTACACGACCATTACCTACTTATCAGCCAGAAAGCTTTGATAATAATAAACCCCAGTCTCAAGTCGAACCGCGCAGAAAATGTCTTGGTATCCCTGACCGGACATACTGTATCGGAACCTCTCCTCATCCAGATCCAATTCCCCGTTCAACCATTTCAGATAAAATTCAATAATAAAGAAGGCTCGGGTCAAGAAGATTACTCTGGCCAAGCGCCTGCTTGAAACACACCAACGACTGGTCAAGATGTGCTCTACTTCTTTCATCATTATCAAACGCCACTTCTAAAATTATAGGTATCGTAAAACGGGATTGTTAACCCGAAAGAAACTTCAGATAAAGCAATATTATCTATATTCTCCATGGCAAAATTGGACATACAAAGTCAAAGAAGTAACATAAATGCTGACTTTATGACAGAATAGAAAATGAAACCTTACGCTTTCCTTCAACATCTCCGGAAGATAGTGGAACAGCTGCCGATACAACAACGAACTAAGCTGTTTCTCCTCTTCACAAAGTGCTGTAGTCTTCACAAGATCCTCCGATTTGATGGACACATACTTCCCGCGACGGATCACATTCGCCGTTCTCCAATCCATGCACACTGCGCGACAAAAACGATCAGTAAGTACATGGAAGACGGATTTGGGGACGAAGATCCGCTTGGAGACATCTGGCTTCCTGGTGATTGACAATGGGGAATTCCGAGGATCAAGCAGGTTGCCCCTTACGTTCATCTCCATCATCTGCTGCGGATAAGGACAAGCTCTCATCGATGATTTTCTAAAGAAGGGTTGCGCTCGGCATTGGAGAAAAAGACAGTTTATACGATGGAAAATGTCCCTACAAAAAATTGTAATTTTCAAAAAAATGTAATGTATGAAAAATGCATTTTTTAATGCACCTATGCAAATTTTTTTACCCTATGCAAAATTTTTTGTTTTTATGAAAATATGGGTTTCATCTTTCCTCGTTCTTCACTTTGAGCTCACCTTCATCTGTGCGAATGGTTGTCAACCAGGTAATCTTATCTACTTGATCGTTACTTGCTCTGATTTCAGTCAATGGAGTCCTCGACGGGAGCTAACGTGGGAGAACCATCTGTATATAACCTAAGCACGGCAGTCGAGCGTTCACCCGATCTTATTGTGGAAGACACGCAAGATGATATCACGAGCAGCACCTGTGATCCGGAGAAATTCCATGAGGTGTTTGGGGTATATCCGGCTAACTTGGAAAAAGAAATTAATGCTATTGAAACCAAAAAAGAAGCAAGTCGATATTGCAGTTTTTTTGATGTCATGTGAATCCTGTAGCTTCGATTCTTCGTGGAATGACGAAGCGATTATTCATTTACACTTTGCAGGAGAAGACGCAACCAACTTGGTTGAAGCACGCTGATCCCAAGCAGGCCGCCTTCTATCAACTCATCGATGTTCCGGCCGAATCTCGGCATGAGGAACTGAACCCAAACACTTGGCGTCATAAATTAATTACCATGGCCAGAGGGTTTTCTGTAAGACGGTGTCAATTTTAAGTTGACGGTATTATATTTATGTTTTAGATCTGTTTCCATTTATGTTACACGCTTTGTCCCCCCATTCCATCTTTGATTACCAAGAAGATTGCTTTCTTTCCTCCAACCTCACCTTTTTACTTTTTCCGCATAAAGAATGATGATGGCATTTATGTCAAAGGGAATGCCCGAGATGCCTTTGGCAAGCAAGACGTTACTTTGGAGTTATCCCCCCTTGAGGGAGAACACACCAGTGTTATTGAAGGAGTCAGGGCTTTTTCTGCAGTTACCTCGAAGAACAATTATATTGCCTGTGTTCGGATCAAATGCACCTTGAAACATCGGCCACTATCATTGAAGAAAAAGGTATGTTTTCTATTACCGCATGTTACATAATCTTTTTGTTATGTAAAATTCCGTTTCAGGTGATCATCTTCTGTCAACCTAACAGTTCTGACCTTGGTATGTTCATATGGAAGAGAAATACAGCTGGTCTTACCCTTGCCAAACTTGCTGATCGCCTTGGCATAGATGTCGTCAGTTTTGATTATAGTGGATTTGGAATGTCGACGGGATCTGCTAGCGAGGCCAATGTTTATGAGGATGTAAAGGCCGTTTATGAACATGTCCGGAAGACAGATCCTGATAAGAAGGTGTGTTGTCATTAACAATATCATGATAAGGAATAATTACAGATTTTCTTGATGGGACTCAGTTTGGGGACTGCTGCATGTGTCCATCAGGGAATGCTGAATCCCACAGCCCTTGCTGGGATCATCTTATTGGCCCCGTTTACTTCCGGCGTAAGAGTTCTAATGGCAACTCCAAATAGGGCCAAACCTTATAAGTTGGATTCATTCCGAAGGTAGGTTTTTATTGTTACAACCTTTTATTTCTTGATTGGGCCCGTATTTGTCTCAAAAGTTATGTGATGTAAAAAAGCCTGAGGTCGTATACGTGTTGGGGACAAAAAAAGTCCTATGCTTATTTTTTATGTTTTAGCTATGAGAAGATTAAGAGGATTACAGTACCCGTTTTCATTGCGCATGGACTTTTGGATGACGTCATAGCCTACGATCACGGTGTTGCGCTGCTCAGACAATGCCAAAAGCCAGTACCCATTCAACTCCCTCGCGAAGCGGATCACACTACTGTTTTCACAGTCTCCGTATCGAAGAAAATCCTCAATTTTGTGGCTAGAGAAGCTGACAATTATTCCTTGTATTATGATAAAGAAGGAGTAATTAAGGAACTGGAACAGGAATTGAAGAAGATTGCTGATGGAATCGAACATACGAAGGCCTTCTCTGTCAATCCAAGTAACTCTCAATCCGCTGCTAGTCTCGACGATTCCGAAGACATTTCCCTTTTGGAAGAGGAAATAGAAAAGTGAGTCGGGAGTGTGCTCGCTCTCTTGTTTTCTCTCACTGCGAGCGCTTTTATGTAAAGAGAAACGAAGAGGAAGGAGAGTGTGGCCCTGTGGCGTAATGGATAACGCGTCGGACTTCGGATCCGAAGATTGCAGGTTCGAGTCCTGTCAGGGTCGAATTTTTTTGTGCTCTTGAATTTACATATACAATGTGACATATACAAAGTTAATAGTTCTCAATTATTTTTTTTGCAGGATCGAAAGTAATGAAGCGTTGTCGTTTCCGGAAGGAAGTAATTCAACGTCTTTGAGAGTTTATAATCACGCCGATCATGTAAAATCCCAAGCCCGAATGCCCAAGGACCTGGTCGTGACTGCCATTAAGTCGAGATTCTCCCTGGCAGAGTGAATACGTTGTAATTTTTATAGAATAAACATTATTATCCTTGCTTTTTCGCTCTTGGCATCCAATTTTTGGCCGTTCCAACCGGCGAATCCTCCGATCTTTCCTCGAAACCTCAAGAGACCCTTCCGTTTTTCGCATTTCAATGATAAATCTCCCGCATCCGGTCCCGACGGGGATTCCGCGAGGCCAGCGCACTCTCCACTTCATGCTTTGATTGTTCGACTTTGAACTTCATAACAGCATGGGTGACTCTTACATTATCCTTGCCTAGATAATGGAATTTAGCTTCAAACAATGGCTCTCTCAGCGATTGACTGCTGAGAAGTGAGTACTAATCCAATTTGAAAGATTTTACTTTTTTAGCCTCCAAAAGTTTGGAAAAGGTCTTTTTAAAAAGTTGATATCACCTCACGTTATCTTGGTAGTCTGCTGTATACTGTATTTAATCGTCGGAGCTTTGGTTTTTCAACGATTGGAGGGAGAACATTTGGTAGAAATAAAAGAAGACCACCTCAAACAGATCGACAATGATGGGAAGGCCTACGAAGAGGCGGTTATCCAGATTGTAAATGAAAATCCAGAATTGGCAACTCACCCAGACAGGAAATGGGTGATTGGGGAGATCATCAGGAAAACCAAGGACAGGTTTGACAAGTACGTGGACACTACTTTTGTGGCCCATAGAAAGGTTGGTTTATAAACCCGAAAACTGTATAAGTATGTAATTTATCTGTTTTGGACGCCTACTTATACTTTGATTCAAGGTTCGGCACGGTTTTGAAGACAATGCCCCCACATGGGACTTCAAGAACTCTTTGTTCTTTACAACAACGATGTTGACGTCCATCGGATTCGGTTATGTCTGCCCCACCACAAGAGACGGCCGTTTGTTTGCAGTCATCTATTGTCTGATCGGTAAGTCGCATATCGTAATCCAAAAATTATTTCTGAATTTTAGGAATCCCTCTGACGCTGGTTACTGTAGCCAACGTGGCCAAGTTTATTTCCGAGTCGGTGTTTTTTCTCCATTACGAAGTCTGGAAATTCTGGATGAACTTTAAGAATCGAGGGCGGATTGAGCAGAAATCCCCTCAAAAACGATTGTTCAGTGACAATGAGGATGAACAGGAGGTCCTGGACCGGGTACGGCTGATCAGATTCCCTCCAATTTTGGTGTTCTTGGTCGCGATTATTTATGGATTCATCGCTGCATACGTTATCCAGAGAAATGAAAAATGGTCTTATCTCGAGGCCTTGTACTTTACTTTTATTTCCATTTTGACTGTCGGTATGTACAAAATGATAATTGTTTAAACATTTTCTAGGCTTTGGGGACTATCGACCATCTCCTGATAACTTGTTGACAGTTCTGGTAGTCATCTTGGGCGGGATTATTTTGTCGACCATGTGTATGGACGTGGTGGGCCGAATGTATTTGAAGGAGATCCACTATTTGGGGAGGAAATTACGGTCCAACAATCCATTTTATTTTCTGCGCGAGGCTAAAGCGAAGCGACGACGTGCCGCAATGGCCACTTTGCTGGCCCAATTGGCCAAGGGAATGATTTTTGCGCATAAGCGATTTGAAGAACCTCAAAGAAAAAAGTCCAGAAAAGAGAAACGAAGGGGATCCAAGATGCGTAAGTGCCGTTGTTGAGTAGTGTAACACAGAACGCGCTTACTTTTAGTGCCAAACGATCAGTTTTTATTTGCTCGACAAGCTCCCGATCCACCTCGCGATTGTCAGGTCATCTCGACTTCCGCTTATTCCGTTAGATTGGCTTGGGCTCCCGCCTTCTCGGCCGATGCTGATGTGGTTTACAATCTGAGATATAGATTGAAGTAAGTAAATAGATTTATTACATTACTTTTAATTTTTAGATACTCGGATGAAGAAGGAAGTGATCGGAGAACTCTGGAATTGAGGGGAATTATAGACACTTCGGCTGAGATCATGAGTCTTTCCTCTTGTTCGTTGTATGAATTCCGAATAACGGCAGTTTCGAAGTACGGGGAGAGCAAACCAATCGTCCTTGTACAGTATACAGGTACGAAGCGAAAACAGGACAATTTTACGTATTTAGAACCCCAACTGAGTCCACAGCACATTATGCAGAAGAAACTAAACGCCAATACGATCGAATTGACCTGGGAACCGCCCTTTCAACGCACCAATGACGTCAAAGTAAAACTTTTTGCATTAAATATAAAAATTATAATATATGGCAGACTTTTGTCATCAACTCTTACTCTTTAATTCTAGCACTACATGGTGTATTGGACTGATAATCCTTCGACCAGACTGTCGGATTGGGATAAGATTACGGTATATGGGAGACATGTAACCTTCCCGGACCTAAAGTTTGACTGGTTTTACATGTTTTGTGCCAACGCTTGCTTCAACGACGGCCAACGATCTCCACTGTCTCGCGCCTTGTTTGTTAAGACTGACAAGTTGGAATTCCAGCACTGTTGTAAGTAACCAACCCCATTGAAAACACATTATTTCCCTGTAAATTCCAAAATCGGCAATTATTGCGCGGGCGAAACCAAGGGGTGCGATCATCTCTGCCAAGAGAGGTGTGGCCGTGTAGCGTAATGGATAACGCGTCGGACTTCGGATCCGAAGATTGCAGGTTCGAGTCCTGTCACGGTCAAAACTTTTTACGTTTTTAACAAAAATTTTACAGTAATCTTTTCAATACATTTTTAGACGTCGGGCACTCTCAGACGGTGGAAATCATGGAGGCTATCCTCGAACAGAACGAGAAGCACACAGAAACATCTCCATTACTAAAAAGAGAATACGTATCTTTTGCATTTTAATTGTAACTACCCTGCAAATGGAAAGAGACCATCTTTTAATTGACGTCACTTATCATATCAGATAGTATTTAAATCGATAGTTGAAAGATGATCTCTGGTGACCAATTGTAAGGCAATGAAAAGTATTATTTTTTATTTATGTGAGATCAAAGTTCTTATTACTTTCGGGTAATCATAATGCATCAGACCGGGACTAGGAAGCGGGCACAGAATGAAAACAAAGTAAGCCATGGATCGGGATTGCCCGAAATAATAAAGTAAAATGCCTAAAATAAGAGCCAAAGTCTCGGAAAAATCGGGAAAGGAGTGGAAGAAGACGGTAAAACAACCAGAATCCTCTTTCAAACACATCAAAACTGTAAGATATATGAGGAAAAGACACAAAAAGGCAATCGTGACATTCCAATTCGCATAAAACGGTAAAATGAGTTGAAGAAAAATGCCTAGAACAATAAAAAGTTTCGGAAAACAGATCTCAGAACTCATCTTTTCCGCTCGCTTTTCCTGATGCTCTTCGTGCTTTAGTCTAGCAATCACGCTAAACACCGTATTGTAATCCTCCTGTCGTCCAATCTTTCTAACTGTTTTGCTACAGTAGTCCTTGTCATCTTTTGTTCTGTCCGTTTTCTCCTCAATGAATCGAATTTTCTCTGCTCGATGATTCCTCTTGCTCCCAGACTTCCTCCAATAAATCAAAAAGATGTTCGGAATACTGTAAAGTAATATCCGTCCAGCTGAACAAAGGGCCAAAGCGAACAGAGTACGCTGTAATTTCACTTGAGCTACAGCTGATTCGGACGGTTTGTCCTCGAATAAAGCGAGAAGATGCACCCAGAGATACCAAAGGAAGTAGAATTCGAATATGGAGAGGAATCTGAGTGTGGAGTAGATCAGTTTCCTTCGAAATGAAAGGAAAAAGGGACTTCTGGGAGCCTAAAATTTTGTAATCGTTGTAAGCTAACCCCTACCTTTCTCTTCTTTATTGTGCAGAGGTTATACACATCGCTGGCCATCGCCTCGACTTTGCTATTCACCCAAAACATACTTGTCAGAATCAAAAATACTTCCGAAGGAGTACTGTAGCCTCCTTTCCATTGTTTTGTGCTTATAAAAATTGCTAATCCATTGAAAAAATTTTGAGAAATTATTATTAAGATAGCCACAACAATCGACGTTCTCTCATATTTCTTCTCAATTACCATCTTCAAGACACGTAATATTACGGTAATCGGATATGAGGGAAATGACGTCATCGCGATCTTCCAATTGTAATAACAAGAAATAAGGAAAACAGCGCTTACATAAGCTCCAAGGTTTTGTAAGATACGGAGCTAAAATTGAAACAAGTCCTAAAAGTAATGAATTACCATCAACGTATCTTTCCTGCTTCCATGAGATCTGATCCTAACAAAAAGAATTATATAAATCATCGAAATGAAACTGAGAGCCAGCAGAATTGCACATAATCTCATCCCTTCACCCAAAAATTGTATGTTTCTTCTTGGCTGAAACAATATTTAACACTGAAATTAGTGAAAACTTCACACACATTTGCCGTGTCGATCATCAGGTTGACTAGATGAACCGTGTATTTGAAGAACTGAGATTGAATAATTCCGTAAATAAAGGAAAGGGCAAGCAACATTTTAAATCGACAATTCATTTTACAAAAAAGGAGAGTAAAATAAGGTAATCCAAGCGATTGCAGAGTGTTTTTTTTTCTTTTTTTCCAAAAAAGGAGTTACAATCCTGCGGGGGAACTCGGGACTCCCTCTTATCAGGGGCAGGAAACAATTGAAGAAAAAGCTTTACAGTAAAAAAAGTATGCTTTAGTTGAGTATTGTGAGATGTAAACATGGTGGAGTACACACTTGCGGCTCTACTGACAATTGAGAGATCTTTTTGTGAGACATCGAAACAGAGTTAGTGGGCTCTGAAGATCTAACGATTATCCTCAAAATATTTTTCTGGACGAGCCTTTTCCTCAAATTTGCAGTCCCATTTTCCTCATTTCAACCGCTCTGAACATTATTATAATTGATTTGTTGTACTAACGACAATAAATAACATAGCAAGACAAATCTAAAGCAATTTAAAAAAATCATCTCAAACATAAAAAATTTTTGCCCCCAGTTAAAAAAGGTTTTGATGATTTTACTATGACAACACTCCAGTTTTAACTTTTCTTGGATGGTTTTCGATGTGAATCTATGGCCGGATCGAACTTCTTTTCGATAAAAACGTCTCAATTGACGAATAGTGGCTGGAGTAAGTTTCTTGGGAGTTCTTTCTTCTCGAAATGCTTTTTTTATATTGCTGATGCCCTACAAATTTTATTTTCGCTAAATTTCACGCTAAAAACGTGTAACCCTTTGCTACTTTAGGTGCTCGACCATGGCAAACATTATTGTAATAAATTTGCCTTTAACACAATCAATATTGACATTGCGTTCGATGACAAAAATAAATTCGAGAATTCTCTTCTCTTTTTCCCCATCTTTATTTTGTGTTTTCCCTTCCGTCTGTTTTGGTGTTGTGGCGCGCGTTGAACGGAACGGTTTCTTCACACGATAAAGCTGCATCTTCAGGTTAACACGTCCATTATATTGCACATGTCTTCTGCGCTTGAAGACGCTCAGAACGTTCCGCCCTTCAAGAAAGCCAAACTCGTTGAGACTGTTGGCAACGGAAAGGTAAGCATTTTTATCTTGCAAATGTTATGAAATATCCGCCAGTCGAAAGGAATTTATGATTCTCTACTTTTCGGAGGACAGAGATAAAGGATCTTCGTTCACTCTGATTCCGGAGAAAAGCGAAAATAGCCTTGGATATTCTTTTGGTGATGCCTTTTAAAAAACTAAGGTTCTGTTTCTTAGTCGTTGTGTAATGTAGGCAGGCAAATTATATATTCAGCGAACTGGCTTGAATGTTTCTGCTGGGTGTCTAAAACTCTTGCCATTTCGAAAAGCATGTCTCACCTGTTGCAGGAACTCTCATCTGGTGCCGATATGTATCGAGCGCAGAAAGCGGCCGAATCACATCCCAATAATGGTGGATCCAAGGAAAATGCCGAATCTAGTGATAAACTTGATTCCAATCTGTATTCCAGACAAATGTAAGTATATTACTTTTGGTATTATTTTGTTTTTAGTTATGCTCTTGGTGAATCAGCTATGTACAAGTTGAGACAGTCTCGAGTGTTGATCTCCGGTCTAGGATCGGTTGGAGTCGAGGTCTCCAAAAATTTGATTCTGGGTGGAATAAGACATATTACTCTTCACGACACTAAGGTTGTTGAATGGAGAGACTTGTCCGCCCAATATTATTTAAATGAAAAACACGTTGGAAAGAACCGTGCTGAAAGTTGTTTTGCTGCCTTGGAAGAACTGAATGACAGCGTGCAATGTAATCTCAGTACTGAAGAACTTACCGAAGATGTGGTTGCTCAGTTTGACGTGAGTTTTTTTTTGCCTAACTTGTCAATCGGTGTACGAAATGATGACTTGACCTTCTTGCTAATGTTTAAATTGCAGCTGGTGATTTTGACTGACGCTGCATTCGATTATCAGAAGATCGTCAACAACTGGTGCCGAAATCACGGTCGATATTTTATTTCGGCGGATGCCCGTGGTCTTTTCTCTTACTCTTTCGTTGATCTTGGAAACAAATTCAGAATCGATGATGCTTCCGGAGATCCAGTCAAAGAAGTGATTATCGAATTTGTCGACAGGACTACTGGTAACGTGATGACCTTTGAAGAGACTTTCCATGGCTTCGAGGATGGTGATTACATTACGTTTTCTGAGATCAAGGGAATGACCGAACTAAATGGATGTGAGCCGAGGAAAATCACTGTTGTTAGTAAGTTTTATTCCATTTAACGATTTTTTTCATCGATAGTGGGCCTAATGAAGCATTTTAGAACCAAACGTCTTCAATATCGGGCCTATTCCGGAGAGTTTTGCCGAATACATTGAGGGAGGAAGAGCGAGACAAGTAAAGGTGCCCACTTATGTTGACTTCAAGTCCTTGGAAGATCAACTGGCCGAACCAGAAGTTCTCATCTTCGATTACGCCCATTTCGACGCTCCTTCTCAACTTCACGCTCTCTGGCAAGCTCTTTATGCATTTGAAGACAAACATGGAAGATCTCCAGAGCCTAGAAATGATTCGGATGTTTCTGAATTGAAGAGTTTGTTGCCTGAAGGAAGCGGAGATGTTTCTGACGATTGGACTAAGCCCTTCTCGTATCAGGTAATTTATTCAGGTTTTTTAATGTTCAGAGCGTAGAGTGGTAGCATCGTTTTGATTACAGGCCAGAGGTAATCTACAACCTGTGGCTTCGGTAATTGGTGGAATCACTGCCCAGGAAGCTATGAAAGCCGTTACTCATCACACTACCCCTCAGAAGCAATTCCTGTACACCCATCATCTGGAAGCCCTTCCGGGAGATTGGTCTCCTTTCGACAACTCCAAATTGACCGCAAAGGATTGTGCAGCTAAGGACAATCGGTATGATGGACAAGCCGCTGTTTTCGGATGGGCCTTCCAAGAGGCCCTCCAGAAACAGAAATGGTTCATTGTGGGATCTGGAGCGATTGGATGCGAGTTGCTAAAAAACTTTGCCATGATGGGACTTGGGTGCTCGAAAGAAGGAAAGATCAAGATCACGGATATGGACCAAATTGAACTCTCAAATTTGAATCGTCAATTCTTGTTCAGAAGGAAGGATATGGGCGGAAAGAAGTCTGAAGTTGCGGCCAAAGCCGTTAAATCATTCAATCCTAACATCAACATTGAAGCGTTGGCTGACCGAGTGGCCCCGGATACAGAGGAAATCTTCAATGATGACTTCTTTGAGGAGCTTAGTGGAGTTGCGAATGCGTTGGATAATATCCAGGCCAGAAGGTACATGGACAGCAGATGTGTGTATTATCAGAAACCCCTCCTTGAGTCAGGAACAATGGGTGCCAAAGGAAATACCCAAGTCGTGTACCCTCACATCACCGAATCCTACAGCTCTACCAACGACCCTCCGGAGAAGGACATTCCCATTTGCACCCTGAAGAATTTCCCTTACGAGATCCAACACACCATTCAATGGGCTCGAGGCCAGTTCGAAGATCTCTTTACAAACCCCGCAGAGAAAGTGAACCAATATCTGACAGACACCCGAGGATTCCTTGAAAGATTGGAGACAATGAACTCTGGACAAGCTATTGCCGTAAGTGGGATATAATGTTGTTGATGTTCTGTCTTTAGGATCTGAGAATCTTGAAACAAAGCTTGATTGACGAGAAGCCGAAGACGTCGGAAGATTGCATCATCTGGGCCCTGAAGACTTTCCAGACGCATTATCACAATGAAATTGCTCAACTGCTTCACAACTTCCCAGCTGAACAGCTAACCAGCTCTGGAGTCAAGTTCTGGTCCGGAACGAAGAGATGTCCCCATGTCCTCAACTTTGATCCAGAAAACAGATATCACTTTGACTTTGTATACGCGGCGTCTATTCTGAGAGCTCAACAATACAGATTGGAGCCGATTGTGGACAAGAATCGTGTTCTTGAAGTGGCATCCACCTTTACTCCTCCGCCGTTTGTTCCAAGATCTGGGGTGAAGATTGCTGTTAATGATGCGGAAGCCAGAGAACAGCAGGCTGAAGGTGGGAGTTGATTTTTTTATCTTTATATTCTTTTAGAGGGAGAAGAGACCGATACCGTCTTGGATGGGTTGAAACTGGCGTTAGCTCGTCTGCAACTCACGGACAGTGATCAGATGGAGATGATCGATTTCGAGAAGGACGATGATACCAACCATCACGTCGAATTTGTGACCGCATCTTCTAATTTGAGAGCCGAGAATTATGATATTCCATTAGCTGATGCCATGAAGACGAAGCAGATTGCTGGCCGAATCATTCCCGCCTTGGCCACGACCACTTCGGTTGTAGCGGGTCTTGTAGCCATTGAGCTCTACAAGTGTGTGGATGCCGATGGAAAGACGGCCAAGACACCAGCAGAGAGGTTCAAAAATGGATTCTTGAATCTGGCCACGCCCTTCTACACATTCAGTGAACCTGGAGCTGCTCCCAAAAAGAAATATGGAGACACAGAATTTACTCTTTGGGATAGAATTGAAGTTAGAGGACCAAAAACGCTGGCCGAGTTCATTGATGAAGTGGAACAGAAGACCGGACTTACAGTATCCATGTTGTCTTGTGGTGTCTCCCTTCTGTACGCTTTCTTCCATCCACCAGCCAAAGTGAATGAGCGAAAAGCAAAGAAGTAAGTGGTTTATATTGCAGTTGGGTTAGTTTCGTAGTTCATCCATTTACTACTCCCTTGTTTCAGCTTGGTTGACGCTGTCCAAGAAGTTTCCCGTGATGCGATCCCACCTTACCGCCGTGCTCTTGTTTTGGATGCCACAACTTCCAATGATGAAGATGAGGATGTAGAGATACCGTTCATTAAATATATCCTCTAAGACTAACCCGATGTCCTAACTTGCTCGTTGTTCTAATCTAACGTGTTAATTTAAGTATGCTTGTATTCAAGCTTAAATAAGCAAGATATGTTGTCTTAAATGCCATCGGTTGAATTGTAATTATTGAGAAACGAAAGCTTTTAACCAAACGGGCGTGAAAGTGAGAAGAGGCGTCGAATTGGGCATGATCGCAGAAGACGACGTCTTTTCCGCTTCTTCTACTGGTCTTCGGAAGCACCATCGATTCTATTGTCCAACGTACCTGAACAAGAAAAATACACGTTTGAAAAGTAAAAGCTTTATCCAAATGGGTGGGTTTACATCATACGGTACCCTGGGTTACTGTACCGTGACCTTGTTTTTCATAACTGGGTAACTCACCCAATGTCGTGGCGGCATGGGGTATTGACCACAATTTACCCGTGCTTTTATTGCCGATGTGTGTGACCGAAGAAAGTTTCATCACGTTACAGTAATCTAGCCGCCAAAGTTTGACCTCCTTTGTAATGACAATACGATTCAAAGTCTATCAGTCTGTCGGAAAATAGTGGGGAAAATGTTCGCCTCGTATAAAGAAAGGTGCAGTCGCACACCAAATTTCCAGCTGCGGCAAGCCGTTGCAGGACGATGATGGGCGATTCCAAAGAGCGACGATCCGTCACTATTTTCCCGACAGACAAATAGCGTTCAATTCGGTCCATATCCGCCAAAGGTGACATTCAAAAAAAAGTTAACAATAAATATATGATTTATTATAGGCCTGTTATAACAATGAAATCAGGCGTTATACCAATCAAGAAAAAGTAAGGTCAATGTGAGTACGATCAAACAAAATAAAGCAATCACCCGTCGACTAGCAGAGTTCTTGATGGCTTCCCGTATAAATTCGTTAGCTTGGTCAAGGTTTTCCAAGGTATAGATTGTTTTATCGTGGATAATTTCGATGTCCCGTTCTTGCTCAACAACCTAAGAGACGAATTATTAAAATTCGATGAATTAATACAGGATGCACCATTTTCGGCCCGACTTGCTTGAAGTTCTTTATCTGTGGGCCAAATGTTAAGATTTTTTTCTCCCTTAATCCTCAGAACCACCTGTCTTATACCCATTTACTCGACTATAGTTAAAATTAACAATAAACAAAAAAGTTTCCGGCCGGAAAAGAGTTATCGCCAATTTAAATCGGGCCGAAAAATAGGCTTGCCATGTAAATAAGTAAGTGATGACTTAATAGTTACCTTTTCTGCAAAAGTCCGCTGTAATTTCTGAACTTCAGCAAACTGACTTTCAATCAGTTCGATCTCGTTTGTTCGCTGAGTGAATTTCTCATAGATTCTGTCATTCTCCACGATCAATTGGGCCATAACTACAGGATCCACTTGATGATGTATGTCCTGATTCTCCTTATCTTCTTCTTCGTAGTTAATTCCTGTAGTGAAACTCTCATTTTGTTTTTTCTCTTCTTTCCGTTGACGCAATCCAAAGTTTTCTTCGACTGGCTCACTTATAAAGATGTTGTCATCCACCTGGCCACTCTCCAAGTTCTGTTTATTCTTCATAGCCAGTCGCTCAGTTAGTCGATCTTTTTTCTGTTGCAATTCAATTTTCTTTTTTTCATTTTCATTCCTTAACCTTTCGATTTGAGGATTGAACTTTTCCACCAAATTCCCGAGTCGACATATCTTCCCCAAATGCTGTGTTTTCTTCAGTTGCAAGGCCCGCAATTCGGCGACAATCCGACAAACATTCTCCAGGTAGACGCTCAGAAGAAAGGTGATCGCTTTCAAATGGGGATACTCATCTGTCCTCCTCAAAGTCTCGTCCGATTCAACTTGAACTTCAAGGTTTCTGATTAGTTTGGAGCATTGTCTCATTGCCGTTTCTGAAAAATCATCTCCTTACAATATCACCTAAATTCTTGAGAATGCAAACAATCCCTTACCAGTATCTTCATCACACTGTCTCCGATCCGAGTCTGACATGAAGTTGTCGTGGCCATAGACATTAACCGTACTCAATAAGTATGTTTTGCGCTTCTCTAGGACAAGGTCTCTCAGTTCTCTGATATGTTGTCCGATCTGTCGTGAATGCGCCGCATACAACTCGAAATGCTCTGAATTGGCAACTTTGACCTCTTGATCCTCGCTCAACGTTCTCTGTGAACTCCCTTTCATTTTCAACATTTTGATCCGGGCCTTGAAAAGAGCCGTGTTATCCGTCACAGGTATGTCAATATCCATTACCGGCCTACAAATTCATTTATAAAATATGGTTTATCGTGGTTTCAAATACGTGCGGCGACAGAAACATCTGGGGAATCGAATGAAAAGACGTTGGAATAAAGTTTTATGGACGACTCAAGTGAATATGGACAATAATATTACAGCAATGTAAAACTCTGGAGGATAAATAAGAGTATGATTCGTTTCAAATGGAGTCGCAGACGCCATTTAGAGCGTCCATCGCTTCTAAAACACTAGAGAGGGAGTACTAGAAGGGCTACAATATTATTCTTTCGTACGTCCAACATTCTGGAAGACTACAATATAAAAAGAAACAAAAAAATTAAGTTAGAGAATGAAATTGAAATGGGGAAAAAAGAATGGATGGGATTTATTTGTTGCCACCTGCCCAGATCACAATGATGATGACGAGAAGAACGACGATGGTGCACATGATGATGATCATCTTGATGTTCTTCCACCAGTACTTGCGTTTCAACGTGGCGGCCGACTTCTCAAACTGAGAGGCGCCTTCTTGAAGGGCATCGGCACGATCGTCAAGCTGGGACAACTTCTGATCACGCTCGAGAACCTTCTCCACATTTACCTGAATATTTAATCGTTAATTAACGTATTTTAAAAAAATTTATAGCTTGATCCTAAACTGTATTAAACTTTTCGTTGTATTCAAAGATGAGTCACGATTGCAAGGAATCAGTTTTAATGTTTCATAACAAAGGCGTGAAACAGCCATAAACACCTCAAAACCAGGAAAACGGAGAATTAACAAGAATTCACATCTCCCACGTGGAAGTTACGCAATCAGTTCAATTATTGATAATTTTTCAAACTTTGCCGACTGTTACCTAAACCAACAACAAAACGAATAACCCTTTACCTTCATGATGCCAACGACCTCATCGACTTGCGCTTGAGTCTGTTGAAGACGCTTGTTGGAAGGTCGAGGCCCTCCTTGACCTTCCTGTCCAGGCTGAGCAGCTGGGGGATCCATTCAGTCGATGCTCTTGCGGAATAAACCAGCCGACCTTAGCCCTAAAAAAAGTGGAAAATCAATAAAAAAGCGGCCTTTTTGAGTCCCTTCCGAAGCCTCGCGGCGCCGAAAAAAAAACAAAAAATATTCATTCATTCCACTTCTTTTTGTTTTACGTCAATTTAAGAGAAGGAACGGGGAACGGCGACATAATGAAAACAACATTGTGTTGGTAATTAAGAAGTAAAGGACTCAAATCCAATGGAAATGTGGTAGAACGAGGTGAACAAGAGCTAGCCTCCAGAAAACTATGAATAATTAAGGACCTTATTCCACATGAAAACCCGAAGATATGGGTATAAATAAATACAAATACCCCCTCCACCTCTGCGCTCTCGAAATAACTGCGGATTTCCATAAATCAAGCAAAAATTACAAGTTTATGAAACCTGTAATGGTAAACAGAAGATAATAAAACCAATTGAAAAAAGCTCTTTCTATAATCTTTAAGAGTAAAACAGGATCTCTTGAAAATAAAAACAACAAGTCATAAAAGACAACTTGAAGTAGAGTGTAGATGGCGGAATTATCAATCAATTTAGTTTACACCCAAAAAATATCGATGCCTAACAACAAAAGAATTCAAGAAAATTGAGTCATCTAGCCACACAGCGCTTCTCTCGATGGTTCTTTTTACAGTTATATCTATGAAAAAGCTCATCACTCTTCTTATCACCCATCGTCACTTCAAAAATCTTCCATTATCTGCAAAAAAAACAGAATATTTGGAGACAACGAAACTCTAACACCGGAACAAAAAAACCGAATGGAATTGACGTGCGGAACGAGGACAGAACGGTCCTTTGCCCCGTCGGGTGGCCTCAGGCACACTCGGCACGAGTCGATATCGACTCAGGCGCGGCCATAAAATCTGGAGAATTGAAAGTGTTTGAGAGATATTTTGGGAACATGTAATATTTATAATAAAAGACCGAGGATAATCTCAGCTTGGAAGAAGGAGTGCCATGCATGGCTATGAGCAAACATAGAAATATTACGCGCACGACTAACCAATCCATGGTGAAGATCCCGAAATTATTCAAAAAATTAGAAAACGACTGAGAGTCTCATGGAAATCGGGTGTTATGCTTGTATCCGGTATGAACGCCGCTTGTAACAATTGCAAGAGAGACTTAAAGAGCGACTGGTTCTTCCTCTTCTAGCATTTTAGCAGCTTCGGAAAACCTTTTAAGGCCCCGAAAGGCCCGGGCCCCCTTCGGGACACTCCCGGAGGCTTTTCAAACTTCCTTTAAAGACACCAATTAGTCGGCTGGCCAAGAATAATCAAACAAAATCAATAAATCAACTGGTCACATCGTGACCTATGACGTCAATGAATAAAGTAGCACGCCCTGAGGGGGAGCACACTGATAACTGGCACACGAACATTGGATGACAAACGGATAAACAATGGTTATTGTCTAAAAAGTTGATTATAGACCTATTCCACCATTGTTTTATAACCTTCATCCAAACGATATGAAAAGAAAGCATGCCAAAACAGATGCACAACAAGAACAGGACGATGGTGAAATAAGATCCCGTTTCATCATAAGACAAAGACCGAGCTAATTTACGAACAAAACCTCTAACTTATAAATTAAACCGTTCCATACGTGATAAAGTATCTCCACGATTTCCGTGAAATTCAAAAACTCACTGCACTCGACTTATTCCACCTTACGGAAGATTTCTCCGCATGAATCACAAAAAAATTGATTTGGTGTTATTTGTTTTCGTGGCGGGACGCAGCGTTTCCATTCATGCGGCCAGTTTTTTTTTGCAAAAAATGCAATTTGACATTTTAACCAGTTGCAAAGCGTTTTGTATGGACTTATCGGGTGGAAATTACCCGTCATAATCAATTCAGGTTAGTTGAAATTGCGGGTGTTGTCTTTGATAAGACGTTGATAATGCAATTTCTCGGTAGTTTAGCTTAATTTGCTCTTTCTTTAACGCAAGAGACGGAGCTAGTTAATTTCTTGTTTTTCAGATGAGTTTGGTTTGGCGTCGGATATCCCGGGTGAACAAAAGGGCAGCGAAGTTCAAGTTCGTTGTCACGGCCAAGGAATTGATCTTAGATTGTGCTCCGAAATGGAGACCCGAAACTGTCGTGGTTTCTCTAATGCATCGGTAAGTGTATTATCAACCTTTTTATTATTTTAGACGCCGAAAATACTGTTCAAAACAAAGGAAGATAGAATGGAGTTTTGACAACCCAAATCGAGCGATTGTAATCTGGCCGGAAAGTGGATTTGATCCGATTCATATGGTTACCACCTTATTTAGAGACCAAGACAAGGATCAGTTTGACAATAAGGTATGGCTGATGCTGTGTGTATTTTATTGAAGATTTAGGAATGGACATTAGTGGTGGAAGAAGTTGATGTGAAGGGGAAGAAAAGGCCGTTGGCCGCGATCCCAATTAATGTCCGCCTGTTTATTACGGATTTACCCGGTACGAAGATGGAGGCCAAATTCAAGTTAAGGCCGTTGAGGAAAGAAATCAGACAATGTACTTTCCAACTCGATTTACAAAGCGCCTTGCTGAGAGAAGGATCAATTAGGTATGTTAATATCAGTTTGAATTTTAAGAAACATACTCCTTAAATTTTAACATCATAGATTTTCAGAGAAGATGACTTGCAAAGTCTGGCATCAAATGCTTCTTTGGCGGATCAGCAACTAATAAATTCTCGAGAACAAAGTTTGGACAGAGCGTTTGCTGATAACAGATTGATTGAAAAGAATATATCCCCGATTAAGGAGAGGTTGGAACCACAAGAAGACGTAACGGAAATTATTACCAAGATCTCCGACGATATTCAGAAATGGACGGATTATGCAAATGCAGAAGCAGACAAATCCGCTAAACCTGGTAAGTTATTCAGTGAAACTTAGGTACCTAAAATTGACTGAAGGGTCTGAAAACACAATGATTGATTTTTCAGATATAGTTCAAACTCGAGATACAGCCCCATCGCCTACAAGAGCATCTTTAAAGGAGAAACCATCAGACATACAACAAGAAATACCCGTGGAAAAGCATTCCCCACCTCCAAAAATTGCTGGAGAACCACTTTTGGATTGGTGTCAGAGGATAACAAAGGGATACAAGAACGTCTTGGTTAAGGATTTCACGTATGTTTTACATGCTTTATTAGTTCATTGTTCTTTAGAAAAAGTTTTAAGACTGGGCTCGCCTTTTGTGCACTGATCCATCAATATCGACCAGATCTCATCGGAAGATACGAAAGTGTCGAATTCTCTGAAACAAATCAAAGTTACAAGAGAAACTGCCGTAGGGCATTTGATGCAGCCAAAGAACTTGGGGTGACTAGGTAAGGATTTGTATAGTAGGTACCTATTTTTGTTCTAGAGTGTTGGATGAATCCGAGGTTGTAACATTGCCAGATCGACATCAAATCCAAGGTTTTCTGATTCAACTGAGAAGTTTCTTAGAGGATGGCATTGAAGCAGTCAACGCCGATCAGATCTACAGAACTCCGGTGCAGGATTCGTCAGATCACAGAATTTCGTATATGTTGACATTATCTAAAGACGAAAGTGATGCTGCAGAAGGGCTGGAAAAGCTGAAAAGCCTTCGAAAAGTGAGCAAGGTAATTATTTGGCTTTTCACTATTTTGAATTGTTTTAGGGGGAAGATGACACATATGCATCCAAAACCAACAGTGGAATGAACACCCCATTGCTCAGTCGAAAACAGTATAACGAGGCTAGTGATACGGAGTTTGATAACATGGAGGAGGTTAAGAATTTGGCTGAGTTAGTGATTTATTTTCTACTTTGTTTTAGTTTGAAATTTGATTACCTTTTCATATTTTTAGTGATGTCCACAACACGCCGTTCCCCAAATCTTCCACAGTGGATAGAAGAGATCAACTCCGACAGAAAGCGCGTGAATTACTCGACAATCCACTGGTGATGACATCAACCCCAGAGAAAGATCAAGATCGGCAACAGAGATTACAAGCAGAGGCACGTCGGTTACTGTCAAGTGTGGGGGTGGATAATGGAAATGGTAAGTTAATAAGATTTTTGATGAATGTTTTGTTGTTTTTTATTTTTTTGTGATCTTCGGTTAGATTGGTTATGTTGAAGTGAACCTTTTTTATTTGTTTGTAATGTTATTCATGTCCTGATTGTTGTATTGGTTTAGCCTTGTCCCCGATTGGTGGTCCCTTGAAAAGAAGTGCTTCGATTCGTTCGAATTCGTCCATGGGATCGAATTCTGATCTCAGAACTTTGGGTATGTTGTGATGACTCTATTGTGTTTAGTTATTACTTTTATTTGTTGATTGGAAATCGTTGTGATGGAAGTATTGTGACGTTTGTTTTTTAGGTCTAATCCAAACCCAGACCAACTTCAGATCATTTAAAAAGGTCGGCCCATCTCCTGTCTTGAATCGGAAACAATGTAAGTTGTGATGTAAATCTGTTGTTGTTATGGGTAAGGTGTTTTTAAATCATATTCTGTATATTCTAAAATATCCTTTTTTCCAGATGACAGCCCAATTCTGCCAGCGTTTGGACGTGGAAACGATGTAAGTGCTAGTTTTTCAAAAAGTTTGACCCATTTTTATGTTGTAAATAACTTGTTATCGTACTAATGTTGTGGTTGTGCAGACTTCTAAGGACGAGCTCCTGAACTCGGCCTTTGATCGGATGAAGAGATTCGGCAGTATGAGGACGCAGGAACTAACCGAGAGCATTAATATGTTGATCAACAAAGTAATATTTTAACATTGTAGTTGGTTACGGTAGTGTCGGTGTGAAAATTATTGCTCGTTATTGCTTTATTACAAGACATTTGTTTAGGAGTTTGACCGGCGTCTGAACCGAACTCTTGACTCCACGGATCATACGCCAACTCGGAAAGTGATGTCTCGCGCCGAGAAGGATCTGCAAAACACATTGGATGCGTCAACGGAACTGGCTGAAATATCCGATAGAATGTCTCAGATAGAGAAATTACAAGCTGAACTTATTCAACAGCGCATGGCAGTCGAAACGGGCAGTGATGAGGAAACGCGACTGGTCGAACTTCAGATTCAGTTGACGAATGAAAAGGACGATCTTGTGAGGAGACAAGACTATCTCAATGTCCTGGCTGATCTCAATGAAACCAAGGAGAAGCTGGACAAAGTTACAAAGGAATTTGATTCTCTCGGAGCGGGTGTGTTGATCAAGAAATTACGCATGATGTTATTGTGTATTCCACTATGAGTCATATTGTATTTACATGATATTTTTTAGATGGCATTGCCCGAACAGAAGAAGAAAAACAACGAGTTGATGATCTGATGACTGAACTCAAAGAATTAATGGACAAAAAGAGTGAATTGACACAGGAATTGCATCGAATGGAGGATGAGTAAGGCACTATCTATCTTAATATTGGGTCATACTAGTCGCAGATAATATTGTTGTTGTTTTAGAGAAGAAGAACACAAAGAAAGGGGTCGAGCCACACTCGAGAGATCCAAGAACTTCAACCGTGGTACCCCCCAGCAGCCTTTGTCGGCCTCCAAAAGACTGATGAGCATGTTCACCAAGAACTAAGTGTCTCTTACTACTGGTATATGTCGTCTGAGTAACAAACGTATAGTCTCTAATCTTGTGTATATCAACTTGTGCTCTCCGGATCTTGCCTGCTATTTGGTTTTTTGTATATGAATATTACTGTAGTTTAATATGGTGCGCTTTAAATTGTGGTGATCTTCCGTCTATTCCTATTCGCGAATCTACTTACTAGTCTCTTCGGTTCAATTATTTTTGCATTTTACAGCCTTTGTACAATACATTAAATGTAATTATTTCTTTTGTTTCGGATTATTGCGATTGAAAGTGGGCAAATGCGGGAACAGCACCGTAATCTAGGGTAATATTAATGTTGCTGCAAGCATGAAAAATGTAGATGACATAAGTACAGAATAGGGCCCATATTGTAGGGGAGGGTATGGTTTTCCGGCTGAAATTCTGCTTTATTCTTGCACCAACTCCCGTTTAATTACTGTACAATTAAAAGGTGATTAATTTTGCATCCGGGGTACTCCCCTTCCCTCTCTTTTCATCGTTTTTTTCCCATGTTTTCCCGGAGTTATTTTGGTTCGAAATAAAACTGAAAAATGTTGGCATCATAATTTCTAAAAATGTTTTCATTATTCCCACTTTGAAGGCGCGTAGGTGTTTTATTCGGAACAAACTTTTCCCGCGGCTGATTTTATGGACTTGTGGAGGAGCCCGGCGGGTGGTCGGCAGATGATAACACGCAGTTTGTTTATTGTTGTCGCGATCATGGGAGTGGTTGGAAATCAGGACTTGTCACATACCGTCCTTTGACATGTGCGAAGACAATAACTTATGTGATATCGTTTAAAAAAATATTGTACTTGTTACAGTATGAAGATGAGATTATGAAAGTACAGTGACTTGTCTTGTTTTGATCAAAAAGATTTATGTGCTGCTGAGTTAGTTTTTGTGATGCATTAGATTTTTATCATCTTACTGTTAGTTCAAGTCGTCATTTTCTTTCATCCTCATCTCAATTTCTATGCCGGCCAATCGAAGCCGTCGAATTAGTGGTTTTTGGATAATTTTCCGACCGAAAAAACATTTCTTTCCCTCCCCCAGCCCTTTTTCCTTCCCTTGCTGGTCTCTTGGCCTTTTTTTGGGCCTCGAAGCCGGCCTCTTTTCGCCCGAGGAAACGCCATATTTGGCCTCGAGACTCTCGAAAAAAGACGAATTCCAGGGAAAAAAGAAGGGGCAGTCTGGGGACCCTACAACCGGAGGGCTGAAACGGTTTCCCTCCATTTTCAGGACGCCCCGTGATTTTTCCTCCAATTCAACGTTCTTTTTCACGCCGATTTCCCACCTTCCTTTAGGGTTTACAATCGCAAAAAAGTATTGTAAACAACGGACTTATGGAGTGCCTCTGTTTACATTAATGCCAAATCCGGTTAGTTTGGATGGCATCATCAGTTTAATTTAGTCATTCCTTTGTATCTTTAACCAGAGTGCGTCATTAAACTTGCGGATTATCCTGCTATTTCTGATTTCGGATAAATTTGAGGGACTAATTTTATCTTAACTTTCCATTTGCCTACACTTGTTTGTTCCCGGCTCTTCGTAGGCTTGTTTTCTTCTTTAATTGTAAGGCGGATTACATTTTATTTCCTTATTCGGACTCTGCTTATCTTTGGACTGGTAAAAGTCTGAAAAAGAAAATTGTAATGCAAAATGTTCTCAACTTACATGTTTGTTTTTTGCTTCTTGTAATTACCTACTGCAGCCTTTAATTGCTAATAAGACGACCTTTTTAGGACATATTAATTTGTTTCTGACTTAATGACACCTTCAATAAAATAATGAGAGAACTCTGTCCAAAGTTGTAAGAACACTTTCCCTTCAGTCTTTATCAATGCTCTAGTATAATAATATATTTGCAAACCCTTAATAATTTTTTATCACAACTTCCGGAACACAGATTCTGAGTGGGAAGGGCTAATATAATGTCTGATTGCAGGTGCGTGCATTGTATTTTGGAGTGGAATTGAATATCCATAAAAGAAAAGGGGGACATTCCCATTTTCCCGCTTTTTTCGGTCGAGATTCGGAGGAAACGAAAGCCCAAAAAAGGACTTCCATTTGGCCCATGTTCACGAGGCCCGGGCCAAACTTGAGAACCGCCAACAACTACAAAAGGTCTGTATTTGTGGGCAATTACATTGATCCTTTCCTACGTTTATTATTCATCCGGTTTTTAGGGTATGAATTTGAGTGGGGCGTTGCGTTTTTCATGGACATCCCGAGCTGTAGCCATCAGTCCGACGACGATCTGAGTCCCTTCGAATTGGCCAGACATTGTTGCGAATCATTCGGTTAGTTGACTATAAAAGGGAAACTTTGCTCTTTATATTCTTCAAAGAGGTCCGAAATCTCATTCCGTCCTATATCTCCACGCTTTTGTTTATCCTTTTTTGTGGACTCGAGATCTGCGTCATCAGCCGAGAAACTGTTGAAATCTGGGGATAATATCGTACATCTTCTAGAGAATCTGAAGATGAAAAAATTTTTTTCAATTGGATTAGGCTGCTCAAAAATTGTTTTTATGTATAAAAATATTTATTTTCACAGTAATGATGACTAAATTTTACAATTTTCAGATAAGGATGGTGAACCGCAGAATGAATTTCCGTATTATCTTTTTATGGTCGGAGAATGGCTGATGGACAACAAGGAGCTCATGTCTCAATTTGTCTCACTATATCAGGTAATGATTGTCCTATTATGCTTGACACCAAACCAAAAGTAGATTTATTGACAATATTAATGATAGTATAAGTTACAAGTAAGGTTACGTAAGCAGTATTGCTAGGTTATTTATTTCTTTCCCCTTCCACAGTTGCTAGAAGAACATAATAGCCACACTCCATTGAAATCATTCCCCACTCGGACACCTTGATCTGGGATAATATCAGGCTTAACTCCAGTATGTTGTTGATAAGTGTTGGCCACGTAATTATAACGAGGTAGGGGGTCGTATTTGGGAGTAAAGAAGCTATTCGCTTCGTAGCCAAGATATCTTTGAGCTGTTGCAACAGCCACTAAAAGTGAGATCAACAAAATTCGGCAGAAGAACATGACGGAGGAAGCGGGTGGAGGGCTGCAAATAATCTATGATTACATACAGCAAAATGTGAGGCCAAGTGTGAAAAGCTGAGGGAAATCAAAACAGACAGGGAAACCATCAAGAACTGGATCTCGTCGTTGAAAAGCGCCTTTTATAGGGTTGAAAACGGGATCTGGTCATTAGTGGTTATTTCGAGAAGCGAACGAATAATATTACTCAAGACTCCCTTTGAGAGATCAGAAACGAGGATGACATAGTCGGATAACATTTATATTACATGGAAAAATTTGTTAGAAAATCAAAATAATACATTACTTACAGTAATGTAATCTTCGAATTCTTTCAGGAGCATTTTGATGACTTTGGAGAACGGGTATGTTACGCAATCGGCTTTTGGATCCGCTCCTTTCCCATGCATTTCGACGCCGACAGTCAGCTCTGCCGATTCGTGGAGCGGCTCAAACAATTGGCCATATCTGATAACATATCGGAAACTGTTACCTCAGAGCTCGATGTTTCCTCCGTGTAGGTTGTTTGGCGATGATTATTTGGGTTTAGACCGTCCTACGAATGGCTTCGCAACGTATCCGTCCGCAATCCGGTTTCCCGTGTTGTGAGTCTTTCCTTCGAACAATGGAGTCCCGAAGATCTATCCACTTCCCTCAGTTACATCGATTATAAAGTAATGAGTCGAGTCAACATCACCGAGGTCAAGAAGTACGTCAAGAACTGCAAGATCTCGTCCAGTCTTCTTCTGGAGAGATCTATTGCCATTTTCAATGTAAGTCGTCACAATATTACGTAATCATCACAGAATGTGATGACCTTTGTTCATAAAATATTACGTAAGAAATATTTAAAATTTTTAATGTTTCAGAGTATCTCCGGATGGGTTCAATGCATGATTCTCAGCAAGAACACCCCCAAAGAACGAGCTGAGGTGATCACCAAGTTCTTAAATGTGGGAAAACATCTGAAAAAGTTGAATAATTTCAACACACTGATGGCTGTGATTGGTGGAGTTACCCACAGCAACATTGCTCGACTCTCCAAGACCTTGAATTGTCTCTCAATTGAAGCCAAAAAGGATCTTACTATGTTCACCAATTTATTGTCGAATACCCACAACTTTGAGAATTACCGAAAACTTTTGCAAGAGACCAGATCCAAGTTCAGAGTGCCTATAATGTAAGTTAATGGGTAATTTGCGCATTGCTCTGTGACTTTAGGGGAGTTCATCTCAAAGATATGATAGTATGGTACAATACAACCCCCCAATTCGACAACACTAGAAAGATCTCTGAACGGAGACTCTTCCAACTCCGCAATTTGCTCAACAATTTCCTCGGGGCAAACCGAATGGCCCACAACTTCCCCGAGCCAAATATGGACCTCATTAACACGCTCAAAGTCTCATTCGATATTCGGTACAACGATAGTGACATCTACGATCTGTCGTTGCAAAAGGAACCCAAGACTCTTCTCAATGTAAGTGTAATAACATCTTAACAGTGGGCATATCAATGACAATGGTTGTGGTTTTTCAGTTCCAAAATACCAGGTCAGTGGTGTTTGCTGACTGGGCAAGTGGGGTTTGTCCAGCACCAGATCCAGAGACTGTAAACAAACATATCAGCGCCATGGTGGAAGCCGTTTTCAAACACTATGACAACGACAAAGATGCTTACATCTCTGAAGCCGAGTTCGCTCAGATCTCCGGGAACTTCCCTTTCATCGATAACTTTGCCAAAATTGACGAAGACAAGTGAGATCGCCTATTACATTACTATAATTACATTACATCTTACATCGTTTTTATTGACGATTTCTTTTTTAGAGATGGTCGAATAAGCAAAGCCGAGCTGAAAAGTTACTTCCTATACCTCAACAAGCAATCCCTCAACAAGCAGAGTCTCGAGTTTCGTCGAGGATTCCAACACAACTTCCACGAGACCACTTTCCTTACGCCCACTTTCTGTGTTCATTGTAACAAGGTTCTCTGGGGTCTGATGCGGCAAGGATATAAATGTAAGGACTGCGGGATTACTGCCCATCATTCCTGCAAAGATGTGCTTGTCAGTGAATGCAGACGTAAACGACATACATCTTGGTTAACACCGAGAACAAGCAGTCAAAGCAATGGCACTCAGGGAAGTCCGAGCAGTTCGAGTCAAGATCGGGGATACCGGTGAGTAATTTGGATGGAAACTGTGATGGTATTCAGCTTCGGGAAAGGACTTGTTTTGTTGTTAGCTGCTATGGGATCTTTTTTTATTTTTTATTTTTTTTGACTGTCATTGGTAAAAGTAACGTCAGAAGTTTAAAATAATTTTCTGGTTCCACCGTAGAGGATAGTTGAATCTTGTAATCCCACGTATAATCATGAGCGTTGTAACGGTCTTTCTATCCTTGAGTTGGCTTCGCTCTCTTCATTTCACGCGCACAATTCTTTTCCGAAACGCACTGTCGCCTCGCCTTATTCCAATCAAAGCAATTTACAGAAAGTTCAGGACGGTGAGTACGGTGTCTGAAGAAGAGCCCGAGGCCCTTCCACAATCGGCCAGGCCTTTCATGTCAGGTGGGCTAAGGGCATCGTTCCATCGATTAATTCGACTGCAAAGGAAGTCACGCACAGCCTCGGAAACCACCGACTGCTACAGGTATAGGAACTATTGGAGATTATGGTATCATTAGCAGGGTCGCCACCACTTCCTCCACTCTAATATCTAATGCAATTAAGTCATCTTTGACTGCTCTGACAATCCCCTTTTCTTCTATCAGTCTTATAGACAAGTCTACCCTAATACCAGCACAAAATAGCTGATTACACGCCCATAACGCAGCTTTACAACATCCTCTCGTCTATTACCTAGTGTAATATAAACTTTTAGAGGGAATGGTATGGCTGACAACTTCAACGACAATGATCTCAGTCTGGCGACATTGGCAAGTGAAGAAGTCTTCGACGATGAACCGGAGACCGAACCTAAAGCTCCGGCAACCGTACGATGAGTATACGAAGAGTCAACTATGAAGAAAGACATCCGGTTCAGTTGAGTTCAAATAAAAATTTAATTATATACAATATGGCTATGTACAATGTTGAGAAAGTGGGAATACCGGTAAACCGGACAGAGATCGGGAAATTGAGGGATGACCAGGTTCTAGATCAGATGGGATTGGTGAGAGGGAGACTTGACACAGGTGCTGGTCAGTTGGACTGCACTCGCGGGCCAAGCAATCTTAGCGTCATGGCGCTTGTAGGCGAACAGATGAGGCTTGCCGGTGTCGTTGAGTTGTTGTCGGATGGCATCCGGGACCTCGTTCAAGTTGAGACAAGTCTCATATCCATCATAGAGCACACATCTTAAATAAGCAAAATTATTATACCGTGGATGTAATAATAAACTAAATTATACAGCATAAAAATAACGCATACAATCCATAATCCTCGGGATTAGTGATGGCAAGTTGATGGGCGATGACTCTGCACAATCTGGCCACATTCATTTGGGCCACCGCCGGGAATGTATGATATTCAATGGAACCTTTTTGCTCATCTGGAATGGCTATTCGAATATAGGCATCCGACGCTTCTTCGATACAACATCGTAGACTCTGAAGAAGATTATATAAAACTGAAACTTCATACCCTCAAAAATGAATGACTAGTTTCTAAAAGAGGACCTACCGACTGCGGAGTGCTAAAGTTTGGTTCATTGCTCATGAACCTGAGTCGCTGAATGCTGTCAAGGTTTTTGAGAACATGAACAGCCGAGAGAAGAGTCGACAAGTAATAGGCGGCATCTCCAGTGGTCAGAAGCTGCTGCGGAAGGAGCTCCCACATATACCAAGCTTCCACTTCACACGACACCGAGGATGTCCGCGCCAGCAGGAATACTAACCAACGGATCAGTTCTAAAAGATACTTTCATTACAACAATATTACGTAAAACTATTACTACAAGTATAAAAAGCGTCGTAACTCACCGTCAGCCGGAGGCAACTTCTTACTTGACCTCGCAAATGGCCTTGAAGGAACGACAACAACATTCAGGGCCTTCAGAAGATTCTCCAGCTTCTTCAAGGGGGAGTAATGACTCTGCATCTTCCTAAGATATCCTCGGACTTGCTCCATTTTCTTGGAGTCAGGTGCAATCGTGCCCTTAGGAAATCCAAGTTGTTCTGGTCTCATGGTGCGGACTTTAGAAAGGTTGGCAGTCAACGTCTCAAAAGACCCATTTCGAATGTTCTCTCGGCACATCAAATGATACAAGTGGGGCTTTATAGGAACTAAAACAAGGATTAATTCAGTCAAAAGATTAACATACCTAACAAAATCTTATGCAAAACAGCTTCCAAGATGGCGTCAATGTTGAGGAATTCATTGGGATTAAGCTTGGCACTTTCTTCTTCAATAACCTGCAGTAGATCGGCTTCTCCATTCTTCACCAAATAATTCTTGATTCCATTCAGAAATTGACGAACATTCCTGATAACGATGTGAGGATCACTTTCCCCGGCATCTATAGTGCACTCAATGAATTGCTGAAGGGTTGCGCCGAAAGTTGTGGACGAATCGGTAGCCAGTTGCTCCACGTATCTTTGGATTCTAAATCCAGGATCAGGCATACGATCTGTCGAACGGAGACGAGCAGGGCTAATGGCAGGGAGGACGGAGGGTAAGGTCATCGACAATTCATCCATAGAATCACAAATGTGCGACTGAAAACAAAACTTAAAAATAGATACCTAAAACTTTATATTACACAAAAGAACATAATAACCAATTATTATTTTCATTACCTGTCCGTACATTCCAGGGGTCATTGCTCTGTGTTTCATGCTCCGTGTGTCCAGCAAAGGACTCATAAATCTATGATCTTCATTTACATTCATCAACGAACTGCTCTTTCCCCGCCGAGAATCAAAAGTTCCGGGCTCTGAAGGAATCCTTTTCGAGACTTCACTCCAATTCCTATTATCATTTATGGTCAAAGGCTCAGCTCTAAAGTTGTCAAACTGTTCGAAATGATCGTCCGAGAGATCTGGGCCCTCATCCACACTCAGAGGGACTTCTTGAACTTCCACATCAGAGTTGGATTGGAGGGTTTGATTAGGGAATGAGGTCTTCGAACAAGTAGAAGCAGCAGAACCTGCTGAACATGAGGCGTTGTCGTCTTCTTCAGCTATCGTCTCATTTGCACAACATTCTAAAAAAACACTGCCGTGAATAATAAAGTAGACAAGTAAACAAGCAGAGAAAATCAAACGAAATGTTATCTTACCCATATAAACCGCTTTCGTCTTGGCTTTGGTTGGTTTTTCGTCATAGAAATGGACAATATCGAGAAGATTCTCCCAGGCATTTGAGTCCCATGGCTCATTGAACACTGTCCCAGCTACACTCACACAATCATCTTCTTCCAGATCCTTTTTCACATCAAAATTTTCGCTAATCTGAGCGTATTCAGAAGGCCGCGATTCTGAATCCATATGTTTTGGACGGAGATTTCGTTGAATAGGTTGCGGTTTAACCTAAAAAACAACGAAATCATGCATCCAAAATAATTTTAGGATTATTGACAGCCCAAAAAACATGAAAACGGCTGGTGCTAGATCAGCCATAACAAAAGCGGGCCTAATCAAGCATAATTGATCATTTGCGCAATAAAAAACGGGGATAGGATAACATAGGGGATGGGGAAGATATCCGGAAAACCGTTTCTTTCCGATTATTTCGCTGCGTATTTGTTCTGCACTTGACGGAAAGCGGGTTTCTGGGAGCGAAGGTCGGGAGGTCGGGCTCCCCTGTTATGTATCCATATCGCTTTGAGATTATTCACAAAATTGGACTATCCAATCAAAAAAATAAAAACGAAAAACTTTAAAAATGACCTCGACAATGTGAATACATGAGTCTTGAATTTACCAAAAAGAAAATAGAGGAATACAGTGGATCCCCTCTCCAAATTACATTATCCATGCCCATTTCCTTTCAGAATTTCCTCTGTGATGAGGCTGAAAGCCCAATTCCGCTGGAATTAGCCCCAATCCCAGTTTCCAATCAGATTCCCCAATTCCTTTACTTACTTTAGCTACGTTCTGTCTGTTCTTGAGTTCTTCGTTGACTGCTGACCACTTGCTTGAGATGGGTAAACTAGATGGGACTGTCTGGCTAGCCGCGTCTTCGTGGCTTCTTCTCCACTGGCTGAATCGATCTTCCTGTGTTTGACTGCCGGCTGATTTGGTGGATGTTTCGGATCGCGGTGATATATCCAAGATTGTGGAGGATGTATCAGATGTTCTAGAATTATTCAGACTTCTCTGAGGTTGGCTTTGAATTCGTTGAGCTGAACTGAGATGTCGAGGTGAGGGGGTCTGGAATGATGTCTGAAGTCGGGAATAATCTCCTGAATTGGTAATCTGCTCTCGAGTAGAATAATGACTAGGTTCTTTGGAGAAAGAGGATGATGTTGAGGATGATGAAGCTGACGATGGAAGATCGCTGAAAATGGAAAAAATTAATCCGAATAAAAACAAACTAATGAGGCAAGAAGGAATCTTCTGAGTATTCACACCTCTTCGTGAGCACTCCTTTAAGAAGTATACAAACCCCGTTTTCCGCGTCCCCTCTTTCCCCTCTCTCCATTACTTTCAAACCCGATTCCTTACAAAAGCGAAACAGTTAATTCCAAACTTTTTTGTCGCGCTCGAATTTCGCCTCGCTTTAGAACTATTAACCTCGTGAGAAGTGGTGGAGAAGAGCTGCCCAAGGTCAGAAACTGTTTAGCGTCCGGCTTTACGCGTCCATTCCCACGCAAACACCGGAGGGGAAATCGAATCAATTGGGCCGGAAAAGAGGCCCAAACTCGATTGCAGACTTGGCTCTCGGCTCTCCCTGGTCACTCGAGGATCTCTTGGAGGCGATGATCGATGGGATCGATCGGGTCGGAGGAGATTAAGGACGACGGAACGGCGGTGTCCAGGAAAAGAAAAAAACGGTGGAGCACTCGGAAAAGACATCCGTTTTCCGAAAAAACTAGACTTTGATTCAACTAATTGGGACTGCTTTATACAAATTTTGTGTATTGACTCATAAAAGCTCGATAAAATACAACATTCTCCATCAAACAAAAGCAGTCGGTCGACTAAATTACGTAATAAAAACTCATAAAACACCAGAAAATCTCGCCTAATTATGTAATTAATGCGACGAAAAAACATGACGTCACCGTAGATTCTCGCTAAATAACTCCTGCTTTCAGCAGGTCACTGAATCGCATCCTCATATGAAAAAAGAGCCCTCGCATTAATCAAGGAAGACTTTGATCCCCGGTCACATAAAACATGAACTTGTAATCGAATTTAAGAGTTAATTGTTAGTTGGCCTACTTTTAACTGAGTAATTTGATCTTTCGCATGGCCTAGAGAACCGTATGTTCGCCGAAATACGATCGCCGTATGTTCGATTCTACCAGTCGTGTAAAAACAATACTTTTTTGACCTCAATAACAAATAAACTTGTAATGGACCCGACAAATTACCACCTTGGCCATCCCCATCCCTTCCCAAATACTTGAGAGCGTTTCGTTCGCGTGTGAAAAGTTCTTGAAAAGTTTTCAAACCCCTTTGAATTCATTTGTTGGCCCGGCATATGGCCAAACCTTTTCGGGGGCCTAATAAGACTGACGATTTGGGCCTGATTCACCTACCGTGGAATGGTCGAAGGCTCCGAATTATTGGGAGGGATGCGGACGTACTGACGGGAGAGTTGTTTGCGGCGAACTACCGGGGTGATCAGACCTTCGTTTATTGTCTAAAAGGACATTATTTTGGCTTCATAAAAAGATCCCATTCCAAAAAAAATAATAAAACTCCTATCCTACCTGCAAATCGCCATTTGTAGATCGTCCTAATTTTGCAGTTGGCACTTTTACACTCTCTTTGTCAATACTACTCTCGTTCTCCGCCAAATTCGGAACTGAGAGGCGGTTCTTGGTATTCATCGATGACTTGGAATCGGCCGATACATCAGACTGCTGATGAGACGATGAACCACTCGATGAGAAAGAACTGTTATTGTCGATCCTACAAAAAATAATGACTCAACAAATCGCTGTAAAAGGAAAAAAATCGAATTGCAAAATGAAAGTAAACCGACTTTCTCTTTCTCAGTTCATCAATGCATTTCTGCATGGCATCTGCATTCAGTCGACCATGAGGTGGGACCATTGGAGGTTGGGAAGCCTTATTTACAAAGGTTGCTGGTCGTTCACGCGTCAGCGTTGATGGTTGATAAACGGCCAGGCGATGGGCACTTAGATCCGTGTTTCCTCGACGTAGCGGCATCTTCCGTGACCGGATTACATTCACTAAAAACGGCAAGCATTACAAAATGATGATTAAACACTCCACCCTCTAAATCCCAAATCCCTTAAATTACCCTCAGGCTCTAACCCTCAAATCGAAGGAAATCGCGCTTTCCGACAGGAGAGAGGCCAAATGCAAATAAAATCAGATTGAAACACTTACTTTGTTCACACATGTCGTCCTTCGACTTCCTCGGGATTACGCCGCCTTGGTCGGGTCTGGGCGCAGGCTGCCCTCGGAAGGAAAGCAATCGATTCGTGATGCCTTTCTTCAGCGATGCAGCCCTTGACGAACTAATGGAGGAGATGGAGGTGGACGAGGGGAAGGTCTTTTCGATAGGATGTGGGTCTTGAGGTCTTTGACACTGCTCGCAGTTGGGGGTCCAGTCAGAACTCGACCACAACGAGGCCTCTGATTGAGAGCTGAAAAATTCATGATTAAATAAATGATGACCGACTACTAAATTGAACCAAGTCTCCAAAAAATGACCTTTTTCAATCACAATCTCTTACGCAGTAACCCTTTTAGAAAGTAAGGGAAGTGCGGGTTACCCACCAGCCGCAAAACAAACCGCGAGAGAGGGTGATCCGGCGTAATTTTGGAAAGGTGGAAATATAATATTAGACGGGAGGGAGCGAACGGACGGGCCGAGCGGTACAAACAGGCCTCGTATGTTGATTATATGGTCTCGCATATAAAATCCCGTAATTCCACGGGCCTCTTTTGAGTAAATACACGGAATTCCCCAACATTTAACCGCAATTCGAGCCCATCTTGAACATATTTTATATAATCACAATAACGAAAACGTAAAAGAAGAGCGAGAATCTCCAAACAAATTAACGATTCCAATGAAAAAACATTAAGAATCAAAAGCAAAAATCATTTAGAGGTGAAAGAAACTAATTTTAATTGAAACCCGACCCGATCCCTACGACTTTAACACCTCCTACTAACAGAAACTGGCTTGGATTCGAATAAAACGTAGGTCTTTGAAATCAAAACAAAAGGGGCATCCGATTCCCAGGGTCACAATTACGCCCTTCTCAGATCAAACAAACAATCAGTTGACTTACCTAGACACCGTTCTTTTGACTCCAGGCACAAAATAATCGCTCTGAACTGAGTAGACATCCTTCGGATCATAAGTTGTGTTGTTGTTGTTGAGGTTGTTGTTAGACGCAAACAGATTCTTGAAGAATTTGCTGGGTTTCCTCGACTTTGTCTTCGCCAATCTCTTTTGTGCCTCGGGCGATGCGTCGTTCATACTGATCCCACTGAACGCCGAATAACTCTTCCTGAGCCCTGAATCATAAAAAATCCAAATATACTTAGATGACCTACCATTTAAAGAGCACGCTGTTCCCATCTGAATCCGGCTCTTCTCTGGCTTCAGATCTGTAGAATAATCTTTAACAGTAGCCGTTCCTAATCGGAGAGTTGATCTTCTTCTTGTTGGCGGACTGTCCAATTGGCGAGGCTCGAATCCATGAGGAGATCCGCACATACTCTTTGACATTTGCAGGGAATGGACTGATAACTGATCGGCATTGTTGGGGGCATAATAGGAAGGAGGGCGATTGGGGCGGGACATCTGCCGGGCCCAGAAATCTGCAAAATTAAAGTTGAGAAAATAAATTTGGAAAACACAAATCAAATCGAGCAAACACAGACAGATAATCTCAGAGTACGACAAGACTTATTTCAGAATTTGCAAGAGCAAGATTTCCAAACATCAGTCATCAAATCCCCAACAAAAAGGAACTGTCGTTCACCGATCCTGATCCCAATTACAATACCGCCGCCGATCCCCCGCTCCCAAAACATTCACGCAATTTCCGGCTTATCCCCGCCATCTTCCCAAAACATATCGACAAAAGTTCTGTGGGATAAAAGGGCGGAAAAATCAATCTCTTCGGCCGCCTTTCGGCCATTTTACAACTGAGCCCAGGTCAGAGCCAAAAGGCCGAAGAAAGGAAAGGGAAGATGACACGCCTGTTGGAATGTCACTGATGATAAGTGACCTAATCTATTATCGGCTCATAAACAAAACCGAAATTACACTCCGCAATGCCCGCAAGTCGTCTCGAAATCAATTGGATTACTGTAGAAAAAACGCATAATATCCACAATCACACTTTTGCATATTATACTTCCACCGCTATTTAATTCCCACCGCTATCTCGCACCTCAAATCTCTTAATTGATCAAACACCCCACCTTTCTTGTTGTCCCCCACTCTGCCTAGAATAATATTGACCTGAATGAAGATGTTTAGATATTTTGACGTCTCGAAAAGAAAAAGAAACCAAGTTGAAGCATGATGAAGGTCAGGAAAACATTGGCGGCGAAATTTTACGACTTTTGCATGAGACTGCATAAATTTGGCGCATTCGAATAAAGAAAAAACGAAAAGTGGAGAGATGAGGGCCAATGAAAGGAGTCATAATCATAAAGTCAGGTCATCATTTACGACCGCAGTCCACGACAAATAACTTTAGATAAAAAGTTTGACGAAAGAAGATAAAAATACAAAATTTCTTCGTAAAGTTGAACCGCTAGCATTGGAATTCCGCCATCAAAAAGAGCTTTTACTTCAATACGAACGCCCGTAGAAGACCGTGAACAAATCAAAATCAAAACATCCGGAACTCAAGAAAAAACATTAATTAAACCCTTTGGGAAACCAGAAAGCAAACGAAATCTCATCTCATGAACTCATGGATCCAAGGTGGGCAAGATACGCTTATCAAAGTCGGCGATCATAAAGAAGCGGAGCTGGTTTAAACCGAAAATATTCAGAGTTTTATGGGATTGGTCAAACAGAGGGGTGAAATCAGATAGGCCGAGAAAAAAACCGATGGTAAAACAAGTTGTTCATGAATATTGCTGACAATATATTGCGAGTTAAAGTCAGAACTCAATAACGCCTCCAATGACCTCAAATTGGTGTCGCCGGAAGTCACTAAAACCACCAAGCATCAGCCTTGAAGGCCGTAAAACCGAGACTCAAGTTGTGAGGAAAAGACTTCCGAAACTCCAAACCAAAACAAGTCGATGACCGCGAGAATGTAAGCGGTAATTGGACCGATCGTCGGTGTTCAAGGTCGGGAGGAGAAAATCGCCCTGATCCGTCTTAACGAGAGCCGAGCAAAGAGTGTTCGGACGAAGGAGGGTCCAGAAATGAGAGAGAAAAGGATAGAGCGAGAGTCCAGACACAAAAGATCATGGTCATCAGAGAGGAAAGAGAGCATCCTGAACAAGGAGAGACCGGATTCTGGATTCCCAGAAAGTGGGAACTCCGAGGGAGACCTGTCCTGTTCCCATACAATAGTGTTCGGATCGTTTTCACGCTAGGAAAACAGGGCTTTTGTGATCGGATTAGCGAAAACAAAAACTCCGAATGCCTTGATCCGGTTGTAATTGGGTCGCTAGCGGGACGCAATTGGAACGGATTCGGGTCAAAAGATCAGTGAAGAGCTTAGACAGTATAGTAATGTCTCATTCTAAAAGTTCGCCCCTTTTTAAAACACTTTATCTTCTTGCAAGTGCAAGATAATGAATAAAAAACTGAGGGCACACCGCCATGATGGCCTCGAATCCTTTTCAAAGTTGTCATAAAAAGAGAGGGATGATTTCCATGTCATGTCCTCGTGTTTTCAAAGGATGAGGAACAGATCAAAGAGCCCTCCTAACAAATGCTTCCTTTCATCTATCATTGTTAACTTAAAGTACTTACCCGGTCCAAGCAAAGCCAACTTCTGAAGACACATCAACGAGTCGCACTTCTCGATTTCCTCGGGTAATTTGAGGGTAATAGCAATGCCGTCACTGTAATGGGTAACACAATATGTGATGGATGTAAGGTCGGAAGAGGGAAGCACCCTTCGACCGAACGGATTAAAATAAATTCAATTTTACTTTTGTTCTTTGTTAGATCTCACCGACAGATTTTTGTATTTCGGAATTTTGTCTGGCGCTACCCTTTTCACGCTTATTTTAGTGACAATCGGCTGGAAAAACAAAAATTTGCAAAACCAAAGAAGTCATGGGAATTTTTAGTGAGGTTGCAACACCGGAAAGGAATTGAAAGGAGGATTGTCGTTATTCAATGTTTTTTAATTAAAAACCCGACTTTTAATTATGTAAAATGTATAACTCATTGTAAAAGACCTTACTTTCAAATTGATTTTGATATCCAACAGCAGAAAATCCAGTTTACAACCTTTATTTCACATAATTTTGGCTAGAATTCGGTATTACCGATACGCGTAAAACTGACAAAAAATTACGATTTTTTGTGTCGAGAGGAAAAACGTCAAATTTTATGCAATCGCTTTTGATTATGGAATCAAACGTACTTCAATTTTTTGATTCTCAAAATTTTTTCGATCGTAAATTGAACTGCTTCGGTAAATTTTTAGTAATTTTTACGTGCTAGCATGCTCTTTCGCTTGTTTTTTACCTGTTCTGACAGTAGTACTGGATTAGAAAAGGGAGACTTTTGAACACTTTCACCGATTTCTCCAGACGAACTCCGCTTTTGTACTTCTCGATTAGGTAATGTCTCACTTGGTCGACTCTAGTCTTCACACTCAAAGCCATGGAATCGGCGCGAGTTGATGATCGGACAATGAAGTTCTAAAAGTTTGGTTATCTCTTACTATAATATAATTGTTGTCTTACTCCGGGTTCCATTATTTGAAGTAGATGGCTAACAGTATGCCTTGATTGACCTTGCAGATACCAGATTGGATGGGAATAGATAATCTTCTGCCATAGTTTTTGATTCTGATCGGTTTGTAAGGGAATTGTCATTTGAAGACCTTGGAGAGTCTCCTTATCACCTTCTGTTGAGTCTAGTAAAACTGGTAAGGCAAGAGATTCTAGGTTGAACTTTGGTCGTTCCTAAAGAAGTCACAGTGCAAAAAAATATTTTACCTCATTAGAAGAAGCGATAACGTCCTCTAGCTTTAAGCTTTTGGACATCCTGTCCTTGTTGTTATTGATGTTCATCGACTGGTCATTTTCTGAAAATAGACTTGGTAATTGAATTCTTAGCCGCCGAAAAGGAGGATTCAAGAATTTAATCTCGGCCTTAGGACATTTTGTTAGCGCCTGAGGAAATGAAATTATTGCGCCTTCATTTTTTCATATCCGGTGGGTAAACGGGATTTCGAGTAAAGGATTAGAGATTTGAAGAGCCAAGAAATCATTTCAATGATAAGTTTTACATTGCAACGGGAATTGCTTACGGGAATCTCCGTCAAAATTCTGCAGAGATTTTACATGTTGAACAGCTCGAACTGGTTGAACGTCAACTGGTCTGGTGGGAATTCTGATTGGCTTATGATCTTTAGAGAAGTCAAAATAATGTAAATGTGAACTTTGGGAATGTTCATGACAATTTGCACAATCAGCAGTCAGAAGATGAGGCGTGGACGTAGATTCTAGCTCCGGTTCGGATTCTGCTTCTGGAACATCTGGCCGGGATATTGTCCTAAGTTCTGGTTCGGACTCGATCTCTGGACCCGACTCAATGCCTGGTTGATTGTTGTAGGAAGGGACTCTCCTTGATCGAATAACCATGTTATCATCAAGTCCTGAGTCATCCAGACTAACTTCTTGTGTCAATCCAACAAAGCCCTTCTTTTTATCCAATTCAAGCTCATTTGGACTAGATTTGGCCACGTCTCGGTCCTGTAGATTGTCTACCAGTTTCCGCGCGGACATAAAGACCGTTCTTGGCTTTGGCTGTGGCTTCGGATTCTCCATCTCATTCCCCAGGCATTGACCACTAGATTTTAGAGAATCGGGGGTTAACCTGGAAACAATGGGGTCACTAGATCTTATTGTTAGCCTGAGGCCATTAATCCCACCGAGATCAATTATTCAATCGGTCTTGAATAAACTCAAGCGGAAAGAAAGGAACGATTCAAAAGAAGGACGGAGGCATTACCAATCAACGTTAAACTCAAATTTAATCCAAAAATAAGTCCGGTAAAGGCGGACGGGCAAGGCGACCTTATCCATAACCATTTAGGCCCATTAATTACCCCGGGACGAGTCAATTCCAACCGCACAGATTGTTCTCAAGGTGGATCGGGTTAGGCAGAACGTCCGAGGCGCCTTGCTTTAAGAGATGAGTCAGAAGGGCTGACCAAAATCAAAAAACCCCATAAAAAACAAGAACGAGGGGGGGGGGGCGAAAGGAACCGATCAACCTGAACACTGATCCAACATTTTCGGACCCCATTTTTAGGCCATTGCCAAATTTGCATTTGGACTGAGGACAAAGAAATGCGCAGAAATGTGGTTTTCATTCAGAAAAGAAGTTTTCGAAACGCCTTTGGAACACATTTGTTGCATGGGAAACTTTGATTCACTTTCACCTTCTAAGTGAACCCAAATGTTTGCAAAATTATGACGATTAACCTGGGAGACATGGTCAACAAATTATATAAAAGGGTCATCCGAGATCTCAAAATAGTACCTTTTTTATCCGCCAGGTTCAAAACATGTAATCCGACTCTTTTGATGACTAATTATTTGAAATAAAGTAGATGAGCATGCACTCAAATAAACATTCAATAAATCTGCTGGGAAGGAATACGAAACGGTTGAGTGTTAGTCATCGTACAGTTAGGAAAAGCTCCTGAGAATGGAGGTAAAACTGAAAAAGATGAGTAAGGATTACGCAATTCATACGAGGAGTTCCTGATTTTGTATAATTCTTGATCGAAATTTGAAATTGCTCGACTAAAGGTGGAATAAAAGCAATCTTAAGAGTGGAAATAAGTCAATACCATGTCATCAGCCACCTTCAAAGCTCAAAATGAAGATGGAAAAGTTTTGGAAAAGAAATTTTGACAAATTGAGAGAGTAATAACAGTTCGTCTTATCTATCGATTATAGCCAAAACATGCAGGGAATACAAACACTTCTCTAAAAGTAAATACATCCGAAGAAAGAGTTCCGGTCTTACTCATTGCGCGATTACTAATAGCGCGCTGTGTGTCAAATCAATTAATTAAAAAGAGGAATCGGGGTGTTCCAGCGATAATCAACTACTTAACAGCTCGTTACGAGCTGTGAAAACAACACATGTCAAGAAGAATAACAATTCCTCAGCTGTTATCAATCATAAATTCCTCGAAATTCGACTGGAAGCTGATCTTTTCAAAGCAATTTATTTTTAAAAAGCCGGACTTTGCCACAAACAAATGGTCGGAGAGATTAATTTCCCAAAAATAAGTTTTTATCAACTGTTTCGACCACTTGGTTTATCAATCACCAAAACATGTTCCGACAGTTAATAAGGAAGAGGGACAACAACATTCTTCGAGAAGACCACAAAGTCGCTTTTTCTCAACGGAATAATTATAAATACAGTAGAACAAATAGTGAAGATTGTGTCCTTGGTATTGATCTGATAACCGCATTAGTTGATAATCGTTATTTTTTATACTTTTAAAGAGTAAGAGTACTGATGATAACTGAATTTACAGATTATAAAAGAATCTGAGAGTATCTTTTTAAGCATTCATTCTAAACTACAAGTCCATGTCGGTGAACACCATCCGACGTTCGAATATAAATTTGGTCCGTGTTACTGTAAGGCGGAACTGTACTTATCGCCTCTCTTTTTTGCCTATGAAACCGTTTTTGGGAGTACTTAAAAACCGTTGTTGATTTCGTTCTCTAATGATTTGATCTTTTCAATGGTCTCCATTGCACTGTTTTAACCTAGTTACGATTCGTTCTAGAGTTTGTGCTTGTTCGGTCAAGACTTGCTCTGTTTTCACACAGAATGTAGAATAAACAGAGGCCGAGTTTAAAGTGAAGGCATAGTTATGTCAGTTGATTTATTCTTGTTTCAGTGAAATATTGAGATCATGTTTTGCTCTTCATGACGTAATGGAGAGATTATTGATGTCGGAAATTGAACTATTGGCCGTAAAATGTAGAATGCATTAGATAACAATGTACTTGATAAGAATCTTCGGTATTATGTAAGTATTCAAAAACAGATTGATACTTACATTTTGAATTACGGATTTCTTACCGTACTTTCTGCGAAGAATGAATAATATTTTTTCGCTTTTGAAATTGCCTCCCATTTATCCTGGAGTTCGCGGATTCCAGAATATTTCGAAACCCGGCTTTCGAAAGAGCTGGGCAAGTTTTTCTCCAAGATATTCCCGAAACAGCAGAGAAAAGTTTTGGGTTACCGTATCTCCCCGCTACTCCTCGGGTTCCTTGGGAGGATACGTCAAATGAAGTGGATTGGTTTTGCCAACTTGTGTATGCTGTAAAGTAAGCGTTCGCTGGCGTAACAACTGTACTAAAAAGAAGAGGCAGGGTAACTGTTGAGAAGTGCAAGAATTGTTTTCTCGATCATATCCGGTAATTGTAACTTTTTCGAATTGGAAGTTTAGTGAGTTGTCTCTCATTATAAAAATTGTTTGCTTATAATTTGACGTCCTAAACAGACTCTGAAAGGTACCTTAAAACCAGCTTCTTTAAGTACTCGGCCTAATTTAAAAGATAATTTTGAGAAATCACAAGTCATGGAAACATGACTTCCGGTGATAGAGATGATGATAGTAGTAAAACCTGCTGACGTACTACATGAAGAAAAACCCAAAATTACATGGAATTATCTTTGTTTTGGACTGAATGGAATGTTGCAATCGTTTTTTTTGGGTCGGTAAATACTCGTATATAAAGTCTCTTCCCCAAATGTATTAGTCATGGTTACCGTAATCACATGACTCTGTTCAAACAGAGGGCGGGAGCGCTTTTATCTCATGCGGGCTTTACACATTCCCGATAAAGTTTCTTACAGTAAACAACGGGCCGGTCGATGTTCGGATACCAGTTGTTATTGTGTTGCTTCCTGTTGTTGATGAAGACGTCTGATGGGCGGTATTGCGGCGAGAAATTGATGGGGAAATTGAGCTCGTTGTGTACCAACAATTTAGACTGTACTTATGTGGAGGTGGATCTCAGACAGCCGACCAGTAAGTCATATCAATTATTTTCGTCTTTACAACACAATTATAATACAAGACTACCTTTGAGTTATTTAAAAACCTTCTAGATCAGTCTTTCTTATCAAAGCTTTAAGCAATCCGTCTTCTTCTGCAGAAAGTCCTGTTGATTAAATTCCACATGGACTTGACTATCCAAACGACTTTGACTTTCCACAGTATTAAAAATCACGTCCTTCCAAACATCGTGACCTTGTTTCGAAAAGCGTTTTTCTTTTTTTAAATCTCTAAATACTTGTCTAAATATTGCTGTTGCCAGGTTTTTTGTCGCCTACGCCTCACCATCAATTTCACTGAAGCAGTAAATAAGATTACTCAAGGATAATACTCATAAAACTAAGAACTTACTGTTTTTTACAGATAAGAGATGCCTGTTAGGACGCATTATATAACATTTTAATTTTTTAATTTTGAGGTACTTCTGGCAGAAATGAATAAAAATGTAAATATTGTGTATCCCTTACTCCTCTGCGTCTAAGATGTTTCTGGTTTCATCAAATTCCATTTAATTTGCAAGGAGTTACATAAAAAAAATTGACAACCCCTCGTCAAGTTCTGTAACTTGATGATTTCAGCTTTTCTTCGGTGGTGTTGTAGCCAGACCAAGTGTTCAGACGAAGATCTCAAGAAATATTGCTGTGGATTGGTCTTGAGGGCTAAGTTGAGTGGAAATAATGCCTAAGGGTCTTCTCAGTTCTTATTTGTTAATTAAAGTAGGTTTTGTTGAAATCCCGGTGTTTTTTAAATGAATTCGCTGATTTCATTAATGTTCGTAATTTCCGGTCATTTTTTCAGCGTAACCGGTTTCCAATATCCAGTAGTATTCTCAACAAAAAGCCGATTTTATTGTTAATGGCATGGTAATCCCAATATAAGCATCATATCCATCGCTTTCACTATCCGACCTGTTCTCAAGTCAATTAATGAGAATGAAATCGACGAGGAACGAAGAACCAAAGAAAAGTCAACGAGTCAAGTCCGTTGCAGTTAGTTACTTACTTATGAACTGTTTTCTCAATTCGCCAAAGTTTATTTTTTTGTTCATAATTGCGTATTACTCACGTTAATTTCTTCTACAGTATCCTCTGATCAAATATTTTTTTTTGCGTTTTTATTTCTAACTTTATTATAAACCTACTGTAAATGACGCAGCAGTAAGGTTTCAGTAATGTGATTGTTGTAAAATGCAGACTTTTTGTCGCTAAATTCATTTCCGATCCGATGACGAGAGATCGACCATTCCAAAAAACTTAAAGTGAAGTTTCAGCGCCTTTCTCAACGCTCCAAAGGGCCGTGGAAAGCGGCGCTTCTCAAATAACGAAACCGATATCCAGGGTAATCCCTTAAAGGTAAAATGAACAAATTGGAGTAAAAAGGGCGAGAGTAACCCAAATCGACCGAATCTATGTCAATCATTCTCTCCTTGCCGATCCAGCTGATTATTTTTATTTTCTTTCCGAAAAAGTTTTGAAAGGTGATAAGTCGGATAAGGGAAGGGATGACCAATTGTGCAAAACATTGGGAAGACGGCTTTGATGAAAGCGAAAGTAGGGTAAGAATGGGAGGGTTTCATAACTGGAAAGTTGGGAAATTTCCGGAAAGGGCTTACATTTCTAAGGATAAGTTGTTGCGTCGCGTTTCGTTTTATCACGCAAATGACGCTCCGGACTTCTAGAAGGCAGATTTAAGTTTGTATCCGTCACTATTCTTTTGTTACCGAAGGATCTTCTTCAAAAATATTATTATCCCTTTTGACGATTTAATTACTGTTCGGGTATAAATTATTTTCTTTAAATTTCCACTATTTGGCGCAAATTCCTTCGCGAAAATTATGAAAGTTGCGTCACAGAGATTTCAATCTCCATTCGCGCGTTCCAATTTGGGATTCTCCGAGATTTGCGTAATCATTTGCGCATCCTGCGAATTCAAATTCTTGAATCTTCGGCTCCGGTTCCTTGGATATAAAATGCCATTAAACGCGTACAATTCGACGTCACTTTCTCTTTCTCCCATTGTAACGCGTCATTGATTGTTGGTGGATTTGTAACCAAGATCTCTTTAAAAGGTTCGGATCGAAACCAGTGGACCGCCACATAACTGTGTGAATTGCACTCACAAAAGGGGTGTATTTAGCCGGTCTTATAAGTTTATTTGTCGATCAAGAAGGCGGCTTCGAACGTCTCAAATCAAGATTAGAAAGGCGAAAAGACGATACGGGTCAAGGACGCTGAAATTCATAGGAACTGTGTCATTTACAGCAGGCTTCAGCAGGTCTTGCTTGTCCTTGGGCGGAGCGAGAGGGAAAGTTTCTTGTTCACCGTTCATTGCACTCCTTTCTTCAGGCTTAATCCGCCGATCTAACGAGTTTTTGAGTTCACTGTTTTCTGTCCATTCCTGCAGGATCTGTTCGAAATAGAACGGCTGTTTTGAGGAGGGAACTGTTCTGGATACGGGATGGAATTCGGTAAATTCACTGCCGAGATATTAGGGGGAAGAATTGGGATCAAAAATATTATTGTAAGCAGGTGGACGGGGGAGGGAAGGATGCCGCAGAGAGGTAGATGGATCTCGAGATAGACGCCTAGAGATGCGGCGACAGATATCTGCCTTCCATAATCGTCTCTAATATAGTGAAAAGGATAAGGTGCGACGACGAACGGCATGAGATTCATCTCCATCTTCTCGATTGTAGGTCAGTGGAGAGGCGAGCGGATTGTTTGACAGGTATGCGCCCGTTTTGGCTGCACCCGGCTTCTTCGCCGCGCCGATCTTCGGGAAGGAGAATTCACCGTTTTTTTTTTGAATTCCGATAGCGCTGATTTAGAGCGCTGCGCCGACTTTCTTCGGATCTTTCCTGGATCTCATGGATAAAGCCGAGAAAATTTCAGTGGGGCGGGTCAGGTCGGTTCCCTTCCAAATGCTCTTACTTTTTTATCCTGGAATCCGGTACACTCCCTTTCTTCTTCTCTCACCTGTCATTAAACGAATATCGTTTTCTTATATGGGGTTATGGTTGTTTTAAGGCGATTTGCTTTCATTTACTCTTGAATTCCATCCTTCCGGTTCATCCTCGGGCGTGTTGCTGCTTGTAATCTTGTTATACGGTTATCAATTACAGCTTTTTGGCTTTCAACTTTGATTGTAACAGGCCATAAGAGACAATCACTCGAAGTCTCAACTCGTCCAGAATGCGGCGCATTGATGCGCTCTCTGTGGCGCTTTGTGCCTTGCTTTTAGTACAGACGGTGATTTCACGTAAGTAGTCAAGAATAGTCTCAAGTGTAAATTATAGAAGAAGCCGATCCATGTAAACGACAGCCCTTCAGAGGACGATGTCCAGGAACAGGACCCAATGGCCAACCCCAAAGATCTCAGTTTGTGTTGAGGTATTACTTGAGGAGTGGAGAATGTGTTTCGTATCCATACGGTAAGCGCTTATTCGACATTTTTTTCACAAACTCCGCTAATTTCTAATCAAAAAATTGTCTTACAGGACATTGCTCGAATGACGAAAACGAACCCAAATTGTTCCGTTACAAAGAGGAATGTGAAGATGCTTGTATCGGAGACAAGGAGGTGGTTGAGCATACTCAGTCTCCCAACTCTGTCCAAACTTATGCCACGATGTCCCCAGGCAAATCCGAATGTCAGAAACAACGTGAACTGAAAGGATCTGGAAACCTGGTCAAGGGAGCTTATGTCCCCGAATGTGAAGCCGATGGATCTTTCAAAGCTCTTCAATGCGAACAAGATGGCTTGACTTGTTTCTGTGTTGACCGGTCGGGTATTGAGCTTACCAACTCTCGTTGCCAACCAGGCCAGCCAAAGCCTGACTGTGAGAAGATCGCAGCTGCCCCACCAATGCGTTCAAATGAATGCACAGGCGGAGTCAACGCCGGGCCTTGCCAAGGACACATTCCAAGATGGTTCTATGATGAGAGAACTCTTCAATGTAAACAATTTGACTATTCTGGTTGTGGTGGAAACGGCAACAACTATGCAACTGAGGTTGCTTGTAAGCTCCGTTGTGCGCCCCAGCCAGAAGCCAAGGATCAATTCTGTCACAGTGGATTGCCGTTGAAGAACCCCGAAGGATCGTTGGCCGACTGTTCAAAGAGCAGCTGTCCAAGTGGGTTCAAGTGTAACAACTTGCCCACTCAATCCGTCTGTTGTCCCGATGTCGAGAAGAATGCTGAAGCTGGAGTCTTGGATTCCGGAAGAAAGGCCAATCCCTGTTCATTGCCCAAGGAGAGAGGTCCTTGCGACAAATATGAGCTTCGTTTCTACTACAGCGCCGAGCTTAAGGAATGTAAATATTTCTTCTATGGAGGTTGCGACGGGAATGCCAACAACTTCGGACGCAAGGAAGAGTGCGACCAGGTTTGCAATGCAGGCAAGAATTCAAATACTTTTATTCTTATCAGATGTCAACGTTACGTAACAAATTAGTGCTTTAGGTCAAGCAGTAAATGCCGGTGAAACTCCAACTGCCGCCCCAGCCACCGAAGTTCAAGAACAAACCACTGCTCAAGAGACTGTTGTCCCTGCTGTCACCACTGAGGTCATCCCAGAGAATGAACCTGAACCTATTCAGACAACTGTTGATACCTTTGAGCCATCGTAAGTACTCAACCTCTGTATGAAAACTTCCTTTGCAGTACCACCACAGTTGTTGAACGAACCACCGTCGATCAGACTTTGGTCAAACTGAACAGCAAGGAAGAAGAGGCTACTGAAGAAAGGCCAGAAGACCGTCAGACTACTGTTGCCGAGATTGAGGCTCCTTCAGAACAGAAGGCCACAACTGAAGAGCAAAAGACAGAAACTGAGGCCCCAGCCAATGAAGCCACTACACAGCAAGCTGTTCAAGTTGACTCTGAAGCACAAGCCGAAGAAAAGTCAGAACAAAAGGAAACGTCAAAGCCGATTGATAATGGAACCGAGGACTCTGAGCTGACCCAACGACCAGTCCAAGAGACCGAAGTCCCAACTCAACCGCAGACTCAGCCTCCTGAGACTGTCGCCCCAGTCCAGACTCGCCCGCCTCGGCCACAAACTAAACGTCCACCCCCACCAACCACCACTGCCGTCCCTCTTCCGACCAACAGGTGTCAACATCCAGTTGACAGCGGGAACTGTGGTGGTCGATTCGATAGATGGATCTGGAATGCCGAAAAAAGAATCTGCGAGAGTTTCATCTACACTGGATGTGGAGGAAATGGAAACAACTTTGGCAGTCGCGAAGAATGTCTCAGCATCTGTCACATTGAGGGTGAGAATTAAAAAATGTTATTGTACTTTTTTTTAACCATCACAAAAAATTTGCTGTTATTTTAGTAGTTCCAAAAGTCAGCCCCAAGGAAGTCGACCTCGAGAATGTCTGCGATGCTGAAATTGATGCTGGAAACTGTGGAGGATCTTTCCTCAGATTCGCGTTCGATAAGGAGACCAAGGATTGTAAACAGTTCAACTATGGAGGTTGTGGAGGAAACGGAAACAACTTCGCCAACATGAAAGACTGCCGCAAGAAGTGCGCCGATAATGTTCAAGGTACCCACAAAGGCCAACGCACTGACTGTAAATTAATTTCATTGTTTCTTTCTTCGAGTAGTATCATTGGTGAAGAGAGAAAGAAACAATCTCTAGTAGAGCACCGTTAACCCTGTTTTTGTTCAGCTAACGCCACTTTTTTTGTTTTCCCATTATAGGTTTGTGTTCACAATTTTGTTGTTGTTTTAGCCACCACCTTACCCGAAGATCTCTGCGAACATCCAGTTGATGTGGGAGAGTGTTCGGGAGTGTTCGCTCGTTTCGCCTACAACCAGCTCACCAATGACTGCCAGCAGTTCACATACGGTGGATGCGGCGGAAACGGAAATAACTTCCCGAACAAGGCTGAATGTTTGTCGGCGTGTGCAAAAGGTATTAGTCAGCAGAGAATTAGGGATGAGAAAGTTTGTTGTGGATTCTGTTTATGCACTTTACAGTAACTTTTTATCTTGTTCCACTACCAAAATTAGTTTTTGTCCGTTAGTAGTCACTTAGAGCACAATAATTACATCCTCCTTTCTTATTCACACACAACTTCAGTTAAATGCCCACCCGAACCAGCCTGTGACATCGGCCGTTGCCAGTTGGTGAAAGATGCCCACGGCTGCTCCTTCTGCAGTTGTCCACCACCTCCCTCAATCTCGCACCCACCACTCCAACCTCGTACGCACCTTCACTTGTTTCCTTAATAAATTAATTTTAGCCCCAGTAATCAACCAACGTCCTCATTGTCCAGTTCTGGATCTACAATCCTGCACTGATCCTTGCATTATCTTCACCAACCGTGAAGGATGTCAAGAATGTGTGTGCCCGGTGACTCCACCCACCTTCGTTCCTCGTCCTCCTGGCTCATTCGAAGGCCGTCCACCAGCCCCACCAGCTCCTCCAGCGCCAGTTGATATCCCTCACAAACGTAAGCAATGTTTTCAATGTTAAAAATTATCGCTATAAATAGTTTTAGCGTTATTAATATATGAAAATTATCATTGAGGATGACATCCGAGTTTTAAATTCTTTTCCTTCAGAACCCAAACCACCAACGGTTGAGGGCAGACCATTGAAGCAGAACACTGAGAACGAGATTCGTGACGAAGTTCGCCCTGAGGTCTTCCCAGAGCGTGAATTCCCAATTCAGCCAGCTCCTCCTCCACGGCAACATGCTATTGCTCCTCCAGATTTCTCTGAGCCATTCCCTGAATTGGGAGAACAATGTACCCAGAGAATGGACCCCGGACCATGCTCCAACTTTGTGCAAAGATGGTTCTTCAACCCTGCTCAAGGCGCTTGCGAACCCTTCCAATATGGTGGATGTGCCGGAAACAGAAACCACTTCTTCACTGAGCGTGAATGCCAGATTCATTGCCAGAGATTTGCAGCTCGTAAGTTTTATCACACTCACAATCGCACACTAAGCACTAAATTAGGCGTTGAAACCACCACTGAGTTTGTTGCACCCTCACACCAATTCCCAAATGCACCAGTTGCTGAACGCGGCAACGGCCAACAGAGAGGCGCTGAGCAACAAGGAGAACGTCAACGATTCCAAGGTCTAATTGAAAAAGGATTCCGTGGGCAACAACAAGTCGTCCAACAACAACGATTCCAAGGGCAAAGCCAGGGTTTCCGTAATGAACAAGTTCCTCAACAAGGCCATTTGGAAGAAGGATTCCGAGCACAACAACCATCTATCCCTCAACAAGGTTTCCAAAAACAAGGCCAAGGATTCCGAAGTGAACAAGTTCCTCAACAAGGCCAATTTGAACAAGCACCCCGAGGACAACAACAAGTCGTTCAACAACAACAATTCCAAGGACGAAGCCAAGGTTTCCAAAATGAGCAATCTCCTCAACAAGGCCAATTTGAGCAAAGATTCCAAGGACAACAACAACCTATTCTTCATCAAGGCTTCCAACAACAAGGCCAAGGTTTCCAAGGAGAACGACAAGTTCAAGGCCAAAGGCCAATTGCTGAGCCAAATCATCGCCCTCAACCTTCCGCTCAGTCAGAGCAAGGAGTTGTTGTCTCTCGCCCGATCCAATCCGGTCCACATGTGCCAGAAAGAAGAATCCAAAACCAACAATTTGAATTCATTGAGCAGAACTTGAACAACCACGAAGCCGTCAATGTAGACATGCCCAAATCTGCACCACGACCATCGGTGCCGTCCGGAGCTGACCTGAAGAACTTTGGTTCAAGCTTGGAAGGCCACATGGAAAGAGGAAATGTTGAGCAATCAAACTTCCCTCCACAAAGCACTTTTGAACGTAAGGACACGCTTACTGCACAAAGCACTTCTGCACCCTTGCCTTCTCCCGCTTTCCAGCCTTCTGAAAACGCTCAGTCTGGCCTGGTCACCCGGGCCTGGCATTTTGTTTCCAAAGCTCCGCTTCAGCCAGAAAACGGTCAGCCCTTATCTCCTCAGCTGGTCGTACCTTTGCCATTTGAGCCAGTCCAAAAGGAGAATCCCTCCCCTCAAGAGCCACCAGTCAGTTTTGGCCAAGACACCAAGTCGCGGCCCGTTGTTCATGCCCAGCCATCACTCCAAGAGATATCCCAAGGTGAAGGATATAATCCTGAGCAGGCTCTGAGTCGCGAGAACAACCCTTACGCGGTTAAAAACTCTCAGACTCCACCACCCAACTTCAACATCCCTCCTTTCAAGCCAAGTGGAAACATTAATGACCAATATATTCCACCACAAGCTCAGCCTTCGTATCCTAATCAATTCAATGGGCCATCAGTGAACAACCAGCAGTACATCCCACCTCAACCTGCTACCATTGGGCCAAATGTGAGGCCCACAATTAACGAAGTTGCCCATGGAAACCCGTGGACTTCTCCAACTGTCGCACCTTCAGCTCAGCCACCTCAGACTTCTCATGCTGTTGTTCCTCCAGCTGAGTCTTCCCAATCTGAATATAGGAAGGTTAAAGACTTGGCCCCAGCGCCACTTGCTCCAACTGAGAGCGATAAAACTGTAAAGAAAGTTGAAGAAGTTAAAGTCGAAGAACAGACTGAGCCATCTACCATCAAGACAACTGAATTGACCACTGAAGCCTTGGTTGAGGCTAAAGTAACCGAGGAAATCAAAGAGACCACCCCCGAAGTCACTACAGAAGCTACTACTCATCGTCTTAACATCAAGCCTATTTCTGAAGTTAATGCTAAAGCCAAGGCTTCCAAGATTGAGCCTCTCCTCGAGAAAGCGATTGAAGTGAAAACTGAGGAAAAGGAGGTTCACTCCGGAGAATTCCAACCAGCAATTTCCCAAAAAGGAAAGATGCCAGTAGCTTCTACCAGCTTCGATGGAAATGACGTTGTCGAGAAACCGCAAGTGAAACAAAGCCTGGTTGAACTGAAACCAGTTGAAGTGCCAAAGAAATCGATTGAAGAAAGCACTTTGGCCTCTGAACATCTTATCCCAAGTTTCGTTGACATGGATCAAGATAAAGATTTGTTGGAACCAGCTAGTGGCGAAGAACCAATCGACATTTCGAAGAGTGTTGATATTACTGCTTCAGAAGCGCCAGTTCAGTCATCATCATCACAAACTACTCAAGAAACAACGAAATCTGAATCTACGATCACACAGAGCACAACACCAAAAGGTTTTTATTTCTTTCACTTTTGCACGGTGCCGGCTAACAGTTTGTGGAGACTAACAAAAGCTTTGCTTTTTCATTTTAATAATCATACTGTTTAGACGTTCCAACCACTTCCCGAGCCACATCTCCCGTCCCTCCCCCAACAACTTCTCGACCAGCTCAACAAGGTCTCCCCAACTTCAGAGAGAATCCTTTGCCCGCCGACAAGGTTATCCAGCCACCAACCACCGAGGCTCCAGAAGTGCCAGAAGAGAAGACCACTTATCCAGCCGAGCCCATGACCACTCCTAATCCAGCTCTCGCTAGCCAATCTACTATTGGAAGAATTGTTACTGGTGGATTGAACTATCAGACCGGTAAACAACACGGTGTCAAGAACAACCCATCTGCCAACATTGATGAATCTCAACTTGATTTAGTCAGTGGAAAGCCAATCGAAACCTTGGAGGAGGCTGCTCAACACTTCGACAATGTTGCTGCTTGTCCTAACCACAAAGAGCCACTAAGATATGCTGATGGGAACACTGTTCTGTGCTTGCCAGGAAGAAATCAATGTCCAGACAACTCGGTCTGCTACTTCAACGGTCTTGATTTCTTCTGTTGTCCCAATGTTGATGATCCTTACGACAACCATATCTTTGGGGGATACGACGGCGAAGAGGAGAAGCACGGATACAAGAACACCTTGAACATCAAAGCAATTCCTTCTCGTGCCAGACGTCATGCCGCCCAACGTCCCTTGCCCGCATCTTCCTTCTCCATTGATCACATTACTTCTCCCCTTCGATTTGATGGACAAGCTCCAAAACAGATCTCCAGAGCAGGATTGGCCGGCCTCCGTGTGAACCCTTGTACTCAGGAAGTCCAGAAGGGAAGTTGTGAAGGCCAACATCTCAGATATTTCTACGATATCCACTCCGATGATTGCCGTCTTTTCTACTTCTCTGGATGTGATGGAAATGACAATAACTTTGCCACTCAAGTTGAATGTGAACGCAGATGCAAACTAGGTAAGTAAAAACATGCAATCGTTATATCTGGGATTGCAGGTCCTATTATTGAAAAGCCCGCTCCTATCGCTAATGACAAGACACCAGCTGGACAATGCCCCAACGGTCAAGCTCCTCTCGGAGAGAATGCCCCAGTTCTTTGTGGAAATCAGACTGATTCCATTGGGTGCCCCTCAGGCTACTACTGCCGTGAAGGACCTCCAGATGTCTGTTGCCCAACCGAAGGAAACGAGATCTTGACTCCTCAACGTCAATGGGGAGATGTGCGAAGAAAGGAACGCGTCCAATTCAGTGCTTCCGTATCCGAGAAAGCTCCTCTTCCAGTTCATCAAGCTGCTTTTGGAGTTGCGACTAAGACTCAAGACAAGGACCTCGATCAGAAGATTCCATTGATTGAGGCCAAGAACGAACCCGAAGATATTTCCCAAGCCAAACAGCCAGAACTTTTCCCTTCAAACATGTGTCCAGATGGATCTGATGCCTTGAATGGAAGCGAAGGCAAGCCTTTGGTCTGTGGAGCTGGGTTGTCACTGGATGGTTTCAAGATGTGCCCTCGAGGCTTCTATTGTTCGATGGATTTGGAGAGGAACTCTCGACTTTGCTGTCCTTTGGAGATCCAGTCGAGTAATGTTCCCCCACCACCAGTAGTTGCCCCTTACCTCGGCCATCGCCATGCCAATCCAGGTGAGGCCATCGGCCGTGGCTCTCTTCCCTCGGATCTTCGCCGGAGGGCCTAATTTGGATAATATTAATTAATCATTGTTTTCTGCACAGGCCCCCACTCTCAAATCAAATCTCGTTCTACATTCCAACAAGTATCGTATGTCTCTTAGTGATTGTTGTTACCGTTTCTTTTCAATTTGTACAAATATCCACCTCAAGATTTTTACTTTTTCTTCTCTCACTTTTCAAGATATCAGTTGTGGAATAAAAAAATTAAAATATTGGTTGAATATGCTAATTTCGATACTAAAATCAAAACTTGAAAATGGAATTTCATTTCCATCAGACCTTCCAGGAAGAATGGCTGGGGCTGAGGAGGCAGAAAAGGCATGCACTGCCTCGGCATCACCCGAGACCAGTGCCGAGCTTGCGGCCGCCTTCAAATGTATGGAGCAATGGCTTGGCGGGTACAGTATTAATACCGAACATATTGCTCAAAGCCCCTCCTCCACCGTCTACCGTCTCTATTCCAGCAGGTATGACAAAATGGGAAGAGTTTCATGATTTACTAGCCTAAAATCAACTTACTTTGATATCCCAGGTACAAGAGTGATGTGGCTGTCAAGATTGTGGACACCACTGCCCTCCCGGCTCATTACGAATCGACGTTTTTGAAGAGGGAAATTGAAATCTGTCGAACTCTCAGCCATCCATTCATCTGCCATACTTACGGAGTCTTCTTCCCTCTGGATTCACAGGTCGCATTCGTGTTCCAATATTACCATGGTGGTACAATGTTAGACATGATCCTCAAGAACAACAAAGTGTCGGGTACGTCTAGCCTCGGTTAGACGGATCTTTTACAATTATTTTACAATTGATTTTGTTTTTTTTTACATTTGACATTTAGTTCATATTTGCAACTAAATGCCACAAATTTTATTGGATTTTTTGCGAGATTTTTTGCAATGTGGGACCCTTCAAGACGCATGTTTTATAATTTCAGAAGACCAGTCAGCAGTTATATTTCGCCAGTTGATCGAAGCCATCCGCTATCTTCATGACAAAGACATTGTCCATAGAGATGTCAAGTTAGAAAATGTATTATTCGACAATTTTGGGAACGTCAAGCTTGCAGATTTTGGATTTGCTCGAAGAATGGGATCGAAACTAGACAGGTCCAAGTCTTTTTGTGGAACAAAGTAAGTGTTTCTTCATTGCAATTAAAAGCGAACATGTTTCAGACCTTACTCTTGTCCGGACGTCGTAAAACACAAAGAATATGATCCTTTCTCTAATGACTGGTACTCATTAGGTGTTGTGCTGTATACGTTGATCAGTGGGAGATGGCCTTATGTAAGTTTTTCTGCCTTTAACTGCGTTTCCCTTATAATTTATGTGTAACACACCCAAAATAAAGCGTTTTCCGTTATTCATGGAAAGGTGGCCCTGTTCTTGTCTTGGAATGCTGATTTCAGAACCTGCAAGAGCTAGAAGATGCATCCAAGTCTCCAACGAATTGGCCTAAGATCTGGTATCCCCAAGATATGTTCAGTTCGGAAGCGGTCGAACTTCTTCAACATCTCTTGCAGGAGATTGCATACATGAGGGCGGATTATCATATCTGTCTCAACAGCAAGTTCATGGTGAAGTATGGGCAAGGACCGACTCAGCACCCAATTGTTCGAGGACCTTATAATGCTTTAACCTTCAAGTAGATAAGAAATAAACAGAAAGAACGACTGGAGGGTTTAATTTGCAACGTTTGAAAATAAACTCGGTGAAGAAACGCCGACATGTCTATGACATGTATCTGTGTTCGTGTATGAATACTACCAATCCGTATGTTATGGTCGATGATACTGTATTTTGATTTATTTATTGTGTATTATTAAAAGGGCAAGGATTGTGGAAAATCATCGATCCAAAAAATAGTCTTTTTAAGACTATTGTAACCAGTTTGTCTACATCCGGGGGTTCTAATAAAGTTTGAACTTTGTTCTCCGAAGTGATTCCGATAAGTAACACCAATTAGACGCAGTTGCAGGCCGCCGGTTGCGTGCTGAATGTCTATTCTTCGTGTTCCGAAGGTAATTTCCCGTTTAACAGATCAATCTGTCTCCTTTTACAACACCATCTATATTGTTTTCCGTCCATAAACTTTTAAAGCATTACTTTTTAAAAGTTTTTTTACACCCTGTCAGCAAATTACTTCTAAAATCAGTTGTTTTAACGGTAATTAAAGTACAGCAGGGTCTATCGCTTTATTGTGTTGTACTTTTGGTATATTTACGACTTCCTGTAATCGAGAAAGCATTAGAAAGATATTGTAATTAAAACCGGAAGGATAACCATTGTAAATCTTGGCGTTGCGCAACCGGAAATTAGTGGAAAATTTGGGAATATTGCGTGATCAAAGAGTTATTGCTGCGGGGGGTTTTTTTTTTTGATTTGTATAATTACTTTTGATGAGTAATTGTTCTTTTGATGTCATGGATAATATAAATTTTGATGCTTCCTCTCCGCATTAACCTATTTCTCTCCCAATCCTCTGAACTCCGTATTCCATTGTCAATCCTCCGCCAACTCCTGCAGAAAGTCATTACTCTCCATCCCATTGTAATTTACAACTTTTAAAGATTCGTTCTCTGACCCATCGCCGGCTTGTCTTTCCCCATCGATTAATTTTCTCGTCTTATCTTCCCATCGATAAGAACGCACGTGTATTTCCGTTCGTTCCCCACCAACATTACAACACCGTTCTCCCGTCCCCAGCCTACGTAATAGTTACAATTTCTGCTTTTCAAATTAATGGAGGGATCTGCAACGAGGGGAGAAAAAGGGGAGTTTCAATTTTTCTTGAGAGTTACAATTTGGATTGAAGGTCATTCTGAGGGGTTTGTGGAGGCTAAATGGACTGTTTGTTAACCGGGAGTACGTTGCAACGAAGGCGGTAGACAGGGTTAATGGGATAAGAGGTCCGGAGGGGGCGCTGTGGGTTTCAAGGACAAAATTAATGACAGTTTGATGAATGATCGTTCAAGACATTAAAAGTGGTCCTCAAATGTTGGCTAAAGACGGGCTGTATGTAGGGTGATGAATCAGATAGTCTTCAGATTCGATTGGCTCTTCAAGAACAATGAGAAGACATTAATCAGATTAGGAAGCGTGGGCGTAATGGGTACTTTGCCAATAAATGCCAAAAGTGGGTAATGTCGGTACTTTAACTACTAGTTCCGTTGTAAAACTGCTGATATTGTCATAATATGACAGTATTCAAGGTTCCTCTTTCCCTTTAGATTATTAAAGTTCGTTATACAGCCAATCTTCTCGATGTACCCACTGGCCGTTCTTACGTTGTAAACCGGTTCCCTTTCTCCTTCCCAGCTCTTCTTCTATATACCTTAGAAACTCCGAAACTAAAAATTTTGCAGCAATTACTTTTATATTCGCTGCTTGTAAAATTGAGTGGAGAAAAAGTAAGATAATTGGGAAGAGAACATAAAACTGATTACAACTTCCGATTGTCCATTGCTGTAACATTGGTCGCTCAGTGTAAAAGTCGGTTCTTGTTCAGTAAGAATGATGGGAAAGATAAAGGGAACGCAAGAAGACTACTGTTGAGAAACCGGAAACTCGCAACAGTTCGTGGATTATAAGGGTCCCGAGATTCGGTTGGGTTAACAAGGTTAAGTAACCACCTGATCGGGAAGTAAAAAACGCTGAAGACAGCAGTAGGGAAAACATGAGGGGTATAAAAGTTTAAGGAAATAAGTAGCATGTCCGTTAGTGTTTTTTTGTTATGCGATTTTAGTCTACAATCTCAGATGAACACTTTAAAATCGTTTGCAAATACAATTGTTGTCGTCTGGAAGTACGGTGTATGAGCGTGGAAAGAAAAATAAAAATCGGAATAAGATTGATGAAAACCCATGCAATTAGAACAAGGCTGATGCAAAGGATACGAATCTAAAACCTTACTGTCAAACATTGAGCCATGAGATTGGCAGAAACAAAGAAACAGAAAAATCATGCCATTTCCAAACTTTTGCAGCAATGCAAGCGCTGATTTATTATACTTGAGAAACTTTGCCCATCTTCGAAAGCACACCGCAATTGATAACAATGAAAACGGTGGGGAGCGGAAACGTTGTAAGGCCCCGGTTTACAACATCGGTTACAACATTGGGAAGATGGACAGCAAAACAAAAACAGCGATTGCATAGTCACGGAGCGCAGAGTGGCCATAAGTCGGTGTGATGTTACAACCATCATCAGCTGAGCCCGCCCATCCTTCCGCTTCGTCGCCCTCTTGTACAGTTTTGTACCGTGATGGATGTTGATGTACGGGGGATGGAAGTAAAGGAACGCCCATTTCCGTTCCGTTCAGCCCTTTAAAACCTGGACGGCGTTCACCTGAATCCATCCAAATTATCAGTTCGGCTTGGAATAGGAAGATGAACACTTCTCTCGTTCTTTGCGTACTCGCTCTCGTCCTGGGATACTGTAAGTTCCGCATCATACCTTACAATTAATTTTTATGCCTAATCAATGCAAAGTGGATCTATTGTAATCTTTTTTTTCAGGCTCAGCGAATACTTCCCCATGCCCTGACGGCTGGCGATACTCTCCGTTCACCAGCAAATGCTATAAACTCTTCGAAGATAAGACGAGCTGGACCACTGCTGAATACAAATGTGCCTTCCAAGGAGCTCATCACATCTCCGTCCATGATGCCGCTGATAACCAATTCGTATCTGGTAAGTATTCGTCTATTTCATTAGATGTGTAGGTGCAATTCCAATGATGCATAGTACCATAGAAAAGTGCAATTAATAAAAGCGTTTCTTTCCAGAGCTTGCCCGTCAAGCGAACATTGTCTGGCTGGGTGCTGTCCAGTACGGAACTGACCGTGACTACACCTGGGCCGACCACACTGCCTATGGCGCCTTCGAGAACTGGGAGAATGGCCGTCGTCCCAGCTACCACAAGGGAAAGAAGTGCTCCAAATTTGATGGCCTCAGCGGGAAATGGATCCAATCTTGCTGCAAGGTCCCAGCTGCCTTCATCTGCTCCAAACCCGCAGCTGTTCTCCCCGCCGCCATCATTGAGGACGACACCGGAATCAACGAGGACTTCCGCCGTACCCGTTTGGCCTTCAGAAGACGCGTCTGAAGCCGGCTCTTTCTTCGCGTAATTAACTCAGGATTATTTAATTGCCGAGAGAGTGCTTGTACAAAATCGAAGTTGTCATTGTTGCGGACTTTATCAATCTCTTCCCGGTCCGGATTTTGCATGCTTTAATAAGACCTCACCAATAAACCAAATAAAGTTTAAAACCTATTGGAATTTGAGTACTGAATCCAAGTATCACACCGAAATCTGCAAATAGTACGTAGAAGGTTTTCATAACCAATTTTTATTATTAGAAATCAATACACTTTGTACAAAAAGGCAAAATTAGCCAAAAAACATGAATAATAACAGGCAAAGATAACATAAAAAGCTCCTATTGGGTGAGTTAAAGCTCAATCTGAGTGGGATCTTCAAGGGCTTTGTCCACAAATTCATGTTCTAACAATTGGGAAGCTTGCCACCGATCCGTGGGCTGAATATGCAACATCTGAGCGAGGAAATCAGCAAGCTCATCCGATATCTGAAATCAGTTCGACGTCATTAATACTGCCCTTATTTCTTTTGTGTGATCTTCTGAAAGTAATAAGACTTTCCTTAGGGCAATTAAACAGATTCTGATACTAAAAAGTAAGAAGCCCGAAGAGACAGTGTGCTGAGAAGAGCGTCCAGACTTTTTCCCGCAGACTTTGCCGGAAATGAACCCTGACAAAGATTTCCAGTGACAATTTAAACTATTACAGCGTACACTCTTTACTTTTCTATACCACAAAAGCTGAGCGGACAAAAAAAAGAGTAAACAAATCTAAACTGTTTTTTACAATGCTCCAAAAACGACGTTTTTATACTTTTTAGCACTTTGTATAAGTGTTAAAGCAATTAATTGCTGATTACAAGGTCCCCAACTCCTTCTAAAGGTCACTAAACAATCAAACCTAGTCCATCACGTAATCCCGTCCCTGTCCAACTGCATTAAAGGATGTTAATCAAAAGCTTATACAGAAATATTACCTTGAAATCGGGCGGAATCTTCGGTGATGGTGATGTTTTAATCCTTTGGATGGCAACTACAGGTTCATCATCGTAAAAAGGCGGCTCTCCACATACCATTTCGATTACAGTAATCCCATACGACCAGATATCAATAGCAGAGTCGTATTCCTCTCTTCCTGCTACCTAAAACAATACATATACCAAATTTGGGTCAAGGATACTATAAAATCTGGAATCAGATTCTGTAACATAGCCTTTCTCAAATTGGTCTTGATTTGTATTTCCGGGTGTAAGTATTCCATATTCAAATTAATTGATTTTTCTGCTGTTGCAAATTACTTTAAAGGTCGAGCGGGTTTCAATGAAAGAACGGGAGAAAAAACAATTATTACAACGTGAACCAGATCGAATGGACGTCCAGAGAAGAAGGGAACGTTTAATGAAGGCCGCGCGACTTTCTGGCTCCGACCTTCCAAACCCCCATACTCGGTAAGTGCATCATGCTTTACTACGTCCGGAAAAGGCAAGAAACCAAGTCATGTAAGCCACAACTGATACCAAACTCACTAACCTTAATAGTATACTTACTTCAGGAGACAGCCAATATGGAGTTCCGAGCAGAGATCTTCTTTTGGGCACTTGATTTGTGAGAAGGCAGGAGAATCCGAAATCACTAAGTTTGACAATCCGATTGTGAGTTAAGAGGATTGAATCGGATTTGAGATCGCGGTGGATGACACCAATCGAATGGAGATACGATAAGGCCTCAAGGGTTTGCTTCGATATGGTGGCTATTGAGATTTCGGTTAGTCTGAAAAGCGAAGAGATAAAGTTTGTCATTAACAAGTGGAGTTACTATGACAACAAGGCCTAATTGTAAAAACTCTCTGTTTTTAGTTACAACTTTCATTATTTTAAACCTAAAATCTTCAACTCACCTTTTCTGAGAGAGAAAGTTTGTAAGAGATCCGGCAGTGGCCACTTCCATCAGAATCCAGAGCTCTTCTTCGACTACATGAGCACTGATCATCTGGACGATATTGGGATGGGAGCATCGTTTCATGACATTTACTTCATTTATGAGGAGTTCGGGACGCTGTTGAGTTTTAATAACCATTCGTTTAACAGCAACATTCCTGCGTTTACTGGTCATGTAAGCATGAGATACTGTTCCAGTAGATCCCCGTCCCAGCATTTTTATATTACACAGATCATTTCGAGGGTCAGTTGGATTGACAATGGATAACAGGGTGTGCCGAACCTAAACCAAGATAAATTTCAGAGCATAACAATCGTCTTACGTCTTCAGGATTAACGGGATGTCGATGTCGGGCAGAATGTCCATTGGCTGAGGGATCAGAGGTATTAACAGATTTTATACTAGTGGAAGGTGAGATAACGCAGTCATTTTGAGATCGATGTTGGGGACCGGGATGAGATCGACTTGGTGTAGCGAAGCCATTTGATGCATTGACCAAATTAGCTTAACAAAATTGATTTAAGTAACAAAACCTACTTAAAGAAGCCAGATTTCGATCAAGAACAGCATCGGTTACAATCATTGGACCACGTTTGAAGAGTCGATCCTTCGACGTTGCAAAGACGGATTTCCATTGCTAAATTCGTAGACAACTGAGCGAAGAAACACTTACTCTTGGCAACCCGTATATTTCACCCGTGTCCGAATCGACGGAAGCATGGACTCGATGCTGGAAATTGAAAGGCGCAGATATATCAACTTTCCTGCTTTTGTGGCCGTTCCATAACAGTCTCATCGAAAGACCGAATGGAAAAACGGCGGCTTCCAAATTGGCCTGAAAAGAAGAGTATTATCTGGAAGTAGCGGTATTCGAGACGCAATCTCCCATGCCGATCTTCGTCTGAGGAAAAAGCCAATTTCCATATTGGAACTAGTAATTTGAGCTTTACATCGCTCCAGTGCCCACCACACGCCCCGTTTCACTATTTATAACTTATGTTTCCCATCTTATATCCCAGGCCTCGCTGTATCACGCCAATCAAAAACTAAACCTTGCAAAAAAATTGAAGAAAAGTCGTCTTAACAAAGTCCGAAGGAAGTTCTCACAAAGACTCAGTCCGATAATTGCAAGTCAAATACGCGAAAGAGTTAGCCCCTGACCAAAAGTCAAAAAGAAGGAAAGAAATGGACAAGGGCAGAGCAAGCTCGGTTTCCTAAAAAAAAGTATTAGTTAAAATGCACATAATAAAATCAAATAGTCGACCGATATTCTACTCTGCAAATTTTTATTTTGTATGGCTTTGATCGTATAAAAATGTAACCGCAAAGTATGAATAATAAAAATCAACTGCTGGTTCTACAGTAAACCCCTTCGATGTAAAAGAAGATAGACATGGTTATTCTGGCAGTAGAAAGAACTGTAAGATCAAGTTCAAAGCAAATTTTGGCTTGCTCATGGAGATAAAGTTTAAAATAAGCTTACTTATCCATCAAGAATAGCATTGTGCCAGCTGCGCCCGAGGTTTCTTACGATTTGAATTTCGCGGGCTTTTGACATGATAATCAGGGGGTTTGCTTCCTCCAAAATATACGTGCTTTTCAGACGGAATTGTTATATCAGATGTATTTATGGCCATTTCTCGCCAAGTTTCCGCTGTATTTTATTGTCAAAATCTTACGCAGTAATTTTAGAAGAATTATATGTACTTTTCGTTTGTCTGACGTGTTTTCTGAGCTTTAAGGCACTATGTTTCGGCAGTTTTTTTGATACTATTTTCTTTCCAAAAGAACAACTATTAGATATTTTGCAGGGATGAGTTTCTTTAAATTAAACCAAGTTGCCAACAATGTAGTTTCCACCGCTTCTACGATTCCAGCTGTAAGATGTGAAGAATAAGATTGAGTTTGTTTTAGTTTACCGCTGCCTATCAACCTCGTCCTATCGTTTACAGTGACGACACCAGCATGCAGCGCGTTCCTCTTCGTGCCGCTACTCAGACGGCTCGATATGTCTCTACCATCCCTAAGCCCACCACTCCCAAGCCAACTCTGGAGGAGTTCGATCCTTTGAACCCAGGAGGTTGGCAATTGGGAGCTGGAGGTAAGATTCTTCCCCGTCTGCCCGAGGGAACTCGCTGTGGCAAGTTGGTCATGGGCAAGTACGGTTTGTATGATCCCAAACTCCGAAGACAAGTCGAGGAATTCGCTGTAAGCAATTTTATTTTTGTTTTTCTTGTAGTTCAGGCAAATAAAATGCGCTACAGTTTTAAAAAGCAAATTTCTCTTGTTTCAGGCCGGTTTGGAAGCCGGAAATAAATCCGAGGAGGCCACCCCAGTCCACGCCAAGCACGCCAAGATTTCCAAATTCATGTCTCATGTTGTCTTCTTGCTGGGTATCTACAACTTGATTACTTTGGTCTACGGTAAGCCAATTTGGCCTTACCACAACCACAAGATTCCCGGCTCTGCTTAAGTCATTGAATAGGGGAAACAAGATATTGTTCCGATAAATGTTCTGATCAATAAAGGTAGTGAGTACAGTTTGAATTGTGGTCATGGGTAGTATATTATTTGGCGTTGTTTCCACCTTTTTCGTTTTTGATTCCCGTTGGAGGTTTGAGTGAAAAAGGTCGCAGTGCTGTACGTTAGTTAAAGACTCAAGGTATCGTGTTGAAAAATGTCTACGGACCGGGAAATTTTTCACAGTGAATTGAAGTTTTACGTTATTTGCTGTTTTGGAAATTTGCATGTATGCTTGCAAGAGACAGTGATAGCCACTTGTTTGGTTGTCACCGTTTGATCTTTTTTATCGTTTACGCACAAACGAACGTCTTTGCCTGGTGAAAGCATACGGTATTATTATGAAAGTGCTTCCTGAGAAGATTTTGAGTATCCAGCTCGTAATATCAGTCCCCACTAGACATTCTCCCGGGCCGAGCCAAAAATCACGTCCCGGTCATGTCTATTCAGGGGTAATATCATTTGGGGCGGTTTTCCTTCCACTTTCTCCGATCCAACATTTTTCTTGCAAAGGATTCCCTAGCAAATAGTGCGCGAAGGTCGGCGCCTACAGTAATTATGCAAACAACGTATGCCTTCGTGATTCCCTTCCTTATTTTTCCATCATTCATGCATTTCCTCCTCACCTTTGGCGTCGAGAAAATAAGTTTGTGCATTGAGAATTCATCTGAATTCGAATGAGAACAGAATGCCGGAGGCTCTCTTCCTTTTTTAATCAGGCCGAAAGAGCCCAGATTAGCCGAATGCCCATACAGCTAATGGTGTAACTGTTATATAAGCGGCCGGTGAAATAATCTCCGAAGATGGGACATTTCTTTCTTTGCATGGCCACTCATTGCCTTTAATTCGCTCAAATGAGAATCGAGGCGCAGTTTTTTTCTTTTCTCAAGGCTTGAGGCGGCTTCCGGAGCCGACTCCGTGTTCATGATGAGGCGTTAATATCCGGACTGTGATTCCTTCCTTTGTTGAGCATCATCTCTGAACCCGGTGCACTTCGACCAAACCAATTGTCATGCAATGTCATCGTATCCATTGCTGAATCTGACATCTCGTTCGTTTGTCAGGTTATGTATGGGCCGAAAGCCCGGGTTATGGCCATCGAAATCCCAATTCCCTCCAGCGCGTTAACGACCTCATGAAGGGTGCGTCTCAATTCCTGACCTTCCATTCTCCTCTTGGCCGCTGTTGTCTGGTATAATCCAGGTAGATTAATTTGCATATTTATAAAGTGCGCATGAAATGATCGGTCACTGGTCGCCTTTCGTGGCAAGCGGGCGCGTCATCAATCTGAGGGATTAGGAGTTCCATGCTAGGGCTTCTTCGTGCCCTGAGGACGCATTCTTAACAGGCGCCAAACCGAATTTCCCGCAAAAGTTGATTCCGGGTTCCGTTTTTAATTTCCCCGCCCCAAATGCTGACTTATGGGGTTTTAAACTTTTTTACGCAGAGGCCCCAAAGCGCGCCCATGCCGTTGATTTGCAAATCCGTTGAGGAACTTTATTTTTGTCTGCTACTAATTTCCATTGTAAATGGACTTTCCGTGCGCGGCCGAAGCGCTCAAATCATGCCAATGAGCCCACCGAAGCCTTAAGCAAGCTAATTCTCCGCGCGGCTAATGACTTTCAAGTCGATTCGCTGTTTTTTATAGCGCGTGCCGCGACTGTTAAATAATCTCATGAGTTATGTAAGAAGCCGGGCCAGCATTCGCGAGATTTATGGTCTTACATTTACATTTAGGGGTTTCCGTAGCCCAAATTTTATGACAGGAATCGGCGGTTATTATGTCCTCGGAAAGTAGTCGAGCTTATGGCCTTATTATTCTCGTTTTAAAACTCGATTTGTCATTTAAATTAGAACCAAATTCTGCTGGAATTCTTGACATTGCTTTAATTTTTTTCCAAAATTGGTTCGGAATTCCAGCGGTAACGAGGCGTTGTCAAGGATTTCCATTCAGATTCCGATTTTATGCGATTCCGAATGTCCTTCCGCTAGTCCAGTAATTTTTTTGGCCGTACAATACTCTTTTTTCTCTCTCTTCTTCCTTTTTTTTAAAATTTATTAAAATACGAATGATTACAGAGTAATTAGTAGGTAATTGGAGAATGTCAAGGTAGTTTGATGTCCTGAAGGAAGAGTGCCAATGCCTCTTCTTTTCCTCATCCTTTTTGCACAGTTTGATCTGATTTGGTCTCTGAAATGTTTCTCCGGTGATCCCATCTTCAAGAACGAGTGCACTTCGTTGTCTTATTGCTTGATGATCGTCTCCAGGTGAGTAGAATAACAAATAGTTTTTTTGTGACACCATTTTTGTAGAATTTATTGCTCTACAATTGGACTAAATTATATATATTATTTCGGAGTTGGACGATTGGGGAAAAAGACGATTGGGGAAAGGGACGATTGGGGAAAAAGACGATTGGGGAAAAGTACGATTGGGGAAACCGAAAAGTATTATTTTTCTTCCATGCAAATGTCGAAGTTAGGATAATCGAGGGTGCTCATTTCGAAAATGACATTCATTTTTTTGATTCTTACTTTTTTCCTTAAGTAGTACTGTAAAGTAGTAATTTTTGATTTTTTTCATAAATACTCGATTTAGGGGGTTTCGAGGGTGCTGATTTCGAAAATCATGTAAATTTTTCCTCTAGTACTACATAGTACTATTCTGATACTATATAGTACGAAGTGAAAATATGGCTTTTGACGTTAATGGTGTTGTTTTGATGCTTAGTACTCTTCAAAAACACGTTTTAAAGACTTGGTGCTATATAGTACTGTCTGATACTATGTAGTACGAAGTAAAAATAGGCGTATTAAGCACCAGAACAACACCACGAACGCCTAAAGGCCAACTTTACACCTCGTACTACATAGTATCAGGTAGTACTATATAGCACCAAGTCTTTAAAACGTGTTTTTGAAGAGTACTAAGCACCAAAACAACACGATTAGCGTCAAAAACCATATTTTGACCTCGTACTATATAGTATCAGAATAGTACTATATAGTACTAGAGGAAAAATGAACGTGATTTTCGAAACCAGCACCTTCGAAATCCCCTAAATCCAGTATTTTTCGAAAATTTAAAAAAAATTTTTTTTAGTACTTAACAGTACTACTTAAGGAAAAAAGTAGGAATCAAAAAAATGAATGTCATTTTCGAAATGAGCACCCTCTATTATCCTGACTTCGACATTTGCATGGAAGAAAAATAATACTTTTCGGTTTCCCCAATCGTACTTTTCCCCAATCGTCTTTTTCCCCAATCGTCCCAGTTCCATATTATTTTAGGTCGGGTCGATCTCAATGGTCTTGTGATGGAAATGCCTTCAGCCAAGTCTCCCTTTGCTCAACTCTGGGGCTGCAACAAGACGTCGAAGAAGAGACGAACCTCAATGTCCTCAGCCCACGAAAACGTTATCCTCTCATCTCGGACGCCCCTGTCAGCAGATCAGAGATCCCTCTTGTGAGGTCGCCTTTCGAATCGACTGGTCGATATTCGACTGGCTATCGACGTTCTAACTCGCCGTACTCTCAAGGATTGGGCAAAGGCCGTTGTTTCGATGGAGGAGAGCTCGGGAGGATTTGTTGTTGCTCTACGGACTTCTGCAATCGAGGGGTCTCGGTCTTGCCAGATACGATTACTTTTGTATTTTTGAGCTTTATAGTTGTATTTATCAATGTTTGAAGACGAATTTTAATAAATTTGATGTCACTTACAATCCATTGAGAGAGCATCAATTGTTTGTGTACATAACTTGCACCTTGCTCGCAGTACTGTAAATAATTTTGGGATTATTCCACCCACCTTCCGGCCTCTAAAAGGCAGGCTCTACAACTTTAAATCTGGCTGTAATGAGTAACAAATATGTAAATAAAAAAACGCCATTTTTCGAAGGATTAAAATGGAGGAAGGCTAAATCGCGAACGGATTTGTAAGCTTTGATGACATTCTGTGAAAAGAAATTCCAATTACTTTAGTAAAAACTTATAATTTATGTAATTTACAGGAATAATGAACACACAGGAACTTTTCATTTCGTAATTTTCACTGTATTGCGCAACGTTTTTTTGACGGTGACAACTGCTCTGGCATTTCATCTGAAGAACAAGGGTTCGAAAGTTTTTTTTCAATTCCATAAATATTGTAATCCTTTGTCTCCAATTTCAAAGGCAAGTCAAATACGAGCGGATCGAGTTTCTGATTACAAAGCGAAGCGTTCACAAAAGTGGTAACATCATTTGTACTGATCCCATAGGCTTCATGAATATGGCCAAACACATGTAATGATGGCTTCGCCACTTCTTCGACCACTTGAAGAAGTTCTGCACATCCCGTGTGTTCTTCGTTCCAACAAACATCTCGATGCCCTAAGGGCGGGGTATGGGTCATCAGAATATCAATGTCGGCGGGGATTTTGAGCCATTCCTTTAGGATCTCCTCTCCGCGAGATCTGGAGAAAGCGAAATGGGGAAGAGGGTGCCACGAAGAGCCGTAGATTTTGAGACCACAAACCTGCAAAAAAGTCATTCATTTTTACTTTCAAGGATGACAACAATATGTATGTATATGTAATTGCTTACCTCAACCATTTGGTCATGCAATACTGTTACATTTTTCAGCAGCTCATATCCTCGTTTTGTCCCCTTTCCTACATCGTACACGTATCTGAGACTTTCATCTTCCGTATTGTCAAATCCAAGATCATGATTTCCAGCTACAACTAGCTTCACTGGATGAGGTAATGTCCCCATAAGACGATCGAACTCTTCGATTGCATCCTTTGACCCGTTGTTTGTAAAGTCACCGCAATGTAATAAGATGTCTCCATTGGGTATTCGATCCACAATCTCACCCAGTTTCTCATGAGTATCGGAAATGCAGACGATTCTGACCTTGTCATCGGAAATTGGAGTTTTCAGTCTGAAAGTTTTTGTTCTCATTGTCAGTATTAAGAATCAAATGTAAACTAAATTTGCGTCATTGCTTTTCCAACTATGACTCACGGAATTCGATCTTCCACATCTTTCTGGATCCTCTCTTTATTCCAGAAGTTTTCCCAAAGTTTATTCGGGTTCTGTTCTCGATGATCCACTCGGATCATATCTGTTTGATGGCAGGATCTCTAAAACATTGAGTTTGGAAAGTTTTGGGCTTGCAAACAATCACTTGAAAAACATAAAAATTGTAAATAAAAACCCGCGCGACTTTTGTTAGGATGGGAAAACGGTTATATACATCTTGATGAATCACAATTTTAAACTTAATTTTGGGAAAACATGAATCAAGTAACTTTGTTTTCTCCAACGTGAACCGTTTAAATTTTTTTTTGGCCCGGCCTGGTTAAAGCCCTTGGCATAAAAATGATTGGTAACAGCTAGGCTGGTCTTTTCAGCGGGCCCAGCCGTCCGAGAGCCATGTCTAGCCTTGCCCGAGTTATAAAAGACACCTTTCGTGATACAGTGAGTCATTTTTCAGTTTTTTTTAGTCTTTCGCAATGCTTGAACCCGAATTTGTGACTTGATTATGGATATCTCACATGCCCCCTCGTTAAAATTTAATTTTGTAATATTACAATTTTATTCAATGGCTAATCAACTTTATTTTTTATTATGAAATAAATAATGTAATGCACAATGCATTACGATAAGACTTTAATATTGTAATCCTTTCTCTTTATTCTCAAAGGCAGGTCGACTAATAGTGGATCGTAGTTGGTCTCGAGTTTATGACTACAGATGGCGGCGTTTACAAAGGAAGTAACATTGTTTGTACTTATTCCATTTTGTTCATGGACATGGCCAAACACATGTAATGATGGTTTGGCTACAAGTTCGACTACCTGAAGGAGCTCAGCACATCCCCAATGTCCCTCTATGTCATTGAAATGATCTCGATGCCCTAAGGGCGGGGTGTGGGTCATCAGAATATCAATGTTGGCAGGGATTTTGAGCCATTCCTTTAGGATCTCCTCTCCGCGAGATCTGGAGAAAGCGAAATGGGGAAGAGGGTGCCACGAAGAGCCGTAGATTTTGAGACCGCAAACCTGAAGAACAAAAGTGAAGTGGTAAATTAGTAGATTACTTGGCGTCATATTTGAATCTAGTTCCCACCTCAACTAGTTTATCGTGCAGAATGGTGACATTCTTCAACAATTCGTATCCTCTTTGTGTCCCCTTTCCCTTGTCATGTTCATATCTAAGCGATTCATCTTCCGTATCATCAAAGCCGAGTTCATGATTTCCAGCTGCAACTAGCTTCACTGGATGAGGTAATGTCCCCATAAGTCGATCAAACTCTTCAATTGCTTCCTTTGACCCGTTGTTTGTAAAGTCACCGCAATGTAATAAGATGTCTCCATTGGGTATTCGATCCACAATCTCGCTCAGTTTCTCATGAGTATCGGAAATGCAGACGATTCTGACCTTATCATCGGAAATTGGAGTTTTCAATCTGAAAGTCCTCCGTTTTCATTTTCTAAGCCCCGGTAAAAAAATACAAGTTACTTGTATACATAGTAATACAAATTTCGTATTTTTATTCTTAAACTATGACTCACGGAATTCGATCTTCCACATCTTTCTGGATCCTCTCTTTACTCCAGAAGTTTTCCCAAAGTTTATCCGGGTTCCGTTCTCGATTATCCACGCCTATCATTTGTGGTTGACGTCAGGACCTCTGAAAGACGGGATTAGAGACTTTTGGGCTTAAAAACATCCTTCTCCACAGTACACCCCTGAATATCTCTGGTTTCTAATCAGTATGAAAGGAAATTAACACTTTGAATCCTCTTTCTTCAGAGGCTCGAGGACAGTTTGACGGTCGGGTCTGCGCCGCGAACGGAAGAAGTACCAAGGGAAATTTACATTTGATTGTGCCTTTGGGCCATTTTGGGGCTTATAAAGGTTGTATCAAAAGGCTCAAAGTTCTAAAACATTGTTGGCATTAGACGCGGTTTTGTTGTGCAAAGATTTATTTTTATAAATATACTGTGGAAAGGTCTGTCTCCACAACAATAAATAAATTTCAAGGATCTACGAAAAGATCGATATGGTTTATTATTGCCCACTTTTTGAAGGCCTTCTGTATTTGCTACTATATAATCATTTCTTTATCTGAAGTCTACTCCTATAAACTTTTGTAAAGTGCACTTCAATCTTTATATTATGCTTGTTAACTGTTTCCCTGAACAACTTTTCTCAACCTATCATCCATTTCACCCAATCTCTAAAATTTCCAAAATGTTTATTTGGCTAGTCCAATGGCATACCCGGATAAAAGTACGCAGCTTACTGTACTCGCCTGCCCCATCTCTTGTAAATATTTCGCGTTAAAGCTCAATTCGATTCAGTTGAACCCTACTTGAAGGTCATGTGTTGTTTAACCTGGCTTTCTTGAACGTTGGCCCAAGAAAAAAAATTTTGGCGTTTTTAACTTTCTTACAACGCCTTGGGCAAACATCTCAAGGGTTCATCTGTTCCATCCCCTTTTCTTCCGCGTTATTTATCCCCGTGAGTTCGAGTTCTCTTTCACTGACCAAAAAACATTTTAATCCATTGTTCGGAAACATTTTTACACCCCACTCGCTGCCTATTTTTTCTTCTTTAGCCGCTGTGTATGTACTTTTATTTCTGTCGTCATATGCTTTTCATTATCTTATACTAAACACTCTTGCCCTACACTCTTCGAACCCATTATTTTGAAAGTTCTCTTTGATTGCGGAACAAGAGTATCACTTCCACCTCCTACATTCAACTAAACTGACAACAAGGTTGTCTTACTGTAGATGGAAAGACTTGACACATCAGATTGATTGTGTCAAGTTTTTCTCTTGATTCACCTTTCTAATTATCTTCGCTTGATTATTCCAACCTCTCAGAGAGCTAATTATCAGACTACACCCACCTTTTTTGTGTCCTTTCGTGCGTGACGCCTTTGGGTATTGCCAAGCCTTCGGCAGATTGTTTAGTCCTAAAAGTGCAAGATTGAAGTGGGGAAAGTCCAATTAGATTATTCGCACTGTTCCCAACGTGAAACAGGGTGGAAGCGTGTTGTCGATATAGTGTGGAGAACTCTGAAGACGGCAGAAATTATAGGAGGACATAATTTAATCAGATAATACGGGAAATGCGGAGGGTGCGAGAGAATAGATAACACTCTGGAAGGAGAGACAACCAGAGAAAAAAGGGTAGACGGGCAGCCAGACGGGGCTTTCCGCAGAAGTTTCTAGGTGGTGGTGCGTCCATACTCGGTGTCTGTCAATACGTCTATTCTCTGGCGGAACTCAACTGCTTCAAATCTTTTTTCATGTTAAGGGTTCTCTTAACACTGGCCTGGACGAACGGTGAACTCACTGTACTGTTCTGGCCCAGGGGTGGTAGATCTTCCTTTTTCATTTGCTTTTTTCTTTATTTCCTTTTAATTGTTTTGTCGGAATACCTGTATCAACGTCTTGTAGTGATTAAAATAAGTTTGCGGTAAAAACATCGCGTGTTTATGTTCTTATAAGAAAATTTGTTTATATGACGACATGATATAGATTTTAGATTTTCCTGGATTGTTATTGATTTCTTGGGCGATTGATGTGTGACCAGGTTCCTTGTCTTTATTACAATAACTTAATACGCTCCGTGAGCCTTCTCTGTTTTTGTCTGAGTTCGTAAACTCGTGCCTTCTCTAGTTCTTCTGCACTTCACTTCCGTGTCGCTAATATAAGAAAACAAATTAGAATGCGGCCATTTGCCATATTACCAATAACACCTGCAAGTCCTCGGGATGTTGAAGGGCTCGTATTCCTTCTGGAAACTTCCTTTTGGGGTAACTTCCTCCGTCCTGGCTAATTAATTTAATTTTGACGCCTGGGGGAAGCGCTGTGCCTACCTTGAGTGGACTTTTGTTTTCCCTTTCCATTTTTGGCTTCTCAATCAAGTATCGATATTAAAACAAGAAGGACTTTAATGATAACAAGGGAGAAGGGTTCGAGGAGTCGTCGCCCGACTTCTGATAACTCTTTTCTCTCGCGACTGCGTTGATATTTATCGATTGGTTTTCTTTTCAACGACCCGCCAAACTTTTGCGGATTCAGAAATTTCTGGTCGGTCGATTATTACTTTTTGTATTTACAATTTGTAGGATATGTAAGTCTGTGGGCCGGCACTACAGTAATACCTTTCAAATTTGTCGTTATAAACGCATTTTTTGGAGTTTTCTCGATGTTTTACTTGATGCACTTGATGTTCTTTGCTTCAATTTTAGTTTTTTCTCGTTCCCATAGCATTTCAGTTCTTTGAAAATAATATTTTAACACTAAGTCAGTCTTCTGGCTTCCTCGAGGAGTATTTATTGCGCCTTTTCGTTCTTATCAATCACGTGTTACGCCTGAATTTTTAATTGAGGGTCCTCCTTACTCTGCTATTTTCAGAAATTATGGCCAGATTCAGTGATGACGAGTCTTCGAGGGACTCCTCCTTGGTTTACGGCGAATACGACGGTATAGATACAAATCGAAAAAGGCAAGTTCCCCTTTGATTTCAGCGTAATATCAATTTGTTTTTAGAAATTTGGATCGCCGCAGAGAAACTTCCAGATACGCAGCCAGAGATCGCCGAGGGAAGGAGGCTGACATCTTTTCTGACCTCAAGGATGTGGTGCCGATCGTCGAGGAGAGCACGGTCACTCACGTTGACAGAATCGCTCTTCTCCGCGTTGCATCCACCATGTGCAGAATGAGGAGAAATGCAGGCAAATGTAAGGAATCAGCTTGTTTTCTCCCATAGCTTCTGAGAAGGAAGTAAATTTTATTTCTAAACTGTGAATCCATTTACAATCGGCCTTACGTAAAGGATCTTTGTGTAATGCCCTGAGGGTTACTGTACTCATACAGGATGTATATTCGTCGCTCTGATGTCGGGTATTAAGGGAATGCAATAAGCGCCTGAAAACTGAGTTCCCATAGTTACAATTGGATTAAAGAAGAGAGCAGAGTACATTCGTTTAGATAGCTGGACCCGAGGAAAGGGGCATTGAGTGCTGCGAAGGGGAATAATTTGACGCTAGAGGAAAAGGAAAAGTGTTTTGAAGGGAGAGTAACGAGGTTACGAAACGTCCCCAATGAACGTTTATAACACACACAAAGCCTCAGATGTACTTTTATCCCTCATTTTTCAGTCTTGGAGACCGAACTCCCTCAGGAAGATCCCCAGATCCATTGTTTCACCGAACAGAACATGACTGAATGTCTTGATGGCTTCGTTCTTTTGGCCGATTCTGACGGCACCATTCTTTACGTCAGCGAAAGTGTTTCCATCTTTTTGGGACTGACTCAGGTATGGATCACATTAAAATCACAGCATACCCACGCAGCGGGTGATAATCTACAAAATAAAAGTAACTTAAGGACAGCAGAAACACTTAAAACAAGACTGCCTCATGTGTAATCCGTGCTTTGCGAACGTCGATTATATCCAGATACAGTATACTGCAGTGGGAATCACACGAGATGCTTGAAATTACTTGTAAACAATTGAGACGCGAACCCGGAACTGGTAAAATCTAGCGGTTAAGGGGACGACGGTGTAATAGGGGCATGAGCTGATATCGTAAACAAAACTGAACTCTCATTGTCATCAAACAGAAAAAACGGAAATGCCCTTTTAATCCTGCGCTCTGAAACATTTCGAAACGTTTATGGCTAAGACCATGTTAGTTGAGTCCTATTAGTACTAAAAACGGATTTTGATATCTAAAAAATAGAAATTGGAAGGATATTAAACAGTTTTAAAAGCGGACAAAAATGTCGAAGCTACAGTAACGATGAGCTTACAATCAATATCACAATATCACTGATAAGTTGCAAAAGGTTACAATTTTGCAAATTTTACAATTTTTATCGAAATGAATTTGAGAAACCGCACTCTCCAAAACCCCAAAATGAAAAGACTGAGAATTGCGTTTGAAAGCAAGGAAAGGGAGACGACGAACAGAAACAGTTTATACATGATTTCGATAAAGCGAACGTGTAATTTCGTATATTAGAGTCGCCATCGTTGTTTCGACAACTCCGTCCTCCTAACCAACACTTTCTGTGCATAGTTTGAGAATGGGACCCGTAAAAATGGGTTCTCAGCCAGCTTCCCCAACCTTTATATCGCCAGCCCGCCGAAGTCCGCTCCCCCTGCGGAAAACGTGCAAAAAAGAGGAACACGCGTCGAATCCGAGGCGAGTTGACCGTCAAGATTTCAACCCCTCGGCCAAAACAACATGTATGCGGCATGAGCGCATGTAAAGTGGGAGTTAAATGCAAGTGTGAAAAACACGTTAGATTGTGAGGTTATTTTTGGAGGTTTTGATTATAGAAAGTTGCGTGTTCGGAAACAAATCGAGTAACCTTGATCGCGCTCGGAATTTCAAAGATCAGATTGTGATATGATATAACTGATTGATTGTAGACTGTATTGTAGAAGATAATAACTGGGTTCCAAGGATAATATTGTCACTTTCAGACAGATCTTGTTGGCCGTTTCCTCAAGGAATTTGTCCACTCAAATGATTACGATGAACTCATCAGAGCTTCCACAACTTCTACAGAAGTCCAGGATACGGCTTCGTCCTTGGATGAATTCGGTCGTTATATTGTGGTCAGAATGAAGACCGTAATCTCGCCCAGAGGGAGAAATCTGAATCTGAAATCAGCCCTCTTCAAGGCCATCTTATGCAGATTTAGAGCAGTCAACACCGAGTATGGGAGACTCTCTCTTCTCTACGGAAGCTCCACTCCAGCAGGCCAAGGAAACTCGATCATGCTGGCCAATGCCTCGGTTAAGGGATCCGAGGCCACCAATGGCGTCTACATGACCAGACACACCTGTGACATGAGATTCAGTTATGTCAGCGACAGTCTCAACTATCTCCTTAGACATGATGCCAGAAGTTTAATGGGAACTTCCTTCTATGACATTGTTCATCCAAGTGATATGATTCCAGTGGCTGAATCCATGAAGGAACTCTTCCAAAAAGGACATTGCAGAACTCCCTTCTACAGACTCCTCGGATCCAACAGTTCGGTTGCTTGGGTTCAAACTGAAGCTACCACTGTCAATCACACAGCCAGGGGACAGAAGGGACAATATGTTCTCTGCGTCCACTCTGTTGTTGGGTATGCTGAATTCATTTTAAATCTAAAGCTTATATTTGATGAATAATATATATTTTTTTGCAGAATGCAAAGCGAACTTGATGCTTGGTCCGAACCGGTGGTCGACGGGCAAATGGCTGCTCATCCAGCGATTTGCGTCAGCAAGATTAAGCACGAGATCCCAGATATGGCCGAGTACATGGGCAAGCAACCCGAGTTTGTCGATTGCGTTGACTTCACTCCACTCATTGAGCCAATCATTGATATCAACTACGACGATTACAGCAATATGAATGGAATGAGAGGACACGGTAATGATATTGAGATTGATGAAGATTCGATCTACTCGGATCTTGAAGGAAAAGAGCAAGGCGGGGAGGTTGTTATAGGTGAGAATGGAGATCAGGAAAAAGAAAAGACAATGGACAAGGAAGATCAGAGCGAGATTCAAGTTATTCAAGAAGAAGTTGCAAATAGAAACGGTCATGGTCAGGATGAAGGCGATTGCCTAACTGATCTGGAGGACTGCTGGAAGAATCCGAAAATTTGCAATACTGAAAGACGTCAATGGAGTTACAGTAGTTCATCGGACGACCTCGACACACGTGTTCTCTCTTCAAGCGAGGATGATGTTGTCATAATTATCCCGAAGAAGAAGTTTAAGAAGTCCAAAGGACAGCGGTCGACTCGGGAATGGGTGAAACAACTCCGCAACTCGATCTCCGGTACGGTCAAATGCGGCGGCGACGTCGAACCATCCAGTTCGGGGAGTCGCTGCGTTTGTTGTGGAGCTCGGAACGAGAAGGAAGTTGCCGAAATGTGCCTTCAGAAGAAAAATAAGGCCGTTCCGACCGTGCCCCTGTCTTTTTATCGCGATCTCATCCAAAAGGTGTTTATCTGTCCATGGAGATGCTCGTTCTTCCACTCTGTGCTTACTCGTGCTTGTGTTGTTTGAATGTGGAGAGATATAATGTAAATCGAATCCCTCAGGTCCTTGCTCTTTTCCTCGAGAACCCCGAATTGATTCAGAGACATCCCTTTTGTGTTACTTATCCAATTTCTAATCCTTTGTATTGTAGAGAAGAGAAAGAAGAGCTTCGACGAGGTGCTCGACTGGCTTGTCCGCGACGAAGCGGACTCTCCGCCGCCCTACGCCAGTTTCTTCGACCACAACGACGAATGCCGCGCGGATCCCACCAGCTCCAGCGAATACAACTCAAGCACCTTTCGTCCCCAACAGTTCGGAAGATATCAGCAGGCCCAATTCGACCGGATGCCCTACAGCAACGGACTTGGTCAGAATTCGACCGCTCCCATGGCTGCAAGAGATCGGTTTGAATGTGGAGCCTCTAATCCCACTGGCCCCATCAGTGGAGCTGGACGACCATCTGCGGGCTGTTATGCAGCGGATGGACAAAACTATAGTGCCATGCAGCGCGGCTCAGCCCGCGGTCAACAGCCTCAGCAAGGATTTAAGGCCGAGGCCCGCAACTCCAGATTCACGGCCCATATGCGTCGGGAAGTTGGAATCGGTCAGCCAAACGGGCTGCTGCGCCAAGGACAACCAGCCAGCGCCGGTGCTCGTGGAGCCGCTCCTCTTCGTGCGCGGTCAGCCAGTTCTCGAGCAGTACCCACCGCTCCGGCTTCAGACGTCTACCTTATGTCCGGTGCTCAGCTCGGATCTGCTGCTCGACGATTCCCTGCCGGGTCCCCTCTGCACACCGCTATGCGTGCTGCCTGTGATCCGAAATCGCCGTCATATACTCGGGCGTCCAGCACCAGTTCGAATCGCTCCACATTTGACAGTGCCGCCGTCCGACGCTACGCGCAAGCGTCGCCTTCCCCTCGAAATCAGAGCCAATCCGGGCGGTCTCGCTGCTCCTCCACCTGCTCTGGTCTCGGCGGTACTCCAAAGCCTCGAGAGCAGCGGCCTGTGAATGTGAACCAACTCTCAGCCGTCTCAACTGCTGTTGTCCATCCACTAGATTCTCCTCCGCAAGGATACCAAGAGCAATATAATAAATTTAACGAAGGCCCTGTTTGTAAGAAGGCCGCCTTCGGAACTGAGAAACCGGTCTACAAGGACGAGTACGGCCGTGACTTCGCTGGGTTGGCTCCATTTGTTCCGGAAGAAGATTTCTTGCAGCTAGAAGATTTGGATCTTAAGGTGAGCGAGCCGTCCTTTTGTTGTTCTTGAAATAAGTTGCAATGCCTTACTGTTTGATGTTTCAGGGCGTATTCCCTGATGTTGACTTTTCTGAATTCTTTCCCGACCAATCCTCTTCCAATCCAGGCAGTGCTGGTTCTCTGCCGATGATGGAGCAGCAGAAGCGGACCCCTCCTTGTTTCGATGACATGTTCCAACAGAATGTGAACATCCAACAACAGCAGGAGAGTATTGTACCGGATAATTGGAGAATGAGTAAGTTTTGAGCACTTTCTGATATTAATCATGCTATTGCTGCCTCTAAAGAAATCTTGTTTTAGCCGAAAGCGAATTGTGGTAATTCTCCGATGGTGCCCCCAAAAGCACAACCGTAGCTTCCACTCCTACACAGACCTACTCCTTTCCCTAGATGTGCTCTTTCCGTTTATTATGTACAAGATTATATTCTCGTTTCTTATGGGATCATTCCTATCTTTTGTCGATGTTATCCGGTTGATAATGGTTTATATAAAAGGGTTTCTCGTCTCTGTATCTAGTTGTTGTCACAGTATCCCATGGCTACTGTACTGTTAGATAAATTGGTCGCTTGTCTCGGATATTTTTTACTCTGATTAGGGAAGCTATTACGATAACCTTGTGTTGTTTTGTGGCCCACTTGTCTACAGAGGTCTTACATTTTTGTTAGGCTAAAAGCAATCGACTCCTCTTGGTTTAATGTAATTCTTTTGTTTTTTTATCTTGACTTGCATCTCCTAATTCTGCTATTTTACTATTCCTTCTTCCTGATTGTAATTTTTTTCTAAATAATTCAACTTCTATCTCCTAGACACAAGATTTATTGGAATTAGATAAAAAAATTATTTTAACTCGTGGGAAGCAATCAGGCAGAAACTTTATTCGTATCAGGCAAAATGTATCTTACAATTATGTATTGCGCGGGCTAGACTGGAATGGGATGGGTTACTGTAACAGGTCGTTGCAGAACATTCGTTGTTTTGTGATCTAGTAGAGTTGTTGGGGTCACGGAACGAGAGAATCTTGCATTTTGCGAGTCTTGATGAGGCGTGGTGGGGTTATGGGGAGGGGCAAGAGGGGAACTTGATGAAATTGTGACGAATGTAAAGATGAAAAGAAATCTGAAATATAGCATAAGCATGGATTTACTATTTAAAACAGGATTATATATTGTGAATTGACTGAAAAGAAGTTGCTATTGTGTCATCTGTGATCCGGGATTACTCTAGGTTTTTTTGTATTTTCCTGCAAAACCCTGGAGAACAGATGATTCCCGCTCTTTTCACGCCCATTTCCGCAAACCCACGAAACGATTGCGCAACTTATGGTTGTTTTGTAATTGTTTTTCTCGTAGTAAACAACGCATCCGTGCAAGAAATCAGGAAGTTTTTGAGGAAAGCTTGGGAATTGATAAATTCAAGTCTTAAGAAACGTGAGATATTCATAAAAGTGCAAGATTTTCCTGTTTTTTGAAAAAATTGTCGTTAAATTGCGAGCTTTTCAACATTTTTTACATCTGTTTCGGAACCTGGACGTTGGTTTTTAGGCAAATTTAATAACCGGTAATTGCTGTCCGGCTTTTTTCGTAATGATGAAAAGATAAAGTAAAATTAACTTACATTAGATGGAGTCTCCCGTTTCTTGTCATGGAGCCGAAGATTTGGGGAGATCGTGGGCGCAGAAGAAGTGAAGTTCTGAAGAAGTAAACGGTTCGCCGCGAGAGTTAAAAAAAACAGTAAATGGAAATGAAAACTGTAATAATGACGATCGAGAACTCGCGCGAACAACAAATTACTCGGTATAATGGTAATTACTACCTCCTCTTGTCCAGCACCACGTTTCGGCGTTACGCAACCCCGCAGGCAATGGGGTTACGAGGTTGCGGGAAGTCGAGGAAAAAGAAAGTGAATCCTATCATATTATAGTAAAGTTCAAGACGGGATGACAATATAAACAGGGGCGTGTATACGAAGTAATTTTAGTCAAAAAAAAATAACTCAGGAATTAATTATTTTAGAATTCGACCTATACGAATAGTCGGAAAGGACGTTTTCTTTTAACAATTTCTATAAATTACTTGGGGTAAAAGTAAACGATTCCAAATTTTGGAGGTTTGACGTAAAGACCGCTTAAAAGCCGACAAAATACGGAAAAAACAACGACCGTCAACACTTGAAGACTGCAAATAAGTAGTAGAGACATACTTATTTTGAACGGAATTCGCATTACCATGAGAATTGGGATGAAATCCCCATCGAAAAAGACAACTGCCTTCGGGGGAAGACGAGCAATATGGGCGGTTTGAGTGAAGTTATCATATTTTTATACGAGAGACCAAAAGGTTTTCAATAAGTTGACTCTCAAGAAACCCCCCAAACTTCAGGAACTCCTCAAGTTCGCCTATGGAGAGAATCGACTTCTGGAAACCCGAAACCGGCTCCAGAATCGAGTCCAAGAAGCCGTGGCCTTGAGGGGAAAAGGGTCTCCAATTTCAAGTGTTTACGGGAGCAATGCCTTCCATCTTGCGGGGATCTGTTCATGGATATATGGAGAATATGATTCGGGTCAATCCGAGTGAAAATACCCTCAGGGTTCAGCGGTTTTTGCGGCGAGTAATTGCGGGGTTTACATTGGGTACAAAACATGTGCGCGATCCGGCGCCGCATCCATCTGTATGAACAACATGATCGAGGGTTTTGAACATGCACTTTTACTCTCTTCGAGATCGCCGAGACTTGGGCAGGAGGATTTGCACGCGTCAGAAGACATGGGCAGGGTTTGAGGGACGGATAAACCTATGGATTGGGGTCAAATGTGATTTTTTAGAAATGAAAAACTGGGATTTTGGCAGGTATACAGGAAAATATACTCACCTATATGCTCAGAATTGCATAGAAGTGAGCCATGCAATTTTGACAAGGCCGAATTGTGAAAATAAAAATTGAATATGTTAATTTGATGACATCAGACTCCCCAATAATCATCAAATCTTAACGAAATAATCAAAAAAAGTCATTTTTGTAAAGCCTTTACTCTCACCAACCAAATATACAACCATTTTATACAAAAATTCAAGGTCGAGGTAATTAACGACGGCCCAAAGGAGGGGTGAAAGCGGCCGGGGGGTTCAATCCAACTGGAATCGCCGGGGCTTGAGCGCCTGGCCCAGATGGAAGGGACTGGACTGGGGCACTGGCATGGGCGAACAGATTTTGGAAGTAGGGAGAGTAACTGGTGGCAGGCCACTAAAATATGATTTGAAATTTAGTAAATTAAGTATAAGGGCATAAAATAAGAAGGGTAGCCAAGGATTATAAGGAAATGACTTACAGCAGCTGGCTGGGCTTGGACTCCACCAAAAACGGCGAAAACAAAACAGAAGAAGTACCTGAAACAATGTCAGAAAGTTAAGTCATCAATTGCTTAAAGTATTCATGATGAACTTACAATACACACTTGAACATGTCGCGCTTGTTGATCATCTCCCACCCGCCACCCACCCTTTTATACGGCCCGTTCTTCCCCTCCAAACCTATTGTATCGAATGTTTGCGCGTGGCCGGCCGGTTTTTTGCCCCATTTTGGGGTCCCAATCAAACAGGAGATCAATTTATTTTTGGCTGAACAACAGTTTTAGACAAGGTTCAAATAAACAACAACACGATTGGAGGAGTTGAGAAATGGGCCTATTTATTATTAGCGGTGACAATAAATATTTAGTTACACACCTGTCTTGGAGTTCAATAAATTGTAACATGGAATGTGAATTTTACTGACTTAATTAAATATTGATTATATACAGAACTTGTACTCGTTTTTGGTACTGATTTGCAATATTTTTAAAATAAATAAAAAAACGAAGTTCAGATTTCAAGACCAGCCTGAATGAGTTGTCTAGGTAATAATAAAACTACTAATCAGCAGTCTTAATTGCAAGTAGATAAACTAAATCATCATGTCGAGTACTGTTGCATATATTTTTCCTTCAGATTCTCCGCTCCGATCCATTGTTTGAACGCCCTCAGGTGTTGATGAGGCCTTTTGGCCCCGAATCTTGTGCAAATCGTCTTTTCGCCGGGCATCTTTGTCCCCGTCGGCTCCAATAATGTGCATCTAACCAGTTGAATACACTCGTTTGAGAAGATGGCCTCCTTCTGCACGCCGTAATCTGATAAACGGCTTAAATGCGCCAGGTCTGAAGGCATTGCCCTGAGGGTAAACTGGAAAAAATGAATAAATTTAATGGAGATACGAGTAGAAAACGAAATTTAAACAGCTCAGACAGGGAAATCTATAAGGTCAAATTTTAGGGAAGTAAAAAAATGTGTAAATTAATTGTAAGCAAAGCAAAAGGATTAAAAGTACGTAAAAGCTTACTTCCGTCATCTGAGGGAACAAAACTCGCTTGTGGTTGGTCTGTTTGTTACACTTCATATGCAGTTCTTCCACTCCATGCTGTCCAACTGTATCCACATAACATTGGAAAGCGTACCATCGACTTAATTTAACTGAACTTAAGGCCGCTACTATTAACTCGGCTAAGGCAACATCTATCTGAAATCAAGAAAGAATAAGGGGGTATTCGTAAAGAAAGATTGCAAAATACCATTAATCACAATGCCCACACTTACTGTTAAGCATCTAACAAAAGGAGCGAAAAATTGAATGGCCTCCCATAATGTATACACATCTTTGGAGGTCCATCTATCATCCACCATAACCACGGCACTCCGTTCATCCAGATGCATGTAAATGTTCGTCTTTTTGAGCTGATGGAAGTCTTCTGGAAAACCGTAAATATTTATGTTGCAATCTTCCCCGCATTTTACTTTTTTTATTCAAATTGCACACGTGTATATTTTTGTAAAGACACAAGTTTTTCGCTTTGAAAACCTCAAAACAATTCCTCTAAAACCGTACCCAAAAATCGTTGGGTACGAAAAGGTCCGCTGAGGAAAAAAGGACCGCTCAAATGATTTCGAAAATTAATTTTTCCGGACCGTTACTTGTTTCTCTTAGGTAGTAGTGTTGTGTTCTTGTAGATATAGGGGTTTTTGAGGGCGCTCATTTCAAAAATTCATTTTTTCTAAATCTTACATTTTTTAAGTTTCTCTATCTTTTTGTTGAGTATCTCTGATATTTAAGATTTGACACTCTCTAATATCTGTGACTTGACATGTGAAATGAGATATAATTTTGACATAAGCATAATGGATTGCCTGCAGAATATTAGTCGAAACAATTAAAAAAAAATCCTGTAAAATAAAATTGTAAAAATAAAAAGAAAATACTATGATTCTTAAAATCTGAGCCATCCGACTACCCCTTTATCCGATATTTAATGAGAATTGTTTGAATATTACTACTTTACACTACTGCTTCAGCAACATTGCAAGTTCCAGAAAAAATAATCACGATTTTTGAAATCAGCACACCGAGAACCTCTAAATCCATTATTCAACGAAAAAATTCAAAAAATTACTACTTAAAACTACTACTTAAGCAAAATTGTAAAATTCAGCAAAAATGGATACGATTTTTGAAATCAGCGACATCGATTACCCTCCCCCCGCCTCTTCCCCGCGGTCCTCTCTCCCTTTTTTTAGCGGACCTTTCGGACCCTTTCGTCCTCGATCGAAAGAAACATCCAAAGATCTTCAAATCTTCTCCAAAATTCTATTTGTGGCGAAATGCCACATTGTTTGGCCAGGAAGTAGTCAATCCAACTACGCTGGATTGACGTGCGTTTTATCATCATATCCGCCCAACTCGGATTAATTTTTGAGGTTTTAAAAGTCATAATAAAGCGTCTCAATCATTCTTGGGGGTCCAACAAGCTGGACGATAAAGGATAAAAGATCGGGCAGAATATATTCTTCCTTTAACTATTCAATTTATGCTGATTGTTCTCTAAATTTCTACCAGGTGACCTCCAAACAGTTTGTAAATGGTTTTCTCCAAGAGATCTCCAGATATTACAGCGAAACATGGCTTGATAAAAGTCATCAAAAAAGAATGCCCTTTGGTCAGACTGCACTCAACAGACGTTACAAAGCCATTTTTGTTCACAAAAAATAATTTGAAAAGTACAGTAAACATACCGTCTTCGTATTCGTCATTACTCAGCTGTTCCGTATCACATCGGAGGAGATCCAGATAGAATAAAGCCTTCAATTTATCGGTGACCAACTCATTTAACTGCCGATTTACTCTCCTCAGGTTGAGCAGATCGAATGGACTTAATTCTGTGCAAATCAGAGACCTGAAAAAGGGAAGAGTAACAAGTCAAATTTACAAAAATATTTACAAGAAATTTGAGAGCTCAATTTTTTGATTAACCGATCGAAAAAACAAGAGGAATTGGAGGGAAATTCTAGTGGTTCTAGTGGGAAGTTTAGTGATTTAGAGTGATTGTAAGACTTCTTCGATGGTTCAACATTTGTGTTAAAGTAATTGTGAGATATTTTTTTAAATTTTTCGGTTTTTCAACCCTGCAAATAAATTTTTTTGTATTCCGATTCCGAAATAATCCTCCAAATTGGGTTGTCCACGACTTAATTAAAAAGACTTACCAAATTTCGTTGGGCAAAGTAATTTGACCGTTCTGTTTCTTATTAAAACGCCTCGGGTTATTTCTCATTTCCTTGAATTTGGATCTCTTCCCCGCATTTAGAAAGATAACTAGTGACTTTAGTGTCCATATTGACGGCATTCTGAAAAATAATAATTAATTTATAAAACATTACTCTTAAAGATACTTCTCTATTGACAAAAGCTCCAAAGATCACAACGATGTCTGCGCGAAAAATGCGAAAAAAATGGTTAATTGCAACATTGAACAGGCAAAAAGAATAAAGTAAAGAGGCAACCTCCATGAGAACATGTTCTCCGACATCAGATCTCACAATGTAATTTGTATTTCCCGACGATTTGAGATAGAATTAATAGTCAAAATTTAAATAATTAATAATTTAGTCATCAAATTACTCATATAAAATAATACAGAGCTATTATTGCCATCTGCACTACATTTTCGATTCAAAAAAAATTAATTTGGTAAGCCACTGGCACTAATTGAAAAAAAAATTTTGAAAAAACGGATGGTCTAGTATAATGTCATAAAAATAGCTTATAAAAGTATCCATAACAAATTAGGAAAGTAGTCAAAATGGGATTGGATTCTGGGCCTAATGGATTTGCAAATAACCATGGAGAAAAAGGACCTTGTTTTAAATGATTAGAAGAAAGGTAGAGGGAAAAAAAGGACGGGGAGGGACCGCCTTTTTGAGAACATTATTATTACACCCTCACAAGGGAATTTTAGATCAGCTCAAAGCGGATAAAATACAATGCATGGAATGCACATGCAAAAAGAGATTATTGTTTTCTGCAGAAAAATGTAATACTTTGAAAGATTACGGTAACTTTTTATTTTTTTAGAACAAATTAACCAAAAACGTTTGAAAGATGAGCTGCAAAAGACTACTTCCTTGACATATACGAGAATCCTAGCTCGCGCTTTGCAGAAACAACCGAGATTTTTGGATCGAAAGTTGGCGAAAATTTGACAATTTTTGCCGAACTTCGGCACGAAAAGTTTCGTGCCTATTTCTACCACAGAGGGTAATGTTTCCACACAAAAATCAATCTTTTCCGCGCGAAATTGGCAAAGTTATGGCCAAAAAGTGTTTTTCCCTCTGACCGCTCTCCACGTTTAGTGTGCTCTCTCGGCGGCAAAAATCGTTGAATATTTCGGCGGCGCCTGCAAAGCGCGAGCTAAAACTTTCAGGAATTGATACTTAGTTCATGACCTGAGTGTCGCACTTGGGGTACTTCCCCTGTTATTAGATATAATTAGAGTTCATTTACCATTTAGTATATACGTATCTAACAAGATTAACTCAAAATAAATGTAAGGATCTGAGGATGATGTGGTTTCACAACCAAAAACATAAATCTTGTGCCATACATGAAGAAATCCTTGCTTAATGTCTTGGAAGGATTACTTTTTAATATCAAAGAAAGAGGAGGTTTCAAGAAAAATGTGGAGTCATTTAAAATGAGGTCAAATACCAAGCTTGACATTACAGTTTTCGAACACAAACCCGTTAAAAAGGTACTGTAAACATCAGAATAATTCGTAAACCCGATCATACTCTAGACTCTTAATTTGCAAAACAGTCATCATTTTTATCCTCTTTTCACTCCCAGAAACAGTAAAACCACTTGTCCCATTAATTCCCCTCACATCTGATACCTTCTCACAAACAAAAAGGTCTCATTTGTGAGTCCGTCCACGTCTTTCCTCCGTATCATCGTTCTGTCAACCCAATTCCCATGCAATCTGGTCACGGCCTAGGGCAAAAAAAAAAGAGATTAAAAACCTCCCCAAATTTGGAAATAATTTGGAACGGTGGTAATGGGAGCATCCGAAGAGGAGAGTAATATACGAAACGAGTAATGTTGTAAACGAGTGGAAGCAGCACAAATGAAATTTGTGATAGTTTTTACGCGAAAAGGAGGATAGCCATCTTGTTATCTTCAAATTACACATGGTCTGAGCAAATAAAAGCGAAAGAAGTAGATGAATATAGTTACTTTCGGACTTCTCATCTCTTGCCCTGAAAGGAAACCAGTCCGAATCATAAGGCGCGTGCAATATAAAAAATTATACTACCCCAAATCCCGGCTTTATTCTCCTCGACAGCTGAGAACAGGCCTCTTTTTCGAAGTAAAATACTTTTTAAAAGATTACTATGGAGAATATTAGATAAGACCGGACAAAAGAATGCGTTCTACCATATATTTCCCACGTCAATCTGCGTGAAATTGAATAACATTCAAGTTGGAGGAGGACAGCAAAAGTTTAAAAAGGAAAGTGTAATATGGAGCAGCTGGATGCACTGTAAATGTTGACAACCGCAGTAATGATTTGTTATGGAAATACGGCTGGAAAGAGATTGTTTTGAATGTTTATTCAGGTGGTTTGGGGAAGGGCTTGATTTGGTATTCTCTTCTGGTTGTAATAAAACGAAGGTTCGAATCATAACCGAGAAGAAAATGGACAGCGACGGGCCGTTTTGGGTAAGTAAGTCTTAAAAGTAATGTAGACGGAACTTTATAAAAACAGGAGAGCTTTAGAAATGACTTTAATTTAGCCATATAAGGATATCAAATCACGCAGTATTTTTATCTATTATACATTAACATCTAGAGAACCTTATTCCAGCGCCGAATTACAACCAGACGTCTAATCCAAGTCGTCGTTGTAATCGGGGTCATCGTTTTGCTGTACTTTGCCCTCAGGCCAAACACAAATGGCAATGGGCCGAATGAAAAGGACCTCTTTATGGGACCCAAATTTAGATTTATGAGTTTCAATTTGTGGTTTAATGGACACATGGTGAAGGACGGGCTTCAGAAGATTGCAAAACACATCAAAAAAGTGGATCCAGATGTAGTTGCGTTACAAGTAAGTAATTATAAAGTTGCGACAACATACACAAGGCTGTTAAGAGATTTTACGTTTTGACAAAGCAAAAAGGGAAGTACTTTTTATATTAGACATGTAGAAAGAGGTACCAGACAAAGGTATCCCTAAATCAAATATTTGGATAATTAGACAACTAAATTTATCCCAATTGAAGACCTAAACAGTCCATTTTTTTGGGCTAAACGATTTTGCCGACAAGAAATTACACTAGGCATAACAAAGAGATTATCGTGGGAGAGGGAGGGCTTTAAGACGTCATAGTCAACAACTTCAGGCCTTAAGGGCCGTATGTAATTAAGGAAAAGCACTGTGAATGCTGAACCTATGCGTCGTATCTTTTTTGTGATTATTTTTAGTCATCATGCTGATCTCATGATTACAGGAAATCCAAACGGTTTATGAACTTGATGAACTTCTTGATCTTCTCGGCCCTGATTGGAATGGCGCTTTTCGAGGGGGATCACGGTATGTGGATGATGCAATTATCTCAAGACACCCGGTAAGATAGATATCACGCCTTGAAAAAGAGTGCATTTTAGTTGAATTTCACTGAATCTTTCTCCCTCAACGCAGGTCTTGGAATTGAAATACTTCCGTCTAACACCAGTAAGGTCAGAGTGGTCAGTTTGCATCTGGATTGGCACAGCATGGGGAATTATGCCACAAATAATCGGCTGGTTACTTCCATAGACCAGATTTTGGCTGGGGAAAGCACACCACCTGTATTTAGTAAGTTATCAACTTTGTGCCAGATTAATACCACTTCTAAACTAAATAACAAGAGAAGGCTTCCAAGTGCGACGCTTTCATTTCCTAAAATGTTAAGCTCGCGCTTTTGCGGATATTCAACGGTATTGATTTGCGACAACTTTCACCAAAATCTAAGCGTTGCACTTGGAGTACTTCCCCTGTAAGTTTAAGAAAATTTGATGCTCTCCAGACCGAGTAGACCAAGTGAAGCAACTCCTCTCTCACCCGACTTTCAAACGGTGGAATGTCGAGTCCACGGATATCCCCGTTTTCATCGCCGGAGATTTTAATTCTGCTTCGCATTTAGATTGGGCCGAAAATAGAAAGTAAGGGATTACTTGTTTAACTAAAGTACGAGAGTTTTATTCATGGTCGTTTTGATTAATCATCACGTGATTTCAGAGAAGAGCACGGTGGTTGGGTGGTGGAATGGCCGACCACAAAGATGATCATGGATTCTGGATTCCTCGATTCCTTCAGAGTTGTCCATCCCGATCCGATCGCTGAACCTGGTATAATATAATTGTATTAATTGTATTATGTTCTAGGAGACACCTGGTCCCTGGTCGAGAAGCATAATTGGGAATGGAATCTGACAATCCCAGAGCCTCAGGATCGTATTGACTTTATTTTTTTCAAGTCCCCGGATCTTAGAGTTGAAGATTCTTATCTTTATTCTGGAGACGAGAAAGCGAATGTTCGTCCAAATCAATTTGAAAATGATTACCCGAGTGATCATTATGCAATGGTATCCGATTTTAACTTTAGAGCATAGGGATTTCCCACATAAATTTCCGATATAACATTTATATCCAAGTACATAAAAATTAATTCCAAGAATATTTTTTTTGTTTCAAAGTTGAGTCTTAAAACAGAACACCCCAAGGCGCTAACTATTATAAATGAATAGCCCTGCAGACCGCCCTTGATTGCAATCTCGATCCAACGAAAAGAAATTATTTTTCAATGACATTAAATAATTCCAAGTTGATAATAAAAATGCCCTCAGGGAATGGCAACAATCTGATGTTATCGAAATAAAACTGTAAGTTGTTTGATTGATTATTTTTTTGGCATATAATTTGTGTATAAACCGAGAATAAATAAATAAAAACCATCTCTCTCCAATCTTATCATTCCGGTCCATTAAAAAGACTGGCCATTTTTCGATTACCATGCTTCCGAAGGCGGTGATCTTCCAAATATTTTTGTCGATTGTGGGAGCTCAAGGAATTGGAAATGGATATCCCCTGAGGATAATGACGTTTAATATTTGGATCACGGGCGAGAATGTGGTCGATGGATTGTATAAAATTGCAAAGCATATCAGGATTGTGGATCCCGATATTGTAACGATTCAGGTTGGTTGCAAAATTGAAACTTAATTTTAAAAAATTTTACCACAATCTGCGGATTTTTTAAATTAAGGATTTTCTTTAAAAATTTACTTTTAAAATTGAAATCAATTTTTTTTCAACAGTTTTTAAAAATTTTAACAAGTTCACTCCTTGCTTTTAAATTTTGAGACGAATTATTCCAATCGATCATTTTCCAATTAAAAAATATTTTCAAAGGTCATCCACTAACTGATCGCTAGATAAATAAACAACGGCTAGTTTTTTGGACGCTCCGTACCTTCATTTTCTGCAACGGAATATCCCCAAAATTATTTTTCAGGAGCATCGCTTCAAGCTTGCATGGAAATTTCCAATTAAGAATACCAGAATCTAAAAGTTTTAATATTAATTTACAACAGCTGTCAGCTAAAACGGTAAATTTTTGGAAAATTTTAGGAGCTCCAAAGTAAAGAATTGTTTGGACAACTTTTGACTGAACTGGGCCTCGATTACACTGGAGTTTACCACAATTCGAGCGGTTATCCGGACACTGCGATCATCACAAAACACAAAATAAATGACGCCTTAACCTTTCAAACCTCCGCTACAATTGGAACAGAAATCGAATTGAAGTCGGGGATTGTGGTCAGATTCGTGGGAGCTCATTTGGCCTATAAAAGTTATGGTCCCTATGCTGCTTATAATAAATTGGTCACCGATATAAAACAAATCATGGCTGGGGAAACAAAACCTGACTCTTGGAGTAGGTTGAAAAAAAATTAAAATAAAATTTGAGGTAAAAAATAATATTATATTTTATTTTTAGATCGAGCTAAAAATATCAAGGATCTCATTGCCTCGAAATCTTTCAAAAAATTCGCCGCAGAATCTGATTCTCAGCCCTTTTTCGTATGCGGTGACTTTAATTCTCCTTCTCATTTGGATTGGACGGAAGAAACAAGGTTAACTAAACAGTTTTATGTCGTTAATCCTCAGTTTTTGATACCTTTTGATAGTTTTTTAGATCAAGTCACGGAGGATGGGTAGTGGAGTGGCCGGCCACAAAACTACTGGCAGATCAGGGATTTGAAGATTCTTATCGAGTCAAGAATCCCAATGTGACCAGCCATCCAGGTAAAATTAGTTCTGCCTTTAAAACTAAAAAAAATTTTAGGTTACACCTGGTCTACTGTAAACAAATCTCCCGAAGAATGGGATTTCACGATCCCCGAACCCCAGGATCGTATCGATTTCATAAATTTTAAAGGAAAGAGGATCCAAGTGACGGACTCGTTCACTTATTGTGGAATGGAGCCGGTCTTGCCCATCCCGAGGCACAGAAATAATGATTACCCGTCTGATCATTTCGCAGTGGTCTCGGATTTTGTTATTTTATAGAATAAAGAGCCTTAAAATATAATTTGAAATTGGATTTTAGAGCATGGTGTTTAAGAGAGACTTTTGTCTCTTATTTTTCAATTTTTATTTACACAGATTGAGATATAATTGTAACTAAATGCCGACGCCTTATTGTTAGCTATGTTATTTTATATCCTTTCCGGCTGCTTATTATCCAATGTTTTGGCGCTTACAAAACTCCGGGTGATGACATTTAATGTTTGGCACTCGGGAACTCACGTAGAAAATGGAGATACGAAGATCATACAGCAGATGAGAGACGTGAATGCGGATGTGTATACCCTACAGGCAATTTAATTTAATTCTGATTTGATGCGATCAAACGAACATTTTAGGAGATCCAGAATGAAACTTTTATCGAAATCATGAAAGCTTTTCCTAAATTTCATGGACGGCAATTTCATAGACATTCCTGTAATGTGGCCATATTTTCAAAACATAGAATCATCGCTGAGAAAACACCATTTTGCGGACTGGGCGTCACCATTCAAACGACTCCCGGTCAGAAATTTGAAATTATAAATATGCACTTGCAATTCCGAGACTATGGACCCGATATTTTGGAAACAAATCCAAAATTAACGAGCGATGAGTTGCTAAAATTGTCAAGTAAAAGCTGGCCGAGTAAGCAGTAATTCTGAGTCAGTAATTCATTTCTTTTTCAGCTCGTATAGCAGAAATTTCCCAGCTTCTAAAAGGGTTAGACGGGTCAATAAAAGTTCCAGTATTCATTACTGGAGATTTCAACACTCCATCTTATCAGGATTGGGGGAACGATACAAAGTAAGGAGGTTTTACGTACAAGGCCTTCATTAAAATTTAACTTCCAGGAATCGTCATCATGGTCTGACTGTTCCTTGGCCAGTTACGAAAGCCTTGAAAAGCGCGGGATTCGTTGATTCCTTTAGGAAAGTCCGTCCGGATCCAGTGTCCAATCCAGGTTGGCCCCATTCTTTTAACGAGAACTCCTTTTCAGGAATAACCTGGTCTCCCATCGGCAAAGACATTCCAATGGACAGAATTGATTTCATATTCTATAAAGGTCTCAGAATTAAAGTTAAAGATTCATTTACTTTTGTATGCAGAGGAACCCTAAATGCAATGCCCAATCATAAACAAAATTGCTGGCCATCAGATCATAAGGCTGTTGTTACCGATTTTCAATTACTGGTATAAATATATTTAAATACCGTAGCAAACAAATATAAATATTTTTAAAGATTGGAAGCAGAGTTCAGTCTGCAAAAGGCGACCTTGTACATTGAACTTGTCCAGGAGAATACCGCCAATTTTAATTCCAAAAGTACTCATAGCTTCATTGCATAGACTCCAAAAATATTCCAAATCTTTGCTGAAACCGATCGTACTGGACCCGATACGCTTTATTCTCCATTTTTGTGAAAGTGCAATGTCATGGAAGCTAAAGATCCGACTTTTCGAAAATAAAAGCAAAGGATTTTGATTTACATCCAATTAGCGACAGTTATATACATTGGAGGAGCTACATGAATGGCACTGCAGTCCAAGTTCTCCTGTTTAGATATGATATATCCGACGCTCTTGCTCTCTTCATTACCAAATCTCCTTGCAACTACAAATTTCCGTGTGATGACATTTAATGTTTGGGACTCGGGAACTAATGTAGAGAATGGAGATGACAAAATCATTCAACAAATAAGAGATGTAAAAGTTGACGTCTACAACCTACAGGTAATTTAGATTAAAAAAATGTAAGCATTCCTTTAGGAGATCCAAAACAAGACTTTTATCAAGATTATGGAAGCATTCCCACACTTTGATGGACGGCAATTTCATGTGGATACTTGTCATGTGGCCACATTTACAAAGCACAAAATAATTCTCGAACATGAGCCAATTCGGCGATTGAACGTTAGGATTAGGACTCACATTGGGAATGAATTTGAAATTGTAAACATGCACTTGCAATTTCGAGATTATGGACCCGATATTTTGGAGGCAAACCCAAACCTGACAACCGAAGAGTTACTGAGACTGTCGAGTCAGGCTCATCCGAGTAAGAAGCAGCGTTGCATAACTAAAACAACGATCTTTACAGCTCGTCAAGAAGAAATCGTCCGATTGCTTAATGTTGATTGGTTTAAGAGAGCTCAAAAATTATCATGGATCGTCCCGATAATCATCACTGGGGATTTTAACACTCCATCTGATTTGGATTGGCAAGAAGATACCAAGTGAGATGATCCAAAGACAATATAATTGTAATTTTTTCAGATCTCGTCATCATGGCCTTGTTGTCCCATGGCCAGCCACAAAGGCTTTAGAAGACGCGGGATTGGTTGACTCTTATCGGAAAATACATCCGAGTCCAGTTTCTGATCCAGGTAACTGCATTAAAAATTTTTTGAAACCATTATTTGCAGGGATTACCTGGAGTCCCATTACCAACAATATCCCCCTTGACAGGATCGATTTTGTCTTTTACCAAAGTCTCCGACTCAAAGTCAAAAAGTCCTTTACTTACACAGGCAAGGGTGTCCTCACCCCCATACCCAACCAGAAACAAAACAACTGGCCATCAGATCACAGAGCTCTTATCACTGATTTCTATTTACTCTAAGCCTCAGACTGCTTCAATATTCTTTATACAAACATTATTATATTAGATATAAAATACCCGTGAATTATTGAGATAAGGTGAAATGTGAGAACGCCCTCAAGTATAGTAAAGATCGTCGAAAGTCAAGGGACCCAGCAGATTTTGCCGGATGATTGATGGAGGGGGATTTTCATCCACGGAAGTGGCTGTGCTGGCCGTGTCATCTTCTGTTTCTTGATGAGCTACAGCCCCTAAAGGGCTCTTGGGATTATCTCGGAGCTTCTTTGGGGATTCCGGATTCTGTTCGTCTACTGATTCTACTTGAACTTGACCTGAAATTTGTTAGTTGTCGTAAAGAAAGGAGAAGTTTTATCATGCCTTCGAAGGTGATGAGAGGATATCATTTAAAAAGCGATTCTCAACTCGGAACTAACAAAATTACAGTTTTCTGAAAATCGAATTCAAATACGAATTTTGGGCTCTCTTTAAAGGACATCCCATCCCTTCCTTCCGAATGCATATCTCTCAGTATTCCAACAAAAATTGAGTCTTGGCGTAGCGGTAATAAAATTAGTTAAGCGATTTGGATAAAGCTTTGCAACTCATGAAAACGAAGCCGAAGCCACAGAAAAAACGGAAAGAGAGAAGAAAAAACAACCATCTCACGTACATAATAGTAATAGTATTACTCGTTTACAAAAAGATGACCACTTCTTCGGGGGCTTTCGGCGATTCTGGAGATTCTGGAAAGAACTTTGTTTTTTCTTAATTAATTACGGCACTGGGAGAACGGAGAGTGGGTGTGGAACTGAGGAATAGAATAGGTACACAGTTAGGGAGGACAGGTACAAAACCAGAGAAAAAATTACTTTATCCACAAGATATCCGAACGTGATCTAAGAACTCATTGATAAGATTTTTGTCAAATTTGAATCCGTTATTCTGTTGGTTTTGACTTGATGACGTCATAAAGTGCTGTTGGAAATGTTGCCAACCCTCGTGGGCCTTCAAACTTGCCTCCAAAACTCTATTTTGAAACCCATGAAAAGATGTCGGCGCACATATTTGGTTAGTAAAAAAACTATCAAGAAATGTAAGTAAAACAAAATTGAAATAATACAAACCATCAAAAAAAATTTAATTTATGAAAACCAAGACCTTATTAGGATGTAAGTAGCGTGCCAAGTGCGTCGTGCTTTGAGGGCCCTAATTATTGTTATTGAAATGGGAAAGATTAGGAAAAGTGTAAGTGTGGTGCTCTTCTCGACACGACCTGACCTTCTCATAATAATATTTTTGTCGGGAAAGGGCAATATTGATTATGAAAAGAACGGTCTGTCTGTGTGTTCAGTGAATGTATGTTGCATTTCAGTGCTTTCCCACCTACCTTTATCCGTCAAAAGCTCCGTCTTGTCTTCTGTTTTCCTCGATGCATTCGATGCTGATCTACTGATCGATTTGGAATTCGAATTAACGGGCATTTTAGCCATTTGTTGTTGTTGCATCGCCCTTGCAACGATCGCTTTGAATGTTGGTTTTAAGCTCGGCGATGTGATTGGTGGAGGAATTGGTGAAAAATTGAGATTCGAATTTTTCTGAACATTCGGAGTCGGCGACGGCCCTCTTGGAGAGGTTTTTCTCATCGATTTGGGCCTTAACTTATCGAATGTCGCAGCAAAAGTTGAAGTTAACGGAGTTTTGAGAGGGGTCTTCTGAATGGGCGGGGGCTCTTCTGGATTCTGGAACTTGGGTTTCCGTCGCATGCATGAGCAGATTACACAGAGGCCAAATGCAAGAAAAAACACTAAAAAATAAATACTTTTACATGACCACTTCCAGAATGACTTTAGAAAATTTTACACTTACCCACACACACTCCGTTCATCAAGAAGAACCCGATCAGCATATCCATTTCCCCGGGCCCATCCGTATAATCCTTGGACCTCATTTCCGTATAATCGATGGCCTTATCCGGCCGTAGATCACTGAAAACAGAATATAATCATCAAAGAGAAGACAAATTTATAAAGACTTTGTTAATGCGTGTCAAAGACCCTGAAGGCATAAGAAAATATATCTCCGAAACCCGACTCCCGTGACATTAAGGAGAGAGTTCGCCGGAGGGAAAACGGAACAGCTGGTTATAAAGAGGAGAGTGTTACAAAGCCGGGACATTTCGTTTTGATGTTTTTTGAAGAGATCCGGCATTTATGGATGCATTAATCCCCGAATTGGCTCAATTCATGAGCCGCAAATTGTTTTTTGGCACCATTAAAAAGAAGAGAGCAATGAGAGGGGCGTGAGGAAGAGATTTTGGAGACTTGGAACTTACCTTTTTGCCATACGATATGGGCAAAAACACAGAGAAGACGTATAGAGATAAGTGTGTATTTATAAGGGAAAGAAGACTCTAGATATATCAGTCAACCTCTCCAGATGTTTAAATAACCTCAGTTCTACCCTCTTTCTCGCCGGACTCCCAGAATATCGAATAACGTCGAAAAACTAGAACAATGTTAGACCAAGAATGACTAAAAAGTAAGAGAGTTACTGTATTACCGATTACTTATTACTACCGACATTTTTGGCAACAAGATTAGTAGTACTTTCACACGGCCAGAGCTATTCTTTTAACACAATTAGAGCCTTACTTATCAGTCTGATTCTGAACCATCACTGTGACCGCCTCGTATTTATAAAGCATGGCGAGGAAGAGGAATAAATCTCACAAATTGTCCGTAGAAAAAGCGAAGTAAATGAAAGCTGTTACTCATAGACAAAATGCCGACTTTTGTGTTTGAGGATCCGCCACTTATGACGTCATCGAGGAATCGGGAAGCCACAGAAAACACGGGACTTTTTTGAACAAGTTTCGCCAAAAAGAAACCATTTTCGGCAAAAACAAAGGAACTTGGCCTCAGGGCCTGGGAGGGAAATATTCAAAAAGTAAACCGGAAGAAGTTCCTGCTTATTTTGAGAACTAAAAAGAAGTTGGAAGTTAATGAAACGGAAACAGAATCGTCACAGAACCACTTACAGAACGTCCTTCAACATCTCCAGCAATAAAATATATAAGATAATGGAACCCAAATTTAATTATGAAATATAATTGAGAATGCAAGAGCCTAGACTATCGTTATTTCTAAACAAATTGGAGAAATTGTGGGAAAACGAGATATTTTCAGAATTTCTAGTGAATAAAGACTATTATTATTACATGTTGAGCAAGCATGACGTATTATGTTCAACAAAACTTGTTTCATAGATGAAATAAGAGACCTCAACGTAAGGAGGAAGGCCACTGGCAATTCGACCAAGCCAGAAAACAGCACGCAAATTTTGGGAATTGAAATTTACTTTTTTAAAAAAACTTGTTGCTATACTATGTACAAAAAAGTAGCCGTGAAAGCCTCGAATTCGAAAGTAGAGACTAAATTCAAAGTGAAAGCCAAAGCCAAGCCTTCAAGGCAATAACAAAATAAAAGGAACTAACTTTAAAGGACGGCTTAACTTCTCATCATCAACAAACTTACTGTAGGAAAGTCGAGACATTCGAATCCATCACGATTCCCATCTTTTTCGGCACTTTTTTAAGTGAATATAAACGATGGAGAGCTGTTAATCAAATTGAAATTAACTGAACAATGGCCAAAGAAAGAAGGCCATTCCGCGCACATTTCTACTTTTTGTTTCCAAATTGATGGAAAAGAGAAAAGTAAAGGGATTAAAAAGTTGTTGTAAGGGACTTTGGGCATAAATAAATTAAACTTTCGCTGGGAAAAACTTGGAATGAATTAATTTTCCCAATGATATTTGATAGTACGATTCATAAGCTAAGCTCTTGTTATGCAGTAAAGTTGAGGGTGGAGAGTTGCAAAGCAGTTAGCAGAATTATGAGACCTACTCGTCCGTTTGCAAAGTCGCAGGGGTGATTTTTGCCGTTTGCACTATGCAGAAAAAAATAAAGGGGAAGGGACAGCCAAAAGAAAATCCAGTTGCACGAAAAAGGAAGCAATTGCAATGCAGAGTGCGATTTTCCTTTATATCAGCTTAAATCACTTCAGCGACTTTGTGAACGGACTGCCTCTTTTATAGTAGTTACACGCTAGGAGACGAAACAATATGACACAACTTAAACTTACGGAAGGTTAAAGTGTGCCATGCAAACAAGTTGGGCTGATAAGAAAAATCCTCTCTATATTTTGCCCGACGGTTCACCTATAAGCCACCTTATTCCACCATGACTTAAATAAACGAATTCCTAAGGCGCTCCCCTTGAAGCTGAGAAATGACCATTTAACAGTAATCTTGACCGCTCGTGAGCCCCGAAGATTTTGCCAGGTCTCCTTTAAGCCATTTGCACTCAAACAAATGCTAAAGGAAAGTCAGCTTTATCTACTCCTATACTACCGTAAATTTTATAATTTTTGCTAAATGTTATAAATCGCTGTACCCGTTGTATGTACATGACGTTCTATACAACAGACCAGTCGAAAGTGGCGCTGAGACAACCCTTCCCGCTTTTCCTCGTCTTCCTAATTTGGCCTTAATTCTTTTGAAACATTTTGGGCTAATCAAGGAGAGGAACTCCACTCCTTTTCGAACCCCTGAACTCCGAACATTCGGAACAAAACCCCTGATGTTCGAACATAACATCCATCTGACCCGAATATTATTTATGGTTACTCAACGGAAGGGCCCTCAAGCATAATTCCCGACTGATACCACGAAATTTAATATATCCTCTGGGCCGGGAAAATGCCTTTTCTTATTTTCGAGTAGCAATGTGTTAGTTCTTGCTCAAATCAAAACACGGTGACAATTCGAAAATAGAATTATTTTGGGAAGAATTTGATTTTTCGGTCAAAACAATAATGTGAGGAGAGGGCTGCAGATCGCAAGTGGTCGTAAACAAAGGGAATTTAGATTTGAAAATTCTTTTTCGTATCCTATGCAAGATGTAGATGTATTAGAGACTGCTTTGAAGATCTCTGTTAGTAAGGATAGAATATTAGAGGTGGAGGAATAAAATTTATTTTGCTTTTGAGTTAAAGACTACCTCCAAGATAACTGCTACTTTCGATTGAAAACGAAACTTTAAAAGTGACGTCATACTTACTTATCTCCTCCAGCAGCCGTTGCCAACGCTGCCTGGAGCCACTCCTCGTCTGCTCCACCTTGTTTTTGTTGCTGTAGCACGGTAAGGAGGGCTGCCTTATAGCTGGGTTGACCGTCCGCTGTGAAATTGACAAGAGTGGCGGCAGCAAAACGATTCATATCAGCTGAAAGTACTTGTAATAAAAGACCCCGAAGTTAATAAAATTGGAGAAACTTTGAAGAGATCCTCAAGTACGTCGTTGATATTGATTTTCAACGTTTTTAAAGTTGAGATTCTTCAAAAAAATGTGAAAAATACGGAGTAATTGCACGTTTATATGTGCGGGACTCTTTGCGAAGCAATGTTCTTTGTATGCCAAGCAAATTTGATAGAAAATAGTGTCGGAACATACGATAATATCAACGAAAATGAGAATACTTTTCAAAAATCTCAAGTTTTCCTCGCCATGTCCGCAGGGCGTGAGAAAAGGTCGGAGGAAATCAATTGGATTTCCTCAATTTGAATGCCTCTGTCATCAAACACAAGTTCATTTGTATGTTTCTAATGGCGTCAATGTTTTTGGGGTTAATTACGGGAGCTCATTATTAATACTCAAACTACATATAATATATGTAAAAAGCAACCTTTCATTTGGGGCAGACCGAGTAAGGATCGAGTTTTCGTGGCCATGTTACAAAACCGTTGTGCCAATGAGTTGACATTAAATCCAATTTCTTTTGCTAGCCAAAAGATTCATTTGGCTAGCTAAAGCGTTAGAATTCTGTGGATAGCGAGCCAACATGAATGTCAAAGAATAAGACGGGCAGCCAAATATATAAATGGCTGCTAAAAAAGAAGATTGGCAAGTCATTGTGGGGTGGCTGTAGAATGTTTGGCATGTCGACTAAAGCCGATGGCCAGCCATTTATGCAATTTGGGAATCAAAAAGTGGGGAAATGACAATCGGGAAGTCTAAAAGATATACTTCTTTATTGCCTGTAAGTATCTAATCGGAGACATATCGGAAGGTGGAGTCACACGTTCTGACACGAATCTGCAGTCCACTGTATGACTATAGCAGTGTTCCGATTAAGAAATTTTTTACTTCTTAAAAAATAAAAAGTTTCCCTAATCTTTGGTACTATTAGTAATCAACCTTCAAAACGTCCATTTTCCCACTCTCAGAACAGTCCGTCAACTAAGCCCTGAAAAATAGTCGGAGTGGATGACTAGCCATATACGGGATGTGGACTGCTTAAAACATATTTTCTCTTGCAAAATATAATAAATAGGAACACGAAAATGACGTCATAGTGTCATGAACATTATTAAAATTTTAAAACGGCTGCTATTGCTTCTAAATAAAAAATTTTTAAACAGAGAACATTAAAGTTTTCATCATGATGACCTCTTTTTTTAATGCATCAAGTGGTTCAATTTGCTCTACACAGAGACAAAATGAGTAAGAAATAAACCTGCAAAAAACTTTGCTCCTTAATTAATTTTTACTAAAAACACGCGAGTCTTATAAGAGTTCCCGTAAATGGAATTAAGACACCGGCAACAATGCTAATAAAACTTTGTGAGAATATGTGGCCAGGATGATGAAAATAAGGTGGGAGAACTCTTTGAAAACAGAGTCGAAGGGGAAAAAAATTGTAATTTCAATACTTGAAGGTATGAAGAGGCGAATTTGATGAAAATACATTTTTTAAAACTAAGAAAACAGTGTAATATAAAAGAGATGTAAATTTTGACTACATCAATATAAATGAACACGTCCTTTGGTCTCCAAACTACTCAAAAGTACTTTTTTGTAACATCATTTACAAGAAAACTCCTCAAAACAAATCATTTTCCGTCAATCCCTTCCGGGCATTTTGACAAAAAAAAGAAGAAAACAATGAAGCCTTGGCCAAGAAAACCGTGTCCCAATTTATGTGTCAAAGACATGATTAATCGCCTCAGGGCCGGCGGATTTTCCCGGCCCCAACTTTCAAGATTTTAATTATTCATTTATGTAAGAAAGAGGTGGTAAAGCAAAGATTATACATCTTGTTGAAGGAAAACACACGAGGAATCTCCACACCTTGTGATTCCAAAAGCAATCAACACCTGCATCTGCTTTGAGATATGTTCTGGGTTTATTGCCCATTTATAATGGTTATGAAATTCAATCAAAATTCGGATTGATTGATTGATGGATAACAACGAAAGAAAGGGCATTCTTAGAGTTTTTATTAATTAAGGTAAAACACGCTTACGGCCATACTGGTAAGACTATCCAGGGTAATGGAGGAACAAAGAGGGACACAATTTGGAAACCCCAACAACTTGAGCTTATTCTTCGAGATGACAGAGTCTCCAATAAAGTAATATCTCAGAAAATGATGTCTGCATTCATAAAAAAGAAGGACCTATTCGTATCTACCAGGAACTTGGAGTTACTCGAATAATTAAGATTCTCCTCTTATAAACAAAATTATTTTAAATTTCGCTTTTATTACATTCAGAATAAAACTATTTCTATAAAAATTATCATCCTTTTCTGATTACAGCCAGTTCGATGTAATACCAATAATATTTATGACTTTTTACACCTTTAAATTAAATCTTACTTACCGTCAGTTTGATTGTTGACATCCATGTTTGCAACCATTTCAACTGTCCTTTCAAATGCAGCAAAACTCTTTTAAAGTCTAGGATAAGAAGTCTGGCTCTGTTGAAGAAAAGGGAATCGTCAATTCAATCAAATCTCTATTTCATTTTCATCTTCTTGTGTCCTCAGGGCCCGGCGTAATTTGATCCAAAAAATCAGAAATTTTTTTTCGAAATGGCCGGAACTTTGTGCCCTCAGGGCGAAGTGTCGGATTGCCGCCATTTTATCAATATTTTGAGAACTTTCAGTACGCTAAAGACAGTTGCAGCTGGCAGAAGAGTATTGTCTTTCCTCAGGCAATTTGTCTAAAGATTAATCGGTTTTTATGAGTTCTGGACAAAACCGGGGTTACGTAACCAAGCAGTTTTATATGTTATTTTCTAATAATGGGTTGATTTTTCCATTGTGTTCAGATGGTACTGTCAAACTTCTAAATATACATTATTAGAAAATATCCCAAACTTTTTGGCTTCATTACCCTGATTTCCGATTTTGTCATGGTGCCGCCTTTTCGATTCAAGTTTAAAATAATAAATTTGCAAATTCGCAATCAGTTTACTTTTTATTTATCAATTCTGTAAATATTCTGATGATCAAAAACAATGTAAAAACGGTGGGGGAGGGAGGGGGAGGGAGAAAAAAGTCCATACAATTACAACCTGTGAGAAGAGTAAAGGCAGATGTCTACGAAAAGTTCACCGGATTCAGAAGATTTTAAGAAAATTTCAGGTAATTCGAGGAATCTGAGGAAAGAGCAATCAGTGCGGAGAATATTAGTGATGGGAGAGATCTGATGACATTACCTTAGACGATAAAAAAAGAAACCATCAGAAGACTCTCCCAGCAAGAGAGCGGTATTAAACGAAGAGGGTACCAAAGAGCAAGATTGGCCTAAAAAATAAAAAAAAAATGTAAGAAATATTGAACTTTTTATGTACATGACTTCACCGGGGTACGATCGTTCAAGTAGATGGAAAAAAAGACATTCAAAGTGTGATATGCATTCAAAAATCTAGAAAAAACTACGCCTGAGTGTGTATTTCGGGTCTATGGGGCCAACAGAAGGGACTACTTTTATTACTATCCAAGGGAAACGGGACGGGGAGGATCAAAGTCTGGGATCGGTGGACAAGCCCGACCCAAGCTCTGGACATCCTCGCGAAGAGGCGATCCAAATGACATGCCAGTCGAGGGGGCATGGAGCGAGTCGGGCCGCCAATTCCATAAGGGATGCTAGCGGGTTTGCCTGGGGTCATTTACGAAACAATACGGTACTTACAGTCTTACAATTTTAGTCAAAAAAGGGCGCGAGCGAAGGCCCAGAAAGCATAATGCCTCAGGGCATCTTCGCGGATTCAATGGCTGACGTTCAATGGTTTTGGGAGTAGCGCTGGGCATAAGACTTGGGTGGGGTAAAGGGGGACTATTTGGGGCTCTATTCGAAGGCAATGAGAGAAATGGACCGGGCGGGGCTATAATATTTCAGTCCGAAACTTGAAATATTTTGTCAAAAAAACCGGATGCATTGGGCGATGCTACAAAAAACAAAGTGGCCAATCATTTAAGCAAGAGATAAAGCGGGATTTCAAATTTAAGCACTGGATTGCGATAACCGGGTTGGAAATCAAGAACTGGATTAACGGAGAATAAGTGGGCAGAGACAATCAACGGGACAACATTGGATGTGTGGGGTTGAAGAAGAGGGAAATCGAGTCGAGACTCACCGAAGAACGGGACCTCCAGACTCGCAATTGGAATATACCGGGGCTCAGAGCAAAATGTACAATGTATGGACGTGAAAGCAGAGAATTACAGGGCCAAGGGGCTTAACAATGTTCGAATCAGTCAGAAATATGAAAGGAAAACAAACTTCTAACAACTAGCGCAACTAACAAAAGATTCCGAGGTCCGACTACAGTAATCCTAACGTATGGGTGTAAAAGTTGAGATGAGGTTATTTACAAAACACATGTTCAGTCAAGTAGTTAGAGCTCCATGGTGACATTTAGAGCTCTCTCTGTCTACCTGCCGTAACATGACAAAAGACCATCGGAAATCAAAGGAACAATATGCTAATAAAAATAAAAAATATTAGTATGAACTATCAATGAATGACGTTGCACTAAAATTACATACGGTTTTAACAGCGAGGTTAGACGACGAGGCGCCGCACCCTGAGGGCACGACGCTGAAAAGCATGATTACAATAAAATTGGGGAAAGACATGAACAATGTGGAGTAAAGTGTGTCTAAAAAATAAATTTTGTTTTTAGGGGACATTGATTAAGGCTTAAATGGGTGCGGAGAGAAGAGAAAGGGCGTTGAAAGAACGGTGGATTCTATTAAAGAAGGTTTCAGAAGCTCCTGATGATGAAAGGGTTGAAAGAACGATGGATTATTAGAATTAATTTAAATATTCAGTTGTTTTGGTGCTCTTCCTTCACTTGAACTGCATCCTGCATTGCCTTCTGAAGGCTGTTAACGAGCTCCGACGCTTCGGTGGCTTCCAATTCGTCTTCATCGTGCTGGAAATCTTCACGATTCGAAGTCAAGGGAGCATTATGGCTGCCGTTCACATTCAAAGCCTAAAGTATTTAATATATTGAATAAAGATACTTAAGATTACAGGTCAAATTACACGACAAAAATTGTGAAAACTTACATGAAGCCAATCCAGTACCATTCGATTAGTTTGGGCGATGTTGGGAGGCAAATTGCTCGAGGAATTGTGCGCATTCCCTCCGGGCAAAGAGACTGGAGCCTTGGAAAGGGCCAATAAAGAGTTCGCTTCAGCAATCGGAGCATGCGACTTCATGGGTGTAGCTGGAATTACAGCTTAAATCCCTTGAAAAGGACTCTTACCGCGCTTGAAACCATCCGATTTGCTGTTGGCTGACGAAGTGTTACAACCGTGCATCACAACGCACTTCCTCATGTGCTTTTCGAGAGTCGAGTGAACACTGAAGGGCATCTTACAAATGGTGCAATTGAATACTTCCTGAAAGAAACGTTTTTTACAAATTCACGAGAATAACAACATCTCCGTTCTCTTACTCCGAACTCACCTTCCCTTGCTGACCATGTGTTCTCATATGTCTGGTCAGTTTACTGCTCTGAGCACAAGCATACGGACAGAGGTTACATTTGTAAGGCTTCTCTCCAGTATGACTTCGCAGATGAACGATCAGATTGGATCTGTTTGTAAACACCTTCTGGCAGTAGTCACACCTATCCTTGCGGGCTTTGATGTCCCGTCTAGCAGCAGGCTCAGCAAGCTCTCCATCATCGACAACTATGAGGTTGTTCTCATCATCTTCAAGATTCCCTTCAGCTCCACCAGTTGTGGTCGAATGGACAGCTGGAGAAGTCAACGCAGAGTTAACGTTGATGGCCGAGCAAGAGTTGCGACTTGGAGTCATCAAACGGGGCTGCTTATTAGGAGAAGGCCCTCCGGCAGTGAATGAGTTTGCATGAGGCGATCCTGTCGATGGAGTTGCTGTTCTCCGTCGAGGTGATCCCCCCTCCAAAGCAGAGGTGGTCGCTGCTGCAGCGGCTGCAATGGCAGCTTCAACGGTGGTTGTTGGAGTCTCTGGATTGGGGAGGGTAGACATCGGCAGTGTTGTGCTCGGCAAGGAACTTGACGTTGAGAACGACAACTGATTATTTGACGCCAGATTTGAGGCAATCCCATTGAGAAGGAACGAGGCCGCATTGCTAACACCAGTCAAATTAGAGTTGGTGGTTGGTGGGGGATTCTCCAAGGAATTCAAGCTGTTCAGAAGAGACATGGCATTCGGATTGCTGTAATATTCCTGAATTGATGACAAGTGTTGAAGGAACGGGTTTTGGACACTGCTCGGCCGTTGTTGTTGCTGCTGTTGTTGTTGAAGGGCATTCAAAACAGACGACAATAAAGGAGTCGACGACTGAGTCTGTTGACTCACAATATTGGCCAACAACGACTGCGTACTCAGAAGGCTGTTCGAGACAGAAGAAGAGTTCTGTTCGTTGGCTCTTTCAGCACATTCCTTTAGTCTTTCCGAACAAAAAGTATTCAAATTGAAGGAACTCCGACTGGCCACAGGTTTGTTGCTGTTCTTGGGTTTGGGTGTACTGCTGGCAACCGCCTGAGGACGCGGAACGTAGGTGGTCTCGTTCTTGAGGAGTGAGGGATCAAGATTCTCACTGAAAGACCCACTGCTTGGGATTTCCTCGGCCACTTTGAGGTCATGAGCAGCTGATGCATGTTGAAGGAGAGCCCAAACATCATTGTACTTCCTTTTACACACCCGACACGTGGTAGAGTTTGCGTTGTGGGCTAAAAACGTTAATTGTTACAATAGGGTTGGGCTTTTATTGATCAGACTGCTGTTTTTATGACCTCAGAAACTATTTCTTTTGCTTCTCAGTTTATTTATGCCCAGAATGTGCCCTGTTTTTCGCTTGTTTTCTTTTTGCTTCGGACTTTTGGTAGAGAAGGGGATTTGGCTAGACTCGTATATCAAAAACTGTTTTCGGCATTTTAGAAAACGGGCGATTGTCCAAGCATCTGTCCCGTCAGAAAAGGATTGTGAAATCAACAAAAAAAACCTCCAGAAGACCTGAAGATTCATGTTTTTGCGCGCACTTTTGGCGCCATTACTAGTATTCGAAAAAAGGCGCGAATTCAATCCGCAAAAAAAGAGAGGAGCCTCGGACATTTGTTACGTTGGCAAACAGCCCCGAATGTTTTGTTTGGTGGAGAAAGTGAAAGAAGAGAACAGTGGGAGCGACCGTCCCTCGCCCCGGGTCAGCGAAACAGAAAACCGACGTGATCGGGGGACGATAACGTGAACAAAAACAGCGCAATATAAAAGGGGGTTAGGTGAGAGCGATGAAAGGTTTGGGTGAGAGGTCGCTGTGTATACAACTGAGACGCGAGGCCAATGTACGGGTGAGAGAGCGTCCTCCGTTCATGCCCTCAAGCAGGAGAACGCCCGACGTTAAACAACCGCCAACGTTTGTTCAGCGATTTGGCGTCGTCGTTCGCTCGAAAGCCCACGCTCGTAATTCTTTAAATAACCATTGGGTCGCGGTCATGCGCAATATTACAAAAACGGCCCTAAATCATCGCTTTAACGAGCTCTCCGGAAACAAATTCCAGAAATTACACGCTTTAAAAGTAACGGCGACGTGCTGCGTAAACTCCAGATGGCCCAACAAATTAAAACCAACGATTTCTGGAGCGCCGCATTTAAAAAAAAGAAGTTATATTGAGACAAGATAACGGGTCAAAGAAAAGTTTGCAATGAATTAAGAAGATGTAACACGAAAAGGATTTCAAAGCCGTAAACTTACAGTTACTTTCCGTCTCGGTTCCAACTTCTTTTCCAGGCAAATTTGCTGACAATGATCTCATTAAAGGCAACTGACTCTCCGAATTGGTGGGTTGTTTCCTTCGGCCTCGAGTAGAATCCGTGAAGAGGGTTGTCGACAGATTACTCTTTTTATTTACACTCCGACAGAACGTCACCTTATGTTCTATAAAGTTGGCAAAGTCCGACAACTGGAACTCTTGTCGACAGGACCCACAGACAATCATGTCCCTGGCTGAAGTCTCCCTCCCACCGGTCGTATCCGTGTCCACTCGTTGACTGAATTGCTCAGCATCTCTGGAGTTGTCCATCTCCTCATCCACATCATCGTCTTCCACATCTCCTTCCTCTTCCTCTTCTACATCATCTTCTTCAGCAATCCCAGCCTCTTCATCCTCATCGTGTTCCTCGTTGTTGGAATTGGAGCTGGTCCGCCGCCTACTCAGCGGCCTGGATCGTCGGCGGGATGAATCTTCGCTCATTTCGGAGGCCGAGCTCTCGGACGGCGAGGCTACGGCATTCCGTGGATCCGATGAGACCTGAGCATTCGGTCTTTTCTCGTCCTTATTGGCTTCGTTGATGTCCATATCTGCGTTGGATTCAACTCCGCTGTCTGAGGAGGCCATGGGCGTTCCTGGAATGGTCATTTTTTACTTGATATTTTCAGCTCCAAATAGATTATGATAATGATTAACAAATGGCCGGAAAATATAGCCTCGTATACTGTAATTTTCACGTTGGGCCCCGAGCAGACTCCCGACGAAACGAGAAAACAAGTGAAAGTGAACATAAAAGAGACTGAAATAAAAACGGCGACCGAACGACCACTCGGTCGTTCCTTTGCCTCAGCCGCCTCACTCACCTGTGGGTTTGTCCGAGTTGGAAGGGCCGGCCGTGCTCGACGAGGAGGCGGGCGTTTCGCGCGCAGCGTTCGCGGCCGGGCTGTTCTGGAGCTCGTCGTTCTTCTTGAGCTCCTCGACCTTCTCCTCACCGACGCCACTGTCCTTCTTCTGACGTTTTGCAGTGGTGGAAGGGGTGGAGGCGGTTCGACCGGCCTGGCCGGCTAGACTGGATGTCGAGGTTCTCCATCGGGCCGTGGGGGTTCCGTTGCCGGGCGACGCAGATGTGGCTGCGGCTGTGGCAGTGCTACTCATTCGACGTTGTCCCGAGGTAGTGATCTCGTAGACTGTCGTATCACCGGGTTTGTTGAGTAAGGCAAAGAATGGGGGAGTCTCTATGGGTTGGCGAACTGGTGGTGGTTAGGTCTCTTCTATAGACATCAGAATCCGCAATTCCGACAATCTATGCCAAAACACCGGGCTGGACCACTGGGCTCTCAATGGATCTGATTGAAAGAGCCGAAAAAAGTACCAATTAACTGGAGTAATTTAAAAACACGAACGCCCGATATGCACGATAATAACGCAAATAACATATGACAGAATACAGAATTCACACGTAGTGTTAAACCAAAATGCCTAAGGACAGATGTATGAAAACGTAAATATGTAAAGTTCTTTTCTGGCAGAGACACGTTTCAGGCCGGTTACTTTGTTTTTTTTCTTTTTGTCATGGCCAAAAGGAGCCAAGACAACGTCCACGAGACTCTGACAACAAATAAACCGAGGAAGTTAGACACCAGTCAACGCATTCCTCGCTCGCAATGGCCGACACAATCCACAAAAACATCAGACACAACAACAAAAAACAGAGACCAAACAGGAGAAATTGGAGACATTAATTTGCACAAGTGGTATTGATGGTCCCTCGTGAAGGTAATTCGGGAGAGAAAAGCATGACCAACACAAGTCCATAAGCGAGAACGGCCGAGTGAGAACGGCCGTGGCCAGATGACGTGCTCGCGGCCGTCCACCAACCCTTTTCCTGGGGCCGCGTGTCCACCAGGACGGCTCTGGGCGCGCTGTTGCAACGCCACGCTATTTCCGCGGGCACCTTTTGGGTATGTGTGTGCTGTCTTTGGGCTTCACCTTTTTGTGTGCTTGTTCTTCTACTTTTTTAGCGAAAAGAAACAGAAAAATGCTGGCCGTTTCCTCTTCAAGTCCGGCCCCAGTCCGTTCCTCTTCTTTCATATTTTTCTCTGTTTTTTCGGGCAAGTGTTGAGCCGGCCAGTTTCACACACACATGCATGCCGAGAGATGGCCACAGGGCATAGCCAGCGGGGAAATGCCGCAACGTCCAGGCGGCCCAAATATTTTTTGGGTGGCTCGCGGCCTTAACTGAACTCGGGGACCGTTTTCCTTTCCTATGGAGGGCGCGCCAAAAATACAAATCCAGAGCAACCAAATAGCCATTCGGCCCGCGGGGGAAGGAAGCCCAGCCGACAAAGGGGAATATCTGAAAAAGGAGGGCGAGCGGCCGAAACAGGGGGCAACGGGGGACAGTGGGTGGACCGTAGCCAGGAAATGCCGTCGGGCCGCCGTGTTTTTTCTGATGACCGAACGAGACTTGGAATGGGATGGAAGAACGAAGAAAATAAAACAGCATGACCGCCAAATGGACTTTCGTTGTCGGCGGACTATAAAAAAGATAAACGAACACTGGCGGCCATAATATCTACGGCATTCCTGTGACCGCGAACACACACACGTAAAAATGGTAAGGGGAAGCAGAAATTGGACGTGGAACGGCGGTGAGAATCGAGATTGAAGTGTCCGGAAAATCTTCTCTTTTTTCAAGAGTCCGGACTGTCCTTCAGCCCCAGAACACACACACCAAGCTCACAGGAAAGGTTATTTGCGCAAGCGCCGAGCCTCAGGGCCAACCCCTATCCAGCCCTCACGCAAACACACGTCGTCTTCAACTCTAACCCCTGCCAGTAGTTTGTTTGCGAACGGCCATGCAGAACGACTGGAGAAGACGGTCGGAAGGACCGAGAGCGGCATGGACAAACATGATCATGGACGCAAAACATCCCATAGTATCCCCTGCTGTCAGAGAAGTGGAACGATGCGCGAGAAGGAACGATGATCCCTTCTACAGAGTATAATCGGCCGCACTCTCGAGTGAAAGCGAGGCGGACACCACTTAAATTTCCTCCTATCAGAGCGGAGACCACAACTCACGGAACGTTTCCTCCAAAAAGACCACAAGTTGCGCAACGTCTGACCCTCCTGTCTCTGCCACACCTGGATGATCATGGGGCGAGGCAAACAAACATGATTCGCCTCTCAGTGGGGTTCCAATCGTCCCTCCGGGGCGGGTCGAGAGGCGATCGTTCCAAGACCTCCACGTCCTCGCTTCCGACCCATTCACTCACTTAATAGGCGACGGAAACACAGCGCGCAACTCGACCAAAAAAAGGAATCCAGAAACCGAAGGTAGACGTTCACGCGACTCAAAGGTCGTTCACGTTGGAGCGGTCGGTCGTTAAGTGCCCGGACCCTTTTATAGCCCACCCTGCGGACGGATGATTTGTGAGGTCCGCAGACATCAGGTGCAGAAACATCTCACGGCCTGCTCGGGTCGTTAAGAAGATGTTCCGTCGTTCCACAAAATGTCCACGGACCGTCCGGCCGGCCGGCCGTCCCTCCGGCCATCCCTCCAAGACCGCCGGCCCGCTCTTTTTTGAACGAGAGGAGGGGGGCGAAAACACGTCAAAAAAACCAAAAAATATAAAAAAATTGTTGGAGTGGAGGAAGGGAGGGAGAGGGTCGAGAGAGCGGCCGATAACCCCGGACAAAGGTGGACGGAAGGTGAAGGCAATCGGCGCTCTCATGCAGAAATTGAACATTCGCCAAAAAATTAAACAAATACAGAATTGCGTAAGAAGGAGTACGGTGAATGGTTACAAAAACACCCCAAACAAATGGCCGTTCACTTTTCTGTTTTGATCTCTCTTTTTCTTCGCTCTTTGGAATGCCCAAGGAAACGGTAAGAAACAAATTTGCATACGAGAAACTGGAAGAATAGCCCCGTTTCCCGCATGAACCTCAAAAACACATGGAAAGAAGGGCTGCTCTGAATCAGGCCGATCACTGCCTCTCTGAAGCCAAAGAGAAGCCGGAGAAATCGCGAGCAAAAGGTCGTGGCGTTTCGCTTTTTGTTGTCCTGTGAGCCAACAAAAAACAGTGCAGAACACATAAAAAGTAAGGGGCAAGGCCAGCTGGACGCGCGGCAAATGAACGAGCCAGCAAAACGTTGACGATCCCAAAAAACACTGACCAGAGAAGGGTGGGACGCCCGAAATGAGGGAATCTGAACGGGAAACTGGCAATTCCCATCTTACAAAAAATGCCGAAGAGAGACAAAAGGGGGACTGTAGAGCCGGTCTGACTTATATCTTTGTAGAAAATGTATGAATATGCAGGCCATGACAAACAGTCGGAAGAAATAGTAATATAATATAATCGGAAAAGAGGGAACAGAACGACCCCCATTCCTCCGCTTCCCCCACAAAACTCAGCCAACGGACCGTGAGCCAGCTGACGAGGCCGGGTTCACTGACCTTTCGCTGCGTCAATCGACGTGCCCGCGGGCCCTCTCGGCTTTTTTATCGCTCCGTTCTTCTCGCCGCCGCTGTTTTATAAATGCATTTTGCTGTGTTTTCGCGTCATTTGGGTGGCGGCGGAATTAAGGGAAGAGATTGGAATAGCCATCACGCGTCCACAAAATAAAAAAGAACCCAAAAAACAGACGGATTTGATTAGAAGCGGGTCAATCAAAGTCCAGATTGTTTGGAGGAAGGCCGGGGGTCACAAGACTCGAGAACATTAGCGCCAATTGGAACGTTGGCAAAGGAAATGGAAAGTGGCGGATATCAAGAGGTCTCTATTTTCTGTTCGTCTACAAAGGACCTATGGTCAACTCAATTCGGCTGACCTTCTGCACTTAAAAGGCCGTCCTCGATCGTTCCCAGTCATGAATAATGAGCGGAGTGACCGCTCGTACAAATGTCATCGCGCGGCCTTCCTCCGCCTCAGCCAGCAAGAGCAAGGATATGTGTCGGCCACTTTCACTCCGCATGCCCAGACTTTTTTAGCGACTGGAGCACACCGCTGACAGAAAGGCATAAAAAGCCGAAACAAATGGAAAGCGAATGGTGTCTGGAAATATTCGTAAAGTACGAAAAAACGGCTGACCACTGGTCAGTCTGCTGTCTGCAGGAAAAAAGCCGCGAGGGAGACGTCGAGGACAAACCCGAGCCCTCTCCCCCTCCACCTAGCGGACCCAGACGACACCCACCCTCATTGAGAAAATAAAAAAAGAATAATACGAAAACAGAGAACCCTGCCAGCCGGGAGTATTGTCTTCGATCGCGCAATCATAACGTGCATTCAATCATGTTATTGATGGTCAACTTGGGTCAGACAAGAATAGCAGGGATTAGTGGGAATAATTAGCGCACAGAGAGAGTCACCGATGTAAAAATTATTTTACCAAGAACACTCCCAATTCCAGAAGGACAACATCACATATGATCTCATCTTGCGTCAAAAGCTTCCAGGTCATCAAGAGCCAATAAACGCCTCAGGGAAATGCACAAACGGACATTAGATCAGGAGGGAAAACACCATCCCACCTTTACTAATTTCCATCCCATTAACATCTTCCCTTTTTTCGATTCTGAAACCGATCGACCATTAAAGTGATGAAAAAAGTCTGCATACACGTTACGCAACAACGCGCATTCTTGATAATGGAGAAAGGAGAACCCTCGGCGGGATTAAATTTTTAAGGAGACCGACCGTATAGACTGTATGATATATGAGGCTATTCAACCCAATATTTGGCCATATAAATAGTAAAAGATAATAGACGCCGGAAGAATGACATGTCTGGCGAGCAATTTATTTATATCATGTCGAATAAATATTACTATAACAGGGAAAAATTCAAGCAAAAATTTTTAAAAGTTTCGAAGTCAATCAAGAATGAGCAAAAAATGTTAATGCAATAAAAGTAAAACAAAAAGGCGAACCAGACTTTGGGATTAACGTCTAATCCACCTCGCAGTACGAATACTTGTGAAATCACGATGCAACAACATGCAAAGGACAGACTGAAAAACAGAACATAACATAGGGCAGAACACTGTACAACCGTCTCATCCCAAAAATATAAAAATTGGCGGCCGTTCCGGAAAGGTCGGTCCACGTCTCTGACGCATCCCCTCCGGCTTCTCGTGTTCCTCCAAACAGCTAAACGGCCGAAACAATTATTGCACTGTACACTATCCATGGAATGTAATGTCAGCTCCGCCCTCAACCCCTGAGGGGTTCTATTTCCGGAAACAAAGACGGGCTTATTTTTGGGGACAGTGTTTATTGTCCTGCACTGTTCTTCTCACGGCGCGGTCGTCTGTTTCAGCCGCTCCCGGCCGGTGGACAAACAATGAAAAAGAACCCCTAAGGGTGCACCCCCCCCTCCCACCATTTTTCGTATGATTTTCGTTCTCTTTCTTTGGCGCTGATAAAAACGAAAAATGCAAACAACTCCTTTTGATGGGCCGTTTAAAGTGGCCAAACCAAAAGAACCCCAGTTCTGATCTTTTGATCCCAAAGAACATCTGCACTTCGAAGAGCAAATCTCGGAGCGGAGCCTCACGCATATTTGCTCCATCGTTCGCCCGAATCGCCAGCGGAGTGGAAAAAACAAAAAAGAAGGTGAAAGTGCGCGAGACGTTGCGCAAGAGAAGAACGCAAACAATGGAAAGTAAAAACGAGGCTTGGAGTGTCACACCTCGAGGGCAGCCGGCCCGATGGCGACGTGATCGCCCCGCCGCCCGGCTTTAAGCCTCTCCCTTCCTTCGTTCCGAAACGCGACGTCCGGAAAATGCAGCAAAAAAGAACTATACAAAAAATTCTTGATCGAAAACAGCGAAGGGGAGGGCGGCAGCCACGGAAAGAGAGACAATAGTGGACTAGACAGCCGGTCCGTGGCCCAGAAAACCGGGACAGCCGCGAGTCTTTGATAAGGATACATTCTGAATTATTTTGTATTTAGTTGCATATGATTGGTAAATAAAATTAAAGAAGACCACTGTATCTCAGAAAACGACTTTTTTGGACATCAAAAAAGTTGTAATCACAATCCAGAAGACACTGCCCCCGCCCGGTTTGAACCCCAATCAGGCAGCAAACGCACCCGTGACAAGCCAGGAACAAAGAAACGAGCCTTAATTGGGCGTTTGCCCTCGGGGCATTTAAGCGCGCCCATCACTTCTTCAAGGTCTCGACGCGTCCCCTCTCACCTCCGGGGCTATTGTAAGGGAAGAGCGGGTTTAAAACAGCGACAGAAAGCGGAAAAACGCAGCCCAGCCGTTTTTGGACGGCCGCTCCCTCTTCTGGCCTATCGGTCTCTCGCCTCGCCCTTTTCTTCGAGCTACAACAACATGCACACAAAAAGAATGGAATCACCAAAAATGGGAAAAAGAACGCGATCAGAACAACGCGTCTGACTAAAAATAGTCCACGCGATTGTTGGTCGTAATAACGTGCTCGGACGTCGTATGTTTGGACAGTGATAAAAATAGAAAAATCAGTGCGGGCAGGGACTGAACAGGTCGAGTTACGCATACAATCCCCGCTCAAAGGAACCGGCCCGACCCGCAACCACTCCAGGCCAGAGGACGGGGAACCTCTCAAAAAACAAATCCCACAACATGATTATATAAAAGTTGATAAAAAAAGACCCAAACTCCGGGACCGGCCTCCAGAAACTCCTTCCAGATGATTGTGTCCTGCCAGGAGAGAGAATTGATTGAGAAAAGGACGCGTGATCACGTCAAATGGACCACCTTCGCCTCTCGTCTCTCGAAGAAAAGGGAACGGCCCGATGACCTTAGCGGGAAAACAGAAACCTACAACACCCCGAAAAAACAGAACTAACAACCCCCGGAACACGTAAACAGCGCGGAATGGCGGGTCAGGAATTCGTGATTAAAGAAACATCAATTTGCGAGGGACCAACAGGAATTCGGCCAGTGTAAATCACAGTGACCAGAACGTTGGGGACAGGGGGACTGCGGTCGAGGATCCGGTGACCAAAAACAGAAAAGTGAAAGTAATGTTGTTGATAGTAAAAGTGGAATAAGGGGAAGGATGAGCGCGACGGACACGCCCAGCCATCGCCAATGTCCCCTAGGAAAGGGAAGGTAACCCCGCAAAACAGCTGCTTTCACTTTTTAATGGGCGCATTGCGCAATTCGGCGTGGAGCTGTCGACGTTACGATGAGTGGAGGAAGGGGAAAGGGACGGTGATGGAGCCGGGTGTGTCAGCGGGCGGCGAGGGACCCTCCAAAACACGTTTTCCTCGAACATGAGCGGCTTTTCAAAAGAAGGATAAAGGACTACCTGAGCATCAGAATCCAGTTTCCGCCCTCATCAGACGGATGAATCGCTGTTGCGCAACAAAAAGCGAAAACTGTACGATTAGGGATTCGCTTCAGCCCCATCGAATTATTTTTGGAATGAAAAGCGAAAGTGATTGAAAAAAAGTAACATAGTAATGTAAAGAAGGAGCTTGGAAATAATAAAAAAAGAGCTCGTACCTAACGCAATCAAGTTCCCCTCTCACGGACGCCATATGATCGTACTAGTGGGCCGCCGAGAAAACGGCTGGGACACGTGCCGTCAAACACAGCAAGAACATAATAAGGTAGGGTCCGTCTGGCCAGCTGCCCCACGGCCAAGCGAAGACAGTTGGCCGCTCCGGAGATCGCTCGGCCGTCCATGACGCGCCTGATCCAGGGGGCTATAGCTGATCAGGATCAGGCCACAAATAGAAACACAAACTTGTAAGAGGAGTTGGCAGGGGCAGCAACACTTGTCTTTGAGATCTACTGTGTTCCATGGAATTACGAAATGTTTTAAACGTACTGGCTATTTTGTTTATTATACTAGAGGTGATCACTAATTGATCCATTATTTCAAAATCACTTCTAGACCTCTTCTTTGACCTTAGGCGACGAAATGCGGAAGAGTTCGCTAACCTGATGTCGTAAACAAGAGTGCAGACTTGCACAGTAAACAAAGGGTCGTCGGACGAAGGTCATTAGACGACTCGTTGATGAAAATGTCATCCAAAGTCAGGTTTGTTGCAAAGGATTGCCTAGAAATGATGACTTAACAAGAAATTTAGAATTCCTTGACGGACCAAGACTTTGTTCTGGCTCCGCCGATTGTCCGAACCCTTTTTGGGATCCCCTGAACGACCTTGGTGATTCTTTTTTCCTCTGTTTCTCTTTCAAAGCCCCCAAGTCTCAGTTGTTACGCAACCCCGACTTTCACTTGCAGCGAACAGAAAGGTGGTTTTTTTTCAAACGAAAGTGAAACTGGTCGTAATGTCCTTTCGGATGTCGTTGGAGCCATTTTCTCGCGCAAAAACTATCCAAAGACTGCAAGGAATGATGATGTTGGATCACCGGGCGACGTCCAGCCAACGAAAGCGAAAGTCGAACCAGTTCCTCTGATTACTACACCTTTTTGAGATGACGTCCAGCTGGCTGAACTCGTCGATGGAAGCCTCCAATGTCACATGTCCTGCGAGCAAACAAAAGAAAAGAAACAAAACCCCTGTGGCGCTTATCGTGGGCTTGTCTCTTGCGGCTCTTATCAGACAAAAAGAGAAATTGGAGTCGCCAAACAATGGACACAACTCGAGAGTATCAAAAAAGTCTTCGATTCGGTTTTATGGGATTGTCTGGATGGTTTGGAACAGACAGAAAACATTAGACTTGGGATTGGTGTCAAGGGATGGCCAGTTGATAAGTTGTTTTCTAATTGCCCCAACAGCAAAATAAGGTCGTTTTATGACTTCGCTTGTCCTCTTATACCCGCATTCGTCCACATTCTTTGTCTGGATGTCCTAAAAGATCACTCGGAACCTATGCCAATACATGATCCGTCAAATGCCAACACTTTTGAAACAAGCCGTGGTCAGAAGAAGCGGCTTTCTGATCTCCAGCTGTTGATAAGCGGCATATGTCCGGAGGGGAAGGAACACACCTGCTCGAGAAAAAACGAAAAGAGAATAAGATGATAGCAAAAAGCAACGGAAATGACAAGAACAACTAATTTAGTACGAATTAAATTGCAGTCGGATGGCATCCAACCAGTAATCAAGTCAGATGTTCTGTTTATGTGCCTATTACACTACGGGTTATTAATAAGAACATGTAATATTACTGTGTACTTTTAGGAAAAGGTCGAAGTTTAGTTCACACCTTGCAGACGGCGCTGAGAGAACACGCGAAAAGCGGAAAGCGGGCACAGAGAAAAACAATTTGAAACCATATACTCGATCGTTCTGCAAAACGTGAGGAGTCTTGGAAAATGTAGTTATACAGCTGTCTAACGTATATGAGTAGTTACAATTTCCCTAATCCTTGGTACTATTATTAGGCAACCTACGAAACGTCCATTTCCCCACATCCCCTCCGCCGGGCATAAACTCACTCTTCATCCTGTAGTCAAAAAAATGAGGCTGGTCAAGAGAAAAAAGGTTGGACGCCCAGATTAGAACCAGAATACTACGAAAAACGGAATAAATAAGAGGACAGCACTTTTTTGGCCACTAATTTGGACCGTGAAGTGTATCGTGGCCAAAGAAGTAAAGGGCCGGACACTTAATTACCCTATTTGTAAAGAAAATCAGTCATATATTGCGTGTGCTTCTGTATTTTATTTGTGTTTAATATATTGCTAAACACATGCCTAACTTATAAACGTTAAGAGATGCGCTCTCCTTTCCCGCACTCACATTCCTTTGTCATCCGGCAATTCCCACTAGCCAAGTTAATGCTAAATGCTTGCTTTTGTTATGATAATCTATTAATGACTCATTCCTACTCGCTAAACCGGACATTGCACTTAGAATTACCAAATACCCAGTCCCTTTATTCGGCTAATCAAAGAAAGAAACGAGCTCCTGAAGACAAAGAACCCAGCCGGACACCTGCCATTGATGGAAAGTGCTGATGAATGAAGTCGAAATGACCCAAACTCTTTGACGAAAGACCTTCAATTCTCACTACTGAGACTGTTTTTACAAAACAAAGTAACCGGTCGACGGCCTTTTCTTCCCGATTCGCCGTCCATCGTTCCGGGACCCTGCGAAGGCTGATTGCGCACTCAGGTCACGGGCCTCACTAGTTACTTTTTTGGTGGCTGTAAATAAAAAAATACCTCTGGAGGGGGTTCAGGAAGGTCTTCCGATAAGAAGGACCAAAGGTTGATTACAGATCTTTTTTGCGGAAAGATTGGGAATAACACAGAGAGAAGGAACTAAAGGTTAATTCAGAACGAACTACTCTAATAATAGAGTCAAAAACACTAATACAAATGTATGCAGATTTAAGAAACGAAAGGCAAAAGGAGCAAAGAATCCTTTCGTTATCTCCGCGCAATTCCACAACCGAAATAAAGCAATGTTAACCCCTCTCCCAGCGGTCCTGACCACGTCAAAAGACCCAAGAAAACATCTGACAATAAACAAAAAGGGACCAGCCAGCTGCAAATCAAAACGCATAAAAAACCGGGGCAATGACCGCTTAAGGCTGTGAAATTAAGGTTATCCCGCGTGAAAACCGGGAGTGACCAGCCGCGAAGACTGGTCGGAAACTCCCGACATTACGCAACTCTCCGCCAAGATCTCAAGGAATTCAAGGTCGACGGATGCCGAGGAGGAGGATAGGGGTCATTTCGAAGGCTTCTAAAACAATAAATGCTGACAACAGATCGTTTTTCCCTTTTGAAAGGAATTTTATAAAACGCAATAAAGGAAGATTGCATAAGAATTGCTTAACTCGATTTAAAGACCGGCTCTAATATCCTCATTTATAAAGTTCCATAAGCCTGTGGATTCGTGCCAAGAAACTTGCAATTTGGCGGCCGAAACAAACGTTTTTTCGGCCGACAATTAAATGCTCTGCACTGTCTCGGTCTAGACAAAAAATATATACGAAAAAGAAAAAAACAGTGGACGCTGCCAATGCATGCCCTCAGTCCAAGTCCGAAAGGCCGAAGAGGAATGAAAAAACGAAAAATAAAAGTCCAAGAGAAGTTGTACATGTCTGACCAAACGGAAGAAAAAATGGCCACAACTTGGGCAAAAAAGTAAAGTCGACTTTTTGGCTGCGTTGATGGCCACTAGTACGAGTAAAATGCGCAATTTTTGAGATCAAGAATAAAGATCATTCAAACAGCTATGCTGTTTTGGATTCATTAGTATAATGCATGTTGTAATCCACAAGAGACGACCTTCACATATCCTTGCAATCTACGAGAGTAGTGCTTGATTTTTACATCTTTAGATTTACATTTTTCAGCGTTTTTGTTTTTACTTAAGATTTGCTTTAGCCTATTTTTAGTCGAATTGAGATCAAGTAAACCAGTAAATGTTGAATGTAATACTGCCATTTACTCCTTGCATATAACCCATTAATATTTGATACATTTTGGAATGTAATTCCCTGCTTCTTTTTTTTTGTTTATTCAAGTCGTATAGTAATCGTCTGGCCGAGAAGAGTGCAATGGGCGGAGAGAGAGAGGGTGGACACTCAAAAAGAGAATATAATACATACATGTATATACACATAAAAATAGACTCGGGGACTACACTTTTTTCTTCTTTTTCTCTCACCCGAAACACAGCTATACAAAAATAAAAAAATGCCGAAAAAAGAACGTGTTTTATTATTAGAAGGGCAAAAAGTATTAGTATTCCAAAGTTACTTTACGTTTATTGAAAGTAAATGCAAATAGAAAGTAATTATATAACCTGCCGATTAATTGTGTAAACTTTCATTTACAAATGTGTAAAGTCTGCGTTTACAATGCGTACAAATTATAGCAGGACTAAAATGAGTGAGTACAATTTTTAAAAAATTAAAAACGACACAATTTGTGGTTACTCCGTTGTGTTTGTAAACAGATAAAAAATAAATCTGCATATTCTAACCGTTTTGATCTTATACACAATATTTGCCAATGGGTAACAACGACACTTCAAAGCACTGGGGAATTTCTAATAGCTCGACGAAGTCCGACCCCTAGAAGGAAATAAATTGTAGTCTAGATGCTTCAAGGAAGCGCCCACAACTGCGGGTAACCATTAGAGAGGAAAAAATTGCGAGCACAACGTTTCTGGCAGTTTGCAACATTTCCGGGCAGGAAGTTGAGCACATATCTTCAAAATGTGACATCTAAATGAAAAATTGGTGCCGGGAAATTATAAAGAGGCTCCTGCGAATACCGTGAAAGAAAATACAGAAGAAATTGATGACGGGAATCGTTTGTTACTCAACAAGTACGCCTTCTTGTTCAAATCCGGAGATGCCAAATGGAACATAAAGGGAAATGAAGGCGAGAGCAAACGAATAAGAACCTTGAACATATATTATGCTCTTGAAGTCATTATGTCACACGAACTGATCTTAAGCTGCAACAATGCTTGACCCATCAAAAACCTGCCCGCAAATGTTGCGCCCGCCCACATCTTGTAGTCCGCAAACGTTTCACTGCATTTTTTTATAAAATGATGAGATTCTTTTAGTCGTTTCCAAATAAGCCATAAATGTGATAAGAGATACACAAATGTATTTTCTAAACGAACTTTCGCTTGTGTCAAACGTTGAATGGAGAACTTAAACCTGTACTAATGATGAAACTCTTTATTAGTCGAAATAAATAGAACTCGGCTCAATTAGGCCGGTAAAGGCAATACAGTTTATTAATGGCACGATTATTGCAGCAACATTACGGTTTGAGTAGTTGGCACAAGGACGATGAATAAAATTCTGGGCATTCGAAGTCTCCTGCAGTGCAATGTGGTAAACCTTTATGTAATACAATTCAGTTAATCAGAATGTGTCTGCAGTGACAACCCTCGGCTTTATGCAACAGGAAAAAATTCAGTTTGATTTCCTTGAATCTTTCGATTATTTGACTGTTTTTTTTAATTAGAAGAGGTTTTTTAAAACAAGCAGTGGATTAATTAAAATCAATTAGCCAACTAACAATAATCTTCGCTGGGCGTAACATAAGGAGTAGTCTCTCCACTTCTTGGTTAGAGCCTAAAATATGCATCCAAAAGAATTTGTGGATGACATGATCAGATAACAGCTTATCAATGCTCCCGTTGTCCGTGAAGTACATACGTTGGCTGACTCAAGGGATAAGCCGCAAACGTTATACGTGAAATCCGTGGGTTTAATTTTCTGGTCAGAATTCCTCGAGGCAATGTAAAAAGCGTTTATTTTCTTAAACAAACAATTTTGATGGGCATCCACATCTTCATAATTACGAATTTTGAACTTCCTATTTTTTTAAAAACAAACCCAAAGGATTTTTAGATTACAAGTAATAAGGATCCCTTATCATCGGGTCATAAGTTCGTCAAAAGATGGGTTTGGAGCTGTCAACGGGATGGGGGAAGGGGCTTGAGGTAAGAGGGGGGAGAAGATGGAAGAAGAGGCGAGATGTCAGAGTGATCCGGGCCCATGCCCAGCCCGGCCCTCCTGTCTTCGAGTCGCGGCCCTTGAAAGCCGGAATCAGGACATTCTCGGCCGTTTTTTTGCTTTTTTTAAAATCATTGCTTGGAGTGCATATTTGCATTTGTTTACAAATTTCATTGGACCACGCCGCGGCGTTGTCCCCGTTTCAGGAGACGGTTTTGGTTTAGGCCCGTTTTTTGATGCTTAGATGCTTCAACAAGAAGTTCGAAATGAGCCCAGCAGGATGGTTGAGGGAAAAGATGGATAAGAGCCGAGGTGATGATGGCCCGCCTATCAATTATGGATTGCGACAGAAATCCATCTATCAAATCTCGGAACTATTTTTTATTTGGGGGCGACATTAATAATAATGTTATTAGATGCTAGCACGTTGACTAACCTCTTAATCTTTAATTCCAGTATTAAAATTTTTTGCCAAAAGTGTAATAATTACTTTCTATTTAGCTTTTTGACATTACACACATCATTCAATGCCCTGCCGATACTTTCTTAATGTACCTACATTTGATTTCGTGAAGCGTAAATCCGATGATCAACACCGTTTTTCCTCCCACTCTCAGGCAGTCCCGCCTTTTTTCGGTAGACTCCGGAACCGGCGCTGGCTTCGGAAGTGACCCGGTGCATAAAAAAACTCAATTTTTGAATTTTACGCGGTTTTTCCCACCTCGGTCTAAATCATGGAAGCGTGTCTTGAGTTGTTTTAAATTTTGTTCTCGAGTTATTTAAATGAGGCATTGTGCCTTTCCGACCCGCTGCCGCACTTACTTCTTCCAGAAAAGTTAACCCGGCAATTAGTTGGCTTTGACTTTTTTGGCGCCAAAGGCAAGGGATCAAAAGTTTTCATATTGTTCTCGGCCGCACTTGATATGTTGTTGATGGGCTGCTCTTCATCGCGTACTTTCAGAGACGCCCTGGATTTGAAGACAAGGCCACCCAGAACACCGGCTTTGCAAATCCTCCTCCAAACGGGGCGATGAGGCGGACGGATTGGTCTCAGTTCCTGCTGGTCTTAATCATGCTTCTAGTGGCTCCGGAATCCGCTCAACGTGCCACTGAAGCCCCTGCCGAAATCTCTCACAAACATCGTTCGAAAGGTTTGCTCAAAGTTTGCAACTTTTCTTTTTTTGAACTTCTTGCTTCGAACGTTTGTGTTCTCATCTCACTTCCTTCCTCTTCCTCATTTCTCAGCACTCACGTGATCTCGGACATTTCGCAAGTCTGGTTGACGTAGCGGTTGACCGTTGGATAATGTGCGCAACTTTTGGCACTTTGTCGATTTCAGTCTTATCAATCTTGTAACGTGGCCAATTTAAATTAAAAGTCAGAGATTGGTCAGCGGGATGTCACTCAGCTCAACGACAGATCCAGGGCCCTTTTTTAAATACGAGGAGAAACGAAAAGTTTGGGGAATGCCTCAGGCTTTTCACCAGATTTACATAATCTTTATGTCATTGCGGTCTTGCGAAACGTTTTTTCCGGTAGAGCAAAGTCGAGGATTTCAGCCAAGCTTGGTATGATGACATTAAAAAGGGTTCAAGTGCATTGGAAACGGCTGTAAGGGATCTGGGGATCATAAGTATCCGATTTCATTCTCCCTCCTAGACATATGTTTAGATGATGTTTCTGCTCATCAAAGTCATAAACTTTACAGAATGTGACAAGTGTGATCTTCGTTCTTCGTATTGTAAAACATGGGATGATGGGAATTACACTTGTGAATGCAGAAACGGATTCACGAGGAACGTAATCACGGGGAAATGTGTCATTCAAGGAGATGTTGACGAGGAACTTAAATTGTACACAGAAAGTGGAGACCAATGCATTTTGGGACAGGCAGAAAAACACGCCACTCGGTACGAAGCTGACATCAAATGCAATGAATACAATTTTAGAATACTCACGGGAATTCTGCAAAGGTACGACCGAAATCTGGTCCCCAAAATCTCCGGAGTGGATGTTGACGTGGAACTGTTGATCCAGAAAGTAACAGAGATAAATGAAATCACGTCATCTTCAAAGATGGATATCCTTTTCTCACAGATATGGCATGACCCTGGTCTTTCATTCGAACATGAAGAAGGAGCCCAATGTGTGGCCAATCTCTCGTTATCCCATCGAATGGTCGAGAGTATCTGGCTTCCCAATGTGTGTTTGGTGAACTCCAAAGCAGCCGGAGTCCATTCCTCACCTACTCCTAACATATTCTTGGCCATTTTGCCCAACGGAACAATCTGGATGAATTACCGAATTGTTGTTGAATCTCCCTGCACCTTCGAATTCACTACTTTCCCGGTAAGAACACTAGTATTTGTCTTACTTGATATTGTCATGACGAGCTAGGTTTTGTTATGACAATAGCCTGACGATTCTGAATTTCTCCCATTCATCCCGAAGATGTCTATAGATGTGACAATAATTAATAATTAATTAATGGAAGAACTCGGCGAAAAATACATTCAGGGGACTTTCTGCATGACCTGCAGATGATATCCCGCAATTGTCATTCCATGTTTATAACAGTGTATTATTGAAATGAAAGAAGACTATCAAAGATTTGCACGTTTTTCTTCCAGATGGACCAAGTCGAATGCACTACTGTCTTCGAGAGTTACTCTTTCAATGTTGGGAAAGTGCGACTATTCTGGAAACGACAAGGAGTACCCGTTGAGATCATCGGTGACATTAATCTACCCGACTTTATGATGACTCACTTTGTCCATGAGAAGGCCACATTCCATTATCCAGCTGGTGTTTGGGATCAAGTAAGTTGGGGTGCAGTCAGTTGGTTCTTCACAAATATTATTCTTGGCCATGTAATCAATCAAATTCCCGTCCGTCAATCACCTCCGAAATTCGAAATGACAAGCGCGAAAGATTTCCGATTATTTGGCATGTGCCGGCGATTTTAAAAATCTTTTTTTTCGAAATTTCAAAGTCATAATTGTAAAGGTAAATGGTGCTCAAAGAAATACAGAATGAATGATTTCAGTTGAGTATTAAAATCTTCTTCCGGCGTTCCTTTGGTTTCTACATTCTTCAAATCTACATGCCCACATATTGTATGGTTTTCATTTCATTTATCTCTTTCTGGCTGGACCGCCGGTCCCTGCCTGCACGGGTCACTTTGGGCGTATCATCTCTGATGGCCCTCACTTTGCAATACAGTAATATTGCTCGATCTCTCCCTAAGGTAAGTACTTTTTTAATCTCACATTTTTGATGATTCTTTGTCTAATCCTTCTTCTTTTAGGTCAGCTATGTAAAGGCCGTTGACGTTTTCTCCTTTGGTTGTTTGGCTTTTATTTTCTTGACTGTTGTTGAATTGGCTGTTGTTGGATCGTTGGAAAAACGCAACTTCAAAAGAGATCTCTCTCAACCGGTTGAATATTTTGAAACGGGTATTGTATCGAATAAAGATTTGGCACGGCGAGCGTTCCAAAAAGCTATCGGGGAACGACAGAGCAATCCAGTAAGTTATCTTATTCATCTACATAAAAGGCAGTTCATCAAAAAAAACCATCACCTCATTATAGAGATATCGTGTCCGCCGAGTTGATAGTAATGCCGGTGCTTCCACAGAATGGAAGAAGAGCACTTGGGCCAACCTCGAGGATGCTACCTTTGTGGAATGCCCTCAAACGGATACTACTGGTGACATTCCCGCACCTAATTCACCCTCAGCTCGATCACTTCCGGCCTCCCGAACTGGAACCAGAGGCGGATCTTTCTGGAAAAAGTCATTCCGAAGAAAAGGTGCCGTCAAGGCTATCACACCAAAGCTATTCGACAAATGGACCGGGGAAGACTTGGATAGGTTGGCATTATTACTGTAAACCGCATTTCTTTAGATTCTGCCAGAAACTGTTCCCAATCACATTCGCCGTTTGCAACCTCATCTACTGGTTATACCTCTCCGCCAAATCTCGATAACACAAATTGTTAAAATGTAAATTATAAAATAAAATCGTTTCGGTCCCTCAATTACAAACGCTGCGTTATTTATGGCTCGTTGCGAGTTTCCGCAGTAAAACTTTGCGATTGCGTCCCGCCACGAAAACAAACAACGGCGGATCTTCGGAATTATTTTTCTGTTTTTCGGCAAAAGATTTCATTCATTTTTGGACTCACTGTCAAAAAATCTTTGTTTATTGATCGTGTTGATATTAAGAGACTGAGGATGACGGAGGTCGAATCAACCCAACTGGAGAAGGCGTTGGGAGAATTAAAGGAAATCAATGAAAACATCGCTGCTTTGAGTGGGCGTTCTATTGAGAAGTAAGTACCAACCGGCTTAAATAAGTATCTTTTTCATTTTAGACCGGCAAGAAGACCTATTACAATCAGCGATGGTGATAGAGAACCGGAGTCAAGGTAACATATGTTTACATAATTTAAACCGAATTTTAGAAAACGCCTGCTAGTCAAAGCCCCGGAAGGTGGAGAGAGGTAAGAGATGGTCCTATTTCCCTTGTCTTTCCTTTGAACTGTTTGTTTTAACAATAAGAACGTTAAATTTTGTTTTAGTGCCAAGCGGAAGGTGATAGTTTACAGCGAGCCAGAGCCAAAGTAAGTTCAATAATGTATCTATTACCATCCGTGTTAAGAGAAAAACGTAGTGGGCACGAGGATAATGGGCAACGACGTTTCATTCCCATCAGTGGTCCAGCTCCCGTTATCCCAAGAAGATCTCTACAATCCAGTGTGGTACTTCCAATTGAGACAAAGTCACGAGAAGAAACACTCAGCAAATTGAAACAATGCGAAAAGGCGGAAGACAGCAAAAGGTACTGTGATTACTCACTATTACTCAAAAATATTAATTTAGGAATCGTCGTTTGTTTGGGAATCTTCTGATGGGAACGTTGGACAAATTTCAAAAGGAGGAGAAGAACGTTGCTCCGAAGGTTGATGCACAGGTAAGCCCTTGTTTTTGTGTGTATAGTGTTTTTTAGGTACAAAAGCAACGAGAAGTGGAGAAGCGATTGGAACAAAGTAAGAAAGAAGAAAAGGAAAAGGTGTTTAAACAGAAGGGTGATCTCATTGCCAAGAAGAGGGAGAAAGAGGCCGAAATTAATAAACTTAAGAAGAAATCAGCAATCCAGAAAAATGTAAGTCCATTCTGAATAAAATTATACGTTTCATTTTAGTTGGAAGAGAAGGAAACTCATTTCGGACGTCTGAAGTTATTCATCCAGACCCAAACAAAACCTCCGATCTTCTATTTGCCTGCCAAGCATACGTTGAGATCTTTAGAATTGCTAAAGGAATCATCAAAGAACATGGACAGTAAGTCTATTTTCTTTATGGTGTACCTAAATGTTTGCCCCTTCGAAAGACGCTAAACTATTTTTTTCAGCTCTGATCGAGAAATGCCAACAAGTTGCGGAACGGGAATTGAGGGAAGTTGAGGACGAGGGTGAGGGGGAGGATATTATTAATCGTCAAGTAGCAAGTAAAGTTACTCTTGCACAAAACGGGGATACTGGGGAGGTAATTGATTAAATGTGGGTGTAACGCGATCTCGAGGGATTCCCGGCCCTGTTCTCTTTTTTTCATGTGTTGTCCATTAGGTAGACAGATGAATGCAAGATATTCGTGAGCGCAGAGAAAAGGCGCTCCATTTTCAGGGAACTTACAAACTACTTGTTTTTGCGCTTATCTATGTTAATAATATTATACTCAATAAAACTTGTTAAACATTTTGTATGTGTTGTATAATCAAATAAACCGTTGCTGCAAAATTTGGAACTTGATATAACACAAAGAAACACAATGTATGCAATGTATATATGAAAGAATAAATATGAATGCGAAGATGTCGCGGAGCTCCCATCACGTTTTCCATACGGAGGTTACACGTTGGGGTCAAGTCCGATTTCGAATTCTTCTTTCGTCGCTTGTACCAGTTGGTCTCAACACGAATTTCAATTTCTGTAGTTTTGGACTTGGCATTCTGTAGAGACGTGGATTTCGACCGAGAAGCAGTCGATCGACCGTTCCTCAGCTGAAGGGTTGGCCGATTGCAACCTTGCGCGGTTCTTATTACCTTTTTTGAGAGCTTTATTATAACTTCTTATTGTCTTAGGTTCGGACGCGGCACCGGGGATAATGTACACTGAGATCAAGGAGGCCACTTATGTTCTGACCAGCTTCATCACGAAGCAGGTACCTCGCCAGAAGGTGGCATGGTTTGCTGAAGCGTTCGCCAATAACATGTTATGCCGGGTTTTCAATTATCATATGGATCCTAGCAAGATGATCGCCAATGAAAGTATGTTTACGTTGTACTCGGTCAAACCTGCTTGCATTTCAGTGGACACGAACGGCTATTGGGTGATCGTAAGCCGTCAAAACAATTTTGTCTCTCCTGTTATGATGCAATCATCAGTAGAGGTGGCTCTTGGCGGAGGTGAGCTGCTTGCGTACTTACCATGTAAGTTTGATCATGATGTAACTTATTGTTCAGGCGAATTGTCCATTTCGATTCAAGTTGGAGAAGTGAAGGCCCGGATCAATGGCAAAGTTACTACAATTTGGAAGGACTTGGGTTGCAGTGGATATTCTCCGGTTCCGTGGCCTGTTTTGCTTCAAAGTTTGTCGGAAAGAACTGGTGTGTTCCATTAAACAGCCTTTGATATTGCTTTAGTTATGGTGTTGTCGTATGATCAGAAGATTCGCAGCGATTTTATTCCTCTGGAGTTGGTGGATCCGGAAAAGACTGGACACACTTTCCCTCTGATGGGAGTAGTAAGTATTTTTTCTATGAGCGTTACATTAAGTCCAGGATCCGAAGATGTTGCCTGAGCCCATCAAGATGTTCCGGGCCGCAGGTCCGGCACGTTTTGTGTTTACTGCCTCCAATTTTGCATGCACCAGATTCGGAAATAGAAGACGTCGTTCCAGGGCCGTGGTGGGTTCGAAAGATGTTACCAGAAGCGATCTGGCTATCAGAAGAGCTTCTCAGGAGATGGTCCAATGCGAAGAGAGATCTCATTTCTTCTCGAACAACTGGTGGAATAGTGAGTTATTGTATCAGTTGTAATTTTGAGGAGTAACTGTCTGGGTAAAATTAACTGAAACTATTTGGGGACGTTTTATGTTTCGACTACCTTAATGTCTTCCTTTCTAAATCTTTCATTCTTGATATTCTTACCTTTTTACGTTGTTCATGACATCTGAAAAAAGATTCCCAGTCTCTCAAACTACTTCTATTATTGTTATGACTTAATATTTTGTTGGGATAAATGGTTTAAGAAATGTTACTTTAGACTTCTTGAACTCCTCCTACTTCCTCGAAGCGTTGGGACACTGCCAAAGACCGATGAACCACTTTACAACAAGACGCTGAAGGTCCATGATTCATATAGTTAATCTTTATTTTAGTTGAGTTTCTCATTAATATGCAGTAGAATAATTATAGGTATTTCTAGAGTAGTATTACATCAGGGTTCAAGTTCAATTTCCACGTTTGGCTTTTAGAATGCGTAATTTTTTGCGGGTTCGAAGGGTTTTAAACGTATGAAAATTTCTTATAAAAAATTTAGGTGGGAACTTGTTTGTTTAATCATTCTTGAACCTTTAGAGCTATATCGTACAGTAGATTATTTATTAACTCTTTGTAGCGGGAATATTATTTTGTTTTGGCCTTTCAAAGGTATTTACGATAAATAAATTGTTTGATATCATTTGCTCTTTGTTTGGGCGGTCGTTTCTTGTCGTTTCGATACTTTTACGAATAATCGTTGTCTATACAGCACTTTAGAGGATGAGCAATGATCCAGATCGATGGGAACGAGCAATGAAAGTGCTCTACGTCAAGGAAGGATGGCGATTTCAGCGAAAGCCGGAGAGTGTTGGTGAACTTCGAGACCATTTCCGCGATTGTGGCATCAGACGGGAATCTCTATTCGAGAATTACGTAAGGGTTTTATTGATATCTTTGTCTTTTTGGAATTCTGGACTGAACGGCAGAAACTGTTGTCAAGATGTCTCATACTTTCGTTTCAGCTGTTCGAACAATACGCTAAGGAACGTCTGGCCAATCGGAAGGCCAGGTACAACTTCTTGACGTTATACGATCTGGCAGACGAGTACAATAATTTTTTCGATGAGAACGGAGAGCTGAAGGAATCTGTTGATGAGGCCGACGGGAGCTTTCATAAGGTTAACGAAGATGAACGTATAAGTTTTCTGCGTCCCAGAGTTCTGTCATTCAGTCGGTCTGATCTGCCCGTTAATCAAGAATGTGAAATGGTATGTTGCTTGATTAAGTATAATTGTAATTTATGAGATGATTACGGCAATCATTTCCAGACCATCCGTCCCTCAGGTTCCAGAGAAGAAACTCCAGTAAATCTACACGATGATGTCTTCCTTGCTACTGAAGAAAACGGTGTTGAGATCCCAACGAATAGCACTCGGAACAAGCATCCACGAAAAGCTGAGCGCAAGGGAACCTTCAAAAAGGCCGAAAAGCCCACGACGTCGGTATGTTACAGTTCTACCTATTTAGTTTTTTGTTTGTTTAGAAGGCTGCTTCTGCAAAGCGTCAACCACTAACAGCCGAGCCTGAGGTTCCAATGGCCAAGAGACTCCGAAGAAAAGTTGAACCATTACCTCAACCGAGGATTAGTGAATTACCATCTGAAGTTCTTCCACCTATCTCCAGGAGGTTGAGAGATCGGAAAGTTCAGCCCAAAGCTGCGGTCGCGGTGGGGGCAGGACAGCAAGCTCCAACAAGATCGAGAAGGGTTGTTCCAACACCAAAACCAGAGAAAAATGTTGTACCACCGCCTAAGCCGAGGAGATCAAAGACCGTTGTTCCACCACCAGTTAGAAGAGCCAACAGACTCCACTCGACGCCTGCGGCCGAACCAATCCGTGACCCTGCGCCCAAGAAACGAGGAGGTCGTTCCAAAAAGCCTGATCCTGTCCCTGATCAGCCACAACCAAAGAGGACCAGACGTCGTGCTCTAGCCCCGGAAGCCGAAGAACCAAGAAATCATCAGGCAGAAGGCGGCGGAGATAATGGATCGAGATACAATTTGAGGAGTAGAACACCCATTAATTATAAATTGTGACTGTGAATCCATGCCATATCTTGTAACTAACTTTTCATAACGAGTAAAGACTTGTAAATTGAATTTGTGGCTAGCTTTGGTGGAAAATTCTAAGTAGGTAAAGTGAGCGTATGCTTGTAAAGGGTGCGCGCGATGAGGCTATTTGTTCGGCAACGAGCCTTGCACTTGTTGTTTTAGTGAGATCTCACCTGTTCTATCGTGTCCGTATCCATTTTATTGTCCGCTATCACTGCGGCCATCTTGACTCGTCCCGTTTGTGACGCCACCACCACTCAAATTTGCATGTCTCCATCGGAAGCGCGGAGGGAATTACCTTTGGTTTGTAGATGGAATTAGATAACACGTGTGTCTTCTTCGTTTTTTGTCTAATTTAAATAAAGATGGACAGGTGCGCGACCATCTCTGGGGACGTCTTCAGATCGAATTTGAATGCAGAACCGGCTTTTTTAAGATATTTTCTCTGTTTTGGTTGAAACGTTGGGTCCCTATGTTTGCAATTTCGGTTGGATTCCTTTGCTGGTCTTACTGTAATTCTTTTCTGAATGGTCTTTGGACCGAGAAGAGGAATCCAATGTTTCAGAAAGGTGTAACAATACAAAGAAAGAATCCCAAAAAAATAAACTTACTAATGATTAATACAGTAGGAAAAAAAGTATTTATTTTGATGGAATTTTTTCTTGCTTGTCTAACACATCGTTCGATTATATGTATTTTCTGAGATTACCTCTGTTTTACTGCTTTCCAGTTACTGAATACCGTCCAATATTGTATAAAACCTACCTCCAACAGGCATGTGACGTTTAGTATTACTTTGTGTCAAAGATTTAATTGAGTCGAAGTACTTGCTTTGATCTGGAATTGCCTCCTTTGGATCCTCGGAAATGGCTGAATTCCCTCTGATTTATATTTAAATGGGCGTCAACTTCAAAGAAATTCCATCAAACCCAATTTTGGTCCGTTTTTCCGCCGGTGGTCTGCGGGCAGACTTGGGTTAGTTGTTTTACGGAAAGTTAGACTAAACTATGATCATGACAGAGTTTATTGTTAAATACATAGAGTGAGAACTCTATAGTAATTACCATATCCTTCGACTGGAAAAGACGGGCAAAATTTTTTATCATGCCGGTTTAAATCTGCATTACTTTCAAATTTCTTTGCTCCGTCTAATTTTCGGAAACGATAAATTTGTGGCTATGTCACTGGGCAAAAGATCCGCAACGGAAACAAAAAAAAACAATGAAAAAAGCCGCAAATTAGACGGTGCATCTTCTATTTTTTGCCCAATCTTTGAGTAAGAAATTTTAGTCTTTCCCTCTTCTCACCTTTCAGCAAATTTTCGTAAGCGATATTTTATCAACTATTGCAGCCATACTTATTTGGCTGGCATCAATGATAATTGTTATTTCTATAATCCATATTTTTCCCTACCGTATCCCCTAATTTTTCGATTAGTTTTCAAAAAATCAGCTTTTTTGTGGGCGAAATCGCCGAGTAATATTCATAAGAAAAATATTCATCATCCAATTTTTTTTGGAAATTTGTTTTTTGCCCGCCCCGGATTTCTCTTCGATCCCGCCTTTTCGTTATGTTTAATAAAAGCCATTCCAGGGCGCAGCGTTTTGCCAGATCTCATCCCTTGTTTGAGGGGCCAAATGAAGGAAGATCAAAGAAATTGTTGTAACCGGGCTTACTGTAATTGTGGATGAGGGGCATTATGATTATTTATTTTCCACCTTTTGGTCAAAAAAATTGTGATCTTTATGAGTAGACGATGACATAAAAATATCTTGGAAAATTTAAGTTTATCGATTATAATTTTTATTTACTCGACTCACAAGAGCCCGATATTCTTTCTTTGTTCCCCTCGAAACGTCTTTTCTTCTCACGAAAGGCAATGTTTTGATTTGCGGTTACTGTATTCCATTTGGGAATCTGTTTCCTTCCTTCCGTTTATCCCATTTAGATCATAGGGAAGTTAAGATCTTTATTTTTAATATCCGCCCATCCAGAGGTTGTTTTACACTTTTCACGTGTTTCATTTTTTGCATTTTGCCCTTAGGCATTTTATGATTTTATTTTTATAGAAATGAACCCGACGCTGATCTGGTCGTTACTTTTATTGATGTTAATACGACGCCTAAATGCTACAAATTATATAAACTTTGTGGTCAGTTCAGTCAAATCTGAAGAGAGGAGTCTCTCTTGTGATCTGCAGCTATATAACGAGATTCTGTCGAACACTATAGCCAACATTTCGTTTGATTGTTCACCGGGAATCGACTATCAAAAGCATCAGCTGTCGTTGAATGGGACGTTGACATATCCGGTGAGCTTTATTTTTTTACCATAACATTTGCCTGAAATGTCAATGCTTTATGAGCTTCTTGTATGCGGGTATGAAAAATCGAGCATCTCTACTTCCAATTTGTTGATTTCGATTACTTTAATCGACCATCTGCATCATATCCTTTCACATTTTATGCACTTATCCGAGGACTTCTGTCTTTTTTCTCCTCCAGAATGCATCTGTTGTGAATGAGATTCCAATTAACTGACATGACTCGTTTTATGGGCTTTTAAAAGTCTAAAAACACTACCTGAGATTTGAATAGCACTGGAGATGAAGAATAGAGAGAGATTGGAAACAAAAGATTTGTTTGCTTGATCTAATTTGCATAATTAATTCGAACGCCCTATATTGGAATTAAAACTTTCTTTGCGGGGTCACCCATAAATATTGAGGGCGGAGGGGTTTGATCTTTGTTTGAGCATCCAATCGGAAGTGTGACGTAATCGGACGACTATAATGCGGAATATTCAGATTAATTTATCAAAAATCACCTTGTTTAGAGAACAAAATCTTCTTCAGAATTTAAAATAATATATTCTTTATTTATATGATTTTAGTACTACTTATAATCATCCACTACTAGATAGTAAAAATCAACCTTAAAACATCCGGTTTGTGCTGCAAATTAACTTCATCTCGACGCCATCCCCAATTAATTACCCAAATAATTCTTGCGCAATCTTTGCACCCTCGAAATATTCGTCTTGAGGTAATTAATGTGCCACATGCCAGAACACGTGTGACCAATTGCCTCGAATCAGGGTTACCTTTTATTCATCAGCTCTTATCCCTTATTACACAACCCTTTTCGGATATCCAATCGGATCGATTTCTTCTGTTTTTCAAGTGACCTTGTTCAGAGTAGATTATCCGTGAGGGGGGAAAGAGCAACAGATGCGTCGTCTTTGTGATATTATACACTTTCTTGCATCACAATTGTCGGAAATGAGGGGTTACTGTAGATCTAAACGCTTTATAGATTTTGCTATAACTTTGACCTTAACTCGTTTTCAGATTGTATTTCTGTTGTCGATCAGAAACTCTGAGACCAAAAAAGAAGTTTATACCGCTTACTCATCTCTTAATACTCTTGAAAATGCCCCGAATTATATGAAACACAAGATTGTAAGTATCAAAACTTTTTTTTAAATTCAAAAAGCATCCATTCCGCCAAACTTCGAAGTTGAAATTTCAGTCGAGCGAACAGTTCACAATGATCTACAACACAAGTCTCCAATGTGCCGACGATTTTGTTGGGAGATACTGTAACATTTCCTGCGAACCTCCCAAAATGACTGATCATTATGTGTGCAGTAGAGATGGAAAAGTGTGTAATAAAGGATGGTTGGGACCGAATTGTGACCAGCCTTATTGTCAGTCCAACTGTAGTCGCCATGGCCAGTGTGTATCTCCTGGAGTCTGTGTGTGTGATTCTGGATGGATTCGAGAGACTTGTAATGAATGCATTCGAAGGGAAGGATGTGTTTATGGCTCTTGTTCCGAGAAACCCTACAGTTGCAAATGTAAATTGGGGTATTCGGGACCTTTGTGTGATCGACATATCAGCAGTGAATGTGTTCTGAATGATTGTGTTCATGGACAATGTGCGTTTATGAGAGGTGTCAAGGTCTGTCATTGCGATTCGGGATATCATGGGAAGAATTGTGATCAAACGGTAAGGGATGTTCAATCATTATTTAATTAAATTGTACTTGTAAGTAACTTGAATTAAGCTTTAGATCCCCAAAATGTCTCAGCCGTCAACTGAACTTCCCATCTTCAATCAGATGTCCCATCAATACTGGAATCCCCCACCTCCTCCACATCCAGATCCTCCAATCACCTTAAACACCTTGATCCTTTTGGCATCGTTCACCTGTCTTTTTTGTTCGATCGTCATCTTAATCCAGAAGACTTATAAGTACATCCAAAAGTCTCGGTCACCCCAGAATCCTCCAATTCAGCGAGGACCCACATTAGATGAAGCCAAGTTCTTCGCTTCCTCTTCTCCCCCACCTCCTTATCCCGTCGATAATCCCAAATTACTTTCCTGATTCAGTCATGGAAAGATCCTATGTAATTTATAGATTGTAATCGGTAGCCTGTTACTGAGTATTCCATTTAGTTATCCTTGTTTGTACATAGTTATCTGACAATGCAAGTCATGGTCTCGGATTAAAGACAATAAAAGAAATGACTCTTGAAGCCTCGTAAAAAAAGAAAGTCATTAATCCAGAGAATTAATCCGCGCAATACGTAGACGAGTCCTTGAGGACGCCCGACCTATGGATTGAGTCCATTCTTTCAGGGCCATCTGAACAAACAACTTGGGATAATAAAAATAGCCTTGATCCTTGCCGACCTTCACTTATGAATAAGCTAACTCAATCCGAGAATTATAAATCATCTTTAAATTGATATATTTGTGTAACAATATGTATTTTGTACCCTAACAATGATGAGTCAGCCTTCTCAAAGGGCATAGAACGATGTCCAGCTCCAAGAGAACACTGAATATGCACATAAGGACGTAAGAAGTGATCATGGTGAAACCAAACTTCTTGTTCATCCTCCATCCAAATGCCCAAACAGATAGGTAAAGGATGAGTAGCATGGAGAAGAGCATCCCAACCGAACAGATAAGACCGTTTGAAACGACGGCAATGGATTCTGTCCTGGATTTGAACACAAAATCAGAAGAAAACTTCATAAGCCAAGGGATTGGGAGACTGAAAATCAAAATTATTTTTCAATCTTGCAAATTGCAAGTGAGGTAATCACATTTGCAACTTACCCAACACAGACATCAAAGAGATTTGAACCGATAGAACTTGACACCGCCATATCACCAAGCCCTTTTCGTGCTACGATGATACTAAAAAAGCAACCTTAAGGCAATTCTTTTTTTGTATTTTACCTTGTAATGAGATCTGGAATACTAGTTCCAGCCGCCAAGATCGTAAGTCCCATAATTTCATTTGGAATCCCGATCGTTGACCCAATCGTATTCGCCCACCAAACCATCAAATAGGAGTAAAGTGCGATCCAGAGAATGCTTCCGCTGAATGTCCAAATCATGAACCTTTCGCGTCCCTGAAGATGAATAAGTTTTCTGTCAGAAATTTAGGCCCTTAAAAAGACAGTAGACTAGAAAATTGTATTTTGCTTTTAAAATTACCGGTTTCTTGACGTCCGCGAGCGTAAAATACAACGGGATCATGATTGGTATCAAGATAATATACATGACCCGTTTATTGGTGGTATTTGGCCATGATATATCGACTGGCTGTTCAATTTCGGTCTCAATACTCTTCTGTTTTGTCATCGCGATGCTTCCACGGTCTTTCTTCATACCATTTCCGTTACTTATAACCGCCGAATCCACAACAGCTGTTGAGTTGGACCAAGCGGATGAGGCCATACTCACACGGTCCAGTTCGATGACGGATGCGGCCAGAGAACGGGCTGGGGCTAAACCATTTAACACTCAATTAATTTTATGTCATCTGTTACACTTGGATTACTTAATATTTATGCCCGTGAGAGTGAATGATTTGTATGAAATTAACTTGCCTAGTCTTGCGGCTTTTAATTTTAATGGTGTAATCGATGGTTGGGACTTTGTTTTAACAAGTCTTGGTTTAGGAGGGGAGTCATGAGGGATCGAGAAGGTGGAGACTAAAATAAACGTTGTTGAAGGCAGACTTATTTTTACCTCCACCTGGTAAAGAAGAAGTGTCAGATGCAATCTCCATATCTTCTAGAGCCATATGCATAAGGCCTGTTCTAAACATGGCGCCGGAATGGAGAACAGGAATGTTTCTCTCAACCTTGGGACCGTTCTCAGTACTTGTGGCTTCATTGGCAGTACGGCCATTGGAAATATCTTGTTCAATCTACAGTAATATCAAGCTTGAGATGGTTATATATTTTTAATTCAAGTCAAGCGTAATCGCGAATTTACCTTGACCAATTGGGCTTGCGGTGTGACAGCTGTGCGACCAGAAAACAGTCGGCCACTCATTTGTTCGAAGAATTCATTGTACTTCATAAAAACCCCATAACAAATGTAAATGGAGAAGAGAAAGAACGCCTCGATCCAGTCGACCTGTTCGTCACGGAAGAATATCAGCAACGCGAACAGAGCCATCACGTAAAACGACATGTCTCTAAAACAAATTTGTTATTAATTTGAGTATTTTTATGAGAAATCTGGAAGATGGTAAAGCGGAAGTGGCAACTGTGTATACTTACCTGAACATTGGCCACCATTTCAAATGTAATATCTGTCGCGAGAAAAGGCAACAGAAGGCAAGGACACAAAGAATATTAAAGGTGGCGCTGCCGACAATAGTCCCCACGCCGACGTTATTTTGAGTGATGAAGACCCCAAATAAGGAGGTGAAGAACTCTGGGGCCGAACCACCAGCAGCCATGAAGGTAGCGCCCGCTACATCGTCTGAGATTCCGAGCTGCAAATTGAAAAAAGTTAGAAGATTAGTTCGATATTTAATTCTTTTTGTGTTTCAATTACCTGTTGCGTTAACACCCCGAGTGACGGAACGAAATACTCATCGCAAACGATGGCCAAGGCCACAAACATATAACAGAGGCCGCAGAAATGGAAGATGATGGCTCCGTGACGACGTTGATCGAAAGTGAAAAGATCATCGGGGAAAACATCGTCAGCATCAGTTGAATTATTGGGAATATGACCAAGGGCTGGAGAAATGGCAATAAAATGAAACAGAAAGCAGAGATTTACCTTGCTCGGAACAAGTGGTCCTTTTAGGCCTCGATTTGTCACCAATAATTGTTTCATTCCGAAGATCGGTCACGATTTCCCTTTTAATCCGCACCCTCTCCCTATTAATCAATCTCCTCATCCTGAGCATTCTATTTACGCCAATATCAATGGGTCTGTTTTGAACGGCAACATCTGGATTTGCGTCATCTCCTTCCTCTGCAGCCATACCGTCTGATAATAGCTGGACAACTGGGTCTTCATTCAATCGAAATTGTTGTCGAATCTCGAGTACCGGATTCCTCGAAAGTAATTGACTGTAGAGAATATAAAAACCTGTTCCGACCACCAACAAAACATAAAATATGATCATAACGAGTCCACAAATTAGAAGCCATGTCATCAAACGCCGCTCGATTTTCCGTCGATGATGAATAAACTGTTTTAAGCGTTGAAGGTGAGGCATCCGCAACGAATCTGATCCTTAAAACGTTAATTTATTCCTTTGCCAACTTACTGATACAACTTACTTACTGAACAAACAAATTCAACGACGATCCAAATGCCTGAAGACAAATTGTAAGAGCTTTCAAACGGCCGGCTGAAAAGAGAATTTTGTGGCGGAGGAAGACAAAAAACGTCGGATTAGGCGTTAATGCTGTTGGGCCTGAAGGAAACAACTCGGGGAGATCATTTCAAATGGGTGGATTACACTTATTCTCAAATCTCCAGACCGTCCGCCGCACGGCAAGAACGGCATAACAAAAAATCTCAGGCTTTGATAATCCACATGAAATTTATGTTACTTCTTGGGAAAGCATTGCATGGCTAAAGAGAGCCGGAGTAGCAAATTGCAGATAGCTGATGTCAGAAAACGGCCCGCAATTTAAATATTTAAGTGTTTTAATTGAATTGAGACTGGAGAAACGAGATTTGGGTGTGAATTTGGAGATTCAATGGGCCTCGCACAGAATTGGTTACGTAAAGTTTTTTTTTGCATTCTGCTTTAAGAAATTGAGCATCTGCATAAGCTATGTATAAATTGAATTATCGCTTCATAAAAACCTCAAGCACGTTTAAAAAAATTGAGTGTCCAATTCCCTCAACTTCCTCAATATTTCCCGCCCAAACTTTTCTTCCAAGATTCAGGACTGCGTATTTCCCCTCAGGAATTGGCGCTTTGTCTTTTTTTTGCATCGATTTTTTCGAACAAATTTATTTCGAGTTGAATCCTATCTTATTTTATATGTCTGTTTACTCTCTGTTATTTCAATAACCGTTATTAAAAGTATATCTGAATATTATATCGATTACAAGACGGTTCTGACTTCATCTGAGCTCAGAATCCCGCCATTTAAAATATCTCGGATCCTCGTTGAGTTCGCATTATCTTCGTAGAATTTGCGTCGAGGGACAAATTTGAGGGCAATGATGGCCAAGAAGAAAGTCAGGACAAAAATGGCAGTTGCCGTCCAAAGAACGACTGAAATACAGATTAATAGAAAAAATTTTATATTCGTTACCTTGCACACTATGGTCATCATCATAAACACCCTTGAAGAACTCGTACAAACACATCATCCCCAGTTGAACCACATTGCAAATGGTCCAAATAAAGGCAGATGGAGATGTTGTTCCATTTCCAAAAGACATTTCAATCATCATTTCATGACCAACAGAAATCAAACTGACCAAACAAAAGGCCATCAGACATAAGGATCCGATCGCCAGGGCTTGTTTGTATGTCATCAGACTCATTAATGACAAGAAACTGGCCGATAATGTTGATAAAGAAAGACAGGCACGGAATACAGTCTTGTGGGCATATGAGGAGTCAACAATTCCACTGAAAGCTAAAGTTCCGATGATGGAAATGACAAAAAGAGTCAATGAATTGACATATTTTAGTTTAGTTGGGGTCTCAATGGACTCAAGGATGTGCACGTGGATATCGAAGAGAAATAATACGCAGCCAGTGGTCAGCCCAATTATTACATAGTTGTTTAGGGTACCTGAAGAAAAATGTTGAAACAAGGTTACGAATGAGGATGATAAGTGCCAAACCTACTTGTTTTAGAACTTTCCGGTAAAGGGATCTGATATTCGAATTGAAATCTGTCCGCTGAACTTGTTGGTGGTACCCTCGGCCGACTTTTCCAGACCAGAAATAATGGGAACGCGGGCAGTAAAGCGAATATTCCGTGGGCACAAGTCTTAACTCCAAGATAAACAATACAAAATTTATTCTTACGAGATTTATCAGTTCTGTTGTATCGTTAACTGAAGCCACATATCCTGAGATCAATACCGAGAGTATTTTCCCCAAAATAAATCCGAGAAATGGAACAGATGTGGCCATAGTTCTCTGGCCCGAGGGAAACCATAAATGGGATAAAGTGGAAGGTAGAATAAGACAGATCGAGTGCGATAAAGACGTTACAGTATGACCTAAAAAGATGAGTTACCAAAGAATGGACTTACCAAATAGAATAATGGAGAATCGATAGTCATAGAATCTGGGGAAATACAATCCACCGAAGCGGATTCCAATTCCAATCAGACCAAGGAATAGGGATATATACATCTAAAAACATGTTGTGGAGGTCACTTTATAAGTACTCACACTTGGAAGAATACTCAGGCGTGATATGATGAGGGAAGAGGGCAACGCCGCAGTCAAGAACCCTATCGGAAAAATTATTTTGAACCAAAAATTAATATTTTGGAAAGAAGTTTCCGAGGAATTAGCGACATTCTGGATTCTGTCAAAGGCATTTGACAACTAAAAAAATAAAATTGTCAAAAAAAATTTTTTTGATAAAATTTTTTTACTGAAAACTCAGTACCATTCCATAAAACAAGTTCATGATGAACAACGCCGCAATCAGAGCCCATCGTATCTTGTACAGCCGATACTTCTGACCAGCACCTTTGGCCGAGGCATCAAACGAATCCGTGGAGAAAATCTTGGACGACATTATCGATAAAATCAAATTTCATTTCAATCAAAGCAACACAAATAAACAGGGGTGTAACCGGCTATTTACTTCCAGGAATATTTACATTCAGAATACACAGAATGGAGCGGCGATTCTCGACAAGCAAATATTGCGCAATCAATTCCGCGCAAGTAAACAGTTACAGCGCCTCTCGACGGGTGTCAATTTCAATTGTTCGGACTGGACTACTTGACCCACGAATCCACTCGAAATTCAGGTGCGTTTTTTGGAATGTCTTTTGAATGTTGAGGGTGAAGAAGGGCTGAGATTACTGATTTTGGAGGATTCTAGGCTTGAGAGGCGCCATTAGCCACATCGACGTAAATATTTCGGTTTTCAAACTCTAATCGCCGATATCTGGAAGAAAAATTTTAGTCATCATTTCCAGGAAAATTATAAAAAGTAAATTTCTTTAGATTTCTTACCGTGGCCAAAGGCATAAACAAGCGAAAATTGCCGAAAAAATTGCTGATAATGTCCAGAAATCGACCGACACTAAAAATTCCGTCATAGAAGTATGTGCAGTCTTACATTGATAATTCTTAGCAAACAAGTTGACCAAAGTGTGCGAAGAATCAATTTCAGATTGATAGATCCATTTGGATGACTCTAGTGACTGCATGCCAAGGGTGACCATGAACATCAATAGCTGTCTAAACATGTATATAGGAAATGATCTCCATTCTCACCCCGCAATTATCAAAATCCCGGAGGAAGTTGCCTCGGCCACTGGGAACGTTGTTTCTACTCCTAATTCCAAACTAATCGGGAAGACGGGAATGGCGAAGAATCCGAGGATGACCAACAACAACACCAAGGTCACGTCGTCCATTGTGTTTGCTTTGGGATGTCGGAGAAACTAAAATTATAAAGTACATAGCTATTCCGTAATCTATAATAATCAAGGCCAAAGATCATACCACATTAATGGAGACCGCAGCTATGGCCATCCCAATATAGCAAGTCTTGATGACTTCTTTGAATTTCTTTGTCCTATCCACAAAATACCCGGCCAAAACCGAACCAATACAGCCGCTGATTGCAGAAAGGGCCATCAAATAGCTGGTTACCTGTAATTATTCCTTACTTATGCGTCCTTTACATAATACTCACCTTGTCCTTGTATTGAAGGAGGCCAAGCATCTTGTCGGCAGTTATAAACACCGACCATTGGAGGGCAAAAGCCATCCCGAAAGTGATCATTTGGATGTAAAATACGGGAGTTCTAAAATTAGGCTCAGAATTTTGAAATAAGATTCTTAGAATGACAACATTTTATTTGTTAGAAACCCACTTAAATAAGTGACATAGTCCTTGAAGGAACGGCGGAGAATGGGCGCATTCACTGGAGGCGGATGGTGGAGTTGGGGGCTTGGAGGAACTGATTGTGAAACTCATAACAATTACAACTGCCGATAAAACCAGCAACATAAAATTCTAGAAAAAAGTATTGAACAAAATTATTTCATTACTTCCTTACCAAAAACAAGATATCATCGGAATTTTCGGTGGCATTTGTATTCGAAACGAACATCATGGGAATCATGGAGCCAACCACAACTCCCAGAGGGTTTGCTGAAATATTAGAAGTGTATACATACTTAATATATGAACAAGGCGTCGTTATAAAGTCATACCAACGAAACTGAGGGCATTGGCCAGAGCCCGCTGATGATCGGAGAACCAATATTCGGCCACTTTTGGGGACAAACAGAGGAAAAATGGCTGGGACATGGCCGCAATTGTCTGCCCTGAAGTTTACTTAATCACCATAATACAGTAACCTACCTGTGTAAAGTAACGGTAATCGGATTGGAATAGGAATGATAGGCAAACTGGAGAGAACTCGGACGATTGCCCCGAGGAAATTAAATGTTGATCCGCATAATGTCTAAAAATTTATTTGAATTGACTTATGGTCACTTGCCGACATCCGTATCCCATAACGATCAGTTACATACATCCCGAAAATTCCCGTAACAACACCCACGATCTGAAAAATCTGCGAAGTCCAGTAGATGACGTCACATTCAGACCCGTCTTTGACGCAATAAAACTTTGTGGTGGCTTCATGTAACGGCGCATATGATATCCATATCTGAAAAAAAGCTTTAGAGAATAAACGACAAAGACATACGAAGTGTCCTAATCAATTCCAAATTATTACGCATGAGTTTAATTAAATTTAAATTGTAAAAATTGTGAAATTCTTACCGTTGCGTTTGACAGAGCCAACAAACAAACCGTTAGAAGAACATACCATCGCTCTCTGTAGCAGATGTATGTTTTGTGCTCAAGGATCGGCGGTAGATCGCCTTGAGGGCAGACCATGTATTTCTAAAATAATACAGTAGAAACGAGGGAAGGAAGCATTGTTTGTGGGGGTGCCGGCCGAACATCTTGAACACCACTTAACCGCCTTTGGTCTGGCCATCACAAAGAAGTCCTCAAATGGAAAAAAACAAAAAGGCCAACACTTTGATAAGACTTTTGGGCCATATCAAAAGTCAGCATAGTCTCGATGGCAAAAGAATTCGGATGTTTTAAAAATACAAAAAAAAGGATTATTTTACAAAGGAAAACAAGATCAGCGCTTATGGGGAGATTTGTAACAACATAAATCGTGCATGTAACGTGAATCATATTAATAATGAGAAAAAGATCAAAGCAAAAAGGGGTCTGTAAAGCGAAAGGTTACCAGCATATGACGTATAATTAATTCGAGAGACATTTTGTTTTATTTTATTGTTCAAAGAGCTTCCCGCAGGCCTTTAAAAATTATGAATAATGCCTTTCAAGATGATTACTTACTCTGTCGTCCATATCCATGCCTTGTTCTCACCGTATGTCATCAAATTAAGGCCAACATCAATGTCCAGTGCTCCTTGTTTGACCACAAACCCTAAATGTTGCAACGTTTTTTGTGGGAGGAGATCACAGGGCTTTAACGCAAGCATATCCCGGTAACCGCATTTATGAAGCCGTCTTCAACAAGTCACTCCGGGCATGTAAATAGAGCGAGGGAATCAAGGCCTTTGCTCGCCTTTTCCCATCTTATTCATGGCCGTTACAAAGCGCCTAATTAAGTGTTAAAAGATTTATTTAAGGCCAATTCAGAGAGAAGAAATGGTGCAAAAAATACATTCAAATCAGTTTGGAGATAATTAGGAGGGGATCCGACAAGTGAATTTAATTAACGGATATTCGACGAGGTGTAACATCAACCCCCTTTTTGGAAGTAGACTTCAGAGAAAGGACAAAGAGACCACGATGTATGCCATAAATAAGAGCAATCAAAGATAATGAGCATAAAAGGAAAAAGATCATAAACTCGAAACGTCGTTAACTGATAACATCATCGATTACAAATATTCCATGCTAGATAGACTAGTAAAAAGGTATTACTGTAGAAGTTCTTCGATCAGGGAGCTCAAACGACGGCTCAGCAGGCCCTCGGGCGTCTGATCGTCCGAGATATCACACTCGGGATTGGTGACCACGACCACCAACAGCTTTAACAAGCCGAATTCCAAGCTTTTCCGATAATTCTCAACAATCTGAAATGGATCATAAATCAAGTTGCAATTAAATGGGGAGACAGTAATGGGAGGGGGAGCTCACCTTTTTCTCTTCTTCTTGATATCCAGCCATTTTCACGAATTCGCGGAGCAAGTTAGATTCCACCACATGCCGTTCCTCTGGGTCTAGATTTATGGCCAAAAGTGTGGCCAAATCCGTTGTTCTTGACCCTGGGATCATTACATGAACATATAAAATCTAGCTTACCTGCATGGACTCCAGTCCAACTAATAAGAGCCAAAAGTTTTGGGCCACTTTCATCCTTCCATAGTGTATTCCGCAAGCACATTGCGCCATGGCATAAAACTGAAAAAATCAAAAATAAGAGCACCTTCAAAATTAAACTGACCGCACTCTTCTGGCGTTAATAATTCCCTCAGATATTTGACTTCACTGATTTTGAGAATCTTTTGGAACACCGAATGCGAAAACCAAGGCAATCCTCTGTGAAATAATACATTCGCACTCAGAAAGATACAATTCGAAAGGCTTTCCAACTGAGAATCCAGAAGTTTAAAGGCGTTGAAGTCCGCCTTTATACTTTGGAGATTTACGATCTGTTGCATCACTTCAAACACCTGCAACCTCACTTATCCACCGCTTGTTGTATGTTTACCTGATCCAATGACATGGACATTCTTTCAGAATAATGTTTATCAATGCTCCCGGTGAAATCTTCAATAATGATGACTCCATTCGCACCTTGTCTAACATAATCTCCATGGAAAAACTGGGGGATTTTAAGTGGAGTCTTTGATTCGACTGTTATAAACCGATAGAACTGGACTTCCCGATTGTGGAGACTGCAAACAGTCTGCTCAAGATGGCCACTCTTTGCAGCTGTAATTCAACATTGATAATTAAAAAAGATGATGACTTTTTTAACTTTTTTATCCTACCGTTTTTCTCTTTCGGATTCCAATTTTCTGATTTTTCGCTAGACTTAAAATCCCGGAATACATGGTTCGGAATCTGAAGGCGATTTAGATTAAAAGAGTCAGCCATTGTACCTTTGCAATTATACTGGACTTCATCGATGTATTGTCACTGAGTTCGACCCGGTAGACCTCGGAAACAAGGCCAGCACCAGTTGAAACGGCTTGAATCTTTGCATACTTCCTCTGAAATGGCTTTGTTGTTTGAATCAATTCAACGAATTTAAATAGTTTGCAATGTAAAACCGAATGTCAAAAAAATTTTAACTTACACTTTTGCTATCCAAAACCTCCGCGAGAAGATCCAAGGCGAACTTGGTGCGTTGTTTCATACTGGGAGAACTCATTTCACAAATGGAGGGAGCTGTTTAAAACCCGGGAAATATTCGAGAATTGGTCATCCCTTCTAATCGGATAATCCCGGCTTCAGAAAATGGGGGATTAAGCGACGTAGAAGCCTGTCCATTCGCAAGCCTTCTATTTGTACGTTCATTTCCGGAGTTGTACCATCCGCGGCACATAGCTACGTACAGCTGGGAAATGGCTGAAAAGGAGCAATGCATCTTCTTCTTCCCTGGCTTCGAATCTTCCGCAATTTCGTTGTTTTTCGGTGAGTTTCTTGAGGGAAAAATCGGATCAGATAAGGAAAAAATTGATTTCCCGACTTATTCAAGTCTCGACAAGCGAACCCCACGAATTCCCTCAATTTTGTTATGAAAGCGGGTAATTACAGCTGGACGGGAATATTGAAAGTAGTGCTGACAAGTGTGGTTCTGCTTATTATCCTCAAACTTCAATGGAATTCTTTCAAAGACGGAAGGGTTAAGAAGAAGCTTTTGGAATCGAGATTTATACAGAAGTGTGATCCAGATGATGCGGTAAGCCTGTCTTCTAAAATTTCTGAAGACGTCATCATGTTCAGATTTGCAAGCACTGTCCATTCTTCCAAGAACGAATCCATAAAATGTTTGATTGTGTCAGGGATCGGCTGACCAAAGCACTGAGCTCGGATGACCTCGGAACATTTGATGATGCTATTCTGGCGGCCCCAAAATACTGTAACATGGATTGGCTGAGAGAACAACGGACGGTTCAGCTGATTTCCCTCGGAAAGACTATGTTATCTTTGACTCCATCCAATCTGAATGCTCCAATGACAGCATTAGTTATTGGACATGACCGAACATTCCTCTTAGAGAGGCAGTTGGCTTTGAATATCAGTTCCGTCAAGTATTACGGAGTCAATTTTGGCTCAGACAAGGTCAAGGAAGACTTTGTGGATACATTAAATGGGACTGTCCTTCCAGATGAGATCAATACAATCCCCGAAAAGATTGGTGAGTGATATTGTTTAGAACCAGGATTTGGAATCCATAAAGTAATAAAAAATGAATCCTCTTTATTATTCAGCTATTGCTCTCAGACAAATTAATGCGCATTTTTAGCTTTAGGCCCGTTGAATATTCACCTAAGCACTTGCGATTACTATGGCCATCTCTAATCGGATGTCTTCATTTTAAGGGACTTTAGGATTCTCTGAAAATAAATGAATAAATGATAGAACCCTGCTGTAGCTCTTAAATACCAAAAGCATGAAAAGAGCACGTTCCCATCTCCCATATTAACTTTCAATATTAATAATAACATTAATCCGCCGAGAAAGGGGGACCTCAAAGTGACTGAGATTACACTATTCAACCTTACTATTAGACCTTGCAGAAAGGAATTCGAATATCTAACATAATATATGTTTTGGGTGTTATCCAAAACCATTTCAGAGTCCGAAGGAACAATCGCCGACCAATTCTTCCAGCGATTCTTCCCGACTCGACCAGTTGACGTGGTCTTCCTAAATTCCCAATCATCTCATTTATTCATCAATCAATTGTTAGGTCAAGGGACCCATGGTTTGGCTATCCCAATCTGCCAACTCAACTTTAGATTGCCATTACCGAAGTCCGTATCGGATATGAAAGCATTTACAAGATGGCTGAAGGATCTGGCAGTGTCATTTAGGCCTAAATTCACTCAATTTATACTCGGTCATACAGCAATCTCTGAGAGGAAGGGTCAGAAATCGTTGCAAGCGTATGTTGTAAACGTCGGGCATCCTATTTGCGTGGCCAGGTTCCTACAAAAAAGAGAATGCCGCGCTTTAATTGCTACTGAATTCGACGAATAATGTTGATAATAACAATACATATTTATAGATAAACTGATATAATTTTCTCGTAATACTATTTTCTACTTCAGCAACAGGCTCTGTTGCTATAATCCATCTCCTTGAGTTTATACCAATCCCTCCAGTTGTTCGTATTAGGAATGGTGGTCAGATACCTTCTGGCAAGGAGAACTGGAGTCCTCTTGGATAATTCAAAAGGAGATTCATTATGTCTCATTGAATCCACCAGATTCCAGACTTGGCCTCTGAATACTCGCAACTGATTGTTGATCAACTGGGAATTTGAAGAGCCGTGTTTGAAGAGGGCCTTTAGATCTTGGCATAAGAAATGGACATTCTTGGGAGTGAGGAGCGACAGGAAATGATCCGTCAATTCTTTCTCCCATTTCTGAAAAAATCCAAACTTTATCCGCATTTCCAGAAAATGTGTCAAATTTCGCGATCATTATGACCAATTTACGAGATTCCATAAAGATGCACCTTGTCATCATGACCGGTGTCACAGATTTTATTCTACGACACAGTTAAAAAAGCTTGTTGTTCGGAAACTCTATAATTTGAACTTTTTCATTAATCAAAAACTGACCTTCTTGGCCCAGGTCAACGTACTCCACCCGAACGGGAATTGTCGGAAGCGACTGGCAGTTTCCGGATGTTTAACGGGGAAAGCGAGGCCATTGTCGATTGCGGCGATTTTCAATTCCTTCCCGGGAATGTGTTTGATCAACCAATTATCCATATGCCTGTCCGTATTCCTGATCAGATAGTCGAGAACTACCAGTTTTTGAAAATATACGGTGAATTCGTGTTGTTCAGCATCAGTGAGGACATTAGAGATTCCTTTGTCATTCCATTCGGCGAACACTTCGGTGGCTGGTCGATAACCGTGAACAAATATCTGATAGCTCCCTTCTTTTGGAGAAATCTCTCTTTTTTGGCCACATCTCTTGTTATAACTGAAAGTGGGAGATGTGAGCTTCACCAGTCGGGTTTTGGGGACAATGCCGAGCTGAAAAAAAAGTGTTTATTAGAAATTTTGTGCGGTTTCCCTTGCCTTGAGCCGATCGTCCAGCAAGGAAGCCCCCGTTTCACTTAGATATCCATTGTTTGGTATCAGACAAGCCCTTCCAAAGCAGCAGAAACACAAGATACGTTGGAAGAATTTGGGCCATTTGGGGTTAAGGGAAGCAAACGGTTCTTCGTCCTTGGGTTTAAATACAGCTAGGAATTCTCCGCCCTTATTCCGTACAAAGTATGATCCAGAACTTCCTGCTGGGATGAGTTCTGGGTAGATTTCACACTTGATGGCTTCCTCGGCTTGTCTGAGATTATCCTTGAAGTCTGCATCTACGTCCGGCTGAAAATTTGTTAACACAAACAGTTGGATACTTTTTACCTTGAGCTCGTCCCGTTTTGAAATGGATAAAATGAATTTTTGGACGAGAACTGTACCTTTGGCCATTTTAGCGTTGTTCTGGGCCGACTCTGTGGTCGTCGAGATGGAATTCTGTAATTTGTAATAACATTTTGCATTGCACTTACACGACTAACATCATCATCAATCGGCAGAGGCTCGGATGCGTGTAACTTATGAACGGGTTCTGGTTTGAGAGACATTGGAGTATCGGTGTCATCCTCTGCCAGATTCTGATGTGTTTTGTGGATTGCGAGCTTCGCCATTCCCACCGCTCATCAACTTTGCAAATTCAAAACTACTTTATTTTTTCAACAGAGGAAAATGGAAATAACAACGCGTTTTACGATCAAAACTTTCTGGAGTTGGCTGTTGGCCAAAATTCAACAAATTTTAAGTGTGAAAGGGAGGTGAATCAACGGGAACTTCAAACCTGAGCTGTCTTTTCGGCGAAGGGGATCTTCTTCACCGTTTTGAGTCCATGTTCGTCCTAAAGCAAACAGATGAATAATCCTCCAAAGAACCAACTATTTTTATCAAAAAAAACCCTACCAATGTTGGTAATGCGTTCTCATCGTTACATACCATGTTGGATAACCTCTCAACTGCACTTTCAAACTCATCATTCAGATACTTTGAAAGTTGTCCAATCGAGGCTAGAACAAGTCCCAGGAAAGGAGGAGAAGGTTTGAGGGCATCGCTTAGGTATTCTGGATGATATTGGACGCCCACATAATATGGATGGTTCTCCAGTTCAACAACTTCCATTCTAACTGCCGCGGCTGTAACTCCGTCGCCGCCACGTTCGCATAGTTTTTTCACCTTCTCCAAAAGACCGTCCTAAAAATACTATCAAGTAGAAGGCTCATAATGCTTACGTTAGAACCGGCCATTTTGAATAACTGAGCGGAAGAAGATGTCGCCGGGATGTTGCTCTTTCCCTTGGAGGTCTCATCTACCCCCATTCCAACGAAATGAAGACCCGCCTCTGTTAACATTGGGACAAGGGTAGGGTTGACTTCGAACCGATGTCGATGTCGTTCATCAACTTCATTGGATTCCACTTTACTCTGCTTATTGTAAAGTCTTCGAAGGACCGAAGATTCTGTCAAGAACTGTGTGGTTCTCCTTCCCAATCTCATGGTAGCACCCATTCCATTTATAGATGCAGCATGTTCAGGCATATCGATTACGACTTGCTTTTCGTATTCGATATCAGGCTTAAATTCAGCTGAATCCGCACCTTTAACGTTGCAGACATTCCTAGCGTACTCCACGGCCGCACATTGCATTCCCAGGCAGATTCCAAGGAAGGGGATCTTGTTCTCTCGGGCATATTGACAGGCCAAGATCTTGCCTTCCACCCCTCGTTCTCCAAAACCTCCGGGAACCAGAATACCACTAAAACCATTTCAAAAACAATCTAGTCACCTGCCTGCATTCTTTCACTTTCCTCCAGGCATTATCCCTAACCGTAGAGTCGGCCCCGTCCTCGAGATCTTCTGATTGAATAGGAACAATCTCCACATTATACCCACAGAAGATAGACGCATGACTCAAAGCATTTTTCACGGATTTGTAAGCGTCTTCACTGCTCACGTACTTTCCGACCAATCCGATCTTAAGATTCTTGGACGAGTTCTCAATCAAATCAACCAATGTTTCCCATTGATCTAAGGTTGGAGTTGGTCGGGTCACACGCCGATGGAAAGATCGGGGAAGTTGAAGACGGTCGATGATTACTTCAAGAACTCCATCACGAGCCATTTGAAGAGGCACGCGGTATACACTCGAGACATTTCTGTTATCCACAATCTAGAAAGAAATAATCTTCATATTTAAAAACTGACTTGATGGCGTTCCAGCTGACTGAACTCGGCGATCTTCGCGATCATCTGTGTGCTCAGCCCTTCCATATTTCGAACAACCAACAAATCAGGAGTCAGACCGAAACTTCTGACTTTCGAGATTCCTTCTTGCATTGGCTTCGTTTTCTGAGGTTCGGCTTCGGTCCCGACCATCATGCTGACATGGACGTTCATGAGAAGATGACGGTTTTTGGGTCGACTGAAGTGATCCCCGAATGCTTTCACAAACACACTGCTTTCAATATCTCCCACAGTACCACCAAGCTGAAATTTGGAATAACTCCATATAGTACCAACAAGGCTTACCTCAATAATGCAAACATCCGGGGTCTCATTTGTTCCATCCACAGGATTCGCGGCCACTCTTTCAACCCATTGAATAATGGCATCCGTAATGTGGGGAACAATCTGTACCGTCTTCCCGAGATAATCTCCGTTCCTTTCTTTTCCAATCACCATACTGTAGATCTTTCCTGTGGTGATGTTATTGTCCCTTCGGAACCGCAGATTCAAGAATCGTTCGTAATTTCCAAAGTCCAAATCCACTTCCCCTCCATCGTCAAGAACATAAACTTCCCCATGTTCGTAAGGTGAGAAGGTGCCAGCATCGATATTCAAATAGGGATCGATCTTAATCACTGAGATTCGATATCCCTTTGATCGAAGAAGAAGACCCAAACTGGAGGTGACCACTCCTTTTCCAACTCCAGAAATAACTGAGCCAGTTACCAGAATAAGCTTCACTTCCTTTTGAGAGCTCATCCTAAAGGTAGAGCGTTATCAGTGAAGAAGAAGATTCGTTTTCTTATCAAGGAACAGTTAGACAAAGGAAGATTGAGCTTTCAATAAAATAAAATGAACTCAGATGCAAGAGGGTGGGTCTAAAAATGGCGGGCAAAGATCGCGTTCCCCCAAGCGTCTAGTCAAAACATTCCCTACAGTTATCCTTGGAGGCCCGCGTCTTTGTTTAAAGTCGATCCAACGTGTGACATATTGTACTTTACGCATCTACCCCGAATAATTCCTTAGAATTCCTTGCAGAAAGAATTAGAATTTTTTGCAACAAATTTAATCGAACGAAAGAAACATGTGGCTACAGATTGTGACATCAAATATGAATATAAATAATATTTTTTAGGTATTAACCTCGTGTTTCATTGAAACGTTTCTATTCAAACATAACAATTTATTCTAAAACAAGAATCCTAAGAAATCCGCACATATACATACAATCAGTTCAATGATTTGTCAGGTTTAAAGCGAGGTTCGTAAGTCGCGGGCCCTACATTCCAAGCCTCCACCTTCGTGGGCAAAACTTGGCCATACCAATCCAAAAACAACTCGGGATCAACTTCTGAATAAATGGAGGTACTCTTTTTAGCCGGCTCTTCTTGTTTGATTATATCTTTGTATACATTAAATTGAGGATCCAAACAAATATCGAGTTTCGCCCTCCCATCTTTATCTTCAATCCATTGAGTACCCGATTTCTTCGCTGCTCGTTTATCAACGTACCTCTAAAAATATATTTTATAGATAAAACTGTGTATTAATTGGTTAAAGTTAAAGATTTCTTACTTGCAAGGGCGGAAGAGGAAAAGTCGAGGGCAATGTGTATTTTTCAACTTTATTTTTGTTATTCAGAAGTTCGGATTCTTCGTGCTTGTGGACCAATTTCCAATCCGAGCGGTTTAAATCATGCGCAAACTCGTAAACACCCAAATTCCTTCCTCGAAAAGTCCATTCGGCCCAGACTTTACCCTTATGAAGCCACGGATCCATCTCAGGTCTGGCCTAAACACAAATACTCTAAAATAATATCACAGTACCTTTACAATCCGAAGGTAGGATGGTTGGTGAGGCCATCTGAGTTTCCATTCAGTCTTTGTGACAATCCTCCCAGTCCCAAGGTTCCTCAATCTGCATAAAATTTCCCATATCGTTTTCCCTTCGGCGGCCACATCAAAGTTACCGACGAATCTGATAGGTGGAGCGGCCATAATGAATACTCGGTGTTAGAATATACAAAACCGTCACACGTGATGTCCACAGATCTAAAATTAGGTAACCGTGCGGCCTCCTTTTCAATTTTTTGTTGTTTTTATTTTTTCTTCATCCGGGCGCAGCTTGCCGATTTGGTTCAATCCAGCGCATCCCGACCCGTTTAGGCGTTTCGCTCACATGCTATCGATTGACCAAAAGATTTTCGATATACAAATTCATCCAGAAAAAACTTTTGGAGGACAAAAATGGTTTTAAAAATCAAGAAAAATTTACAACGTTAATGTCTGACTAAAAAGCGAGGGGTTTTCCTGGCTAGCAAAAAAAACCAGCCAAAGATAATCTCCAAAATTCTATTTGTGACGAAACGCCACATCGATTAAATCTTGGTCAGGAAATAGCTTCAACTACGCTTGATTGACGTGCTTTATCCCATAGTCAAGGTTTGTCAGCGGGCCGGGCTTACGGTCAGTTTGACTCAAAATTCTTGCGTAACCGCTCTCTTGGAATGACGCCGCATCTCTTCATTTCATTTCTTTGTTCTTTATTGGATGATATAACAAGTATGACAATAAAATGAGCCTCCGGAAAATAAAACTGATAAAGTTCAAATCAAATGAAGTATGAATAAGAAAGTGCTTCTGCTTTTTGTTCTAATTTTTATTATTGCTTTAGCAATAACAGCAGGAGCATCTTTCTTACTCTTCCGCAAAAAGAAGAGACCTGTTGAAGATGAATTATTGGACGAAATTAAGCGCAGAATAAATAAATCTGCTGACCCGTGCAACGATTTTTACGAGTATGCCTGTGGTAATTGGGCTTCTTACAATTCTCCTCCCAGCGGAAGGACTTCGTACAATGGCGAACTAAAAGTGGGTGTTAATCGACGCACTCGTAATTTCAGATTGGGGATGATGTTTCGAAAGAAATTCATGATGCTCTACTCAGTTTAGATAAAGAATGCGAAAGTTCAAGTTTGAGGATGACCAAAGGCTACTACAGGTCTTGTCTTGATCAGAAAAAAGCGGATTCGGATAAGGGGAAATGGCTGTTTGATTTGATAAATACGGGTTCTGCCGAGGGAGTTTATAAAAAGTTGCCCTCAGGGGTCTTACAGTGGCCATTGATTCAACATGATTATAAATGGAATGGAATCTCGGTTGAAAAAAGAATGGGTGAGTCTTCGGCCTTATTTAAGCTGCGTTTACCTGATTTCAGGACTTCTAAAATCAGTTTTTGGAGTGGACACATTACTTTATTCATACGTCCTTGGGAGTGATAACAACTCGACGAAGAATATTCTGTGGCTCACTGGGAACATGCTCCCTTTAGGAATGAGTTCTCTTTATCTCACCCAGCCAGAGTTTGAACGTAAGAAACAATTGACCCACTCGGTTATTGTACCCTAGATGTTCGAAAAGCGTATTCGTCGATGCAGTTTGAAGTGGCACTGTTGTTGGCTAGAGATGGCGGACAAAAAGGGGAAATAAAACAAGAGGATGTTGATCGTTTACTGAATTTCGAAGTAAAAGTAGCGAGATTGAAACAGGAAAATCACGATGACGATGGTGATGATGAAATAACACTGGAAGAGTATGCAGTATAACGGTTATAGGTACTTTTAGGTTGCAAAAACAAGTGCCCAAGTTCGAATGGGCAGAATATTTCGAAGAGCTTTTGGATGGAGACTCTTACAGATTTCTTAAAAACAAAGCTAGGATAATTAATAATGCTGCGGAGTACATTAACGCTGTGAGTTCCGACAAACTTGTTAACATAGTCACATGCTTGATATCTGTAATATAATTGTCTCAGCTCCGTTCTCTGTTGGACACAACCGATGAGAAGGATGTGCAAAATTATTTGATCTGGCGTCTTGTTTTGTCGCAAATCAATTACTTATCATTCGAATACAAGACAGCTTACCAAAAGTTTCAAACAGTATTGACTGGAAATGAGATTCGAGTGAACCAAACAGACATCTGCCTTAAGGCCGTAAAAGGAAATTATGAAGTTCCAAGCCTTGGGATTGGTGCTGCCGAAGCCTTATTGAAAAATGGATTTAATCAAGCAATAGTTACAGTAAATAATAATGCAAAATAATAATGATTATTAGGAGACCGTTGAACTGACAAAACTTGTGGAAAGCGGGTTGATGGCATTGATAAATACAACTGGATGGATGGATTCAGAGACAAAGGAAAATGCGATTACAAAATTGAATAAAGTGGAAAATATAATCGGCTTTCCAGATATCCTCAGGAACAGTACGCAAATCGACGATTACTATAAAGGTTGGAGGTTAAAATATTTTCTAATGGTGATTTAGATCTCAAAATGTCCTCTTCTTCTCCATTTGGACTTCAGAATCTTCTCCTCAAATCATGGGGAGTCCGTCAGAATCTTCAGCGTCTCGCTCAGATCAACACAAGAACTTATTTTAGAGGATCTCCAGTGCTAACTAATGCCTGGTATATGAATGAAGCCAATTCGATCACAATTTCCCTAGGGGAAATACATCATCCGGCAATTGGGGAAGGTAATTCGCTGTAATTTTTAATTGAAATTTATTTTAGGCTTCCCAAATTGGGCTCGTTTTGGAGGTATTGGGGCTCTAATTGGACACGAAATAAGTCATGGATTCTTCGACCCAAGAGGGGCTGAATACGACGGGGATGGAAATAAAAACAACTGGTGGACCAAGGAATCTGAGTGAGTAGTAATAATATTCAACGTGTTTAAGTCGGACGAATATTTTAGAGAAAAATTTAACATCCAAAAACAATGTCTTATTGACCAATTCGATTCCTATTGTTATGACAACTCCACTTGTGTTAATGGAAGGCTTACATTAGCCGAAAATGCAGCCGATCTTGCTGGATTAAAAGCTGCTTTTCAGGCGTTTGAGCACCTCGAAAACAACCAAATAATTGGAGAATTTACGACTCGACAGGTAACTTGAGTTTTATGGATAATCTTAAGATTCTTAGTTGTTTTTCCTATCCTACCCAATATACTTTTGCGGAATTGGTTCCAACGCCGACCACAAAAAGGAGTATACGGGGATGCATTCTCCGCTCAAAATACGGGTGAATGGAATCTTGCGGAATGTAAAATCATTCTCATCGGCGTTTAATTGCCCGAGGGAATCTTATATGAACTTGGACAGAAAATGTTTGTGATGAGAATAAAGTGTCGTATCGTGTCTAGTCTGTGTCACAATTAAGTGCACTCCGATGGTCACTTTCGGTTATTCGATTACTTATGAATATTGCATGTTCAATTTTCGGATGTATCAGTCTGTCGGGAAAATAACGGCGGGTCGTCGCGCTTTGGAATCGCACATCATCGCTTTGCGACTGCAAGCCGCTGATTGGGATTTGGTGCGCGATAGCGGCGAGGCGAGACATTTTGCTGCGACGATCCGCCTTTATTTTCCCGACAGACTGATAAGAAGGGTTACAACTAAATTTAAATTTTTTTCGGCCATGCTTAACCTCAAGTTTGGTCCATATTGAACTTTTGTTCTGCAATGTATGCATATAGTATATGGCATGGGAAAACGTGAGCCTATTGCAGGCTTTATGCAGAACCAAAAATTCGATTTGGACGAAACTCAAGAGCGTCATTTGGTAGGGCGAAAAAATCTGAATTTGCTCGGAAACCCTTTTGTGCAGAATCATATGGTGTTTTTATTTACAAAATCGCATCAACGGATGACATCATCCCGCATGTCTTCTGGCCCTTCCACACGTTCTGTTTCTATAATCCGACTGTTCGGCGCTTCCCAAAAAAATCCCAAATCATTATGAATCAGCGATTAATTCGAGTTTGTCGGATCCCCTAGGGGCGTTTCTTTTGTTCTGCAAATTAGTGTTACTCTTACTTAAACTGCGAGCTGTTGTTTTGCGGGATTGATCGAGAATGGGTGGAGGAGGGGTGTTCTCCTTTCACTTTCCGCCTTCCAATTAGGCGATGATTTAGCTGGATTTACGGGGATCATAACAATATTTTGGTATCTTCTGGTGCGTGGATGAGCATTTTAGATGAGTAATGCTTCTGCCTCTCGGTAATTGATAATCCCGTTTGCCTGTATAAGAGAGGCTGCTATACATATATGGTAAGGGAATCCAAACATCAGAAATTTGGAAAATGAAATTAACGTTGTTAGAGTAATTGTTTTGGAATAATAGGGCAATTCCCAAGTCTTCCACACCGAAAGCTATGTCATCGACCGTGTTTTTGTTTGTCTTCGAGGTGTCATCGACATATTCCTGCCATAAAATCTCGAAAATTAATTTATTTTTGAATTGATTTGTGGCTTTTTTAAACCGCTTAAGGAGGAGCTTCCCATAAAAGCTGTCATACAAGACTTCTGGGTGGTATTTTTGAATATTAGTTCACAAAGTTTGATCAAAATCCGAGCGTTTACAATTTTGCTTTAAAATGTACATATAAAAACCATTTTGCTTTTAATTCAAAATATTTAAATTGACCAGTTTCAGTTTTTTGCTATACATATACTTGGTTTTATTGTTAGCCTACGAAATTAAAACAGTTTAATGGCTATTACGCAGTTTGGGTTAGGCTTCCGGCCTTTTGCGAGCAACTTGGCTACGTAATTGTCGTATTTGGAAAGTATTTAAGTCATCACTCGTCTTTTGTTTTTTGTTCCAAATGATTGTTGTGCTCTGTTATCGAGTTCCATTTTTAATATCGTCTTGCACTTTCTTCTGGTTACCATAACCGCTACAACGCTTATTGTAATTTATTTTTATAGGGTTTCCCTCGGGTGTGCTGTGTAAACAAGACCCGTTTTAAATTCGAATTTCGGCGAAATCCTCCTTGAACATACGTTTATCAGTGGTCTTTGATAAGAGTCTTGGAAATGCTGTTAAATGCATGAAATTACAAGTTATTACTTTCCGAGGGCTCTTCAGAATGAGTTCATGTTTGTTTTTTACTACGGTAGAGAGGGAGTTACGGGGGTTGGAACGGGTGAGTCATTGCACGTTCGAGTCGATTTAGTTTATAGTCTCTGCAGAAACATGCCTTGATAACCGTGTGTTGTGCTTTGTTTACTAGTCTGTGACATCAGCGAGCTCTTTAGTCAATTTAAATGAAGTGTTTTGTCACTGCGGCGATGAAATCTTTTCGATGTTTTGGGAATGTTAACGTGGAATTGGACGGCTATTTCAACTAATCTTGTGGTTGACCATCTTTCGCGTCATCACCGTTTCCTTTCTGCACTTTGTTATATTCTAATCGCCTTTCTTCAGCATCAAAAGTTCGTCCCACCGGTCATACCAGTCTTGTCCTCCTACTGTTTTTTCCTGTTAGTCGCGTGTTTCGCAATGTTTTTTGACTTTATAAAAATTAATTGGGGGTAAAGTTGAAGACGTCCAAGAGGAATGTAAATATCCGCTTTTCACGATTTCTAGAACTCACTTTGATTGGGCCCAAATTAAAGATTACACGTTGCATTTGTTTTTATTTTGTTCCGAACATTCGAAATCTTATAGGAAATGCGTAGGGACTACCATATAAGGATTAGACTGCAGTGATTTCCAGTAATGTTCTTTGAGACCTGTTTCTTCAAAGAGTTAAGAACGTGTGATCTGACCAGTTGATTACCATTTGAGCTGGCTTCGGATCTGTCTTGGAACTTAAAGTCAGAGCTCTTTTTTCTTCACTCACGACCTTATTCCTCTTGATTACTCACTCTGTCGAGACTGTATTCAAAATTTACAGCGCGAACTCGAATTCCGAAGAGTTAAATTTGGACCTTAACCAAACCGGTTAAAGCGCGACCGAAAAAAAAACAGCAGAAAATAGGCTAGCCGAGCAGTTCTCTTCGCAACCGGTTCATCTCCATCTCTTCGCAAGTAATTTCCGTTTACAATGCGAAATGAATTTTGGGTGTGGAAGATACGACGACGAGGAGAATGATACGTGAGGGCTTTTCGGAGATCTCGACCACGGGAGTGACAACATGCCCTCTACTGTAATGTTGTTGTTCGCAAATGTTGAGGTGTTTGGGAGGAGGAAATTGCGAAATCACCGAGAGTTGGGCGAATCGGAGAGAATTAGGTTGTCGTACATACACACTTTGAAGAACGGGAGAGAATGGGCGATCTTTGGCGGATAAGTTGCGTGGAATGTCATTCTTTGTTCCATGCCTGTCCCCTTAATTAGTATTTAATCCTGGTTTGGTGATCACTCACCGAGAGGTGTCTTGTTTTTGCGACACTCGTGTTTTGAAAGTTTACTCCTTCCCCACGCATATTCATACTGTATTCGATCCTTGCTGATGCATGTTTTCCCCATATTCTCCATCTTGGGAGCACTTTATTGAACTGTTTTTGTGAGGGAGGAGAGGGCTTATTACGGTGGGTGTGGAGTTATGAAAAGATGACTAAGTGCGAGATGACGTCATCACAAGTTTGTAAGTAGTTCCCCTTTCCAATTCCGAATGCCCTTGCCCCGCTCTTATGATGAGAAATCGCCAAAATTGGGAGCCAATATAAGACGTTGATGTAGAGTTGTACCTGGGCAAATAGACGCCCTGAGGCATATACGAAACGTCATATCCTCGTATATAGTAATCGAGCCTTTTTATTTCGAGTTCTGAGACATCCGGCTAATTCGCGGAGAGCCAAAAGAAGGCTTAAAACAAACAAAAAAGTTACGCAATCCAATCCTGTTAAAATAACTCCGGAACACCCCCTCGGGGCATGACGCACCGGGGCGGGCGCTCATATTTAAGTCGCGGTCCCATTCAAATTTTTGTAATTCCTCCGACCCTTAATGTACTGTTCTTTCACCTCTCTTTTTATACAAATGTCAGGTCTTATTCCGGGTAGGCCTCCAAACATTTTTTTGAAAGTTTCACCTGTAACTGGGGTTGGCTTTTGGGCTGCGCTGAGGCTGAGGAGGCGAGGAGCCGGCTCGATGATGTCATTTCTTGCAAGTTCACCTTTTTCACGTGAATTACTGATGAGATTACACGTTAAATTTAGGTCTTCTGTTCGTTTCATGCCATTGGATACTGTTGTTTCATCTTTCGTATTTCAAGTTGTATAGTCAGTTTGGAAATTTAAGCCAGTATTATATATGATTGTACGGCCGTAGTAATGTAAACACGCCCTTCCCTCCCAATTTCCTGTGGTACTTTTATATAAAATCATCCTCGAGTTATTCATGGCATCCACCGTATTCATATTTCTTTACGTCTTCCACCCTAATATTCATCGGATTACGTGTTCTTTGTGCAAATATAGAATTATTGAATTCCAAAGGGGGCGGGGCTTGGCCAAAGAAAAACTTAAACCCTTTTTGCATGAATCTCCTATGATTTTTATAAATTCCTGTTACCCGTACTCTACGGAATTTTAGATTTTTGTACTAAAAGTAAAGTTAAACTTTCGCCGTGTGGCTTTTATATTACCTTACAATTAGTCGCTCAGTGGGATCACTACTCTTCTTGGGTTACTGTTCTTTTTTATATTAACAAGTATTTAATTTACACAGTTTTGCAAGTAAATATTCGAGTCTATATTTCAGTATTTTTCATTTTTTGCCATTTTTAATCCTCTAAAATACCGTCTACATTCTTTAAATTAAGTTCTCCTCCTGCAAAGCTCCTACAGACAACGGGATCAAGTTGTTTTAATTAGCCAGTTTTGTTCTGGAATGCGTATGAATTAAGACGTTGTTTTGCGAGTTTCAAAATATGTTTGTAATTTTCGAAAGTCATCTATTTTTGTCATCAAATCACACGCCTATCACTCCTACTCACTAAAATTGCAGCTATTTTTATTTCTCTGACATCATTGATTTCTGTATTTTCTGTCTCTATTCTCATCGTTCCATCGTTCTTTCCCCTAAATCACACTTTGAAATCTGGCGTGCGCAATCGCCTCGGGCGTTTTTTGGAGCCGAATTGTTTGTCAGTTGATCGTATTGATTTCCAGCTAATGTCACTCTCATCTGCAATGCTAACGGCTCTGAGGGAATCTCGAGGTGTCCTGATGTTCTCCTTGTTAACAGTACTCCTCATTTCTACAGTAACGGCAAAACCTTTGTCCCAAGATCGGAGATCCCTGCAGATTTTGTTAAGGTAAGATTATTATTCTTTTTTAAACTTTTTTTCCAAAAATCATCTGTCAAATAGTTTACAGCCAACTAAAGATAACGTAGTTTGGTTTAGGCGTTACAGTAATCCACCTTAAATTAGCACTTTTTCGATCTGGGCTTGGTCTTTGGCTGATCAACGGCTTTCTTTTTTGCAATCACTGCGCTTGAAATCAACTACTTTGCTTGTTTTTTGTAAAGAAATTCGAGAAAAACAGCCCGACATCAGCTGATAACATCCAATTTCGCTGCTTATCATCCACAAACCGAACGGAAACAAATTGTTTCAAGTGTAAAGTGAATTCCAATGAATAAAATCATTTTATCGCTTAATCTTCAAAGAATTCAAGGATTTCCGGATAAGAATAGTATTTAAATTGCGTGTAGTCGGGGTTTTTTGCTGAAAATGGGGAAAGAATGACATGACAAGGTAGAAACGTAACCTTTATATACAGGGTGGCCCAAAAAAATGGAAACTTTTTTCCATGGGTCCTGCCGCGAAAACCTTGAGGTGTAGCCAAATAATTTTTTCACCAATAAATTCTCTGTATTTTTCTGCCCTAGGCGTTTTATTTTCATGCCCATATCGCTTGTTTAATATGTCTTTTTTCAATGTCGAACACAGGGGCCTCGATTTCCGACTTGTTTCGGCAAGAAAAAAGACAGTGTGAGGTTGATAAATTGCTGGCTGTAGCAAAATTTGTCATGCCAAAAGCCACCAAATTATTCAACGGAATACTCCGAGATAGTACGCGTCCGGGAAGTCGAAAAAAGTGCACCTTAAATACTTCTGCCAACCTTGAGATCGTCAAAAAGCGAGTGAAGCGAAATCTGATGGTGTCCAAGAAAAAGATTGCCCGAGAGACCGTAATCAACAGGGCAGCTATCTGCGAAATGGCCAAAAATGTACAGCAGCTTAAGCCTTACAGGCTACAAAAAGTTCAGCGCCCTACGGAAGACCACACTTTAGTGCGGCACAAAAGACTTTGAAAACTCAGGCGCCGCGCCGGTGCTCTGGGGATCAGAGGGGATCCTGTTCATGGGTGAGACATAGCTCAACATTGAGCAGGTCGACAAACACCAGAATGACAGTAATTACGCTGTTGAGCGTCATCAAGCAACCGCAATCTTCGAACCCTGTCAAAACCTCTTCCGTCATGGCCTGGGGCAAAATTTTGCGCCAGAGGCAAGATATCCCCGTTTTTCGTGGTTAAGATGTCAAAATCAACCGAAACGTCTACCACCGGTATTCTGGAGGTAGTGGGTGCTTCCGTGGGCTCAGTAGCAACTTGTGGATCAAAATTTAACGTTATAACAAGATTCAGCTCCGACCGACAAGGCAAAAAGTGCTCGGCGGCTGATTTTCCCGATTTTTGCTACGTCTGCAAAATTGCCGCCTACTCGCCGGAGATGGATCGTATAATTTTAATTTTTTTTTGAATTGGAGGCGAACGCCTGTGCTATACGTCACAAACGTTTGGACCGGCTAAGTTATCGCTGCGCCAAGAACGGGACCGATTTCCCCAAAAAAAGCTGCGGCGTATCGCCCAAAATTTTCAGTCACGTTTGGCACTCTATATCGCCGCGAACGGCAGATATTTCGCAACTGGCCGAACATGTTATCAACAATGTTCCATGGCAATGATATCGATAATTACTTTGGCAAAATTTAGGTCGTGAACCGAAATATAGCTATAAATATGAGTTTCCATTTTTTTGGGCCACCCTGTAGATAAAAATATAATTGTCGATACAAAAACTAACATAAGGTTGTTTTCAGAGCAATTGACAACGAACTCGAGAGCCCCTACTCGGACGACCTGATGCCTTCGAGGTCACGTCGAGCCGTGGCATCAGAATTGCCTCAGGACAAAAGAGAACTCTTGGCCTACGACAAGAAGAGCTATCCGCGGATATGTTACTTCAGCCCCATCCAATGTCTTTTCACTCGGATGAGTCTCAAGAAGTGAGGAAGAAGCCCGTCTTGTCTATTAGGACCATCTAGATTCGTCCTCTAACTTATATCATTACTTGCCTTAAGATTACATCGATCCCTTTGTAATGTATAACATTCACAGCAATCTTTCTGTCTGCTTGTTAAAGTCGGCTTCCGAATCCGCAAAAAGTCGGATTGTTTCTCGATTTAATGTTCTCATCAGTTGTATTCTTAATTTTCGACGCAATAAGTGCATCTGAATCTTCATCTCAAACGATCGTAATCTTTGAATTGAAAGTTTTACTCTCATTTCGAAGTAAACTGGTAGCAGTACTCCCGACTTGATGACAGTATTGTGGCCCCATTTGCGTCGTCTTTGACCTCCTCTTACCGCACCGTACTTCCGTCTTCTGAAGACTTTCCTATCGCCTCCGCAACCTTATCTTCACCGAGCTTTCGCACCCAAATATTTGAATGTGATCTCTAATGTCTGTGCATAAATTATCTTGGTATTCGCCATCTTCTGTTTGCTGTAGTCGCATATCATCTTATATAATGTAAAGGTTAATGTAATGAGGAAATAAAAGATCTCCAAATTATATTTCGGATATCCGATTTCCAGAGTTTCAAATTTGAGGGCTTGCCAAGAGGGTCTTTATGAACTACACGAGCTGGAAATAACGCCAGACAACGCGTCAACTTTGAATTTGATATGAAGAGACGGTGGTTAACGTGAGATGAACTTCAGGATATAAAAATAAATTATTATATAAAGGAGTCGAATTCTCATCGTCATTTCTCTCAAAGGGCAGTACACATCACAATACGTTGCAATGTGCAAATAATCGTATTTCAAACTTTCCATATAGCCATTGTTGTATCGTTGAGCCCCACGTCTTGCTGACCACGTTGTTTGCCTTTCCTTTCCGCATTTTATATAAAATTAACTTCCTAAAGTTCAAAGAAATAAACTAAATTGAAAGAGCAGGCCAAAGAAAACGCAAATCAAACTATACCCATGACGCCATCCTTGAAATTTAAGGGGTTCACACAAAGTATTGTAAACTCAAGCTGATTGTTATCATCGCCGCCGAATTCCCCTCATTTTTTTGAGGAAGCCTGGCGACTGAGGTCACGATGACAAAAGTCGGTCGTTTCTCGGCCAGTAATTCGAGCCCTGAGGGCCGATCTCTTGTACTGACCACCAAACCCATTCTCTGAGGCCGGAGAACATCGGTACCGACCGCCGCGCCAATGGTTTCGCGGTATTTTACTTTCAAAAATCACTGTTTTTCGGGGTTAGAGAGTGTTCTCTCCGGAGTCCGTTATATTTCCCCAAAGCCACTCAATCTTCATTTTTTGGCTGTCGGTTTACGTTTCGGTGCGACGAAGTTTTCACTCAGAAAACCTCGTCTTAAGAACATCGGCGATCGTTCCATGCCTACTGGGACAGGACCATGAATAACATTAGTCTAGCCGGATCGACGGCCTCGCCCGTCGCCGCGCCGGATATCGAAGATGAGCCCGAATTGTGGGAAAGTGAGTATACGGTAACGGGGGTCATATTTTGATCTTATAATTGTAACTTACATCGCTCGAAAGATAAAATTATGGAGACTCAAATTTCAGCATGGTGCTATGGGATGGCGATCATGACGATTACGTGTGTCAGCAGTCCCCTTGGCATCATCATGGTGCCTTTGTTGAGCAAAGCCTTGTACGAACGATGCATGACTTTCCTTGTTGCGTTGGGCATTGGCGCGATGTCTGGTTCCTGTTTATTTATCCTTCTTCCTCATGTAAGGCATCTTTCTAGGAATTTAACGTCCCAAAGTTATCAGTCTGTCGGGAAAATAATGTGGATTCGTCGCGCATTGGAATCGCCCATCATCGCCCTGCGACGGCCAGCTGCGGCTGAAGATTTGACGAGCGACGGAAACGAGGCGAGACAATTTGTTGCGACAAATCCACATTATTTTTCCGACAGACTGGTATGAGATTTTTTTTTTATTTTTTTATTATTTCAGTCCTTTAACATCACCGAAGTGACATCTATAGATTACCTTCAAAAGTGTTGGCTCATTGTGGGGGCGTTGTATGGATTCTTTGCCATCGATCGCCTGTTACAATGTCTTTTGGAGCTACGAAGAGTATGTTTCGTATCAGATTATCTAAATTTTATGTTCAGAGAAGACAAAACAAAGCCAGGATACATGCAACTACTTTGAGAATGTTATCTCATGATCATAAAGATGTGGAGAATGTTCAATTCAAAATTAATGGCAATTCAAAACATAATCAGGATAACATGGAGAAGGATATCGAGAAAATTAAGGATGAAATTGATGTTTCCATGCTGTCAAACACTTTAGCTAGAACGGTAATTCCAATTAATTTTAATCTAATGCAAATATACACCTTTAAATCTACTAATTTTATGTAATACAAATGCATTATGTAAGCCTGGTCTTGACATTTCGCTTTAGTTCTCAACCCGTCGTCGAACCGCGGTAATAAAATCAGAACCCATCGACAATGTCCAATATCAATCTCCAAATGGTTCAGTCCTCGAAGTAGATGTCCATAGTCTCGCATCAAGACCTTGCAGTAGACAGCAGAGTCGCCTTCCATCTCCGGCAACATCCCCAGCTCACTCTCCAGCCACTACTCGTACTACCAAAATGAAGGATTCACCGACTTCGGATTCATCGTCAGAACAACTAGAAGTGGCTGTAGAAGTTCATGAGAGGAAAGTTGTGGACAAAAAAGAGTTGGAAGTGGCCAGTGTCGCTTATATGATTATATTTGGGAGTGCTGCCAACAACTTTGTCGATGGAATGTCAATTGGCGCGGCTTTTAGCGACAGTGTCATCAGAGGAGTCAGCATTGGAATGGCCGTGGTCTCTCAGCAATTCCCTCAGGAGTTGGGTAAGTGCAATATTAGTATTTGGATTGAAAATAAACGTTTCCAATCATAGTTCAATTGTTTACTTGCTGGTTTCAGGTACTCTTGCCATTCTAATAAACTCCGGCTTGGGTTTGAAGAGGACATTACTGGTCCAGATCATCCCCATCATCATGAGCTATCTCGGCTTCGGCGCCGGGGTTGTTCTGGATAACTTGGATGACAGTTACGACTCGTTCATCTTCTCCATCTCCGCCGGAATGTATTTGTACATATTTTTGGGGACCTTGGTAAGTTATAAATAGTTTTCTAGCAAAGCAATTATAAAAACCTTGCTCAACATTATCTAATCGTTGGGCTGTAACCTGATCCTTTTTAGCTTCCTGAGATCCGAGATGCGTTCAACGAACTTCTGAAGAACGATCTGAGTGAAGCCCTGTTGACCACCGTCCTTCAATTCACGGGTATCATGTTTGGGACAACCTTCATGTTTTTGATGAACGTCTCCAATGATGAGATTTGATTTGGACATCAATCAATTATAATAAGAACCAGTAAACTTGTGATATAAAATTTATAATTATTTCGCTACCAACGCTTTATAGCTGACAAATATTAACAATTGCACTTCCTCATCCCATAACTGCGGATTTGGCGGTGACCTAAAAAGAAATTCAAATAAAATCAATAACCAATCAATAGTGTTGTACTATGATATTGCCACCAAATTCTTACCTGAGCCTTTTCATATTCAGCCAGAACTTCCGCCTCCCTCTTGGCCAAATTACCCACCGCTTCGACGAACAATTTCTTGGCCTTTTCTCCATTTTCCCGGAGAGTTCTGTCCACGAGATCAACCGAAACACCTTCCGCGTCATCCTTCCAGCAGTCATAATCGGTGGACAATGCGATAGACTGATACGGGATTCCCAATTCCAACGCCAGAATGACCTCAGGGACGATTGTCATATTGATGACGGTACCTCCCCATTGACGGAACATATTACTTTCGGCTCGGGAAGAGTATCTCGGGCCTTCGATACAGACAATCGTTCCATTCTTGTGATAGGAGATCTTCTGGTTTTCTGCAGTCTCGATAAGGATCTGAAATAAAACAATATATCGGGACTAAATTACCAACATTATTCAAGCCAACTATTCTTACCTCTCGGACCTTTTCGTTGAACGCTGGATGGCACGGGATGTGGCAAACACCCTGAAGTTCTCCTGGGTTCTTTCCGTAGAATGTTTGCAGACGTTTGTGGGTACTATAAATACGAATAACCATTGCTCCGCTACCCTACCGATCAATAAAAGAGTCCACAAACACGAAATCACCAGGCTTAATATGCTCCACCAAACTGCCAGACGCATTAGAAGCTATGATGACATTAACACCTAAAAACTGCATATTCATTCAATTTGATTAATTAACTGGACTTTGTGTTAGCTTTGACCTACCAGCTTCCTTGAGAGCCCACAAATTAGCTCGGTAATTGACTCCAGTGGGATCAATGTCATGTTTCTTACTGTGTCTTGACAACAAAACACAAGGCACACCATGAATGGTCCCTTCTTTCAACTTATCAGACGGTTTTCCAAACGGAGTGTCATATTCGACCTCACGGACATTCTCCAGAATCTGAGGATCCTCCAATCCAGTTCCTCCGATGATACCAACCTTCAATCAGCCATTATGTTACCCATGAATGTTGTAGATGACAAAAGGCATCACAAACATATTCAAAGCTTACCTTTAGTCTTCCAGGCATGTTATTTTGACAAAAGTGATTTCAAGAATGTTCGGAAATGTCTGAAAAGCTAACGAAAAAATACTTTAAGATTTTTTTCAATAAAAAAAGACGATCCTTTGAATAAACAAAAAAAATATGAACAGTTATTCGATGTCTAAAAGAATTCCAGCCAAATTGATAACACAGATAACACCATTAGTGAACTCTAGACTCGCATCATTTAACGCTAAGGCCCTCTAACTTGACATAAAAAATCGTAATCTCAATACAACACAAAAGCCTGATCATCAAAACAGAATAGAATGGTTAGTAAAGCATAAAAATAAAGCAACTGAGAGTTCAAACAGCGATAACTATATTTCCAAAGAAAAAGTAATATCACGATTTATCAAAAACAACAATAAAGATATATAAGTCAACTTTAAACAGTAATCAACATTAGAACCAACCAACATCTTCGCGAAAAATTCTGGCTCATGAAAAGTGTACATGTTGAAAATAATTGGCAATAATTGAATTTAAATGGCCTTCCACTTCTCCCAGAGTTGTGCTTTGAGCATTTGGGATGAAAACGATCAGAACTCGACCCGTGGATTTCTTAAAAACAACCCAAATATCTGACTCCAACTTCAGATTCACTTCGGTGGTCCGATCATTGCACTCGATAAATTTGTCAAACACATCGTAAATGGCACTAAAAAATTGCATGCGTAGATGTAACAAGCAAACCAAAGTAAATTCTTACCTAGACATCTCAGTGCTGAAAGTGATTGGACTTGAAGATGGAGAAAGCGAGGAAAGACTCGTTTTGAATGATTTACTCTCAGTGTTGTAGTAGATAAAATGGAAAGGAATACCCGATATCACCGGCTGAATTGTCTCCGTTACCGTCTCCGCCATTTCCGAAGCTAACTGACATAATCGAGGAGACAAAAAGTGGCCAAATCTGGTCAGCAAATGATCCAAATTTTGCGTTGTCTCTTTGATCAACATGATCATTGTTGCGTTGAGAGTTCGATAACAAACCTGAAAGCTGAAAACTGCAATCTTCATCAAACTTACCATATAATGTCTCTCCATCTCTCGCGTTTCACTGTTCTTTACCCATATTACCGAGAAATTTCCTTTACTCGGGGCAAAATCAAATGCAAATTTAACAAATCGCCCAACTTGAGCACTGAAAAATGAAGAATGGTATAAAAAGACCTAAACATCGTAAAAATTTATATAAGTTGCCTTACCATGAAACAGATTCTGGTTGAAGTTCACTTTTTAAAGCTGATGGAATCAGATGGTCAACTACAAGGTCGTAATAAGTCTTGAGATCTTCTCTGGGCACCGCAAATTGCGCCAACTTGTTCTGATATAAAAACATGGCCTGTTTTATCTCCAAGCATTGCTCCATACACTGTTCTACAAAACATTGAGTCTGCAGAAACAGATTGGACCCTAAGGGCATAAAACTAATTCCATCAAAGACATCAATCAATGGAATGGGAGAGAGCTTGACTGTTGGCAGATAAGTGGTAAAGAAGGCATCCAAGATTTCAATCATCAGGTCCTTTCCGTACTTTAAATTATATTCAAACCCTCGATTGAAGAGCTTAAAAGTTTTGTAGATTCGTTTTACGGTCTTCAGAAGTGCGCCTTGATGAGGAAAGAAGTGAAGAGCCTCGCATTTCTCCTTGTTAAACGCTGCTCCTATTATAAATCCCCCTTCGACTGGCAGAATAACAGAAACCAGCTGCTGGGAAGTCAAAAAACGATGTTCAGAGGAATTTTCAATGCCAAACTCACTAGTAAAGTTGATTACGGCTTCCGAAAAACTGACGAGGTCAAGCTGAAATAATCCTGTAAGTATCATGTTGTTTGCCATTCTGAATTCCGATTTTTTAATTTAGATACTGTAAATTAATACAAGGCTCATACAAAATTCCTTTTTATCATCCGACCCAGCTCGAGCTTTTCTACGCAACTCGCCGTTTCGAATCATACGTGAAAAATCAGAAATTTTGATAATGGTTAACATTAACGTTTCCACACTTGCGTCTCCTTTCACTTTTGACCAAAAAAAAACAAACTTTGAAAATTAGGCATTAATAAAATCCATTTGCAAAACTATGATAAAAAATAAAAATTTTGAGTGCCTATAACCCATAAAAACAAACAGTATAAAATTGAAAATACCTTACCTTACGCTTATCACTCTCATCTGGCGGCCAAAAATAGACCAATTTCTCCTTTTCTTGTCCTTCTTTCCGGCCATATTCAGGATAACTGACAAATAAATAATCGAGGAGATTTATAGCATTAAGATCAGCCGCTGGCTCATTCAAAGCCACTGGCTCTTGTTTAGCAAAGACTCCAGAGTGGAACGGAGAATAGGAAAACATCCCTGGCAGTATTATGTCGGCATGATCAATAAATTTCTAAAATTATAAAGTACATCACAGTTAAAACAAACTTCGTCGCAAACGAACAATATCCAGTCGCGTATATGCTCTAAAACCTCGTAGAAACCTAAAAATTAATTTTCTAATTTTGTTGAAAAATAAAATATTCTTGACACTTCACCGAAAACCAATACCAAGTAAGCGGAATGTAAAAATGCTCTTTTTCTCGAGCCTCTTTTTCGTTTCCTTTGTTTGACAGCTAATGCGAACGTGCGTTTCTTTACTTTTCTGGTTAGAAGAGTCAGAAAACGCCAGGCGATTGACTATTTATGTTCAAATATATTGTTTTAGACCTGTACTCCGCTTTCCAATCATAATTCGTGATAGTTTTCTTATGAATAAATTACGAAAATCAAAATGGAGAATTTTAGGTAGTTATCGACGTTTCCCGGTTTATTTTAAGGATGAAATTACCGCGCGCTTTAGAAAATCATTTTTGTTGACGTACATGGTTAATTTTAGGGTTATTTCCACTTTACACAAAGTTTTGTTGTATAGACGCTTTATAATCGAATTTTAGGCGTAATTCCAATGAATTATGTATTTTCCCCGGCCGAATTTGGGGATTAACCTTATTTTTACACAAAACGTTTACGTCCTTTTGCCTGTATTTCCTAACTAATGTAATTTCGATCTCTTTAAGAGGGTTTACAAGTCCATTTGCATCGTACTGGTTTAGTATAATATCCATTTTGTGATTTAGTCGCGATTATTGTCTAAATTAATGCTCTTTTATGTCGGTTCTTCTCGTTTCGGAAAATATTATGCCATTTCTGTCTGTCCTCCGTCTCCGAAACGGACTTTTAATTCACCTTGTTACAATTTTTTCGAGGTCTCTTTCGCTCTTTTCACAAAGTCTTATGATTACATTTTGTCACGTAAAATAATGTAGTTCCTTTTCGTATGAGTTTGTATGTCTAAAGATTTGAAATGTTACACTTTACTCGGCCTCCTCCAAGGGCACTCGACGTTTGAGGGTTCAGATGTAAATAAAATTAAATTCTAAAGACAAAAAGCGGTGGCTTGGCCAGAACTTTTTCGTCTGAACTTATACGGAGGCTTTATTTCAGCTCAGAAATATAACATTTTATTCCTTTTTGAAAATATGGGTTTTGTAGGAAGCTCTGGTTTTTTACTCCTCGTGGACGTGTGAATTTTATAGAGATGAAGTTGGGATTGATCTTTAAAAAAGAAATTTTAAAGGGCATTACAGAAAGGAATACGTGAGAATTGGAGAAGTCGTCTTAAATATCATGATTAAGACTATAAGTCATGCTTTGAGATAATATTCCTATAATACTTGCATGGTCTTCCATTGGCTTCGCCCAAACCATTTCATCGAATCTTTCCGAACTTGAAACCCATTTTTTGTCTCCATTTTCGGTGACGGGACGTGACTTTCTGCAGATTCAGGTTTGAATACCTAAACAGGCCATAGCAGACGCTTTCCTATCCAATTTCAGCCAACTTTTTTCTTCGCTCAAATTGCTTACGTGCATCTTAACACGTTCGAAAACACGGTTTGTCTGAGCCCTCTCCGATTCCCCGGCTCTCTCTTGGTTTAGCTTTTTTGGTCGCCTGGACGGAATCTTATATTTGTTCGTCTAGTGGGGCAAAAGTTGGAGGAGAGAATACGAAATATCTTTTGTTGTAGCGGAGTAATCACCGGGAATAACTCCAATATTTTGTTCTGATTGAATTGATAACTTAGGGCGCTGTTTAATAAATCTTGACAGCTTTTTCTTCAAATCTCAATTGTTCGGAAATTGTTGACATTGATTAGATTAATCATTGTTTTTGCGATTATAAATATCTTTTTGATGTCGGGAGTTGTTTACACAAATTCAAATTACTTTAATGATGATTTCAGGTCCTGGAATGGAAAAGTCCTCCTTTCACGCGGCTGCTTTCCAATTTGCTTTAAATAATAATCCCAATTCCGTCTCCCTGAGCGCCCTTTTGAATGCCGCCGAAGCCAGTAAGTTGATTTTATGTCTATCCGGTGGTGTTTTTGGCGTTTTGATCCAGAAGAATAAGATCGTTTCTGATGTCTGATTTCGTTCTAGATGCCAGAACACCTCAGATTCCATCAGTTCTTCTTCCTAACTCCAACAACTTCATTCCAGCGGCTCTCCAATCCCTGAATCCAGATTCTCAATCCCAATCCTCATCATCTCACAGTTCTGACCACATCTTTGCGGTCCCTCGACCTTTGGCCCAAGCTTCTTTGGATGCCACGACCTTATTCTCGCCTTCATCTAGTCTGAAATCGTCTTTCATTTCTAAAACAACGTCCTCTTCCAGAGGATGCAATTTTTGTGGTTCTCTCAATGGACAGACCCAAAAAGATCTGATCGAATGCGATGGATGTCGTCAAGTGTCATATTGCAGTGATCAACACAAGGTGAGTGTTTGCTGTTCTCATTACTGAATCACGGTATGTGCTTTTTGGAAGGGGAGGGTTATATATTGGATATCGCAATGGAGAATATCAACTTTTAAGTTTGACGCTCCATTCCGGTGATCTAATGTCTGTGGGAGTGTTTTTATGCGCAATTATTTCGCGGGAGACGGCTAACCCCGAAAACGCACGTTTTTTAGTGTTTTTGAGATTGTTTTGAATTCGGAGATTGACAATCGGGGAAACTGAAAAATACGGCAACGATCCATAATGGGCAGATTTGGAGAATTCGTTCGAATGTCGTAGATACCATTACATCTTTGCTAAAAATGTGTAATTAGGAAAAGCGAATAAATTGTAAGTGTAAAGAATTTTTAAAGTGCAATTTTCGAAAAAGTGTTAGGTCTGATCTAATATTGTTAGAAGATCATTGTTTTAAGTCAATTTCTACGACGTCACATTTTTAAAAGGCTTAACACTTATAAAAATTTTCTAGTATGACATCATTTCTAACATTGTTACATCAAAATTAACGGTTTTTTCAAAGTTATATTTTTTTGAATTGGCATTTACAGTTCATAATTTTTTTCGAATTTTACAAAGATTTAAGGATTTCGATGATATTTGAACGATTTATCAGAATTTTTCCATTATGGCACTGTCCATTATGCTCTGGCCATTATGGGATCGGCCCATTACGAACCGTTGCCGTATTTTTCAGTTTCCTTAATTGTATTATTCCCCAAATGACGACGTTCCTTTTGAATTCTTGCAAAAGGGCGTCAACGAAGGAAGGTTTCGGGATATCCCCCTTGAAAAGGTCGAAACAGATGGTCGGGTCATTGTCGCTCCTTGATTATAAAGTGAAAGCTTCCATTGGATGACATTGGGAAAGGTTTTGGACTAGAATAGAACTAGAGTTTGTGGTTGAGATTAGCCAGGATAAAATTTCAAGGTTTAGTGGATTTATTGGTTAGGCCGGAGTGACTATGTTCTTGGAGAATTTAAAGCTTTTGTAGGTTGTATCTTGTGTTTGCTCTGAACAGTTGCAAATGAGCTGTCAAATGGCCGAAGCCTTGTTTCCCCTCTGGGGATTTGGCTGCCAAATGGCGGTTTTACGTGATTTTGCAAATAATTTTAATTTCCCAGCCCCCTACTCTGGTGTAATCTATTTTTGAGGCCATAATTAGTTGCAAAATGAATAGGTTGTGGGTCAGTTGGAGTCTATGCTGGGAATGGGAGTAGCAAATGAGGTTGTGTCGTAAATTGCGAGCAAGGAGAATAAGAATCGTTGTATCATCAGCTACAGTAACTTGTTTTTGACACTTGAATGGTTGATTGTAAAAAGGAATGACCGAAATGGATACTGTAGAAGGTGAAGAACCATTTTGGGAAAAGTACAGTACAGATACATAGTTTATGATGCTTTTAATATATATTTACTGTCGTCTAACCATGACATTACCTATTCTAATTTCTCACCTTAATGCTTTCTGTGAAGTCTTTGTTATTTCGGATTTCAAAATGTTGATCTCGTCTTTGTCGTTTAATTACGCAAGAAATGGAAAAAACCTTGTCAGGGAAGGTGACCGGAAGGGATAATGTCGGAAAAGAAGGGGTCTCTTCTGAGCTCCCTTTCTTCTTAGTCACGGTTTGTTTTGTCAGGCATTACTCATGGTGACAAGAAAAATCAAATGTCACCTCTTTATTCCAGCGGGTTCTTAGAAGTCTCCAACGGTTTTGGCCATGCTTCAATGGAAAAAGGGGCTAATTGCCATCAATTTTATTTCCTCGCCCTCCTCATAAGCCGTGTTATCTCTTCTCCCTCTTGATTCATCGGTTCGAAGGAGAGTATTGACTAGATATTTGTTCGTTTTTTTTTCTTTCCATTGCTCACCATTCTGTTTGAATTTGCACGTATACTTCAGCTTTTCCGCGTGCACTCTTTCGCCGCACTGTTCCTTTCTCTTCCATCCCACCACCGAGGAGAAAGAATTCGCAGTTTTCGGGAGGAGAAACGGAGGAACCCGGGCTGAGGAAACTCCGCGGAATGGACATCGCATTAGGCCGGCTGGGCACCCATCAGGGCGGATCAACTGGCCATCAGAAGGGGTCATATGATCTATAAGATGATGCCTCAGGGCCTGAAGTCATTTCGAAGGTCTTCTTCGAAAAGATGCATTTCGATTACAAAAACTACGGTAGGAACTGCTGATTAGCTGGAGATGATCCACATGTTGAAAAATAGGTTGCAGTTAGCCTAAGATTAGTTGTTTGCTTTTGTTCCAACTTAAGTCTTAAGTTTGTCCTGTCTGAAAAGAGTGGGGATACTGTAGGATAGGGTGACTTTTTGTCCTTTTTCTTCTTAAGAATAGCTGGATATTATGCCATAACTAATCCAACTCTCTTCGGGTTGTTCTTTTTACGTGTGGAAATTGAGAAGTCACCCAGAATGGGAATTACTTTTGTCTTTACTCCACTATTTGATCGTAACCGTAGTGATGGGAACACAGGTTATCGTTCCGAACGCCTTGGAAGAAGCCCTGGGGTTTATCTGACAGAACTCCCTTATCTTACCTCGAGATTGGAAAACAATAGTTTTAAAAAGTTGGGCTAGGGAAGTCATGAGTAATATAAAGTTGAAAATTTCATGGTATTTTAATGTAGATTATTTGTCGATGTAATGGATTTTATTTTTTATGAAATTATGGACTTCTCGCTTAATGAATAGCGCTTCGGAATCTTTTTTAATTTGCTAAAGAAACTTTTTGCATATGAGATTGCATGGAAAAGCGTGCAGTTCCAAAGTTTACCTGTTATTTGCGAATCTGGCTTGTTTTCTTGGGATTCGCACGTAAATGGTTAATTTGGATTTTTGGAGGCTCGATTTCACAAGGCACAAGGAGCACAAAAATTAGGTAGATTGAGCGTTATATTTTCGTTTCGACCGGTCGAATAGTTTTTCCTTTCGGTGGTTTTTTTGACGATTTTTCAAGAACTCTTGTCAATTCTGAACGTAAAGTATGAATTGCAGAAATTCGATTGGAAGAAGCACAAACCCATTTGTCGGACGACACAAATGCGCATTGCCACCCACAATCAGCAGAACCTGAACGAGCCCATGGACACGTCCGTCGACTCGATCATGGGAAAAAGTGCCAGTACCGGTTCTCTCCATTCAATGTCCGCCAGTTGCTCCAGTTCAGGTATGCCATCCTTGTGATTTTTCGGTTTGTTGTATACTGTCTGGATGACTCTTGGTTTAGCGCTTTTTTAATCGTGAGTAATCTGGGATCTAGTGTTTTTGCTATCAAAGGCGGGTCAAATCCGAGGTTACGTGAGCATCGCCTGCTTTTTTACGACCTCACTTTCTGTTTGAGGCCCTTTTCCGCTTTTTGCTACATCTCTCCTGAGGTTGGCATACTGTAATTCCAAAGAAACTGGAAATGCGTGACCTTTTGACTGTTTTAAATGCATTAATTCAGAAGTCAAGTGGACAATATAGCATCTCAAAAGATTCGTAAAAGCATACTGTAATATTTAAAGCCCCATCCTCACTCTCGATTCCCTAGATACGTGTAGATGGGGAGGCCCGGAGTTGTTGACAATAAGCTCTTTGCAGGGTTTTCGGATGTTTCGTGCAGCTCGAATGGATTGGGACAAGAACGTTTGATCGAAACGGATGATCCTGATATCAACATTATTGAGACCGATTCTTCGCCAAGGAAGGTGCAGAAGCGCCGAATGAGTGACGAGAATACCCTCAACCCTCAGGGCAAGCCATACAAAGACCACTCCAAAAATCTCCTTTTTAAGGTATATTGTAATATCGTGATTCTTATGCAGTTTTATAGACCACATTACAAGATCATATGAAGTCTTTGGCAGCGTCTGGATTGGCCTTAAATAAGCACAAGGCAATTGCGTTTCGGCTTCGGGTAAGTATTCATTATTTTGAAATTCACACATGCGGATTGGGTAGTAGACAAAAAAAAATTTTTTTTAAGTATATCGCGGAGCATGTGATACGATCTCTGAATGAATATGGATGGGCCGTGGTCGATAACTTTATGGGAAAAACGCATTGTCAATACACGTATAAGGAGATCGAACAGCTCTATAATCGAGGAGTTTTCAAAGAAGGACAACTCATGGAGGCCAAGGACCCTCAAGTTTTGCCAACCAAGGATATTAGAAGTGATAAGGTACGTATCGAATACTGTTACGTTATGTGTTTACATTTGAGATACTTATGGATTTTCTTTTAGATATACTGGTTTGATTCGTCGGAAAGCAAGGCCCGGGATGCGGTCACCATTCGGTTGCTGGTGTCGATGATCGATTCTGTGATTGTACATTTCCAAAACCGAATCCCCCCATATCAGATTGCGGGTAGATCGAGAGCCATGATTGCATGCTATCCGGGTAATGGCACTCGATATGTGAAACATGTAGATAACCCCATCAAGGATGGACGGTGCATCACCTCCATCTACTATTGCAATGACGATTGGATCCTCTCTGAGCATGGTGGTACTCTCAGATTGTATCCAGAGACCTCGCGCGTTCCCATGGACATTGACCCTCAGGCGGATCGGCTGGTCTTCTTCTGGTCGGACAGGAGAAATCCCCATGAAGTGTTACCTGTCTTCAGACATCGGTAAGGGATTGATTTGATTGATATAGTTGTTTAGATATGCTGTTACTATCTGGTATTTCGATCAGAACGAGAAACAAAAGGCGAAGGAGAGACAACGGGAAGAGGAGAGAGAACAGGCTGGCCAAGGCGAGATTATCGACCGGTCGAATGTCAATTCAGCTCCCATGCCAAGAAAGCGTAAGATTTAATTCACTAAGCACGATCTCCTATTTTAAAACCTGTATACTCAATTATTGTTTAGCATCTCCTCCCCGAGTCGACCAACCCATGGACACATCCTCGGCACGGGTCAAATATCGCTCAAGATCCCCGGGCTTTGATGAGGATGATGATGAAGACCAACAAGGTTCCGCGCAGCCTGCCAAGAAATATGTCCCTGACTTTGAAGTCTAGTCTGTTTATATTAGCCAAAATGATTTATATCCGAGTCATCGGAGGTAATTAAATTAGCATATTCTTACTTTATTTATGATTCGAGCTTTCTCCTTATGTTGTATCAATCACCCGTGCCAACCACCATTGTATATTAAAAAAAATAAAAATTTGATAAAAGACTTGTGATCGGTATATATTGTTGTAGACGACGGCTTGGGGAACAGTTTTAACATTGAGTTTGGATTTAATTACGTCATGTTGCGTCACAATCTAAATGCATTAAAGTAGATGACGCAACCGGTATTTTACAACGCCCATCCCGCAAATCCAATGAAACGTGCGAACAGACAGACGCCTCTTCTTCACCGTGTCTGAGGATTCGTTTTTTACGCGCTGAACGAGTTTACGAAAAGTTAAAAGGTTAATGATTAAACTGAATAAGTAAATGAATGCTTGTCTGTTGCTGCAATAGAACGCGAAAAAAATGAAGTGTCAAAGATGGGGAAGAGAAAAGGTTTCATGATTGGATTAAGAGGTGATAATTCATTGAGAGCACTGCGACAGACACTATTTATAATATCAGCACCACCAAGGCATATGGCTAGCCGAATTGCTTGCCATTTTGACTTACGGCTAAGAATGCAACTTACTGGCCAACCAGACAACTCTCTTCTAGACCTACAGATCATTTAAGCCCTTTGGCTAGCTCTTATAGATCTTAAATTAGCCCGTTTTTTCAAACAGTGGGTCGTAATCGCTGAATGCACTACCAAAAAAACCAATTCTTAACCCCTAGGAATCATTTATCTTTGATCAACAACCTTGGGCACGAGGAGCTTTCTTAATCGTTAATTTAGCAAACTTTTAGTAAGTTTTAAGCCCAATTACTCTTCAATTACTCTAAATTGATCCGAATATACTCCCCTGAACTCTTACACTTGGAGGTCGCAAATTTTATCAATCGTCTCTTGCGTCGGAATCCTCGAATACGACCATAAAAAGTGGTTAAAAGTGACCTTCGAACGCGAATACCTTTTTGTTTTGCTCGGAGGAATCCGCGGTGCATTTTTAACATAATTTTCATCAAAAAGCGACAAACAATGCGATCGCTGGAACCTGACAAGTGATAAGAAAGTGATAAAAAATGTTTTTTTGTATAGGTGATCGGATTAGTTTCACTTTAAGGAAACACTTGTTTTGTTTTGAGGTCGTATTTAAGGCGTCGAGGCCGCGGTTCCAATCAGATCATTCGATTTCTCATCATCCATTGGTAAGTGTCCCGATGGTATTACAGTATGTGATTACTGTCGTCTTACTCTACGTTTCTTGTCTTTGTTTTCATTTTAATTACTGTCTTCTCTTCAGAACCAATAATGAAATTCTTGGCCATCTTCGTCGCTCTTCTCGTCGCCGTCTTCGCTCAACAAAACCCCATGGATCAGATGCATTTGGAGCGTGTCTTCGAGCCCTACACCTATCAGCGTATGAACTACGATGCCTCCAGAATGGCCTACAATGCCAGATACCCCAACAACAACTACCACCGTGTCGATGGATGGCAACCAGCCACTTGGGACGACATCTTCGGATCTCGCAGATACGGAAGAAAGTAGATGAATACAGGCTGAGGTTGTTTAGTGTTGTACATATTGTAAATGAATGTTTGAGTAAAGTTTGGCAAGAGATTCTTTGCTTTGAATTTAAATTCTATTTATTTGTTACTTAGAGTTCCCGGCAGACTCAACTCTCCCTGTTACAAATAGCTGGAGGCCTTCTCATCGTATAAAAAAATACATTAATAGGGCGCAGCTCGGCAAAAATAAAAAAAATAAGTTGAGGCAATCAAAACAATATTATTTATTTATAACTTTGATAACTAGAATAAATAGTAAGAACAGTGTCTACTTTCCCTTGCGAGGGCCGAAGATGTCAGTCCAACTGGCTGGTTGCCATCCATCCACCTTGTTGTAGTTATTGTTGGGGTATTGAGCGTTGTACGCGAACCTGCTTAGATCATAGTTGATACGTTGATAAGTATAAGGTTCGAACAGTCTTTCAAGGTGCATTTGATCCGTCAGTTCGGAAAACGGAGCCTGGGAAAGGACAATGGCAAACATGGAGAACAACAAAATTAGGAATTTCATCTTCTGAAATTACAAAAAATAATTACGAATAGTTAAGAAACGAGTAAAACAATAGTCTAATGACGGGCATTTGAAACGTGCGAAACAGAATATGAAACTTCCAAAATAGATTTTCCAGATGTGGCGGCGCCTTGATAACGAGTAAAGTAACCTGCTTAACGGGATTCGAACATCCCTTTTATAGATGAAGAAGATCCCGCCGTGATTCCCACAAAAAAGAGAAGAATTTGAGGAGGAAAATGCCCGCAGGAAACAGGAAGTCAGCCTCCAATCACTCCCATTGGTATCTACATCTCGTGGAGACCACAGTAACTCTAATCTGATTAAGTTCGTTAACTCTCAGATTAATCAGACGACTAAGATAGCATCTTCGTGAATGTTTGAAATACTCTCATCACATTGCCTTGTTTAGAACTGATGTGCATTGCCTGATTATAGTGGAGATTCCATTTCTTTTATACACTATGAGAACAAGTGTAATGAAACTCTGATTTCAATCTTCTCTGAAAGAACGATCAACAGTTTTCTTTCCAAATTTGTAAACTGCACGGAGATAGTCCGTCAATTCTTTATTTAGCTCAATGTCCCATTTAACTTGACAATCACTCGTTCTCATCCTGAGAACAGTCTAGACCTTATACTTTAGTTCTCCTTGACGTGTTGTTCTATCCAATAAACGTGTATCACCCACGGACATAATGTTTCTTCGTCCTATAAGATTGATGAACCTTACGATAAGTATTTTTTACAATGGTCATGCATCGAATTTTACTGTAATAAATTTATCTGCAAGGAAGAGAAAAATAAGGTAGCTAATGTTACAAAAAGCGTGATGTCCATTTCATGGTGTAATATCACTTCTCGGTTCGTTGTAGCATTGATTTTTTGAAATAATGTTTTTTGGCTTCTTCGAGAAATTACAAAAATTGTAATTTAGCCCAGTATTGAACAAAATCTTGACAGAAAAAAGCTATAGACCCTATCAGTGAATTTTTCTTGTTATAGTAGGTCTGGTTTGTCTTTCAAAAACACCATGCTTGATGAGTTTGATAATTAAAATATCTCTAGTTGCGGAATGCCAAGGATTTTGTCATTTTGCGAAAAGCCCGGGCAACGATTTCAATCATTATAATAGCAGGAAAGATGTCTCAATAAGTCGAGTTTCGAGCCAGAAAAAGTTCTGAAACTTTGCATGATGATTGAGAATGATGTTGTAGTGCTGATCGACCATTTTTGTAGGATTCGTGACTAAACGTCGCCCGCTAGGCGATTGCAAAGTTCTCAATTTTGGGAAGTTTGAAGTCGAATATCTCAAAGACTGAATAACACATACAAATTTCTGAACCTCTAACAGAGAGATAACTGTCTACTCTTTCCAATTCACCATTATCAAGTCGCTCAATTTTGGATGACCGGGTGAAAATATCGTATCTTTAAGACCACCTTTTTGGAGCGAAGTGTCACAAAAATTCGATCGATAATGGCGCAATTTTAGCTCGACTTCCGCTTTTCTAGTAGAGTCTAAACGCAGGGGTGGTCGGCGGCCCGGGCCGGGCCGGCCCGGCCCGGCCCAAACGGGCCGGCCGGCCTCAAAAATGGAAATTGACAAACGGGCCGGGCCCGTCACGGGCCGGGCCGGGCCGCGGGCCTGGGGTTTTTTCCGGCCCGGCCCGTCTAAAATACATGCCAAACCGTTGGCATTCATTGTTTTCGCGCCGGGAAAATTAATTGATGTTGTTATAGTTGCTGTTTCTCAAGTTCTAACACGTTTACAAGTCTATAGTTCCATTATAGAACCACAAAACTATCACATTGATCCTTTACTAGCTAGATCAACGCCTTTTTTGCCTCAGTTTAGATCCCGAGCCTGGGCGCAGTTCGCAGAACCCTCTATAGACGGGCCTGCACGGGCCGGGCCGCACTGCAGGATGAGCCAAGTCTTTCTCCTTGGATGGTCAACTCTTCCTCTCAAATTTTTTTTTTGTCAAGATTAATATAAATTTCTTTATGTTTCAAACTACATACATCGACAGGACAATAACTCCAAAAGTAAGTTAAATTAACCCTCTTTCTATATATGCAGTGATTTTTTGCATTACATAAGTTTATCCTTGCGCATTTAGCCATTGTTGTAGGTATACAAATTTAGCTGACTTCTGTTCGTTCTTGCGATTCCATGAACGAAATTTGAAAGTCTTCCCCACAAAAGTACCAGCGTCGAGCCTTGTTGGTGCCAGAATTGTTTCAGCATGAAAGGACTTACAGTTTTTTTGTTGATTCGATTTTCGATATTACACTAGGTACTTTTGTAAGTTTAAGGCGAGATTAGGTCACGTTTTACGTCATGTAAGGTCTAAATGGACAATAAAACTTTATCTTAGCATTCTTAACGTCGTAACAGTGATTTCCCCCCTTTTATTGTCGTTTTTGATTTTTTTTCAGATTTTAGGTATAGAACAATTTTGATGTATCCGCGGCCATAGATGCGTATTAATACTTCGCAAACCATATTTAAAAGGTCCCTGGTCGATCTAAAAAATGTTTAGAACAGAATGAGAGGTATTTGAGACTTTTTTAGATCCACGTTGTACTTGATCACTTAGACCCTAAGACATCTCAAACCCGGGTTTGAAAGAATATTTATGTTGGGGACGGTTTAGTAATGGCTCAGCTTTGTAGTTTTCCGGGTTTAAACGTCAAAAACGTTAGATTTTGCCTGCAACTTGATAAAAGTACCTAGTGTAATATCGTAAATCGAATCAACAAAAAAACTGTAAGTCCTTTCACGCTGAAACAATTCTGGCACCAAGAAGGCTCGACGCCGGTTCTTTTGTGGGAAGGACTTTCAAATTTCGTTCATGGAATCGCAAGAACGAACCGCATTCAGCTAAATTTATATACCTAATACAATGTCTAAATACGCAAGGATAAACTTATGTAATGCAAAAAATTGTTGCAGAGTCAGTAAGAGGGATAATTTAACTTACTTATGGGGTTATTGTCCTGTCGAAATATGCAGATTAAAACATAAAGAAGTTTATATTACAGGGTGGCCCAAAAAAATGGAAACTCATATTTATAGTCATATTTCAGTTAACTATCCAAATTTAGCCAAAGTAATGATTAATATCAGTAACATGGAACATTGTTAATAACATGTTCGACCATTTTCGAAATATCTGCCGTTGGCGGCGATATAGAGCGCCAAACGTGACTTTAAATTTTGGGCGGTACGCCGCAGCTTTTTTTCGGGAAATCGGTCTCGTTCTTGGCTCAGCGATTATTTAGCGGTCCCAAACTTTTGTGGCGTATAGTACAGGCGTTCGCCTCTAATTGAAAAAAAAATTTAGTTTGTACGATCTAGATCCGGCGAATAGGCGGCAATTTTGCAGACGTAGCAAAATCAGCCGATTCCTGGCCTCGTGCGCTTTTTTCTTTCTCGGCCGGGGCTGAATCTTATGAGAACGTTAATTTTCTATCCACAAATTGCTACTGAGCCCGCGGAAGCACCACTACCACCAGAATACCGATGGTTGACGTTTCGGTAGGTTTTGACATCTTTAACCACGAAAACCGGGGATATCTTGCCTCTGGCGCAAAATCTTGCACCAGGCCATGACGGAAGAAGTTTTGACAGGGTTCGAAGATGGCGGGTGCTTGATGACGCTCAACAGTCTAACTCCTGTCATTCTGGTGTTTGTGGACCTGCTCAATGTTGAGCTACGTCTCATCCATGAACAGGATCTCTTCTCATCGCCGAGCAGCGGCGCGGCGCCTGAGTTTTTGACGTCTTTTGAGCCGTACTAACTTGTGGTCTTCCGCAGGGCGCTGAACTTTTTGGAGCCTATAAGGCTTGAGCTGTTGTACATCTAAGGCCATTTGGCAGATAGCTGTTATGTTGATAACGGCCTCTCGCGCAATATTTTTCATGGACACCATCAGATTTTGCTTCACTCGCTTTTTGATGACCTCAAGGTTGTCAGAAGCATTCAAGGTGCACTTTTTTCGACTTCCCGAACGCGTACCATTGCGGACTATTCCGTTGAGTCGTTTGGTGGCTTTTGGCATAACCGTTTTTGCCACACCGAGCAATTTATCAACCTCACACGGTCCTTTTTCTTGCCGAAACAGGTCGGAAATCGAGGTCCCTTTGTTTGACATCCATAAAAAACATGTTAACCAACCGATATGGGCATGAAAATAAAACACCTAGGGCTAAAAAATACGGAGAATTTAACGGTGGAAAAATTATTTGTCTGCACCTTAAGGTTTTCGCGGCAGGACCCATGGAAAAAAGTTTCCATTTTTTTGGGCCACCCTGTAATCTTGACAAAAAAAAATTTTGAGAGGAAGAGTTGACCATCCAAGGAGAAAGACTTGGCTCATCCTGCAGTGGGCCGGGCCAGGCCCGTCACGGGCCGGGCCGGGCCTGGAAAAAGACTAGACGGGCCGGGCCGGGCCGGTGATTAGACGGGCCGGGCCGCGGGCCGAAAATCGGAAAAATACGGTCTGCTGACCACCCCTGTCTAAACGTTGTGTTTCTTCCGGGAGAGAGAAATTTGACACATCTGAAATTCCCGGGCGCAGCTCGCAAAAATAGTTTTGAAAGTACGCACTTCTGGAAGCCTAGCAATACACTTGGCCAAATACAGATTATTTCCCGTCGGGACCCGTGAAATATGAATTTTTTCCCACGACCCCCCTCGAATTTTTTTTTGCTGGCGAGAATAGTTTTTCGGCAATATTTTTTCACGGCTTTTCCTTACTGCGTGTAAAACATTTTCGAGGTGCCGGCATGATTTCAGGATTAATAACAGTTCATTATTACAAGTCCTTCCGGAAGGTCGCCAGACTGAAATCGGTGACACGCACTGTGCGAAGACAAAACTTTCCTTTGCACCTGTGCAATTTCTTTCCTTTTGCACCGTGCAAGGCTTTTTCGGGCTGTCGCTCGGACACCTTTTTCGCACAGTTCAAGCGCCAAAAATTGGTCCGGCGACTTTCCGGAAGGAGTAGCAACATTGACACTGAGAGAGACGTTATGATCGCTATAACTAACATTCATCTTTAATAACCTGCACATGTTTGACATATATTCATTACCTTTTATTACCTATTCTAAACAAAAACCTTCAAAAAAAAGAATAGATTATTACTTCCTAAAAGATTCAACAGGAATAATATAATAATAAGTTTATTTTTCTCCTTCTCATTAACATGAACAACATAAAGGATAACTTAAAGATGGGAAACCAATGAAAACGGCGCCAGGTCGGCCTATCCTCCCTTCTTCTTGGATACACCGACAGACAGTACGTCCCTTACAGCCGACGTTCTTGGTGTGCTGACCGTGAACATGAAGACCCCAATAGTGACGGAGACCACGGTGAGGACAGATCTCTATGCGTTCCAAAACGTCACGGAGCTTTGGGTCGAGAACAGTGAAGATACCCTAAAAAATTGGTCGCAACTTCAGTATAATACAAAACGCATCCTATTGTTTCCAGCTAAGCTTTTTTACCTAAAACTAACAAAACAAAGAGAAACGGAACTCACTTTGATGTATCTGCCATCCTTTAGTCTGTTTAGGAACAAGTTGGGGATCTTGCACTGGGTGGGGTTCAATAAAAACGCGCATCTCACCAGCGGGACGGAGAAAATTAGTCAAAGCTTCATCAAGTATAATAAAAAAATGCAACCAGCTAGTCCCCGTAAAACATTCTCGCGATTCTCGCCAGCAAAAAAAAAAATTCGATGGGGGTCGTGGGAAAAAATTCATATTTCACGGGTCCCGACGGGAAATAATCTGTATTTGGCCAAGTGTATTGCTAGGCTTCCAGAAGTGCGTACTTGAAGAAAATAAATTGGCGTGCAGGTGAGTAAAAACGGCATCCTACTCACCAGCCAAAATGGGCGAGAAAATTTTTGTTTCAACTTTGCGGATCGACCTTTTGGCGAGCCATTTTTGATCCAACTTTCCAAAAATTTGTCGTTCGGAGTAAGAATGTTTTTTGACTCTCCGAAATCGAAAATTTCCGGAAATTTTTCAAAATTTACTTTGTTTTAAAAAAAAAAGTAAAAACAGAAAAATTTCAAAAATTTTTCAGAAAATCTTTTATCTCCCGCTTTATACAGGGTGTACCAAAAAAATGGAAACTTGTTTTTATAGCTATATTTTTTCGGAGAATCAAAATTCAGCAAAAGTAACGGTTATGATTAGTAACATGGAGCATTGTTTATAACATATTCAATCTGTTTCACAGTGGCTGCCTTTGGTGGCGATATAGAGCTCCAAACGTGACGTAAAATTTTGGGGTCCGGGCCGCAGCTTTTTATGGGGGAAATCGGTCCCGTTCTTGGCGCATCATTTACGTTGCGGCTCCAAACTTTTGTGGAGCATAGTACAGGTGCTGGCCTTCTATTTAAAAAAATATATAGTCCATTGGATTCAGATCTGGCGAGCAGGCGGCCATTTCGCAGGCGGGACAAAATCGGGAAAATCGGTCCCATTTCGGGTCCTGAGTCGATGTTGCCTTGTGAGCCGGCGCTGAGCCCTGTTGAAACCCCAACTTTGCATTGCCAAGGTTCTGCTGAGCTCACGGAAGCACGACAAAATAGAAATTAACGCGGCGCTAGTATTTTGTCCCATTTATTCACGAAAAACATGGAATTCTTGCCGCTGGCACAAATTCCGCCTTAAGCAATGACGACCCGGATTTTGGTGTTATTTGACGATGGCCAACAGGCTAGGAGCCTCACTGAAGCAGATTCTATCGTTCTGGTGGTTGTAGATCCGCTAAATATTAAACGGCGAACTGAATGCGCTCACGTCTCGGAGCTGCGGCCCACCCGTTTGACTTTCCGACATTTTTGCGCTGTATGCACTTTCTCTCGACTTTAAAGATCTGAATTTTTTAGAGCTTGTATGACATGAGGTTGAGCTCGCCTTTGACTATTCGGCCGAGCGATCGGTCGCTGATGTCAGTCTCAAGGGCTAGTTTTTCTTGAAAATCGCGGATTTTGCTGTGGGGGATCTTTCGGTTGAAAGAAGCGCTGGCGGTGCGTTTTCTTTCACTTCCTGGGCGCTTACTATCCGTATCAAGCTCCTTGGGCCTCGTGATTACTTTCGACACAACGTTCTTTCTATACCGAGCAAATTAACTTTTCGAACAGCTCCAAAAACAAGTCCAAAATCGAGGTCCCCTTGTTTGAAGTTCAAAAAAGACAGGTCGATTAATCGATATGGGCGTAAAAATCAAAACACTAGGACAGAAAAACGCAGAGAATTTTGTGGTAATAAACTTCTTTGGCTACACCTAACCATTTTCGCGTCAGGACAAATAAAAAAAGTTTCCATTTTTTTGGTACACCCTGTATATCAAAAAATTCGCAAAATTTTTCTGATTCAGAATATGTAAAAATTAGCTGCCTAATTTTGTTTTGTAAGGGTGAAAAAACCCTCGGAACTTTTCTCGAAACTCCATGCAAATGCCTTTTTGACCAAGTGTTTACCAAATCAAAAGCTTTTTTTTAAGTTAAAGTAAACTCTGGTATCTTTACAAGCCTCAAAATATCAAATTTAATTTATACTACACCTTAATTAGTGTTTCCAATGTAAAAAAGGCGCATTTTCATGGTGTTGCGAGAAATGTTCTGAGGATTTTTTCACCCTTACAAACCAAAATTAGGCAGCTAATTTTTACATATTCTGATCAGAAAAATTTTGCGAATTTTTTGATATATGACTCGACCTGTAAGTCCATACCCCATAGAAGTACTTTCCTCGTTAAAAAATGGTATTTCTTACTTTTGATGCCTCAGAACTGCACTTTACCGTACACTTTTGAAAAAACGAAAGTTCCTATTTTGTAGGAAATTTGATGCTGTATAACATAGTTGGGAATTATGTCATTCCCTCCCATGGTTCCGTTCTTCTATGGCTAAAGACCCCACTTTTCGGCACAAAATCGCGGTTTTTTTTGCCTAAAGTGCAAAAATCGAAAAATTTTTTGCAACATATTCTTCTTCTCCCTATCAAGGAGTAGTGTACCAAAAATTTTGTTTCATGCCTTTCAGGTTGTTCTGAATTTGGAAATTTCGTATTCTCGTTGCGACAAGCAAACCGATGGTCAAGATGACAATTACAGTTTATTATTGTACAAGCCGGATGACAACTTTTTATCAACAAGCATCTATTTAACGCCATGAGTTGAGTTGTGATCAAAACTTTCTCCATTTCACGTCTGAGAACGAAATCCCCTAATTCAGAACAACCTGAAAGGCATGAAACAAAATTTTTGGTACACTACTCCTTGATAGGGAGAAGAAGAATATGTTGCAAAAAAATTTTCGATTTTTGCACTTTAGGCAAAAAAACCGCGATTTTGTGCCGAAAAGTGGGGTCTTTAGCCATAGAAAAAAGGAACCATGGGAGGGAATGACATAATTCCCAACTATGTTATACAGCATCAAATTTCCTACAAAATAGGAACTTTCGTTTTTTCAAAAGTGTACGGTAAAGTGCAGTTCTGAGGCATCAAAAGTAAGAAATACCATTTTTTAAATCATTTTTCCCGGCCGTTGTAAGCCGTTAAAATCCTTAAAATTTGCATAATCTCAGAGAGCGACATGTGTTTTATCGCTCTGATATTTTTCCGCACTTTATTACGCCTTGTCTGAGGCGCCTCTAGCTGTTAAAAAAATCATTACAAAAAAATTCGCTTTTTTGACACCGGATTTTGCTCACAAAAAAAGTTCGGAATGATGTGTATTGTAAAATCCCCTTTTTGGACTTGATGGTTTTACGTATTCACTAACTAAGCGTATGTCATCACAAGATTTTGCATCTACTAGTCCTTCCGGAAAGTCGCCGGACGGAAATCGGCGACATGCACTCTGCGAAATCGAAAGTTCACTTTGCACTGTGCAATTTTTGGCTTTTTGCACTGTGCAATAAGCTTTTTCGAGCTGTCGCTCGCACCCTGAGTTTTTTCGCACAGTGCATGTCGCCAATTTCCGTCCGGCGACTTTCCGGAAGGACTAGTAGAACAAACTATAAATGGTCAATTTATTTGTCGCTTCCTAATATCCTCACAAATCCGACATTCAGAAGTCTCTGAATGATAAATCAAATAGTGTTTGCGACGTTTCTCAGTTCTCTGGGGTTGATGCAGGGTTACATTAGAAGCTCGATTGATCCAACAACTTTCAATTTTATTTGCAAAGAAAATGAAATAAAGGAAACATAATAGACAAGATTACCAGCGATCCCAAACACGTGGTTTCTTGGCGTAAAGTTGGTTTTTCGGAACAGGGTACCATCGATGTTCCTTGACCAAATCAAATTTAATTGTGCTTGGATTGGGGGCAAATGAAATATAAGCAAATACATTGGATCCTTGGAGATGCAGATAAGCTCCGGGCAAGTATAATGTGCTCTGAAGTGCGGTGCAATACATTTTTCTATCATATATTTCCCAATGCGTTGCATTATAATTCCTTACCAAAGGTCCCGCCTCCGGCCATGCTCTTCCAATATTGATGTCATTCACCACTAATTGACCCTTTCCGATGCTTTTAGAGTCAAAATATGTAAAAGTACCGGGCCGATTGTCCGTTTCATTAAGCGAAATTTTGCCGACATAAATCCCTGGGGCATTCGGAGCATCATTTTTTGCGTATTTTAGGTTTTTCTTGGGTTTAATTCCGCCAATTTTTTTCGTCTGGCATTGATACCAATCTTTTATTGGCTCTCCATCTCCAAGAACAGGTGACAATACTCCCTAAAAAGTGTCCATTAATCGTTAAATACTGCTCGCGCTCAGCTCTTTTTAGCCGACGTCGCGCGTGAAATTTGGATTCACCGCGCGGAAAGTGCATGTCTTGTGTAAAAACGAGAAATCACTGCAACAAAAGCGAAAAAAACAAAGAAAAATGCGCAGTGCAAGTGGTCCGAAATTTTGAGCGCGAGTGGCACCTTATAAGTAAGGCCTTACTTTAGTATCAATTCCACGTCTGAAATTGAGACGCCCCAGGTTCTCAGCGATCAAATACAATCTGCCCTTGGATTTGTTGATCGATTTCAATTGTATGGTCTTATTGTGACATCTTTCCATGCAACAAGGTCCAATAAATCCCTAAAATACAGTAAATACGTATCGGTCTTCTTACTTGATACTCATCATCGATGAAAAAATAGATTAAATTTCGAAAAGTTTCGATGTGAATTTCCTTGGGGATCTTGATAAGGTCGTGATAATAAATGGCGTAGCCCTCGCCTTGCCCAAACTTTTCAAAATTCTGGGGTTCATCCGTTTTCTCACATTTGCTGGTTCCGAATTTCATGAAAAAGTCGGGTAAACTGTAGTCAAGGCGATTCAATTCAAGATCTTTGACCTCAAACGCCCTTAAAACGGGATTGAAAATAAATAAACAGCAAATAAACATCCAACTTTTATGTATATAACAAAAAGTCTTTTAAAAACTACGTACGTATGATTTTCAGGTACCGGCAGTGGTTTTAACAACGGATCCGACAGATTTCCAATGAATTCCCGTACCCTGAGGTACTTCTCAGTGAGCTGGCCAGCCTCATCAATGGGAGCCCCATAATCGTAAGTGGTTGCAATATATGCATCGGTCTCTGCCCCACTTGTGAATCCCCAATTTGTTCCTCCATGGATCATATAAAATGAAAACGAGGCATTCAAATCTCGCATCCATTGCATCGTACTGACAATGCCATGAATAGATGAATAAACAGGTTTCGGGGAAAGCCAGCCTGCGAACCAGCCAGGGTAGAATTCAGAGTTCACATAAGGGCCTATAATGTGAAATACAGTACAATTTAAAATTGAATCTTCTTTACTTCAATGAAACTCACCACATTTGCTGAACCTTCTCTGTGCTTCGAAGTAGTTTTTCACAGAATCAAATGATCCGACGGCTCCGAAATCTATGGTAGGAAAGGCCCCTTTGGCCACTCCATTCTTCAAAAATCCATCTCCAGGTCCATCAGTTGTAAAGAGGGGGACTTTGGTCAATCCGCAGTGTTTTGCATAAGCGACAAGCTCATCCATGTATTTCCTATCTCCCACATAACTCCCATATTCATTTTCTAATTGAATTAAAAGAACGGGACCATTGGGATACTGTAGTCCTTTGACTTCTTCGGAGATTCTTTTTATCCATCGCTTCGCATGTTCCCAATATCTACAAAAAATGATGACTATATTTGATTAAACTTACGGCCCTTCATTTGTTCTGAGTTTAATGTCATCATATTTTAGCAGCCACCAAGGTAATCCACCATGAGTCCACTCCGCGCAGATATAAGGGCCTATGCGGAGGTTCACATACAACCCGAGTTCTTGAGCAATTTTTATAAATTCAGTTACATTTCGGTCGTAGTCGAAGTTAAAACTGCAAATATTGAATCAAAATTGACTGTTGATAATCCGCCGATTGTACGTGAATCCTTCAAAATCAACTTACACTCCAGGCGTTTCTTCATGAAAGTTCCAGGCCACATAGATCTGGGCCACATTTATTCCCATGGCCCTCACTCTCTGCAGCCGATCCCTCCATAGTTCATACGGAATTCGGAAGTAATGTAACTCTCCAGCAATATATTGAAACGGTTTCCCATCTAATTCAAATATATTTTTGTCACAATTTATCCGAAAATCCGCAAAAATTGACGGAACAAAAACCAAAATCAGGAGTGGCCACCACATCATCAATGGGAATGATAAAAGTTCTAAACAAACAGATGGCCGATGTATTTGTTTTGTTGATAGTAGTAATTGCAGAAGGAATCTTTGAGTTTTATTATGCACCATGTGACATTACATTATAATTGATAAAAATTGGTTATCAAAGAGGTTAATGAAACAAATCGGTGATTAATGTCACAAAGTCCACAAACATTATAAATAATGTTAAACAGCAGACCTTTTTTGTTCATATTGGACTTGAGATCGTCGAAAAGGTCGTCAAAACTGTAAATTTATTCAAATTCATCAAAAATTCTTTTGAATTACGGAAAAAATGCTTTGAACTTTCAGTTAAAGCTATTTTCTTGGCGTCAAAAGTGGTAAAACTACAGTTGAGACATAAATCTACGTTTAATCCCTTAGATTTTGTAGCAATTCGGCGTTTGTTTTCAACTCTACGAACATGGCATTCATTGGGTGAGTATTCGAATAAGATTTATGTTTATGGGATCACTCGGAATGTCAGCCCTCAGGGCCTCATAATAAAAAGCCGGGCGGTTCTTTGGAAATATTTGTAAAGTTATTTTAGTATAGTAAATTTGCTATACAGTATGTAATATGTATATTATTTTTGGGTTCCTTCAAATTTACTCCCCATAAATTGTAAGTGGTACCACATTAGACTAAGTAATCCACGGGTTTTCAATCTGTCATCGGGATGTGTTTGGCCCACATTTCCGTTTCAAATCCGTTTAGACTTTTAGGGATCTCAAGGTTAAGAACATTATTCTGTAATCTGATTTCGAGCCCTTCGATGCCTGCAAGAATAAGCAAAGCACGCATCTCCCGGCTGTTTTTTCTATTGTTTGGTAACTTATATAAATCCCCATAAATTTTGAGGCCATTTCGTCAGCGAGCAAAAGGTTCGAAGTCCAGTTTTATTAAACCAAAATGTATTTCGGGTTCCGTTGATGTCACTCTCCCTCAATGTCTGATATGTAAATTCCCACTTCCGCCTACATAAATCATAAGAAACCTTATGGATGAGAAGAACTCGATTCTTCAGGACGTCCAATATTTTATTTCGAAGCCACAAGTTCTGACATTGATGGGGAATGTCACTTTTCGACACTTTTCCAATCTCCCCCCACCGCTCTATTGTCATGATAAGACCCCTAAGTTGCCCCGCTGGCCGCATCGGCCAACGAATCCCCAAGGAAAGTTGGAGCGGGCGGGTGTCTTTCGGTCCATCCATAAGTTTATTATGGGATCTGAAGTGGAAAAGATCCGGATCCGGTCAGTGTCCAATCCCGACAGTCCTTTCTCCTACAATGCAACATTTTAGAGTGCTAACTTTATCACTTTTGAGGTTTCCTTGAGGGAAATCATAAGTTTTGAAACAGCTGTCCGGACAGCTATTCATTACGCGGAAGTTTCCAAAAACGATGACCCAATTCCCCCCAGAATACCGTGGTATCTGCAGGATTTGCGGGGAGGAGACGCGTAGCGGGCCCTTTATATCTCTTTATCTCTTCAGCGCCATGTTGGCCGGTGCCGCAGCTCACGTCAGATACACCAAGAAGCGGATCCCACAAATTAATCCCAATTTGACCGGCTCACCGCGTCGTGTTCGTCGGACAACTGTGAGTTCATTCGGCCCGAAAGTCGATGTTCTTTAGGCGCAAATTCTCCTTGTCATGTCTCACACTTGACGATTTCAGCAAGGTAGTGAAGAAATTTTTTTCAACGTTTCCATACGTTTTATTTCGATATTAACACCGACATGTTTTACTCTTTCTGTCATCTTTTTGTCAACCTATTACAAATATTTGCGTTAATTCTAGTCAAATATAAACTGTATTATAGCAAAGTCCCCAAAAGAACACGCAAAGAAGAGGAAGTGCCGGGCCGATCATTGGCAGCGATAAGGCCAAGTCATCATCCAACGGGAATAACAACTTCTTGACTGTCCCTTTAGCTGGAACACCGCCGTTGGGAAGGAAACGAGCCGGGTCTGTCCCCGTCATCAGATTTACTTTGGTATGTCTCGGTTTATCCATTGTAACTAGGAAACCTTCATTTGTAAACACACCGCATTCATTAATTATCGCTCTCTTTAGGCTGTAGCATGGAGTCTAAAGCCCGACTACATCCGGGCCCTGAAGATAACATGGGATCGGTTATGTGACGTTCCACGTGCCAATTGTCGTGGCATTCTCGGGATTATGGAACGGGTTTTCGAGAAATTTGAGTCCGTAAGTCCCCTTATCTATGTTTCACCATCACCTACGAAGAAGGGACCCCCTTTTACAATTGGAATGTTTTCATACATCTTTTTTATTCTTTCCGAAAGACGATCAAAAAGAAAGAAAACAACATTGTGTAACCGGAAGGAGGTTATTTATAGAATCCAGAAGCAGCTTATAGACTCACCTAATCTGATTCTAGAAGGATAAACACATCAAGGAAGTCTTCTATCAAGCAGCTTTCGTTGATTCGATGGCTGACACTCATGGCCGAAGGCATTCCGACAAGTCGATTGCCACTCTCCGAGATCACATCCATTTCTTCGTATCATTGATATCCCAGGTCATCCATTCGTTGGAGAAACCGACCACGGACATTTTCGAACACATTGACAAGATTGGTAAGTGCGCATTCGATTATAACACCAATCCTCAGGTGCCTATCACTACCACATGAAAAAGATCGGCTTCAAAGCGCAGATGTGGGACACCCTGGGCGTAATATTGGTCGACGCCATTGTTGTGCAGGTAGTTGTGACATCAGAAAAGGTTACGTATTATTGCAGGATTGTGTGCGCGCTTTCCCAGAAGCGTGTCGAGCTTGGACATTGATGGTCGCAGCCCTGATCGATCGACTACGATCAGCGAAGAAGCAATATGGAGCTCCGGTCAGCCTCAGACGTTCGACAATGTTCCTTCAACATGACTTACCGTTCCGATGCCCAAGCCCAACCCCCCGATGCCCCTTATCTCCAAGACGACGAGGATCAATGACCCCAGGCTCCAGTCCTCTGAAAGTCAGCCCGCTTTTGAAGGAACAACATGCTCTAAAACCTCCCCAATCCGCTCCTGCAATAACAAATTGAAAGCCGAATATATAACGATGGTGACATACGCATCAGATTGGGTGTCGTGGCCAGAAACCGTGATTTCTTGTCTGTTGGGCCTCTAGACAAGAAATGCGCTTGACTGAGCAGACAAAAAATATTGACGGGAAGAGCAGGAATTTGCGGAATATTGCGCAATGTTACGCAATTTGACACAAGAATTGCACATTTCTTGCAAGAAATTGCCTCTAGTCTAGAGGCAACAGACAAGAAATCGCGGTTTCACCCGATTTGTTGTCACCATCCTGATATTCCGTTGTATTTTATGGTTAAACCTCAAACAATCTGCACATAATATCATTTATAAAAAACGGTAATATAAGATTAGAACACACATATTGACAATTTTAATAAATTAGACTGACATCTCCAACATTTATGGTAAGAAATTGGTTTTGTCAGAAAAAGGGTCGCCCTTGTTTAGAGATTCAATAGCCTTCTCAATCTCCTTGATGTTCTCTACTATCTTTTTGAATCCATTCAGGTGATTCTTCACGACCTGCTCCCATTTTGCTTTGCTTTGGCCAAGCTTTTCAATTTCTTCGTGGACCCTACAAATAATAGGAACAACTTCTTCGAGCAGTTGTATCTTCTGTTCTTCGATCTTATTCAAGTCAGTGGATGCTGTCATTCTCTCATGAAGCAATGTATTCTTGATTCTCTCGGCTCCCTTGATGCGACTTTCCTTCTCCATCACCTAATCCAGTACTAAAATCATTATTGCTAAGACACGTACATTATCATCAAAGGTGTTCTGCTCCGTTTTGACAGCTTCGTATTGTTCCCGGCTTTCTTGGAGCAATCTTTCATACTCTCCAGTTCTTCTTTTGTCGCTCTCAAGGTCCAATTCATATCCTTCTCTGGCCTAAAATATGTTATTGTTCACGTATTACTGTAGTAACCGACAGTTTTCTTGAAAATACTTACCATTTTCAGGTTGACCTGGATATTTTCGTTGTCATTTGCGCATTTATTAATCTGTTTCTCCAGGTTCTCCAGGCCGAGTTCAGTGATTTTATTCCGAATACCTTCACTGATGGCCCTGATCAATGTTTGATAAGAATGAGCCACATTTCCGCTCATTCCATCCGTATTCAACTGATCTCTGTTCTTCCCAAATAAGGATAATTCGAACTGCGTGATGGTATCCGGAGAAACTCTTACTTCTCTGGCCATTCCTCCCAATTCCGAAGCCAATTTCTTAAACTGATTTTGTTTTTCCTGACTGATCTTTTGGAATTGATTCTGTTTCTCGGTGTGTTTCTTGTTCAACGCATCGGCTTCATCTTTCTTTTCGTTAATCTCTTCGCGCAACTAAACCAGTTATATAACACATAGTACGCCATTTTTTCTCCGGTTGCAATTGGCTATAACTTCTTTATTCTTCGGCCAAATGCTTACACTATTTTTTCCCTGAATCTTCAGAATCTCCCGTTTTGTTTGATACTAAATGTGTTATAGAAATCCATAAATTCCACATCTTCACGGTGAAAATAAAAAATCTTTAAAAAATGTATCGGTTAATATATGTGTAGCAAACACTATCCAGAAATCTTAGAATTTGGCAACGCGACATTTGCGGAACTCGGAAATAAATGTTTAATAAATTCTTGTTTTCACCTCCCTTCTTCAGCTTATCGCGTATTTTGAAACCTATGGGTGTAACGCGTAAAAAAATATGTGTAAATTTGGAAGCCTTTTGAGGAGATTTCGATTTTCATCCTCACTACATTTTTTTAAAACTTTTACACATTATTTTTCATATAAATTTTTTACACTACATTTTTTAATATTACACTTTAAACCAAAAAAAACCTCGAAATATACATGGCCCCCAAACTTCCACAAAAAAAAAATTACACTACATTTTTTGAAATTACACTTTTAATACGTCTCAAAATATATATGGCTCCCAAATGTTTTTATAGACCTAAAAATATAGAACAAGTTGAAGAAGGGCGTGAAAACAACAATTTATAAAAGATTTTTCCCGCATTCCGTAAATGTCACGACAGGTAGAATTTTGCGTAGAATAGTATGGCATCAAAGAAAATCGTCTACTATGAGGTGGAACCCGGAGCGCATAAATATGCAAATTTTCAAAATCCGCAGAGTTGCGGCGAAGTTTTAGCCCTAAACAACGGTGAAATATGCCAACAGAAGGAAAGTAAAAAAATTCGAAGGTCACGGCCGAAATTAAGTAAAAAAAATCCTTTCTTAACGCCTGTAATTTCCGCCAAATGAAAAATCCAAAAACGTCGAAAGGCTTTGAATTGGATTCATCTATACCCCATTTTAATAACCAAAAAATGTGAACTAAGAATTTTTTATTGTTGTTAATGTTAACTGTGTCTAGCCGATTGGTATAACATATTTGGTATCAAAAAACGGGAGATTCTGGGGATTAAAGGAAAAAAGAATCTTGAAATTTGGCCCTAGAGGTTAGAGCCAATTCAAAACGAGCCAAAAAATGGCACATCCGCATCAGGACATTTCCGGAATTTGGACACTTCCGGAATGGCGGAATAGTGACACTTCCGGAATGGCGGAACAGTGACACTTCCGGAACCGGGGAAAAATCAAAGAAGAGGCTTAGACCTGCCATCTGAACCATCTGACTGGATTTATTGTTATTAATCTCAAAAATTTTGTTATTTTTTTTCTGATTGTTACTTTTTTCTTAAGTAGTAGTGTTAAAAAGTAATTTTTCAATTTTTTTCTAAAAATACTCGATTTAGGGGTTTTCGAGGTTGCTGATTTCGAATATCGGGTTCATTTTTTCTGATTGTTACTTTTTTCTTAAGTAGTAATGTTAAAAAGTAACTTTTCGAAAATTTTCCAAAAATATTCGATTTAGGGGTTATCGAGGGTGCTGATTTCGAAAATGATGCTCGTTTTTTTATGATTTTGACTTTTTTGATTAACTAGTAGTGTTAAAAAGTAATTTTTCGGATTTTTTCTAAAAATGCTCGATCGAGGGTGCTGATAACGAAAATCGTTTTCATTGCGAAAGGGTCAGCCAGCATTCGTGTCGTGTTTTGTCAAGCTTCTTTCGTCGTCCTCCACGGCTGCCAGAAGTGCCTGATCGTCAAAATCCGATGGCCGACCTCTTCGAAAATTACGATTCAGAGATCTCAATGCTTCAGTCCGTATATGTCTTTCACTTATCTCAACAGTTTTAACGGCGCCGAATTCGTCCTAGTTAAGATAAAATCGCCATGGATAATATCGAACAAATATATAAAAACCGTCAAAAACTAAAAAAATGAACATGATTTTCGAAATAGGCAACCTCGAAAACCCCTAAATCGAGTATTTTTAGAAAAAAATTCGAAATATTACTTTTTAACACTACTACTTAAGAAAAAAAAGTAACAATCAGAAAAAAAAATAACAAAATTTTTGAGATTAATAACAATAAATCCAGTCAGATGGTTCAGATGGCAGGTCTAAGCCTCTTCTTTGATTTTTCCCCGGTTCCGGAAGTGTCACTGTTCCGCCATTCCGGAAGTGTCACTATTCCGCCATTCCGGAAGTGTCCAAATTCCGGAAATGTCGTGGTTCCGGCACATCCAGTAAATTCCTTCCCTACCTGAGCACGTCTCTTCAGAAGTGCGCTGGCCTCTTCAGGAGTCATTGGCTGAGCCTCAATCTTCTTCTTCAGATCTTCGGCCTCCTGATTGTGAGACTCGACCTTTTCTGTTAGACTTTGGCGATCAGATCCAACAGTGTTCTAAAATATCCAAATCAAAACAATCAAGAAAACCAAGACTTATTGCAACTCTAATGCCTACCTTCTCATTGACTAACTTGTTTAAAACATTTCGTTTTGATTCGGCATCTCTCTCGGCCTGTTCGTTGCGCTTGCTTTGCGTAGACTTCTCAGATTCGGCAGAAGAAACGGCCGTCTCCTCCTGAACAAAAGGTATTGAACAATTCCTTTACTCACCAAAGCAATCGTTTCCCTGAGCTCCGCCAATCGTTGATTCAGTTCTTCCAACTCCCTCTCTTCCTCCGTCTGAGCTTCAGCATCTACAATCATCTCGCTGAATGCTTTGTAGACATCCGCAGGATCCTCTCCTTCGTTCAATCGACAGCAGTGGATGGTATACGCCGTGATATACTAAACGCCATCAGATAATAAAAGAAGCGACTTACCGCAGACTGATCGCTCTTCTGTTGATTGGAAGTATTGTTTCCTTCGGCCACTTTAGTAAGCCAATGAAGGGCCTTGAGAAAACTTGGCCAATTGTGCGGGGAATTTACAGTAATACACATCGAAGGTTTGATGACATACGGATAATTCAATGTGAGGAAAATTTGAGGGAGCGACTAAAACCATGCTATTTGAATCATCAACGCCCACCTTTTCAATTTCCCTTTCGGCTTTGAAATTTTTATCGATGCATTTGAGGATAAACTCAAGCCAAGTTCTGAATTCGTTCAATTGCGGATTCCGAAGACTCTTCTCCGAATAGTTGAAACTGGCATTTCTTTGTTCAAAAAATCTCATCAATCCCTGAATATCTTCTTCTTTTGTTGGTTTACGAGATGCGGCGATAGAAGGACGTCTGGCAGAGGAACTTTGGACGGAAAAACGGGAAAACTCAGCTCTAAAACAACGTCAGAATGAGTCCAAGTAAGTAATAAAAGGAATCAACGAATGCTTACCCAGTAGAAAGCCTTCCCATTCCAACGCTCTGTCTTCCAATTGATGGCCTCATCTAAAAAACACCGAAATCAACCAATTCTATGCAGAAACAAATAAATCAAGGACCAAAACCTCAACAAAACGGACCAGTTCGATATAAAATAACTAATAAATATATTTCCAAAAAAATAGTTTAGACAGATATACATGTTCGGGGTTATTCTTGGGGATCGTCGATTCCATTGGATGTGATGGAGAAAGTGCATTCAGACTCTGGGAGGCATGGAGAATCATAAATCTTGCAAATTCGATTGGCTCCTTTCCCTTTCCGCAGATAAAGCCGGGTCGTGGAGCTGTGGGCCATGATATTTCCACCGATCGGCTTCTTCGGATCCGCTTGGAACATTCCTCCACTTCCATCAACTTGGGCGACAACTTGATTCGTGATTACAACGGCCACACCGAACTGAAGATAAAGGAATAAAAAGGCTAAGCAATTAATAAGAGTATTCGAAAAGTAGTTACTAACCTCATCCGCAAGTTTCATCAGTCCCCTCAAAAACTTGGCCAGATGCATTTGTCTAGCGGCCAACTCGCCACGACCAGAGTAATCAGTTCGATACAAAGCCATTGCACTATCCACCACCAGAAGAGCATATCTGAAACAGCGAATAATACCATAATATGAAAGTATACCTTGATTCAGACATCATCGCAGCGGCCTGAACCAACAATTGCATCTGATGGTCGGTGTTATGGCATCTCGCATAAGCAACATTATCCAGAACATCTTTTGGAGACAATTTAAAACTAAAGGAGCAAAATATTATAAATATTGGAGTAACCAGCTTACCGATTAGCAACGGATAACAATCTCTCTGGTCTAAATGTGCCTTCAGTGTCAATCCAGAGACATTTTCCTTCAGCACCTCCCATATCGACTGGTAACTGACAGATTACGGCTAACGTGTGACAAATCTGGGACTTCCCCGTTCTGAATTCGCCGAAAATCTAAAGATCATAACAAATAAAGTAATTCACCTCACCTCAGTAATTGAACCCGTTTCGATTCCACCACCAAGTAAACGATTAAGTTCGCGGCTGCCAGTCTCAATCTGAATGATTTCGGATCTCTTTGAATGGACGTCAGATGCCGTTGTGAACCCCATAGGTACTAATTTAGCTGCTTCCGTCTGAAAATTTTGACGACAATATAGACACATGAAAACTTACAAAAATTTTCTCCGCTTTCTGCTCACTGATTCCTTTAACATTTAGAAGATCCTTCCGAGGTGCATAAACGACACTTTCCACGGTATGAAACCCAGATTCTCTCAGCTTCCTTAGATCTGTGGCATGAATACCAAATTGCTAAAAATCGTAAAAATAGATACGGTTGATTTTAGCTTACCTCCAACCTTTCGACGAGCATAAACGGAGAGGCTTCATCTTCTTGTCCGTCAGTCAATTCATCCGTCAGAAGATGGGTAGCTTCGACTGCAGTCTTCTGAGCTCCTCGAGATTTCTGAGTTTGCTTCTGTTGTTGGGCCATAATAATTCTCGTACAAGAAAGGTGACCAAAACCACTTCGCGAATATCCAAAAAAAATCTGCCGAAATCACAAAAATTTTCGAAAAAATTCGCAAAAATATTCGTTAGAAAAACGCATTTCCCGCGAAATGTTTTCGTGGCAAGACAAGGTTGGATTTACGAATTTTTATATTTTTGAATTTTTTGAAAACCATGTTTTTCAAAAAATAGAATGATAACAGTTGGGACAGGCTGTCCCGTAGTATTTGTTGACTTTGTTTTTATATTGTGGTATTTTCAGTATAAATAAGTTTCTTTTATAATAAAAGTTGTCGGTTTATATCAAAAGTCATCCAGTTTATTCGCAGCTGGATGACTAAAATAATCGGCTCAGTCGTATTTTCCTGCCGGATATCGAGAACAGAACGCTTCTTTTGTTTCGAAAAAGTTTTATGTTTGCATTTGAAAAGAATTTAAGCCTCAATCACACCTCCTCCTCGAGCTGGGTCAGTCTCCAGGCGAAGAGAATCGGGAAGTAGAGTCGAGAAGAGAGCGGGAGAACGAGAAGACTGGACTGTCCACTCAAATTATTCTTTATCTTCGCACTTCCGGCTGATGGCACCTGTAGTTGTTGAGCGTGATTATATTAGACTTGATGTCCCAACGCCAGAGTATTTACCGTATGAGGATTCCGGGCCGGATACGCCGTCTCCGAAGCCGGATCTTATTCCACTTGAGTATCAAAACAGTTTGAGGTGAGAAATCCTTTAAAAATGAATCAATTTTTATATTTTTTAAGCTCTGCTTCAATTTCGTCAACGTCCCCTCCAGTAAAAGAAGTTCCAGTCAAGCCAGCTAACTTTACGAAGCTCCTAAAACTGTTTCAGGTTTGTCTAACTTGGGTATCGTTACATGTTTTACACTTGAAATTACTTGGTAACCGTTTTTACAACCCATAAAACGTTCTTATTCTATGCAATCCCGTAGATCCTGAACTTTCTGTTCGCGTTGAAAGCGAGATCCCCGCAATTGTTTCCATCCTCTCCAATCCTCTTGATTCACGTGTGATCTTGAAGTGTTTGCTGGGGACAAACACTCCTTCACAACACTTAAACCCGATTATCACAATTATTTTTGTTGTTATTATACTTATAGTCAGCTGATCAGCCAAAGTTCAATGTGCGTAAAATGGAACCGTCCGAGACATTCTCTTCCGACGAGAACGATTGCTGCTTGATGGTCACAGAGGTATGACCAGCAACCCAATGCAATATTGTTTTAGAAGAGATTGGAACAAAAGCATTTTAAAGCCTTCAAAGCGCCGGTCAAAACGCCTTCTCTACTCTCGCTAAATGTTCGAGGTAACTAAATTTACAGTAATTTGTGAGGGTCGTAATACTCATTGTTTTCAGACTATGGCAGCTCAATTTACAGCCCATCTTTCCATTCACCGAGATCAATTCGGAATACACAATCCCCCACAAATTCAATCAAATCGACCGCTTCAGATATGGTCTTCCATCAGGCAAGTATAACTAATGAAATACTTATACGAACAACTTCAGATGGCTGTCTCGCATTCATCGACATTAGCCTTTGTTTCCAACAATTACAATAAACTTCTTCGAGAACATTCTTTTCCCAATCAAATTGGAGTTGAGATATACGAAAGGTAATATAAATTAGACTTCAAGGCAATCAAAATTACATCAGAGTGTCGTTATCAAATATTGTATTCAAATCCACAACACCTACAGTAATCAAGGATAAGATATTACTATTCGAAGCCGCCTTTGTCTCCTCTTCATATCATGAGTACCCTATTACTGTAATGGTAAGGAAGGAATCAACTTGACGGAATTGTTGCAGATCAGCTCTGCCGACACATATGCTCCTTTGTTGGGACGGCATGCTGATCGGATATTTGGACCTCCACTCTTGGCCGAATTCGAAGAAATTACAAAAGAAATGTCTCAGTTATTGGATGAAGCTGGGCAAGAATTAAAGCAACAGAGTACTCTGAAGGTTACTGTAATGCCCCCAATGCATGTCTGTTCCTTCCCGGCGTTAGCTGCTCATAATTTGCATAAGGTAACGGGTGGTGATAGATTGACTTGGAAGCTGATTTTATTGCCTTGATACAGGGGGACCTGGTCCAGCCGTCAAAAATGTGCAGTTTTGCTTCAATGAGGGAACAAAAATCTTTGACCAAAAGAAAACAAAAAAAAAACTCAAAAGCGCACGATTTTGGTTTGGAAGTATCCGTGAATGCGCCTCTTTGTGAGACAAAATCATTTTGCATTATTGTTATTCCATCCGGGAAACAATATTGCGCATTTTTGTCGAGCGGGTCAGGTCCCCCACAGTAAAATAAGACTGATTTTTAGGGAGTCAATCCATACAAACGTGAAGAACAAACGGTCTTTATCATGATTCAACTTCTGAATGCCCTCAAATGTCTTCAAGCAGATGGAATTGAGTTGTTATCAAATAATTTCAAAGAATTCCTCCTCTCTTACAGTAACCCTGATGGCCGTCCTTTCAGTCAGTCTTTAGACCAGCTTCCTCGCCTTATTCTTCTCAGATCTACAGTTGAAGAAGACTGTAATGAGGAGACCGTCAGCCCTGAGCCTAAGGTCACTCTCTGCAAATTTGCCCTAAGGGCATTATGTACATTATTAGGATTGAAGATTCAGAATAGATTGCCGGAGATTACAGAGAAAAGTCGATGGTCGTCTGGATTGAGGAAGTGCTCTCAGCTATTAAATATGGAACGAAGTTCTTCTCTGACTGATGCTCAACAAACACTCGAGTTTTGTTTCTTCGCTCAAAATCAGAACTTTGAAAACGATCTTCAAGCCAAGTTATGGTTGGACGAAAGTCGGGCCAAATACGTAAATCAAGTTGTAAGAACTCATCTTTTTTATACTATTCTTGCAGGTGAGATGGTTGGTAGAGAAGAGCCGGCGGATGGTGGATCCTAAGGAAAAACATTATCTCCTATTTCTCTTGGGTTCCACCCCCATGCAGCTATCCAGGATTGCTCATACCTTCAAAAGAAAATAAATAAAAATTGAAAAACCCGAACGTCAAAGCATTACAGGGTCTTTCAAGAAATGTGAAGGAAAGTAGAAGGCTATAACTTCCGGCGGAGGCGGCGCAGAGAGTTCGGTTTTGGAATATGTATTTTTCAGTGACATTATTTTTTGTCTACGAAATAACAAGATTTTTAGGTGCAAACTGAGGTCGCTACAACCTTTTGAAAAAGGGGTCTTTTACCCCGAAAACCAGGGTTTTTCGGTTGAAAATGATCGAGAAATTTCAGAGTTTTTCGGTCGAAAATCACCGAGAAATGTCGGGTTTTTTGGGGGGTTTGGATAGAGCTGACGTTGAAAACAGGGAAGGAAATTGCCAACACGTTGAAAATTAAGCAAATATTCGGCTAGCCTCAGCTTGGGGCAGATTTCGAGTTTATTTTCAGTGTTTCGTTTGGGGATTTGGGGGACCTGGAATCGGCTGGTCAACACACCAGAATGTCTGTGAAGTCTTAAAAAAACTAGTCAAAGGGGTTTAATGGCCGTCAAAGGGCAGGAATGATAACCAAACATTTAAACTGCTAGCAAAAACTGGTTATATATATAAATATTTGTTTAATTTTCAACGTGTTGGCAATTTCCTTCCCTGTTTTCAACGTCAGCTCTATCGAAACCCCCCAAAAAACCCGACATTTCTCGGTGATTTTCGACCGAAAAACTCTGAAATTTCTCGATCATTTTCAATCGAAAAACCCTGGTTTTCGGGGTAAAAGACCCCTTTTTCAAAAGGTTGTAGCGACCTCAGTTTGCACCTAAAAATCTTGTTATTTCGTAGACAAAAAATAATGTCACTGAAAAATACATACTCCAAAACCGAACTCTCTGCGCCGCCTCCGCCGAAAGTTATAGCCTTCTACTTTCCTTCATTGAAAGACCCTGTACAGTAGACCTGCGCTTTAAAAGTGTATTTTTATTGAGTAGAAACTCTGAAAACAATCAAAACTTAACAAAGTGTAACATGAGGTGTATTAATGGTAAATAACAATAACAAAAGACCAACGATATTCTAAGGTGCTGGCCCCATCGCAGCAATATCTTTTTGTCTTATATTACTGGAAGCCAGGATATTTTCCAATGGATCTTCTCGGTGTTGATAATGTCTTTTAGGCCTAAAACATAATCCAAAACTGTAATATTATCTTACCCTCGATTCTGGAAGTTGGATCCTCCTCTTTGTGGCCTATTCCCTCCACCACCGCCTCTCCTGTGGCCAAATCCTCCTCTGTTATTATTATAATTGTTGTAATTATTTCGAGGTTTTCGCTGAAACAAAAGTTACATTACAAATAGGCGATCTTACATGAAAATGTGGAGATTCATTGTGTTGTTTATCTTTTCTCTGTTGATGAAGATTGTCAATCTCTTCTGAGGTGGGTGCAACCATCACTCTAGGATCCTTGTTCAACAAAATGATCAACTCTGGACGTCCGACTACGAACCTGTTTCTAAGATTATCCAAGAAACTTCTTTCGGTGTCAATCCCATAATATCGTGTGGTCCCATTACAATTAACAGGCATATAAGCAATCAATTCACCCGGATGCTTCAAGAATGGATCCATCTTCTCCAAATCGAGATCAGATTTTGAGATTACTGGGCCATAAACCTTGGGCTGAGCAAATTGTCTGATCAAAGTGCGGACAGTCAAAGTCTCAGGGATGTTGGAAACCACATAAGAGTGAGATAACAGCTCTGAATCGTCATCCTCAGGTGCAACACCAACATCTTCCACAGGGTCCACAGCTTCAAAATCATCTAAAACGACTTCTTCTGGAGCGCTTTGCCGATCATTTTCTTCTGCTATTTCAGACGTTCCATTTTCTTCATGATCAGAAGGTAATTCTCCATCTTCAATATCTCCCGATGGACTTTCTGTTGGAATAATTTCTTCTTTGTCAACCACCTCAACTTTTATACCTTCCTTTTTCTCTTCATTTTGTTCTTGAGCTTCTTTCTCGGAATTTTCTAATCCCACAACCTCCAAAACTTTTGTTGTCTGCGCTTTCTCGGGCATGGAAGCCCATTCCCAATTTTTAGACCGGGCAAAGGTTACCTTGATTGTCCAGAAAATTGTGTCTGAGAACCCCTCATGTCTTGAACCCTCGGCTTCTACAAAAAAAACATTAAAAAAACAATTTTTATACATACCATTCTCTTCGTTGATGGAGAGCCAGATCCTCCGCATTCGACAGCTGCCAAGCAGATAATTTATAACAGCCGAAAACATCTTTGGTCGTTGCCTCTGTACATCTCCATTCTGTGCTTCAGAATTCTGGTCTCCATTACTTCCTTCAGGCAGGACCTTATCCTTGATGTCATGCAAGAATCCCTGATCCCGGGTCGAAGTTAGCGGACTGAACTCGGAAATTTTAGCAACCGCTGTCCATTTTTGAGGCATTCCATCACACTAAACACATAAAAGATTAAATAACGGACTTACCAGCCTCTCGACTTTATGTTGCTTTACACATGCAACTGAACAACTCCTAAAGGCGCACTTTGGGCAGGTATACTTGGATTGAGAATTATTACACTGTTCGCAAAGAATCTCTCGTCGTGACTTCTTGCTGTCTGGCTGATCTACACCATTGCCTTCTCCAAGTTTCTTCTCCAATTTATTCTTCAGAGCTTGTGGAAGATCTTCAAGAGAAGGTTCATCATCACCCTGACCAATTGAGGCATCCATTTTGATCGGAACTCGCTGCTCAATTGAGAATTATTTTTTCTAGGTCGAATATTTATTTTTCTACGAAATGTCAAAAATTTATTGATTTTAACGAAGTGTCACATCGAAAATAGAAATCGACCTATTAAGCGGATGACATAAGGAAAGAGGGTAGATTGCCCTGACAGAGGTTTCACCGAGATGCCGAATTGGAAGCGACTAGTTATTTTTTATGGCTAAAGCTAATCAATTCGTTTTACTCTCTCCTTGATTGATTGTAACAACATTTCCCGGGCTTTGATTGTTTCTTCCGAAGGCGTGTTCCCTCCCAAACTAGCCCCATATTGCAAGGATTTGGGTGTTTTTGGGGTCTCTGGTCTTGATGATATTGCATTTGAACCTCCGTCTGGAATCTTGGGTGATGGTGGAGGAGGCGGCGGTCTCATTTCTAATCGGGGTGGAGTGATCGGTGGAAGTGGGATCTGAGGTTTGGGTTTGACGATTGGAGAGACTGGAGGCGAGGTCATAGATGGTCCAGGGATGGTCGGCGATTCTAGCTTGGTTTTTATTGTAGATCTCACCATCTCTTCTGTTATTGGTTTTTCTTTTTGGGGCACAGGACTTAGAGACGTTGGGGAGTAAAACCCCCCAGCGTTCAGAGATATCGTATCCAGGCTTGTGGCGGATGAGAACAATCCTTTGGGAGATGGACTTCTGATCCCACTACTCTCATCTGATTGGGAGTTCCGTTTCCTAAAATACATTTACATTAGTATTAAATAAACCTACGTTCTTTTCTTCTTCTTCAAGATTAATGGCACTGGTTGCCGATCCCGACTGTTTTCGATCATAATCATAGACACAGGCCTCGCCTTTTTAGGAGTCTCTTTTAGATTCTTTGGGAGTTGTCTAACTTCCTTTTGAGTTAACAATTTCTCTTTCTCCTTTGCCAGTCTTCTATTTTCTTCTTCCTTTTCAATAGCTTCACATCGTTGTTTTGAGTCTGGAGATAATGTCAGTATCTGCATGCAGATCTGTTCCATTGGTGGGATTGCTGTTGTTCCACTTCTCCTTTCGTCCACAACTGATATAACCGAAGATAGGAATTTGCTGACCGTCTTGACTTTCACGACGGCATCTAGAATTTGTTGGGAGAATCGTTGGAGGGAAGCCAGCTCTTCTTTCTTCTGTTGGAATATGGCGTTTTGTCTTCGGAGAAGGTCGAATTGCTCCATCCAAAGATCTTGAAGAACTCCCTCGACCTCATCAACCACCTGCAAATGCCCGTCCAGCCGAGCATTTAGTGATTCACAACTACTGGTTAATTCTTCGATCAACGTTTTGTCAACTATACATCGACGTTTAGTAATGTCTCTTTGCACTTCCAGAAGAGTATTGGATATATGATTTCTTTCGTTAACGAAGTCCTTTAACGGATTCTCAACTCGTTGGAGTTGCTCGTTGAATGTTGTAGATCCGTATTCCAGCACACAACTGGGATCTCGCAGGATCATATTTCTGAAGGCGTATGATGCATAAGATCCCTTGCTGCTCTCGCTGTCTTCTTCAACTTCATTTAAGTTGTTATTGAATAACTGTAGGGATAGCTGATTTACGGATTGCTGAAGAGTGTGGGAGGCCTGAGGCTTCGGGAAATCAAGTTCATTCTCTACAGAGCTCACAAATTGACCGACAAAGTTGACGGTTCCGAAGCCATCTGACGGAATTTTCTCCATTTTTTGTGCCAATATCAATTTGATATTGTCCAAGATGGAGGAAAACGAGTGAAGTAGGTCTAATTGTGATGCGTACGAACAGAAAACTGAGGCACTCAGGAGATTCAACTTGATTGGAGCCTGGAATTGTTATAGTCATACCTGATATAGTCATCATTTTCTTATATCCTACCTCAATGTTAATTAGCGTCTTGATCTGTTTTGCTATTTGATTTGTTTTATCGTTTTCGGTCATCTTAACTCGCTCAATCACTCTCATCTTGACGGCTTTGATTTTTTCAACCATTATTTCATATTGTTCCTCGATCCTAAATCAGGTAATCATACTCTTAATTGGACTTACTCTTTTTGAATATTATCGGAATTCATATGAACTTGTTCTTGAGCACTTTTTCTGACTTCGATCTGTTCTTTGAGGTCGTTTTGGAAGCTTTTCAATAGTTTGACACTCTCATTCAGTCTGTCTTGGCAAGATTTATGAGCAACTTCAATACTCAGAAAGTGATTTCTATGATAAAATAGTAAAGCTATCAAAGCAGATTACCTTTTATCAACAGATGATCCATTAAAGCATTCGATACACATCAAACTCTTTGATTCGGAGCAGAAAAGGACATACGGAGACTTGTGTTCTTTACATTGTAAGTTCCCTCTTAGTCTCCCACTCTCTTCCAATGGTAAGATTTGATGAGAGGAGAAGATTTTTGCTTGATGAGTGGACAATCTACATTCATGACATAAAGGTTGTTGGCAGGTTTCACAAAAGAACATGGGATGCCGACATTGGTCACAATTCGCGCAAGGTTCTGTTAATTCCTTGGCCGAATCTAGAAGATAATTCAGAATCGGATCAATCTTCAGAATATTAGAATCGAACGGTAAGGAGCAAGTTGGACATTCGGTGTTGTAACGAATACACTCCATACAATAACAATGCTGACAAGGCAATCTTATAGGCTTGTTGAGTTCCTAAATTGAAGAGTTGCCTTTTTGGATCAGATATTACTTGTAGGCATTTGGCGCATTTTAATGGATTCAATTCAGAGGAAATAATCGCATTCTCACCCATTGGGGATCATTGATTTGTCGCTGGTTGATGTTTCTGTGAATAACTTTATATAGAAATGTAATCCCATTGTGTTATTGTTGCTATTCATGTCATATTCTTTTCTTATCACGGCATTCCTTTGAATTCCTTTCAAACCGTTAGTTATCGTCATTTTATCACCCAGTAGAATTAATTTTACTTTATGATCGCATTATTGCAAGGTTATCACTTCAAACTATTATTGTTAGTTGTCAAACTCCTTCGTCGGTATATACATTGATTTCAACAACTTCTAAACTCGAGCTATAAGAGATACGACATTTATTAACAACTGAGTTTTACCTACAATAACCCTTATTTCAAAATAAATAAATAATGACGTATTGGAAGGCACAGATAGGCGCTTAGTCAATAAGCTTCTTAGCTTTGAAGTAACGTCGGAGGTACATGATCTGCCAAGTTGCCAGGGTCAGTAAACACAGCATGGAGAAGATACTCAGGTATAAAACACGGGTATTTGTGGATTCTAAAAAGATGCTGTCATTAAAACAAAAACTGCAGAAACCTAATGTAAGCTAACTTTATTACCGTTAGTTGATCGCATTTCTTCTTCTCTCTGTCGCATATACATGAAGTCTTGCACAATCGAATCGGACAGATCCTCAAGACGCCGTAATTCAACTTCTAACGGCTTCAATTTCTCGGCTTTGGCCAAATCTTCGTAGTTCTTAGCTTCCACTCCATGCTTCAGAATCAACGAGACCTCCCTCTGCACTTTGACTTGGTCTAAAAGCCAAATAAAATTATTTAACGCGTCGACTTACTGGGATTGTTGTTCACTGTGATGCAGATTTCGAAGATGTCGTATTCGTCGGCGGTAAAAGCGAATTTTCCCTTTGAATCGGGGAAGTCTTCTCTTTTGTATAAGGTGTGGCCACGAGTATCAGTCACGTGAACAGACGACGTGTATCCAATAGCCTCACTGAACTCATACTCTCCTGTTAACACCACATTCCGGTGAATTTCTTCCTTCAAACACTTCTTTTCGCCTGAGGAAACGTAAAACCTAAGGCCATTAACGCTGAGAAACAGTAGAAATAAAACAATCAAACTCCTGGGCATAGTGATTAGGTCTGTAATCCTTATACTTTGGGACCTTCGAACTTCCTAACACAAAAATCTAGGAAAAAATTACACGTCGGAAAAGAGACAAGTGTTTTCCTGAAGCCAAAAATTTTAGGTCAAGTCTTTTGCTGACGTAAATGATATTCTGAAATAAAAAATGCGACTGATACACACGAAACGAGGGACCGAAAGCGGATAACAAGATTTTAATAACGACAAATTCAACAAAAATGTGAAGCAAATACGAGATTTAGATATTTATAGTTCTGAACGCATGGAATCCATTCAATGCCGTGGCCAGTGCCAATCCATTTATTTTGGGATGCCAATGAACTTCCTTGATCTCTTCCAATCCCATGTGAACAAATAGTAATTGAGGAGGAATGCCATCAAGATCCTCATCCGCACCAGTATCTGTTTCCATTGCCAAATCCCAGAAGGTGATTTGATTATCCTCACCGGAGGCCATAAACGTCGTTGAATCCTCAGGATGCCATTCAACTGATGTGATTGGGCTTTTATGATGCTTGAATCGAGCAACCGCTTGCCCGTACTGCAATAAGACGTATACTGAGATGACGAATTTACCTACCTGAATATTTTTGAGCGACCAGACCTTGACAACAGCGTCATCACCGCCAGTTACGATCAAAGGATCGTACTTGTTCCATCCAACCACATTAATGTCACTTTCATGTGCATTCTCCACTTTACAAACACAGGCTTGGGCAGCCGGAGCTCGAATGTCCCAAAGCCTGATGCTCTTATCAACCGACACTGAAACCAACAAACTCTCTTCAGTATTGGACCATTGAATGTCTTCGACGGAGTCATTGTGACCGGTCAGAGGTCGCTGATTGACCGACCATTGTCCTCCTTCGCCCATAGACCACAAGAAAATCTAGAAGAATGATGATAAAAAATTTGATACATAAACAATTGACGGATGAACCGAAACACTCACTTTCTTATGTTGATCGCCACTGGCTAAAGCTCCCGGGCGAAGAGGAGACCAATCCAAAGCAAATCCTTCAGCACTATGACCGTCGAAGGAAAAGATGGGACGCTCATTTTCGAGTTTCACCATTCTCTTTGTGTCCTCAAGTGCATTTATCTTCTCCAAGGCCGCATTCAGATTCCAGATCTGAACTTTTCCTGTGGAATTCCACACAGCGCACACTTCTGACGGGCCTAATGATTGACTCTGCAAAAATGATATCGAAGCCAATACTAAGGGCAAGAAACACATTGGAAAGCCCCTCACCTTTATTCTGTTCACTTCACCTTGATGCTTGATTATAGCCGTAGTCAGAACAGGTTCCTTTTCTTTCTTCTTCTTGGCAGCCTCCTCATCGTCGTCTTCTGGATCTTCGTCTTCATCTTCCGACTCTGACATTTCGTCAGCAATTCCATACATGTTACTCAATCTCATTACAATAATCTGATTTTGATTCATCTTCTCCACTTGAGTGCCACCAACCAAATAGCACGTCAGTGGTGTTTTCTCTCTTTTATCACCGAGATTGTCGTTCAAGACATCAAAAGAAAGACATGGGTTCTCTAAAAATGGAATAACTAACAATGCCGAAGATACTTACCAGTCTCAAACGTGTGAAAAATCTTGTAGGCATCTGGATCATATTCCAGCTCTTCTCCTTCTTTCAACTGTCGGCTCACTCCAGGAATATACACCTAAACGAATACACCAATAATTACGAATGTCTTACCTTTCTCTTCCCAGTTTCTTCCTCGTTATTTTCGCTACCTTCACTGCTGGCATCATCATCATCCATTGGCTCTACGGCCTCAAATTCCATCTCTTCTGGATCGTTATCGATAGCCATTTTATCTAGTCGAACGTAAAAAAGAGAAAACAAAATTGTAAAAAAATAGGAAAAATTCGTGGCACTTCGTCTAAAATCAATATCAAAATGCCGATAAATCAAAGCGACAAGCCAATTACTGACCAAACAAATACCATGTGTACATCATATGCGTATGTGATGATGCATCATACAGAAAATACGTACTCGAGAGAATCTCGATGTCTGGCTTTTTGGCTTATAAACAAAAAGTGTGCTTTGATAAAACACGATGACTTACTTTGAAAATGCGGCCTGACCCTACTGGGAGTGAGCACTTCGTAGCCATTTTTTGTGACACCCCACACAAACTACACCTTCCGATGTCCGGTTCTGCGAGATCTGCTGGTTCTGGAATGTTTGAAATTGAGAAGATGTGGCCACGACTTTGTTTATGGCCATGGAATGGATGTGAAACCGGATCTCGGCGCCGGCGACACTCCAGATATTCAATACAAAACCGCCTTGTTCGACTCTAATTTTCAAGATGGTAGACGACAATTACAAATTCTGGTATGATATGTTGAAGACGGTGAGTGACGTTTGTATTCGGTTCTCTTTTTTCGGTATTAGACAACAATAAGGTTTGATATGAGGGACAAAAGACGCTTAACGAGTTGAGCATGTCTTACTAATATAGTTACTTCTTTTGCTTGAAATTTGAGTCACCACTGTCCATTCTTTTACGAAAGACAGCTGTTGCCTGAGGGCTTTTGATAGATGACGGTTATTAGGCCATTCGAGAAAAGTTTTACAGTAAGGAGATCTTGTTTCGTAAGTTGTGTTAGTTATTCGCCAACTGCTTTTAGACGATGATTATCCGCCAACTTCGTCTCGAGGGATGGAGTAAACAATTCAGCCGACTAATTAATGGGGATCAGATCAGAGAACTCGAGATGATGACAACCACCAAAATTATAGTCGAAGAGGACTGTATTCAAATATTCGGAACTCCCCGAGGAACTAGAAAAGCCCGAGATCTACTCCGATCCATTATATTGTCTTTGATTTTGGATAATGAACCCGAAGTTTCCGAAGTCAAAGAAGAACGGCCACACCAAACTACTAATTACAGTATCCTCAAGTCCTGGAAGAACAAACTTTTGCAGTTACGGAAGTTGTTAAGGCACGATAAGACCGAAAAAATAAATATTTGAGCATTTATGTTAAACGTTGTACAATCGTATGTTGCGAGGTGTAAATAACATACAAGATATGTTGGGAGGGGCTACTTTTTACAGGAAAACTTCTTCTCGGACTTCGTGATCACTGGAGCTGAGGGAATCCATAGAAGTGTCCGAGGAGAGATTCGGATATTTCATGAGCAATTCGCTGATGCGGATTAACATCGGTGCGTATTCAAATTGTTTTTTGGAGCCATATTCGTTCTGAAAGCAGGTGATTACATATAGCTATAAGATATACGTATATAAGAACCTACAATCTGATACTTGTTTCGTCCAATGATTTTCTTGAAATGGATCACGAAGTCTCCTCGCAGTTGAGGCATGCATATCACGTAGATGGGCAATCGGAAAGAACCGGCGAGAATTGTCAGAATGGACACCTAAAATTTAGTTTCGTTCTGCACAACAAACAAATCTTTGATTGATTGCGCAATATAAAGTAGGCTTACCGTATCCACTCCATAAGTATAAAAGGCAAGGAATTTTGACGTCAGAGAAGTTATATCAAAGTATTCCCAAAAAGTCAAGATGACGTTCAAAATGTTGGAGACCAAATATGTAAACACGACCATAAGCAATGTCATCGTAGCTGCTTTGACTCGATTCTAAAACAAGTTAAAAGGCCATGACAGTCCATAACATTTTTTTATAATCTTACTTTAGGCTGAAGTTCCCCATCCAATCCTTTCTGTTCGGCCGGAAGCTTCGAATTTACTTGCTTTAATTTCTTTACAATTAAGAAATTCATGGCCAAAAGACCAAAGAAAGGGACCAAAACAGTGACCAGGTTCCTGAATCCAAGTCTCCACACTAAATTGTAGTAGTATTCTGTGGCCATGGCTGACAACTGCAGATTATATTCGACCATTGTTCCCTTGCATTCCTTGTTGAATATGATCTACAAGCAAACCATCTAAAATCTATTGATCTTCCGGTTTACCTCAAATTCATTGTATAAGGTGATTTTGGTTATGACTCCAGTTAGAACGGCCGTTAAAGCGATGAATCTTCTCAATTTCTGGACTTTTTGCATTCTCCCAGGGAGACAAGTAATACAGTATCTCTCGAAAGAAGCTGCCAAAATCAGAAAAGAAGAGGCACTCATGGCAATATGGGAGATGGTAATCATGGGTCTCATATAATGATACCAAGCTGTTAACAGCAAGGGCGATTCAAGATAGTCAGCCAACAGACTGATGGACATTAAAGGAATGTAAGCGACGGCAATAAAGAAGTCAAAGAAGGCCAATAACATCAGATAGAGACAGTGGGAGTTGAGATGTTGCTTTCTGAAATTGAAATGAGGCAAATGAATTGGCGAATATGTAATACTTACTTCTGGACCAAAGTGCCGAACAAAAATGCATTCTCACAACTCGAGATCAACGCCACCGAAGTTCCAAAGACACTGACCAACCAGAATCGACCCTCCAGGTATAAGGGAGGTTCGTAGAAACATTGGACGGGGTCCGTGGAATTGGCTGAGCTCTGATTCATGTGTTCATAATCCGAGGATCTGCTGGAAGAACATCCCGTTCAAAGTCAAACACAAGGAAATGACGTCCCGCGATGTCCCAAATACAATTCAAGAAACTCCCGGAGACGTTTTTTGGAGCCCGCTTAAGAGAATATTTAAGAGACGTCAAGGGCGTTAGGCCCTTTAACGAAGCCCACCCAGAACGGAGAGGGGAGAGCCAGTTTGGGGACATCTTACAATACCGGAAAAGCAAAAAATAAACCAAATAACATAGCAGATATTACGGTCAAAATCTTAAAAGTTAAAGCTCAAGCAAAGAATCCCCTGATTATTCAAAGATTCAGGTTTTTAAAATTTGCATTCAAAAGACCGTGAGAAAATCTCCCAAATTCGGAAATTTAAAAACTCGGAAAAAAGTCAAAATGTAAATCATGATCCCCGAAAAGGGAAAAATTGAAGATCCATGCAAAACAACACAATACTAAACAAATAAACAAAGGGCGGTAAAAAAGACGTGAATTGCGCAATAATGTCACCATCGGATGTAAAATTAAGTTTGGGCTAAACAAATTGGAGATAAATTTAGCAAAAAGGACTCGCTGTTGCAAAGAGAAATCTATTTTGCCCAAGGAAAAACAGCTTGTCAAGTCATAACAATCAAATTTCTTTCGAATTTCGACATTTTTCGAACTCCTTTGTGTGGGATATCTAAAAGATAAATTGGGTTTTTGAGATCAGTACAATATTGAGAGTCATTCTTGTACAAAGGGCAACTTTACATGTATAAATCAAACAAGAAAAAGGATTCCAAGAGGAAGCAACTACAATCAGCACCAAGAGCAGAGTCCTAAGTGCCAGTGTTCTAAAAATAAAAGCTTTTCCAAATTTAGTCCCTAATTTCTCTGGCCGAACGTCCACTCCGAATCAGAACCGTGTCCAAAAAGTTGTGAAAGAAAGCCCAAATTGAATCTGAGTCGTATCTTTCTGTTTTTTACGACCATCCCCTCCGGCTACAACGTATCGAAAAAAGGGCCTCGCCTCACGTCAACTGGTCAAAGAAATTAAATTTTCAGTCAGCTGTACAGAGGGAGTTCCCCGGATGAAACAATTAGACCCCCGGCAAAAAACAGGTCGCTCTTTTGAGCTAGGCCTTAAATGCCTGAGGCATTGCAGGTGTTATCGCCTTAGGCATTGAATTTGGGGGGGGGGGTGATTAGAAAATGATTTAATGAGAAGCTCGGGCATTTGGACCTCAATCTTGACTTTAAAATAGAAATAGGATACTGTAACATCATGTGAAAATAAATCAAAGATAAATATAAAATCTAATCATATGCGTGAGATGATAAAATGGATTGAAACAGGGATAAAGTACAAGGATTACTGTCGTCGAGAAGTAGGTACCAAACGAATTTGTGGGCCCCGAGGGGATCAGAAATTGGCCTCCAAATGCTGCACGTTCCAATCAAATTTCCTAATAAAAAATTAGCGTCGAACGGCTCCGGACCTCACAAAACTCCGCCGAATATCTTGGTATAACGTCATCGTTTATATTAAATGGCTAAACTTGGCCAAATAAACATGTTAGGACTACAGTACAAGCATCAGAGGAAGGAAATTTGCATTTATTTTCGACGAAAAGACGACTTGCTGCCAAATTTTAAAAATAAAAATTTTTATTTGGAGATTGGGAGAGGTTGGAGATTCCCTGTGGCCAAGACCTTTCCTTTTTATACGCACCGTTAAATTTGGTTAACCCAAAAGAAGCAAAGGAAACGTCTTCAAAGACGGGATTCCCACTCAAGGCCTTGGTAAAATTTTGTCATCATGGGATGTTGGTCATTCTCAGAGAGCAAGTATATAGACTGACATCATGACAATTCATGGCCAAGAAAACCCTTAAGAATACTGGTTTTATGAAAGGAATGGATGATGCCTTTCCTATTTCATTATTGTACTGTACTTTCTTCCAAAACAGCGCCATCTTTTCATAAAGGTCAGGAAATTAGCGATTCAAAAATTTAATTCGAATTTTCTTGACAATGAAAATTTATATAAGGCGTTCCGATATAAGAGAAAATTCCAAAAAAGCCGACTAAAAGTACTTGAATTATTTTGACAAGGAGATGGAAATAAATTAGAGGCCATTTAACGAGTTGTCATAACAGCAGCTATGTTGGGATGACAGCTACCGTTTGGTGACCATGGGTAATTTAGATTAAAAATACCACAAGACAGTTTCCGAATTTCGAAAATTAGCCAGAATGTAATCTCGTGGATATGTGCAAATGACAACCGGGCCGAGTTTGTTTTTATTTTCCTGTTTTTGTGGCCATCAGTCTTCAACCTCAGGCTTCGCACACTCCCCGTTTCAACGGATTTGGAGACGGATTGCCTTAATTTCATTGGATTCCATTAAAGTTTCGTTTCGCAAAATCAACTCCAAGAATCTTCAAATCTATGGGAAGGTGCCGAAAAAATTAAAAACTTAAACTTCACAATCCCTTGGCCTGAGAGATATACTCCACCAATAAACACTGAATAGCGAACGCTTGCGTTTTGTTACTGGTTAAATGAAGTTAAGGAATGACAAGAATCTAAATGGCATACGTCCAAGATGACTATTATAAAAAAACAAGATGTAATTGTAATGGAATACTCGTAATATATTAACTACCATTTCGGGACACTTCCTCATCCTGTACTTCGTTTTCTACTGTGAGTACTGTCGTCAATATGTTTTCTAACCAAATAGAAAACATTCCGAGGAATTGCTCGTTCTAATGGAAAGATAATTGGATTAGAGAGAGTCTAGGGAGCAGAAGCCAAATCGGATAGCAGCATAAGGAACGGGGGTGATTAGTGTTCATTTTATGCTCTTGTTCCTTTTTTGAGGATTAATAATTGAATTGGCAGTTATCGATAACCGGTTCAGTTTTTGGAATTTATAATTTATGCAAATTCATGACGCCTTTCTCCTGAACTAACGAAAATGTGATAGTTTTGAGTTATTTTATTCAAACAAGAGTCCAATGAGTTAAAAATATTTCACTTTATTTACATTCTGCAATACATGAGACCGATATGTTACAAAAAATATTTTCACCGAGAATGAAAGACAACAAAGATGATGCCAGAGATTTGTTTGTATGGCACGATTAGAGATGTTACTCGTATTTCAAAGGCATGAAGACAGGTAGGTCATAGAGCAAAAGTTAAAAGAACAAAATCAAAAGCAAAGAGTAGAAAGACTCCAGTCACAATATCCAGATGTTTGAAGCCAAACGGAGCCGATTTTCCATTTAAGGATGACGCCGAATTACTGTAATCGAGAGTTACGTAACATTACCGCGACTTACCAAACACACTCGCTCCGTTGGATTCTTCCAAATAAGGCCATGCAAAAGTGTTCTCTGCTATGTCCGCCGTGAACTGATTGATGGCATTTAAAGTCACAGCACTTGTTAAAGACGGTGCAATCTCGGTCTGAGGCCTGCAATATAATCATAAACCATTTTAAATTTAGTTTAAAGATTAAAGGTTTGTTGAGTTAAATCTTTTTTGTAAATAAAATAAGAACATACAATTTCCAAACATTGTTGTGTCAATAAAGATTGGGATCGAACTTTGACACAAGAAATTGCGGAGAGAAAAATCAGAAGCAACGAGTTTCGTATTAGCATTCTGAAAATGATTGTTGTCACAAAAAACGAATAGATCAAAAGAATAGGGACGAGCAGCACAAAACGTAAAAACCGTAACGTCACAACGATCCAAAAATAACGGAAATTAAAGTGGACTAATCGAGCGGAATTGCAGGGTACCCGGTAATCCGGAGTAATAAGCTCACCCCTGAATCTGTCTGTCTGTTCTCGCGGCCAGATGGCGTATTTCAAGGCCTTTGAAGAGCTCTCTCTTCTTTACAGCGACTGTAAAGAGAGCGCGGCCCGAGCAGCTGCTTCCCCCCTTCCCTGCTCACTGACTGAAAATCCGAGGAGATCGAAAAATCATACAAAAGACGGGGCTCTCCGCTTTGCCCTTAGGGTCGAGACGAAAAAGGTCGCGTGAAAAACGTGAAAGGAAAAGGCGAAAAATTTGTTCTTATTCTAAAACTTTCATCTGAAACATAATAGTTTTATGCATGATATTCGGGGTACCCCTAAGTGCCCATGCTTATTCAAATGACTGATCGGAATAATTATAATGAACCCGCCCAAGGCTGTTCGTTTTCCCGAATGAACCGGTCCGAGAAAAGGCGCGCACTTTTGTCTTTGTCCTCGGAAACAACGGGAAACCGGGAGATCAGGTTGGGAAGAGAGGTGTAATATAAAAAAGAAAGCAATTGCCTACTTTATGACGATTAAAATACGAATCACAAGTTCAGAAATTCAGAAATTATAAATAAAGCATTATTATTTTAACACAACCTCGAACCCATTAATTATCATAAACGCCAAAACGGTGAGATAAAATAACAAATAATTGAATATTCAAATCAGCAGAGAGGAAATATGATCTCATGATGAATGTCAACCCCATCTTCCCGTCCTTTAAACGCCTCCATGATCTGAGCCACTTACGTTTACAAGTGGATCTTTCCTTTCTTTATGTCATTCTCCGAACATGGCCACAGAATCCAGGATGGTCGACATTCCTTTATGCAGCCCCACAGCCGGTGCCAAAGCCGAATTGCCGGGTGTACCTAGGGTAAAATATAAACTGGGTTTTGACAGTTATGCATTATAATATTTATAGCTGAGATTTCGCGACTTCAAGTTCCAACAGCGTCATATTTGTGTAGCCATTTCCATTGCCGCAGGGCTTCTTTTTATTGGAGTAATTGTTGGGCTGGTCTTGACAAGGACATTTGGGAGGAAATACGTTGAAGATGCCGCTTTCCTGAATCAAGATATCCATTGGCAGCACACTTGTGAGCCAAAGTGTTCCGGAAAGTGGGTGTCTTATGTCATCACAGTTACTTTTAAGATTTTAATTAATTTGCAATTTATTCTAGGTTTGATGTGCCCCCATTATTACTGATTAGTCTTGATGGATTTCGAGTTGAATACCTAACACGTCAGCTGACTCCAGCCATCTCAAAAATACTTCAGTGTGGAAGTAATGCCACTTATATGTATCCAACTTTCCCCTCCAAAACCTTCCCCAATCATCTGGCCATTGTCACCGGGTTATATCCAGAAAGTCACGGGATTGTGGGAAGCCATTTCATGGATTTTAATATCTCCCAGGAACCATTTACTCCTAGAACAAGGAATCCAGTATGGTTTAACGGGGAACCTGTGAGATCTTTGACATTTTTGATGACCAAATTGTTATTCAAATGTTTGCAAAAATCATTTCAGATCTGGAATACAGCCAAAAAGCATGGCAAAAAATCGGCGACGTTCTTCTGGCCCGGATCTGAGGTCTACATTAACGGCGGGAGACCGACTTTCATCGTGAATTACAATAGTTCCATCGCCTTTTCGAAACGAGTAGATCAGGTAAAGACAGTAAAGTAGAAATACTTTTACCCTCCAGAGGTGCCTTTTCTTGAATTATTTATTCGGCAATTGATCTTGATCCGAGAAAACTCGTTCTTTTCGAAAACAAACACTACTCTAGTAAATGCCATTGTAATGACTGACTGGGAGGCGTTCGAAAATTCGGAAAGTTTTGCGAAAAAGTTTTTTTTCTCGGCGCCCTTTACGCCGACCGGCTGACCCGGATTCAGTGACGAGAGGGCATCGTTTGCAAGGTGCATATAGACATTCAGCTAATCGTTATCTCGCTATGCCTCTGCTCAGCGAAAGCCTCAAAGCGATGAAAGAAGTTGAGGAAGTTGGAGTTCAAAAGGGGCTTGTAGATGTTTTAATGCTTACTTATGAAGAACTTGATGGATTCCAGCTGTGAATATCTGTTTCGCAACCTCCTTCGATGATTTATCGTCTGCTCTTACCATGTATTTGTGAGGTCATTGACGTCAAATGTTGACTTCTTTCAAACTAAAAATTTAATTCTGTTATAAAAGCAATTACTCTGCTTTATGTAATCCTTGGCATGTCTGCAACTTTTTATTCGAGGTGCAACGTCTAATCTGACCTCCCCAAATCCCCGCATCCATGACCGATGTCCTGGCTAATCTGTCTGTTATCCCCTGAATCCATATTATTCATCATGAGATCTATGGGGTCCAACTGGTTATCTTCACCACCTTTTCGGGCTTACAAAGTGATCCGCGCGTGTTTTTATCCTTGGTTCACTGACCATTTTTTATTCTTTTATCCCCCCAGGATTCGGGTTTTTGGATTTAAATTATTTTTTGTATTCAGAATGACCCTTCTGAATGTTTTTGTTGTTCTGCTTGGATTAATCGGGGCCGTAAATGCTGAGGACAAGGCCGAGGTCAATATTCGGGTGTCAGGCCAATGCAGTCCAGGTAGGGTTACTGTAATTTGATTGTAAACTTGTTTTGTTTGCATTACCTTTCCTTATTTTAATTGCAGTGTATCTAAGTCGTCGGGGAATTGAACTGAGCAAATATCGACCGCTGATCCGATTTAATCCCGACAAAATCCAGCTGATTCCGAAGAATCCGGTGATCCCTGGTTGTGTAAAGATCAAAGCCGAGGGCGTCGAGATTCTGAAGCCGATTAGGAATCTGATAGCCGAGGTGGAGATGAGGATTGGCGGCACCCCCGACCCCAACAACCCCACTTTACCGTGCAGTAAAAAGATCGATGACAAGGTCAACCAATGTCCCTGTGCCAAAACCGAGGGGTCCTGGTCTGTTATGCCCATTTAGAGTTGATGATCCAGATTTTAGTGTGTTCTGTGACTTCTGCAGACAAATGAAGAGCCAGACTTCGAGGATCTCGGTGACAGAATCGCCGTTAAATAAGAAGACCGAGTCGTTGGATGAGTCTTGTAAATGCGATGTAATGCAGCCAGGTCTTTATGACATTGAGACCGAGATGTGTACGCCTGAATTGGACGATGCCAAACAGTACATTCCTCCCGAAATTCAGAATAATATTTTGGAAAAAACTCCGGTAATTTTTCACTCGATTACTGTATTTTCTCTTGTGTTTTCTTGCAGTGAAATTAGTCTTCATTTCAGATCTCAATGTTTATCACCGTTTATCTGATGGATATGGCCCCCAATCCAAACGAATCGTATCTCTCGGCCTTCGGCAAGGCCATTCTGCAACGTCGTATGGCTCAGAGCACCGTCGCTTGTTTCTTGATGGGTTTAGATGTTACTATTGGAGGCGCTCAATAAATAATAATATACAAATATAGTTGTTATGGTCATAAGTTCTACATATACATATGTCTTTCTTTTTGCACAGAGTTTTCGGATCCAGGTCAAGCCACATTGTTTTTGAGACGATTTGAATGACCGATGTTAGTTTAATGTTGTTTTAGATCATTGAATGGCTGGAATTACCCGATGACGAACGCCCTTACTTCCTTGGGGTCTACTTTGAGCAGCCGGATGGAGTTGGTCATAATAATGGGACAGATACGGACACTATTCAGACAGCTTTGATCAACATCGATGCCATGGTTAATTACCTTTTATCGAGGTTGGATAGGAAGGGATATCTCGGATGTGTAAACATTGTGTTACTCTCTGATCATGGAATGCAAAAATTAAGGACGGAAAACGCAAAGATGGAGGATTACATCGACATTAATGACGAGAATATTATCGCCACTGACGGGGTGATCAGCCATTTGTACTGGAAAGACAAAAGTAAGAGCACTAAAAGTATAATAAAGCGAGTTTAGCTAATTTAAACATCACAGAGAAGATTGCGCCATTCCGTTGTAAAAAAGGAGAATACTATTATGTCCATACTCCGGATACCTTGCCAAAAAGATATCATTATGCATCAACACCCAGGGTTGGCGATGTTATTTTGGAGTCATCGGTTGGCCATATTATGTATAAGTAAGCGTTTAAGAGTGCTAACAGTACCTACAAAACTATTTAGTCTAACTAAATTTATTTTTATTTTCAGAAACAAACAACGAGAAGAAAAGAGTACACTAAGAGGAGACCATGGATATGACTTTGCACTGAAGCCGATGAGAGCCATATTTGGAGCTTATGGACCGTCGGTCAAGAAGAATTTAGAGATTGCACCATTTCAGAATGTGGAGCTCTACAATCTTTTTGTTGGTAGGTGGCCCACTGCCCGTTGTAATCATTCATTTAGATCTGATGCAACTCCCAATAGCAGCGCCAAACAATGGAACCAGGGGATCTTTATATAACATCTTAAAGAACCCCCCAACATATGAGAATGGACCTCAGATTGATCTTCCAGAGTGTTTCGGAGTTAGTCTTGTCAACTGTGGCGATGGCTGTCATTTCAAGGTAATTTAAACTCTCGAATTTTCCGTGCGGATTCTTCCATCAGATCCTGAAAATTTTATTTACATATATGTTACATACATTAGGTTGCCTTTGTGGCGTCTCTGCCGAGTGCCGGAAAAAAACTTGAACACGAATACGGATTTATTTTTAGCTTACAGGGGAAGTACTCCAAGTGCGACGCTCAGATTTTGATGAAACTGGGCACAAATTTAGAATAATTTTTTTAAAGATATATGCGAGAATCCTAGCTCGCGCTTTGCAGAAACAACCAAAATTTTTAGATCGAAAATCGGCGAAAATTTAGGACTTTTTGCCGAATTTCGGCACGAAAAGTTTCACGCCTATTTCAACCGTAAAGGATAATGTTTCAACAAAAAATCAAATTTTTCCGCACAAAACTGCCAAAGTTATGGCCAAAAAGCGCTTTTCTGTCTGACCGCTCTCCAGGTTTAGCGCGCTCTCTCGGCGGCAAAAATCGTTCGATATCTCGGCGGCTCCCGCAAAGCGCGAGCTAAAACTTTCAGGAATTCATATTTAGTCCATACCCGACGTGTGTGCAAAATTTAAAGAAAATCTGAGCGTCGCACTTGGAGTACTTCCCCTGTTAATTATAATTTATGCACCGTACATTCGTATACACACATATATTACAATGATGATTTTGAGTTTCAGATTCAAACCGAAGAGGAAGAAAAGCAAGCTTGCAATCGACTTGACCGAATGCAAGTCCCGGAAGAATGGGCTGACTCGGCCACACTCTGCACCATCGGGATTTGTAATGCGACCTTAGTCTACGACCAGGACCTGGGCCAAGCCAAATTCGTGGAAAGTCTTCTGAAAGCCGAGATTCCACACATTGATCATCGGGCGTCTTGCACTGTGCATCTCAAGTTTAGTAATAAAGTAAAAATGGATCATGAAGATGATGAGAATCCCCAAAGTAGAATCCTTTCAACTCCAATCATACCGACTGTCAGCAATTGCTCTAAAGGAATGACTTTGACATCGAATACGTCTTGGATTACCCTGTTTAATGACAATGATTACTCTCGATATCTGGCTGAAGGACAGATTTCGGCTCCAATTGGATTCATTAAAGGGATTTGGAATGACTTCTTGGCTCTTCTGAAGAAGTATCAGAGGCATTATAAGAACCTCGTCATGTTTGCTGGTCCCATATATGACGTTGATCATAATGGACTGCGAGATTCGACAGAACAGATTGTTAATGTGTAAGTTTAATGTGTATTTGCATGTGTGAATGTAATACCTATCGCTTGTTTTTGGGTAAAGTGTTTTTAAGCATCCATTTTTAACTCTTTACACTTGTTTTCCAGAGCAAAAAAGCAGCCGACTCATGTTTTTATCATCCTCCTTCGCTGCAAAGGTAGCTGGCATCGGAGTGGCCGTTATTGTGAGGATTCCAAGGCCACAAGAGTGCTCTCATTTCTACTTCCCCTTCTTGATAGTGACTTGAATTGTTTGGTAAGAATTTTTTAATCAATGAGTGTTTTTTAGCAACCCCTTGAATATCTTTATCGCCACACATGCAGAGTCCGAGACATTGAATTACTAACAGGCTTGGAATGGTTCACAAACAGGGCCGTCTACGATGATGAACTGGCATTACGCCTGAGGACGCAGCAGAACGAGGAATTGTGGCAAATGGAACATCCCTAGAATAATATTATTTTTTGTAAAATCTTCCGAATAAATGTTCAAATCGATATAACAATTCTAATTTTATTTTGTGTGAAATTGGAGGGCGGTTATTCCAAAAAATGGCACAGAAATGTGAATGCTGCCAGTCCACGGAGAAGGTGACGTCGAAACAAAAGGGGCGCAACGTGTGTGATGACTGCTTCTACGTGAGTTCTGTATCTTAGTCATCTTTTTTATATTACATAATTTGTCATCCTCTTTCTGCAGTGTTACGTATGTGCAAAACCCATCAAGACGGCAAAGTTCAAGGTTCTGTTGGATCGTTTCTACTGCCAGGGCTGCAACGTCACCTACACCGCCCATCGTCATCAACTTGCTTACATGGGATGTGGTCCGGTCTGTTATAAACTGATGTGATGTCACAATAAATTATATTTTTCAAAGATCAGTGGTTAAATTTGTGTTTTGTAGCTGATCTTATCAAACGATCTAGAGTATGTTTGTAAAACTACTTTGTTGCACCTGAAAAAAACATGATTTTGTAAGGAGACTAGAGATGTTGTGTCCGAATATAGAAATTCGGCAGCATAAAAAGATCGATCAAGTCTAGAAATCCTGTCGTATTTTGAGTCCTACACTGGAAAACTCGCAACAGACTACACTATAAATCAGCATTCTCGCAATCCCTACATATGATTTGTGATATGTTTTGTGGAACAAAGTACGAATATAAAGGGTTAATATATAAGACCTTGCTGCGCTCATTTTCTTGATAAGAAAAATTAAAAAATATTCACTCTTTAGTAACAGGAATAAATGATTGAATACGTGGTTGCTATTGCTTTTGTCATAGTTCTCAAATGGTCGTGGTAAGTTGTAACATCGCTTATAATAGAACTATGATGTTTTGAAGGGACCGGTATCATTTCCTCAAGTTGCGCGACGAAATGGGGATTCCAGGGCCTCCAGTGAGGTTTCCATTGGGAAACATTGATTATATTATAGAAGACATCAAAAAAGTAATTTTTTTGTTAATGGTGACAATTGATTTAATTACTTTGTAGTATGGAAAAGAAGGCACAATCAATATGAGATTCAGGACAGCTGAGAAATATGGATGGACGACCGGCATATACCTTGGAGGACATTTTGAAATCTCCACAAACGACCCCGAAATCATCAATGAAGTTTTTATAAAGCAGTTCTCCAAGTTTGTAAACCGACCGGTAAGTAATTAGTTATTGCAATATTCATGTTGATTATTTCAGACCCAACATTTTGGAGCTGGATACCCGATGAATGAGAATATCCTACAAATGACTAAGGAAGGCGTGCCCGGAAGAGGATACGGATGGAAAGAGGTTAGATCTGTCATCTCACCCATATTCACTACTGGTAAATTGAAGGCTGTAAGTCCTATAAGCCGTAGGGGAATCGTCAATAAAAAGTTTTCTTTAGATGTTTCCAGTTATGGAAGAGCGTGTTGACGAATTTGTAAAGTTCCTCAAATCAAGAGTGGGTTTGGGAGAAATTGAGATGTACAGGTATAGAAATGAACTCTGTTACATTTACATATATCCTAATTAAGTCTCATTTTGATTATAATGTAATTCTAGAGAACTCCAGGCCTTGACTTTGGATGTGATTGGCCGCTGTGCCTTTGGAATGAAGACTGACTGCATTAATGACAAGAATGATGTCTTTTATGTGAACACGCAGACCTTCTTCAACTGTCTGAACCTGGAGGAATCTAAAGGAATGTTCTTGGGTTTCCTTTCTCCAAAATTGGCCCAGATGATTAGACCGTTTACTTTAGAGGGACGGTCTGAGATGACATTAATAAATGGACTTAAAGAAGTCATCAAAAATCGACGAAAGACCTTTGAAACTGATGATGATCAGAGAAAAGATTTGATTACTTTACTTTTGGAACAAGATCGGGAACGACAGAAATCTCAAAAGGTAATTTAAACAGCTGTCTTGATCTTATTTTTTGTATGGAACCAGTATGAAATATTTACCTTTTGATTATACATATTTATTTTAAATGTGTTGGCTGGGATTCGCATCATGAAATTGAATTTACAGAAGGCCCCACTGCACGAAGAGACCATTGCTTCCAATTGTTATGCATTCCTTTTGGCCGGTTATGAAACCACCAGCACCGCATTAGCATTCACATTATACGCCTTGGCCAAGCATTTGGATGTCCAACAAAACTTGTATGAGGAGATCATGCAAGAAATTGGAATGAACGAAGAAATCACTTATGACGTCATGATGAAGATGTCTTATTTGGATGCCGTCGTCAAAGAGAGCCTACGAAGATACCCTCCAGTGGTGTTTTTCACCACCAGAGAATGTGTGGAGGACTGTGTGATCAAGGGGATTAATATCAAAAAGGGAGTCTGCATCCAAGCACCAGTTCACGCTATTCATTTTGATCCCGAGATATGGACCAACCCGATGACATTCGATCCAAACAGATTCCTGATCAGCAACAATCAAGTGGACCCGCTGAAATGGTGTCCTTTCGGGCTAGGACCTCGAAATTGTGTTGGGATGAGATTCGCCGAAGTCGAAATAAAGGCCGCTCTAATCTCGCTGATCCGAAACTTCAGCGTGGAGCTGGGAGAAGAGCTGAGGACCAAGGAATTGCCTTGCCGAGTCAGCGCCGTCTTGTATCGCCCAATGGATGGCGTTCCGTTAAAACTGAATGTCCGCTAAACAAACAAGGTGCGGTTAAGAGAAGCGTAATATAAATAGGAGGGGAATGGACAGAGGGGAGGGAATACAACACAAATAACCAAGATGCGACAGGGAATCGAGAAAAGAATGTAGGACTTGTAGGAAGCGGGAGAGAAAGAATGAAACCGTGGTTCAGAAAGAAGGTCAGACGGCGGTAATGAGGTTCAAACAAACAAACTTCAGGGGAAACCTCAGCCCTTCCTTTTCGAGATTATTTCAGGTCATTCGGTGATGTGGGGGGTTTTGCATCGCTGATTACTCTCGTTTCGAACAAATTCCGGTTTAACTGTGAGCGAAGGGATTTGGGACGGGCTGAGGGTTTAATCGAAGCGGGAGGGAGAACGTTCCAACTGCTATTTCCCACCAGCAACACCTTGTTTTATGCGGATTGTTATGTTTTTTTGAAATGTTTTATGAGTTTGTCTTTTGTTTTACTTATTTTGATTTGTAATAAACAGACGTTGAATAATTTCCCCCTAGCTTTATGTGATGATTTTCGAAATCCATCAGATATTTTTTCCAAACTAAATATTTGATTGAATTGCTCGCCAGTTGCGCAATCGGGGTCACTCAAATATTGGGATTATTACGGTCATCTTCGCGCCTCTCATTCCCTCCGGCATTCGTACGAACTGCGTCTTCTCCATCGTCCTTCGCCCCATTCCTTTTCGGGTTCTCGCATTTTCGAATCAAAATTCATGAATATTCGTTTGTGTGAGCTGGTTCGCAATACGAGAGGAGCCCTGATTCCCATTTCTTTTCACGTTTCAGACGCCCCCTTCCATTCGCACCTCAAGATCTGACGTGGCTCGTGGTTGACCTCAGTTTGTTTTAGCTCCATTCTCGACTCGAAACCGAACGATTTGTGGCCGGAATGGTCAGATCAGGAAGGGCTGAGAGTTCATGAGTGCTGACAAAAGTGTCAAACTGGTCGTTGTGGGGGACGCCTTTGTTGGCAAAACAAGGTCAGTTCATAATATTTTTTACTTTTTGTTGTAATCTCTGCCACTTCTGCATTAGTCATCTTTGAATATATTTTCTGTTCTTCGATTTCCCGAAGTCTGTTTTAACAAATGATTCATGTATACAATTGTGTAATGACTGCTCTAATTTCAGTCTCATTTTCGCTTACACTCAACAGAAATTCATCGAAGATTATGAGCCTACAGTATTTCAAAACTACTCCGCCAGTGTGATACTAGATCGTCGGAAAGTCAATCTTAATCTTTTCGATACGACTGGCTCCACTCAAGAGAAGTTAGTTCGACTCCGGACACTTTCATACCCTCAGGCAGATGTCGTTTTACTATGTTTTTCATTGGTGGATCCACTTTCTCTGGACTCATGTAGAAGACGATGGATCCCGGAAATACGACGACATACACAAGCACCCGTTCTTTTGGTCGGGATAAAGGAAGATCTGGTCGAAAGAGCACCTCTGGACAAAAGGGTTGACCGAAAACAGGCACTTCGGATAGCTCATGAGGTAAGAAAAACATTACTTTTTAATTTTTATATGGCAGTGCTTACCATTAATAAGAATACGTTAAAAAGGCTGCCTTCATTTGGGACAGACCAAAAATCGGTGGTTGAATTGAGTGCATCTAGGTTTTTAACAGCTGGACGCTGCTTGGGACTGAAAAAAGAAGAGCGGCTTACGTTTTTACCAAGAGAATTGAAGTCAGTGCCGGACGTCTTAAGTCGCTAGCAAACCGTTGCAAGTATCAGTCTGTCGGGAAAATAACGGCGGATCGTCGCGCCTCGGAATCGCCCATCATCGCTTTGCGACTGCAAGCCGCGGCATGGGATTTGGTGCGCGACAGCGGCGAGGCGAGACATTTCGCTGCGACAATCCGCCGTTATTTTTCCGACAGACGGGTCGTCGCAGCAAAATGTCTCGCCTCGTCGCAATCGCGCACCGAAATCCCAGCCGCGGCTTGCCGTCGCAAAGCGATGATGAGCGATTCCAAGACCACAGTATTTTCCCGACAGACTGATAATAGCTACCAGTCGGATTAAGGTTGATGTAGGTTGGAACGGTCGCCAAACCTCCTTTCTTCCCAAAAACTTCAGAAGGCATGCGGTGGGTCTACTATATAGCTCTTCCGGACTGAACCCGGCGACACGCACTGTGAGAAAACAAAGGTGTACCTTGCACTGGGCAATTTTTTGCTATTTTCACCGTACAGTAGGCTTTTTTAAGCTGTCGCTCGCACCCTGCCAGAGGCCCTCTAACGTTCTGTCTACTGTTCAGACTCCAAAGAGCATAAGCGATTTGGGCTCTTTGACTACTTTTTTGTGTATCGTTTTTCAGGCGGGGTAGTTTAGTTGATAGTTGTGAAGTAGCCCAACCCATCTTCCCCTAATCTAAACTGGCTGTGGAAATTTTATTTGCATCAAGGGAATTTTGCCCTAAATGAAAGGTTATGATAAAAACTAAATGATGCAGCGAATATTAGCTGTTAACTGATCACAGATTAAACTTTTCCTTCCCGTTATTATTGTGAGAAGTTTTAGATTGGATGTCAAAAACTACTGACCTGTTCGGCCCTCACATTACGCGGTCTAAAACGAGTATTCGATGAAGCTTTAATGTTGGCATCGAGTGATCATCTCGTCGAATCAAAGCCTCAAACAACCCAATTTGGATCATGCTGTTGCCTCTTTTAAAAGTTGCTCAAATAATGTATAAAATCATATAAATAAACCTACAGGATTTTCGGTTTTCGTATTCTTGGATCGCATGTTGCTTGAGGCGTCATAATTTTTTTGTGTGGTGGTTTTCGTTTGTCATCATCTTCGACCTAAAAAACTCAAAAAATCTGCTGAAATTAACTGCAAAAACCCCAGCTTTCCATCGCAGAAACTTGCACGCTGTTTCTGATGGAAATGAAGACCAATTTTCCAATTTGTCGCAACATCTCATAAATGTAACGCCTCAAATTGAATAACGACCGAAACAATACATTTACAGCACCTTTTAGGGATCCTCAAAGAAGTAATTTCAATCAAAAGATTACTCCGACTACTGTAACTCGAGCCCTCTTTCTTTTCACGGGGTATAAAAAAAGCAGGGAATCAGAAAAAGGCAGATTTTGACAGGTTTTCAATTTCAATTCCCGTCATTTTCAGGAGTTTTGATTTGCCTCGAACAATTTTGACGGAATTATTTTTTATTAAGATTTCACTTTTCTTTTTGTGGTGAAAGTATCCAATTCATGTCATATTACTGTTGGGGATCTATTTTTGGTGTTTCAATTAGTTTGCCAAAATATATTGGGTCTAGGCGCATTGGTAGCTAGCTAGTCATGGAACGTCGACAATTGGGGAAAAAAGCCACCGGGTAAAGTCAGAAGAGTCGTATTGCATAGATGCACTGTCACGAATTTTGATTTTTGTCGCCATTCTTTGCGCATAAAACCCCAAAATTCCGGAAACATAAATTAAGGCCGGCCGTCGTTAATCGCTGACATTTTAAGAACAAATGGCTAGCCAAGTGTAAGGTAAGCGTAAATTCTACCTCAACCCCATGTTTACGGGAAAAATTAAACTTGGCGACGGTGTGATTTAATAAAATATTTTGATTCTCCCCAGTTGCCTTTTTTCCTATTCGTTCAGATCCGGCTAGTTATTTTTTCTGCCAGTCCAACCTTCTAGCCAGCCATATAGTAGAAACCGCGTAAAAATTAGATTTTGGGCTATGAACTTGATCTGCTTAATCCACGTAAACATAAACGCATGCCTAATCTAGACTATGTTCCAAACTTTTTAAGAAATACGTCCTATAAATTTCCGGTGCGGATTCGAGCCTGGTACCACGTTCATTTGTATTCTTATTATTATATTACTTAGTAGGTAGAGAGAGATAGGCATCAACTTTTATTCGTGGCTCTTTAGTTTGTTACTTTAACTTTTGGCAATGATTGACATAAGAAACACAAAAATCACTCAAGAATAATGTGCAAAAAAGACGAATTGCTAGAAACATGTGCCCTAATTATTTTCCTTTTGACATTCTTTTACATTGCAGTCCACCGTAGATACAGCAGACCAAAAAAAATTTTTACAAAAATCATCATGGCTTGGAGATCCAATTGAGTCTAAATTATCTTTATGGAAACTGTTTTGATTTTCGGCAAACAGCGATTTATAGATGAATTTTTGCTTACTATGAATAAGCTTTCTTTCCAATTCAAATTTTTGATGATTTCCCTCGAATTTATACTATTATATAATCAAATTCATATAATAGAAGGAATAATTGAATGGCCCATTTCTGTGTTCGAAAAGTCGTTCGATTCCAGAAGAAATGTGGAGTAATGGAGGGGAAGGTAAACAAACCCTGACTCTTCTTGAACTTACTCCCGAAAACCGGTCAGAAGAGATCAGGATCCCAAAAGTTTTATTTTTTTCGTCAACCTCCCTTCGAATTACCTCGAATTTTTCGCGCCGCGGGGAAACGAAGAGAAAAAATGGGAAATATGCAAATTGGGGAAATTTAATTTGAAGGGAAAGGGCTTTGTCGAATACTCATAATGCTGTTCTTTCGACTACAGAATCGTCTCGAGATTCTGGTTTTGAATTTCTTCAAGGCGTCGGGGTGTTACATAATATCTCTTTCAGTCCTTCGTATTCATCTTATTCATGTTATCAAAAGTATCGCAAACTTGGTGATAGTCACATTACAAACGCCTGTTCTGTTTACAAGGCCATTGAAAATTTCTCTGAAAGTCGTTTATCTTTAGTGGTCATCTCTTTCCCGATATTCAAAGGTTGCGGGGATGAAAGGGAATCATGAAGACCCACTTTCCTATTATTATAGTCCAGCCATGTCCGCAAGAAAAACAGCTCCTTTGCCCACCTGAATTGTAATGTTTTCTATTGTCGTTATCTTCGCCGATTATCAAAACATTTGATTTGACTAATTTATTCAAATTTCTGACAGCCATTACGCATTCAAATTTGCATATTCTGAGGTCTCGGGAGAGTGGCTGTAATTATCGACTTGAAGATTGTTCTAACTGCTACTTTTTATACATAAATTAATAGCTCTTTTCATCTGATTTAGAATGACATAGGAACCTTTTCATATAGATGGATGTTAGATATACCTCGCGTAGATTAATCGGACGTCAAGGCTAAGATTTGGAGGCAACCCGTTCTTCTGCTTTCCCCTGTCATCAACTCCCCTCACTCACGGTCCACTTCCTCGATACCCGATCCGCTCTCTTGTTGGAGGCGTTGGACCGTGTCTTGGAATGGCGTTGAATTCCGCGGGTAATGAATCTGAATCCGAGGGAGATTTGTTTAATTTTGGGTAATTGGAGCGCCTGATTTATGCCTGGGAATATCCGAATTGCACCGAGTCTAATCCGGATCTAATTTACTCTTCCCGGAGTCAGCTAAATGGAAAAGGACGGCTGATGACGCTAGATCACGATAAGCTCGTTTCAACGCTGTCTGAATGCGCAATCGTAGCATCGGCAGGTCCTGTTCCCTCTGCCGATCCAAGCACCTGATATCCTCACGGATATCCGAGCTGATCGGAGAGCGAGAGTGCAATCTTCACTCGGATTTGTTTATCCCCTCCAGTCGAAGGTCATAATCGCGCGTTTCTTCGTGACTATCGCACCTTCTCAAGGGTCGAGTGAACAAATGGATGTTTGTTGATTTAAAAGTAAAAGAGAAAGTCGGAAAAGTTACTGTTTTTACCCGTTCTCTCCTCAGTCATGGATAATATTATTTTATTTATTGTTGTTTTTTTTTCCAAACTCTTCCGAATTCCTGTTTTGATGACATTTCCTGCCGTCGTTGTTGTCATCGGAAGGGATCGCGGCACTGTAATACCTCCGTTCCACTTTACAATGCAATTCTTTCCTCCAGCTGTAATTATCTCTCGTTCCGGCGCTTTTTTATTTATTTTTACAAAATTTTATAGTTTTGCCCCGAGGGTTTTTGCGGTGAGGGAAGTGCGTCAGACCGCGCCGGATTCCTTCAGTGAAATCGAGGACGCGCGCTTTCAATTTCTCGCGCACCTTTCAAAAAAATATTATATATCCCGACAACCGGTGCCCCTGATCTTGCGTAAGGTCCGGCGATTCTTAAGCAGCGGTATCTGTGGGCGTTGCGTGACCATTTTTAGAAGTTTTGAAGCAGACTCGGGATTACTTTCAGAGATGAGAAGGATCGTCTTAACAGTACTGTTGATATGCGTGATCAAGGCCAATCCAATGCCCGGCCCTCCGGTCTTCTATAAAGTCAAGACTTTCTCTAGCGAGTGCTATTTACCTCCAGGCAAGTTGGGTATTACCATAAGCGTCAAATTTTGGTCAAAAGGCAATCTAGTGCTATATTAACTTAAAGATTTTTCAAATTGTTATAGCCGGTTTAATAATTATTTATTGTTTAGATTCGGGCGCTTGTGACAATGGAGTGGAAAGTGTAAAGGCTGACCTCAAAAAGTCCTCAATCCGGCAAACGACGAGATATTATTTCGACACAGTGACAGAAGAATGTTATCCGTTCGCCTTTCTGATGCCACATTGCTCAAAAAATGCCAATAATTTTGTTTCTCTGGAGAAATGTCGAAGCTTCTGTCGGCAGATCTAACTTTCCAATACGATATACTAGGACCACTCAACGGGTTGTAATCACAAATCAAAGTGTACAGATTTTCTCAATAAATTATTTTATTAACAAAACAGTTAAATTAATTTAATATCACAATCAACCATTGCTTTGTGAGACATTTCTAGATGTAGATTCCCACCCAGAGAAGAAGGAATACGGAGCCGAAGCCAAGGAAGGTAGCAGCGGCCAAGGCGTTAAAAATCTCCTTGAAAAAACTTCGATTCTTGCTGGAAGTGAAGGCTCCGATGATAGAAAAGGAGGTCAGGACAAGTCCAATCCCAAGAAGAACAATCGAGAATTGAGGGAACAGGGATTGGCTCACCTAAACGTAATAACCAAACCAACACCAAATAACTTACTGGACCTTCGTATCTCTCCATCTGGGAAATGTCGACAACCATGATTATAACGTTTCTACATTATAACTGCATTAGGCCACTCAGTCTCACCATAAATATTATACTGTCATAACAAGTCAAAGAACTTTCTAAATTAAGGATAACAGGTTTATCGGGGAAACTGCCAATTATGTACACAGAATAAAATAATAGAAGAACTGGAAGCAAAATGAGAGTACTCGTTCAAGATAAAAATAAGGAGAACATTTTCTTTCTTTAAGTATAAATTAACTGAAATCTCTGTCCGGGAAGAAGGCTGGAGCCAGAAGAGTCCATGCGTATATGATCACACACAACCAGCTGGAGACTACCTTCACCCAAAGAGACGCCATATTGCTGTTCAAGTGGGAAAGATCGTTGTCAGGCCTGCAAAAAATCAATAAGCATACATATCCTTTTCTAAACTTATTTATTAAAAAGAAACTTACTTATACCACGAAGTCAAAGTCATCATCACATAAAGTGAGGCCAGGCCAAAGATAAAGTGGAAGAAACTGTAAGAATAAGCAACTTCCTCCTGCTCATTGTCATACACACGACCAGCTTCCTCATCAACATCTGAAATCGCTAAATTTACGTTAGTTGTTGTTCAAAATACCTCCGATGATAGGATCGCGCGACTCACTCAACGGAATATCATTTGATCTACCTGAATCACCTGTAATCTTTCCGAGTGCAGTGTTTGAGCTCGTCCTGATGGTCACATAGAGAAGACAAGCAAAGAAAATCAAGAGGGATATAATTGAGTTAGCGGGGAGTGGCGTAGCAAAAGCCTGAAAGTGAAATTCGATAGTATCCATGGCACATATACCTAAAAAAATCATAAATACTTACATGAGGATCCTGATCGGGAGAAGTTCCATTTCGAATAATATTAACTAAGGATGGGTTACAAGTATGATCTGGGTTGTTAATCAAAGCAGACCAAGTCAAGTACATGGTGTACATCGTCAAGAAAGAGGACTGGAGAAGACCGGAATTGGGCATTCTTTCCTGGACTTTGGGGAGGATAGAGATAACGGACACAAGCAAACAAAGGATAATGTTGAAAGTAATAATGAAAATCGGGAGTCCGCATCCTCCGCCCTGAAAATATGACATTAAAATTGATCGGACAAGTTAGAAATGCCGAAAAAGTGCCGCTTACGGTTGTATACCAGATGAACATGAAGACAATTCCGACCAGTGCTAGGCCGTAACATCCAAAGACAAATCCAATCAGCCCAGCAAAGCAAGCCCGGCTATCATTCTCCTCATATGCGGCCATCCATCCTTCGGCCAGCCCATGCGCCCAATCAACGATTAAAATCAACTGAATTAAGATGAACAGGAACCCTCCAACCATTCCAAACCACATCATCGCTAAACAAGAATAATTATAACAGATTATAACATACGTCCAGCTAAATGTTCATTTCGGATGAAGAAGAATCCGACGACGAGACCAACAAGTAGAAGATATTTGAAGAACCAGAATCCGTTCTGAATATGGGATCGGGCGTCTTTGCTCGAATTGACTCCCAACATCATTAACATGAAGATAAAGAAGAAGGATGCCATTCCACCGCATAATCTACAAAAATTATATTAAATACATACCTAAAAACGTAGAAAGAATTACGCCGAAAAGCACCTACCGATAAACCGCCTGAAAACCTGTCGCTTGTTGACACTTTATATCGAACTTTTCACAAAACCAATCCGCATTTGCTATCTTCTCTTGAATCCAAGGAGACAGCATCAAACAGGCGACCACCGTGCCCAACAACAACATGAAAGCATATGAGATCCTGGTCATTGTCGAGTTTTTGGATGTTGGACAAAACGCACAGCACAGTTGGCAAGCCGCGCTTCCAAAACAACAGGCCATCTAAAATCAAGAATAAAAAAGAAATAACAAACGTACCGAACTAGCACAGGCTGGAGCCGCAAGGATCGCCCCCATTCTCCAATATTACACTGGAAACAACTCTTACTGATTTATGACGTTATCGATTCACTCGCAAACACCTCAATGAGATCCCTCTCTTACACAGCCATAACAACACACGAGATTTTTTTGTTTGACACGGAATGCCAAATAAGTGTTTTCTTGTGAGGACGAAAATAAATAATTTTCTCGCGAGTGCAAATTGCGATCGCTTGATCTCTACGTTGTTTATTGATGTCTTCGAGGGCATAATCCACTTGCCAAATGGACAATATATCGGGCACGGAATGGATGGTCTTCATGGGTATGATCATCCACATGATCATGTGCCCGTTTACCAAGGTAGAAGAGAGTTTCAATACGCAGGCCATTCATGATCTATTGTTTTTGAGACATAATTTTTCCCAAGTAAGTCTATTTTCCAATTTTTTTTTGACGTTTAGTATGACCATCTTCAATTTCCCGGAGTCGTCCCAAGAACTTTCTCTGGTCCAGTTGTTGTGGCCGGAGCAATGTTTCCATTCTATTCTGTGCTCTCCTGGTTTGATGCTCACAAGATGTGGAACCTCTTCTTAGGTAAGATTGTTTGTGTTATGCGTTTTTAAACATATTATTTTAGCTCGCTTTTCTCTCGGATTATTCGTCTTGGGTTCTTTTTTGTCATTTTGTAGAGCCGTCCAGACAAAATTCGGAAGAGAAACAGCGGACTTCCTCAGATTGATTACCGTTTCCCAATTTCATTTTATCTTCTACAGTACTCGTCCCCTTCCCAACACATTTGCAATATTCCTAGGTAAGTATTTAGATATTTTCTTTATCTTCTTTTAGTTTTACAAGTCTTCAGAAATGTAATGGATGGTAGAATAAATGCTGCCACAAAGTTGGCAACAGTTGCCGTCTTGGTTTACCGATTTGAGTTAGTCTTATTATTTGGTCCCCTTTATCTGCTATTATTCTTTACAAAAGAGGCGGATGTTTTGGCAACGATAAAGACAGGAGTTGTAGCCGGGTTGGTGGGTTTAGGTACGTTCGTTTTTACAGGTTTCTGTTTTGATAATGTAGTCTGTAATTATTCATTATTATTACAGCGGTTACAATTCCCATTGATTCTCTCTTCTGGCAACAATGGATATGGCCAGAAGGCAAGGTGATCTTATTTAATGTTGTTGAGAATAAAAGTCATCTATACGGGACTACCCCCTTCCTGTGGTACTTCTATTCCGTCTTACCCAGAGCATTATTGGGATCGTTGTTTTTGATTCCTTTCGGATTACTGATGGATCGGAGACTTTGGAGATGGGCTTTTGTGGCCCTTTCTTTCATCGGACTCTATTCTTTTCTTCCCCATAAAGAGCTTCGATTTATCATCTATGCCTTCCCACTTCTGAATCTTGCTGCGGCCAATTTCTGCGCGCGATTGTAAGTTCGAATACTGATTGAATTAATTTATATATATTAGATGGATCAACAAGGACAAGTCATGGGCTCGTTACCTAATCGCGTTGGGAGTTGGGACACATTTGTTGGCCAATGTCATCCTTTCTTGTGTCTTCTTATACGCCAGTGCTCGCAATTATCCTGGTGGGGACGCTCTCGCTCATCTACAAACCGTCCAGAGGTTCCATCGAAATGATTTCCGAAGGGTTCATATTGACGAATTCTGCGCTGAGACTGGAATCAGCCAGTTTTTGAACAATCATCCAGCATGGGAATACAATAAGACCGAAAATCTTCCAGTAGAATCCCTCAAAGAGTTTGATTTCCTTTTGATTGGCAGTCAGAAAGATAACGTTTACAATATATTCCAGTCTAATTATAGTAAGTCTCATAAGGAGCTGTTCTCAGTCGAAGCTTTTTTTAAATTCACTTACGTTAAGTCTTCTTCATTCCCGTATTACTGGCCAAGATTAAAGTTTAAGAATAAGGTCATTGTCCTCAAAAAGCTCGACCTCTAATTGTAAGTAATATTTATTTCCTGGATAATGATCTTATTTCTCAAACGTTCTTTTTAAATAAGACATTCTCAGCTTGGCCTGGCGCAGTGCTTTTGTCCGTTAACCAGTTGTAAAAGTCTTGAGAAGAGGTCGGATTGTGAGGCTAAAATTAAATGTGCTTACTCTGTAAACATTTTTTAATCTTACCCCCACCGGCCCCCCGGTTGGTGCAGCCACAGGTGCTGGAATTCCGGAATTGGGCATTGGAGTTGGAACATCTACCATGGGTGGGGGTAACACAACATCAGAGGTCACTGGGGCTGGCGGAAGTTCTGGTTTTTCGGGGTTCGGTGGTATTATAGGATCAGTGAGCTAAAAGAATTGAGGATTTCAGTGCAGGGAATGTTTATACGTACGGGTTTCTTTTCGCGCAGATCAGTTTTCTCCACCACCTTTTCCACATGGTTCGGGTCTCCTTTTTTGGTGGGACAAGGCTTGTAGAAAGTGAATCCGGTCGTCTCAAACAACCTTCTGCAACTTTTTTCGTAACAATAAGTGTGGAACACAAACAACATGGGACCAAATATGACACATAATCCCAAGTATACTCCAAATAACCATGTTTTTTGCATGTCCACGGCAAAAAGAAGACAAAAGAAACAAGCACAGAACCAGGCCATCAGAATGGGCATCCCGCGACAAGTCCGTCTAGCCCAATACAATTGTACTCGGTCTACATTCTGCCGCGTCATTCGGCAGGCGGTTATTGCCATGTTGTTGTTTAGTAAGGCCAGCATGAAAAGAATGCCCGCAGGGAAAGTATACGCCCAGTATAACTTCTCGTATATCTCGCAAAAGCAACTGCAAATTAATTGGGATTATGATGACCAACTTACTGTACTCCATTTCCATCATAATATTTTCTGAATGCAAAATAAACAACTACGGCGACAACGGCAGCGAAGAAAGGCGGCCAAATATAGTTAACCATCACCGGCAGTCGACTATTCCGGGAGCTCTTTCCTTTTATCAAACTAGAAAATGACAGTAATCCCTTGTAGATACGAACAAACCTAGATGCAAACAGGGCTTGCATGCTTGCAATCAAGAGAATGCACATCATACAGAAGTGTAGAACTACTTTGTTGGCTTCACAAGTACTCTGAAGTGTAAATAAGGTCGTTCACATTTCCTCAAAACATACCCACTCCGGTTTCAACGTAAAAACTCCCATAAATACGAAGATTATGATAATTATAATTTCTTGGAACAAATCCAAAAACCGATGATGACCAATCACTCTAAAATCACATTATTTTTTAGAGTATTGTTCTTACCCGGCGATAATATTATACAAAATGGCAAGCGCTGTCCATGCAACCACCCATCCCGAGGCGACGTACATTAATATCTCAGCGGTTTGTTTCTTTTTGTGAGTGAATTTGGTGACATTACACACTCCGAAGGTATCCTCATCCGTCGTATCATTCCCAGTAAACCAAAAAGGCATGCTTGTTGTTACTTTTGTTGTGTTTTTGGTTGAGTTTGTAGTTTTTACTGAGACCGTTGTGTCTGTGAACTTGGAGGTGCCTTTAGAAGATGTGACGCCGGAGACTGTAGCTGTTACATTAGCTTTGGTCGTCTCTATGGTATGTGTTGTTGTTGTATTTCGAGTAGTCACGTTCATAGTGGTTGTTGTAAGTGTCGTATTATGAGTAGTTCTAGATGTTGTTGTTGTAATCCTTGTTGTATGTGTTGAGGAGTGTGTAGTGTTGGAAGTGGGTGTAGTTCCATTACTCGGTGATGTGGATGAATGGGTTGTTGCAGTGTTTGTTATATTTGATGTTGTTGTGTTACTGGTTACTGTACTTCCTGTCACACTTGTGGTTGCTGTACTGCTAGTGCTTCCGTTATGTGTTGTTCCTGTTGTCAGTGTTGTGTGCGACGTTGTTGGTGTTGTACTAGCCGTATTATTTGTTGTTCTTTCGGATCCAGTTGATGTGGATACTGTAGATGTACTTGTCGAAGTGTTATTGCTTGTGTCCGCTGCTTCTCTCACTTTTCGAATGACAGGAATTTCCTCACTTTTTTCTTTATCGTACTCAAATCTCCGCCTGAAGATTAAAAGTTTACTGTAGCAGAAATAAAAGGACAAAGATCATTAAAGCGGAAATGACTAACATGTTGGAGTCGGCGAAGATGGTCTCCTTTCTGCTCCAAATACAATGCACCACCATTATTTTACTGTAAAAGAACTCGGGAATTACACTGGGAGAAGCCAGAGGATGAGAACATTTGCAACCAGACTTGTATTTTATAATGCCTGAGGGCGTTACCTAAAAAAATAATTTATTTCATTATTTTTTGGCCGTTTTTTAACTGCAAAAGTTATTTTCTTACATCGGCCAGGCAGATATTTCCATTGCTGAATGCAGATTTGTTATCACAGAAACATCTGATGGAAGTTTTATTGGAATCCTCACAGAACACATAAACCCGATTATCATACACCTTTTTCTGCAGATTACTATAGCCGTCTTTACATTTGCATTCATCAAAAACCAATAATTTACCCGTTTCATCATGCTGTAACTTTTTATTTATCAAAAATTTTTTCTTTTGTCTACCTTTGCATTACAGTAATCCCCGACCGTAGAAGTAGAATTACATTTACAAGAGAGTTCGTTACTTTGGGCAGATATGAGTACAGTAAGAAAGAAAACGAAGAACATAACAAAAGAAGAAGATGGAACTCGGAAGACTCCACATCTCTAGAAACACTTGGACTGGAGAAACCTGGCAACCAGTAACCTTGAAAGGAGGCGGTTATTATATATGCAACTTTTTTGGAACGACGGGCATCCACGTTGTTGTAGAGGAAGAACGGCGATTTCAAAATACATCATTGTCACAAATCAAACTAATGAACGTCATTGTTTTTCATCTAATTGCTTTCCTTTTTAATTCTCAGCAGATAATGTTTGATTGTGTCTGATTTTAATTAATCTCAAAGATTATCCTTTTGTCCCTTCCCGATCTGATACTTCATTGCCGATCTTATGCTGCGGTCGAAACTTATTGGCCAAGCCAAATAATGCGGTAAAAGGTGCCGAAAAGAGCGACGGAAGTGTTATGAAGAAGATAAAAGCGAAAGAATATTCCTTTTGTTTGTCTCCCAGCACGAGACGGACAGGTAATGAGCGGCAACTTGAAGATGACATCGACGTTTCAAGTCGGGGTCAATTGGGGACGGGAGGCAATTTGAAACTGTCGGATTAAGCGAAACACGCCCCACCCAGGTCTCTCATCTATTTGAGAGACAATATTTGAGGTCTCGAATCCAATAAAACGCGGCCGGGGCGGGGGTGTGGCCCGCAGAGATACTGTATAACCGCTGCTTGGGTTGCACAACGAGATCAGGGCAGTGCTTCGCTTATTATAGTGGAAACTAGAGCCCTCTCGAGATGTTGTTTGCCAAGAATAAGGACTCGAGATCTCGCGCAACACTCTCCGCCCCATCGATCGGCCGTCCCCGATCTACAGAAGCCGGACTTGAACTTTTTTATTCGTCTCAGAAAAGCGTTATCCACTTAATCCCGAGTCAAGAGCAGGCATCTTCAGCCAACCCTTCAGGAGTGGCTATCGATAACACGGCCCCATTGCCACTCAAGCTCAAGAGCCGGTCAATTAAAGACTTGGAACGGGTAAGTGGCGTCCCATCATACTTTTTGATATCCCGGCGGCTCGACTCAGCGTCCATCTCGATTACCATGCCCCGTTTTAGGCGTCTCGCTTATGTTCATGAACATGAACACGGCCTTTGCCAATGCCGTCGCCGCGTTGGGCACTCCAGCTTCCTCATCTAGCGATAGTCGGTAAGATTGTTTCCCATCTCACAAAATCCGTAATTGTTTTAGATGTGACACAAAAAACGACACGAATGAAGTGTGCTCTCAACCCTTGAGTGCATCCACAACCATCTACACCAATCAAAGCCCATGGACGGAACACATCCCACTTCTCGGGGGTAAGATAAAACATGTCTTCAAACGCAATCGTCAATCCAATGGAACATTTAAGTTTTGCTTTGTAGGTTACGCTAACGCCCTTGACGGGAATGTAAACATTGGCAACAATTATGTCTATGATCAACCCTTCCAGCCCACTTACTTTACTGGAAATGGCTACATCCCTACTTATGGAGTCTTCTGCGACACTTTTGGGGCAAGGTTAGCTGGTCAAGGTATGGATGGAGAACACCCGGGAATGTCATTGGATTCAGAAATAAAATCTGAAAATGATGATGAAAAGTAGGAATTATACTTATTATGAAAACTAGAGATTGTAGAATCAAATCAGAACATGGCGATTCGGATGGGGGAGACGAACTCGAGACAAGCTTTGACGGTAAAAAAAGGAAAAGGAAACGAAGAGTGTTGTTCACCAAGGCTCAAACATTTGCTCTGGAGAGAAGATTCCGAATGCAAAAGTATTTATCGGCCCCAGAAAGGGAAGATCTGGCCAGGGAAATCAATTTAACGGCGACGCAAGTAAAGATTTGGTTCCAAAACCATCGGTAAGGGGCTGAAATTAATCACGAGGTTAATTATAACGCTTTTTTATAACAAATCACTTTCAGCTATAAAACCAAAAAAGTGACCCCCGAGAAGCCATCGTCATCGTCCAGTTTCGACTCCACTACTCCTACCAATCTCGCGACTGATTTTACAGCGAGAAGGATGCCAATTCCGGTGCTAATGAGGGATTCGAACATCAGCATGAACAATGTTGTCAACTTTTCCAACAACCCGTATTTACCCGTCACCTCAAACGTGCCCACTTCGACGTTCGGATCACAGTATTACATGAACAATGGGTGGACGTGGCCTTCTTAAATTTGGCCTTTATGTAGTCAAAAAAATTATGTAAATTGCTTATGAAATAAATATGTGATACTGAATAAATTGGAAAGGAGGTTTTCGTATCTTATTTGGTGTTTGTCATTGTTCCGTTTTTCCTATTCCTTCATAAGCTCTGGTCCAAGGTCTCACAGCGAAAACGTAAAATTGGCATTCTGAAAATCCGATATTTCGTGTGACAAGGTCGAACCGGCTGTCGAGGAATTTGTAATAGGAACAACGGGACAAATGCCGGTATTTATGAATTTGGGGTGCTTTAATCGCGTTAATTCATGTTGTTTTAATTTTTCCATCTAATTTATATTTTTTGCAGTTGTTATTTTCTGCCCTTCGGGGTCGAAATCATCAAAGATTGAGATAGAATGGATATGGAAGTGGAAGAGGAAAAGCCGGCTTTATTAACCGATATGAAGCCGGAGTCGAAGCCCGATATGGTTGAAGAAAAGACGGTCGAGCAGGTTGTGCAAGGGTTTAAAGCGGTAAGTTAAATGTTCGCTAATTTTGGCATCCTTGTTTAGGGGACAACGATTTCACAATTGAAGTACAAGCAACTTTGTCGAGCATTAAGTCAGATAAGGATGTGGAAGGATGAGACAAAACAAGAATTTCTAAGTGGATTCTTGAATCTGGCTTCAGTCTTTGATGGTAGTTGTATTGATTTGGTCAGAAGTCTTTGTGTAAGTTTCTTTTTTGGTTTTAATTAAAACTTTTAGGATCTCGATTGGATGCATATTCCCTCAATCCAACTGCCTCAATTTCTTAAATTGTTAACTGATACTTGCTCGTATAATCCCATTTTTGTTGATCCTGTTCTAAAGTCTTGTGTGAGGAATCTTTCTCCTCCCATTGAATTTATTGCCGACGAGTCAGGTGAAGTCAAGGCTTGTTGCCCACTCAGTGATTCTGAATTGGAATTAATTTACATTAAGTCAATGGAATGTATCGAAATTATTGTTAAAAGATTGCCTCCGTAAGTTGCATGTTTGTGAATTTGTATCTGGAAATTTAGAGCCATCTTCTCCTTGAGCTCCGCCATTTTGAAGCATAAACCACATCGAACAGCACCTTTGGAGAAGTTGGTTGCACATGTCAGGCACATTATTGTAATAAGTGACAGGTTTCCTCAAATCAGCGAGGAGCTATATGGCGCTTTGGTCAATGGATTACTTCAGATGGATGTATGTTGATAATAATAGGAAAAAGTTCTTTATTCTGGCCACAAAAAATGTACTCTGCGAGCTGTGAACTAAAGTTATGAAAAGCGTTTCGGCCCAGCTTTTTATGGCTTGGTCGAAACGCTGTGTTCCAAATTTTAGCCAATGCTGGCTATATTGCGCGATTTATACGTTGTGGCCAGAATGAGGAACTTTTACCGTAATAATATTTGTGCATCTGGGTTTAGGGGATTGTCTCTCAGTATTCTGGCGCTGATATTGCCAAAGAGGCCTCCAGTCTCTTTCTGAAAACTGAAGTTGAAGCCACTTATGATGAGGAAGGATACAAAGTTCAAATAAAGGAGAAGCTGGACGTCTGTATGACGATTTTGATGTGTTATGTTGGGTTGGGAACGGAGAACCCGGCGATTAAACCGCAAGACACTCCATACACGAGATTCCTGGAGTCGTACGAGCCGAACAAAGTTGCCTTCAATCGGCTTTTGCCAATCTTGGAAACCCATATTTTGAACTGTCATGAAATGGATAACGTTCCTTTTTTGTGGTTCTATATGGCTTCCTACTCCCGTGAGAATCTGATGAAGTTGATGAGAGTTTTTTGGAAGGTTGTCATCACTCCGAGCCAAAGGCCCAACGAATTTAAGAAGGCCCACAATTCTGCCGCTTTTATGAGTGGAATTTTGGCCCGCGCAAACTTTGTTAATTACCAGTGAGTCAATGAAGAATGTTTTTAATTTTGTGACTTCAGAGTCATGTGTTTCTGGTTGAAACAAATGGCTAATTGGTGTCTACATTACATTGACAAGGCAGGTCAAGTGAAGAGGCCGGGAGCGCATCAACATGGAACATTTTATGCTGTTGTCCAAGCGTTCCTTTTCGTCTTGTGCTTCCGATACAAGGAGTTTGTTGAGAATAAACGTATGTCGTCTTAATTCTTATATTATTCTTATTTTAGAAATTGATGAACTCAGACTCTGGGGTCTTGGAAGGATCGTCCATTGCCAGTTGGAGCCTTTGAATTATATATCTACTCCTCTAGCCAAATGTTTTGCTTGTGTGAGTCGATATATGCAGATTGTTTACTGCAATCACATCATCAGCTTGGGTGAGAATGGCCCGCTTGAGTTCTACTTCCCTTTCCTCAAAAGTGGATTGCCTCGGTAAGATATTTCGGTGGCTTTTAATGCGATAATTTTATTTTACGATTACATTTTCAGGTTATCTGCAATTGTGCAACCACTTCTTCGTGAATTCACACCAGCTGATGATGATCTCGCCACTTCCGCAGTTGTTCTTGCTCCTCGAAGACGAATGGAATCACAAACTGAGATCGATGAATACGACTTTATGTATGCTGACCAACCCATGGAGATGACAACTGACACCAGCCTGTTGACCACCTATTGATGTTATATATTATTTCCTTTGTCGTTTCTTTTCATATATTGTTTTTTGTTCATTGTTGTTCTTCTACATTTGAATTTATAAATTTTTATTCAATTCGTGGCTACCCTTCATTTTGGCTAGAGCGGGTGCCGGGCCAATATTTATAACCAATGTTGCAGATTAAGAGACTTGCTAGCCAAGGGGGGTTACTCCGTGTTCACACCGGGGATATGTCATCCACGACCAAGCAAAATAAGAAACTTTGGCCAAATCGAAAAAATTATTGCAAAATATGTCATCCATGACCAAGCTCGCGTGCGATAGTCACCTTGGTTGGACCTGGCCGTAACCTAGCTCGTGAGCTACTTTAGAAATCTCTCCAAATGCGTTAAAGTTCGGTCTATATAATCCCTGAGGTAAACACATTGAACTTGGTCATTCTGAAACTTTACCAATGCAAGTTTTTGGTTAGCCAAACGGAATTTTTTTTTGGTTGTGATGCCAACTGATTGGCTATCTCGTCAAATAATTTTGCAATATTAGCAAAATTATTTGCGCCAAATGAAAGCTTGCGTAATTCCAAATTCGATACCGTTCTTTTTATTGTTCAAAGATTTTAGCATAAATCTATAAAATATACTGTAATATATCCGTATCTAAATAATCGATACAAAGAAAACCTAATGGAGCTTGTAAAGTTATGAAAATGAATAGTTAGTAATAACCATCTTTAGTCATCGCCGGCCGGTTTGTGGGTCTCGAATGGAGGAGGGAGTTGGACTGCTCCGGGCTCGACACCCCAAATGTCTTTCGCATATTCCGCGATGGTACGGTCAGTGGAGAATTTTCCGGAACTAGCAATGTTGATCAAACATTTTTTATTCCAGGCGTCTTGATCCTAAAAAAGGAACGTATAAAACAAGGATACAGACATACCAGATACAACTCATTGACTTTCTCTTGGGTCTTCACGTAATCCTCGAAATCAGCGCACACGTAGAAACGGTCGTGGTTCTTGATAACATTAACCAGATCACGGAGAGCATCAGGCTGATCGGGAGTGAAGAAACCGGTCTCGATCTGTTCTACCGCCTGTTTTAGCTCGGGATTCTTGTTGATGTAGTCCAACGCATTATAACCTCTCTTCTGGAGTTGAAGAACATCATCAACCCTCATTCCGAAGATGAACAAGTTCTCTTCTCCGGCTTCTTCGGCCATCTCGACATTGGCTCCGTCCATGGTTCCAATTGTCAGACCTCCGTTCAACATGAACTTCATGTTTCCAGTTCCTGAGGCCTCAGTACCAGCGGTACTGATCTGTTCGGAGAGATCACACGCTGGGATAATCTTCTCAGCCATGGAGACTCGGTAATTCTCCAAGTAGACAACCTTCAGTTTGTCTCCGACAATGGGGTCTTTGTTGACAATTTCAGAGATTCCAGTGATCAATCTGATGATTAGCTTGGCAATGTAGTAACCAGGAGCAGCCTTTCCGCCAACCATGATCGTTCTGGGGACCACCTTCTTGTCTGGGTTAGCCTTGATTCTGTTGTACAAAGTGATCATGTGGAGGGCATTCAACAGTTGACGTTTGTATTCATGAAGACGCTTCACGTGAATGTCAAAGATCGAGGCGGGGTTAATATCAACACCAAAGTTGTCCTTGAGATATTCGGCAACGCGAAGTTTGTTGTCCTGTAATAAAAATAAAATGTATGCCGGCACAATAGGGACGTAAAAGGAGGTCAGAACCTACTCTCTTGATGCGACCAATCTCATCGAGGAAGCTCTTGTCATCCACAAACTGCTTCAGCTTCTGTAGTTGGGAAAGATCGGTCTCCCATTCTTCGCCAATCTTCTCCACAATCAGATCAGAGAGAGCGGGATTACAGAGGAGCAACCAACGACGAGGGGTGATTCCATTGGTCTTGTTCTGGAATCGCTCTGGGAACAGTTCAAAGAAGTCCTTGAAACTAAAGCGACACGCATTAGAGAAGTTTTTAAAGGAACATTATTGTTTTACAATTCAGGTAAGTCTTACGTTGTTTTCTTCAAGAGATCCGAGTGAATGGCGGCCACTCCGTTGGTAACATGGGAACCGAGAATCGAGAGATGAGCCATGTTGATTCTCTTCTCTCCGAATTGATCGGCCTCTTCCACAATTGACATTCTCTTCATACGGTCAAAATCTCCTGGGTATTTCTTGGAGAGGACATCCATGAAACGTTGGTTAATTTCATAAATGATCTGAAGATGGCGAGGCAACAGATTCTCCAGCATCGTTACGGGCCAACGTTCCAAGGCCTCGGGAAGGAGAGTGTGGTTGGTGTATCCATAGGTCTTCACGCAGATATCCCAAGCGTCTTCGAACGAAAGACCTGAAATATCATTGCCATAAAATAACAAACAAGATATCAGAAGGTAATGACGCTTATGATTTTTTTTTACCTTCAACGTCCACCAAAAGACGGATCAACTCCGGAATTCCGATGGCTGGATGGGTATCGTTGATCTGAATGGCGACCTTCTCGGGGAATTGCTTGAAGTCAACTCTGACGGTATCCCTAGAGCCATAGTTGCTGGATTTGAATCGTCGAATAATGTCCTGAAGCGTGGCAGCACACAAGAAGTACTGTTGTTTGAGACGGAGTTCCTTACCAACAAAGACCTAAAAATATATAAATTAAAAAGACAAAAACATGCATTATCATTCGGATAGAGAACACGAGTGATGTTTTCGGTCAAATTTCTGTCCATAACAGCGTTCACATAGTCTCCATCGTTGAAGAACTTCAGGTGGAAGTGGTTCTCCGCCTTGGCGGACCACAAACGGAGAGTGTTGACGACGTTGTTGCGGAATCCGGGAACTGGAGTGTCATAAGGCATGGCAAAGACGACGTGGGTATCGACCCATTTGCTCTGAAGAACAGAGTAAGTAAGTCAGCAGGACAAGACTAAACTAAGCACGACTTGCTCTTACCTTTCCATTTGCATCCTTTTCCACCTTTCCGTAAAAGTTTACAGGAAGCATGTACTCTGGACGGGCCTTTTCCCAAGGATTTCCGAAGCGAAGCCAATCGTCTGGCTCTTCAACTTGCCATCCGTCCTTGATCAGCTGCTTGAAGATTCCGTACTCATAGCGTAGACCATAACCATATGCCGGGATTCCGAGAGTGGCCATCGAATCCAAGAAACAAGCAGCCAATCGACCCAAACCACCATTTCCGAGACCAGCATCCTCTTCCAATTCCTGGAGCTCTTCCATGTCCAAGCCAAGCTGATAGAGGGCCTCATCCACGGTTGCCTGCATTCCCAAGTTCAACATGGTGTTTGAAAGAGTTCGGCCCATGTAGTACTCCAACGAAAGGTAATAGACTCTCTTGGGGTCCTTCTCGTAGTAGTATTGTTGAGTTCGGATCCATCGGCTGACCAAATGATCTCTGACAGTATCGGCCAGGGCGAAGTAGTAGTCACGGGGAGTCGCGACGTTTCTGTCCTAAAGCAATACTCATAAACAAAATACAAACACCTACCTTGATCAAGGAAAAATGGAGATGACGATTGAATGCTTTCTTGATGTTCGCTACATTCTCCACTTGAGCGATCCCACGAACACTGATCTGCTTACGTCGATCTTGGTCGGTAGCCATCTTGTTGGATCAGATTCCCACTGACTGAAAGGAGTGAAAATGAAAAATTCAACAATTATCAGACAATAAAACGCGTAATCAACACATTCTACCAACTCCTATGGAAAATAATCTGATCGCAATCAACAAACCCGGTCATAAATATGATAACAACGTTTTTGGTTCGTCCCGGGTACTGCAATCTCGACCTGGGCTGACCCCATAACTCTAAACAAGGCTGCAAAAAGGTTGCCGTTTGTGTAAGAATCACCCTAATAGACGAAATTGTAATCCCCGGTTGATGAATTACGCAACCTGTCGATGGAAACACCCAGCAAACTAAAAACACGGGATTTTCAAAAGTCATCATGTTCAAACTGACGTTTCACATGCAATTCCAGCTTTTAGAATAGTTGAATTAAACAAATTACTCCAACCTCGTTATGGGTAACATAAACAAGGTGATTTCATAATCATTATTTACAACTATCTAATCAAATGATAACTTTGATAAGATGATAAAGGACCCGAATCACATTGGGAGAAGCCTGCAAACAGGAGGAATGGACAACACATTTATTAGAACGGAGAAAGAAGGGTATAGACAGAAAGCAAGGCCGTCTCACCCGAAACCAGGCCAAGAGGTGCGCCGTTCACGTGTCTGCGCGTCAAAAACTTACCACTTATCACTAATAGGAGTAAAGGTTAAAAGAAAAACACTGAAAACATTTATTTTTTATATAAATTAGTCAAGGATAACAGTGAAGGATAAAAACCGGCGTTCCAAGTAAAGCCGAAATATAACGGAAGAAAACTCACAAGGGAACATACTTCTTGTAAAGCACGTAAACACCCGAAAACTACGAAATACTGAGGTCAAAATTTGGTTAAATTCGAGGAAGACAAAGAAAGATTGTCCTAGGGGTTTAAAAATTGTAGACCAACAAAAACCCTTTAAAACAACAAGAAAATAAACCATTGAAAGTGGAACGGCCGCGTTCGCTCCAGAAATGCACGTCCTCAAAGCGAAAATTTCTCCCTGTTTTTTCGGGCCGGGCCGCTGCGAAAAGGGCCAAATATCAGAAAAAAACACGGAACTCGGATGAAGAAAGGGCGAAAGTATGAAAATAAGGCCCGAATCTCTCGCGGCAATCCGTCCGAGTTTGTAATCAAACAAAGGTGACTGATGTGATTGTGTTCACCCACTTTCTGTAGCACATTTGGTCCTCGCTTATGGAGCCACCTTTACGGATTTTTTTGTTTTTCAAAAAAAGCCTCCAAAACATAACTGCTTTACCGAAATTGCACGAAAAAGCCCGTTACCGTAAAGCGCTTGCCAGAAAAACAAAGTATAATACTTATAAGGCAAAAATTATTTGCCAACTCTAATAAAAATTTTATGTGTAGGCTTCCCTCGTCTTTACCTCCCAATAACTGAAGCCAGAATACGCTAAAATGACAGTGGAAAAAGTTAAGCACGCAGAATGTCGATTACCCTCAGATTTATAGCACAACTCCCGCTTCTAGAATCTTCGTTGTTGTGCAAAACATTAGTTCATTAATTTGCGATCGATGTATTTATAAGGGTTCTGATAAGTTTTGTTTTGGGAGATTTCAACAATACGAAAACAAACCGTGATCTTCGTAAATGTTTAATGCAAAACGTAAAAGTTGGGAAGAGGAGGATCGGTTTGTGGGTATATTCATAAGGACAGCCAGATGTTGAGATCGATTTAATGCACTCTTGAAGAAAGAAAGAACACTCGAAAAAACAGCAATCAGTATTTACACGTGAACTTCACGTTTTGTTTTAACAAAGGCAATAATCCGTTTGACGCACAAATAAAGACCTTCTGTATGTTTTGGTGATGAATTTCAAAAATTTTCTATTTTCTAAAAGTAACATCGATGTCGTTTCCTTTTGCAGGAATATAGTACGTTAGGTCTTAATGATGACTACTTAGTATCCACATGTCGGAAAAGTAATGGTCGATTGTTGCGCCTTAGAAACGCCCATCATCGCTTTGCGACGGCTAGCACCAGCTGTAAATTTGGTGCCCGACTGCACATTCCTATTTTTTACACCTACTCCAACATTTCGGCTAGCTTTTTTCGAGATTTCACGCTAACCGATACAGGTTTTTGGCTAGCCATTAAAAAAATTTAGTTGTGATTTCAATTCATTGGCTGGCTGATCAAATTATTTTGCAACATCGACTGTACATATTGAGAAATGAACGTCACCATTTGTAAAAGCATGTCAAAATCAGAGACGGTGTTAACAATAAACTGCATTATGTTGTAGCATTTGCATTGAATTGACTGAATAAACAGGAGGGAGTCTCCTTGTTTGGAACCCTTTGATTTTTTCGTTCCGTCGCTGCTGTTAAGGAAAATGAAAAAATCGGGACTCTCATTAAGTTCGCGAATATTAAAAAGGTTTGATAAGTTTACTTAAAAAATAGTTTATTTCCAAGAATCTCGTTGTAATTTGAGAAGTGTGAAGGCGAGAGGAAAGACTAGAAATACTCCCACCTTGGTACGCAATACTCTCTGAAACGGGCTTGTTTCAGGCCGTCCGATCCATGCTTAGACTTGTTCTTTATCATGATTGTGCTCGCTGTTATCTTTGGTCTATTGATTTGGAACAGTTTTAGTGTTCATGCAAAGCCCGAGTTAATACTCGTGCAAGTTGTAAGTAGAAGTTGATTTTCTTGACCCTCTCAGTTATTCCGACACGGCCTCAGGACTCCATTGGAGGTTTATCCAACTGATCCGAATCTAGAATCCTGGCCAAAAGAGTTGGGTGGGTTGACCGATGAGGGAAGGGAACAACAAAGACAATTGGCCAGATTTCTGCGCGAGAGGTACCAGGAATTTCTGCATAAGAAGTATGATGACAAAGAAGTAAATTAATAACGTATCGATTAAACTTTACGCGTAGGTCAAAGTCAGAAGTTCGAACAAAAGTCGGACCATTGAAAGCGCCAAAATTAACTTAAGGACAACATTTAATGGATCACAGGACGATCTCTGGCCGGAAATCAGTACTGTAGACTACAAACAAGATTACGTATGTAATTCCCGCACTTCCAACAGCTTTTATTTTTATAGCTACTTAATGCCAGATCAAATTGTAAACGGAGATTGGAATTATGGGATCTTTTTCATCAAGCTCCTGAATATAAAGAGGCTGAAAATACTTACAAATCATTACTACTCAACTTGTCCGAACATTCGAAGATGACATTAACACTTGATAATTATTGGGTAATTGAGGAATTAACCGAGATCGAAGTAAGTTTAAGAGTAATCGTAATAATTTCTTGCAGATTCGTCTAAATAAACCTGTCCCAAAATGGGTCCAGGAGAACTACAAAGCTCTGAAAGCATTAAATCATCGAGTTCTTAATTTTACGAATGGATTCAGTGAGAAATTTTGACATTTTGTATTCGCTTTCAGGTCTCTCTCCGTATAAAGGGATTGATTTTTCCTTAGAAGTTCCTAAGTTAATTGGAGGCCCCATATGGAAAGAAATAACGGAAAGAGCTGACGCTAAAATAAATTGTCATAACTCTAAAGATGTAGGATGCAAAAGTGTAAACGATCTCCGATATTACGTATATTCCGGGGTAAGAAAGATAAGTAATTATGATTTGTCATCATTTCAGCATGATATGATAATATCAGCCATTTTTGGAATACTGGGTGGAAAGATGAATTTAGACAAGGATGGGTACCCTGGACCCGCATCCAGTGTTATCTTCGAACTGTGGAGTAATCAAAAATCTCAACCGACATTTAAAGTATTTTATCGAGATGATACGGGGAACGTTGTTGATGTTTTGGAGCATTTAGGAATAAAAGGGTGGTCTTTTGACGAGTTGAAAAACAGGACGCATCGGTTTATACCTCCAGTATCAAGCGAAGAGGTATTAGCCAATCATTATATTAGAGTGGTTTCAGTTTTGCAATACCTCGTTGAACTGGAAATGATCCGGAAGGGCCAAACTTACAATCATCGAAACTAACTACTCCTCATTATATAATATATGTATGAGTAATTCCAACAAATGGCTAATGTTGAATGTATTTACACATGTAAATATAAAATACAGTACACCGAATAAACTTTATAGTATATGTATTAATATAATAACCCTTGGGGTCGAATCAGGCATTCTACTAGCCATATGGGGCTTCGGTCGGAATGGTTAAAGTACGAAGATTCTTGAGTGCAAAAAAATATTTATTCACTTGAATTGCTTACTCGGCAAATGTGGCCGGATGAGACTATTCCTCATTTCGGTCGGTGTGATAATCGGTTGGTTTGGAATGACGGGTCGAAAGCCAGCTCAGAAGAATTTCTACATTACCACCTATCCTCGATTAGCGCCAGAGAAGCTGAGACTAATTCTGGTTCGCAATGGGGAGTCGTGTAATCGACTTGCACCTGATTGGCATGAAAGAGCGTTTGATGACGGATACAAGATGATCGATTCCAATCAGCCAGTCAAGGTCCCTATTTCGCGGCCTCATGCCGACTTCAAACATGATGACTTTCTGACCAATGTAAATTCCTATTTAAATGGTTGATCTATCTCATTAATCGTTACAGGTTGGCTTATTCACCGCTGAAACGGTTGGCCGTTATATGGAAAAGATCCAGTTGTCCCCGTCCGCCGTAATATCCTCTCCCGCTCTTCGATGCGTCCAATCAGCCACGGCTTTATTGAAGAAATCAGGCGATAAAACGACCAAGATCCTTATTGAACCAGGATTGTATGAGCCGATGCTTTTCCACAAAAAGGTTTGTCCCATGCATACATCACCTTCTTCTAGTGTCCACCGCTCATGACCCTCAATGCTCTTGAAGAAGCCAGGTTCCCAGTGAATACGAACCATGATCCTATCATGAGTTTAGATATGATGCGAACCTTGGCAACTCAAGTAAGTGGATGTCCCATAAAGATCACAATAATTGTTCAGGAAGGTCCCCATGACTTTTACAACCGTGTCGGTCAAGTGGTTCGAACTATCATGGATGGGTTTGATTGCAATAAAGAAGGGACCGTTATTATCGTCACCCACGCTCCCGTCATCGATGCTATTCTTCGTTACATGTTGCGTAAGACCTATAATATTGCGAGACGTTTCTTTCAGGTCTTTATTGCCCTTGGAGTATCGCGGATGTGATTCGATTGGGAGTTCGTTATCCATTCTCGGGCACGGTGGTCTTGGAGAGAGATCTGGGTAACTCTGAGAAGGCCAAAGGGAAAACTTGGACCTTGAATCCATATGTGATCCCATCTTTTCATTGCGGCTTTACTAATCTCCAAGTGGAAATCCCCGAGGTGAAGCCATTCTTCGGTGCCCAAGCTACGAAACAACGTTAAAGTTTTACTTTTTAAATAAAAGAGGTCACGGTTAGTAACAATGTTAATGTAAATAATGTAGTTTGAGTCTCAGAACGGAAGGCACTCTTAGTGACATAAAATTGTTAATTAGATATTGGATCGTATTGCCTTAAAGGCATGGCAAAGGTGTCGATATAATTCAGAAAGTCCTTTCCATAAGCCGAACAGACCTGAAGAAGAGCTATGCAATCTTCTTGGGCCATGTGCGCTTTGTAATCGGCTCGGAAAACATCTTTGTATATCTGCTGCAATTTGAATCTCCCGTTTTCGACAAAGTATTTCTCGGCATTTTGTGTGTGGAAGCTCCAGGATCCATCTGCGTGTTTTCTAAAAACATAAAATGTATGTTGGAAACAATAAACATGACCAATCTATCACAAACTTACATAAAAAAGTCATCACGTATTCTGTGGACCTTTGCCGGTGACCACTCAGTGTGTTTCATGAACCTGAGAGGGTTATTTCGTGCACATTTCTCGAAGAAGCCTCTTTGAAGACTGAAATAAAAGTATTACTTTTTAGATATTACTTTCAGGGACTCACTTAAACTTCGGTGGCGCAGTTTTGCAAGGATTAATTGGTGGGGGAGGCCGTTTATTTGGAGTTAATAATCCCAATTGATGCGCTGCCGGGCGTTTCAAGATACTAGCTGTGGGAGTCGCATCGGAGAAATCCGGATCCAAAAACTCATCCAGAACTTCTAGTCCTGATCGTATACTATTGGTAGAAGCATTCAGTCTGGTATTTTCGTTATCTCCCTCTCCTTCGTTCCCCTGAAACATGGAAGACGTCGGGGCTTCTTGTTGAGAGTCATCCACTTGCATTTCCTCTGGGGAGTGTGGCCTAACTAAAGCAAGATCAACATAAGAGGACTTCTTACCTCGACTCCAATCAATTGACTCGGTAACCGTCCGCACAACAGCGTGATGGGCCTTCTCGATGCTTTGGAATGCCAAAAGAGTGTCTGCAAAGACGACCTTCTCCTTGAAAATTTGGCTGGTCATCAAATCATTCCTCTTCAGTTCGTTTAGTAGAATCCTGAAGTCAAAATTCAATCCGTTGTGAGCTATTAAAGCGATTGGAGCTGGTAAAACGTCAAGAAAATTCCGGATAATGGGCCAATTTTGTCTGAACGTCAGCTTATTGGCAACATCTTCTCTCAACAGATTCGTAACTGTAATTATATAAGTAATCTTTAGGCAGACTTACATTTATACTGCCCTCGCTTGTCGTATTGTTCCCATTGGGCTTCTGACAACCCTGGATTGCACTGTAATGTTATTATTGGACAGGCGACTCTTTCTAACCGAAAATCCTTCTTTCCGTCCTTATGTTGTTCGGCGACTTGCGTGATGCAACGGAAGAAGTCTTCTCTGGGTAGCGCGACCATTGACAATTCCATGATCTTGGGGATTTTAGTTTCTTTGGTTTGGTCGGCTTGATCGTAAAGATCAAAGATTTGCTGGACACTTCGTTGATTATCACCCGGCCGTACCCTCGGGGCTCTTCGCGGATCATTCTTGTCCAACTCCTGGATCAACCCGGGTGTCTCAAGATCAAAGAAAACCAAACTCGCGCACTGCATCCTTGCAAACAAAGTTAGAAACTAAGAAAAAGTTAAGTAAAATTCGGTTTTAGTAACCACATTAATACGACTCATTGGTAAATAACCGAATTTATTCATCTGCCTAACACTGGACATTACGCTTCCGGGACAAAAAAAAATTAAAGGTCTAATAGGATTGTAGCCGGTTCTTCAACGGCCTCCTTGATTTTCCTGAGGAACAGAACAGCCTCTCTTCCGTCGATCAGACGATGGTCGTATGTCAAAGCTACGTACATCATAGGACGGATCTTGACTTCACCATTGACAGCAATCTAAAGCAATATTGATACACCAGAGTTCACTTACCGGCCGATCTTTAATTGAATGCATTCCTAAGATGGCAGACTGAGGGGGATTAATAATTGGTGTTCCGTAAAGGGAACCAAAGACACCTCCATTACTAATGGTGAAGGTTCCTCCCTGCATATCCTCGATGGCGATCTTATTATCCCTCGCCTTCTTTCCTAACTCAGCCAATGTCTTCTCTATGTCAGCATACCCCATCTGCTCTACGTTCCTAATTGCCGGGACAACCAATCCCTTTGGTGTTGCTACTGCGACAGAGATGTCCACATAGTTCCTGTAAACTATCTCTTCCCCTTCAATTACACCGTTCACTACTGGTTGATCCTGAAGGGCTAAGGCAGAGGCACGGATGAAAGGAGACATAAGACCAAGCTTAATTCCGTGTTTCTTGACGAATTGATCTTGATACTTCTTACGGAGAGCCATAATATTCCTAAACAACATAAGACTAGCTCTCCAAAGCACTCACGACATATCAATCTCGTTGAAAGTAGTGAGCATCGCGTTCACATTTTGAGCTTCCTTCAGCCGTTGAGCGATCCGTTGTCTCATTCTATTCATCTTCACACGAGTCTCACTACGCTCCCCTGTAATGGCATTCTTTCCGTCAGCCGGGGCCTTCAAACCGACGATTGGAGTCACTGGGATATCATCGATGGGTTGGAGATTTATTGGGCCAGATGGAGTAGGGGGAACAGGAGGGGGAGAGGACGGAATAGCTAAAAGCAAAAATAAATTAAACGGTAAAAAAATGCAACTAACGACTTGAAGCTGGCTTCGGTGCCTCAGCCTTTGGTTGTGAAGGAGGAGGAGCAGCAGCAGGTGTTTCTTTCTTTGGAACAGTTTCTTCCTTCTTTGGTTCGGCCGCTGCGGCCGAACCTGATCCAGCCGCACCCTTCTCCAACTTGTAAAGCTTTTGCTTCGCTGTAACTTTGTTTCCATCCTCAACTAGAAGCTCCACCAAGGTTCCGGAAAACGGAGCAGGAACTTCAACAGATGTCTAAAAAATGAATAAAAAATTTAGCCAACTCTACCTTATCTGTCTCAATCTCGGCAACGAGTTCGTCGGCTTCGACAAAATCTCCTTTCTCTGAAAATAGATTAGGATTAGCAAAAGATTACAAAATTAAAATTTTCCAAAAAGTCGAATAAACTTGAAATAACCTACGTTTGATCCACCGAATGTCTCCTTCAGTAATAGATTCAGCAAAGGCTGGTCCTTCAACCTCAACAACTTCTCCTCCTAAAAAATCAAGTAGAAACAAAGAAACGTAAACGAATAGTTATACCAATAATCAACTAACTTAATCCAGCAGAGAGATGGATAAATCTTCTTGCAACAAAAGGTCTTTGGATATTAAAGTGTGCCGACCTGTAAATTTTTTCATGGGGAACACTGAGAGATGATGCACTTCTCACTCCCTAAAATCAAAAATAAATCTCCTTTTCACACTCACTGATTTGAGGGCATTTTCACAGTTCCGAAGCCGGAGAAACACCCGCCGACTCAACATGATCAACCTGTTGGAATAAAGACCGGCAACAGCAAACAGACGAGCGGCCGATCAAAAATCTCTGAAAAAGCGGTCAACTTAGACTTTGTAAACAGCCCGATGATGTATGAAATATATGATAAACTATTTTCTGTATGTTTGGTAGTAAAAAATAACAAGAAATAGAAAAACAAAATTTTTATAAGTGTTTATTTTATCATGTCGTAACGACAGGTTTTATATAAACTACCTCATATTTCCCTCAATCAATAGGGTGAAATGTCAAAATTGATTGCCAAGTAACTATTTTATTTTTCCCAGAAAAGAATATTTTATCGTTAGAAAAAATGAATCTTTTCCACAGAAAAGAAATATTTTTCCGCAGGAAGGATAATTTATCGTAAATGGGTAGAAAGTAGTGCAAAACGATTTAAAATTCTTTTAGAGGTAACTTTTGCTATGTTCTAGTCCGGCCGAGAAGTCGCTGGACTCATTTCGGCGGCATGGCCTGCAGTCCGGACTGTGCGAAAACAAAACCACTTTGCAATGTCAAATTTCTTGCTTTGCGCACCGTGCAAGTTACTGTTTTGGGCTGTCGAGTTCGGATTGAAATTTCCATGCCGGGCGTGGAAAAATTTGTAAAGGCCGATCCGGATAAAACTTAGTAGTAGAATAATTAGGAGCCTGTGTTGGTATTGATGTATGGGATCCCTTGGTCATTTGGACTGGTTTTGCAGTTAGTTGCAATTTCTCACGTTGTTTTAAACTGCCGCTAAAACTTGCCGAGTTCTCATTGCAGTAATGTTGAACTTACAATTCACAGCGTGATAAAGTCTGGTGTTTAGAAGTCTCGTAATTTTTGGGACGATTTGGGAGAGTGTAAATCATAACAATATTTTATTTACATAACCATATTTACATTTTTGGTATTGTACATAACAAGTTAAGTGAATTCAAATACATACACATCGTAGGAATTATATTTACATTGCACTCGCTAGCACGCCATTGCTGTCTGACCTCCCGTTGCGAGGTCTTGTCGTTGATAATCGTAGTAATCCAAATTAGGGAATAGTGCACTTAGTCGTTCCTTCGGAGCACTCAGACTTCCAATCAGTTCGAGTCGTTCTAGGGTATCCAGAAGAGGTTGAACTGGCTGCATGGGAGTTGAAGTTATTGCTGCTCCTTTTTGCATTGTTAATCTGATGGAACGGACTTCGCATTGTTTCAACATAAAAAGGGCCGGGTTGCGCGAGAGGTCGAATCCGCTGTATGTGGTGTACGAAAGGTGCTGGAACTTGGCGCCGATTCCTCCTAACCTCCTGATGTGGATGCGTGTTCTTTCGGCTAAAGTTGAGCTTTCGAGTTCTCCATCATCAATCAAGTCGAAGTTCATCAACGAGAGTCGGTTCAGGCGGATCTTATCGTTGAATCCCTCTGTCGCTTCGCTGAGTCCGATCTTCCCGACCTCGCGCAGGGTCTCGGCGTTCATGCAGAGAAGGTCGGGAAGCAGGTCGATCCGCTGACCCACGTAGCGCCGTCTCACTTTCAACACCTCTAGTCGCACATTTTCTGAAAGCGAGAGGTAACTAATCTGCGACAAAGAAATTGCTTATGGATTCATCATCATCCGCGGTTTCTGGGACAAAGAAAGTCGTTTCCAGGAAACGTTGTAAACCACAACAAAAGAAAACAAAACCGGTCTTACCTGCATCCAGGAACCTCTCGATGATGGCGTTGATGGAACGGGTTTCCGAGGTCTCCATATTCAGTGTGAGTGTGCGAACACATCGAACATGACTGAGTAGGTAATCCAGACGTTCCAAAGCTTTCTCCAGTTCACTCATTTCATGGTTTTGGATGCGAATTAATGGCGCATCGGCTCGGTTGGCTCCCCACGCCACTGTAACATTGATTGTGTCACAGTGAAAGAGGGCATAATCAGTGGCGCGAGTTAGCTGCCAGTTTTTTGATCGCAGCATCAAAGATTTCTCATTGTCCATTGTAATCTGAAAAGGAAAACAAGATAATCACGGGCTGAGAAAAAGCGGCAAAATAACACGAGCAAAAAGTAAATGGGAAGGAGATTTTACTGCGAGGAATTTTTTAGAAACAGCAGACCCATGCTTTCCCGCTCCTTTCGTCTATGGGACCACGTGGTTTTTTGAAATGGGAAAAACGCGCAGCTGGAGTTATCTCTCTGGCCAGATGGAAGCAAAAAAGAAAAAAGCGGAAACCCACAACCATGGCTTGAATAAATTCCAAGAACCCTCAACCAATTCGTTAAAGCACCTTTAACCTCCGGCTTTCCATGCCCGATCTTTAAATCTTTTTTATGACTTCTGGGTCCAGACGGCGCTTTTATTCGGTCCAACGTTCCGCCCCAATTCTTTTTTCCGATGCGCCTCTCATGTCTTGATTGATAACGAGGGGCGTCAGTCACGTGGGGGGAAATGCTGTCGTGGAGCAAGGGACAAGGGGAGAGGTTTGTTCGATGCCCTCCGGACTCTTATTGTAAACAAATGAGTTTTCGCGGCATAATCAGCATGCAAAATGAATAAGTTTCTAATCAGCGAGGCTTTCGTAATGTTTTTCCAAAGAGAAATTTTTAAGTCTCACAGATCGCAGTGGTCATCTTCTTTGGTAAACAACATTACTACAGAACGAGCATTGGCAATTTAAAGCAAAACAGCAACGAACAACAAGACGTGACTATTCTTAGAATACGATGACTGCCACTGCATATGATCATTTCGAAATAGACGAAAAGTGATTTCGAAATTCCATCGCAAGGATAAAACCTTTTCTTTTACGACATTCGCTATAATCTAGAGGAGTCTTCGGCACTGGTCTGGACTTTGGACCTTCTCCTTTCGTTTTTTTAAATTCGCGAGGGTTCCGGAAAGTGTCGAGTGACCGGAATGTCTCCCCTCCCCTCAAAACAATCAGCTTTCTTATCTCATCAGATGAGAATAACGGAGATACTGGATGAGAGCCCTGTATGGCATCAAACTCCGTGTAGTAAATGGACATCGCAGTCCTTCTCGTTTCAACGAATCTTCACTTTAAACCCATGTCTCACTTTTCTAATGTGTTTTTTAAGGTCGAACGTGTTTCGCGTCCATCGTTACTTTGCTTGTGCGTGACTGACTGCGCGTTAACATTCTGTTACAGCTAGCACAGTTGGAAGAATTGAACAAATACAAGATGAGTAAGGCCTGCGAGTCCATCAAGGTCTCTTCTGTCCATCTTCTCTCTCTTTCTCTAAAAAAATACAGCCGGCATGCGCCTGTCATTTGACCGTTCCGATTGTTTTTGCTCAGGGTCTCATCCTCAAGAAAAATAAGAACCCTTTTTGGGGTAACGTTTCCTATGTGCTTATCAGGCGTTCAATTATGTTATTTGCTGTGGGTATTAGAGTCCAAACCTTTTTTTGTTTTGGTTTCTCTGGGAAGAAGTGGACCCTGATAAGGGGGTTATAACGTCTCTGAGGGGAATTTCCACATTTAAAGAGAGCACGAGAGGGGGGTTGTGATCAAGGCATTCCCAGCAAGTACAAAGTCCGAAAACATCAAATATCACCCGAAATCAAGGGAGAACACAGAAACTGAGGTGCAAGGAATGAAGAAAGCAGAAAAAGAAACAGACGGTTCCTGAGAAATGAGGAAAAACAACACCTGCATCACAAAGGACAAAACGTGCGTTCTCCTTGGATCGAGCCCGACCTCTGTGCAAATCCAAAAGTCATTTCCGGTCCAAAGGTATCGGGCACGATGTTTTCGAGCCCAGATGAGGAAACATATTCGGACGGCGATCATCACAGATTGAACAAAGCATCTCTAGCTGTGTTTACTCGATTTTAAACTGGAATGGACAAAAAGTGGGAACAATTAAGAGGGTACCCTTTCCGAAAAATATTACAATGTTTTCTTTAATCAATTAACCATTAGTTGTAATAAGCGGGGTAAAAAGGGTTCGGTTATAAATAAATGTTATCAAAGCGCCTTTAGGGCATAGTACAAGGTAAAAAATATTACTCACCGATCCAATTGCTGCAGCAAGAAGAAATAATTTCTGTTAGCGGTGTTTATAAAGGAAGGGTTTGACAGAGCGAAATTGCAGAAAAATAAAAAACAAATGATTGTCGGATAAAATGAAATTAATAACAAAGGAAAGACAATATGGAAGTAAGATGTGGCTCGGAAACAATATTATATAACTTTCTGATCGCTAGTGGAACCAAAGTTTAGGGAGCGAAATGGGAGTGTGTTAGTGATTCGAGCCATGATTTTTCTTGTTTCCATGGAAGATGACATTATGGATTATTGCGATTTCTACGCGTTGTTGTCGTATTTGTCGGTTTGTATCCAAAACTATAACTAGCCCACATATTTTGCAATTATTTTTGTAAACAGCATCATATTTATGCTTTTATGTTCATTATGTGGATAATAAATATCGATATTATAAGTTTGGTTATGAATATTATAATTTATTGTTGACTCCAGCTGCCGCCGTTCCGAACACGAAATGCCCACAAAAAAGAGAAAAATGCCGTAGATCTGAGACCAAGAAATGGAGATGAGAGATCATTTGAGGAGAGGTTCTTGAGGTGAGCCAGTCAAGAAGTCGTTGACGGGCTGGATTGGCGATGACTGATTCGATTTTTTGCCCGGTTGAACCTTGGCGATCTCTTCCATAACGGGCACAGGGCCGCTAAATTATGCGATAAGTAACGACAAATTTTGTAATTATGTCATCATTTTTTTACTAATAATATCTTGTTTACTTATCTATGTTATTTTTTTAATATCCGTACATAATTGTAACTTCTCAAAAAAAGAAATTCGAAATACTACCTGGTGATTAAACGAAAGTCTCCTGCAAGCTATAGAACTACACGATTTAAAGGGCAAGACAAGCCACGATTGTTTTTCGGACATCTGGCAGGAGTGTATACATTACTTTTTGGAGACTAAAAAGTATTAAAGAACGCCACAAGTGTGTTTTGAGAATTACGTTATCGTTCTGGAAACAAGTGACGCCTGCATTACGCAATGATTACGTTACCTTGTTGGGGAGATCTTGTGAGCTCCGGCCAATTTGGTGGGAGAGATTTTGAATCGGTTGCCCATCGATGGGTAGATTCTGACCGGCGGTTCGTTGGGGGTGTTGTCCTCACTCACAAATGCTGCCAATTTCTTTCCGCCAAACACATGGGCGCATGTTGGAACCAGGAGACTTAATGCCATGAATGCAGCTCCAGAAGCGAACAAGCAGAACCCAGCCATCTTCCAGTCATGCATCGGATCCCTCAAGACTTCGTTGAAGCGTTCGGGTGGGATATAAAAGTTGCCATCTTCATCTTGACTGATCGCGATCTTCATCAAGGATTCCTCGACACTGTTTCGCGGCTTCCATGTGTAGCCAACGATGATCATTCCAGCTCCGGCTAGCAATAACAAGAGCCCAATCAAAGTAACAACTCGACAGATGTAAACACTCATTCGTTGCGCCGGTGGTGGAGGCAGCAGATACCTGAAAATTTATTTATTTCTTGACTTCATTTATTATATTTTTAAATATTATATCATCATTTTTGAATTCCTTACCATGCATTCCCTTCGATATCTTCGACAGTGGGGGACAGATAGAAGTGATGAAGATAGGACTTGATTCCGAATCTCTTTCCCCCATCTGGCCCTAAGGTCACTTCGTCGACGACCGCCGATTCCTCCGACAATTTCTCATGTTCTGGCCCGGTCTGGCGGCCAAAGGGCCAGAACGAGAGACCCTCCCGTTTGGCCTTGTACAGCCGCATTCAAACCAGTTTGATTGACCCTAAAATAATTCATAAATAGCATGTATTATATGTATTGTATGCGTAATTGATGGAAATCCTCGTAACAATATCACTAGACTAGAAGAATCCTCGTGGAAACAAACAACTGATAAGATAAGTAAACTACCATCACTATTCATGAAAACGTGACAGCTCGGAGTTTAGTGGGATTATCAGCAATCAATAAAAAGTAACAGTCAACCAACTGATAATGCTCTCAGACGCTCTTCCGCGATCTAATTTGTGCATCAGAACTACAAACAGTTTCAAGTACAACTCGAAATGTAGTTATCTAAACGCTTCACAATCGTATTACACCTCCCCCGATACACTCAACCGCCCGCTTCCCCTTCTTAATCGCCTTTTGTTATAATATTGGGAGTAAAATTCGTGAAGCCGGCTTTCTCTCCAAAAAATTGTGGCCATGACAACAGCCTCGCGTCATATGAGGTCATCAAAACTTTCGAACACGAATGCATTATCAGATTAAGGAGTTTAAAAGCAGGATTACACGAGATTACAGACATCTACAGCAACATACGATTATGATGTTATGCTTCTAGGTGATACGAATATACAAAATATATTTATTCGCGCATCGATTTCCCCTCAGGCCAAAGGGAGGAAGGGGGGCAGCTGTCTTTTTTCTCTGTCCTTGGCCCAACGTTACGAATTTGGCCAGAGAGAGCGGAATGTATATGTACACAATTGGGATGTTTTTTCGGGCTTTACTCCCCTCCAAGGCCTTATTAGGGCCTGAAGATAAAACAAAACTTTTGTTGCGTAATCAATCATATCAAAGCAAAGGATCGAACACACACAAAAAGACATTAATCGAAGCATAAAGTCAGTGCAAAGAGATCATTCGCGCGATCAGAAATAAACTTATTATGTTGCTCTTTAATATCAAACAAATTGTGCAAATTGTGGATAATGGCACGGAGTTCCTGGCCGGAAAGGATATGGCCAATGTAAAGGTATGGCTATACAATGGTTTATATTATATTTACTATTCCTCGATTTATTGATAGTTGTAAAAGCAAAGTTCAAATAAATGGTTTTAAGGTATTAAACTCGGCAGATGGATCTCTAGCCATATTAACGGAGAATGGTTTGGTTAAGGAGATTGGACCTTACAATGTGGTTCGTTGTTATCACAAATTGACGTGTGTAATAAATTAATAAATTTAGTTGAGAAACAAAAGCAAAGAGCAGGTGGATTGCCATGGAGGTACGGTAATCCCGGGCCTTGTTGACGGCCATTCCCACCCTGTCTTCGCTGGTGATCGAGTAAATGAATTCGCGATGAAATTGGCCGGAGCCACTTATATGGAGGTAATGTGAATGCACAGATATTTATTTTCTCATTTTAGGTTCAAAAGGCAGGAGGCGGAATTCATTTCACAACGGAGAAAACCCGGGAGGCTTCAGAAGATGATCTTTTGAAAGACTTTGAAATTATTTTATCAAAGATGTTGTCCTCTGGCACCACAACTTTAGAAGCAAAGTCTGGTTATGGACTGGACACTCAAACTGAATTAAAAATGCTGAGAGTCATCGAAACGGCATCAAAAACGTCACCGGTCGAATTGTCAGCAACTTTCTGTGGTGCGCATGCAGTGCCCAAGGGATCAGATGAACAAAAACAAACGGAAATCATAATCAAAGAAATGATTCCAACTCTGACAAAAGAGAAACAAATCGGGAATTTGAATACCTTGGAGAACATCGACGTCTTCTGTGAGAAGAATGTTTTCGAACTGGAATCAACCAGGAAAATCCTGGAGGCCGGAATAGGTGCGGGATTGCACGTCAATATACATGCTGACGAACTGTACCCTCTGGGAGGTGCTGAACTGGCGGCTGCATTACAAGTAAACAAATATTCCTTTCAAATAATAAATGATTTTTAAGGGCCGAGCAGCCAGTCATCTGGAAGAGATCAGTGATTCGGGAATTCAAGAAATGGCCAAATCAGGCACGGTAGCGGTCCTTCTCCCCACAACTGCCTACATTCTACGTCTACAACCGCCACCGGCAAGAAAGATGATTGATAACGGAGTTATCGTAGCCCTAGGGTCAGACTTTAATCCAAACGCGCATTGCTTGGCTATGCCCATGGTGATGCACTTAGCTTGTGTTCTGTTCAAGATGAGTATGACTGAGGCCATTGTGGCAGCGACACTCAACGCTGCCAAGTCTATTGGTCGAGGAAAAACTCATGGAGCGATCTCGGTAAGCCACATGAGTTCCATGAGTTTCACGGATCGCCTTTTCTTTAACGTAACCTTCGATCTAACCCTTGCGGATTTCAGGTGGGACGAGTTGCCGACCTTGTCGTCATTGACGCTCCCCGATGGGAGCACCTCATATATCAGTTCGGATCGCACAAGGATTTGATTCGTTTTGTCATCAAAAAAGGCTCCGTGGTGTACGCCAAGAAAGTCTGAATAAATAACTTCTTACGCAATAAAGCGGCTTTTGTAACTATTTACTTACCCGGCACGACTTAAAGACTCCGACAGCGTCAAGGTGACGTGAGGTCTTTTTTTCTCTAATTTGGATGTCCTTGGCAGACAACACCCAAATCCCCCGTCAAATCCGAGGCGGAGGCGATCGGAAGGGCTGAAACCTGGATTACCTCAGTCAATGCAATCGGCATGGATTGGAGATGGTCGGTCTGGCTCTGGTTTTTGGCTTTTGTGAAAGGCCAAGGAGGCTGTGGTGGTGGAGTTCAATGGCCACCTCCTCCTTTGTACTTGCCGGCTCCGCAGCCTTTATTCCCTCCTCCGTTACCTTGTAATCCAACTCCATGTAGGAACTGTCCTCCAGAGAAGGAGTTGCCTCAGCTGGTACCACCACCAAAGTTATTCCCGGTCGCTCCAGGTAATCGTATTGGCGTTGACAAAGAAACTTAATTGGCCCTTTATTTCTTTGCTTTGATGACGAAAGTACAGGGTGTTTCAAGAAATTTGGAACAAATAATTTGCTTATATCGTTTTGTTCTTTGCAGCTATCAACGAATTTCTTTTTGCTTCTAAAAATTGACAGCGTGCGTTTTTAGAATCTCAAAAAAAATTTTTTTTTCGTCGGTGGAGGGCCCATTTCTCGGCAGAGAAAATTAGGACCTTTTTTAAAAATCACACCGTATTACATGGCGGAAACGCCGTTACAACGGCTGAAATCAAGTTTACGTTACACCTCCGTCGATTTTACGGTATGCATTTTTTGTTTTCGATTTTACGCGCACCGCGGAGGCGCGGCGGAGACTTCAGATTTCGGCGGACGTTGTTTTGGGCCTTCGGCTGTTGCAATTCAGCCGTTGCAACGGCGTTTCCGCCACGTAATACGCTGTGATTTTTAAAAAAGGGCCCTAATTTTCTCCGCGGAGAAATGAACACAAAGATATAAGCAAATCATTTGTTCCAAATTTCTTGAAACACCCTGTATATAGGATGACTTAAACTTTGTTACAGAAGAATATCTGAACCGAATTCCATTTGCTCCTGATAAGGTTGTCTTAAAAGAGACAAAAGTTACCAAAGTACCAGACTCTAATTCGTCCAAGACAGAGGATAAGCCGTTGATTCTGCCGCCGCCAATCGTCCCTCAAGTTCAAACCAAGCCTCTTACCTACACTCCGTATTATCCTTATGGCCGACCTGTCTACCCAACCGGTCCACCTCCGTATCAGCCGTTTCCTTATCAACCCTTACCTCAGCCTGGATGTCAACCCGCCCCTCCATTATTCCCAGCACCTTTGCCGCCCATCCAATTGCCTCCCCCTCCCCCTCCACCACCGCCAGCTCCATTACCACCAATCCAACTTCCAACCCTCCCTCCACCCCAGCCTTTTACCCTGCCCCCTCCAATCATCCTCCCTCCTCTTATTCCTCCTCCTCTTCTCACTTGTTGTACTCAATGTCAGCCATGTGCAATGATCTATCCGGCATCTCAACAATCAAGGGGACCTAAGAACTTTGTGGCCAAGACACTGCAAAAGGAAGAAGTCAAGGTCCCAGCTGATCCATTTTGCTCAAGCCAAATGTTAAAACGAATCATGGAAAAGGTAAAAACAAACAGTTAATTTTTATTATACATTGTTTTTTGATAACTTTTTCCTTTGGTTTACTAACATCTTCAGGCAAGAAATTCGACAATCGCCATCGCCAAACTGAATATTCAAAGAGAAGCCGAGAGCGAAAGCAGGGGTTCCGTTTATCATGTCATCTGCTCATCAACTGACTTGGATTATGCAACCCGAACTGAGGAATATTGTACATCAGAGGTGACGAACGGAGTTTGTTATGCTTTCAAATCGTAATACTTTTCTAATAAATAGATGTGTATGACAAATGACAAGGCTTAATTGGTAAAAGTCTTTGTTTATTCGTAATAATATTGAGCAATTTATTGTGAGATCGTGTTGCTAAATATACATATGGGCCTAATACATTTGTCTAAAGTCACATGTTAAGTCTCATTGTCATCATAAAATTTACAGCGGTCCTTCGTCCGAGATCATGCGCTGACCAGAACTGTCTCCACCTTGGGTTCCCCGTCTTTATCATAATCAACCCGGTAGTAATCTTTGCCAGCATCTAACTTAAGATACGAATATTCGTCAGTAATATTCTCCAATTGCCTGGCCAAGAGTTGCCTGACGTCCGAGAAGGATGGGCGGTTTTCTGGCGATTGTTCCCAACATTGGGTCATAATGGAATAGCTAAAAGAATCAAAACGATATTTAATTGTTGTTACTTTAAGAGCCAATCAAACGGTATGAACTTACAATGTCTCCGGGCAATTGTCTGGTCTTTCCATCCGTTTCCCACTCTCCAGGAAGGGCAACATATCCTCTGGAGGTACTCCGGGATACGGAGTTCCACCCAACGTAATGATTTCGAACATCAGGATACCAAACGACCAGACATCCGACTTGGTTGTAAATTCGTAATGACGAATAGCCTCCGGCGACATCCATTTCAGCGGCAACCTTCCTCCTTTACTCTTATATTGTGATGATTCTGCATAAATATAACGACAAAGACCGAAGTCGCCAATCTTGGCGGACGTTTTCTCATGCACCAAAACATTGCGAGCAGCCACATCTCGATGAACAAACCCCTTCTGACTCAAATATTCAAGGCCATAACTGATCTGAACAGCGAACATTAACAGTTGTTTCAAGGTCATGACCATCTCCTGATCCACACTCTCATCTTCTACCTCAACTCCTTCATTCTCCAGTTTTAGCATGTATTCACATCTCTTCTTTAGGAAGTGTTGTAGGTCTCCATCACTGCAATGTTCCATAACAAGACAGTAGGGTTCTGAGTCAGTAATACAGGCCAGCATGTTAACCAATCTCTCGTGATATCCAAGGGTTTTCATAAGACCAATTTCTCGAAGGAATTCTTGTTTTGAGAGATGATCTGCATATTCTGGGAGCATCTTTACTGCCACTTCACAATTCTCGACCCTCATTAGGTTGACTCCGAGCGTGGATTGAGCTGCTTGAGATCCCTTGGCGGATCCAATTAATTTTCCCAGATAAACAGCTCCAAAAGCTCCTGAAATAAATCGTTATTGAGTGTGTAATCACTATCTGTGTATACATATTAGAAAGTTTCCAGAGGCGTATCTGGCCCAAAATCAGGAAGGAGGAGGTCTATCTTTTGGACCACAGATAGTAAAACGCTTTACAGGTAGTTAATCACCCTGGTCTCTTGTCACCTATATCCTTATTGTCAACCTTAACCCTTCCAAGATACACCCCAGAAAGACACAATGATTCACCTGATCCCAGTTGTTTCTCATGATAGATAATAAGATTCCTTCTCTCCAATTCCCAGAGATCCTGGATTTTCGGCAAATCTGTATATCGATTCTCTGAATATGCCGCTGAATGGGACTGCTCCAACTTCTTCTTCTCATTCTTCCACTGTTTCTCCCGTTTACATTGATAATAAGCCAAGAAAAAGATTCCCAAAATCAGCAAACCAACTCCAACAGAGATAAACAACCAAGTGTTTGATGTTCGATAGACGTCCGAGTCAATGTAAATCATATCGGCTTTTGGCTTTACACTCTTCGGAGCATTTAAAAGAGGGAACTCGAGGTTATTGGGATCTCTGACCCCACATAAAGTGACTCCATATATAGTGTCCATCCGAAGATTCGAGATGACAATTGAATTGCCTGAGGAATTGATGCATTTCTGGACAAGTTCGCTCTGATGGTTGACCTTGCCCTCTACAACAGGACAATTGCTGACCCTCCCCATCTCGGTGGTCAGGTTGACGCCCATATAAGTTGCCTGAAATCGCCAGATCTTTATTATCGCCGGTCCGGGCCGTGTCTTTCGGCCGCCGATTATCTGAGTGCGGACTCACTTTTTCCAGGTTGTCATACTTCTCGGCAGTCCCATATAAGGCCACAAAATAGAGGACATCCTTCTTGATCTTATTCATGGGCTCAAATGTCACATTCACGGAGATATTGGAGGATGGGTTCGACCAGTCGACTTCGTTTATATTCTGAATCGAATATTTGAAGTTGTCAACTTGACCACAGACTGGGCCTTTGCTTTTGGTCTCAAGCGCACAGTTACTGTTGATTACATTTGAGCAGTCTAAAAGGGAATGATCAAGAGTTAGCGCCACTTCAATGTATTATATTACACATATTATCCATTCTGAAACTTACTGATATAGAGAATATTGAAGGTCGTATCAAAGTTGAAGGTTTTCTTGCATTGTGTTGAGCTCACCTTCTGCAAGCCATAGCTGAATATACATTCTCTGTACATGTAATCTGCAGATGCTATTCCAATCAAAGTTTTCGGACGAGGGCCTTTGTACTAAAAACAAAATACTTTAAGAAAAACGTTAATTTACAAATTCAGGGTTCTCGGATCCCAGAAAATCCGGCTTCACACATTTTACATTATGGAAATTGACATCGACCACAAGATCTTCATCACCCAGAGGCCACTCTGAAAAAAAACAAGCAGTCAGCATGTATAATCTTTGCGCAATGAGGTGATTAAAAATGACGCAACGATTACGCAGCAGTTACCTTTACTATCATAGGTCATTACAATCTCGATGGTTCCATTCGGATATTTGGAATTGGAATCTGGAGGCTTGTAAGTACTGCTTAGGTGAGTTAAATGAGTTAGATCGGGCTCAGGGGAGAGGATCGTGGCTGGTGGACTAAAGATTCCCAGGCCTTTCTTCGGGGACACTCCACCTATCCTGAAGTCCAATGGCTCACAAACATCCGCATCTTTCATTGAGAAGTTGGTCAAGAAGTTCTGGTTGACAATCTGAATAAAAGTTAATGTAATACTAAACAGTCAAGGCTATATTATCGTAAGCGAGGCTCACCAATTGATCAGAGACATCCCATTCTTCCTGAGAATGTCTTTTAAACTGCACTACGAACACTTTCACATCCTCCTTGGAGTCCCAATGAATGTCAACAAACATGTTCTTATTGTAAACAGCACTCAGATTAAATGGTGCATCCAGAGGCTTGAAATCTTCCGAAGAGTTTTCACTCGAATCCTTCAGATCTTTACACTTTTTCCAACATTTCGGAGATTTCTGAAAAGTAAATGTGAATTAGGAGTAATAATCAATATACACTTACACAAAGATTTGGTTCTCGATATTCCCGGCACTTCTCTCCGCAAGTTTGGATCCCCTAAAACAATATAATTGGCCAGTTTTGGCTCACTTTATCCGATTTCATACATTTGGCCACACAAATCAGGAAACAATTTTCGTATGCTGAGACTTCTGGTTCTGCCCTGAGGTTAATAACGATGGATAATAGGAATGCCCATAATAACGGGCTCATCTTTGCTTATCACGTATCATAAACACTGGAAATAGATGGAGTTATGGAGGTTACACAATGTCAAGGTCACTCGGGATCGAACGGAAATTAAATATTCAAATCTGGAGGGCAAAGGGAACCTCGTGCCTGAGGGAATCAAATTCCGATAACAAGCAAATTGAACTAAAGTCAAGTCATCGGGGGGCTGATCAACTTTTTCGGAGAGACAATAGGATCTCTCAAATTCCTCAAAATCCACCTTATCAGATGGGAGCGGAGAGGGTTACCCCGTCCCTGCGCAATAACAATTCCAAATCGATTTATTTCCCGACTGCGCGGAGTTGGAGAGAACAGAGGGAATTGAAGGTAATGTAGTGGGAGTAGAGATCAGAAAATTGCAAACACAATACCCCATAATCGAGGTCTCCGTTTCGAAAATATCAACCAAGTTAAAGGGCGCCAACTGCAAATAGTTATCCGTTTAGGGAGCGATGACGTCATGAACAACCCAAATAGAAGAGGAGGGGGCGCAACACCTTGATTCTGACCGGTTTCCGTCGCCCGTTGAGAGCTCCCTCCTTCGGACCCTTGAGCGCGAGTAATAAAAGCTCCGGATAAAACCCAAATGAAAGTAAAAGTCATCACAAAGTCCAATAAACTGAGAGTAAACAACTGATTCGTAGAGGTGTTCCAAGACCTAAAACGGTCTTCAGTTGAACTTTCCTGAGGTAGATCACCCCTTAGATAACTGAAAGAGGAAGTTAAGGGTGTGGAATTCCAATCGAGTTCATCGAATTTGATACTATCAAAATACAAGAAAAGTCATAAAAAATGGCGCGAAAGGGAATCGAAAGAAGAGGAATGCCAACCTTGACCTCCGACCTGAATTATAATACACATCGGGATCAGAGGGAAAAGATTTCACAATTCGGAGAACTCATTTGTAGAACATATGTAATTGCATCCGATGACTTATTTTATCTTCATTATTATGCTTAAAATTTTACAAAAAAGTATTCAACATTGTGATGATCTGTATTCAAATCAAATGGCCAGTCAGAACGTTAATAAAAATTTGCACCCTTTTTCCTTAATTCAAAGCACGGTCATTATCCACAATGTGTTTTCAGATGTTACACTCGGTATTCTCCACATTCCTGATGCCATCTACTCGTCGTCGCGCAACTTCGAGATCTTTCCATATTTTTTTACGTATATCTTGCCGTTTATTTTCAGATTTTCACGTTCCGGTGCCTATAAAAGCATATAAAATGCGTTAAACTTTGACTAATCTTCTCCTTATGCCTCGTTGATACAGCGTTTTCTTTTTATATACACATATGCTGTTGCTTTATTTAAACTGTAATTACGTGAAATGAAAAGGTTTACATGCGGAATATGGAGTTATGATACTATTTACATAAAAAAGACGACTCATAGCAAGCCATTGTAACGGACTGAATAGATCAGAGTAATGGGAGCGTTTTAATTAAATAATGCGTCAGTTACTGTTTGTCCATAAAAAACATTATATAAACAGAACATGACCGTCGTATCTTCAAGCCTGACACTTTACCCAGTGGTTTTTTTGTCAAGTCCTCATGTTTAAAGCCGGCTGTTGGGTTGGCCCTCGAAGAAAGAGATCTCTGGCCAGACGGCGGAAAACAGCGGCTTTACGTTTTTTGGCCATGCAAAGGAAAAGGCAAGAGGGCGGACAGACGAGCATTTTGAACCCTATTATGTATATACTATGGGTATAGTTTTGCATTAGAATAAAAGGTTAGATTGCTTTGAGTAATTTTAGACCCTGACCTCTAACCTTCACCTTTTCTTGTTCATAAATCACTAAAATAATATAGTACATTTCTTCGTCTGTCAATCCCGAGAAAATTTTTACTCGGGAAGTTTGGGAACTTTTGACCCCCTCCTTTACGAATTTAAACCCTTTCAATCCCGATTCCCTCTTTTGAACGGCGCTCGGATCTTATACTTTCACGTGGATTTCCGCTGAATCTAATATCCCAAATCCGAATCTATTTTGTTGGCCTAACCCAACATATTAGTTGCCAAACAGATCGATGAGTCCCTGTTCCTCTGTATTTGCATCATTCTCTTTAAACTCACCGTCTGTGTAATGTGTTTGAGTTAAATTTGTATCGGAATTGCATCATTTTCCGTCGTTTTTTCGTTCGAAAAACGCCCCTCGGATCCCCTTCCAGAGACAATATAGCTCGTATAAATAGTGTTCTCGTGTGAAACAAACTTTGGAAAACTCCCTCAACATTAATACATCTGTTTCGTCGGAATTTTTAATCGGGCGAGTGCCCATGCTTTATGAACTCTTGTACTTTTGATATTACACTTGGGATTTATTCTTTGACCTTCCAAATATTCATCAGTATTTGAAATTACCCCAAATTGATGCTCATTTTTACACTATCAATGCGACAACTCCCGAACATTTTTATTTGGTTTGAAAAACTTTTTTGCATGTTTTCTTTTTTTGTCTCAACTGGATTTTCTGATTTTTGGCATTATGTCTTTTTCTAAAATTTCACAAAAAATAAAAAGAAAATTGTGGCGAGAGGTGGAAATGGGTGAAGATGAGGCTGTTGTGCCTGAAAAGCGGCCAAGATATGAAGTTCGTCGGGCTCCTTTTGACTCTCGACATCGACTAACTCAGTCTCTCGACAAATTTCATCTTCTTATTGGAGTCACTGGAAGTGTGGCTACAATAAAAATCGAAGAATTGGTTGCCGATTTGAGAAAGAAGTATGATGAAGACAAGTTGGTTATAAAAGTGAGTTCTAGTTTGCATGTTAGATATATTGTTTTAGGTGATCGCCACCCAATCCGCCCTTCATTTCTTCGATCCGACCAAGTTGGAAGAACAAAATATTATTGTATACGAAGACAGAGACGAATGGAACATGTTCAAGAAGAGAGGAGATCCGGTCTTGCATATTGGTAAGACCGTTGACGTTTTTGTTGGGCAATGAGTTCATTTGATTCGTTCTCCAATATGATGTGTAATACGATTTGATTTATGTGTTTTCGAATTTTAGATCTCCGAAAATGGGCGAATGCGTTTCTGATTGCTCCATTGGATGCGAACACCCTTGCCAAAGTGTCGAACGGCCAATGTGACAATCTTCTGACTTGTGTGGCCAGAGCCTGGGACTTCAATAAGCCCTTCTTCTTCGCCCCAGCCATGAATACTTGTATGTGGGAACATCCAATAACTGCCGAACAAGTGAGGAAACTCGGAGGAGTATTTGGCTGCAAGGTGAGCGTTCGTTTTTGTATATTCTTGTTTAAAATTGTTGTTGGATTAGCAGTAGTGGATAAAGTAGACTAATCCTCTTGTTTCAGGAGATCCCACCGATTGAAAAGGAGTTAATGTGTGGAGATAAAGGCTATGGAGCGATGGCCAAAGTCTCCATGATCTCCTCTATCATTATTAGTGCCATCCGGGATAAATTCGCTGTCCGATCTCAATTCTGACGTCTCTAACTCTGAAATAAAATACGCCTAACTTTCAATCCGCTCGTGTTTTATTCGAATTTCGTTTTGAACTCCATTATTCTTTTCATTTTTAGCCATTTATTATGTGGGTGTTCGGTTACGGAAGCCTTTTGTGGTACACTGACTTTCCTTATCAGGCCGTGGTACCCGGCGTTGTCCGCGGATATGTCCGGAGATTCTGGCAGATGAGTCCCGACCACAGGGGAACTCAGAATAAGGTAAATATTTTCGTCCTTTACGATTTTATGGTATGTTAGATCAATTATAATGTTTTATTTTCAGCCTGGACGCACTGTAACCCTGGTTCCACAAGACAGCGGCGTTTGCTGGGGATTGGCATACAAGGTCCCGGAAGAGCATGTTGAGGCGACCGTCGCTTATCTCAACTTCCGTGAACGGGCTGGATACGAGAGGGAAGTTGTCGAATTCCATCCGGATAATGGAGATGCGCCCTTCGAATTGGAAGTTTACATCTCTCATCATCATGAGGACAATATCTATCATACTGGACCTGTGACCAATGAGGAGATTGTTGATGTTGTAAGTTTAAAAAATTATTTATATTATTTTTGAAAACATTTTTAATCATTTATTTCTTTAGATTCTCACCTCTAAAGGACGGAGCGGCACCAATCTGGAATATGCCCTGAGGCTAGCAGACATTCACCGTCGTCTGGCCCCTCATATCCACGATCCCCATCTTTTTGACATCGAACGACGACTTCTGAAGGCCTGCGAATCCAGGAGGGTGAGGGATAAAATTTTGGAAATCCTTGGCCACAATCTTCCATACCTGAAATCGGCCTGACGTCACTGATCTTGATTTTCTTCGTGCTTTCCAAACAATCTTTCCCATTGATATACGGCTGCTCTTTACAGTAGGATTACTGTTTCATTACTTTTGACTTTATTGAACTGATCTTCACTCACATTACCAAAGAATAGCTTTATCCGCATTTAACCAGTTGTTACAGTAGTCTTTCTTGTCTACTTTTCTATGCACATATCCTTTCCAGCACTCATCGAGTTATTGTACTATGTACTAAAGTTAATTTTCTAATCGAGATGACAAGAATTTGTATTCTTGAGAAACAATAAGTGTTGGCAAATAAATGTACAGCAATCTAGAGATACTCTTATCGATCAACTACACTTTGTACTTTTGGTATTCATTTGTTATGTTTTTCTTTTTGTACGAAACTTTTGGAACGATTGCATCATCAAAGAGAACAGGTGTTATATCAGTCTCATGAGGAAAGAAAACGCAGAACATCTGATTGATACAATCACGCGATTATACAAATCTTGTCAAATTATGTCTGGAAAATTTATTAATGCACCGTGATGTCCCTGTAGAGGCCAGAAAAACTTTATGGACATTGATTCCACTGTGCGTACGATTACAAACAGACTAAAAGTATAATATTTGGGCTTAAAAAAAGAGCCTTCGTTTGGTGCCTATGAAAATTTAATTGAACGAAATGTGGTCAGGAATATTTTGCGTTCACAAAGGAAGTCGGAATAGTTTTCCTTCCTTTTGTATGGCCAATCTCCAGATGATCTGGCCATTTCTGTTCTGGGATGCTTTTATTTATTCCTATCATTATTTTATCTTCATTATCCTCCCAATCCAGGATTCTTTTCCCAGTTTATTGTTCTCCAGATCGAATCAAATTATTCACCGATATTTACGGAGATGATGTAGAGATCAAGATGGAGATCATTAAACAGTATTGTAAGCGGGATTGGGAGAAGATGTTGTGGAATAGTGGCCGGGATCTGGACATCTTTTCCTATGGGCTATCAAATAAAAAAGAGACTGTCTATAAAATGTATGATTATACACAAGAAATTTTTGTATCCTTCAGAATTTTCAAGAACCATTCTCGAAATGATATCAAAGTTCACTTCCTGGACTCATCAGTTATGTTTTTCTACCAGGGTCAAACTCAGATCGATGAGATTGTCCTAATAAAACATTGCTTTATCAAAATCGAGGTGCCTGATCATATCAAAAAAGAGGATATTTCTTATACAACAAACGAAGGAGCGGTCTATTTAATCATTCATATACCTTTTGGTACGTTATTAGCACTTAATCGATTTTTTGGATCCATGCGATTTTAGATATAAGTCATCCTCGATCGTATTTTAAATTTTTTGATGTCCTTACTTTAGAGAAGCCCAGCCTATTCGAAAGGAACAGTAGAATGTCGGAACCCAAACTTTTCATCGAAGAAAGGGAGGTCGGATCTCACGGACAGTACCAAATCGCTGCCGAAATTGCTGGAATGACCGTTTTCATTAACTACGATCGCTACAATTACCATACTTATCTCCCATACCATAACAAAATCTTTGCTTCCTCTGCACTATTTACTGATTGTGATTTATTTTACGTGCCTTTGCTTGTCAGTTGTTGTAAATGGTACTTTGATATCAGTCTGATCCATGTTTTGGAAAAGGAACCTCTCAATTTCTATCGAACGCCTATGAATTTGATAGCCGACATGTCCCATATGCAGATTCTGGCCTACGGATTTACAATGTACAATGACGTTTTCTCACTTCAAGATTCCTAAGGACACTTTATTGCTATAAAAGAGGAAGTAACATTAATTTGGCGCTCTTCCCCTTATCAAATACACTATTGTATACAGCTACATCTTGATCCTTAAAGTCGTCAAAGGCCACCTCTCTTATCGTTTTGAATCCCCTTTTCGAAAATAACCGCTGAGATGCTTGGGCAGTTGCACAAGTTGCAATGTGGGTGCATTGATGCCTTCTGGCCAAATCCATCGATGAATTTATAAAATATGAACCAAGGCCTTTTCTGAAAAAATATTATAATGTGTACAAATGTTTTCAAAAAATACTTATAAAAGAGATTGGAGTCTCTCAAAAGGACATATTTTCTTATCCAACTCACCCAGCCTGGTCAGACCGGACTGCCAGAATATCAAATTTGAATATTTTTGCCCAAGGCGACACAAATTTGAAAAGTCCGTTCTCCACGAAATCAATGAAAACGGCCAATCGATTGGCATTTCTGTTGTCATAGGGTCCCTGATCGATCAGATTTCCAAATTCTCTTTGATTTGTATCCATTTTATTTTGATTTAGATCATCATAATCGTAAATTGTATTCAGGGCAACTCCAATTACTTCTCTGTTTCCATTTCTGGCAATCAATGAGGCAAAAGGGACCTTCAGATCCCCGGAAACAATATCTTTGTAGAATTGAAAGGTGTCGCTGTATGAAGAGTCTGAAGGTTTGGATCGAATAGACTTGTGAAAATAACATGGTAAAATGAGGTAATAAGTTTCAGCTATTTAATGTGCCAGTTTAATTGCTCTATGCAATTAACGGGTTATTTGAATCAATTGGTCACCTTTATTACGCAACCGATAATTTCCTCAGGTCATGTCCGACAAACTAAATGGCTCAGAGTAAAATTCCTGGATGAAAATGACATTTAATTTGTCCTTACCGTAACCTTGACAGTTTTTTAAGTAAAACAATGTATTTTGAAAATTTTATGACTATTCGAAGTGATATTAGAAACCAAGATTGGCTGTTCCATGACAAACTTAGGAGAGAAATTCAAAAGAGATCTAGTAAGTGTCACCTCATGTCATATACTGAACGTCTAATGTCATTTCTATTTCTTTAAAAAGCAGAAGAAGACAAAGCCAAGATTCTTCTGCACGATGCCCTGGAGCAAATAAACAAGCTGAGGATTGAGGTCAGAAAGGTCCAGAATGATCAGAAAATGGATCAGAGGTCCGTCGAATATCAACTTTATTCGGAGGCTGTTTTCGATTTACAAGTAAGTTTAATGTCATCAGGTATCTAGAATAATATGAGAAAAGCGAAATTCTATTATTTTTAGGATGGGAGTCAACTCCAACAAGTGAGTACTCCCCAAGCCCGCGCCTATTTTATCCAAAACGATGGCTCTTTTGTATTTCTTTTTCGTTCCAATATCGACGATCAATCCGGGTTCTGTTATTGTGTGAAGAAGAGTAAGGAGAATCAATTTGACATCAAAACTTTGAAATACTAGCCTCGTACAATCGAAATAAACTTACTTAAGGCTGTTGTGATGGGCTCAATTATTCGAAAATGGTTCTGCATAAACTCGAAAATGGCATCGAAGTCATGGGGCTGAGCAAAGTCCATAAAGACTCCGTCCATTTGTGATAGCAATACAGATATAAAGCGTAAAAGAATAAACGCTGCAGACGATAACTTTGGCCTCTAAAAAGAAAAAATACCCTTCGGAAAGAAAATGCCGGATTTGAACAATTTTTGAGGACCTCCAAACAAAGACCCTCAGGGCTTTTTGAGTTCTTTTTGAGCGCGTGAATAAGCGGTAAATGAGAAAAAATGGGTAATGTAAAAAGACGGCAAAAGCTCCATTGATGTACTTCCTTTGACGTGATTTATGAATGTTCACAGCAGTAAATGATGAATTCAGTGTGCAATTATCACGGACTTCCACAATATTAATTTTGATCTAATTTTAAAATGTCTTTTATATCACAATTTCCATAATGTCTCGTTCTCTAATCTTACAATCAACAACGTCTGTAACATAATACAAGATATATGTTTTTTATCCCCACTCAGTTACGCCCAATATTTGCATATATTTGCATTGGGATCTCGATGCAGATTACTACAATCGACCGGATGTTTAACAAGACAAACAGGGACCTCTGATTCTGTTGACATAAATCCTCTCGTGGCACTTAAGCAGTGCGCGAATGGGGATTAAGCGCCGCGTCAAGAGGCCAGTCCAGTCCTCGGCTGACCATGGGCCACCTGGTTGGGGCCGCAATGAATACTAATTGGAGATAATTAATGACTACGCATCCCTCCTCGCTGTGGGCCTGGGCCCGGCCTCCCATCGGCCATATGTCCGGGGATGGGCACGCCACACAAAGAGCGTCGATTGTGCAACAAGAGCCTTTCAAGGTGCACTTGGAACTTCAGCGATGAATGGAGACTGGAGGAGGACCCTCGGCGGCGTCATTAGCCGCTGATGAATGAATGGAATCCACTCGAACGAAACATGAACACGCAACAACAGCGCCCGGAAAGGGATACGGTGTGCTTCTGGAGGGCGTCTGAAGCCGATGTCTTTCCTTCCGGCCTTATGCTGATTTCGGCGCTCCCCAAATATGCAAATCCGATTATTTCTTGGATCGACAGCCGGTTCTTGCCCTCAGGGCATACGGCCTCGAGTCTCGGATGGAGTTCCCTTATGGTGGCGGTGACCGGCTTCCCGAAGCGAAGAACTTTGAGAGTTTGTAACGGCGTCAACCGGCGTGATTTGCATTGGCCCTTCTCGCCCGAGTCCAACCAGTGGCTTCTCCTTGGGCTTCCGGCCCGGGCGATTAGCATTTTTGGTCTGATTCGAGGCCACTCAAATTATCTCCAGGCTTTATTTGTCCCGTGCCACTTTCCGGGCCATCTGAAGCCAAATCCGGCCGCTTTCACACGCGCAGAATCCAATGAAGTCACGGAGGATACTGTAGTACGATTACTTCCATTACGGTCTAAGATCATTGTCTCATACATTCTGAGCATGGTTATTATAATTAAAATCCTTTTTGTTGCGCTTTGAATAGACAAGGGGCAGCTGTGACTTTGCTCACCTGTTGTGTTCATGGATAATATTGGACCGCATAATAGCTGTTACTGTTTCCGTTTCTCTCAATCCCGTCGATGACATAACCCCTATCTGATTACTGTAGTCTTTCCCATTTCGGGGTTGTGTAATGTCTGCAATTGTCCCATTAAATGCTTGTCCTCTGCATGTTCTCTTGCGCAATGGCTGGTCGAGAGTCATGGGGATTAGGAGCACTCGATCTGATGCCAATTGACACCGGTCAGATGGCAAATGTAAGCGTTGTCTTTGTCCATCCGAGCACTGGCAATTAGGCCATGTTTGTGCAGCTGAAGGAATGTTACATAGCATTGCACACAGCGTTTAAACGAGGCGTTCTAGTAGATGGCTGATCCACAAATTGCCGTCTATTGGCGGGGCATGGATCGGGGCTATTGTCATTAGCTCCTGAAATAACATGTTGCGTCATCGTTTCAGGATTGGGGTCGCACTCCAACTATAGCCAAAAAACATAAGATCTTTGCAAGATCTATAATATAATAGAGATTCTCAAGGTGAGCGGAGACAATCACTTGTTCCTCACGCTTCATTTGCCCGTAATCCCGACCTTTTGTCGAGAACAATCAGATAATCGTATGACCCTGCAATGACCGCAATATTGAAGTTACTTAGCCACAGATTGAATGGGAATTATGGTATCAGTTAATGGCGATGACCTTTTAATTGATAATGGGTCTTTAATGGAATTAGGTGGGAAAGGGTTACTGTACAATGCATAGTAGAAGATATATTACTTCGGACACTCTTGACGTCGATTCCCTTCATTTCCGTCGATTTGTGTTCGACCTTCTTGAACATGGCACTCGTCTGCAATAATATTGGCCTTTTTTGATCGCCCTTTGATCGTCGGCTTTGCATGAAGCGCACCGAGTGTTTGTTCTCTTTTTTCATAACTCCGTATAACATGTACATAAAGTAAAGCGCGCCGCCCGATGAAAGCAATTTAGTGTGCGGGTAAAAGTAATCCGCGCGGGAGAATCGGGAGAGTCGAGGGGGGAAGAAGGTTGAGGATGAATCCCGCAAAAGGAGCCAATCGAGGTGAGAAGGCGTCGATGGAGATGCTCAGGCCAAGGCCGTCAAGTTCACTCGATCGTTTCTTCTTTACATTAACAATGTCTTTTCACAGTAACCAGAGTGTTCTGTCACTGTTATAGCCGATGCCAAGTCTCCTCAATTTGCGCTCTCTCGGTGACTTCCTAGTTGATTAACGTTAATGTCAGAGCACTTAATGTTTACATCGAAACCCAACTCTCTCTTTCCCTAATTCCACATAAATCTGTTTCCATTAAGCGACGATTACGGTCTCATGCACATGTGACGTTTAGGGTTTCTAAAAGGCTCCAGAAGTCGGTCTTCTGCCTCCCATTCGATTAGAGAAAGGCCAGCCAAGAGTTAATTCCACTGATGGCCTGCACTTGGATGAACAAGGTGTCACATTTCGGGCTCTTTTACCGGTCCCGACCTCAGTTCAAAGCACTTGACTCCCCTTTCTGTGTCCTCTCGACGAGTCAAACGATCTCTTTATTAAGTTTACATTGTTTTCGGTAATATACTTCAAGTCGAGGTCGTATCAGATTCTCCGTGTAATATTGGAGGGTCACTTGGAGATGGCTCTGCTCCTTCGAAAGACTTTTACTATTCCTTTTTCTTGTCTGATTCAACATAATCTTAATCTCTGATGTGTAAAGTCAGAGAATTGCTCAAACCGCGATTCTTTCCATGAACCACTTCCGTCTCAATTACCGTATTTCGGAGCCAATGGGAGTATCGCTTTACTCGTATCATCGTCATCTCTCTGTCGTCTCTCTTCGCTTCATGCTCTCTTTTCCTTTGAATTGAGAGCAGTCATGAGAAGAGGCCCCGAGTGCATTGAACTGAAAATAAGTCCCCCAAAGATGCCTCTGGATATGTCTCTGAAGTCTCTCCTGTTCACACACTCTCTCGGCAGGGAAAGGCGATCCAATACCATATCCCTTTCCACTTGTGAAGCGAGAAACCTTCTTCTTCCACTTCTTGTTTGCGGGTATTGAGTAAATGATTACGTTCGGGCTGACTTCGCTCCGTCTCTGCGCGGAACAGTCTCTTCTAATTCGAAATGAAGCACAAGGAGAAGATGGTGGAAGTGAAGGGAACAGGGGTTTGGTGGTGAGCGATGGTTTACAGGTAGTCTTTGTTATAGAAAGAGCTCACTGAAGAGGGTTTCTGTTGTTACTGTCATTTCATAATATTATTCGTCTAGTCTAATGTCATCCTATTCTCATCCGAAGGATCTCCAATTTCTTGATGAGAACCAGTTAATTTGTCATTAAGCAGCGTCTCTTCCTTGCCTGTGTGCCGGGAAACAAGTCATTTAAAGCCATGTCTCCAGCCAAGCTATTCAATAGCATGGCGATTAGATGCCGTTTAAACCCCAAAAACAAAAAAGTTCAGCCCCGGTCGAGGTGCAATTATCGGTCGCAGCTTGAGCCCGCTTGTCGATATATTGTTGTACATGTACATGTGAATGAAATGAATTGGATCTGGGTATTTTCCCCCCGAAAGCAGCGTGAGATCTGCGATTTGCGGTGGGTCGCGGGGGCTAAAAGGCTCAATGGGAGATTGTCGGCCTAGCCTCGGGGTCCAATTGCACTTGTTAAGTCAATTATGGCGTCGGCTTTTGAGATCCTTCCTTTTTCTAATTGTTGTACCAACTGTTTATCCATTTATAGCGCCATACATATAGTTAGTTTATTACAAGGATGTGTCCCCATTCTCTAAACTACGGTACTGCGGAGCCAATCCTTGCCGGGCATCGTTCCCAGCGTGTTGTTCTCCCTTTCTTGACGCCTCTCCGCTTTCTCTTTCAGTCGAACCATCTCCATCTCTCGTTCCCCTTACGGCCGCCCTTTTTTGGTATAAGTTTTCCTCGCGGAATCAGGCAAAGAAAAAGAGGGGGGACATTCTTCGAGAGTGGTTAAAATTTATACAAACTGGCCCCGCCCCGAACCCCGCAAAGATTTCTTGCACAGCATGATCGCGGAAACCGAGAAAAGAGCCGAGGGACCATCTCTCGAGAATCGCAGCTCCCGATCTCGCGCCAATAAGCGCTTTAAACGTTTTAAGGGCGGTCATGCTGGGCGAGGCGCAGGGAGGGGGCGAAGGAAGGTCGGAGAATAGGTGGGGTCAGTTACTCGAACCAATGAGAGCGACGGATGGGTGACACTGTAAATGATCTCAATTTATTTCATTTATTCCTTAGAATTCTGTTTCTTAAAAAGGTTTGATGGCTACCTGTCATTGACTTTCTCAAACCTCGTATCATTCTGTATACCTTTTCATTACCTGCATTTCCCACGACTCTCACACACAACTCACCTTGACATGTCTCATTTTCAGTGGTTACAAATATTCGGATCATCCGAATCGACTTGCTTTCCTTGTCGTTAACTGAAGCGTAAGGATCTTCTTCCTCAAGTCACTCTCTTTTACAGCGCGGGTTATATGAATGACCATGGAATTGTCTGCCCACCTGTTTATCCCTTGATTATTCTGCCTTTTCCGTGGATTATATATGTTGATATCTTATCAATTACTCGAGGGTTTTATTCGGAAAGTCCGTGAAAAAAGCAATGTCCTGAGGTTTTTTTTGAAAGTGTTGGGAGTTTTGACTTTTGAGAGTGTTGGGAAACCTGACAACAGCCCTACTCCAATATTATTACAGTACTCCTCAGCCGATCCTTTCTGGCATTTATTCGAATCTGTGGCGCCGGAATCGTTTCCGGCTTCTCTTTATCTATTGTCCATTGGCTGAGGCCCTGGGGAAATCTGGGAACAAGGGCTTTTGTTCATGTAATTCTTGTTCCGGCACCGATTGCGACGACTAATATGCCGTTGTTGTGTCAATTAACCGACCGCGTTATCCTCGCGGGCATTTCGTTGCAAGAGAGTGGGCGGGGCCAAGAGAGGAAGCGGTTTTGGACTCCCAATAACCGACACTCCCAACAAGCGTATCATTCCCAACACTTTTACTGCCACGGATCCTAGTGTAACATTATTGTAACTGATACTTAATATTTCGAGTGATTCGTGTACTTATATTATTTTATTCATGAAACACAACTCTGTTTTTATACGATTTCAGACCATGGAAGACTTTCAGAAGGCCATGATGATGTACCAGCAGATGATGGCCATGGCTGCGGTCCAACAAAATGCAGCTTCAACGGGCACACGTTCCAATGGCTCAAACTCCGGGGCAGCTTCTCCTCCAGGATCAGTTCACTCGGATAACGGATCTCCAGAATCCACTGAAAATTGTTCGAATAATAATCAGAATCCCTTGATGAAGTCGTATCAAGATCTCCTGAAGTCGATGCAACAGCCAGGACAGATGTTTCCCTTCCAATTCGGTCTCAGCAACTCCGCAACCGAGCCCAATCCCGGACTCTCCATGATTTTTAACCAGAATAATATGCTGAATTCGGAGCAAGTAAGTGGTCTTGATCTTTGAATCCGTCTTTTCCCGCTTTCTTAATCTGATATTTAAATGTACACAGTTTATCTACTCGTATGATGCCTTATTTTAAATCTTAAGTTCTCACATTTCACCAGATAACGTGCAGAAATGACAGTCCCGAAAATACCACGGTATCCGGTGTATTGTTGATCCGAAGTGGGATGTTCCTGAAACGTGCGGACCTTCACCAAGTTTCGTTTCCCTAATCCGGTATAATAATTTCCTAATGTAAGGTGCAACGTATCATCGTGGGAACGTCATCTTGGTCCTTTTTATTGGGCAGATTAGGCCGGGGACTTCCGCGTTTTGGGTGTTTTGTAAAGTTTCTGAAGGGAGGGGGCTTTCTGGACTTTATTCAAATTGATGATGAGGAATCCCTCAAATAGGGGCATAAAAGAGGACGATAGGGATATTCGTTGTCATTCCGCGGGCCCCAAACCTGGTTAGCGGTCCTCAATGGCATTTAAAGAGCTGGCACAAATCCCGGGCATATCATCTAATAAAGAGCGCGAGAGTGCAGCCATGACACCGCCGGGGACACGCCCTTGTCCTCGACTACTCACTTCCCATCAATTAGGTTTGTTATCTCAGCTCGCTTTCGGCCCGTCTCAGTCAACTCACTCGACTTTCCGCCCTCCGGGCATATCCCTCCACATGGCCGCTTCAATCCCGTCTCAGTTGCAGGTGATCAAGACGATAGAAAAGATGGACGACGACGGCGATTACAACAATCTGATGTTGTTTATACAACAGCTGAGTCCCGATATGATCCTGGCCATTTGTCGACATGAGAGCTTCCTCAGGGCCCGAGCTTCTGTCCTCTTTCATCGTCGTGAATACCAAGAAATGTACAACCTTCTGGAAAGTCATCAGTTCAGTCCCGCTCATCATCAGAAGCTTCAGCATCTCTGGCAAGAAGCCAGATACTTCGAGGCCGAACGGATCAGGCAAAGGTCAGTTTGTTTCCATTATTGAAATAACTATTTATGTTTGGAAACTACTATTACAATATTTCGTTTACAAATATAAAATAATTGTGTTTAGACCGCTGGGCCCAGTCGACAAATACCGTGTTCGCAAGAAGTTCCCCTTGCCAAAAACGATCTGGGATGGAGAACAAAAGACTCACTGCTTCAAGGAGAGGACCCGCAGCACGTTGAGAGAGCACTACCTTAAGGATCCTTATCCAAATCCTCAAATGAAGAAGGAATTGGCCCACAAGACCGGCCTTTCCCCCATGCAGGTCGGGAATTGGTTCAAGAATCGAAGACAGCGAGATCGGGCGGCTCACATGAAGAACCAGTAAGTTCTGTTAAGATTATCTACATCTGATACAAATGCGATTCTTCCTTCTTCTTTGGAGGATTACTGTAATCCGTTTTCGGTTCCGTTGGTTCTGAGACAAGAAAGAAATCATAATATATATCATGCACTGTAGCGTGTAATAGGTTTGACCGGATTACCTTTTTGCGACCGGATGCACCGCCAGCGAGTCTAATGAAAGGCCGGCCAATATGTTCCCTTATAACGCTACATTTGACTCCTAAAGGATTATGGCCATGCGCACTCCGAGTTGGGCCAATTCGGCCGCCAGATTTGCATAAACTGTTATTAGGGCCGCGAGCGGTAATTGGCCGTCAAATGGGCTGATTAAGCGGGCCGATGATGTGATGTGCAGGCTTATGTTATATTAGCGCCGACCCTTTCGCCCATCTCTTCGCGGGACTAATTACAAACATTAGGTATGAAGAATTATAAAAATAATCGCAAATAGAGTTGTTCAAGTATTATGTTGGCGGGGCTTAATCGAGAGGGTTTGAGTGCGCGAGAACAATTAATTTGTTTGTGTAAAGGGCTACCGATCAATTTTGTACCGTAGGACATGCGAGACAGTCGAGGCCGCTGATTTCGAAGTGCAAACAAAGCGGAGGATCCGGCCCAAGAGCCTAAGAGACTGATCCCGATGGCCATCAATACACATAAGTATGAAATCGATGTGCTTTACGCAAGCTGTCATCCTTGGCCATGCCCAAAACAGCTCATCTTTCGCTTGGCCAATACCGTAATCTGACCCCCAACTGGCATTTGTATTAAAAGCCGACTCTTTATGCAATTTATATTTGCCAATGCTTGTGTTTGCACAGGTCGATTAAATTGAGACCTCACCTCATCCCCCAATTGGTGTGAAATGGCGCGCCTTTCCTCCAAAGGTGCCGCTTTCAAGTGGCCCAAGGAAGGCGAGGCGACCTTGACGCCGCTACCGTATTTTAGGAACAAGATTATGTAAGCGAAAGGGAATACGCAACAGGCTAGATTTTCTCCGAATAAGGCATCTGGAGTGCGCGGTGGGAAACCAATTAGAGCAAGTGCCAATTCGATTACTCCACAATACAAACATTTGCATACAAAATCTGATTTACAGTAGATTAAAGGCCGATTTTGAGTGGTATGAGTAATTAATCCGTTTTCAGACAAAACGGACTTCTCCTGGATCCGAACAGCGGCCTCAGAAGTCCCGATTCTCCTCATTCGGAAGACCTGAATCATGAAGAAGGTCAGTCTACATCCACTTTGAGGGGATCACCCAGCACGGACTCTGACGACAACAATATTTCCTCCGGCTCTTTGAAGTCACCGAATCTGATGTTCCCGAACTTTATAAACCCTCTTCTTCCTCCTCTTCCCCCTCAATTCCAATTGAGTCCTAATAATAATTCGAATATGAACCCGATGGAGATGATGATGTCCAATTTCCTCCAAAATCCCTTCTTCAAACAACTTCAAATGAATATTCTGGCCAAACAACAGCAATTTATTCAACAACAAAAAGACAGCGAGTTGATGAATTCATCGACAAAAGAGGGAAAAGAGAAAAGAGAAATCAAATCTGAGACCCAGGTGACTCCGAAGAGGTCAAAGTTATGCATCGACGAGTTGCTGAAGCAGAAAGAATTGTCGGTGGAAAATCTGGAGACCGAAGAACCCACTACCGATACCTCAGGATCCGGCGCCTCAGGGCACGAAGAGGATGATTGGGTCAAGGTCTGAGCGAATGTAATTGAAGCCTTACAATGGACGGTATCTTCTAGTCTCTCGGATCCTCTTTCTCGTTCCTCCAAACCCAACGGGATACTGTATTAGCCCGGCTCATACTCAACTTTAGTCCCACCTTCTCTCTCACTTAATTTAGGTGTTGTTCTTGTGCCAGTTTCGTCTGAATCGTGTATTTTGTTATATTCTGCGGATTTTATATTGTTCTTAATAAGATGCTCTAATAAATACAATTGTTCCCGTGAGTCCAATGTTGAAGTTGAAAGAAAGTAAAGAGAACTCAGGCAATATAATACAAAGTAATAATGGTAACGGGTAAACAGTCTTACCTACGGTAGGTTTAAAGAGTTTTTGGACAAGGTCATCGCCGAAACGATGCCTAATTAACGATGACTTCACCGTAACAGGTATGGTCTTGACTTCTTCGTCTTCTCTCGCTCCCGATTAGAGTCAATTAACCCGGCTTGTTAATGGGTTAGGTCTCCTCTCGTTGAAGGTATTAAGAGGAAGGTCGGAAAGCATCTGATTGCGTCTGACAATATCAATTAAACCCTCCGTTATGAACAGATCGCCACAAAGCCCGTAGTCTGGAAACACCTTCAGAGGTTACGGTAGATGGTATGACCGTTTGCTTGGGAGACTTTTTTTAATACATTCACGTCAACATCACACTACATATTCAGTTGCAGGTCTTACGTATTAAAAATGGGAATTGAAGACAAGTCTCCACTTGTATAAACAGTAATTACACCTTGAGGGTGTTCATGGCATCATAACTTGGGCGGAAATGTCGAATATTCGTTGATTCGATGGTATAATAGACGAAAATGATGCTCCAGTGGCCTGTTCTGTTTATAGAAACCAACGCCTCCGTCGAAAACATTCAAGTCTAATTCGACGCCATCTTCTTATAGCACCAGTCTTTATTTACCGGGAAAGTTTCATATTTTAGTCAATTTGTATACATACTTGTTAGAAAAATAAAAATTTATTCATTAATGTATTCGAATAGTCGGGCTTTATCTAAAATTTAGATTGGGAATTGTAAGGGTTACTTTACATGCTTTCACAAAGTAAATAGAGTTTGACCGTGGCAATTACTGAAACGAAATATGCCGAGTCACACCTCCGTGTATAACGAATTGCAAGGGACCAAAAGATTTGTTCGTTATTGAAAGGTCTCTTTGTTCATTTTGGCTTGAAATTGGCTCTCGGGACTCCTAAAACGTTTTATGTATAATCGACAAGTTTTGTTGTACAAGAGTTGTTTATCCTTTTTCATGAGAAATATTTTATTTGGGGCATAACGGGTAAGGATCAAATAATTTTGCAACGTTGGCGATTGTTACTCGATCTGCCCCAAGATTGCGTGGGAGTTCTTTGCATGGAGGCTTGCCTGGAGTTGAAATTGTACTTGGCATTTGAGTGTTACAATAACCTTGTACAGTGAGAGAAACCCAGATGTATTATTACTTTTACTACACTTATTTAATGTTAACATTAAAATCCAATGTAAATTTATTCCGCGAATATGCATGCGCAATGAGAACCTTGTATGGGTGTATGCGATACTAGTTTCGCCGTAAAGCCCGTAGAATTTTCTGCGACTCTGCACTGTGCATAAACCCGAAAAAAAAATTTGCACCGTGCGTCCGGCTCAAAAATTGCGTTTGCACAGTGCAATTTTGTTTTTTGTTTTTTGTGCACTACGTCGCGCGCAATCCGCATTTTTCTTGGCGACAAATCAATTTTTCGGAGTGCGACGGGATTTGGGGTTCGCGAAAAATTCGGCTTCGTGGAAAATGGACAGAGTGAAATTGGACAGAAATAAATTGGACGGAGTGTGGAAATTGGACAGATTTTTTTCGCTAAAATTGTCACTATTGAATCATTAAATAATTATTTTTTGCAGTGAAAAAAATCTGTCCAATTTCACTCTGTCCATTTTCCACGAAGCCAAAAATTCTACAGACTTTATGGCGCGGAGGCTTGCCTGTAGTTGAACTAGTAAGTATTCTTCAGAAAATACAATTTATAGTAGAGCAGTACAACAACAAGCCGTTTGACTCAAGGTATAATACAGTATACCATTGTCATGAGGAAAGTCAAAGAGTTGCAAATGGATTCATTTTGTTCTCAGGGATATCTCGAATGGCATTGTTTGAAAATAAAATTATTATATATATTAGAGTTCTAACCTGATTTAACAATCCAAAAACTATGATGTTATGCCGCACTACATAACTTTGAAAATGAAGTCACCCAATGCAGCCATAGCCATGTATTCCATGAGTTGTAGCCCTTGACAAACACATATACGTATAGTCTAATAATAGTAATAATAATAGGAAACTGGATTCCGTTGTTTTTGAAGCTATTCTTAAATTGGCGCAATGCACATAAAATATCAAAAAATCATCTTTGAATACTATTTTAGGATTTTTTATCGAGAAATGTCTTCAGCATACTTCAGCTGTCTCTGTTGATGATGTATAATATCAGATCCATCCCATTTTATCATGTCATCTCCATTCTAGACCCGACATAAACAAGTGATGACATCCTGCTGTCCTGAATCTTGTAATTTGGACTTTACAGTTACGATAAATAATGAAAATGTTTTGATTTCCTTGACTTCATCTTAATTGTAAATACTTAGAAAGGTCGAGATGAATGTGAGGAGGCGTCGGCGCCTCCGGATGTTTGCTTCATGCATGTCATTTGGTTCAGTTCTCCAATCGAATACCGCCGTTACCGGGTGTTTGTGCGTTTGTCCCTATTGATACCCTTACTATTCACCTTATTATGAGTTTGATACACTTCATTATGAATTTCGTAAGAGCCGTCATGTTTTGTATGTATAATATACCAACTTCCTGTACTCAGACGTTGTAATGTAAATGTGAATGGCGTGTGTGGGAGGACTACTGTAAAAGCTCAGATTGTGGAAATAGCCACAGTCACGTTAATTATATGAAAAAATGAGTGCCAAGCAGCTGAAGATGACACTGCAAAGAGACATTCGAAATGGAATTCCGGGGATTGTTTCACCGAAAAAATCGACCTTTACATTTGTGGCAGGCTGTCAGAAAAACGATTTGAGTCAAGGAATGTGGCCTCATCACACATCTAATAATACAATTGCACGTCAGCTTCGTTGAGGCGGACGTTCTGTTAGCTCAGACGAACGCATCTTTACACGATTTAACATGTAATACGTGTCAATGTACGTTTCAAAACGTATGTCTTTATAGTACCTTCTTTTATTTATAGCATCATTAATTAAGTAAATCGAAATTTTTTTCAAAAATCAAATTTAATCGAATGCTTTTATGTCATAAAATTTCAAAGCTTGATCTTTGAGGAGAGCCAAACTCGCCTAAGGCGATTTTCTCGAATCCATTCTCTGGCTTGTAATACTTTTATAGAACCGATTATCTCAAATAATTGTAATTCCATGTACTGAGGACGAAGTAAGTAATCCCAGTTGCCTTCTTGACAGTTATTAATTACATTCTTGAGTTGTTCGCGGTTATGTTATTTTTATCGGATGTCGTGATGGATGTGTCGTGACGAAATGGAAGTGGGTCGGCTGATGTTGACATATATAATCTGTTTGTCTATACGATTCATCAACATCTTACATCAGCGTTCTATATTAACTATAACATAATCCATTTATGAAATCCCAAAGGTTACATTGGCTATGTTTACTAAGACAGTCGTTTGTATCGTGGGTGGAGGTGTCTCGTATCTAAAGTATATTGTTTTCATAATGTCTCTTTGGCGATCAACGGTGATAGCCGTCTCGCCCTGACATAATCTCATATTCCCTTAATCATTCTGGTACCATATATTACTGATGCATCGTGTGAGTCTTCGGAAATTATGGGAAATTGGGTCTAATTACTAAGAGGAACAGGGGAATACATACCAATCCGTTTATACCACCGTCATCATTGTTTATGTCATCTGTTTGCGGACGGAGGTTCGGGTTGTAAACGGGGGATTTGATGACGCCAATTGATCTTGACGAGGATTTAAGGTCAAACAAAATGAATTGGATACAAGATGAACCCGGGAATCGTACAATCGGGATAATCGAGATGATACTATATTTTGCGTACTCTGGGGAAGTTATTTCCGTTTTTGGACACCTCAACTGAAGTACAGTAACCCTTGGCATTTCTCCTTAATAGGTACGAGCTCCAGGTGTCTATTATCCCTTGGCCTTCGCGCTGTGTCTCAGCTGTAAATGATAAACGTTTTTTCGTGGTAATCTAGATAGTTAAGCATACAAAAATCGCTAATCCAAATGCCAACGGTATGTTAATAAGCGATTAAACTTTGGGGGGAAACTCAACCCCCGCATTAAGGGGACATATCTAATCTCACGGCATCCCCGGTTCCGATTAACATTATTAAATTAAATTAATGCTATTCAATTAATCAGGGTCGTTACGGTGGCTCAGGTCCTGAAGTTTGTTTTGATTAGTGTACTTTGAAACTAGGTGCCCCTTCCTGTTGGTTTGGTTGTATCTCACCCATGGCAACGTGTCTGTGACTTCACAACACACAATGGGGATTAAGTACCAAGATAAGAAACAGGTCATCGTACTTTAAGTCTTTTATTTATACTCAATAAAAAGCATTGTTTAGAGGGTTATGGTACGGGCTTTGTACGTAGACCGCTCTCAGATATCTCACTATAAATGTTTGATGAGGAGAATATTAATATTTTAATTAAATTGTTTCCGCGGACTGGGTTCGTTGAAAACTTTACGTCTTCGTTTTCGGCCGGCTAATAAATACGACGGTGAATGGGCGCAATCAGCGTCGTCACGGAACGATTTCGTAGGCCGTTAAGCGTTGTTTTATGAAAGTTCAGTCCAGGTCTGGTCACATGTCTCGCATAATACAATATTTACGTGTAGATTGGACACTTCAAATCTTTTTTGTGGCACATAATTTTGTATTATAAACAAGGTGTTCGTATTTCTTTGACACTTAATGCCAGCTCATATGACTCACCTCAGAGTAATGGCCAAAAATCGGATATGTCAGTCTGAAGGCGGTAGTGGTAATGTTGCTCAGAGTCTGAATTATTCAAGTCCGAACCAGCCTTGTCCTACGCACGACCTTTAGCCGCTGACAAAGCGGGAAGGGCTGCGTATTTCCGCCACACCATAACGATGCTGTAACTAATAATATCCAAGATGTCAAATGATGTATTGGACCGGAACCGACCACAACGAAATCCCAATTAGCGCCTTCTCCGCGCGCCCCAAATTGGACGGAAGGCAAAATCTTCGACCATACAGTAAGAGGACGTGCCTAGATACATAGGCGTTTGTGAAACACTGTTCTCTGGGGCTTTTAAAATGACGTGTTGTTATTTTTGATTCCCAACCAACCTTAAAAAAATCGTGTTCCAGACTCACCAAGATGTAGGCGGGTTTCATACCAGAGTTGAGTGTAACATTGAGCTTTGAGGACCTATTTATTATAGAATTGCTGTCTAGGCCTACAAATAGGCTCGGAAACAGAAACAGTCCCTGTATAGACGATAGTTCTTAATCCGTTTAACGGCATAAAAGACGGAGCTTAAGAGGACAACGTTCTTTGTCAGACCTTGCCTCACAGCCCTTGTCTTCACGTCAATTAGAACGGTGGAAGATACATAAAGGGATTACAAACATGTTGCTGAATCCAACGTTTGCTGGATGTGGAATCCACGTTTATCCCCATGAACGTCAGCATCTTCTAATTCCTTGGGGACTCCTGGGTTATCCCGTCTTCTAATACCCACGTTATGTCGTATCTTATATATTGTTTTCACGAATTCGCAAGGAATTCGTAACATTATCTTATGACATCCACGGGTTTCCCCTAGTACGCAGTTTGTATTCATAGCTCCTGGGAAAGAAGACATCTCTCTGTTCTTACTGCATTAAAATTTAAGCTCGTTATATCTGAGGAAGTTTGTAAGGTAAACACAATGCTTATTCATCTAAGCATTCGTACGTCATGTATATATAAACCGAGATTGTTTGTACTAAGAAGAGAAGTACAGTGTAGAAATTGACGCCAAGGCCAAAGGAACTGCGGTTCCCACGCCGAACTTGGCAGCGGGGTTTGTTTGTCAACTTGTATCTCTTTATTTTTGGAGGCTCGCTGGGTGTCGATTACCTGAGGCGTGAGCTTCTCCCACGGAATTCTTTCAGCAAATCCATGACTAAGCCAAAGAGAGCCCCTCCCACCAACTTTATATATAAGGAACTATTGGGGTGCGGCCAATAGATCAGGTAGACCGGGTTTTGTCTATTTTTTTGGTTGACCCTCAGGCCATCATCGGCCGAGGACCTACTTTCCCCGAAGTCGTCCCTGGCCATGGGCTCCGCCCCCTTTTAAAGCCAAAGTCTCTTTGGCTGGTTTCATTCGATGCGGGTCGTTCCCCAGAAGGCTCAATACTTTTATTTATCTAGGAGTTGTTATGTTCCGTACGTGGGCCACTTTACTCAACAATATGTTGCTTGTTTTTGTTATCCATTTGTAGTTAAACATGTTTCTTTTATTACACCCTCGATGTACTTGAGCGTTCACATTTGAAGAGTACAATTCTCTCCGGTGCTCGATTGTATTTCTTTACTTGAATACTTCCTTCCGCGATGTCTCAAGTTTGGGTTCCGTAGCTAATGGTATTCATTTCAGATACATTTCAAGTTCTGCAAAAGATTTTGGACTTGTCATTCAACATTCCACCTCCTTATTGTCCCACTACGATATATTGGAGGTCTTAAAACAGCTACTTTTCTAATTTTTACAACCGAAATAGCTTTCCAGCTAGGCGTATACAATAATGCGCCTAGCATCTCTTCTTTTAACAATTGCTGCCACAGCAGAATTGATGCTCGAAGGCCTTGCAATGAGACGGCGACATCAACGCGACCTCAACAGCATCCTGGAAGATGTACTGCCTCTACCTAATGAGCCCGTCCAGCAGACCTCGCCTGACTACTTCAAGGAATACTTATCGAGAGGGATGTTTCAATGCACATCACAATACGTAGAGACGATAACGAAACTTCACGAATTTATCAAGGTAAGGAGAAATTTGAAGCACTAAGAATATAACCTCTTTGAGGCTTCCACTGTGTTTCAATTAACTTACAAGTCGCTAACTTATATATTCTTTCAGAAGGCGCACGAGGAATATAAACGTTGCGAGAGGAGAAAAGGACTGACACCCAAGTCGGAACAGAATCCGTTCGAGTCACTCAACAAATTCATCGGCCAATGGCAGATGGAAGAAGAGGCAGAGAAGGCGGCGTTAGGCGAAGCACATGACAGGTCACCATCATCGAAAGACCAAACAGTATTTTAATGCCTCAGGAATCACAATCAAGAATACGAGTCGTAGTGTGCTAGTCAAACAGCCTTCATTGTTTATTGTTGAACTGTTGTTTTAGAATTAATTTCTATTTATTATTATTTGTATACTGTTATTACTTTGTATATAGGTAAATATTAACATAACAAGACGCTCGGTATATTTTTTTGAACAAGTCATCTTAAAGTTTTTGTAAGTTCTTTCTCTGAGAACTTCAGGTTGGGCCTAAGAACTTCAGGATTCCCATTCCGAAGTTGAAAATTGAGAAATAAATTTAATTTTTACGGCACTATCCTTTAACCGCACTACTGAACTTTGTTTTCCTATTTTTGGCAAGCTAATCACACCATTAATGGAGAAAGATTGGTAGAATCGGATATAGCGGAGGAAATCTGGGCAAAGCCGCTTTAAAAATAGCTGGAAATGAAAACACCTGAATCAAAACAAACATCCGAATGAGTGTTAAATACCACATAGGACACCCTAAAAAGACGGCATTTCCTCTCGTCTGGATATTAACACGCGACTTTATACTTGATTAATCAGTTCCCGGCATTGCCCGACCTTCTCAGATCACTTTTTATGCCGTCAATTGTGGACACGACAGCTCTTCCAACCCCACAATCACGCAAACGCCCCCAACCCCATTCTCCAAACCCGGAATCACGTGGATTCACGCGATAGACACCCAAAAAACATTGATTACATTTACCTCGTTAAGAACACCTTAATGCCATTGAAACATTTCAATTTCAGAAACTTTTCTACCTTGAAAAACAAGATTTGTTGTGAGTTTTCGTGTCAAAGCCTAAACTTACAGTAGTCCCAAAGTTTATGAAACAACTTTTTGGGTAGTTTTCGTGTACTTATATCGTTTCTTGTTGTTACATTTATTTTCGCACATTGTATTTTTTTGGTTTACGATTGTTTTTCCTTTCAAAAGGTAGAAAGTTTTACACTTACCATGAGTCATTTGGCCGCAGAAAAAATGCTTTATTGACAACATTTTGTTACTTTTCCTGACTGTAATTTATTGATACCCTTCCGTTTTTTAAGAAAGTGCATTATTGAAACTCAGGGTCTCCTGGGAGTAGTCACACGGCAGTAAAGTATTAATGGCCGGAAGGAATTGTATTGACGGTAAGGAGTCTCTCATACCTACCGTTAATCCCCGGTTGGCATTTCCTTAAGTGGATCAAAGGATTTCGGGGCTGGCTTGAGTACAACGTCAAAGACGCTGTATTTCGATAATCTTTTCTTAGAGTCCTCGAAGCCCAAAATTAGAAGACCCCAAATAGTTTCCCATCCCAATCCCCCTGTCGTCCCCATTGTCCACGCGACTGTAGTTACTCTGTTTACGCACACATAACAATTTATTATCTTTTGTACATACCAAGATTAGTTTATGAGATGGGGCGAACGGAGTTTCAGTTCGGGAATGCCGGCCTGAAAAGGGACAAGAAAGATTAATTGGACGGGTGAGTCAGGATGTCTAATTAAACACAATTACATTGTAGAGTCGGACTCTGGGGTCATAGGTCATGGCCAGAGCCAGCACGACCATCGAAGCCTCTTCAGGGTTGTTGCCTGCTGCAATCGATTCTCTGCCTGCCATGTAACCAGCTTGTCCCAGCCCTGTAAATGTTTGGTAATCCAGAATCTTTTGCTCTTACGCAATGCCAACTCTGGTGGAGAGTAGATCTTTCCATCAGGTCTGACCAAATCTTCGGCAGGCAAAGATTTGGCTCCTGGAAGATGGGGGCCAACAACTCGAGCCAGTCCAACTGGAGGAGGATTCTGAGCAATCGTATCGGGAGTTGGTCGGGGCTGGTCCAGTCCAATAAATTCAGGTTTTGGTCTGGCATCCAAAAAGTTGTACTGAAGAGAGTAATTGTACCCTCAGAATTGTTCTCACCCAATATAATTTGTTCAAAAGACAGTAGCCATTCCCCTCCACACTAGAGAGTTCGTCGAATCCGATGACTAGTCCAGGATCGAAGGCAGCAGTCCAATTTCCTGATTCAATATGCCCATCCAAGTCGGATAAAGAGTAATTACCGGCCATCCATCGAGCTAATCCCCCATCCAGAATGCTAGACCGTGAATGACCGTAAATCTGAAACAATTGTGGGCTTCCCATGCTCTTTGGTCGGTTCGCTTACCCTGAATAGATTCCACACCCTCGTCTCGAGAGCACCTCCCAGGGTTCCTCGGGAGTAGATGACCAAGTGATCTCCTTGGTTTATTCCTAATCTCTGAACATATTCCTGAAAAAGCTCCGGCGGATACAAAGCCGAGGGATCATTCCAAGCGGGATAGGTGGCTATATCCATGTTGAAGTGAACGGCCGAGGGAATGTGGACACGCTGGAATTCGGTGTTGGCCTGGGGCCTAAACTACACGCGTTTCGGTGACATACATTCTCGGCGAAGAGTCGATCCCATTTCCCGTAATACTGGTCACGGAACACTTTGTAGTCCATCGGGGGATGTCGTGAAGACATGGTTGCGTCTATCAATTTTATCGGCTTCCGTGTCTAAGAAACATAATTTAATTATATTACAGTATTTTCTGATTAGTTTTATTACACAATAACATTACAATGGCTTCGGTTCTTACCAGCAATGCGTCATTGACCCAGTCAGCGTCGACGATTAGTGGAATTGGCTCGGGAGGAGCGTATATGGGCTGAGGGACTACTGTAACAAAAGCATGACGTTAGATCTCCGGAAACTCACTCGGTCCGATGAATCCTGGGTTTGCGGGATTCTGTTGATACCCCGATGCTAAAAGGCTATGATTACAAACTCAGAAAACGACCTAGGCTACCTATTGAAGCGTTTCGGGGTTTTTGCTCCTGTCTTACCACTGATGTCGTAGTATCTTGAGCTGCCATCTGAGGCGATGGAGGGATCGATGAGATAGGACTTATCATCGGAGTTGGACTGATCACAGTTAAGGTGGGAGTACCAACTGTTGGAGTGATCAAGGTCGGGGAATCTCGAGTGACATTGGAATCGAATGGAAGATTTGGGGACCCAGATTTAGGCCTATAAGTCTGGCCATTCATGTAGTAGTTAGTAAGCGAGGGGTCAGCCGGATTTGAAGGATCTAGTAGCCCTTCTTGATACCTCAACGTACTTGATACCTGACATTGGATACTTGTCATTGCCACCCATAGCACTACCGAGGATAGCCACATCACTGGAACGCAAAAAACTGGAAGTGCGACCTTTTGCTTTTACACGTTTATAACGGGTAAGGGCTCTTAAGAAGACCCAAAAATACGATAAACAAACAGTCGCGCGGGGGTTACATTGTTTAGGTCACCGAGACGGAATTTATACAATGATAGCTTGATCAGATTATCTTTTCCATTGTGTCCTCGAAACTGGAGGTGTCTGAAGTCCAGCCAGTGATGATTGAAGTGCAAAACAATTGATTCCAACGCTTTTTCCCCATCACAAATACGGCTATTTCGGTCTGTGGGACTTGGGTTTTGATCTGTAGACGATGAACTTCGGCTTGGATGGATGTTGGCTGAAGTGTAATACAATTGGTAATAGCAGTAAAACGAGGATATCTAGGAGGACTTTCGAGGAGCCACATGCTTTTCTAGCGTTGCATCCTGCTTTGAACAGAGCTATTTGCACTTTTACCTTTCTATCTTCCAGGTCTGCCATCTCTTTTTCACGCGACAGAGTACGGTAATCCTGCTAACATTCTCTACGTTACATTCACTGAATCCACACCAACCTGCGAGTCTTCGTAATCTGCCTTCGACAGCAAGATTAGCACATTCTGTCGGTAATCGGATACGGAGAGGCTGACACAATTGTTGTACATGTTATATTATTCCTTCCTTTCTTTGCCTGCGGGGTTTAAAAGAATGTGGAGGGCGTCTTGAGTCATCCAGTCCCTCTGTCTGTATGTCTGCCAACCATGACGCATTTCAAAAAAAAATTTATGCCAGAGTTCAGCTGCATTGCAAATTTATATTAAAGATACGAAACAAATCAATTTACATTTCACCCACTGGAAGGCAAACAAAAACTTTTACAGGCACTTTGAGTTCGTATGGGCATTGGCGGAAGATGGGCCGTACTCGGGCAGTAGCTGTGCATATACTGCACACATCTGTTCCCCAATCGGTACCATCTTTCGGTACTCTGTGGAGTCTCATTGTCCGCATCGCAATATCTTTGTTCCGGTAATTTGTCACAAGTAAATAGATAATTAAGACCACACATTGGAAGGGGTCGACCAGGAGGGGCATGGGTACCCCTTAACGGATTTCCTGTGTGAATATCGACACACCAGCAAGACCCTGAGGTCTTGTCACATTGCATAAATCTATAGTTCCCATTCTCATCACACTCGGGGACGTATCCACTTAACGTGAACATGGCTATCTTCCGCGCACTTCTACACCCTGAAAGGCAAAGTTCAATGTTGTAATAATAGGCGAGAACAAGACATAACCAAATAAGTAAACAGAATAACCATGTCCGCTCATGTTGTCATATATGTTTCTAGTAACCGGATACACTTCTATTTTTGACAACGCAAACTTTCAGAGATTTCGCCACCCTGGGATATCGAATGTCCAAGAAATATTATAAATAGATTATACATTGAAAGGGATGATGGTGATGTTGAAACGTTCAAAGGAGCAGATAAAAAGAGGTATTGCAGTACTTTGATTAGCATCGCAGTTACCTTGTCTACTTAATGGAAAGGCCCCATTGTCTTTGTCATCAAATTGGACAGCCCGCGTATCGTGCCGGCTTCTGACAACTGTCCGATTGGCCATTGGCTGACAGAACCTATGACGATGCTTCAACATTTCCATGAGCTCACTGAAGAATTGGACTTCTTGTAATCGACAGGTCGTCTTTATTTCGCTGTAAACACAGGTCTCCATATGCTCGGTGACTTTACACAACACCTACAATATCAGATTGACAAAGGATGACTGTCTCAATTAGTAATCATGTACATTTAAGGCGATTAATTAGGATTACCCTTTCGTCCTGAGTCCCCTTATTTTTGAGACATTCACCCAGATTGGGGACTTGGGCAATATTACTCAGGCAGCCCGCGTTTATCAGCCATTTAAGTTGTTTTTCACTCTATAATTACAAGTAATTAATTCCGCTAATTAATTCGAGGATCTACCTCGCATAATCTGTCTTCAAATGCCACAATGAACGAGTAAAAGGGGTCCTCGCTGAGTAAATGTAAACATCGCTGATCCGCCGATAAAGACAATTCCATGCATTTACGGTAACTTTTGGAATGATCACAGTATTCATTGATGTTGTTTACCTAAAATTATTTATTTTGTGAGTCCAAAAAACATGTTTTGAGTCATCAAGCTGTCTTCACGAGTCATCATTTCACGTTTATAGTAGACCAAGCTGTGGAAAGTTGACAAGACAAATCTCTTGTTTACCAAAACTATATACTGTGCAGTTTGTGGGAAAGAGGCGAGTCGAGGAATCGTGTGAAAGGTTGCAATCATTACGTATAAAGAGGACCCTCAGACATCTTAAGAGTTCGAAAACGGGAAAATGGAGTAAAAATAACAGTAAAAGAAGAGCCCTAATCATCGAAGGATTGGCCTTAATGAGACCATAACGGGCTAAAGCAAGCCCATCCACATCCTTATTGGGTGCCAGAATAACCTCTGGCTCTTAAAAGGCGTCAGGGAATAAAGGCTCAGAGACTGTTGATCACATCGCGTTTTGGACATCAAATACCATCAAAAATTATATTCTTTACTACAGTAGCTGCCAAAAAACTGTCAATTTTTTTGTTTTCTGTGTAACTCTGCTCAACGTGGACGGATTTCAACGAAACAAATACCATTCTGTAGAGAATTATTGTTGTTATCTAATGGTGTAGCGGTTGGAGCGATTTTACATCTTAGTGTGTTACAACTGTCGATGTAAAATTTTCGGAAAGACAAAAAACTGTCAATTTTTCCAAAAAAATTTTACCGCTTGCATACGTCGCGGCAAGTCATGGGTTTATACATTCCGATTTTTAAATAAAGTCCCGCTGTACATAATTAACCATCAAAGGGAGCCAAGAAAGTTAATTTAGTAGACCTTTTGGTGGTCCCAAGTTCGATACCCCAAAACATGACGTTTAAGAAAAAATCGATTTTTTTCTTTGACTTAGCATTAATGCAATGCCATGCAGTAGGAGCTAGACAACCTACAATTAAAATATAACAATGATTGGGAGCCTAAATGTAAGTCTACGGACTCCACTTGACATTCAAGTTTCTCCGGTAATCGACTTTCTATAGAGAGTTGGCCTTGTTGCCCCCGCCTTTGTAACAACTTGCTAATGTTTTATCAATACATGATCACAGATGTTCTAGAAGCATTTTATGGGCATTTGTAGGACGGCGATGCAAGTCACATAAGAATTACGGTGGGTTATGTTGTCATTAACAAAAAAATTTTTTTGTGGAAACTTGCAAGCCAGCATAAGACTTTAGAAACACGTTAGAGGGAGTGAAATTACTTTAGAAATGTCAGGAATGGCTGTAAATGTATGGGACAACATCTTGCTTGTCCTTGCGCAGCTTTATTTCCATCCTATGGAGAGTGAAAATCGAGACAACAATTTTTCTTCAAAAATTCCAATTAGGAGCTTGTTATTTTACGCGCAAAGTACGGGCCTGGCGCGGTATCGGTTCTAAACCGTTCACTGTTAACATGGGTGCCTTCTGTCGCTTTGGAACTACGATTAGAGGTGTCTGCGGAAGCACCCGGGCTGAAGTTCCACGGTACATCTACTGCCAGAAAAACTTGAATGTCAAGTGGAGTCCGTAGACTTACATTTAGGCTCCCAATCATTGTTCTATTTTAATTGTAGGTTGTCTAGCTTCTACTGCAAGGCATTGCGTCAATGCTAAGTCAAAGAAAAAAATCGTTTTTTTCTTAAACGTCATGTCTTGGGGTATCGAACTTGGGACCACCAAAAGGTCTACTAAATTAACTTTCTTGGCTCCCTTTGATGGTTAATTATATAAAGTGGGACTTTATTTAAAAATCGGAATGTATAAACCCATGACTTGCCGCGACGTATGAAAGCGGTAAAATTTTTTTGGAAAAATTGACAGTTTTTTGTCTTTCCGAAAATTTTACATCGACAGTTGTAACACACTAAGATGTAAAATCGCTCCAACCGCTACACCATTAGATAACAACAATAATTCTCTACAGAATGGTATTTGTTTCGTTGAAATCCGTCCACGTTGAGCAGAGTTACACAGAAAACAAAAAAATTGACAGTTTTTTGGCAGCTACTGTATATAAAAAGTTTACTATAAAACATTACTTTCAATGTCGGCTTTTCTGAATGTTCTTTGGACTCAGCTATGACGCTCAGATTCTAATTGAATAATTGCGTGTGGATCATTACAAATGTTAAAAAAGTAATCGAGTGTAAGGTACGAAGAGTAATGCGGCAACCCGGACTTACATCAAAATTGGCCAAAACAAAGTCATTCTGAAGGCGAAAAATCTCCCGTATCTTCCTGAATCCAATCAAATAAGTGCAACTCTCGGCCTTCTCCACGTGCTCTCGAGGACATCGGCGATCTTTTCTTTTCGCTTTTCTTGTTGTAGTTGGTGGCATTTGAGTTGTGAGTTCAGCTGAAGAGACGGTTGAAGAGTCGTAATCTTCATCCTCATGACTCTCTTCATCGTCGTCCTTGTCTTCAGAATCAACAGTTTCCATCTTCTCCAACTCCTCCGTCTGGTTTACACATTGTTTTATGTTCGCCTTGAGGGTTGTTATAATATTTTTCATCAGGCTGAAGGTATTGGGGCCACATTTGAGAAGTTCGCTGGCTGAGCATTGCAACGTATCGTCGAAGGCATTGCATATTGAATACTTGTCGAATAAATTATTTACAAGCCCTTTTTCCAACTCATCTTCACAATTTCTGATCTAAAAGATATAATAAATTTCAAAAATCAGGATGAAACTTGGGTTTACCCTTTCAATTTTCGAAATTCTCCTGAGACATCGTTGATTCTCAGTGCTGACAATTGCCTCTCTAACCACTTTTTGACAAATGAATCCAAGGATTTGTTCCTTTCTTGACATCGTCGGATCCAAACAAGCGGCATTGGAGGTCATCATGGTCAAGCAGTTCCTGTATTCCTCAAACTTTGTGCACATTATGTTCAAATGCTGTAAGTAGGTGTCAGTTATTAATATTACAAATCTCCGATGTAATAGAATAAAATTTCAAAAAAGGGAACAAACCTGTATAATTCCCTCAGCCGATATTATCCTCGGGGCTTGCCAGATCTTCCGAACCACCTCCATGTCGGTTAATATCTGCGAACAGGACTTGACCAGCCGTTTTTCGATAGCTGGGCATACTTCTACACTTCTCTTGGCGATGGAATCTGCCCCTTTGATCATCCCATTGTGCATCATAGCACCGGCCATTACCATCTTTGGATGATGGGATGTGGAAGGTAAAGATCTCGACTTTTCACAACATTTTGAATGATTTGAGAATTGAAGACATTCAAATCCGGATTCACAAGTCAACTCGCTGCAATTCTCGGCCACAATTGCCCAGAAATACCCATCAGATACGGTGCCTTGGGCTCTTTGGCCGTTTGGGCATTTCTCGGAATAAAAACTTTTGAAGGTGTCTGAAAATTCAAAAATATTATTCAGGCGCAAAAACAGGGTCACGTGAAGACAAAATTTCTTACCCTGCGCGGTCTTATTGCAGCATTCTATTTGTTGCAGACTTTCATAACACTCAAAGCCCTCAGGGCATGATACCTTTGAGCATTTATTATCATTATTTTTGGGAAAGACAGGCCGTTGAGGACCCCGGCAGACAGATCCGTCAGCTAAAGTAATCGTGGTCATGCATAACCTGTTTCATAATTCAACCAAGGTATTCTAACAACTGTAAATTGACTTACCAAAAAGGCAAGCTTGTTCGCATTCTTCTCGAGTATCAAATCGATTTTCATTACCGCCGCAACCCGAGTATTTAAAAGCGAAACAACTCTGCCATTCGGCTAAAAAGTAGAACTTTTGCTGTTCCCCTGAAATCAAAATGAAAGAACAGGATTGCTCATTCAGCCATTCCACTTGACCTTCTCCCCTCACCTGAACAATTTCCGCGTTCCGGTGCCAAACCGCAGAAATCGCGGCCAATCGGCGGAGGGACGGCGAAGAAACGGGCGGAGGGACGGGTTTTCTTTCGAACTTTAAAAAAAGTTTACAGTTTATTGGAAAGAAGAAAGGAAATGTTTAAAAAATGTACAGTTGGAGAAGCGAAGGGCTTAGAGAAACCAATTAAATCCACCTTGAAATCCCGCCTCAGGCAGCGGGATGTCTCTTCGGAAGCCGGATTTGATGGCCGGACAACATTTGGCGATCTCTTTCCCCATCTTTGTGCATTCAAAGCCATCGGGACAAAGAAGATCATCACAAGATCTCCCAACGGAGACGTGGTAGAACTCGTTCAATTGTTCTCCAAACGCTCTTTCTCCGTTTGGACACAAAGGATCAAAGATCTGTTGGACGGTTTCTAAACCCATTTAAGTAAGCAAAGAAAACAAAGGGTACCTTGAACAGTCGCGTTACAACACTCCGGGGAATGGGCCCCTTGGAAACATTTGAAGCCTTCGGGGCATTTAGTTGTTCTACAATCATCCCCAAGATCTACGGCTTCTGCTGGTGGCCGGATTTTGCAGACGGAGCCATCCACTAAATCATGATTATTAAATTTGCATAAAAACAAGAAGCTTTCAAAACGTTCTTACTTTTGAGACATTTCTCTTCACATTCAGATCGACTTCCAAATCGATTTTTATTTCCGCCTTGGCCAAAATATTTGAAAGCGAAGCAATTATTTAATTCTCCGTTGTAATAAAACCTCTGAACAGCGTCTAAAAGAATTGTCATCACAAAAAGCTACAGATACCCTTCCCAGTGCCGCTGTCTTTTGGAAAAACACAAGCTTCCACATCTCTAGTGGGCCTTGGATCAATCATAACAACATCTTCTTCTTTCAATTGAGGGCCATCTTTGACTTCCGAATAACATTCACTAAGGCAATCCAATTCAGACCCAAAATTATTTTCGTTCCCGCCATTTCCAAGATATTCAAATTCAAAACAAGTCTTGTTTACGGGATTGTAATAGTATCTAGAAACTAAATAAATGAAATAATAACCATTACAACTAATTTTTAATTACCTTTTTCCTCTCCAGTTCCTACATCTGGATTTAATTTACACTTGGCCAAGTCATCGTTCTTGGTGGAATTTGATGACAAAACCGGCAGAGGCTCTGTGGATTCACCGCTTTTATCGAATTCGAATACCTCGTCATCTGAGAAATACGTGATAAAAGCGAGGGAAAACGCGGAAGTTATACGCTATTTTAAATTGCAACTTTCGGGATACTGTAATACAAGCAGTACCTAGTAATTTAAGAAGAAAGTTGCTCGAGGTAAACTCACCGGATGCGGCAACAAGTCCGGCCAGAAAAATTAATCCAATTATCCTCATTTCGTCATCCAATAACTGAAAAAAAGTACAAGTTAGGGTTTGCGTCAAAATGGGCGGATTCAGAAAAAGAGACTTCTGCGACTTCTGAAGACGTTTAAGAGACCGCAATTACTCGCACTTTGGAGGGGCTGTTGAGTGAAGAAAAAGGTGCAAAAACGAGCAGGGTTATGAACATTTATATAATTCCCAAAAAGTGGTTTTCACCTTCGATCGTCAAGAGGTTAAATGGAAGGGAAAGTAAAAGGGGGGTCGATGGAACGGTTCAGCGGAGAACATCGTGCCGAAAAGACGCTGGGTCACACGGAACGCCGCTGTCGACCAAAGCCAAATTGCTGTAAACAAGACCGGAAAGAGATCGGTTGTTTTTGCAAAACTTTTCTTACTTTTTTATAAGCTACTCTTTCAAAAAGTAATTCTTATTCTCTTGTTCATCATTGAAAGGTGACGGGAGAGATGAAATCAGAGACGAATTCATCAACAAACAAAAACAACTCGATTCAGTCAGTTTATTCGATCTTAAGGTCAGGATGAGCACTCTTTCCGTCGTCCATTTCCTTCTCTTTCTGGATCCTGTTGTTCTTGTGATCATCGACGATTCCCCACATATCAAAGATGAGCTCATCGGGGAAAGAGAAGGCACTCAGGTCTTCCGAAGCCCTCAATTTGTCTTCCATTTCCATCAAATCTCCACATCCACGCCCCAATTCCCAGATACTCAAGGCCAATTCATCGTCGTTGACTCCCAGATATTCCTCAAAAACTTTGTTGATCTTGGCCAAAAGAACCTTGTTCGGGGCTTCCTGAACAGTCGACTGGCCATTGGCAAAGAATCTGAGAGTCTGGCAGCCATCTCCGACATCTTGAGAAGCTCGAGGACGGACTTCGGACCGTGCGGCCAAGAAAGAGAATCCATTTTTGAAGGGCGACACCAGACGGAGAGTCAACCTAACGTAATTTAGATTAATCGAAGATTAAAAAACTTACTGAGTTCCAATTGGAAGGGCTCTCAAGATTCTGGCGACCTGGAAATGTCGCTTTCCAATCACAGATTCACCATTGATCTTCTCAATGTGATCTCCAATATCAATGGCCGGCTGGACAGTGGCACAAACAGAGTCCGGGAGTATTCTCTTTATGAAAGTCAAGCCATTCGAATTGTCCGTAACGGTCAAGCCGAGCACACTAAAATCAAAACATTATTGCGTAACATCTGATATAACATTGAGTAATCTCTGACAAAACACTTTCCGGTTTTATCACCTTACCCAGCCTTCTTGACAAAGGTGACCTCTTTCTTCTGCCCCTTGACATGAGCAAAGATGAAGTCATCCATGGCGAGATTGCTGCTGAGAAGTCTGTCCATGTCTACTTTGTGAGTATTCACGGTGCAGAAAAGGATATCCTCCGCAGAAATATCAGGGAATTGATCCGCAATGGCCTTGTACATGTCACTCAGGCCGCTCACATTCGTGATCTTCACCGTCTTACTGCCGTGGGCCAATTGACATTCGAAAACCAACTTGTTCGGATCTGGAGCCAACACTGAAAAAAAAACAAAAGAATACATAAAATATGACCAGTAAAAAATACCGCAAATATCATCATCACTACACTTACATTTGAATGGATTCGGAGGTTGAGGACCGAAATCCGGAGCTGGAATAGCAGTTTGACTGGAAGCATTGGAAGAGGCAGGAGTGGCTGGAGGAGTGGAGACTCCTGTCAGCGAAGACAACGATCTCAGGAAAGGGATTCGTTGGCTGAGACTGGAGATCGAATTGGAATTCGAGGCCGCGGATTCAGCACTTCTGTCGGACGTACTGCTGCTCTCAATCACACGACGACGGAACCATCTGAAGATATAGAATATCATCATAACGCAATGCTTCTTTTCACATGGCCAAAGCATACCCGGAACGACGACGAGAACGACGGGAACGGCGGTTGTTGGACCTCCTGTTGTTGGATTTGTTGACGGAGCGACGGTTAGTGTTGGTCATGACGATCGAGGAAGTCAGTGAAGGATCGACGGAAACAACCGACCGATCCACAACCCAATCAGTAAGTAGTATGGGGCCGATCGCTCTTTTTTCTTGTTTCCAAATTCAGAAATTTGCATAATTTTAGTAGAAATTTATCACTTTGGCTACTTCTATCTCATAGTATGGCCACCTTGACCATAAAAAAATATTTAGTTTTCACATTAGGTTGTCCCATAAATATAATAATGTCCCTCTTCAAGATGGGCAAAGTCAAAGGTCTATAAAAAAGGTAATCAACAACCAAATCTCACAATATTATCCCATTTTGAAGCGGCAATCTCAGGCTTTCGTTTAATGTATCAGTTGCCATATTTGGATAAGATTACGGTAGTTTAGCCTCAATTCAAAGTTATGGATAAAAGGTCGATTCGTGCCTTTAAATTGAACAAAAACAGGGTACGAAGTTTTCAAAAGCTACACGAAGTATGAACGCCATGTTCGGCCAGTGTGCTATGAGTCCGGTCACGGTGAAACGATGGTTCAATAAAATTGCCTTGATCACAGGAACCCCGAAGATAAAAGACGTCATTCCAGCTTTTCGAATTCATCCTAAAGTCATTGGTAGAAGAAGATCATGTTATGTCTATCACTGTGAATCCCAATACAATATTTAGTCGTGTTAATAGAAGCCTTATTCCAATATCTTCATAAGAAAGCAAGAACTTTCTGGAAGTTGATGATGCACCCCGAAGTCATGTCCTCTAGGCCAATCTTTGATGTTGTTTACTCCACTTCAGGGCCGGTCAAACTACTGAATAATTGTCCGTTTACGTTAACAATAACTTTTTTATGTAGAAATCATGTTGTCTTGTTATTTACATCCAATTCCAAAAATAGAAATTCTCCGGAAGTACTATAAATATTCACATTTTTTGGCGATTTTTTTGCCCGAGGCACAGAAAGAAAGAAGACTAGCAGCACTCTTTTTGTGCAAAAACCCTATTTGTAGATTCCTCGAGAATTGTTTTGGCAATTTGTTTGGCTTGGGATTAGAAGAAGAAGGGCCCGTTTTTAAGGGCTCTTTTATCGAATATCAAATCTCTAATACTTTGAAATGGGAAGTAATTGTACGTAACCAAGAGGAGTAATGGAGCTAATTACAACCAGATTACCGCTTAGGGAGAATTTTGGCAATTGGTCCTAAGGGCGTCAGTAATCGGGGACAGATTAGGAATATTTGGAGGCCTTCTGACATGATTGCCATCTGATCTTTGTTTAGTCATGCCACAATCTGCCTGGTTAATAATTTTATTCATAGCAATTTCGAAATTAATGTTTGATCAGTTAACAACCTAATTGTGATAATAGTTGATGCCTATTTGCCACCAATACATAGTTTTGTTGACCTGAAATGACCTTACGATTGTGATCTGTCTCTTTCGTTATAGTCATCACTTTTCCTTCTTTTGTTTGTCTCTTGTTTCATGTTTATTTCCTAGCTGAATCAGTGATCATAAACCCGAAACAACGACAGACACTGCCTTAGCGCTATGCTTTGCAATTTCGATTCGCCCGGTCCAGGAAGCAATTACCTAAATATAATCCTAGTCGAATATAAATAGAACAGCCGAACTTTAACGTCGAAAACAGGCCGAGGTCATGAGCCAACTGCCCGGAAACTCAAAATAAAAAACATTGTCCAAGAAAGAGCCGGCACACACGTGCCGCCCCTTTCGGCCGCCAAATGCCAGAGGGTTTAAAAAACGCCGAGAAGGGCGGGGAGCTTGTTTTGATTAGGCGAACGTGCCGAACGTTCCGCGATGTGACGAAATCATGCTTGGGAGAAATGCTCAGCCGCAAACGCCGTCTTTCAGACTGAAGATGTTAGTGCTGACCTTGTTCATGGGCCTTGTCTGTATAATTTTTTTAACTTTCATTTGTAATGTCACCATTACCATATCCCCGAACACTTGATCTCTCATGCCGAAAGAGTGTGTATAACATCGAGAAGGTGTTATCTCCCACGATTCTTCTTTTTGACGGGTCTTCTGGGTTCAAACCCCGAAATATGACCCATATTTATAGTACCATGCACTCCGAAAGTATAAATAAAACACGCCTCCTTTGTATAACCATATCGCATGCCACACAATAACCCAGTATTTGGGGTAAACAATAACTTTCTTTTCAAAGTCTTGTCTTGGTCGATGATTCCGCTTGGATTGGCCGCTTTCCCTATGTCACTCCAATTTGCCTGCGTTTTTCTTATTTTTCTTTATGCAAATTTAGTTTACTTTTAATTTTTCAGTTTCAAAATTTCGTCGCCACGTTGTCCCCGTTCTCCAGTCAGTCTGGAACACCACCAGACACGACGGTGCACCCTGCCGTCGCTCCATCTTCCCGCAATGTCACTTGCCAAGAGATTTGTTTCCAGGTAAGTGTAATATTACTTAATATTAAACATCTGGATTACCGATACAATAAGTTAGGGGGACTTATGGGTAATATAGAATTGTCTTGAAGAAAAGAACGGTAAGAAAACAGCTGGCAGACCTCGTTATAACCCTGAAAACGATACTAAACCTCTTATTACCCCCTCGTTTATATGCACAGGGAAGTGATAAGGGCATCCGGGACATAAATCTTAAAGATTGACGCCCCATGGAAAGAATGGAGAACCCGTGTTCGACAAAAAAACGTGCAAAAATGGGGACACATAGGTTGGAGATCAGGGACAAGTGAGATTAAGACATGGAAGATGAGACCTGGACATGCAAACTCTCGTCTAAAAACAAACTTTTCCACAATTTCTGGCCATGTTTTCGTTTTATGACCTTTTTTGGCCTTCAAATTGTGTGTAGCACACTTAGAACAGACATAAAATTAGTCTGCCTGGCCATGTTTTTCCAATGTGTTAGCAGTTGTCGGATGTTTATGATTTAATTTTTCTTTTTCCTGTTTTTGCTTTCGAGAGTTCCCGGAAAAGAAGAAGACGGGCCGGGACCTAATTTTAGCAGTTGGAAGGATAATCTCACTGGAAAACAAAATGAAATTACAGTGAAAACGTGACAATGAAAGGGAGTGGAATTACCATTAAGGAGATGCCCGTAGATCGAAGCAGTCCCCATAAACAAGAAAACATTACTTTTATGACCTCTTTATGGCCTTATGAAATGTTTTCAGAACGGTCTTGGCCAAGGTTTATGCAAATGACAAATGTGCCCGCAGGCTTTACAGTCACTCGCCAGTCCTTCCCGAGAAACCGTATGGTCCATCTGATGGCTCCATTTGGTGCAAAGCTACGCGACCTAAGCCTCCAGAGTTCCTCAAGGGTATCGTTCATTATGAGATTGCCGTTGAACATGACATTGAACATATTGTCGACTTCTGGCGCGAAAATATTGGTGATCAATCACCTCTTCTTCAATCGATTGGTAGGTCATCCTCTTCTGGGTTATAGCCGATTGAAGAGTTTTGTAATCTGAAACGTCTTTTAGGTGCCAAACCAGAGGATATGTTGGACTTGGCGAATCAGATTGTGAACAGATCGGTCAAGGAACACTGCTCTCTTCTGGGGTTTGTTGGCGATGAACTTGTCGGTTTCTCGATGCACTCAATTCGGAAAATGGAACCTTCAAACGGCCAACCAATCTCCCATCCGGACATCCTCCCCACCAAAGATTACTCTCCAGGTACGCTAAACTCAATCACAGTGTAATATAATACTACAGAAATTGATGCGGCCCTTTATGAAAATCGAGCGGCCAAGAAAATGTGGGTATTCTGGCACACATTGAGCTCGGATCTGGAGAGATTGTTGCCCAATGCAAAGAAGATCATGTTCGTTGAAATGGGTGGAGTCGCTCCCGAATATCAGCAGTAAGTTTTTCATTCTTACTTGTTCTTGTTTGTCTGGCCCTTTAAATTACAATCATTTGTAGACGGGGGATTTACACCGACATGGCTCAGATGACAATTCGCTTGGCCAAGGAAAAGTTCAACTGTGATCATGTTCTTGTCGTCGCTGACTCCAAACCTTCTCAGAAGATGTATGAGCAAAAATTGGAGTTCAAATTGCTTCGGGAGCTCAAGTTGGATCATTATTTTGACGGCCCTAATCCCGCCTTCCCGTATGAAAAGAACGAGATCTTCAGCGGAAAACTTTTGGGCAAGGCCATCGATTAATCGGACACGGGTTGTCTATCTTCATCTCTCTTTTTCTCTAGAAAGTAAATGTCAAATATCCAAAGAAAGGAATCATTGTGTACTTTCTGCTGTAATGCCCCGTTTGTGGTCTCCGTGGCCTTATCCACAGTCTGGCCTTTGTTTGTGGTCCCGAAAAATTTGAATTTTATCAATGGCTTAGTCAATGTTCATACATTGACTCAGTCTTCATTGTCTTCGAATCATCCATTCCCGGCTCTCTAGTCGAGTCAAATTAGTCATGTTCCGCGTTCCTTTTGTCTCTGTCTATAACAATTAGAAGGACTCGAATTAAACACTGAAAATGACATCTTCGATGATATATGACGTCATTTTAGTATACAAACAAAATGTAAAAAAAGCAAGGCGACAATTAAAACTTGTGTGCGAAACATCTTACGTGCCCAAAATAGGATGCGAAAAATAGAAATTAGAATCGAATTTCGTGAAAAGCTGCATAATTAATGCATTTCAATTTATTCTCATCTCAATACTGAGATGAGAAAATAAATGAACCATGGGATTTGGGGATAAACAGGGCTGTAGAAATATGCAAACACTGACATAACTTCGTTTTTTTGAGGGCTGGATGACAGTTCCAAGTCTGTAATATAGCTGTCTACATCCTATCATATCAAAGAACCTGTTCCTTTGAGGTCATTGTTCGATGGTGGTCGTGCAAGCTCTCGGATTTTTCAACTTTCGAGTTTTGTGAGAATTTTCGGAATCGCTGCGGCAACTCCCGTTTTTGCACTTGCGGCACGCACTTTCGCGCAAGCTAACTTCAACTTTCGCGCGCTACATCCGCGATAAATGTGTCGGGAATTTATTATACAGAGAATAACTGAAAAATTGATTTTGACTTTCCCAATCGTCATGTTCCCCATTCGACTACTTCTATAAAAAAACAACGTACGATGCGTCTTGCGTAATCTAGTTCCATTGATCATCTATAAAAATTTATTGTTCCTAATAAACAATTGAAAGCGGACGAGATGTCGACTGGGCTCTCAGACTCTCAGCACCGTAAAACATTTCCCGGAACCGGAGGTAAACTTCGTAAAGGTAGATCTTGAAGAGGATTGTGTAAAGCTTTACCGTCAACACAAACTTTGCCACCACAGACTTCGTCTTCGCCCTTCGGTAATCAAACACCGTCCTGCTGCATTGCCTACTCATCTTAAATTGAACAATTTACGCAAATAGGTCTACAAATCACCTCAAGGAAAGCATCTGATCTGTTCTGAGCTCCTAATCTATGTTCAATTGCTCTCAGGAGATCATTGGTCTTCAAAATCAACAACATTGCTCGAGGCATTCGGTCCAAAACTTGGCTGATCTGTGGTATCAATGAAGACGCAAATTCTCTGATATGTGAAGTCTAAATGACTAATCTTTTAATAAGTAAACTCACTTCAGAAGCTGTTGTTTTAACTTTGGTGATGCCTTTGGTTACTGACTCCCAAGACCGAGCAGTTACAATACAAGCAAACAACCCAAAGAGCTCACCCACACCCATCTTAGTGCAGATATTTTTAATCTCATCTTTGTCCGGCTTCAAAATAGCCATCCACAAGTTACAGTAATCCACTCGGAAGTCTTCATCGAGAGCCTGAAAGTACAATAAAAGTCATTCTTCTCGGATTCAAAATTTGCATAACGAAGAGTAAGAAGAAGTATAAAGACTGCGTGGGACCACAAGAATGCTTTCATTGCGTCGTCTGAGTTGCTGAGAGTTGGTCGGTCGGTCGCTTCTGGTTGTCCCGTCCATTTAGCGAGACAAGATGGCGGACAAGGAGAAGGTCATCGACATCCCCATAGAGGAAGGGGAACCGCTGGGCGCTACACCCAATGACAAGCTGGTCGTCGTTCGAGTCCAAGCCGGCACTTTGGCCGAGGGAAAGCTCAAGGTAAGACCACTGAAGACGGGCATTGCGCTTTTAGATTGGAGACCAAATTGTCAAGATCAATGACACTCCGATCCGGGACACGAACCACTTCTTCCAGCTGTTGCGATTCGCCCCTCCCAATGCCCGGCTCCACATAATCAGAGACGAGAACAAGGCGGCCGAGCTCGAGGCCAAGGTTCACATCCCCCCTGATCGTGCCAAGTTGATCCAACGCCGTGATGGCTTCGAATATTTCGTATGCCACTGATCACAGTGACTAATAGTTTCAGCTGGTCAAAATCGAATGGAAACCCGGAGGACCCAAACTCGGCTTGGGCATTCGCCATTACCAGAACCGAGTCCTGGTCTCGAGATGTGATCCCAATTCATTGGCCTCGGCTCAGATGAAGGTCGGAGATCACATCATCGACATTGATTCCAAACCAGTTACGGACAAAGACGTGGCCAGAGAGTTCCTTCTCAAGTCCCTCCAGTCCCAAGGATTTGCGACAATGGTCGTGGAGAGACCAGAATCCATGGAAGCTAAGCACTGGACCCAGCAGGCACTTCAGGCCAATCCCGCTCAACCTCCATCTGTGGCCATGAACTCGGATGTCAGAGACATTGCAGCTAAGGAACGCGCCAGACTGAAGGAAAAAGGCGCGGTAAGTTGGAACTGATCTATTATCATGCTATCTATACTGAAATAGCTTTTGTTGTTCTAGCCGAAGAAGGGCATTATGGGCCGATCCAATGGTGGAAAACGTGTCCAGATCATCGACAGGATTGGTGAACACGTTATCGCTTCGGACAACGAAGGAAAGAATCTCCGCTCCGTCCGCAAGTAGACATTATATCCGCTTTGACTTACCGAATAAAGTCCATGATCTAAAAGGACCAGTTTTGTTTTGCTTCCTTCTTTTCTGACTAGAACATTTCCTGGGTGGGGATCACAATGAACATAACCATCCTTGAAGATCATCTCACTGTACAAGCGACCTATTTTACGACAAACCTAAATGCAATCAAGCCAGAAAAGCGTAAACTTACATCATGCGTATCAATATTATTTGTTCTGAAGTAATCCACATCTGAGATCTGACAACCTTCACAGAATTGCATCGTGAGAACTTTCTCCGAACAGAGATCAAGATAAATCTTCGGGACTTCCAAGAAATCCATGTGTTTGAACAACTCCCTAACCTTCTCGGCGTTCTTGGCTTCATGGATAAAGTCTAATTCTTTAGGAAGATTCTTCTTTGTCTCATCCACCAACCACATTAATTTGAAGTCACTGAATAGATAATCGGCTATCCGAGCAAACAATTCCATGGTCGCCACATCCATAACCGACCTGTCCCTCACTTTTGGATGCTGTATCTTCACTGCCACCCTTTCTCCAGATTTGAGACGAGCTTCGTGAACTTGTGCCAAAGAAGCCGCTCCACAAGGCTCAGGGTTAAAATACTCGAAAACATCTTCCAACTAATACCTAAATGAATAAGTTCTAAATCTGGAGACTTACTTCCCGTCCCGTTGTGTCTACGAAAACCTTTTTGATCTCTATAATATCACTTGAGGGCGCTTTCGAATGTAAGACACCCAATACCGATATGTATTCTTCCGGTAAAAGATATTGCAATGATGCCACATGCTGGCCAACCTTGATAAACACACCTCCGTTATTACGACACAACTCCAGGATCCTATTCGCCCCTCTCAAATGGCATAAATGCATTCGCTGCTGATATTCTTCTGATCCTGGATCTCCTCTCATTGTTATTTTATAATCAACGATCATTTTACTGGCCTAAAGAAGACAATAAAGAAAGAAGCAAGACATACCGTTAATCCAGCCCTAGCGAACCTAACAATCCCTAAATGGGAGACATATTCATTATTATTGACCAGATATCCAATTCCCACGCCAGTCCCGCCAATCAAGGCCAATGATCTCGGTTTGACTAGTCTACTGAGCATTTCTAACAAGTAAATGAAGTTGCCATCAGACTGTTTAGGTAATTCTATCAAAATTTGACAAGAATTTCAACATTTTCGTTTTTTATTTTAATCTAAATAAGACTAAACGCCACTATCGACTTTTGAAACGGATTGACAATTTTTGTGATCGCTTTTGATGAGAATTTCTCGCAAACATGTAAAATTTGGATCGGTGGTATTTTTATGAGGGGGCTGGAAAACGGTTGTGTCTGAAGATGTATTTGATAATCTTGATAATACCAATAAGTATCACAATCGCTGCGTGGAACTGTTCACGAAAAGGAGCGAAGGGAAACAGGCTTAAGTGGAAGACACTAAAAAAGGCACCTGGAACCGCAAAGCAACCGCCTAATGGAGTGAAAGTTAAACAGCCAGAAATTGCAAACGAGTCCAGTAGGTACATAAACAGTTTGAAATTGTAATTTTAAAATTACAGAAAAGGTAGAGACTGATAATATTATTACGGATTCGAAGCTGCTGTCGGATGCAAAGCCAGCTGAACAGCCGAAGATTCAACCAAAGAAAGAACAACGTACATTGATTTATACAATTCCATGTCTAGTTCTTGATTATTTACAAAATTGAATACTTATTTTATTTAAGGTAATGATACAACCGAAGAAGAAAATACCGACCTGTGCTCTGAAGCTTTCAATCTGCAACTTCAACAATATCGACAGTAAGTTGATCTGATTTATGTATCCAATCTTCCAGGAAGAATGCAAAGCCCAAAAACAAGGATAAAACAACAGAAGCCATGACTCAACTCGAAACCCAGTCCAAAGTCGTCGATCCGATCAGTAATGTCGTTACATGCCCAGTGAAAAATGATGCTCCAATTGATGTCGAGATTCCGGTTGACAACAAAGACAACGAATTAATTCCAATGTCACGCTACCTTGCCTGAAAAGGCCAAAAAGTTTTACGAAAATACAGTTTATTCATGCGTAAACCAGTTTTATACACTTGAGGTCTCCTTCGTGAGCTGTATAACTCTAAAAATAAGTATGGCTTCTAATCTTTCTGATATTCCATCGATGAATGATGAGATTCTCAATGAGAAGTTGAAGATCGAGGTGGCTCAGGTCATAGAGATGGAAAAAACTTTGAAAAATCTGGTTGAAAAAAGAGATCTGGCCAAGTCGAAAGCTGACAAAGTGGAGGAATTAAGGAGAAAGTAATAAAGGGTATTATTATAGGCCTGACTTTTAGAGAAATGGGAGATTCAATGATAACAACTTTGCTTGACCTGATCGAAAGTGTGAGGAAAGTTGAATTGGAGATCGGTAAAACAAAGGAAAACTTGAAAGTGTTGGAGACAGAGGATCCCCATCAAGTTTCAAAAGATTATAATTCAAAATTGGATACGATTAGACGACGACTTTCATCGACGAGAAAGGAAAGAGAGGCTAAAGAAGTAATCTGCAAGCAACTACTGGTCGGAAAAGTTGCTAACATAAAGATGGAAAGGAAGGACAACCAAAATGTTCAATCAGAGGTCATTGATGGAACATAACCGTGAAGTTATCAGCTGCAGCTGAATAATTTCGCTCATTATTATTCGTACTTTAAAATTATATCAAATCGCGCATTTTTGGCATTATGGCATTCTGTTTCAAGAAATAAATATTTTCCCAAATTTGTGAAAACTCACGAATTTCGTCAAGACTAGTTCTAATTGTTCTAGTTCTTCTATTTGCCGTGGAAATGTTCCGAATCGCCTCTGGCCTTCGTTCAGTTCGTCTTGTAACCAGCCATTTACGATTCCTCAGTGCTGCTCAGCCAGAACAAGCTCAGAAAGTTAGTAAAGAGGTAAAGTTTAGCAAAAGGATTATTTTTAATTTTTAGGCATTAGTGAAACTTCGACAAAAAACGGGTTACAGCTATGTCAACTGCCGGAAAGCTCTTCTAAAGTATGGTGAAGACAATGAGGTTGAAGCTATTCAGTGGCTGAAAGAGTTGGCCGCGAAAGAAGGATGGGCCAAAGCAACGAAGTAAGTTGTTTTTCATGAATTAAAGTCGTTTAGATTGAGCAAAAGAGTTGCCTCTCAAGGTTTTGTTGGTTTCAAGTCCAAACAAAATGTGGCTGCCATAGTAGAATTAAATTGTGAGACCGATTTTGTTGCCAGAAGCGATGAATTCAAGAAATTGGTAAGTCTGGTTATGTTTTACAATTATTCTTTAGGTTTGCGAAATTACAGAGTCAGTTTTAAAAGCGGGGGAAGAGATTGCTGAGGAGAAATCTCCAAAGGAAGATAAAGAAATCGTTGTAATCCCTGTGGATGAGAATTTATTGCGAACAGAAGGTAACAAAACTGTCAAGGAAGCAATTGCAATGCTGATTGGCAAGCTAGGAGAGAACATTACACTGAAGAAAGCTGAAATTCTTGTGGCAAAGAAGGGTCTTGACATCTACGGTCATGTTCATCCAAATGGTAAGTCAGCCTTAAATTTTTTTTGCAACTGTACTTTGGTACGCCGTACTATCAGCTTTCACTCTATTAATGTTTTTTGATTAACGCACTGAAGCTTAGACTCAAATACATTGTTTTTATGAGTTTTTTTTAGTTGACTCGAGCGGTGTTAAGATTGGTCAATTTGTATCTGTGTTAACCCTTGGTAGAGATCAATCTTCTTCTTTGCCAACTGATGTCTTGGCCAATCAAATCTGCCAACATATTATTGGAATGAAACCGACGGCTTTGGGAGTGCCGGCAGATGAGAATACTCAAAAAAGAACGGAAGAATTGGTAAAAAGAGAAGCCGAACATGTTGGAGAAGACGATGAATTGAATTCATTCCAGGAAGTTCAGGTAAGCCTTTGAAATTTATTTGTTTGTAAAATTTGTTAATGCATAAAATGCCGTTAATTTTCGTACGGGTTGTTTGCAATCTATAAAAAACATTAAAACGACCTATTCCGCGAGATAAATAACGTTATTTGTAACATCAATAGCCGATGATGTTGACCATAACGCCTCGTGTTTACCCGAATCTTTTATTGGTACTTATGATTCATTTATAAAGTTTCGTTTTGCAGAGTCCATACATCGATGAAGATGAGACTCAATTACTCCGCCAGGCTTTTCTTCTCCATCCCCAGCAGACGGTCCATGAATATCTTAAAGGACATTCAGCTTACGTCCACTGGTTTGTGCGAGCTCAAGTTGGTGGAGAACAATGATTATTGTTACAGTAAACGGTTCTCTGACGTCGCCTCAGATAACTCTGTTTGATACTTTAACAAGTTATATTACTTTTTCTAGGAACTCCTTGTTATTTGTTACCTTTTTTTCTTTTCTCGGTTATTAAAGTTTGATTGTAATTGGGCGAAGAGAGTTGAATTGAGAAGTTAGTTTGACGGGGGGAGAAAGCAAGGCGTTAGTTCATCTCAAGATTGTTATTTTTTTGAGAGAAGGAAAGGGTTTGACTGGAGTTTATTTGTTTTCAGGATGCTAATCCTTTTGAGCTTGCTGTTAACGAGCTTAGCAGGTAATTTACTGTTTGTTTTTTGTGGATTTCTTTGTCTGAACGTTTTTCAATTCCAAATTTCTGCAGTATTGGCCAAAGATGGGCCATGCACGATGTCCTCCCATAAATTAAAATGTTCATCGAATGGGTACTTCGAGCTAACTCAATGCCTGGATGAATATTGTGTTTGTGTTGACATAAGAGATGGCACTGAAGCCAGACATACGAGGACTGCGAGTAAAGCAATCACGCCGGAATGCGGATTATGTCACAAGGAATTGGTGAAGATTGTGGCCAGGAATGGAAACTGGTTCCCTCAATGCAACAAGAGGAATGGTAAGCTCAATAGATAAGGTTACGTGACGCTATTTAGGTGACTACGAAAGGGAACAATGTCTGAAAGAGGACTTTTGCTTCTGTGTCGATCCAAAAACCGGACGAAGGATCAATGCGGAAGTGAAGAAAAACACCGATCTCAATTGTAATCCTCAAAAATATAACGGTAACTTAAAAAGGCCACAAAATATTTTTATTTTAGAGAATGATACTGTCTACAAGCCTAAGAACAATTATCAAGAAGAGAGCCCGATCGCTTCTCCCATCTGCAAATTGCCCAAAGCTTACGGCAATACTTGTGTTTCGGCCCCTTCTATTAGAGTAGGCAATCTCTTTTCTTACGTAATAATTACAGTACTACTTTGATGTGGAAACTTTCGAATGCTTGGCTTTTCGTTATAATGGATGTGGAGGGAATGAGAACAACTTTGACACCCAATCTGATTGCTGGAGTGCTTGCAAATTGGGTAAGAATGAGATTATTTTTTAATTACAGTACTCCATCCTATCTAATATTGATGATTTAGCTGATTTCTTCTCATGTGCTGGCTTAAGGAAGTCGGCCAGGGATGCGAAAGGAGATTATATAAATTGTGGCGGTCCAGTGATGCTCTCTGATACAGGATCAAACAAATGCCCCAAAGGTTATGAATGTATTAATGGGCCATTTACGGGATTATGTTGTGATAAGAAGAATCAAGGTGAGTTTTTTTTTCAACTTCCATCATCATTAATTTGATGTGCGAGTCTTATAAAAACAAAATTTTCAGAAGTGTTTTCGAAGAATTATTCGCCCACATGTCGCAAGGGAAAGGTGGTGACGGCGGACAGCGGGGGCGGACTTACCATGAATCTTCTGGGAAAGTCGTGCAAGGACAACTTCTGTCCCAAAAAGGCCGAATGTCATGAACTGGATTACTTTGCTCATTGTTGTCTTTAATTTTCCCTGTTATCCTTTACATCAGAAACCAAATTGTATATTTTTTGTTCTTCTAAAAAGCCGTTTTAACGAACATAACGTGATTCCATCAACCGCCTTGTTATCTGTTTTATTAATAATTATTTACACTACAACACGGTTATAACGAACACATAAATATCGTGCTGCCTTTCAGTTATAGACCACCGCTACAGTAACCCTTAGCGATAAATGACAGGACAAATGGGGAAGGAAGGAAGGATACGTTAAGGAGTTGAAGATTCATATCACGTGGAGAACAGCGTCGAAAAAAAATATAATATATGTGTGGATCATCTACAGTCATTGGAATGCATGCTCGTCGGTGTCGAAATGGCTTTGGAGCTCTTCCATGAGGGCCTGAACTTCTCCTTTACGGTCTTCACAAGTGCCCTTCGGGTCCGCGAATTCATTTACAACCCCCACCAGAAGACGGATTCTGTCGTGTTTTTGGTCGGACGAAAGAGCGCTAAACGGCTTGCAGAAGTTATGGCCTGATTTGGTGGCCTCGGCCATCAAAACCGACGGTTTCTCTCCATTCATATTGCGCTCTCGAACCAGGGCTTTATACAGAACACGCTTCGACTTTTCTGCTTTCTGAAATCATTCAATTGACTTGGTTGTAGTCGGACCGTGACAGCATAGATGCATTTTACTGACCTGCAGTTCCAATTCCAACTTCACAATCTTCGCCTTCAGTCCTTCGGTTGTGTCATCTTCTTGATCCTGTGCATGATTCTGTTGATTCAGATGTTCCTGAGCCTCTGACGTCACGCCAAAAACGTTCTCGACCTCCTGTTCTTCGGGCGAATCAACCTTTGCTTTCTTTTCTTCGCTCGGGCCAGGCTCTTCTCTCTCCGATTCCCCAATCTTGGCTTGAGATCTTGTTCTTCTGGAAGCCTTCGCCTCCGTTTTGGTATCCTTTCCTCCTTTTTTCGGCATCTGAAATCTAAATTGGCATGGTAATGGGTGAACAAATTCAGTAGTTATGGGTTCAACCAATCAATCATTTCTTGCGATCATCAAGTTGTGGTATTTTAATTCGTAATCATCTGTTATGAAAAGAGACCATGTTATGAGAGTATAAACAATGTCGAGAGAAGCAGACGTTTCTAACTAAGGTTTTACTACAGTAAGGCCAACTTATTGTCATCTTTTTCTCCAACACATCTAAAATATATAATATAATCGAAATACGTCATAATATATGCAAATCAGAGGTCATTTTTGGGTTTTCTTGGCGTCCGCGTTGCCCTTGGACGGACGGTTGCGTTGATCGTTTGACAATGATCAAAGGGCTGTTCATTTATCGAGTTTGGATGGTAGACTTCGGTAGCTATGGGGATCTCTCGATCTCCGTGATGCATCTGTTGGACTCCCGATTGACTTATTTCTTGGTATGTTTCCACATGAACACTCATCACAACATCGATTATCTGCCGTTCTGTGTATGTTCGTATAGGTTCTGGCATCTCGTCTAATTTACAAGCAACAAAGTCAGCAAATGCTTGGTTGGTGACTCTCCTTTTCTCCATCAATCTGGTGTCCGTTTCTTCCAGCATCACTTGATTCTTTCGTTTCTGTGCCTAAAGAGATGACTATGGTAAGAAAGAGTGACTTACCGTCCTACTCTTTGTCCCGTTACTTGATGTTGGCATAACCTCACATGTTTGAACTTCCACAAATTGTTGTTGAGGTGCGGGTGGGGCTTGATTAGAGGGCATGGGTTGGGGTGGAGGAGGGTGCTCCCGGTTCTGGGCTTCTTCCGCATTTGTTAGTCTTTTCCTAAAAAAATACTGTAATTTTTATAATGTAAACAAGAAAATACCAATTTGATAAATAGAAAATTAAAGTCATGTTTAGTATTACGAGCGTAGCATAGTGATTCTAGTTTCATTAGTTAATGTATGACAAAAATTCGACCAAGGTCAAGCGAACCGAGGAAAACAATGTAACATGGAAATAAACAGTTGTGACGAAATGTCAGAATCTGCCCTCCGAGATACGAAAACAAACGTTTTGACAGAACTTTCAACACAAATAAACAACACATTTAATGTCGTGGGAAAGGGAAGATACGAAACAAGGAAAGCGATTCTGCGGAAGGGATTCTTGTTTTTTTTTGAAGCATCCAGAGATTGTAAAGGAATCAAATTTCACAAGTTACAGTAATGCTGTATCCTATTGATTTTTAATCATCGAAAATTGTGTAATCTTTTTTATAAAGAATCTTTTGTTGACAAAATTAGTTCCATTAAAACCAACCTTTCTAATTCCAAAACTGATGGCAAAAGGAAGCTGAGGGATTCGTAATAAGGCCAGCTTGATTGTTTCCCCTCTTCCACCTGATGGTATTCCTTCATATAACGCCATTTCAGTTTCAGAAACTTTTCATTCAGTCGATGTGCTAAACAGAGAATACAATAATCTTGACATCCCACTTACTCTGTTCGTATGTGGCCCCATGCCTTCTTAATTTTTCGGCGATTCTTTCGTAAGCCATGTGCCTTTCGGCGGAGTTGGTAAAATTGAGATTCTGCGAACGATAGAGGACATCTTCTTCACGTACAAAGTCGATCAGCAAAGTGTTAAAGTCGTGCTGATTCATGACGTTGTAGAAAAGAAAGAGATACGTTAGATGCTTTTTATTCCATTAAAAGTAGAGCTGTTGACTTTCGAATTTAACAAACTGTGGGTACCAGAAACGGGCCGTTAAAACGTCTACACTCGTACTGCCCCAGGCTTCAACACACTCACTGTTGATAAGAATATTATTTTATCGGACAATCGACATGCAATAACACGCGCGAATTCTCTTAAAGGGAGTCCAGCTAATGGTTGGCATTCCGTCCTCCGCAAACCGCCCGAATCACGGCGTCGTGGTGAGAAAGGCCTTAAGGAGCTTAGCGGTAACGACAACCATACTCACTAATGTAATCGTAATGTCTCTTTTATATATCCGGAAGAGATGTAAGCCCCAAAAGAAGACGTTTGACAGACTCTTCTTAATGTCCTGTCTATGACATCATAGTTTAACAGGTATAAACAACCCGAAGAATTGGAAAAAGCATAAACATAAACAGTAACGATAAGAGGCTTTATTAATAACAAGATGTCACCAGAAGTTGCAATAAATATATTCACGTCTAAAAAGAAAATTTAGACAAAAGTTTTTGTACATTTTGCCAGTAAATACACTTAAATTATCAACAAAAAATAATATCACCATTCCTCGTCCTCTTCTTCAAACCCATCCAGGAGATCGGCAATGTATTCGGCGTTTTCGGAGTAATTTTGATGGGCAATTGGAACCAGGACCTTATAGAACGCGCCTTCGTCCAATTTGGGAAGGACTTCTTTCAATGTCTTCTCTCCTGTTTCGAGTGATCTAAGCACTTTTCCATCCTTGGGTACCAGGTTCTACATACATATCCTGATATTAAATAAGAAAAGGAATTCTTACCGACAGCACTTCCCAAAAGGCGACTAATACAGTATACGCGTCGTAATGCCCCAGAGTTCGGATGATTTCGTAGAGCGATCGGTACTTTGAATCGACAATCTTGCTCTAAAAAATGAACCAATAAACATGTCAGGACATACCAGTAACAACAAAGAGAATACCCTTGCCAGGTCCCCTAAACTCTTCTCCGAAAGTGGATCGTTTCTTCTCGGCGTCGAACCGAGTTGGTTTATGGTAACGGAGAGAAAACTCTTCCACAGAGGCATACAGTTGAACATGGTTACTTGACTCCCAGCTTCCGCAAAATAAATCATCAAATTGAACGCGATAGGACTGGCTTCGAGCCTCTTGGCCACATCGTTGTAGCTAAATCAGAGTAATTTAATTATGTTTATAATGCTTACATTGGAACAAACTCCCTTTCCATTTCCCATCGACACCATCCGGTCCAGTCCACCAAGGACTCAGTGCACAACAATCCAGTCAATACCTGGGCTGCTCCATTGATCAATTTCTCCCTGTCGACATTCTCTTTCTTATCGATGATGTTGATGACCACAAATAAGACCATTTCTTTTCTTTTTTCCTCCACTTCTGTCCATTTTCTCGGCTTTGGTTTGGAATGAGCAGACGAAATAACACCAGAATGGGCAAGTTCCGCCGTTCTCTTTGTCTGGAGAGGCTTCGCTCTGAGTTTCTCGAGTAATGTTATTTCGCTTGGTGTTACTGAGGATTCCAAACATTCTAATGGAAAGAGATTCTCTGGCGTGTCAACATAAGCGCAAGCTTCGGGACTCTCCAAAAGTCCCTTCACTGTCCCAAATAAATCATGGGATGCCTAAATACAGAACCATGACAGAAAATTCATTACTTACATCAAAAACATTCTCCAGGAAGTATTTTAAGAATGCTTCTGTGAACCACTGTTCTAATTCGGCCAATTCAACCCTAAATTCCGCATCAAAGTCCTGTACAGTCTTCTCTGGAACGTCGGCAAACTCCACCATCTCCCTCGTTTCCTTCTTCTTTATATTAAAAAGTTCTTCATTGTGCAAGAAATCTCGAGCCAAGGCCAAAAACAATTTGAGTTCTGACATCGCCTTTTCTTTTCCCACTATAAAATTATTTGTGAGCAACATATTTCACATCCCTGATTTACAAAGAAGGCTTACATTTTCGACTGAACAATTTGATGATAGTTGTTGTAATCGTAGCCAATCTCTCAGTGATTCCTTTTAAGGTTGAAACCGGCAACCGTCTACAGTCCACTGGTTTCAGATATTGCAATCCTTTCAAATAAGTGGAAAAGAAGTCCAAAAACTGATCAAAGTCTTCATCAGTAACCTCGGCGATGTTCGAGTTTAAAATATCCAACAAGTAACATTGGAGCTTCCCATCGATGAATCCGAACTGCAATCCCATCGCAAGAAGACCTTCTTCTTGCCGAAAAGCCTGATCTTGAACCCGGGCAAGCATCGAAAGATGTCTGATAAGATTCGCATCACTTTCATAAGTATGTTCAAACTGCTCGGGATGCATGATGATACATCTGAGGGCATCAGTCAGTACCAGAGGATGATGCGTCGTCAAGCATCGATTAAATGCACACACATTCCATACCTTAAAAAGTAACTAGTCAAATTCGTGACAAAACTTACCTCATCTTCATTGCGAGACGAATACAACATCTTCGATAAAACTTTCACAGAAAAAGATTTGTCACTTTTTATACAAACCGCCCCAAGTAATCGACAGTAATGTTCCGACCTAAAAAATCACTCAACCCAACACAAACCCACCCTTCCCCACCCTCTAGAATCCTTCTAATGAACATATCTTGGAGTCCAACTTCTTCTCTGATCTCATTCAGTCTGGCAATATTCTTTATATCCAAATTCTTACTGTACATTAATTCGTGGATTATAATTGAATAAACGTCCATCTAAAAAACATATAATAAGCAACTTTCTCAAAACTTACGCTCAGAGTACTAAACAACCCAATCTTGCCGTCAACTTCGGAATCTTTAAGTTGCAATGCCTCCTTCACGTATTCTTTATCGAAAGAAAATGGAATCAGACATTCGTAGAGAAGGACGAGTCCGTTCAAGGAAGTTTTCTTCAACATTCCTTTGACACTTCGTTTAATATCGGCACCAGCAGGGACTACACTTTTCCAGAATGGATCGTCCACTAATTTAAGAACTCGGATCATATTGGGTTCGTTAACAAATCGCTCAACAAGACCACCTACAAGGCCGAATACTTCGGAATGTTTGATGAAAAGTCTGGATGCAAAAACAAAATGAGCAACATGCTGATTATCAGAGAAGAATGCCTAAAAAACAGTAATATTTCAATCGATGAAAGTTAGTTGCACCTCTAATTGATCCAATAAGGAACTGCGAAGTTTTGGAGTCTTGAAGGATGACAAAAAGAGTAAGAGATCTGAGATCAGCATAAAATGATCTTGGTCGACGACGCCCTCAGTTTCCTTCAACAAGTATTAAAATAAGGGATATTTGTCTTACCATTGCATCGGGTCTTTCTAAAATCTGTGCCGTACCACGAACTCCAAGATCCATCAGTAAAGGGATCAGTTGGAACGGGAATGTCTTCCTAAAGAGTTACATAAATTGGAAGATGACTAAACTAACGTAATATGCAGGAAAACCCAATCGAAGGCAACTCCGTAAGCCAAGCCATCTAGAAGCCGGTCCATTACTTTGTGAGGATCCTTTTCTAGTAAGTTCATTAAGATAGAATTCAGAAGTTGTACCAGATCTCGGATGAAAGGAGCACCCGTAAGAATCGTAGTGATCTCACTTGCTTTGACTTTCTTATTCATCGATTCGGTGTAATTCTTCGATAGTTCCGAGCATACAGTTAGAATCCACTGTAACGCTATTTTTCAGACAAAATTGTGGACTTACAGATAACAGTAAAAACCTGAGATCATCGGACTCCATATTCTGAACATGCGCATTCAAATGAGAGAACAGATTGCACAGACCCTCTGACATCTGAAGTCGCTTTTGTTCTAGTGATGGAGTTTTTTGGATTAATGTATATCTAGTACATTCATGAACCATCGCTTTTACCAGTTCTAAAACTGCCTCTCTAAATTATATTTTCAGTATTTATATGTAGGTTGGGAGTGCGTGCCGAATCAAAGTTTAAATTACCTCAAACTGGGAACTTGTAGGAAAGATTTCTCAGTCAAATCAATCAGAGATTGTATATCTTTATCCAGAAAACTTGGAGATGGACTGTGATAATAAACCTCTGATTCCTCTGGCCCTAATAGTTCAAACAAATTGTCAATCCTTTCTTGCAATATCTCTCCGGTTTCCATCTTCTAAAAAGAATAAGAATTCCACAAACTTTAAAAGCAGTATAAATAGATACCTTGGTAACATTATTTGAATAAAACCATATAAGTATTAACTTTATTCCTCACAACAAATCGGATATCTCCCGTAAGAATTCGTCACAAGTTTGGTCGGCGCTTTTTCCGCCAACCGCCGGCGCAGCAATAATCTGCCCTCCGCTTTGCCCAATTGGCGTCCTGGATATTGGCTTGGACTTTGGCTGAGTTGCTGGCCTTCGAACTTGTAACGCCGCAGGCACAAATTTGGTAGTTTCCTTCTTGAAATTCCTCATTTGGGGAGCCGCCGAGATGACAACTTCTCCTGGAGCCGTCGATTGAATTGGCATAGTAGGTCGAGAAAATACCTAAAAATCTATAAATTACAAAATACCACGTACCGGATTTGAATTTGTAGGCGGAATATTGTTAAATCTTCTCGTTGGATCAAACGGCGGTCGATTGAAGGCAGGGGGCATGGGTGGAGGAGGGGGTGCCATATTTGGAGGAATAATAGGTGCAGAAACCATCGACCTAACAGGTTGGAAAGCTGGTTTCGGCGGTAATAATTCATCAGGGATAGGGACAGGGCCCATGTCATCGTCATCTACATCGTAATCATCATACTCAGCTTCGGGAACGGTTTCCCTCAAATACTCGTGTCTCCTGGATCTATTTACATTCATATCTTCGTCAAAGTTTGGAGGAATTCCACAAGGAGGTCCAGGAGGAGCTTTCTTCACTTCTTTTTTGTCTGCTTTTTGTGTTGATAGCTTTGTTGTTGTCGTATGGAAACTTGGCGGCTGAGGAGGGGCCGGAATAAATGGAGTCAATGCAGCTTCTGGAGCCATAGATCCGCTAGGCAAAGGAATCTCGCCCAAGTTCATATCATTGGAAAACATCAATGCTTCTAAACCAAGATACGCTAAAAAGCAAAATGCACCTACGATATTGTTCTTCTCTTCGTCTTCGCTCTTGCTTATACCCTTGAAGCATATTCTCCAGGCGTGTAACCTGATTTTCATCCTTTTCCTGACGATATAACTGTAATTGTTGTTCATAAGCCAATAGGCATTTCCCTCGCTTGTCGGCAATAACGTGCTTGGACAATTCCCCATTCGGATCAAGATCTAAAATCATAAAAGCCTGGATTAAAAGTATGCCCACCTTGTTCATCCAAACGTCTAAGTTGACTGAGCAGATCTTCAGGATCTCTGGCTTTTACCAAAGCTTGTCTGACCTGAGTTCGCTGTTTCTTATTCTTCTTAAGTTCCTGCGCGCGTTGTTTCTTCCTTTCCCGGTCAGCTGGGTTCATAAACCTGTTGGACTTGCCCTTGGCCATCGTTAGAAGCTCTAAACAAAAATATCAACAACCAAAAATTGAAAAGAAGAACTGGGAAACTTTTGTGTTACGAAAAAGTTTTGCCAAACGCAAGAAACAAGTATTTTCGAATTCCCTGTGCAAATATATTTATTTTCCGCAACTAGCGCCCGAATAAGAAAACACATGACCCTTTGAAGAAACACTTAACGCATTACAGTATTTTTTGGAAGTAAAAAATTCGAATGTCATTTTTATAAAAATTTTTACGGTCTTACAAGTAAATTTCATAGAGCACGGTTGTTTATCGAGGTGTCAAGATGGGATGCAAACCTTCTACTGCAAGACTGAGACCTCGTTCGAGTCTTCCACAAATGTCAAGAGGGGCCTTTCCACAGCATGGGCACTATCATACAGACGTGTCAACGGAGGAGTTGCCACCCAAGTTGAACAAGCATCTTGAGAAAAGAGGGAAAGAAAAGAATCAGAAGAATCAACCTTCCAAGCCATCTGTCTCATTGCAAATACAAGGAACACAAGAATCAGTACAAAATAACCTCAAAACGATGGCACCGACGGCTCAAGCGCAAAATACGGCAAAGAAGGAGAAGAACACAAAAGAAGGTCAGAATCAGGCGAATGAAAACAAAGAAATGGAGATAAACCCAGAATCAGAGGAGAGGAAAGTCGTTGAAGTAGGTATAACATCGATTATTTGGTTGCAACGTTTAGAAAGTTGATGATTTTTACGTGAATGCCAATCATCAACGGAGGCAAAATCTTCAAAAAGAACGACGGCAAAAGAGATTGGAGAAGATGGAAAGAGAGAAGGGAAAGGATTATGTTGATGGTAACAGGGACTCTTGGAATTTTAAAAATATTTCTAATTTTAGAAATTATCGGAATAAGAGAAGATAAACAAGGTCGTCGAATGATGGCTCGAATGAATGCTCGTGCTGAAGATGACACATTGTATGAAGTGTATGGTGAGATGCCCACCGTCTATTACTCGGAAGAAATACAACCCCTTGATACTCGAGGAGAATTGCCAGCAAAGATTAATCACGATGTCGAGGCTCGCTGAGATTTCGCTTGATCTAATGAAAGGTGCAGTATAATACCTGTTGTATAGGAAATTTTAACTAATGTAAATAACCTGTGTATAATTTGCGATATTGTATCCCATCACGAAAACCTTTGTGGACTGTAATGTAACTCAATAAATGAAAAATTGTTCGGGCTTATTTTATTGGCTTTCCAAATTGTTCTCGATTTGTACTTTTTCGCTATAACGTTTGAGAGATGGAGCAGAGATGCATCAGATTCAGAGAGAACTTAGCTCAGAGGCTTTATGAACCTCACAAAATTTATTTTACCCATCATCCACCTAATGCCACCGTCGGTGATGTGGCCAAATTGTTCTCCTCAAGGTTTCGCGTTCAGGACATATCTCTTCATGAAGGATTCGGTTATGTTGTAAGTTGCTTGGTCGTTTTTCATAATGTTCTATAGTACGTAAATGATCCTGATGCCGGTCGGAAGGTTAATGTCTATAACAATCAAATTTTCTACAAGGGCCGGCCACTGTTATTGGCAGAAAGCTTAGCGTATAAACCTTCCACGGGGTAAGAAAACTCGTACGGGTAGAATGCTGTTTTTGTAGATCGATTTCTGAGGTACCAAGTGTGCCATGTAAACACTCTGTGGAAAAATCTGTTGAAACGGAAGTAATCCCGGCAGCGTTGGTGGATCAGATTTCAAAGGTGGATTGGATGTCAATGTGAGTTTTTGTAATTTTTTATCGCCTCCTGCAGGGATCTGTTAGAACTCAAAGAACATGGGAAATCTCTCCAATTCACGTTGCAGACAATTCAATCCATTTATAAAAGGAAGTTAGTTGGGGCGGAGGATATTATGAGGGTATCTCAAATTCCATTACCCCCGTGCCAAACAGTTCCAAACGATGAGAACATTGTTGAGGTATGTTACTATAAGTTTTTCGATTAAACGGAACCTTAGGAAAATTTTGTGAACGTCGGACAACCCGAGGCTTATCAGTCGCAAGAGAGGTACTTTAAAGAACTTCAGAAGATCCAGATTGCGCCACTTCGATTAGAACATAAAAATGTTCTAAAGCCATCCACCCCTGTCCTCGGGGATGCGTTAAACACGCCGGAAAATGTTAATCAGAAGTTGCGAAGAAGGGTAATGAAGTATGATCCCATAAATCTCAAACATGTGCAACTTTTAAAACATGTAAGGTCACGCAATATTATTTTTACGTAATTTAAGAGGCTTGAACTGTTGTCACCTATTGGAGGAAATGAAAATTCGTATCCCGTCTGCACATCGACACCTCAGCACGTTTCATTTGTAAACCATTAGTTTATATAGTTCTTATTCTGTTAATTTTTAGCGATAACCACAGTACGATAGCCATACGTAGTTAGTTTTGTTGTTTTTATTGTTAAACTCATTGTTGTTAAATAAAACTCTGATTAGAAAATAGTAACCCGTTTTATAATCGGCTGACGGCACATATGGCAATCCTTGAGGATATTTTCGGATGAACAGTTGCGGCAGGCGGTGTGGCCGCAGTTGAATACTACTTTGCATTGCTCTTCCATACATATCTCACAGAGGATACTGTCTTCTAATGCCGTGATCTTGTTCTTCAATTCATCAAGCACGTCCGTGACTTCTAAAAATGTAATTAGTTTCTGCAATCCGCCTTACTTCTTCCATCCTCTGTGCATTGCGGCGCAACTTCGCCGTGTAACAGTTCGTCATTTCCTGAAAAGTATACTGTTTCAAGTCCGTACGTACCGTCACACAAAGCGCGAATGGCTTCAATTTCACTCGAACAGATCATGCATCTATCCATTCTGGCAATGTGTTGACGACAATCTGCGCATGCAAAGTAATGCTGACACGGTAGACAATATACAACGTTGTTCGGATCCATTTGTTTCTTGCAACGGAAACAATTTCTAGTCTCTGGGGTTGTAACATTCTTGCGGGTTGGCATTTGGGTCCAGGAGCTGTAATTAAGCAGTCAGTAAAATTTTCACACATCAATCGAAACATACTTGACTCCAGCTCTAGAACAATCGGCCATTAGGACTCGGAGGTTCTCCCTTTCGAGTAAATCTAAAGGGGTGAATCCATCAGCATTCACATGCCAGAAGTCAGCACCACAAGTTGAAAAGAAACAAAGAGTCGCTAGAGGGTAATTGCCTTCGGAAGCATTCATTAATGCCATTAGGCCCTAAAACATGTACATCGGTTATAGGACATTTACCTGGTCTTTGCTGGACACTAGCGAATCGAAGATTTTGTTTTCGTAAGGCGTTTTGCGGTCGAATTCATTGACTACTCTGGCCAACAGGTGGACCGCGGTGTTCTCGAAAAGATCTGCTTGGTTAAGTCTAACAGCATCTTGACGGGCAAGCAGGAACTGGACGATTCTACATCTTTGGTAGTCCTCACTTTCGTTTCTACTCCATCCTTCCACTGCAAAGTGCATGACATTCTTCTTGGTGCTGGTCTCCATGAAGCTTCCGTTGCATCCAGAAGCAATTCTGTGAAAGATGTTGTAGTTCCCTATCTTTGCTGCTACCTGAGCCAACGATAGATCGGTGTCTGGAGATCCGATCGGTCTGTCTCCGAAGCTCATATTGTCCAGGAACATGTTTACAGCCCTAGAGAATAGTTCAAAATCTATTTGCGTTACTTACATTTCCTTTTTCCAAGCAATTGCAGCATGCAAAGGGACCATGTTCTCACCGTTAGTGGCGGTTAACCATGGACCAGGTCTCATGAACAGTGACAAACATTTAATTCGTATTGGGTCGTCTTCCTCCATTTTGATTAGACTATGAAAGCCAGTGTTTCCAGTCGAGTCTCGAAAGGTGACATCGACTTCCGGGATCTCCAAGAACTTCTCCAGAAGTTTATAATGTTTTGCTTTGCACAAAACGTGGAATGGCGTATCCCCAGCAAGATTGGGAGTATTAATCACCTCGGGAATATAGTACAGGATCGTTTGAACAGTGTGTATGGAACCCCTGTAACTGGTCAGATTATTTGATAGAAACATACGTTGCTGCGGCTAGATGTAGAAGTGTGTTGCCTCTTCTGTCCATAACGTCTTTATCGGCCCCACACGCAATGAGTATGTTGATGAGAAAAGGAGAATTCATTTCGATCGCAACAACCAAGGGAACCTTGTCATCGATTACTGTATTCACAAAATCTTCGTCTTTGATGCAAACCTGTGTGAACAATATACCATTTCTGTCATTATTCAGTTTCGTTAGTGTTTCCAGAGCCATTTGGGAGTTCAATTTCTCCCCTTTACATCCAAAAATAAGTTGCGTCATTCTGCGTTTATTAGATTTCTCAACTAATGGATTGTTTGGTGGAGCAGCTGTTCTCCGATTATCAATTTCGACAACCCATGGCTCTTCTGCATTGTACACTGGAAGTATTATGGCCTAAAAGTAACATTAACCCGATAAATGATTTGTCTTTACTTCAGTCTGATCCACGGATACTTTAATTGCAGTTTGAAACTGTCTCAACTTCAATTGATTACCTGAGCCACACTCCAATACCGTATAGGTATTAGCCTTTTTCTAAAAAAAACACTAAAAAATTATTTTACAATACCAACCAAAGCCGTGTCAACAATTACTGCAAAATCAAGCGTCTGGAATTTGATGGACCGAGGGGCTTTCTTGATAATGAAATTGGGAACTTGAAAGTCGACACCCAGAGTTTGTTGATGTTCACTTGACCGAAGATAGAAACGGACAGTGCTTTGAGATTCATTCTCAGATGATACAATCCAGCCAATGCACATGTAAAACTTTTACGGGATAATTGATTAATAGTTTTCTTGTCATACCTTTTGAACTTTATCTTTAAAAGGGACATCCCACATTCTGAATCCATCCTTGATCTTATTCCACATTGCCGCATGCAAGAGAACACGCTCGCCAATCTCAAATTTCCGGTTCCCGACATGCTCCTGTTCTTTCGTATTATCATCCTGCTTCTTGGAATCATTTGCCACCATTTTATCCATCAAATTCCAATGCTTTATGGCTTTGTACATGGCATCTTCTGCTTCCTTGTCGGACATCGATGACGTTATCTTTGTATCCAGATCCCCATCTCTCGACGGCGTTAGTGGTTTCATAATACACAACGACCTTATTCAAACATAAAGCTAATAAATTAATGAAACTTAAACAAAACAATATTTATGCAAATTTAAAAAAACAGAACAATAAATTATATGTAAATGTGAATTCTTTCCGAGAAATCTATGAGTCAAAATTGAAAAGATTAGGAAAACTCTCGCCGATCAGATCCACCAGATCCTCATCCGTGAAGTTGGGGAACATACTCCTGATCTTGTTTCGGAACTCTGATTGGGAGGTCTTCTTGTCATTGGTGTTCATCTGGAGGTATCTTTTGCTAAGGAATTGGGCAGAGGCGCCGGGAACCTCTTCCTTTCTGGGCTCATTCTTCTTGGGCTTAGTCTTAGGTGTAGAAAGAGACATAGAAGTGGCTGGAGCCTGCTGAAGGGGCCGGGAGGATGATGCCGATGGCCCTGGTCGGCTTGTAGAAGGGGTGCTCGTAGAAGTGGAGGTCACGATAACAGTTCTAGTTGTTTTAGGCAACGATGGTGCTTTGGAAGTGGATGTCGAAGGTGCGACCGGCTTTGGTGCTTCCTTCTTGGCCTTAACTGGGGCCGGAGGCTTGGCGGGTTTCACGATAATCGTTGATGATTCATTTAGGATTATAACGTTGGGGCTTTCGGCGGTCGGTTTATTGGCACTTTTTTCCTTAGGACTTGTCGAAACATTTGGCAACGAGTTCTCGGAGGGTTTGTCTGGGATATCCGTTGCCACCACCACATTGCCAGTTTTAAGTGACGTCATCTGGGGAACAACAAATCGATTAACTTCGTCCTTGGGGGTTTCCTTAGACTTCGGTGGAGGCTTCAAGCGGGGTTCTGGAGGAGTAAGGAGCTTCTGACGCCTGAGGATATCATTAGTTTTACTATTGGGTTTGGCCAAACGAGGAGGTGTTGGAGGACGAATTATTTTCTTGTGGACTGTAAACGATAATCAAAGTTAATTATAAGAATTCGGGACCTACCTCTTGGTGTTCTAATCCTCTTTTTTTTCTCCTTTTTCTTGCCCTCATTTTCGGCCGATGGAGCCGACGCTGCTGAAGTTGAAGGCTGATCTGGATCCTGCAGAGAAATGGATTCCGGATTCAACGCAGCACCATTCGACTGATTTGGCGTTTCGGTTGCAGGTACTGTAGTGTCTGCGGCTTCGGCTGAATTACTCGGTCCAGCTTCGGGTTGATCTTTATTCTCATCCTTCTTCTCCTCTTTTTTCGGCGCGGCCAATCGCAAGTGGGAGCAGTCTAAAATATCAACAATAATTAAAGCGTAATACAGATTCCAATCGATTGCTTACCACTTCGAAGTTTCTGGGTCAAGTTCTCTACCTCTTCAGCTCGCGCCAGCACAAACTTCAAGGTTTCATGAGCTTCGCTCCTAAGATGCTTCAATGCCAGATCATTAACCTTTTGCCGATGAACAACTTCTTCATCTTGTCTTTCGATTTCACCCAACATTAATCTTCTTTTAATCATGTCCTCACGCTTCCTTCGCTCGATTTCGGCCTCCTGAACTTTAATCTTTTCCTTTAAGCCGTGATTCAATTGCCCTAACTCCACATTTTTCTTCTTGGACTCAGCAACTTCATCCAGCAGTCTACTACGAGTAATAACATCGTAAGTTTTCTTCTCCGGTTGTTTTGGCATCTTTTTCTTCGGTGGAGGGGGAGGAGGGGAGAGTGAAGGAGTTCTGTAGCGACGTTTCCTTTCCGGTGGCGACTTGTTCTCTTTGTCCTTTCCTATGGCTATTCTACCGCGGGCTTTTGGGATTACCCGAGAAGGAGAGTCCGTAAATTCATGTTGTTTCAAGGGTCTAGAGGCTGATTTAGCAGTAAAAGTTGAAGTACGGACACTCGCCGGAGTCGAAATGTTATTCTTCTTTGCCTTTGGAAGTGGTTCTTGAGTGACCTTTGCTCTTTTTGGAGGTAACGGAAGCATAACCGGCGGTGTATCGCTATTCTCAAATTTCCTAGGCCGTCCCTTCTTCTTTGGTTCAGGAAGATAAATTGGAAGTGTATTCTTTCCGTCGATAACCACGAGATCTTCAGGGTCGTCCTCAACGTTTGTAACTATCGGATTATAAGGAACAAAATTGGCGAGGTTTTCTTCTGGGTGATAGTAAACAGTGTCACCAACTGCATCAACAGTTGCGTCCACTAAGCCCTCCACTGCGTCAATCACTTCAGAGTCCAAATAATGGGCAGCAACTAAAATAGCAATAAATTAACAGAATTATGTCACTCACTGAACTTAAAAGCCATCTCTGAATTTTTTGGGTACTTAAATTTCTGGGATAATTCCCTGAGGGAATATCGGAATTTTGTTGAATTAAGAATAATAGTACTCCGAATCCTGTGCTCCTGCTTCTTCCTAAACCATCTCTGACGGTATAAATCAAGCGTCATCTTGACTGGCTTCGGTTTTTTAGGGATCGCAACGTGAAGTCCGTTGTTTTCTTCAACATACTCTGCTAACTTGTCATCCGGACGAAAATATATGTTCTCGCCAAAGGAAGCAATGGTAGCGTCGACCAAGTTCTTTACAATGTCCACGACCACTTTCTTATATTTCTGTTCAGCAACTAAAATCAATTATAAATTTATACCGTAACTCACCCAATCTGAAATCTCTTTCTGTGTTATTCGAGAATTGGAAAACTTTGCGCAACTTGTCCAAGTTTCGATCAACCATGTTACGTTGGCTTATCATCTTATTAATCTGTTCTTCTCGGAGATGTTTCCTTTCTAAAGCCATCTGCGATGTGGTCTTCCTGTGCCGTTCAAACCAAGCCCTTAATTCCTTTTTTGACAGATTTGCATTTGCTTCGATCCAATCAACTTCCTCATCGCCATCTAGAAGGTCTATGGACTTTTGTTTACTTCCCTCTTCTTCCTCGTCGTCATCATTTACGTCCGTGTAATCACCCAGATCTTCATCAGGAGTATAGAAAATAGATTTTCCAACCGTATTTATAGTTTCATCTACCAAACATTTGAGCGTGTCTACTATTTCGGCATCCAATTCTTCCTTTGCCACTAAACTTGGTCATCAAATACTGTACGTCGCGACTTACCATATTCGAACGCTTTCCTGGCTCTTTTTGGGTATTGGAATACGCGCTGTAACATCACCTCACGGTTGCGGGCCTCCTTTCCTTTGCGAAGCTGTTCCATTCTTAACCTCACTCGTTCTTTCTTGGATTTCTTCTTCGCTCGTGCAGCTTCAGTCAGACCTTTCATCCCTTGGCTTGAAATTCCTTTCTGCTTGTTCTTTGCCTGTGTTGTTTTAAGATTCTCCAACTTCTCATAGAATCTCTTCTGCGCTCTTCGGGGAAGTGACGTTTGATGAGATGAATTCAGTTCATATTCGCTTCGGCCGCTTGAAGCTAGGGAGCTTTCACCATGCTGGTTGGGCGGGAAACGTTCTATATCAGTATTTTCTGCCATCTATGCCTGAAAAACAATAATATATTTTCTTGTATACAATCACATCTGGTTGTAAAAGATAAACGAAGAATACTATTTATTACATGCATGCCCGAAAAAGCAACCCCAAAGAGAGAGCACTGGGCGCAGACTGCGGTTTGGTCAAATGTTTAGCGCCCAAAACGAACAAGTCCACAACACAATCTCCCGAGAAAAGCGTTTTTTCAGCGAATACTCGCCATTATTGATTCGATTTTGTGGAAACTTCGTTCCAAAAAAGATGCTTGATGGTCGCATGATATCATGCGACCATCAAGATGTGATTCGGTGAACAATAGATTATAAAGAGTCGACATTTGATTATCTGCGACGGCAACAAAGGCCACAGCTGACCTTGTTCTAGATATATACGTCTTCCGAAAATGCAAAATGTGCCATCTTTGCAGTCGTCAGCATACCAGTTTCAACTCAGAATCATACGCTCTTTTTGGCCTGGAGTGAAGCTCCCAATACGTCAAATCTTCAAATTCTTGATAATTTTATTAACAACTTCGAACGAACGTTGGTCAGAAAATAATAAGAGTATAGTGCAGATTACTTAGGATTAGTGGATCAGATCAAATCGGACACTTGCATGGGCATTTCATCAATCTGGGTCGAATAATATTGTTCAATATCTCGGAGAATTCTGATGTCGTCCTGCTTGACAAAGTTGATGGCTACACCCTTCCTTCCGTAACGTCCTGAACGGCCAATTCTGTGGATGTAGAGCTCACGGTTGTTAGGAAGATCATAGTTGACGACGAGGGAGACTTGAGGGACATCAAGACCTCTGGCCCAGACATCAGTAGAGATGAGAACTCGAGATTCTCCGGCTCTGAATTGCTTCATTACCTCTTCTCTTTCCTTCTGTTCCATATCTGAATGGATACAAGAGACTGTGAAGTTGGCTTCTCTCATCTTTTCGGCCAACCAGTCGACCTTTCTTCTGGTATTGCAGAAAACGACGGCCTGGGTGATGGTAAGGGTATCATACAAATCAGACAAAGTGTCGAACTTCCATTCCTCCCGGTCAACGGCAACAAAGAATTGTTTGATGCCATCAAGAGTCAACTCATCACTGAAATAGTAAAATAGGCCAGAATCAAAATATAAAAAAACAAAGCCCATATATCAACCACTTACCGCTTGACCAGAACACGAACTGGATCGCTCATAAACTTGCTAGTCATCTCAAGTACTTCGTGGGGTAATGTGGCAGACAACAAAACAACTTGAGCTCCTGGAGGAAGGTATCTGTAGATATCATAAAGTTGCTCTTTAAAACCCTTGGTCAACATTTCATCGGCTTCATCAAGAACGAGCATCTTAATTCCTCTGGTCCTCAAGTTTCTTCGTCTGATCATGTCAAAGACACGACCAGGAGTTCCGGTTACAATGTGTTGTCCATAATCTAACTTTCTCATATCCTCTCCAACGTTTGTTCCACCAATACAAGCGTGACACTGCACATTCATGTAATCTCCCAAAGCCAAAATAACCTTCTGGATCTGTGTGGCCAATTCACGTGTTGGAGACAAGATGAGAGCTTGAGTCTCTCTGGTCTGAACATCGATGGATTGAAGAACTCCAATTGAGAATGTAGCTGTCTTACCAGTACCAGACTGAGCTCTAAAGAAATAAAAAATACGGTATCAGGAAACATACTGAGCAATAAGGTCGTTCCCCTTAATAATCTGCTTGATGGCCCTTTGCTGGATGGCGGACGGCTTTTCGAAACCATATGAGTAGATACCTCGGAGAAGATCTTTGTTTAGCCCCATTGCATCGAATGTTGGAATGATCTCGACTCCTTCAGAAGTCTCAAACTCAACGTGCTTGAGATCCTCATCCGGATCCACGGCTTGCTGGCGCTTAGATGATTCAGCCATTTTATCAGACTAAACTACAATAAACAAATAGGATCAAAACATTTGGTTTATACAACGATATGAAGCAAGAAAAACGGTAAATGAACATCAAATACGACAAGAAGGCAGCAATTCAATCTTCGCCTTCGAAGGGCAGAAAAATCGTTTCGTAGCACAATGCCAAAAATTTCGCAAAGCTTTTCGCACTTCAATCATTCGTGACGAGAAACAGTTGGCATCACGCCGTTGTCTCTAACTACAGTAAACATCTGCTTATGACAGAGTCTTGTTATACCACGGTTGTTGACTTGTGATAATGTGTCATATAAGCATTTTGCCGGATGTTTATTCGGAAAGTTTCCATTATTTTTTAAGACTTTTTAAAAAGTTGGAGTGGGAGCAAGAGAAACACGGAGCATGGAGTGACATCTCTTCTCATATATACGTTTCGGCCTCTCTTTTTCGGCCTTTCTCTCCCAAAACACTTCTTGGAAGAATTTCCTGATTTATTTGTTCTTGTGGGTTTTTAAGATAACTTTGTGTATGTCGTCGGGAGGTCGCGGTAACTACAGCAAGCAGAAACATGCAGACTCTATCCGCTTTAAATCTACATTTAAAATGCCGAGCTTTTATGAGCTTGATGATGTCATTGAGGGCGATCTTATCTTGGATATTTCCCGGGTTTTCTGGATTAAAATCCGAATTGCATTTTTATGGAATGTATTGTGAAATTAAAACCGTCATGTAATCTAATACGCAAACGTAACATTTCTAAATAGTTTTTTTCGTTGATTTCAGGGCATGATAAGATCACTTACGAACAACTAAACGACTTTAGAATCAATCAGAAAATCAAAAGTGAGTGTATTTCTATGTAACTTTACCTTTCGGTCAATAGTTATAGTTCGTTGATTTTCGGGTCGCAGCCAATTTTTTCCGCACGTTTTTTTGAGTTTTTGGCTTCTTTTCAGCCGGATTCCTAGTCGCGTGATTCCGTTAACGAAATTTGGAATATGAGCGTTTCTTTACAGATTGGGATTAACCAGATTCAGTTGGGGCAGAAGAACCCCAAACCAGTTCACAAATTCGATGGGAGCCTTTTTGGACAAACCCAAAACTGAAAAAACTAACGATCATGGAGAGGGGCCGGTAAGAACTAATGTTTTGTTTTCATAATTTAGCTATTTATTTTCAAAATTCGTTTTATCCCACCGCATTATGGATCCCAACATTGATTTTACTGCTGTCTCAAATTTTGTTGCTCTGCTTTATTTTCATTGAAAGGAGTTATCTTCTTTATTAACCCCGCAGAAACCTTTCTACATGTAATTTTAATTTTTAGGGATACCGTTATGTTGTTGCATCTATGCAAGGATGGAGATGGAACATGGAAGATGCCCATCAGGTGAAAGTAGCTATCACAGAAGAAGAGCCCCTGAAGCATTGGTCTTTCTTTGCAGTCTTCGATGGCCATGCCGGATGCGAAGTTGCCAATCATTCTGCAGAGAATCTACTGGCGTATCTACTAAATACAGAAGAATTTAAACAGGTAGGGGAGCTCCTTTTTATTTTATGGATTTAGTTGGTGCCCGAATTAAAAAAGAATGAAGGAAAGATAACAGAGAAGGCGATACAATTACTTAAAGATGGTATAAAGGCTGGGTTCTTGAAGCTTGATGAACATATGAGCACCGAAAAGGGGCCTGATGGCGAAGAGAAGGAGAAAAGCGGAACAACAGCTACCTGTGCTATTTTAACTCCTGAATATGTATTCTTCTGCAATTTAGGTAGGTTTCCATGGGTGTTGGGATTGCCACAACGTCTGCGAATAAATGTGCACTAATAATTTTAGGTGACTCCCGGGGCCTCCTTGGTCGCAAAACGGAGGAAGTGTTTTACACTGTCGACCATAAACCATATTTAACAGCAGAACGGGAAAGAATCATTCGGGCAGGTGGAACGGTAATGATACAGAGAGTTAACGGATCGCTGGCTGTCTCCCGAGCGCTTGGAGATTTTGAGTACAAGAATGTCCCTGGTTTGACACCGACGGAACAATTAGTATCGCCCGAACCCGATGTCTATGTGATCAAAAGAAATCCGGATGAAGATGAATTTTTGATCCTGGCCTGTGATGGTATCTATGATGTTTTGGAGAACGAAGAATTATGTGTTCTTCTGCGTTCTCGGCTCACTGTTACTGACGACTTAAAGAAGGCAACAAATCAGGTTTTGGATTATTGCTTAGCCCGAGGGTCAAGGGACAACATGACAATGGTTGCAGTTATCTTCGAAGCTGCGCCAAAGAAAAATCCTGAGGCATCGAAGGCTGAGGAGGAATGGTTGGATAAAGTCCGTGAAAAGGCCAAGGGTAGGTTGATATTATTGATTTGTGTGTGTTAACAATGACCTGATCCTAATTTTGTTCTGTGAAGTGCCTATTTTTGGAACTGAATGTTTCCACTTGACCGATCATGATCACTTCGATTTTCAGAATATGCCGACCGTTTCCTGAAGGAAGTGAGGGAGGTGGAGACCAATACAATTATCTCCTACCTAAAGGCCAACACTGACCTCGAGCGTTCACCGGTGTATGGTGGACTGGATCTGGCTAAACATGTCATCGACGATGTCATAGATCGAACTAAGAGAGAAAATGGATTCACTTCCGATTCCGAAGAACACTCGATGGAAGAGGAAAGCAAACAGGCCAACGTTGTCTTAACTGACTTGGAGTGATACCCATCTTGATAGTCCCCCTGTATTATATTGTCCCCTAGGTTATTCGACCTCCGACCGTAAAATAGTATTTAAGTGTCGAAGACCCTTTTCATCTCTTTTATCAGCTCGTTCACTAATTTCAATATTATAACGATAACTTGATTTTAATAACTTCAAGAAGATTTAGAATAAAATTACTGAAATTAATAGTCAAGGAACATATATACACACGATTTGCTTTCCCACCACCAAAAAGCATCCCAAAGAACGTCGATAGAGGCCGTTGCCCAAGTTCTTATAAGCTGTCTCATTCGGCCTGGAAATAGGAGATCCACTCTCGGGTCGGTAAACTTCGTCAACATCTCTCAATAATAGATTCCAGGAGGCATCAAAGCTGATAATTACTCCCTAGATTATTTGATTACAAGACAATTCACTCTTACCTGTATCAGACGATTGAAGGTGGTGTTCTTCCCTTGCGGTGACAACTTTATTGAAACTCGTGCCTGGTCCTTCATCCAGATTAATATCTTTTCATGGGCTTTACGGAAGTTACAGGCAAATCCAACATTAAGAATATGGACAACCCCTCTGCCGCTGTAACAAAAATAATGATTAATTTTTAGACTACTTACAGTAACCGGTTCTCCCACTCCTTTACAATATTCTTCTTATTTTCGGTCCTCATCTTCCGGATCCTGGCGTTTATTCCCATAGCCACTGGACGAAGACTCTTTTCAAGGCCCAAGTCATAATTCTAATAGAAAAGTGCAAAAATACCTTTAGAAACAGTATAAAAATACCTTTAGTTGCGTTGCCAATTCCTTGTATCTGTGTTTACAGTCCTCTTCCCACTCGTCAATAGAGTCAAAGCACTTGTAAGACAATGGAACACCAGCATCTTCGCATTGTAACAACCGCAACGGATCAAAATTGGGATCCGATGGATCCATTTGGCCCAATATCTGGTAATTCCGCCGCTCTTTTTATCGTGCCCAATGGAATTTGGAATTTTGCGCCGCTAAAATCGAGGGAAGAGAAACGGACGCAAAAGAAGGCGAAAATGGGCGTTACGACTTTTCGGGTCAGCGACAGTTCGGGTCAACGATATTATTTTATTTATACGTTGTATGCATGGGGGAGGCGCGTCAAGACATTTTCGGAATTTGGACGCTTCTGGAATAGCGGAATAGTGACACATCCGGAATCGGGACAAAAATTAAAGATAAGGCTTAGGTCCATCATTTGAATTATTTGAATGGATTGACCGTTGTTAACTTCGGGGTTTTTTCTGGTTATTACGTTAAAAAGTAATTTTTTAAAACGCGTTTCACTACACTTTGAAGCTTAGCCTAACGGAGGCCGGACATTGTTAAAATCGATGTCTCAGAATTAAACCAAAATTGGTCAACTTAATCACCCCTGGGCATAGAATATTCGCTTTCTTTGTTTTTGCCCAAAGTTACCATATGACGGATTACTGTAACTTTCTTCCTCAAAAAAGATATGCCCTAATCGTGAAAACGAAGCTGTATTTTACAGGGTGTTTCAAGAAATTTGGCAGAAACTAATTGCGAATATCTTTGAGCTCTTGCTAGTTATCGCAGAAATTCTTTTTGTTTCTAAAACTTGATATCGGGCGGTTTTGTACTGAACAAAAAAAAATTTTTTTTCGTCGGCGGAGGGGCCTGTTCTCGGCGGAGGCATTTGGGGCCTTTTTTAAAAATCACACCTTATTACATGGTGGAAACTCTGTTACAATGGCCAAAATCATGTTGACGTTAAACCTCCGTGGATTTTACGGTATGCTTTTTTTCGTTTTCGATTTTCGCTCATCCGCGGAGGCACGGCGGAGAAATCAGGTTTCGGCGGACGTCGTTTTGAGTCTTTGGATCATTCAATTCAGGTTGGAAAAAAGTGTGGGGTGATTTTTTGTTGTCATCCGATGCACAGATGCAAAAATTTCGCACTTTTTTTCCCCGGCGGAGGATTCGGCGGAGGCTTTATCAAAGGGTCAGAACAGTCTTAGGAGTCCGGGAAAAAAAATCAGCTACAAGAATCCATCACAACAACATCATTTTTCTTATTTTTTGGTCCGGCGGACACATAGGCGGAGGATTCGGCGGAGGCTTTATCAAAAGAGTCAAACTTTTGTTTTGACCCTTTGATAAAGCCTCCGCCGAATCCTCCGCCGGGGGAAAAAAGTACAAAATTTTTGCCATCTGTGCATCGGATGACAACAAAAAATCGCGCGCGTTTTTTCCAACATGGATTTGCAAAAACCGAGGGCCCAAAACAAAGTCCGCCGAAATCTGCGGTCTCCGCCGCGCCTCCGCGGATGTTGCGTAAAATCGAAAACGCAAAAAAAGCATACCGCAAAATCCACGGAGGTGTAACGTAAACATAATTTTGGCCATTGTAACAGAGTTTCCACCATGTAATAAGGTGTGATTTTTAAAAAAGGCCCCAAATGCCTCCGCCGAGAACAGGCCCCTCCGCCGACGAAAAAAAATTTTTTTTTGTTCAGTACAAAACCGCCCGATATCAAGTTTTAGAAACAAAAAGAATTTCTGCGATAACTAGCAAGAGCTCAAAGATATTCGCAATTAGTTTCTGCCAAATTTCTTGAAACACCCTGTAGTGCAAATTGGGTTTAGGTGTATGTTTTCGACCATGTAGAACATTTTTGCAGTTATCACCAAATACTAAAAATTACATCTAAGCGATGTTTTATCGTAACATACCATTTCGGACAAAAAATGGGCCACTGTAACCAGTAGCACTTTTAGACACGCTAAAAAGAAACTTCAACCTTTATCCAATAAACCATAGAAATTTCAAAAAAATCAAATATATAAGTTTTGAGATACAGGGAATTCAATATCTCATGTACAAGGTCATCAGAATCCCACAAAAAGCTGGCATTCTTGGGGTTTCAACGTGTAGCACTTTTTCAATGGTTTTTATTCATTTTTAACCGTTCTAATGACGATACAGCAAGTTCCAGGAGAAAAAATGTATAAGTTTTGAGAAAATGGGCAAAATACCTTATGTTAGGTCATCAGAACCCCAAAAAAAGCTGGCATTCTTGGGGTTTCAACCTGTAGCACTTTTTCAACGGTTTTAATACATTATACATGGTTTTTATACGTTCTGTAGATAACCCAGGCTGTAATAGCAACCACCAATATGAAAACAGTAAACGCCAAAGCGAAGATTTGGTTGGCCGGAATCAGTGGATCGTCAAGCACAGGCACCATAGACGATGTTGGAGGTGTTGTGGTCACTCTACGCTCACATATTATACTAAAAAGATAAAGGTCGTTTATATTTCGTACCTTTCGTCTCTTCTCACGCATTCATATCCATGGGCGCACATTTCCTGGCAATTTGGTAGATGCATATTCGGTGATGGAAATTAATCCGGAATTGACAAAAAAACCGACTTGATCAAAAAGGCCAAGCAAATATTGGCTTCGTGGAAATTGGACAGAGTGAAATTGGACAGAATGAAACTCGACAGATTTTTTTCACTGCAAAAATAATTATTTGACGATTCAATAGTGACATTTCGTACGATTTCAGCGAAAAAAATCTGTCCAATTTCACTCTGTCCAATTTCACCTTGTCCAATTTCCACGCTCTGTCCAAATTATTTCTGTCGAATTTCACTCTGTCCAATTTCCACGGAGCCCAAATATTTATTTGAAAGAAAAATAAAAGAAGGAATTTCTCTCTAACTGGCATAAAATAAGGTATTTTGGCGATTTTCTCAAAACTTATACATTTTTTCTCCTGAAACTTGCTGCATCGTTATTTCAAAGCTTAAGAATGTATAAAAACCGTTGAAAAAGTGCTACAGGTTGAAACCCCAAGAATGCCAGCTTTTTTTGGGGCTCTGATGACCTTGTACATGAGATATTGAATTCCCTGTATCTCAAAACTTATATATTTGATTTTTTTGAAATTTCCATGGTTGATTGGATAAAGGTTGAAGTTTCTTTTTAGCGTATCTAAAAGTGCTACTGGTTGCAATGGCCCATTTTATGTCCGAAATGGTATGTTACCGCAGATAAAACATCGCTTAGATGTAATTTTTAGTTTTTAGTCATAACTACAAAAATGTTCTACGTGGTCGAAAACATATGGTGGTTGATCGATTCGACTAAAATACGGCTTTATTTTTGCAGAAAATGCAATCCTTTTCTCAGGAAGAAAGCTACAGTAATCCTCCATATAACGACGTTGGGCAAAAAAAGTTCAAGTGATTGTTTCATACCGATTGGTGATTCGGTTGACCAAATTTGGTTTGATTCTGAGACATCCACTCAACAATGTCCGGGCCAATCTACGATTTGTAGTGAAACGTGTTTTAAAATTTTTCTAACATGGAAGCTACTTCTGTGGGCACGCCAGTTTTTCTATACACAAAAAACGGAAAAAAACAAATAATTCGTCAAAATAGGCGTTTTGTCAAAATTGGAGTTTTTAAACTGGCGCTACGGCGTTTCGGATCATGGACAACTCGGGTCGCGACAGGTCGGGTCAACGACACTTCGGGTCAACGATACCGTTTAATATTTTCGCTTCGGGACTTGGGAAAAGGATTTTTTTGGAGAATTGAGATGATTTTATGCAAATAAAAGCAAAAACATTTAAAAAAATTTTTCAAATTCATCAAAAAATCCCTTTCCCCAAGTCCCGGAGCGAAAACATTTCAAAAAATTTTTCAAATTCACCAAAAAATTCTTTTTTCCCAGTCCCGAAGCGAAAATATTAAACGGTATCGTTTACCCGAAGTGTCATTTACCCGACCTGTCGGACCCGAGCTTTCCATGACCCGAAATGTCGGTACGCGGTTAATAAAATTCTCTTACAACTACGATCACAAAACGTTTATGTATGCTTCAGAATGGGTAGTGACGGTGGTTTTGCTTTCGATTCTGATGAAATGGGAGATTTGGCCGAATTCCCGGGAGATAAGTGTACGCTGTTCGTCCTCTGTGATTTGTGTTTAAAATGTTTTTCCCTGTCGCTCTTCTTCCGTCCTTTCTTTTTGTTTTTGAATTCTCGTTCAGTAAATTCAATCGCCGTTCTGGGCTCAGGACAACGAGTCTCTCTAAACGGAATAAGAATATAAAATTGAAGCAGTTCATACTTATTCAAAAAGTCTCTGACCCTCATCCAAACAAGTTCACTGTTCTCCAGATTGTTATGCCCAACTCCAGCCACCCACAAAGGCGTATTTACGGATTGGCTAGCATCAAAAAGTGCTTGGCCATGCTCGATTGGGACAAGTTCGTCTTCAATTCCGTGGCATATCAGTAAGGGTACTTTGATGCGGCTGATCTAAACCTGAATTCTTATAATAAAAGAACAAGAGATACCTTCGAAAGCGTGTCGAACTTGTCAATATTGCATCTCCAATTGGGGGAACTGCAAGGTTGTTTCTGCTGACAACAGCAACATCTTTTCCAGCACAAAGTACGTATCATAGAAGTTGGAGGAGAAAAGAGGATGACACCAGAAATATTGGGCAACTGCAAAGCTTGGTGTACTGTAATTGCCGTTCCAATGCTACTTCCCCAGAGGATAATATTCTCGTCAGGGATGTTCTCAACGTCTCTCAAGTGCTGTAATAAAGAAAAATTATCAAATTATAGTGGCTCCTCACCTTATGCACAGCGTCGATATCTCGGAAAGCATTTGTTTCGCTCGGTTTTCCGGTACTAATACCGTATCCACTGTAATCATAAGTGCAGATGTTACAATTGAGGTAATCTGCGGTGTCATGTAACTTCGGAACGCCTAAAAGTAATCAAGTTGTGGAAGTTTTGATACCTGTGAGGTGGTCTGAGATGTCTGACCCATTCGGGTGAGAGAATAATAAAGTGTAACGCGGGTTGGAACGGGGCGATTTTATAAAAACACAGCCAATATACTGGAAATGATGAGAATTCTATTACCATCTTACATGCTTGTCAGATGTTTCGACCACAAAACATCTGATCTTTGTAATTTCTGGGACACATTCATGTTCGAACCCGAATCTCCAGTTATTATTACAGAATTCAATGGCATATCTGAAGTTAGCGCTTTCATGTTAAGCTGTTGAAGCCTCACCGTGATGCCTTTCTTATCTTGATTGGGGCTGTTTGTGCTGCTTCGCTTCCCTCGGATTTATTTGAATTATGAAAAAAGAAATATTCACGAGGAGGTGGCCAAAAGGCCAACTTGAGGAGAGTCGAGGTTGGCCAAGGTGGGCACAAAAACATGTAGATTAATCTCCAAACGGCATGAAAGAACTTCTTCAGATTGAAGGAAATCCCATCCAAACAGGAACACCTCCTTTCCTCACAAACACATATCATCGCGGGTCGTTTTTTCCTAAGCCATAGTGTAATGTCATAGCACAAAATAAAAAAAAAATAAATTTGCTATCGTACTCACTTGCATGCTTCTACCAGGTTCAGAAATTTCCGGTCTCGTCGTTTTTTCTTCTTATCTGACTTGAAAATAAAATCCGGATGAGTGTGGAACCGATTGAATGCTTTGCATTTCTTAGTGTGATTCCGTTTGTCCGATCTCTTCAAACTTCGCTGGATTCGTTTATCCTGAGGGTTTAATAAGACTTTAGGGAGGAATTTGTATTTTGATTGGATCTGCAGGTCCTTTTTCAAAAGGGACTTTCTGGACTGTTCATCATCCTAAAATTAATAATCAATCGTATCGCACATGCTATATGTTAAGGATTACTGCATCTTACCCACCTGAGTAGCATCAATTCCGTTCCAAAGCACGGACTGATATTTAGAAGCGGTTGTGGAGAGCTGTGTATCGTCATCATCAGTGGATTCGGAGGGCTCTTGAGTCTGGTTAAGACAGATGGTGCTCATGGCACTGCCTTGGGTACCCTGAGTGTTACATCTGAAAGTCTCATCGATTGACCCTTGATTCAACGATGGACGCTGAGTTTCATTATCTGGAAGTCGGCTCGGATAGGATTTACTGAACATACAGCCGTACTAGGAGTAAAAAAGTAAAAATGGAACCGAAAATTTATGGCAAGAAAAATTTTAGAGCTGACAGAAAAATTAAATTACTGTTGACCTCTTCTTGGACGGTCTTATACCGGGTGGGCCACCCAAAACTGACGTCCTCTTTCTTTGGATTTCTCCGCGGAGACACCGCCGAGTTTCCTAAAATTTATAGAGTTGTCGAGATTTGCCATTCTCATGAAGTTTTGACGAATTATTTTCGGGCCGAAACCGGTAAAACTATGTAACTGTTAGAAAATTTTTGGAATGATTTTCAATTGAGACTTACAGGGGAAGTACTCCAAGTGCGACGCTCAGGTTTTCTTTAAATTTTGCACACACGTCGGGTATGGACTAAATGTCAATTCATGAAAGTTTTAGTTCGCGCTTTGCGGGGGATATTCAACGATCTTTGCGGCCGAGAGAGCACGCTAAACGTGGAGAGCGGTTAGAGAGAAATCGCGTTGTTTCTGCAAAGCGCGAGCTAGCTTTAGAAAACTTGGCGGAGTCGCCACTGTGAAATCCATAGAAAGAGGACGTCAGCTTCAAGTGGCCCATCGTATGACTCATAGTGTCGAATTATTCCCCATTTGATGCCATCAGGTCCTGACGTTATTACATGTTGTATATTTGGGCTTGTATTTGCATTTTTAATCATTTCATAGCTTACTTATACATTGCAATCCTTTCAAAAAACCAACTTTTGAATTGAAAAACGGGGAGTTCCAGAAGCGAGTGTGGAGAAAATTCAATGTTAAATGGCTCAAGTTCAATTTGGAAGACTTGGAAAATATTATAGGTAAGGGGAAAAGCCAGCAAATCTTGGGGATGAGTAGGGTTATTATGATAATTCCTTGAAAATCTTCTATTTCGGGTAGTTGCAGCGCCTGGATTACTGTAATTTTAATTATCTTATCCAATCCCGACTTTAATTTTGATTTTGTAATCATCTTCGTTACATCCTAATCTTCTTTTCATCCTGATATACCATCTATCGTATATGGTCGATCGATGAATTGCTCTATATCGTTAACCCTGATTACAAAGAACCTTGAAGTAATCCCACCAAAAATAGTAAAAGTTTTAACAAACACGCCGGAGGGCGTTCCTTTCCTTTTCGTATGAATCAATTAATTAAGTTGCGCAATCATTAAAAGATGGGAAAATTATAAAATCACCTTCCACAATTTACACATTGCGCAATGCGGGCATGGAGGTAAGAGTTATGAGCGTTATATCAACAAGATTATACTACTCGCGCCATAAAGTCCCGACAATTTTGTCGTTGAATGCGCGGAAGCGAATATCGTTAGTGCAAAAAGGGAAGTCGCTGTGACGAACGCGAAAAATCAAAGTAAAATGCACAGTGCAAATTTTTGGGACTCTATGGCGCGAGTAGTATAGCATTACCCATGACGTCTTTTATCTAAACTTACGTGATTGCTAAAGCAATGTCACAAATATCAGTACTCTACAGCTCAGTTCCAATTCTATTTATTGTCATTCCAATTGCGCAATTCGTAATTTTTTTAAAAAATGCGTTACAATGATTAATTTTATGGACGTCCATTTTTTGTTTCGCTCTGCACGAAGAACGGAGAAGATAGCCTTGAGGGACGGGATCTGAAAGGGTGCCTTGAAGGTAAATAACTCCGCCTCCTTCTCCGTTATTCCCATATACATTTGTGACGAGTTTTCATTAGATTATTATTATTTTCACTTGATCTTTCTCTGTTTGAAACCTTCCGCTCTCTGAATATCACTGAAATGGAAACGTAAGTTGATCATGGTGTGAACGGGTCCGTGCGAGGATAAAGACTGGCGTAGTTTTAGTTCGTTTCTCTCTTGTTGTCTTTCGGCATTTTTGGAGGTTTGATTCTACAATTTGTTTTCAGCGAGGATGTTCCCAGCCAAAAGGCATCAAAAAATAAGCCGGCATTCACAAAGGCCGGCATGGAGAGAGTAACTTATCTAAATCAGGTATGTCCTTTCACTTTTTTTCTTGTGTTCCTGTAATCTTTAAGCGACAAAAGATTTCATTCCGTCTTTTGTTGATGTTTTTATTTGAATACCGTCGAAAGATCATAAAATAACACGAACCGTTATCTCTTTTGTGTACACGGTTTTTGCGACAAAAGTTTATTCGATTGTGTGCATGAAGCATTAAAGATACTGAATGTCGGAAGACTGTTGTAACACTGTGATTTAGGACCAATTTGACGAGATCTTTCAATATCAACCAGCTCCTCAAAGGAAATTAACTTGCAAGAAAGTCACAAAGAAGCTATGCAAGAACTTTCTCAGTATCCAGAACTTCCTGAACTTCCTGATCTCCTTCTTTCCTATCTTGAAGTGGTTCCCAGAATACAAATGGAAGGAATATATTTTGGGAGATCTGATGTCCGGGATCACTGTCGGAATTGTTCATGTTCCCCAAGGAATTGCTTACGCCATTTTGGCGAATGTCCCGCCTGTCCAAGGTCTTTACACGGCCTTCTTTGGGGTCTTACTGTACTCTTTTTTCGGCACTTCTAAACACGTTTCTGTCGGTGAGTTTACTTATTTTACAGGTAGTTTAAATTGACTGTCATTACTCACCTTGATGAACTTTGTGCAAAGCAATTATCGTTTTATAACTGCGTTTGATAATTATTTTGTAGTTTTTGGAAACCAAAATTAGTTGAGTTTTACGTGACAATTGTTATGAAAACAACTATCTTACTGTAATGTGATGTCACAATGAACTTTCAGGTTCATTCGCCGTTATCTCCCTGATGACTGGTATTGCATGTACCGAGATAAAAGAAAGAATAGACAACGAATACTATCGATTGGAAGCTCGTTATATTGGGGATGCCCACAATCTGAACAAACAGTACGATCTTCACAACTTCTCGGTTCAAATGCCAAAACTCGAGTTGGAGAATGTGGAGATCGTGTCTACGATAACATTTGTTGTGGGGGTTATCCAATTAGTGATGGGCCTGTTACATATTGAGTTCTTGGCGGCTTATATGAGTGATCAACTGGTAAATGGTTTCTGTACCGGGGCTGCTGTTCATGTTGTTGTTGTTCAGTTTAACAAGATGTTTGAGATTGAAGTCAAGAAGTCCGAGAGCTACGGATATATATTCAAGGCAAGTTTTTACAACTCTATTCTTTTCTCTGCTCTCATGTATAAGGCCTTTTATTTTCAGTACGTGTATGATGTTTTTGCCAGAATTAGTCAGACTAATTTGATCGCAGCGGTCATGTCTTTGGTTGGATTTATTTTTCTCTACGTCGGCAAGGATATAATCAACCCGATAGTGAAGAAGAAACTGACGGCACCCCTACCATTTGAGTTGATTTTGGTGATAATTTCAACTGCAGTATCTGCATTATTCAAACTTCACGAGACCCAAAACATTTCGATTGTCAAGAATATCCCCTTGGGGTGTGTGATTTTGTAATAATTTAATGTTTATATTCAGATTGCCGGAGGTCAACTTGCCTCGTTTTGATATCGTCCACCTGGTATTCTACGACTCTTTGGAGATTGCAGCTGTCGTTGTAGCACTTCATCTCAGTATGTGCAAGGTATTTAACCGGAAATTGGGAACGCGGACTGATAACAATCAGGTAAGGCTGGTTTCTCTCTTACCAGTTTGTTTAGGAACTTTATGCACTTGGCTTCATGGGGACACTGTCGTCATTCTTTGGAACATACCCGATTACAACGTCATTGGGAAGATCTATGCTGAGCGTTGAGTGTGGAGTCAAGACTCAGGTGGGTTTAAGGCTAAAATAGTTGATGATTGTCTGACATGTTATATTGTAATGTGATCTTTTCTTTAGATGTCAGCATACTTCTCGGCTGCCCTGTTGCTGATTGTAATTCTCTCCGTTGGACCATTGCTGTCCGCGCTTCCCATGTGCATCTTGTCTGTTATTATTATTTACTCCGTCAAAAATGTATTCAAAAAGATGCCTTTCGAGATTTGGCATTTATGGAAAGTGGCCAAATTGGACTGTGTAGGTTGAATTTATATCCATAACATGCTTATGTTTCTGTTTCATTCTTCATTTCTCTGCTTTAGCTGATCTGGGTGGTCACTTTCCTGGCTACCGCTATTCTGAATGTGATGACCGGTCTGATGGTCTCCATTGTCATTGCTCTCCTCACGACGGTGTTCAGAATCCAATGGCCAAGATGGCAAGTGTTGAGTAGATTGAATGGAACGGAAGAATACAGGGATTGTGGCCGATATTCCCGGGTTACATTCATCAAATCGATCAGGGTCTTCAGATTCGACGCTCCATTGCTTTTTACAAATGTTGACAGTTTTGCCAATGCTGTTGAGAAGGCGTTGTGGACTAATCGAATCAAATTGAGAAAACCAAGCAGTCCGGCAAAGAGAGTAGTTGCCAAGATTTTTTCCAAAGATGATAAGCAGGTCAGCATTACACAGTTTTACGACATTTGTTCTACTCTCTTAATTTTTCTAGCTTTAATTTTTTAGATACACGACCGTCGTTTGACCGAAGATGTGCAACACTTTGTCATCGACTGTTCCGGGTTCACGTTTGTTGATTACACTTCCGTATCTTCCCTCATTGACGTATTCCATCAATTAGAAAATCGAGGAATCTCAGTTTATTTTGCTGGGGCCAAAGCTCCCGTCAGAGATAAACTGGAGGATTGTGGGTTCTTCAAATCCGTGGATCGTTCCAATTTCTACCCCACTATTCACGATGCTGTTAACGCCTCTGTTGCTACTATGAAACAACGGGATCCCAAGTGTAGAGTCAGATCACCGAGTGTTTTCAGAAGTTCGATCGTGGTTCCAATGGGCGGGGACCCTCAGGCTAATATTGCCTACATTCCTGAATCATCAGAGCAATCGGATTCGGATGAACATATAGCTGAAGTTCATTACATCGATGAAGAAAAGAAAGATGACTCAAATGTTTAATATCTCGTTTATTTAGTGAATTCATGTTTGTTTATATCGTACTAGTTTAACTTTTTTATTATTTACACTTTCTGACATTTAATTTTTTTTTGGTCTTCCAAAGACATCTTTTTTCATAACACATATTGTCTGTATATAATCTTGTTGACGAAATACTCGCAGTATTGAAATAAAAATGATATTCATTATAGCGCCTTATATGGGAAGGGTTTTTGGTCACTTCATATTTTTTTATTTTCACTTTATACATGTACAAATCAACAACAAACAACATGATGATTAATAAACAGTTTATCCCGGCTGTGGTGGAGACAATCCCTCAAAGGATTGGGACAAGTAATACCACCAGTAAATAAGCTGAAAAGAGAACATACAAACAGAATGGTTTACTCACATTAAAGAATGTAAATGCGAGAGGGAAACAGACGATGGACATCTTGTCAATACTTTCGGGCTGGATGTTGAGCAGGTTTCTTCGTCTCGGTATTGTGCGCAGGTACATTGGCTGAGGTTGGTATCCGTTTATCTAAACGAAATTATATCAAAACTTGTTGTCCGGCGAGGCAGATCGTTGTTGTTCTGACTTACTTGTTCGAATGTCAGAGGTCCGGCTGGTGTAAAGATTGAATTCATCTCGATGTTGTGCGCAGAATTAGTTGGAGACCCATTTCTGAGTAATCGAGAAGATGGCGGAGGAGAAGGACTCTGCCGGAAATGGGTGGTCGGTCCATTAGGACCTTGAATATGGCTCGGCCTTCGGTTCCGGTGGTCATGACTCAAAAGAACTGATCGATTTATCTCCGTTCTCCCATTTCCACACACTCCATTTGCGTACGGACGATACCTCAGACTTCCGCTGTTGATCTGTTGATCCCGACTGGATAAACAACCAAAGGCTCCAACTGGAGTGTTGTTGAGACCACCAACTAACGAGGAAGAAGAACTGCTGACAGAATGATAAGGCCCGTGAACGGTAGGATCATGCCTTTTCTGACCCGCTTGGCATCTGGTGATGTAACAGACGAAGGCCAGTTCAACCATCGTTCCGAACACGAATGATATACATCCTAAATAATTGTCGTCAGTAATAAAACAAGAATGGATCAGTCAAATTATGCTCACCCAACATCCAGACATCCATAGCTTTGACGTATGACACTCGTGGAAGGTTTTTCAAGATATTACCGAACTAGAAATAGACGGATATATATTCCATGGATAACATACCATCATAGTAATGGCCAGTAAAGAGCTCACTCCTACTGTAGTTCTGGCTGGCAAAGCCTTAGGCTCCATGCAAAAAGAGACCCAGCTTACAATAATGGTCAGATATCTGAAAAAATTTATAAATGAGCCGCCAATCCGACAACAAATCATAAAAGATGATGACATACGTTGGAACATAGGCCTGAAGAATATAAAACCCGTATCTTCGTTTGAATGTAAACACTGCCTGCAGCTGATCCCATTTCCCATTCGGATACACAAACATCTCTCTCCGCGTGTCATATTGGACCATATCAAAGTCGGGTAATTGGATGAGCTTCATCAATGTGATTGGTTCTTCCATCCAATGCAAGGAGACCTCTTCGTTGTTGTGACTGTAACTCTCGAATAAAAGAGTACAGGTCTGGGTGTCAAAAGGGAAAGTTCGGAGATCGAGAGCACAAGGAGCCTTCACGGATAATCGATGATTCGTCCAAACAGTTCCATTCTATTTTGAAGATTATATAATTAGAATAGTGGACTTACATCATAAAGGATAAAGAAAATATTCTCCGTGGGGGATTTGTGGACTGTCGTCGCTTTAGAATTTATGATACATCTAAAAGGGAGCATCGGTTGTGTGCCATTTTTATTAGCATTAACTGCAAGTAACTCTTACGTATTTGGAGTCCATATTTTGTGAAGATACCTCGTTTCCATTGTAATGTTTCTGATGCATTGTGAGTGATTTGAGAAGCTTAGAGAAGCGTCGTGCCAATACTGTGTGAACAAAATGTCAATTTGGAAATCGGCTGAGATCTCGTTTAAGGAACCCATATCCTAAAAGATAGATGATTATTGTTATCTTTATTTTATGCTTTCTTTATTATTAACAAAAAATCGATATTTAATATCGCTTTGCCTCACCTGAACATGTAGCTCAACGTTGACCATGACGCTGCCTTCCGTGTCAGGCAACATCTTCGTGTAATTAGACATGAGCTCATTCACTATCCGCCCTTCTGACCAGGAGCCCTCAGGGCATTTTCTTCGACGAGCCATAACCTGAAGATTTATTATATCATGTGCATATGTTGTCATAACAGCCGTCTCTAACCGAGTCTAGTATAACGAACGTCTACAGCTCTAAACGAGTTTAGACTTGTAGTCTTCTGGACGCAGTAATCGAATAATCACTGACAGGATTATAGCCAGAATACCGTAGTTTTGTCCGAAAATACCCGGGATAATACTGTAACTGAATATCTGGACTTACTTCGGCAAATGTGAATAAGCAGAGAAAGATGCCGAAAAGATTGGCAGATCGCATTGGACTGGACTAGGACGGCAGCTCCCGAGTCAGCGTTTTCTACGCATGGCATAAGAGTCACAAGGCACAGGAAGTCTTTGAATGGATTCCGAAGCTGATGTGAGGATTCTGAAGTTTCAGGGCGTTAAGTCATTTCAACGGCGATAATCGTCCGACAAACCTCGATCAATTAGTACCAAAGGACCACCTGCGGAGTGTCCTTTAGCTTGTCATACAAGAATTGAAGGGGGCATGTGGAATGCGGAATATTAAGTTAAGGGGACAATAAAAGAGGGAATATTAGGAAGAGGGTGCGATGAGCTCAGGTGGGCCCAGAAAAAAGATGGCCGAAAACAACGGAAATTCGAATCTTGGCTTCTGAAGAGAACGAAGGGAGGGTGGAGCGTCAGCACACGCAATAAAGACATCCAAGCCCAGAACGAGCAATCCCCAATTGCCTGAGGCGATTGGATCTAGGCAAAGGTTGGGGTTTATTACTTACAACTTGAGCAAATAGTTCAAAGTAGATGGAAAAAGTGAACAGCTTGCTTAAGAAGTGTTCGCTGCTTTTTGGTAATCTGATTAGTAGGAGGGCAAACAATTTCTGATGTTGTATTATAAATGATCCGTGACCTTTTGATAATAAACAACAAAAAGACGCAGAGCTTTGTGGAGCGTAAGTAAGAAAGTGTTGGGTTCAAAAAGCATTGTTCTAACCGGGATCATATATCCAAAAGTATAAAACTTGCACCTCCATTCTCATGACTTTACCCATAAATCCCGGATCTGCAAACTTCAGAAGATAAGATTTATGGGATTCGAATGATGTCTGAGGCCAAGGCTCGTCGCCCTCAGGGGTTTGATGACATCCGACGATTAATTACGCCTCCTTCTACATTTCCTCTGACATGCGTAAGGTCCTGGATGCGGGCAAAGAATTTCTCCCCCACGTCCAATCCAGAACCTCCTGCTCCAGACATAATTTGGTTTCCGTTGAAAAGGTTTCCAACACTTTCTTCAACTAAATTTATGCGCTAACTAGCATTGGTAAGTGTTGTCTTTTGGATCGCAAGAATTCATTTAATGACGGTCGGGGAAATGTTGCCTCGATTAAAACTAATTACTCGTTTTCTTTCCAGATAAGGCCCAAAGCGCAAACGTCGAGGGAAGGAAGGAATAGTTAGCTTTGGAACTATCATCAGAACGTTGTAAATCATACTGTAAAAATAGGAAATAAAGGAAAGATGAGAAAAACATGTCGAGAAAACATGTGGAAACATCCCACATTTACATGCCTCGACACGGGTCTCAAACATTGGCAGTCATTTAATTACCACATCACCCCCTGTTACACAACATTCTGACATCCATCTTCACTGTGAATACTATCATCCTGGAAGAAGTTATTAACCCATAAAAAAAGCCGTTACAGAATGTTGAAAATTGTCCTGAGGGCCTTTCGGAACGGCCGAGACGTCTGAATAAAAAGGGCGGGACAGTGCCTGAGGGCAAATCAAAAGTTTTCTTGGTCTCACTCATCAATCAGGCACCTTGTCATGTACAACATGCCCGTATTTTGTCCTGATCGAACACTTTCTTGCCTCCCGGCTCCGACGGCTATATCGTAATTGATATCAGCTGCAAATTAAAGATAGATGAAACAACATGCAGATTGGTCTTTCCTGTGACAAAAAACGATTTTATTGGACTTGTGACTTTGATTTGACGAGGTAATGGGCTCATACATCTCATCATTACGACTTTACCTATTTACTTTTTTCGAAACAAATCAAATGTCACAGATTCTAAATGCTGAGAACTTTGACCTGGGGTTTAAAAAATGTTGGTCTTTTAGATACGACTACAGTAAATAATGTCATACAAATTACCTATTTTACCTTACAATTCTATTTTCAGTCCACAGTCAGGCGAAAGAAAATCGGTTAAGCCTTGGAACCCTGCGCTTTAACTCTTTTAGCCGAAATTTGTTAGGAATCCGTAAAGCGTTCCTCATTTCTATATTTTGTTCTCTCCTCGAAATACGTCTCCAGACGCACTTTGGGGCTCGAAAAAAACAAAATAGAACCCCAAAAATAAACGAACGATCATTAGCAAGTGGCGGATAACGAAAGGCGTCACCGTCGGGGATCAGACAGATGTCACATTCCGGAAGAGTAAGTTCAAATGGCCAAAGAGTGACGACAAAAAGGGAAAAGAGGTAACAAGAGTATTGCTATTGTAAAGTGGGGATCTGAATCAGCCGTTTTATGAGACTTGGACTGTCATCCTGAAGAAAACAAGTCCTTTTTGACACACAAATCTTTCTTTTAGTTACTTACAAAGAAGACCAGTAAACTCATTCATAATTGGCCGAATGCAGAAACGAATACAGAGTTCGAGACGAAACGCAGACAAAACAAATGGATGAGCCAAGAAAATGACGATCAAAACATGAAGAACTGACTAGTTCAGATATTATACACGGCCCCGCGAGTACGACCACTTCACGGGGGTGTTAGGAGAATAAAAAACGCCCGAAATTAGCGTGGGAATGGATCTGGAGGACGAAACAAAACCCGAGTTCCCTAAAGGTGGGAACAGAAAGCCTAAGGGCATGGAACAAAGCTGTCGTATTTCATTAAAGTCATCTCCACACATCTATGGTCGCGAAAACAGCGGATTCAATTAGGTCCCGAATTGGCCATAAACCCGAGGACCGTCAAGAGTCCCCGGCTCCGGCTCGAGCACAGCGTCATGGAGGAGAGAAGGTGAGTAATGATTTCAAGGTTTGAAGTTTGCAACAAATCAACAAAATAAAAAATCCCAATTTAAAATTGAAAAAAACCATTCAAAAACACGCTCCAAACCCTAGATAACTTGCAAGCCAAGAACAATGTTCTTCATTTCCCATTATTAATTGTTTTCTTACTATTGCAGCTAAAAGATCGTGAGAAACCACGATAGAATTCTGGAGGTGGACATGGGAATGTAAAAATGTATATAAGCAGTTGATTTGTAGTAGATTTCGGTCATATAAATAGAAGTGTAAAGTGACGATTACAGTTGGACTGACGTGCATTCGTATAAGGATGGAGCTGCCGAAGACCCCCTTAACCGCATCATGTTTACTTTGACCAGACGTTTCACGCCAGAATTGGAAATAAAACAAACAGAAAAGTGTAATGAAAGGAGCTATGAGATTTGATGATTGTAATCAGTAAGGACAAGGCTTCCCAAAACATCATTTTGGCATTTCCATTGATTAAAAATTAAGGTAAAACTCTCTTTGACACCGTAAATTGAAGAGTAATTATGATCCCAAAGATATGATAATTACTTCGGCGATTTTCTGAATGGCCGAGACAATGGCCAAATGGACGGAAAACCGTCGTCGAGAGTTTGGGGCGGAAGGAAAAAACGGAAATTGCACTGCCGGAGAAAGGTCTTCCGTCCCTTGTTTGTAGACCATAACCGGACGTCCCAAGAAAGAGTCAGAAGGGCAAGGGAATGGGACCAAGTTCAACATACATACAATCATTGCACGTGTTGGGGCAACAATAAAGCCATTAAGGCAAAATATAAAATAATAAAAAGAAAAATGAACAAAATTAGAAATGAATGGCGATTAACGTCTTGGATACAACCAATAAACAAACACCCTAAAATAGCCTCAACGACAGATCATGCATTTCAAAGTGTTGCAGGCACGTGACATCGCCCTCTCTCCATCAATATTATTACAATATAGGATACTCGAAAAGTGCGAAAAATTAGGAAATAAGTGTAACTAATATTTGGCTTAACCGAGAGAACAGTTATCGCCATCTCGTTTCTCTCCGCCGAAAACTGCCCCAGGGCTCGGGAATTACGTATTTTTTATATTTACGAATGCCATAAAACTTGAAACCTGAGAATCTCAGAAACCGAAATGAGATCAAATGGCGTTTCGAAGACTTTGATTCCGTTGAATTACTACTACCCATACTTCGTTTACAAGTAGCGAAAACAGACGGTCAATCAAACAAAAAACACCTGCAGCTTAATATCTCGACAACAAATTCAATCATGCACGCACTACAATTTTGAGTTAGATTCAATTATACATTACAGAATCAAGGATTCAAAGATGATACCACATCATAGAAAATGATATGATTACATCTAAAATAATATAAATTATCCCCGATCTTCCTGTTATAGAGAAACTCCATTTCCGATGCAGAAAACGAATGTCAAACAATCCCATTTCATGTTTACATTCGGGGATGTCTTATAATATCCAAATGACCTTTAAAGCATTCAAAATTAAACCAACTACAGTAACTCTGGTTATATTGGATGCGAAGAGCAATAAAAAATTTATTGAGATTGGTAAATCTATCATTTGGATGGGGAATTCGTCATTTGAGAAGCGAGTATCTTGTCATAAGCAACGCCAAACTCTTTCTCATTTTTCGATGTACACTTGCCGAATAATGGCGCTTGCTTATGGCATTTAAAAGCTTGTCGCAGTACACAGGACCCGTCCCAAGAATTTTGAAGGAAGTTTTTCGGAAATAACTTGTTTACGCCTGCATCGATCCCCCTGATTTTTTTCGGGACACATTGGCAATTCTTAAGAAATTTGAGTTAAGCAAAACGTTAATCTTCGTATCGGCGGAGACTTCAGTGAAGGATAATTTGTAGGCGGAGAACATTTCTGAAATTTCCTTTAAGTCCTGCCGAAGTAAGCTTCGGGCAATGATCAAATAAATGAAATCAGTGTTTTTTTGGGAGAAAAACAAGCTAATTCATGACCTAGGTCGTGAGCTAGATCATGATTAATGTACAAAATCATCAAAATAATCCTACTAGTTCATTTCGACACTTTAGTTAGGTCAGGTCACAACTACAGTGACCACGGTCACGACCTAGGTCGTAAGCTTGGTAACGACCTGACCAAAAGAAGCTTCAGCATTCTGCTTTCGAAAATGAGTTTTTCCGGATCGTTAGTTTTTCTCTCGCAGTAGTATTGGCTAAGGAGTCATACAATTTTTCAAAATCGGCTACAAACCGATACCCGGCCGCGTCTCGGTTTTTTTGAAGTGCCTACGAGGCCTAGAAAAGCCGTTGGATGGTCGGCGGACGCTCGGCGGAGACTTGTAATATGTCCACTTTTTCTAACTATGGCTATTACTAACGTTCGCTTTCTTCACCCTGCGTTATTGTAAAATATAAAAGACTAAAGTTGCGGCAAAAAACAAAGATCTGTAACTTTTATCTAGACGTTATTGTTGTGAGTAGATGATGTAAAATACCTCAAAATAAGTAGGTGATAACTTAGCCTAGAACCCGATAAATCTTATTATATCGACTAGCTAAGCCTTCTCCCAGCCGCTCTCATACATAAAACGACAAACCGGCGCGATCCATAGTATTGTTGACCCGAACTGTCGCTGACTCGAAAGTCGTAGCGCCTACCCGACATGGCCCAAATGTAAGGTTGCGCCAAGAATAGCCTTAAAAAATCAGGGAGATCGATGCAGGCGTAATTCGTGACAAATCAGCTTCAAGCGCCTTAAGCCGCGGCTTAACACACGCGCGACGTCATAACTAGGGTACACTTGGCCAATTATAAAATAATTCCCGCCGGGAAATCAAAATCAGTTTTGATTTTTCGGCTTCGTGGAAATTGGACAAAGTGAAATTCGACAGAGTGAAATTGGACAGAAATAATTTGGACAGAGCGTGGAAATTGGACAGGGTGAAATTGGACAGAGTGAAATTGGACAGAGTGAAATTGGACAGATTTTCGCTGCAATCGTACGAAATGTCAATATTGAATCATCAAATAATTATTTTTTGCAGTGAAAAAAATCTGTCGAGTTTCACTCTGTCCAATTTCACTCTGTCCAAATTCCACGCTCTGTCCAAATTATTTCTGTCCAATTTCACTCTGTCCAATTTCACTCTGTCCAGTTTCCACGAAGCCGATTTTTCGTGGATTGGAAAAATCGATAATTCGACGAAATGTCAAAAAAAATTCTTTTTCGAAAATAAAATTTTCTCGGATTTTGATGGGCTTTGTCCAACATGTTCTCCAAAACGGCTAATCTTTCTGTGGGGAGGAGATTTTCTTCCACTCTGGCCGAACGATTGGCTTTGGCATCATCAAATTCAGCCAAAGAAACACCTGAAGTCGAGAATCTGAGGATTGAATCGGAGACAGATAAAGAAGTAAGTCATGCCTAATGTTCTATAAATGGTTTCAGAATGAGCCATTCCGTGAGCTCTTTATTAAACCCAAGAGAAAGTTGCAAACCCAGTTAACTATAGAAAGAATGACAGGTAGAGCTGAACAACTAAAATTCAGCAAAGTGGATATTATGGATCGGATTGCGGTAAGTGCTACTTCTTATTGTGGTTACTCTTTAGGTGAGGACACCGCGAAAGGAAGAGATGAAGCCTAATCAGGATTGGGTTTCAGTCTGGCCGGTAGCCCAGTCATTTAGATCATCCGTGGTGCCTTTGCCAATTCGAATGGGGTATTCGAAGATAAAAAATGGAAATCCAATCAGACCTCCATGCAAAGCTGAAGGGAATTTGGAATTGGTGAAGATTCCGAACTTCCTCCATCTGACTCCTCAACATATTAAAAGGCATTGTGACGAATTAAAACGTGAGGTTTGATTAATATAAAGATGGGCAGAAGTTTTCGGCTTTTATTTTTCCTGTTGGGTCAAATTTCGGTGCAAAAATGTGTTGAATAGAAACCGCTAACTTCTGTGACCGTCTTTATGTCGTTCCATTATTGTTAAAAACTCCATAACCGAAAATTTGATTTCAGAATTCTGTACTGAATTCCCAGAAGAACTCAAGGAAAACCCTAAATTAATCCATGAGCATTTGCCAGTTACGAAGAAGTACTCGGATTATGTTCATCAAGGGACTTCTCTAAGAGATATTAGAGCAAGGGTTGTGACCCTCCAGATCAAAGTCGCCGATCTTGAATTAGATCAGCATGCCAAAGATAAGTTCAGAAGATTAGTTGGACAAAGATATGACGAGAAGACGGACATCTTCACATTGGTCACGGATCGATGTTATACTAGGCAACAAAATCAAGATTATGCCGATTATCTAATCACGGTAGCCGTGAACGAATCAAGGAAGGTTGAGGAGTGGGAGGAACTGAAAGAAAGAATTGATAATTGGAAAGTGGAATTTGTAGGATCGAAGACAGAAGAGAGGTTGTTTGAGATCCTGGGTCAATTAAAAGCAGACGAGGTATGGAGACAAGATAACATATTTACCGTTTCAATTTATTATTTTCAGAACGCACCCCCAGCTGCTAAGAACTTTGACAAAGAAACCAAAGCTTCTTCCGAGGTCGAAAAGTTCTCGAATGTCTGGTTCAGCTATAGGAATGAAGTAAGTTACAATATGAGATACGCTTGCGTAAGGCTTATCTACGAACTAATACTTTAATTTGCAGACCGAGACACCTGAATCTGCTAGGATTTATGGTCAAGCGGTTAGAGAACTTCTAGGTCTTCCAAAAGTAACCCAAGAAGAGAAAAACCAAGTAGAATTTAAATAATCCAAATGAGGATTCTGTTATGTTTTGCGTTTCTTTTTGTTAGATAAACCTACTAAACGATTTCGGTGTTCGCTCCCACCACACACATATTAAACTTCTTCCAAAAAAATTTATCGTTGGAAAGCCAGACTGTTAAGGAGTATTCGGAAGATTTTTTTAATTGTCGTAGAGCGCGGTTATTGGTCTAAAAAGACGCCATGCCACGAACTTTGTTACACTGTTTATTCCAAAGGTTTGAATAAATCAAGCAAAAAAAAACTGATGAGAATGAGAAATCACCGACCAAAGTTCATTCATTTTGTCATCCACCTCACTGGGCAGTCGTTTGCTCCAATCCTTCTGATCTTGGGCATGTCACAAGAAGGGAAAATACAAAAGAGTAACTCCAGAAAATGGGGGAGGCACAGCAAGAAGGCATCGATTGTGCGTTTTTTCTGTAATTTCATGTCGTATTTACAAGATGACAATTACATTGTCGATTCCAGAAGCCCAGAGAAAGTTTTGATAAGGCCGAGAAAAATACCCAGTGTGATGATGATGAGGTGGAGACAAAGAGGAAATTCAGTGTTGTCCCGAGATTCTTTCGAAAGGATAAAAACAAAAGGAGCCGAAGTTGTTCCAAGGTAAAATTGTTTTTAAGTAAATTAACAAAAGCTACAGGAGAATACCCAACATTCCACCACACCCAGTTCTCACAGACGGAGATTGGTGAACGAACAGGCTGAAGCTCAGCAACACAAAGCGTCCAAGGTTCAATGCCAGTCGGAATCCGGATCTCAGACCAAGAAAAAGAAGGTCAAACAGATAGAAAATAAGAAGAAAAAATCGTCAAAGAGATCTCGGCCAGGAAGACAAGGGCAGCCATCAACCCCGGCTGCAGCAACACCTGTTCCGGTCCCACAACAAGCACCACAAAAGGAAAGTCATGCTGATCTTCAGGATGCCGCTAATCCCACGACTTTTCATGCACGAACAGGAAGACCGAAGAGGACTTATATGGAAGAGGATGATGATGTGGAGATATCAGATAGGGAAATCAAAAAGTGCGAGGCCGCTGTGGTAGAACCTGAACCAGAAGTCGAGAAAGTGAGCGATCGAAGGGCAGTAGTCATCACTAAATTCTGCAAAAACGGAGTTCGAGAGATAATCAAACAATTCAAGGCATTCAAGGATATGAAGCCAGCAGAGGACGAATGCAAAGCATTCAACGCTTTTGAAGTCAGGAATCGGTAAAAATTTCATAATGCCTCTAGAGTACACTCGGTTCCAGATATGCCGATGTCTATTGTCTTGACGCAACTCGTGTAATTCTAAAAGGCCGAGAACGAGATGATGACTACATCCATGCTTCCTTCGTCCATCTCCCCAACAGTTCCGTTCCCAAGTATATTTGTGCGCAAGGACCTACCGAAGAAACCGTAGCTGATTTCTGGCATATGGTGATGAATGAAGATGTAGGGGTCATCGTAATGCTCTGCCAATTTGTGGAACAGGACGCTGAGAAGTGCGCGGAATACTTTCCGGTTGAATCTGGAGAAACTCATTTGGCCGGAGAGTTCTCAGTTCACACGGAGATGGTAGAGCCATTGGAACACAATATAATCACACGAAAGATTACTGTAAAACATCGGTAGGTGACTTGATAAATATGTACGAAAGATCTTGCAGGAATTTCACGAGCATGATCAAGACCGTGACCCATCTCTGGTGGAATGAATGGCCAGATCATTTGGCCCCTCTCGAGGCTGACTCCACTCTGTTTTTATTGAAGCAGATTAAGTCGAGAGTCGGCGACAAGATGGCATTGGTACATTGTTCGGCAGGTATTGGTCGTACTGGGACTCTTGTGGCCATCGATTTTGCTAACGAACATCTCAAGAATTCTGCGAAAGGACTTACGATGCCAGATGTGAGTTGAAATCTTATTGCGCGCGCGCCATAAAATTACCTGTAACTCGTACTGTCTCGGCAAAAGTTCTTGGAATTCTCTGCGACTCCGCACCGTGCATGAACTCGAAAAAACATTTTGCACCGTGCATCCAACCAAAAAAGTGTGGAAGCAGGCCCTTTCGGGGTGGGCCCTTTCGGGGTGGGCTTTTCGGGGTCGCCCTTCCGGGGTGAGCCCTTTCGGGGTGGGGCCTTCCGGGGTGGGCCCTTTTGGGGTCAAGGCAAATACTGGGGTTTCCGGGTCCCGGAGCAGAAATAATTATATTTTTTTAAACTACTGATTAATTTCATGACGTAATCTTGTAAAATTTTTGAAAAAAATGATAGAACAAACACCGAGATTGAAAATGCTAAAAATGACATTTGATAAAAGTTGGAAACAACCGACTCGTGGGGTGTGTCAACGGCGCTGAATTCGAAAATCACATTCATTTTTTGAGATTTTTTCAAAATTAAAGATACAATATTTTTATTGCAGAAATTCTTGATTATCAAGCCCCCTATGTTTGAGATGAAGCCCCTTACGTTTTAGAAATAGCCCCCTACGTTTAAGATCAAACCCCCAACGTAGTAGATCAAACCCCACTTACATTTTTTGTATTATTCTAATTTGTTCATTATGTGGGGTGTGAAACGGGCAAAACAGTGGGGGTTTGAACTAGCTTTCGTGGGGGGCTGAACTACCGAAGCCCCAAGGAAACTTTTATCAAATGTCATTTTTAACATTTTCAATCTCGGTGTTTGTTCTATCATTTTTTTCAAAAATTTTACAAGATTACGTCATAAAATTAATCAGTAGTTTAAAAAAATATAATTATTTCTGCTCCGGGACCCGGAAACCCCATTATTTGCCTTGACCCCGAAAGGGCCCACCCCGGAAGGCCCCACCCCGAAAGGGCTCACCCCGGAAGGGCGACCCCGAAAAGCCCACCCCGAAAGGGCCCACCCCGAAAGGGCAGTAACCCAAAAAGTGCATTTGCACAGTGCAATTTTGCTTTTTTTGCCTTACGTTGCGCGCGATTCCTGTTTTTCGCGGCGACAGGTCAACTTTTCGGAGTGCGACTGAATTTGGGAAGTCGCGAAAAATTCCAAGGACTTTTTGCAGTCGGCTGCCCCCAAAGTGTTTGACCGGAAGAGTCGCGACGCCGTTATAGTAGTTTAAATCCGGATCAAATTGGCCCAAAAATCCTCAGGGGTGTAGTACTATACATGTTTGAAATTTTTCCTTCGCCTATATCGAACGATCGACTAAGGTTGGACTTTCGAAGTTCCTACCCTACTGGGTTTTGTCACCCGCTCTTTTGAACGGCAGCATCCGTTGTTAAGTGACGCTTGCCAAAAAAGGTACACTTTTGTAACGGAGTGTATTATTTGCTTTAGATCTGCAAGAAGCTGCGTCAGCAACGTGCCCATGCTGTTCAGAGTCTCGTCCAATACATCTTTCTCCACGCCGCTCTCGCTGAAATTGCACTAGAAGAGAAATTGATTAAGGAAGATAAAGAAGTAGTAGTCAAATTTGTCGACGAATATAAAAAACATATGGAAAAACTGATTAGTAAGCTCAAGAAGAAGGAATCAATGCAAAAACCGGTCCTACAAGTCATTGGATTGGATCTGAGACAAGCAGAAAGTGAGAATCCGAGGACTGAAATGGAGGCAAGGAAGCCTGTGGATGATAAAACTCAACCTCCAAATTTTGTGAAAGGAGCTGATGAATTGAAGGAATAAATTTTTTTGTTCATTCGTCTTTTACTGTATAATATCTCAAACATATTAGCAGTTTTATCAAATTAGCCTGTCTTATTGTTATGAATTACTTTTTGTGAAACAAATTCCTTTACCTGACTTGGATGAAAGGAAAAGAGTACGAAACACAAAAGGTCGAGACCAAAAGGAGACGCCCTCAGGCCTTTATATCTGGTCTCAGGTCTCTTTTTATCTCACTTCTTCTCCGCCATGTACTGGCTTCGTGTAATTTTGTTAGCCATCCATGTTCTTACTGTATATTCCTCCTGTTGTCACAAATTATGTTGTTGCCCATCATGTCAAGGCGAATGCAATGATCCAATACCGTCAAATCCAGGGTAATCTCGGTTTGGATTTATAATGTCACTGTTTTAGCCCTTGCTTATGTGAATCTGCAACCTGTAATAAAGCCGTGATCAGGATTCCGATTCAATTTCGTTTGAGACAAGGGATAGACGGAAATAATCTACCGTATCCGATTGATGGGAGTAATGTTAACCCACCTTATCCAAGCTCTTATCAAATCCAGCCTCCTTCGTATCAGCCCCCGATTCCTCCTCCAGATTCTTATGTGGCGCCTCCATTGCCGAATCCACCGAGTCCGATTCCCAGTCCAAATCCCCTAAATCCATCGCCTCCGGGTCCATTTCCTTTCTGGCCCGGACCTCCACAACCGATCCCTCCATATCAACCGCCAGGCCCTCCCGAGCCCATTACTGTTGCTCCACCTCCGTTTCCCATCCCTCCGGTGGGGCCTTACCCTATCCCCACATTACCTCCTTATCAGACAAATTACCCAGCTCAAGCCCCTATTCCTGGCTATAATCCAGCAGTCCCTCCCTATATCCCGCCATACGCTCCCCCATCATCAATTCCCATTCCACCAGCTCCGGTCCCCATTACATCTCCACCGGATCTTTATCCCGTAACTGCTACTCCTTATGTGACATCCACTTACGCTCCCTATATTCCTCCAAATGGCTCATATATAACTGCTCCTCCATACATACCCAACTCGACGTACGCTCCCGCACCTCCACTATATCCATCCCCAATCCAGCCATATTCAATTGGATGTGGTGACCAGGTCGGTTAAAGATGAACGTCCAGAAAATACGTCATCCCGGAATCTCTGTGTCTGTGTATTCGTACTTGTAACGTATTTTCTGGATTTTCGAATAAATGTGAATGCCTCGTTTTGTACTCTTAAAGCACTCATTTAGGGATGCATTTGCGAAACGATATGTTCTGAAGGATGCTGTGATAAGAAATGTGATGATTGCTGGAGTAACTGTGAGTATTTAAAACAAAAGTAATCACTTTTAAAAATACAGCACCTGGTTGGGGGATCATCCTAGTGGTGGCGAGCATAGCCCTCGCCATTTTGATTCTTGCTCTTCTGATCGGACTTTGCATCTGGTGTATAAGATCAAGAAATAGGAACCATCGAGTTCAAGTAGAGCCCCATCGAATACAAATATCGGGACCATATCCACCAACAAGTTATACACCTGGAGGAAGAGTGACAGAAAATACCGTGGAGTATACTGCTCATGATGTTATTCGAGATTAAAGATCTTATTGCAAGCAGCGAAACCAATAAATTAAATAAATTCTGTCTTTTCTTAGCTTTTCTTGTCCGACAATGTTGTACAAGATTGAGGAGGAATGAATATTCGTACTGTCTCGAAGAGCTTACAACACTTTCTTGTGTTATTCTTTCGGCGAGAAATGACCTTCTTCTTATGTTTTCTGATTCATGCCCTCTGGCCATTCTCGAGTCTCCCATTTTCGGACAAAGGTCTCCAGACAAATGGGTCGTTTTATTTGTATTCTAATCTTAACCTCAATCTTTGTTACAAATTGTTTCGGCGTGAGGTTTAAGAGATCCGTTTACCAGCAAGCGCCTGGTGGACAAGGACACTACGTGGAGCCTCCGTATCCATATAAACCAGCCCCAATTGGACCAGATAATTATGTCCAGCCTTCTGGATATTACCCGCAGCCTTCAATTGGTCCTCCTGTTCCAGTCTATCCAATAGCACCTGGATATGCGGTACGAACATCTATTAGGGTAATGATGATAACAGATATTTCAGCTATGCGAAGAATGTGTGTTATCTTGGAATAGTGTCATCGGATGGCTCAGTAAGTGATCTACTTTGCTATAAAGTCAATAACGGTGTTTTACAAGCCTATAAAAATGGCTTCAAAAACCGTGACATGTGTTTGCAAATTGAAAAGGGCTTAAAGGAGAGGAACGTTGAGCAAACAATCATATATTCCTAAAGATTACAAAGGAACGTTGATTCACGGAGAAGATTCTTCTCCTCAAATTAAACTATTCATTCAAACCTTATGGCCCGACATTAATGATATCCGCAAAGATTTTAGAAATCTTCTTTATGGCCGCCTTGTTCTAGGGGCAGAAAATTTCGATTCTTTGCTTTCAAATGTTAAAGTAATTCTCAAGGCTGACTCCTCAAGAAAACTACTCCATAACTACTCCTTCAAGTTAGTGAACGCCGCAAGCTCATTTTTTGGAGCCAAAATGATACTTTTCTCGAAGCTAAGAATTAACCGAACGGAAAGAATGTCATTGCTGAACTCAATGGTCAGTAGGGAATCATTTGACCCAGCGGGTCCATTTTGAGGGGTAGTACTAAAGAATTATCTCTATAGCTGTTTCTTGGTACAAAATAGTTTTTCCCGACTGTAATTCCCCATTTATACTAATCGTTTAGGAGATGGAGGTGGTACCAGTTTGCTAGTGATAGTCATAGTACTCCTCATTATGGTCTGCGTCATCTGTTGCCTGGCCTGTGCTGCGGCCGGGGCCCTGGGGGCATCTCGAGTGAACGCGCAAGACTCTCAGCCCCCCGCCGATCATCAGACTCCCCCCAAAAAATGATTCATCTCTCTTTCATATCAAATATTTTTATATCTCGTATCAAATCGGAACTGAATAAAGGCTCAGTTCGGAGGTCAGATCTCTACTACAACATGAAGTAGAACTGCCATTTCATTTTACTGTATTCCTAGCCTTTCTTGTATTCAAATGGACCAAACGTATTGTCTAGATCAAGTCTGTGCCCTCACTGATATTACCTTTTATCGAGAAAAACAAGGTTTCTGAACTTTGAAATAAATGATAAGATCAAAAAAAAGTTCGTCGGAAAATAAAATTGGCGCGCTCATGTGTTTGTTTACTTTACTCTCTACGGCTTTACTGTTTTAATTTAGAGGAAATGATCAGACCTTTTGTTCTCCTATTAGCCTTATTAATTGTACAACAAAGTAAGTTAAAAAAAGTCACCTTGTTAATTGCATAAAAAAGCAATTTAGAACTACAGTAATCTTTGGTCCTCTGGTGACTTCATGTCAGACATCATTGTTTATTTTTGTTTTCGCTTGCAGTCCTTTTTGATCCGTCAGACTTCTATTTATTTCCGGGTTAATTTCAGTAAACGCCGCCAAAAAATGTTACTCAGGACAGAACCAGAGATACGCGGAAAAACAATGTTCAAGTGGAGGATTGGACTTGGACTACGCTTGTCAGACTTTCACATGCGAAGGAGGGAAGTGTAAGTGATTTTTTAGCCCTAACGCTTTGCTGTGCAGCTCCCTTTACTCTCCGAACCTGTGCCCGAAAGAACATTGGATGCATTGCTGGGCCTAGGATCTGCCAATTCAGCGGAGGAAAAGGGAAATGTGGACGTTGTGATGGAGATCTTTGTAATCGATAAATAAACTTAACAATCCCTTCCTTGATGTGTATAATTCATCCTCAGTCTTAGTCATTAATTTTTACCTTTTTATAAAGGATAATATATTTTCAGCTCTTTTTGTGCTCAGATTTTGTACCGCGAGTGATTCAGACTTAGCATGCTCCAAAGAGATCGAATTCTGCAACGCTGTACTCGGCAGAGGTCGTTGTGATACTTGTTTTGCGGATAATTGCAACGTCCCAAACGGGACCGACATGATTTTTGATGAGATTGATTCATATAAAAGGTTGGACCAGGACCAAGCAACACCTGTTGTCTGCGTCATAAGTGGTTCGAGGACCTCAAGAAAGTCCTTTCTTGCAGTCATAGCAACACTACTTCTATTCTTATATTCAAATAAACCTTGACATCGACTCTCGGCACGTCATTGTTTGCCAAAAGATCTTGGCATTTCGTTTATACATAGTTTTTATTTTTCCGAAGAAGAGATCGGAAGTTCGAAGGTTCCAATCAAAGATAGAGCGAATAACTTCTATGAGGTGTTTAGTCCGCCATCCGCACGACGTTAAAAACGGATCTCTGATCTTATAGTTGGTCATTTTGCTTTACTTTTGTTTTGCGGCTTTTATTTTCACTGTACGGACACATTTGTCGGTGTATTACTCATTGATACGTGTTAAGGTTTGTTTTTAGATATGGGTTTCGGGTTCGTTGCCCTTTGTTACCTAATCGCTCTGATCGCCGTGTCGTTTTGCATATTCTTCGCCATCTACACAGTAAGTTAATTACAATGAAACATGAAGTTGAAATTTAGGTAATTTGTATCGATGAACTTAAAACAGACTACAAAAATCCGATAAGCCAATGTGACAACTTGAACAAACTTATCCTTCCCGAGTATGTCATCCAGATGGTCTTCACCTTCCTTTTTATTTGTTCTGTCCAATTATTTGCCATCGTCTGGAATCTACCATTGGTTGGATACCACATCTATCGGTAAGTTAGGTTGTAAAAAATCATTTTTCCTTTAGTTACATCAATCGCCCGATCATGAGGGAGCCAGGAATTTATGATCCGACCACCATTCTGAATAACGATGAATTGAAGAAGGCCAACCGAGAAGGATGGATCAAACTCGGTTTTTATTTAATCTCATTCTTCTATTATCTTTATGCGTAAGTCAATTTCTCTCCACAAAGATTTAATTGTTCGATTTCAGGATGATCTACACCTTGGTTTCCAGCTAATTATTCCGAGCTCCTGAGTCCTTTGAATCTGATTAAATATTCTGATTGTTTTCTGTAAAATCTCAGCTTAGAATAATAAAAAATCTCGAAACCCTCATAATTCCCTTTGATTTTACACTTGACTTCCCCTGAAGTCCAGTTTTTTCTGTCTCCTCGTCAAATGGCCATAAAAATGGAGAGGGGAAAGGTCGAGAATTCTAGGGTCCGTCAAAAGTATGACATGTCAAGGAACAGAGAAAGGGTAAGGAACTGTTTGTATCAAGATTGGACCGTTTAAGGCTTCCAAAAATGATCCCATTGCCCAGGAAAGGAAACTCATGGCCAAGAAGGAGACCGAGCTTAACAAAACGATCGACGAGTTGCATGTATCCGTTGAAAAAGTAAGTTGACATGACTGCATAACCACATAATCTTCAAGGCGAAAGCATCAGAAGAAAAGTTAACGAAAGAGAATGAAATGATCAAGAAGAATTATCAGGAGAAGGAGTTGGAGGTCGAAAAACTAAGTCAATTCTGGTTGTTAAGCCAACAACAACTGCAGATGTTGGAGAGGAAGAATGTGGAGTTGGAGGCCAAAATGCAGAAAATCCAATCTGTCCACGTAGAGACTGTTTCTGTACGTTTTGTGGATAAACAGGATTACATTACAGTTACTACATAAAAGAATCAGCATGTTACAACTAAATACTCAACTGGAAAAAGAAATGGCCACTCAAACAGACCCCTTTGGCCAAGATTCTGATTGCACGGGACAGATTAGTGTGTCCATTCAAACCGAATCTGAATGGGATAGGAGCAGTGTAAACGATCTTTTGAAGGGACATGATGAACAACTGGCTGAGCTGATTGCGGAGATCGAAAACACGAAAATCCAGGCTCAAGCTGATTATAAATTCGCAGTCGTTCAAATGGAACAAGGACTAAGAGAGGAGCATGAAGAGGAGGTAAGTTATATTAGCTAGAACATTAAAATTAATTTATTGTTAGTTGCGAGCTGTGAAAGAAGAAAAGGAAAGGCAGCTTGAAGAGATGGTTAGAATACAGAATGAACAACTTCTGCAGTATCAAGAGACCAATGCTGAGACAAAAGCACACCTGAATGCGGAGATTACTCAGCTTAAAGTCGAGAATAGTCAACAGCACAACGATCTTGTGGCGAAAGAAGAAGAATGCACTGCTCTGAATGACAAGCACCACCAATTAGAACAGCAATACGGAGATCTCCAAGGAAAATATAAGGTGTTAAGTCACAGTTATGAGAAGAATAAGGTCGATCAAGGGGCTCTGAAGGTAAGACAAGCATAAGATGACTAAAGTAGCTTTAGAAAGACGTTAAGACCATTGCGGATCTCAGAAATCGGATGGAAAAGATCGAAGAGATCAATGAGATATTACTGGGAGAGTTTAAGAAGGTAAATTACATCCGTTTCATAATCAATAAAAATTTACGTGCTGCAGGTTGAAGATGAAAAGAATTTACTTACCCGTCCGAATATGAGAAACCGAGGAGGATCCACATCCAGTTTGCAATCAATGACCAAAGGAGAAGCCTATGGAGAACTGGTGGACAACATCCGGCGGGAACATGGAGGTTTGGCCATACAATAAAAATAAAATAAAAATGTGTACTGTAAACACAATTCGTCGTATAAAATGACTCAAATGCAAAAAGTCAAGGGCGCAGGGTGCGTAAAATAATTTTGAAAGAATTTTCTAAAAAGTTTTCGAGATATTCTACAGATATCTAATCTGGATTGGTGTTGTTAAAGTTTATTTTACTGTTGAAGTAACAGGTTTACGTTGGGATGGCAAAAGCAGAACCTCTCAGTCTGGAGGAGCTTCTAGCTAAAAAGAAGAAGTTGGAGGAAGAAGAGTCTAAGGTATGTTGTGGCGTACTGTACTGTTTAATGAATTTTTTAGCCAAAGTTCTTAACCAAGGCCGAACGAGAAGCCTTGGCATTGAAGCGAAGACAAGAAGAGGTGGAAAAGAAGAAACAACTGCTGAAAGAGACGGAGGAAAAAAGGAAGAAGTTTGAAGAAGAAGCCGAAAGGTGTAAGTTTATCCTTTTATTGTAGTAGACCTGTTTAGGTAAAGATAAAGATGATCGACGGCACAGAGACCGGGATCGTGATCGAAGGAGAAGATCTAGAAGTCGGGAAAGAAGATCAAGAAGTAGAGATAGGGAGAGAGAAAGGGATCGAAGATCCAGAAGTCCTAGAGACAGAGAGAGGGACCGAGACCGTAGAAGGGACCGAAGTAAAGACAGAGATGAAAAAAAGCGTAAGGATAAGGAAGAGAAGACCGATGATCTTGTAATTGACCCAAAGAAGCAGCAAGAGGCAATCAGAAGCAGGTATTTAGGTAAGGAAATGCTTTTAGTTTTATATGAGAGTGTTTAGGAGCTCAAAAAGAGAAGAAAAAGAGAGGCAGGAGACTCCATGAAAGGAAATTTGTGTTTGAATGGGATAACTCCGAAGATACTTCAGTTGATTATGATAAATTATATCAAGAAAGACATGAAGTCCAATTCTTTGGTCGAGGATCTATTGCAGGAGTCGACGTTAATGCCCAGAAGAAACAGAAATCCGAGTTTTATCAGACGATTATGGATCAGCGACGGACTGATGGGCAGAAAGAACAGGAAGAACACAGGTTTGTTATTCATTATATTACCCTTAATTTTACTCTTGCATTTTTTAGATTAGAACTTGAGCGTAGAAAGCAGAAGAAAGAGGACCATGACAACAGACATTGGACCACAAAACCATTGGCCGAAATGCAAGACAGGGATTGGCGTATCTTCAGAGAGGACTTTAATATTACTATAAAGGGAGGTAATATCACGAAGCCCATCAGAAATTGGGAAGAAGCTGGCTTGCCGAAAGAAGTCTTAGATGTTATCAAGAAAATAGGGTATACGGTAAGAATCCCCGTTTGATTTTTTACATTGTGTTATGTTATTTTATTATTATATTTTTTTCAGGAGCCCACGCCCATTCAAAAACAGGCAATCCCAATTGGTCTTCAGAATCGTGACATTATTGGAGTAGCCGAGACTGGTTCGGGTAAAACTGCGGCCTTCTTGATTCCCCTGTTGGTGTGGATCACTCAAGTCAGCAAGAATGAAACCACAGATCCCAATCGTCTGACCATGGATGTCGATGATTTTGATAGTGGGCCGTATGCTGTGATTCTGGCACCAACAAGAGAGCTAGCTCTTCAAATTGAAGAAGAAGCCCGGAAATTTGGAGATCAACTCAAATTGAGGACAGTCTGCGTGATTGGAGGTACCAATAAGGAAGAGCAGGCCATCAAGATGAGAATGGGCGTGGATGTTGTGATTGCTACACCGGGTCGATTGTTAGATGTTCTGGAGAATAGATATATTGGGTTAAATCAGTGCTCCTATCTGATTATGGATGAAGCTGATCGTATGTTGGACATGGGATTTGAAGATGATGTGAAGAAGATCCTCGAGTTTATCCCCGTAACCAATCTGAAGCCGGATACGGATGAAGCTGAAAATTCGGAAATGCTGAAAGAAGATTTTTTCAAGAAGAATAAGTACAGACAAACAGTCATGTTCACAGCTACGATGAGTTCTGATGTGGAAAGATTGGCTCGACAGTATCTTCGAAGACCTGCGATTGTTTATATTGGATCTGCGGGTAAACCAACAGAAAGGATTGAACAGATCGTGTACATGATACCAGAAGAAGCAAAGAGGAAGAAGCTCGTCGAAGTCTTGGAGGCCCATTTCAGACGTTATGACCCTCCGGTCATTATTTTCGTTAATCAAAAGAAGGGCGCGGATATGTTGGCCAAGGGCTTAACCCAAGTCGGATTCAATCCAGTCGTTCTTCATGGTGGAAAGAATCAAGAATTGAGAGAGTTCGCCCTCCAGGCCTTAAAGGACGGCTCTAAGAATATATTGGTGGCAACAAATGTGGCTGGGCGTGGTATCGATATTAAAGATGTCAGTTTAGTCCTCAATTACGATATGGCCAAGACTATCGAAGAATATACACATAGGATTGGAAGGACAGGCAAGTAAAATGATGTAAACTAGGCATTACTTTGAACTCAGTTATACGGTAACTTTGCTTTTCAGGTCGTGCCGGTAAAAGCGGCCGAGCCATAACCTTTGTGACTCAAGATGACCAAGATGTATTTTACGATCTAAAACAAGTGCTAATGGAATCTCCTGGGTCAACATGTCCTCCAGAACTAGCCAACCATCCAGCCGCTCAACATAAACCAGGCCAATTTGTTCCCAAAGGCCGACAAGAGACTCTTTTCAATTGAGACGGCGTTGGAATGAGCTTGGAAGGCGGAATGGAGGCTGTATTTATTCTATTTGAGGACAATAAATTAACTTTCACCTTGTATTTCTGTTGTCTTCTTGTCAAGTTACATGTCGTGCTATCTTAAATCACGTTCTGGTTCATACTTATGACTGTCTCATGCCATGCCAATTATAAGCCACTATAACATGCAAGCGAGGCCCTCGGGCTTGTAACCGGCCCATCCACTCCATAACCATAAAGTTATAGCGCCAAATACAGCCTTGAATGCGGAGTTTTTGTGGAGGGCCAGCCATGATGATGAAGGCTGGCAAGAGCAAGGTCGCCTTCTCTTTAAACATAGTACATAACCCGCCTTCTTGTTTCTCTTCGAAAGCGGGGGGAAGCCGTTGAAAGGGACTTGGGGCCGGGCGTTGGCGAGGGCTGCAATGAGCGGAGCCAGGCCCCGAGGCTTTGCGGTTCCGAATATGATATCTTCATCGTTTCGCGGGTTCCGGCCCTTATTAATTATGAGAGACCGCCTTATTAGGCACGGCCGAGCACGTTGAGTTCTCTGCCAGCTCCACTTGCACATTCGGCGTTGGGATTTGATGGGGTTTGGGGTCTTTTTTGGTTGGCAGAAGGCATTCAAAAAGAGAATTCCAAGCTCTAAAACTTATAGGCGCATCGGTTATGTTGTACAGATATTTATTTTGTTCGAAATTTTTATTGCATTTGCAAAGATGAACAAAATGATGACTATACTGTTCAGGTACATGGCCGAATCTTCTAAAGAGAATGGCGAGAAGAGTAGTGTGACTGGAAATGAACACTTTGTTCGGGATCTGATCGAGGCAGTCAGGAAGGAAGAGATTATCTACAAACCGGGTCACAAATTCTTCAGACATCTGATCAAGAAACATCAGGCATATCTGGCAGTCGCTCGGGAGCTCACTGGACTTGGTTACAAAGACATCTCCGGTGCGTTTTTCTTCATTTTTTTGACATGATGACTTCTTTTTTGGACAAGCATGATGTTTTTGGATGACTCAATTGTTTTGTTTCGTAGTGAAGTCATCAATTTGGGCCTCTTTGGCTAATCAGATTACTTTTAGCCGAGCGAGTGAAGCAGAAATGGAACACGGTCAAGACCATGTATTATCGGCACAAGCCAAGTTGCGGGAATCCCTGCACTTCCAAGAATTCCGAGACCGGTTACCAATTCTGCACCAAATTGGACTTTCTGGAGGAGACCGAATATAAGGTAACATTATTTTAGATTACATGGTTTTGTATTCTGTGCATTTTAGTTCTATCGAAATCGGAAGACCAATTCGAAGGAAGAGACCTCTTCCGTGGCCTCATATCAGGACAATGGAGCGATGGCCACGGTTTCCGTAAACGAAACTCAAGATGGAATGGACAGGGTCGGTTTTCTGTGTACATTACACATCGTATCTCCCTCTTTTGACAGCTTTGCAAGGATCGCAAAACACATTTTTTTGACGAATAGAAAACATACGTTGCGCATTAAATTATACATTTCAGTTGTACGAACTGTTAAATACGGCCGAGAATGCTCAATTAAATGGAGATCGGAACTCGGATGGGGATCCCCAATATAATGAAGAGTCAATAAATGGGGATGACAATCGAATTGGGATCAAGGTATGGTCCAGAGATCAAAATGAAATGAAATTTCTTTAGAGATCAGCTGAATGGATCTTATTCGATGAACAAATTAACTCGAAGAAACTCGAATTGATGGATCTCCAACTGGAACATCAAAGAATCCTCAATCAAAAGGCCGAGCATCAAGTCAGACTGGCCAAATACGAAGCAGATCTCATGGAAATTAAATTGAAAAAACTGGCCAACAATAATATCTGATATTTCTCTTTGTTCACCCTGATCTCATCAACAAATGCTATTAAAAGGTTGTTTATTTATATTGTTATCGAGTGAATAGTATTTTCCGCGCCGTAATATGTCATTTCCGAGTTCAAACATCACTTCTTGTTGTTAGTAAGCGAAATTAGAAAAAAAAATTTTTAAATGGAACCACCAGTAATTGTAAAGTTCAGAAGTCTGATTTAAAAGAAGAAAAGGTGGGTTTGCAGTAACGACTTCCTCCTCTTGTGGTTGTCGCTTCATCCCTTTATGCAATTCCCCAAACAATTTCCATTTTTAAACGAATTATGACCTTGATTGCCCCAATATATCCTTATATAAATGTATGTCCCCTGCAAGGTCGGGCATTTGGCAAATTCGAATTGCGTTTATTTCTTTTCTCTTTTTATATCGATTCGCGCGGTCTCCCCTCCCCCTGCTCTCTTTCCTGCCCTCAGGGTTTTTGCGTCGTTTTTTTGAAAGAATCCAAGGGAAAAATGTGGATTTGAAACTATTTTTTCGAGCTTTTTTGCAGATTTTGGACTTAGAAACACGTGAAATCAAGGGAAGATTCATGCCTTGACTCAGATTTGGTCAACGGCTTCCCTTTCCTCTCTTCTCTATTAATTATTCTTCAAACTACTCTTACTCTCTTCAAAGTATTCGAATATAAACCCCTCCTTCTCCATCCTGGCTTCGAATATTCATCATGGATCCAATCGCTGTCCGATTGACCAAACTCTCGCAACAACAACGGACTACGGTTGTTATAACTGGAGCTGTTTTGATTCATTTATCATTGGGTACTTATCATACTTTCGGGAATATGTTACCTTATATGGCAAGTTACATGAGGAAGTATGCAGACAGTAGTGTGACCCTGGAGAAGTTGGTCTGGATCCCCACTTTCCAGGGATGTTTTCCTTTTGCCATGGTTATTGGAGGCTTTTTGTCAGCACGGTTGGGTCCCAGGCTGGCTGCTGGACTGGGTTGTGCTTTAATGAGGTTAGTTAAAGTAAAATTCAAGTTGAACATTTTTTAGTGGGGGCGTTTTCTTATCGTATTGGACGATCCGAATGTCGTTTTATTCTTTCCTCTTTACTTATGGCTTCATGTTTGGTCTGGGCCAAGGAATTGCGTATGTCGTGGCTGTCAGTTGTGTCATCAATTGGGCCCCTCATATGGTTGGACTGGGCTCGGGGATTGTTGCAGCTGGATTCGGGATTAGTTCCAGTATCTTTGCACCAATTCAGACCAGAATGATCAATCCGGAAAACCACGCAGCTTCCAAGGAGGGGTAAGTTACTGTAATTTTTAATGAAATTACTGCAACTTTTAACTTACCATTATAGTTACTTCAATGAAACAAGCATGTTGGAGCGAGTTCCTGAGACTTTTCTTCAGCTTTCCATTGTCTATGCAATCATGCAGATTCTCGGACTAATCGTTGTGTGTGACCCACCTGCTGATGTAATTGTTGTGCTTGATTACTGACGCCATCTTATGTTTTGATGATGATATTTCTTTCTAGTTCGTCCGAAAACATCTGGACCACTCTGCATTGATCGATATGGCCTGGTTGTCCAAGAAAAGGAGCCATTTCATGGGTCAGAACAAGGTCAGTTTTAACCGATACGGCTACGTAAAGTTGCCGGTGAAGAGGGATTCGGTCGAGTTTGATTCTCCAACACGCCAGAGGGTATGTGATTGATTGGGTAGAGCTGTCGTCTTGTGGGGATGGTCTTCTTATCGGTACATTTTCTTTGTTTTATTAAGTATTCCATTAACTTAAGCAATTTTATTACAGCCCGATCACGAAGTCGAAATCGCGGATTCAGATTCCGATGAGGATCTGAATATCCGCCCTGAGGCTCAGTCCATGACTCCGGAAGAGATGCTCAAGTCCTCCACCTTCCACTGGTTATTCGTCGCTCTCTTTTGCTGCTCCTTTTATGGCAACTTTTTTTACAATCTCTACAAAACTTTTGGCGAAACTTTTATCGAAGATGATTTCTTTTTCGCGACAGCCTTCAGCATCGGGAGTACGGCCAACGCGATTGCCAGAGTTGGATGGGGACTGTTGACGGACAAGACGAGCTTTCAGATATCCCTTTCTATAGCCACGTTCTCAGCGACCATCTTACTCTTGACAATGCCATTGACTGCCTACTTTGGGAAATTCGTTTATCTTTTATGGGTAAGTATAACATTGTGACTTTCCCACTTTAAAATTTTTTAAAAATTGCTATTTATTATCGTATTTTAGCTGACCGGGATGTTTGTTTGTCTGGCTGCCACTCACGCTCTTTTTATTACGGCTGCGGTCAGATGTTTCGGCACCAAATACAAGACTATTAACTACGGATTTCTCATCTTTTCCACGGTAAATTCCCCCGGAATCTGTGTGATCTTCCGATTCTTTTATTTTAGACTTGCAGTGGAATTTTTTTGGCCATAGGATGTCAATATTTGCTGGGTGTAATCGGTTACAATTGGGCATTTATCTTCACAGCCATCTTCCCCTTCATTGCGTTTGTTATCACCACGGCCATTCGCGTCACTCCCCAAGGGCATCTCATTGTTTGATCACATTATCAGAGATTTTTTAAATTCAACGGTGATTTTTGTAGTTTACGGGTATACATAATGCAGTTCATTTATGTCATAATATGTGTGTAGTGTAGTATATGATTAATAAAGAATTAAATACCACTCCAAAGGTCGCGTTTAGGGGCGCTGTGCCGAATTTCCGGAATTTGGACACTTCCGGAACCGGGGAAAAATCAAAGATAAGGCTTAGGTCCGTCATCTGAACCATCTGAATAGATTGACCGTTATTAACTTTGGGGTTTTTTCTTGTTGTTACTTTTTTCTTAGGTAGTAATGTTAAAAAGTAATTTTTAAGCTCGCGAGCTTGGTGACGACCTGCCCTAGGAAAGTTTCTTGACCATCATATTAGTCAAGCATTGAAACCATTTTCGGGTAATTTTTGGCAACGTCCTTGACCTCGGTCACGACTTAGATCGCGAGCTAGTAAAGGGCACAAAAAATGAACATGATTTTCGAAATCAGCAACCTCGAAAACCCCTAAATCCAGTATTTTTAGAAAATTTTCAAAAAATTACTTTTTAACATTACTACATAAGAAAAAAGTAACAACCAGAAAAACACCCGAAGTTAATAACGGTCAATCTATTCAGATGGTTCAGATGACAGGTCTAAGCCTTACATTTGATTTTTCCCCGGTTCCGGAAGTGTCACTTTTTGGCCATTCCGGAAATGTCCAAATTCCGGAAAATCTTGACGCAGACCCATTAATTTCGATGCTGTAAATTTCTGTCGGTTTTGCGTAGTACTTTGTATCGTGATTCCTCTAGGCATATAAGTGGTATTCACGTAAAACGTCGGTGTTGGGGTACACAACGCAAAAAAATGTTTCTTTCTGACGAATTTGACGCTTAATAATTCTGATGCAAATTTTTAAGGCGACTACTGTATCTTGATTCAGCTGAATTAAAAGATAATGCAACTACACTGTCGAGTCTTTTATCGACAGTCTTCACGACCCCAATTATAGCTACCATAGCTTTGAATTCCTGTTCAATTCATCCGTCCTTATCAATTTTGCAGAACGGAAATGAAATATGCTGGAGTTTTTGTGACCTCCGCTGATTCGGTGCAGGTTTTGTCCCCTAAAATTAATTGTTTTATTAAATACTCTGTGCCGTCTGATTTGGATCCTTTGTGTGTATTCGAAATGAATGGGGGTTTCCGTTTTCTTATCAGAATTGAGGTCACTCAAACTCCGATTCGCCCCCTGTAACACTGTTTAAGTCACGTCGAGAGATCCCCAATGTGCTTATCGTTCTGTAACCTTATCGCCGTGCAACGCCAGAGGGCAGGAAATTGATCGCATTGTCTTGGACAAATAAATTTTGGGAACTGAAACCGTGCCCTCAGGACACAACTATATAAACGTGAGCAGAAAAATTATCGTTTCAGCAACATGCAGCTGATCTTGTTTGTTCTCTCGGCCTTTTGTGTGAGCGCTACAAGGGATGCCCTCAGGGCAGACAGGTTTATTTCTTGGAAGAAAAAGGATTCGGATCATCGAGCGCCGTTTCTGGGACAGCCCGAGCAGATCCATCTCTCGTATGGAGGTAACCCCGATTAACATTTATTAATGTGACCATGTCCTCATTCAGGTCATCCCTCAACTTACTTAGTGACTTGGCTCACTTTTGATGACACCCAATCTTCGCAAGTCCAATTTGGAGATGATCTGATCATGCGGTTTAATGCAACCTCAGAGATTTCCAGATTTGTGGATGGAGGAAAAAAGAAAACAGCTAGATATATTCACAGGGCCGTTATTAAAGGCATCCAACCTGGAAAAAGATACTGTAAGAAGGACTACTGATAACAATTGCTTGATTACAGTCTACCGAGTGGGCAGTGACTTCGGATGGAGCAGTCTCTACTCTTTCGTGGGACTGAAACAACGAGCGGAGGGGGGATTTAAAGTGGCCGTATACGGAGATTTGGGGAACATCAATGCAAGGAGTTTGGGGAAACTCCAGAGACAAGCTCAAGACAGGGAGTTCGACTTGGTCATCCACAATGGTAAGAATACAGTAATCTTTATAAACTTACAAACTCATTGTTTCCTTATTATTTATCACATTTTAGGTGACTTGGCATACAATATGGATGACGACAATGGGAAATTCGGAGATGAATTTATGCGACAAATAGAGCCAATGGCCGCTTATTTACCATATATGGTCAGCCCGGGGAACCATGAAAAAAGATACAACTTTAGTCACTACATTAACAGATTCACGATGCCTGGAAGCGATCACAACCTGTACTACAGGTAAGTTGATGAATAATAATCGAAACGTGCTTTAGTTTCGATTTGGGAGACGCACATTATATTGCATACTCATCCGAGATATATTACGCGAACCAATTTTATGACAAGAGTCATATACAAAGACAATATGAGTGGTTGAGGGATGATTTGAAGGTAACAATTGCAATTATTTAAAAAACTGTATTTATAGGAGGCCAATAAAAACAGAGAGAATGTCCCCTGGATCATTGTTTATGGCCATCGCTCCATGTATTGTAGTGACGTGGAAGGTGATTGTACGAGGGTTGAAAAGAAAATGAGAGAAGGGATCGATGAGTACAGTACCTTCGGATTGGAGAGCCTCTTCTACGAGTACGGAGTCGACCTCATAATCGGAGCTCATGAACATAATTACGAGAGACATTGGCCTCTGTTTAACTTTACTGTAAGCAATGGATAAAATTCATTGCAACAACTTTATTTTAAAGGTTTACAATGGAACCGAAGGTCCGTACGTTGACCCTCCAGCCCCTGTTCATATTGTGACCGGCTCGGCTGGTTGTCAGGGGAAAACAAATCATTTCGCGGATCCAATTGCACCTTGGAGTGCCTTCAGATCAAGTCATTATGGGTTCAGCAGGATGCAGGTCTTCAATAAAACCCATCTTTATTTCGAACAAGTGATGGCTTCTGCTGTAAGTTTCTCATTTATAACAAGGATTCGTTTGCAGGACAAAGTAGAAGATTCGTTTTGGATTATCAAATCGGAGCATCGAGTCAGGGATCCCAAGGAACTGCAGCATTGGACCAAACAACAATCGTACTTGAGTCTACTCAAAAAGCATTGATAACACATACTGTTTGTCTGTATATACATACATCTTAATTTATTAAACTATTTATTTTCGTTTACCTTTTTTACGAGAGACATTTCAGCTTTAAACTTCGCATGGAAAGTTCCAATGTGTATACTAGCCCGTTCGTAAAGTCGCTGGAATGATTTCGGCGACGTGCACTGTGCGAAAAAGCTCAGGGTGCGAGCGACAGCTCGAAAAAGCCTATTGCATTGTGCAAAAAGCCAAAAATTGCACAGTGCAAAGTGAACTTTCGGTTTCGCGGGGTGCATGTCGCCGAAAACATTCCAGCGACTTTACGAACGGACTAGTATACATGTGGATATGTGGACGATGATTTTTACTTTTAAATTTTATCGCACAAGTAACTGCGAATTTAGTCCAAAATAAAAAACTAACAAAAAAGGAGAAGGGAAGGAGGAGGCGACAGAGAAAGGCAGAAATTTTTACAAAGAGAAAAATTGCGCAACGTTGTGTCAGATTGCGCAACTTTTAAATAACTTTGGACTAACTGTAAATATGCAGGATTCGGACGAATTTGTGCGATGAAATTTAAAAATCACCGCCCATATAAGAACTAGATCATGTCCTGTAATCTTTGAAATTGGCAAACGTTTTTCACTTTGAAACTTTTTTATCTCCACATGAACCGTTTTGTTTTTTCCTACATGGATCCAAAACCCACGATTCTATCACAAGTTGTTCACATTGTTCGACTGTATGTAAAAAATTGCAAAAGAAAACTCTTAAAACTACTTTTAAGAGATTAATGGCTTAACAAATTCACCTTCCTCATGGTTGGCTGTTTAGTGATGCCTAAGAGACTGCACTTCGAGGGAAACTTTTACCAAAAGTTACCTTGTTGTTGTAAAGAGAAGAAAAATTGATAAAAGATGGATGCTATCTCAGGGCAACTCTCTTCATCGTAGCTTTATAAATAACTGTTATTTGTTTGTTAACTTGTTATTGATAGAATAAAGTTTCAGACTCCATGATTTACTGGCTTATTCTACCTTTTGCTGTCAATTTGGTGACTTCCGAAGATCCAATTTTACAGACAAATATCGGCAAATTTGTCGGATTTACTTTGGAATTTGAAGCCGGGAAAGTTGACGTCTTTTATGGGGTACCCTTTGCAAAAGCACCGATTGGAGATCTCAGATTTGAAGTAGGCATCTTATTCGAGTAAATCCCTATTTTTTAGAAACCCATTGATGCTGATTTTTTGGAAAAAAGATACGCCAAATCTCTGCCTCCAGCTTGCTACCAGCAGGATTACGGTAGAGTGATCAACAAGAGCGAAGATTGCCTTTATTTGAACATCTTCAGACCTCACAAAAAGGTAACAAAAGTTAATCTCTCATCTTGATTGTGAGATTCCAGGACCCCAAAGGGTACCCTTCTTTATTCTTCATCCATGGCGGCGCTTTCCAAGCCGGCTCTGCCCTAGAACATACCACAGAATACGCGGCCGAGCATTATGCAACTCAAGGAATTACTTTAATCTTCCCACAATACCGCCTCAGTATTTCTGGTGAGTCTTGAAAACATTTCCTAGACAATGTTCAGGCTTTGGCTCCACAAATTCTGCGGATCTTCCGGGAAATCTCGGACTTTGGGATCTCCAAAAGGCCCTACAATTCCTCCATCAGAACTCTGACTCCTTATATCTGGATCCAACAAGGGTTACCGTAGGTGGATACAGTGCTGGCTCAGCCGCCACAAGTGCCTTGACCATCTCTCCGCACACTCGAGATCTGTTTCTTCAAAGCATTCAATTCAGTGGCTCCATTTTTTCGGAATGGGCATTTAGTAATCGAGGGGTTATTCATACAGAAAGAGTGATCAAACTGTTGGGGTGTGATGGAGGGGAGGTTAAAAAATGTTTAAAGTCAAAAACTGCAGAGGAATTGGAAGATGCGACTGCTCAAGCTGTAAGTAAAGTAATTTAAGTTAGTTTTATTTTCCCAGCAGCATTATATTTTCCTTGTTTTAGCATGATGCTGAAGGGGAAATTAACAGTTTTGATTACACCCCCAAAATCGACGGTGACTTTTTCCCTGCCGATGTGGCTGAGCTCTTGGATTCCGCAAAACCCAAGAATTCTCTGATGTCATTAACTGAGCACGAAGGTCTTCTTTTCAGTAAGTTCACCATAATATTTATTATAGCGTCTTTTTTTAAAGAAGCAAAATTTATTTTTAGCAATCTACTTTACAAATGAAGTCGAGATCTTCCATCATTCGCTGACAAAAGAACAAAAAGAAAAATTTTCAAAAAAAGATTTTGAAGGCTTTATTAGTAATGTAATTGCGCCACGGAAAGTTTTTGGGGAGAAACATGAAGAAGTTGCCAAGAAAATCATCGACTTTTATATGGACCTGGACAAAAAAGACGGGAAGAAACATTATTACTTGGACTTATATGGAAAGGTAACTTTTCTTTCGAATAATATAATTTACTTTAGGTCCTCGGAGATGTAATGTTTGTGATTCCCCAGCTATCAGAATTAAAAAAACGGATGGCCAAAGATTGGGACGTTTATCACATTTTGACAGTCCACAACGATTACCTGGAGGTCAATACTCTCCAAGTGGAACTGTTGAATGCCACTCATTCCTTCGAATATTATTATTTATTCGGCGCTGGATTTTTAGGCCCACATGAATTTACGGAGGACGATCTAAAGTACAAAAAACTATTAATTGACTCAGTAATTAACTTTGTGAAGACTGGGTAAGTTCAATATTCTATTCGTATTTTCTAAAACAACGTTTAGATCGCCCAAAAGTGAAGAAAATCCAAATTTTGTAAAGGTCGACAAAGAACATCCACTGGTTTACACAGAACTTTCATCTGAAGCAATAGTGAAAAACAACTTATTTGGAAGGGAATTCGAGTTCTGGAGTGAACTCAGCAATGATTACGAGTTTGATATTATCCGGGGAAAGCACAAAAGGAGTCACAAGATCAGGAGCGAACTGTAGTTCATGATAAAACTTTTTTATACGTCTAATGTAAATAAAATAATAAAAGTTGTGTAGGATTGCGTAATCAAGATTCGAATCCCGTTTCATTGAGAGCTCAAACTTGCGAGGGATTTGTAATCACTATGACGTGAGATCTCGCGCGGATGTTCTTGAAGTTCGATGCCATTTTATTACTCTTCCTCCGTCTGGGTAAGTCAAGCCTCTAAAGCTGAACTTGTCTCAACATTAATGCCTCTATTGCTTCTAAAACTGTAATTTTAGTGCTGCAATGAGACTCGTACTCCTCCTGGCAGTGCTTCTTTCGATTATCTCGCTGGCGATTGCTGAGACCAAATACAATCCCTGGGATCAGTTCCATTTTGAGAGATTATTTGAGGAGTATACTTACAAAAGATTCTTCTACGATGTAAACAGAATTGCCTATCAAATTCAGCATCCGGATTACATGCCCATGGACGACTGGAAGCCCTCAACTTGGAGTGATGCCTTTGGCACAAGGGAATGAATCACATTTCCTTTACTTATTTATTATTACTTGAATAAAATCAAAGATACAGGTCATCCATAAATTTGAATGGGGTTTCCCTTCGTGACTTCTGTGGATCTCCCGCAGCTTTTTCTAATTTAATTCTTTCCGGTCAAAATTCCCAGATTTCCAAAATTCCAAACCTCTTCCATACTTGGACCCTCCTTTCTTGGACAAAACATTTTATTAAAAAAATGGCGTGAAGCATGTTTTGCCCTCATGGCCCAAGTGTAATTTCCGGTTCTTGGCAAGTTTTTTGAAATAAAATCATAAGTCGGGGAATATAAAAGGAAATTGGATTGTCCAGTTAAAAAGACATAATGTCGCTGACGAGGGACCGGAAGGCCTTCTGAAGGCTCTCTTCAGAAGCCGCGAGAATCCCCGCCTTTTCTGGGACACTTTCCGGTTCTGATCCTCTAACCTTGTGAGAACATAAAGGCCTTAGAAAGTAGCCTTGTTCCAATTCAGAAACTTTATGGCCAGTCATCATCAATCTGCCAGAAATGGGGCCATTTGTTCGATCTAAAGCCTCGATTAAACGGCCACTTAAGATCTTAGAAAGGGGCATAAGACTACTGTTTAAAGAGGTTAGCTTGACTCATAAATGTTCGAAAAAAGTTCGCAACTTTGATAGCTCGCTGTTTTTATGCCCATGACAGTATAGAGATCTCCCGCAGCGAATTCTTGTTTTCCGTTCTGCTTAATCCCGGTTTCCAAACATTTATGCCCTTAGGTCTTATTTGAATCCGCTTTACAGCCCCTCTAAAGTTTACAATATCGTCAAAGGTCATCCTTTTTAAAGGCGCCATCCATCCAGGTTAAAACATGCGCGGATCAAGTTTAATAGTCAATTTAACAGCCCCATACCGTCCCCATTTAATGAGTATTTAAGTTGTCAAATTACGCGATTACTATTCTGATTTGTACTGTTTTTCAGACGTTATAGTATAAATCCGAGGGTGCTTTTAGCGAGTGTGTGAAACAAACGGTTTGTGTTTAATCGGGCGTGTCCAATCAGGGTTCGAAACCAGAAAATGGATATCCGAAACCGAGTTTGTCATCGTTTTTCAATTTTAGTGTGTTCCGATTTGGAGCTCATCATAATATTCATTACAGTTAATTGCCTACAGGGGATGCTTTTTAGATCTTTATTTATCATCAAATATCTCCAGTCCAATCTTTTTTTTTTTATTTTTCTATAGTCATCATAACCAATATTGTCTTACAATCTCTTCTTCAGCACAGAAACCAGCCGGCTTCCCTTTCCTCGCCGAGTAATTTTCATATAAAACCCATATATGTAGACAGTGAAGGGCGTCTTGGAGTGGACAATTACCGCACCTGCGTTCGTCTGAATTTGGGAATTCTTGCGCGGTTCCGATTGTTTTGCTTCCCTCCCAAAACACGCCCAATTGCTCTCTAAACCTCTTGAACTGGGCCTCGGCTCTATTAACGAGACCGTCAAATTTCTTTTTCTGTTTCTATTATTATTTATATTATATCTGATCCTGTTGTTGTAGTCGGTCAATTCTTTCTCGATTTAATTACCGTAACCGTTGCGTAATCGTCTTTGAAGGGTTCCCAAAAAAAGAAGCGTTTCGAAGGGATATTTAAAATGCATTGCAGCTCGAATTAAGCCTCTCCATGGTATTCCTTTTCTTGCCAGAGAACTTGTTTATTAGTTTGGCGGTAATTCTTGAACCAAGGGCGCGCGGAATTTATTATGGGCGTCGAGTAAATAAAATAAAGATTGCCTGGCTTGGTCTGAGAAAAGCTATTTCGAATATTGGGACCTGGATCTGACCGTATTTCAGAATACATTGCCTGACTTTAGGTTTTCTTGACCTAAAATTTGTTAAAGATCAGCTCAAATCGAACGCTAATTAATAGCCTTAGCCCCGATACTATCAGTCTTTTATTTTGATCGCTCCCTCCGAATCGAGGACATCCAAATCAGAGCGTGTCTTGGTTTATAAACCTCCGAATCGGCTTTATTCCTAATCTCGGAACACGGTTTTTCTTGTTGGAGGTCGTCGTTTGGCGCTTCGGAAGTCCCATCCAATTAGTTTTTTTAGTTGTTCGCTCCTGTTTTTGGGTTTAAAGTTATTTAAATTTTGTTTTCCTCGAGATTTCCGAGATCTTTATCTTTCGAATACCGTCAGAGGTGTTCGGCGCTAATGAATCCGCTCCTTTTCTGCATTTTGTTTACTATTTTTTAATTAAAATCAAGGCTAAAATTATTGGGCGTCTTCAATGTTGATCTCGAGTTGTATTTGCCATACTTTTAATCGAAATTTCCGACTAATTCCCCGAATTATTTCAGAAATGCGTTCTCAGATTTTGGTAATTTCAATATTTTCATTAATTAGTTCAGCCCTTTCCATCCAATGTTTCTCCGGTTCGACGCTTCAGATCGTCGAATGCACGAGTATGAGTTGTATCAAACAATCTCTGGGAATGGATACTGTAAGCTCTGTTTTATTTTTTAGGTCACGCAATTTTAAGTGTGTTTTTTTAGAAGTGCTAAAAAATAAAAGTAAAAAGAAATATTTTCGTAAACGAATTTTCAAAAAATGTAATCAAGCATTTGCTTTAGGTCCGATACTGTGACGGCGTGGGTACCTCCTCGATCTGCCAGACCTACCGTATCTTCGATTCCTGCCAGTCGATCCCCTCCCTCGGCCATATTTGTTGTTGCTCAGACCAATTATGTAACTCCTCTCCTGTCCACTCATTGCCTTTCGCTTTACTTTTGTTCATATTGCTAAGGCTCTTCGTCTAATCTCCCTGTGATAAATATCTCAGATTTATTTAAATTTTTTAAAATTAAATATAAATATTTTACTGATAATAACCGTTGATCGCAAATGGATTCACGATGTGATTGGGTGTCTCCACATCGTCGTATCTTTCGTATTTCGTGTTCCCAGAGTTCATGTGGATGGGTTTTATTTCGTTCTCATCCTCGGCTTCGGACTTGGTCACAAAATATTTAACGATATTAAATTGAGGAACGTCGTATAAGGTGGCCAGGAACAGCATCATACAGCACAATCCGAGGACCAAATAGACTAAAACATGATGATAAAAAATAAATTAAATTTGAATTATAGTGACTTACTGGTAATGGCAATCTTGTAAAAAGATCTCAATGGCTGATCCGGCTTGTCTCCGGGGATATAATCACCCAAGCCGATGGTTGTAAGGGACACAAAACAGTAGTAAAAGGAATCAATGAACGTCCAGTCATCTTCTATCGACATAAATATCCACGAAGGGATAATAAAGGCAACAATTAAAACGAGCGTTGTTATGAATCCGAGATGGATGAGCTGAAATGGGACGATAAATAGTGGAATGCGGCGTCGTTAATCAGAGACTTCTTTAGAACCATGATGACTTTGTAAATCTAATATCAAAAACATACCTGAAGATGTTTTCCATGGAACACTCCTCCCAATTTCATATTCATCTTTGTCCGAAGCCATTGACTTGGCCATCTTAACCTCACTGCCAGTGCAGATAACAAGGACAAGGTTAAGGGGATCCCCACCATACAGTAAATGACCGTAAACAACTTGCCATGGGTGGTGCGAGGGGAAACATGACCATATCCAACGGTGGTGAGCAAGGTCCCCGAGAAAAAGAAGGCCGAGCCAAAGGTCCAGTTCAGCTCGGAAGTTTCGTTTTTCTCTTCCCAGACCCCATTTAAGGCCGCGTCTCTGATATTGGCAAACAAACGGTCCACGTCACTGGCTGAAGAGAGAGTTATTTCCAAATGTCAGATGCACAATAAACATGAATAAAGGTCCGTGGAACACTTACAACTGATGCCCCGTTCGTTCAAAATCTTCTCCCATTGTTGTCTGAATTCCCGATAAGTTTCTTTTTCGAACCTTTCGATGGGCGCTTCAATTCTACAGAAAATTATTGCCCCGATCAACATGTACATGAACATGGCAGCCAACCCCACTCCCAGTCGGGCATTGGTCTCCTCCAATCTATTGATATTCACCTTCTCCAAGACCCGATTTTGAAGTTGCAGCATCTCCAGTCCCATGTTGACGTATAAAATATGGGCCTCTGGAATTGGAACAGGCTTCTTAACACATTTGCAAGTTTACATTGAGAGTTGTGGCCTTTGTCTCTGCAAACATTTGGCCATTCATTGGACCGGAAAGGGAAGAAAAGAAGATAGATGCCAATAAAATATGTTCAAACAAATGTATGGAAACAAATCTACGCCCAAACGGTTCGCCAATTGGAGGCAAACCCAATTTCCGCGCTTAAAAATTAGCCCAGATAGGACCGGACGGTCTCGATTCCCCGGGAAATGTGGGAAAATTCAAAGCACAGAGGAATCGAGGCCCATAAAACAATAAGAATACTACATTATCCGTCACAAAGTTGTTTTTAAGACCAGACATTTAAAGTACACCCAGTCTCATTATGTCATAATTTTTGGAAATCACAAAAAATCGAAGAATTTGATGCAAAGTCAGGAACGGGACGAGTAATAGGATTAGATCCCACTTTATCTACCACAAGAGCAGGAGCCCCGATTTCCGATATTCTCAAGAGGATGGCCATAAGGAGTGTGGATAAACAAGTCATCTCCAAGTGATACACCCTCATAAATACTCCCTCCTTATGTTCATGGTTCCGAAAGGGAAGAAAAGTTTAAAAATTAGGATCCGAAGTCAGAAAGGACATGCCCTGGAGGCACTTGTTTAAAAGCACCCCCACCTCCGACATCTACGCTTTCCTGCTCGTTCTGGTCATTCTTTTGAAGAATAGGGCATGGAGAATATAAAAAAACACGACTGACCCACTTGGAGCTGTTTTCTCGTGAGAAAAGCGGTGTCCAGGGGAGTGATAAGCGGCCAAAAACGCGCGGCGAAAGCAGAAAACGGCCAAGGATCGGCCGCCCTCGCCTCCCGCCGCCGAAACAAAACCGAATATGCTCATGACAGGAGATTAAGTCAAGACTCTCGATTTTGGCCGCCTCTTCGCTTCGGCGCATTCAAACAATTTGGAGGTTCAAATCATCGAAAACCAATAATTCGGGATTCTCAAGGTGCAGACCAAAAAAACATGGATACACGAGAACAATTCAACAGGACCCTGACACGCCAATCCTGTACAAACTAAATATTTGCCTTCAGATGTCACATCACGACTACCGTAATAAAAACAAAAAATCAAAACATGATTAAAAATAACTTTGTAAAAGCAAAAACAGCACACAGAAAATTGTAGCGCGCTCAGCATGGCCCAACGATTATAGTGCAGTCCGATATAAGATAAAGGCTTCGCAATAACAGAAAATTCAAAGTTCAGAATCAAAAATTCCGAAGATTCACGGAAGTCTTTTTCTCTACATTCTTAAACTAAAACAATAACTTTTTTGACAGACAGAAGAAAACTTCATATTATATTAGATTCCCCTCCGAACCTTTTCAATTCTCCCATTCCTTTCTCACCAAACAAAACGGTGTTGGACGCCCGTGTAGTTTTAGCGCAGTGGCAGTGTTTCCGCTGTTTGTGCAAAAGGTCGTAGGTTCGGCCCCCCTTGTGATGAGATAACCTAGCTCACTCCGAAGCTTTATGTCGACAAATTATTTGACTGAAGGACTTTTGCACTTTTTAAATATTTTAAAAATTTGCATAATACTGGAAAGTTTACGTAAGAATACTTTAGTGCAGAATGTCGCCATTTGTAACACTTTGGTTTCTGGGAAGCGGCTTTCGTAGGAATGGCGCAAAAAAAGCCTGAGTAAGTGGATACGGTAGTGTTTTGGAGTTATTGACCTTGATAAGCTGTAACTTATATTATCTCAGGGAAGAAAACGTTGGTTACCAACGGCGGATCAAGATCAAACTGCCAGGCGATGTGAAGATTGGCTTCGATCCCTTCGAGAATCCAGCCACACTCTTACCAATCGACGACTCCTTCCGCCAAATCCCGTATCCAGTCGACAAGAATGGGCACATCATGTTATCTGGAGGGGACCCAAACTTCGTTGATGGCATAGCAACAGTCCCCGCAGAGAAGCCAGAGGATGTTAAGAACAAGGAATACCAGCCTTTGCCCGTCGACATCCCTCCACCAACGCCCGCAGGCACCACAAATAACAAAACGAACAAGATCGAGGCCGTAACCAATGCACCAGAGCAACCGGAGACGCCCGAAGCGCCCAACAAAGTCGATCTCCCCACGGTGAGCATGGACGAGAGTGGACAGGAAGACCTCGAAGAGAAAGTGGTCCAGAAGGATGTGGGAGAAGATGGGATCACCGAGCAGGACTATCACCATGGGTGAGTGGAGGTGGTGACGGATAAGATGAGACATTTAGTTTGTTGCCTCGAGAAGATGTCGACAAATTGTTGTCAAAACCTGGAGACTTCCTCCTCAGAGTCACCGAGCTCAACGCTGGAGACACCGGCACTGTGAGACTATCTTCCCGCCATTAATTTACTCTTTAGAGTTGCATCACTACCAGGCCTGTGGCCGCCGGAGGGCAGATCCAAACTTTTATTCTGAAGAAGGAAAAGGGAAAGCTGTTTCTTACCGAACCCGTCGGATTCGATTCGATTGTGGATTTGGTGAACCATTATATGAAGACCAAGAAGATCTTTGGACGTCCCTCCTGTCAACTTTTGAGACCAATCTGCCGCCAGGAATGGGAATTCTATCAAGACCAAGTTAAATGTATCAAGCCCATTGGAAATGGGGCTTATGGTCAGGTTTATTATGGAAAGCTCACTCTCAAGTCTTCTCCAAAACCCGTGGATGTCGCCGTGAAACAAGTAAGCCATGGAGGTATACCATCAATTGTAATTTCAAGATGAAATTGAGCATGATGAACAGGGACAAGATCGAAGACATCATGAGGGAGGCCCGTCTGATGAGAATGATGATCCACGACAACATTGTTCGATGTCTTGGGGTCTGTGCCGACCAGGAACCGCTTATGATTGTCATCGAATATGTGGCCGGAGGGGCTTTGGATGCGTATTTGAGGACGAATGGACCCAGGATCTCCATTTATGAAAGAGTTTCCATGTGTTTGGATGCTGCCAGAGGTCTGAGTCACGTCCACAAAATGGGAATCATACACAGGTAACATAAATATTATTCTGTAATGTTTAAGTATTGGTTTAGAGATGTCGCGGCCAGAAATTGTCTCTACACAAGAAATTGTTTGAAGATCAGTGACTTTGGACTCTCCCGTCAAGCCGCCATCTACAAAGCCGATCCGGCCGAGAGATGTCCCATCAAATATCTCGCCCCCGAAGTCTTTATCAGCCACACCTACACTTGCCAATCTGATGTCTGGGCCTACGGTGTTTTGATGTATGAGATCTTCTCCAATGGAGCTGAACCCTACGCCAGAAAGACTCCTCCACAAGTCAAACAGATCGTAAGTTGAGCTTTCATTTCCGTATTTAGTTGTCATCATTCCAGGTGCTAACCCAAGGATCATTGCTGGGGCCTCCTTCGTGGGCTCCCGATTACGTCAAGACTATAATGTCTGAATGCTTTGTCAAACACCCCTCGATTAGAGCCAAATTCGGCAATATTGTGAAGACTTTTGTTGCCGTCAGAGCGTAAGCGTAGATATAATTTTAATCATGTTCTGGTTTACAGAGCTGAGCAAAAACATGCCGATGTGATGCTGGCAATGAAGATGGCCAGAAAGAAGGGGAAACCGACGAATAAGCCCATTGCACCCAAGGCCAAACCCGGACCGTCTAATAGTCAGAGGAAGGTGAAGAAAAAGAAGGAAAAGGATATGAATCGGACTCAGGAAACTCGAGAGGAGGGGGATGTCAGCAGTAAAAAGTTGAAGCAGGTGAAGGATAAACGCCCATCCAAAAACAAAAAAGCAAGGAAAACGAAGCCGAAGCATCATTGATAATCGAGATATAAATTGTAAAGTAGTACTTTATTCTAGTCAAGTTGTCATTGTCAAGTGGTCGGTCTTCGAGTCCGGTCTGATTGGGTGCTCTAAAAAGTAAAGAAGATTGTTGTAAGGGATGTACTTGTTCGATGGTCCAGTAATTGAGGGAAGGAATCTTTCGACCGTTTTCCCTTTTTGCCGGAGGCAATCGTCGCAATTCGTCGTAATATTTGTGGCCCATCACCTCTTCGGGCCGCATTCTGAGTCGAGGCTCGTAAACGAGGATTCTGGAGACAATGTCTTCGGCTTCTGGAGGGAAATCGTATCCAGCAATCAGCTGAAGTAATGTAAAAAATTTGTATGTCCATTTTACAGTAATCCTTGTCAATCTTACCGGTTTCAGACCTCTTCCGGGTTTCCTCGAGATCCTCGGCCGAGAAACGTTCATGGCCTTGACAGCAGAGGAGCTGGGGTATCCCAGCATCTCGATTATCACCCTTCCTTGATCCAATTTATCCTTGCCTTGGAGCAATGGCTTGCCCAAAATTATCTCCGATAACACGCAAGCGCATGACCAACGATCTGAAATTTACATTTGAAAAATTAAATTCATATCATAAATACCAATTAATAATTAAGTGTAAGAAACGTAATGTGCATAGAATAATCAACTGACCCACGGAAACCGTGAAATTGGTGCATCCGAAGACAAGTTCTGGTGCCCGATAGTACCTGGTGACTTGATAAGAGTCCACCTTGTCACTCTTCTTCAGAATCCTCGCATTTCCAAAGTCAGCAATCTTGAGAAGTCCGAGTTCTGGATCGACAATCAAATTGGAGGGTTTAATGTCACAATGGATAATGTCCTTGGAAGAGATGTGATCAATCCCGGCAAACATTTGGAAAGAATACAACTTGACATCCAACGGATGGAAGCGGCGATTGGGTTGGGAAAGCCGGAGTTTGGAGAGATCAATGGGCAGGAAATCCATGATGAGACAGTCACATGCCTGAAGGGGAGTCCCAAAGTGTAATTACAGGTGAATCGGGGACAACACCAATTAAATATTACCTGCGAGCCCTCTCCCAATTTGAATCTGTAGAGTAATTTGACCACACATTCGTGGTTGACTTTTGTCAAGAGCTCGATTTCCTTTTCTGCAGCATCTGGATGCGATTTGTCTGGCCTAAAAAAGGACGATATTTAACTGACTAGATTAATGTTTTTTTCTTTACCAAATCTTCTTAATTGCCACTGGTTGTCGACGAGGAGAGTAGAGAACAGCTCTGTAGACATTGCTGAACACTCCATTTGCGTGTAAATGCTCCTTTCCGATCACAACTTCCACTTCAGAGCAGGACTCCGAACATGACGAATCCTCACATCCAGGTCCGTTTACCCTTTCCACCTGAAATAGGATTTATTTCTTTACATCTTACCAGAATCGATCTTCTCATCTCATTTATCAACCGCTTTCTCTATTTTGATTCCATTTAATTTTTTTTATTTCAAAAATTTAAAAAATGACATCATCCCAATAACCTCTATGCAATTTCCGAGCCATGTGCTCTAACATGTGCAAAGTCCTGGAAATGTAAACAAAGCGTCGTTTTATTCATTTCTACCGTACTCCGGCTATATAAACCTCCTTTCCAAGACTTCATTTGGTCTCCTTTTTGTTTGATTTTAATTTAAATTCCTTTCCAAAACTGCGTAATGGAAAGTCTAATGTCACACATTAATGTACCGGTTGGACGAGTGGTCGATGTTATTCACCTGTATGCCTTGCTTTCAGCTGTTTCCAACGCTCCAAATCCTCATGGATAACATCGGAGGTCCATTGTTTTTGACTGGTCGCATTATTCTCGGTATCTCCATTGCTTTCACGATACTTTTCCTGGCCTTCACATTGTGTGTGACCCGCAGAAAGGGGACTTTGCATCTGCATTTCTGGGTGATTGTCATCAAAATGCAAGTGGGAGCCTTGGTTACGGTAATCGGCCAATTTTTGTTACTTTGTTTGGCCTTGAACAGGGATGAATGGTTGTGTGAGTAGTGATTATATTACACTTTACTTGATTTTAGTCCCTCTGGCGGCTTCCTTGACATTTATGGGATTCTATTCGGTGACTTCAGACTTTCTGATTTTAGCTTTTGAAAGATTGTTTGCATCTGCTCAGAATTTGAATTACGAACACAAAAAGAACATTCAATTAGTCATACTAGTGTTTATGACAACGTTGTCTGCATTCGGTTATATGACTTATTGCCAGATATTTAACGACCCCGTAAGAAGTAAGTCACCGTAATCAGTGACCGGTTTTAAATTACTTTTAGTCCGATATCTAATACAATTAACTTGTCTCTTCATTGCGTCATTGCTCATAACATCCTTAATTGTAAGTCACATTGGCTCTGACGTCATTTCACAGATCTTACGTGCAATTGAGCTATGGAATAAGAAAAGATACGAAGTGGCCATCCTCAACAAAAACTCGTACACATTAAGTCAGCGATTCCAATTGGTGGAGAATATTAAGATGACCCGGGGCCTGAGGAAAGGCATTCAGATATTTGTTGTAGTCGGATGTGTGACCTCCGTTCTTTATGCAGTCGGATATGCAAAATACGACGTTCTTTATCGAGTAAGCGCAATTTTTGTTTGAGTAATCACTGAAGAAATATTTTTAAAAAAGTGAAAGATGTAATTACTGCAATTTATTTATGACTCATCTCGATGTTCAGGAGCTCCTTTTCGGCTTCCGAGCCCTAGCTATCACCATCATTAATGTCGGCTTCACCATCTCTTTTTACGTCACCATCAATTCGAACAATTTGTGGAGAAAAGATTTAATTTGGGTGTTTGATGACGTGAGAAGACGGCTCGCTCCTTCAAGGGTCGACGAACATCGAATCCCGCCCTTCAAACACAATATTAACGGACAAGAGATGATTGTAGATGTGAGCCGAGGTGCTGATCTCCATTTCCAACAACTTCGTGATAGTTGGGAAGACTAAAAAGGTAGGTTGGGCAAGGCTTTTGCGGTTCTTGCAATCGTCCAAGAGCAGTCTCGTTCATACGTCACAACAAATTTTATTACACACCCTCGTCGAGGTTGTAGGTGTCAATAAGAGCGGTGACTCACAACCTCAACTTCAAGGTCACCTCCATTTTCAAGGGGTTTAAACTGTTATTTCCCTTTTCAAATATTTGTAAAAAAGGAAGAGAGAGTAATGTAAAAAATAGAAGGGAAACAGAAGGACATCATCTTAGAATCTTTTCTCGCGAACACGCGACCTTCTCTTATTTACTTGAGACAACTCTCGAGTTGGTGTTCCTATCACGAAGTAACGATAACTGTTTTGTAGTTGACGGAGTCTGTTAAGATGAACGTGCAATTTTCTTTGCAAATCCCGCTAGTTTCAACGTTAGTTGTAACGTCTCTCTTAGGCTCCACGTGACTTGAGGCGACTTTCCAAATTTTTTTCCAACCCTTAGGAAGTGCAGTTACCCTACGTTTCGGTGACCATTCATCGATTTGATTACTAAGATTGCATGATTGCAGTAACCTCCAGACAATGGACCCATCTCCGTCCTCCGGGGTTTACAGTCCCGATTTCATGGATTACGAATCAGATGGCCGAGCTTCCAGTGTATCCTTCTCAGCGCAGAGTCCGGCCACTTTGGCCGCTCAGAATGATCCCATATTTGTTATGAAACATAACACAACAGCGGAGATTTATCAGAAGTTCAAGGATGATGTGGATATCATCTTCTCGAATGCTGTATCCATCAAGGACCAATCCGAGATGCTGAATGTAAGAGAATTGCTGTATCACGCATTAGTTTCATCACATAAATCATGAGTATAAGCTGTATAATTTCAGCAACTTCCCATGATTCTGGAGTCGCTGATCTCAGCGTTAAACGACGAGAAACAATATTTGATGGGTGATGTTCTTTGTAATTGGGCCATCAAACAGCAAAAGTTGACAGTTGCAACGCTTTGGACCCAACAACAAAATTACAATCTCCTCTCCGTAATCGATACCCAATTCGAATATTTCGGAGAACTATTGGAACAGACGTTGAGTGGTCTCAATTATCTGATGGAGAACTTCCCCAACCGAGGATTTGAGGAGTTTCATAGTCGGGTCAAACATATTACACATTACTTTTTATTCTACTCGATAATCGTCTCCAAACAGCCGCCTTCAGTTGTAGTCAAATGCGGCGAAGCAGAGAACCATCGAAGGTCCCGATTCTGGTTCAACACCGAGATTCGGTAAAGGTTTTTACTACATTCGGGGGCAGTTGTAGGCTAGTAATTACACGATTTAAGGTAAAAAATGTGAAAAGTTTACTGTAAAAAGGTGGGGAACTTTATGCCAATTGAAGAGAAGACGACCAAATTCGATCTCGAAATGAACTTCTAAAGGCTCTTCTTTCAGAATCCTTGGAGGACGAGCTTTCAATTTGCACAAGAACTCCGAGAATGTTCAAGTTCAATGTTTTTTGATTACCGACGACACCGCCAAGAGACTGTTGAGTAACGCTTACCATGAAGTGTAAGCCATTCTCAGAACCAATGATGAATAATGAAATTAAAATTACCAGCATTATTTACAGATACGAAAACGAAGAGTTTCTGATCGAGCCCCCGACCTCGGTCCTTCACTCCGAAATCCATCATGGACTCTCGGCCAAGTTTGATGACATGAGAGTGTCCAAGAAAGGCAACTTGAGACGAGATTCCGTGGCCACAAAACGATACTGTTTATGTTATAACGTGAGAGTAACAGCGTCTCATGGGATAGATCTGATTGGGAAGAAGGTATCCCTTCCCTTCGCTATTCTGGTCGGCCCCAAAACAGATGTCGAGGCCAAATTATTTCTGGAAAGAAGTTTCGCCGACCTGGTCAGAAAACCTTTAAGCGATGCCCCAACTATTGTATCGTATCAGGACATGGCTGATGCCTTGGAAATGAAATTCCAGTCGATCCTAGAAACACCTCAGAAGTCGACGGATACAATCCCGCTGATTCAACCCAAGCCATTCACCAACAACGTAAGGAAACGATCTGTTACGCAATTAAAATATAACCTAGAACGATGATTTCTTCAATAATAATTGGCTTTACAGGTAAAACATCATATTATCCATCGGCTTAAACCCGATGGGAATGCACAAATTGCCCTGGAGAATTTCATGAAACTACCAGTAGCTGAAGAATTCTGTTTGAAAAGAGGTTCGACTACAGAAGGAGAATGGAAACTAGTGCCATACTACGAATGGTTCTTCAAACTCGCAGAAATGCTCAACAAATACATGTTACAGATGTGGAATGATGGCTTGATCTACGGTTTCTGTGGAAAGGATGAGGCCGAGCATCTTCTAAACGACTGCACTCGATCGACACTACTCATCAGGTTCAGTGATATAGAATTTGGAAAGATAAAAGTTAGTGTTAAAGATCGGACCGGAGGTAATTAAATTTGAACCCAAAATTAATCAAAATTACAGTAGTCCGACATCATTGGTATGACCAAGCAGACCTGCAATCGCGCCCTCTTAGTCGCGAACTCTTATCCAATAATAAATATGGAGGAGTCGAGTTCATTTACCCCAATTATCCCATGGAAATGGCCTTAGGCGGTCGGGAAAAAAGTAACACCGGGATCCGCAAACCGCGGCATCTTCAGCCGACCCCAGTGTACTTTGACAATCAAGAAGCGGCGGTCTCCAACTTCTAATATTTTAATGTTGTGTATTAAAACAGAATAATAATAAATCTACGCACGATGATGGACACTATTAATTGGATTACCCGTTTCTCCGCACTTTATCAATCAAAAAGATCGGCATTACAAAAATTTGCATGAGAATGAAAGGTCGCAAGCTGACGCCATATTTTCTCGAGAACAATTAGGTTCCCAACGCCCTTAAACCAATCGCCAGCCATTCATTCGAATGCCGTTCCTCCCTTTCCCTTCTGAGACTCCAAGATCTTGCTTTAATGGCTCTGTTTCTAGAGTTTAATCGACCGTTTTCCAAGGGTTCGCCCTGCTTTGTCTTCAAAATGTATTCAAATTCCGCTTTGTTTTTACCTTCGGAAGGGTCCGGAATCTGCACCAGATGGCGCGACAAGTGTTTTGTCCTGCTTAAGCATTTTTATGGCGATAAACAGAGTTCTTTCCTTCCGGAGTTCCCTAATATGTCCCACTTGAGCCTTTCGATGAGTGACCAGCGGCCGTTTCGCCCCCGAGGTCTTATGTCTTATAAGTCTTTTTATTTGAAACGGGGTTTCTTAGCGCCGAAAGTGTCGGGAATTCATTCCCCACTTCCTAAACCTTTTTGAAGACATGAAAAGTGTTACCCGACCAGGATATCCCGTTGCCTGAGCAGGATTTTTGCTGGGATCAGTGAGGGTCACTTTATGATTATGCCTAACCAAATTTAGGACCACTTTAAATCCCATACTTTATGCAATTCAAAACGAAAAGTGACACGAAGAAGGTCCTTGTAATGAATGCCACTCAAATTGAATGCGTTATGTCCTTACAACGACTTTCTGTGAGTAATTTATGTCTAATTGCAGAGTAATATTCCTCGTTGAAGCGACTTCCCTGGGAGCCCATGAATAAACTGTATAAGTAAATAATTAGGTAGTAAAGTTCCTTTATAAGTCTGCAGAAGATGACTCCGGATGCTCATTCGACGTGCCTTCCCTCATTCGGTCGCACTTGAGCCCCCGTTGGAAGCGCGCCAAACTCTTTTATTAAGAGCGCCGCTTTAATGAGATTCCGGCACAAAGCCGGCAATCCACGGCACTCTCCCTGGACGCCTATTCAGCGCTCGATTGGCCTGCGCATCCCCACAAAAGATGGTCCACTCCCACCCAATTTTCACGCGCCACACCCAATGTTTTTTATTATACCATTTTACGGCTGGAGACGCTCAAAGATGAGATGAATCGCCCCCCCCCCCCCAAACTCGGCTTTTCATGTTTGGCCAAAATTGCAATTCAATGGCCCTGACCTTTCGCCCCGAAAGTCGCGCAAAGACCTAAACTGAATCATGGAATCTGAATTCCCAACTGTTTTCTCGATCCTTGAGGATTTAAAGGCCATTCAAACCCGATCGCTCTGGGTCTCGTACCTTGCTCTTATACAATCCCCTTTGTTACTCCATAAATTGTATTCACATATCTGACCATTCTCTTCAGAGCATCACTGTAATGTGTCTAGTATATTTCTTCAGCTCCCGGACAAAATCGGAAATTGGACGAAACCAAAAATCACTGCAACGCATTGCAGATTGCAATGTTTCTAACAAGAAGATTTTTAATTTGGTTGGATCGGTTCTACATAAACGCGCGCTTAGGCTTTCCCAGGCAGATACTTTCGTATAACTTGGAGTTTACGTCAATGCGGCAAGGCACGCTATACTGATTTTGCCTTTCTTCCATTCTCCTAGAATTTCCTTCAATGAATTCAGCACTCTCACCGTTTCGACTTCACCCAGTCAGCCTTGCCGTGCCTTGCGATCATAAACTGGACCTTGTTTATGATCGGATTTAGTGTTTTAAAGTCCGGGCGGCGATTCTTTGGTTCTCCAGCGCCTGAGGGTCTTTTTAATAAGTCGTGTCCCAAGGGCTGAAAAGAAAGGGAGATAATTTTGAGAAATAGCCGGTCACTTTCTCCAGAGATATAATATATTAAGTAGCCATTTGTTCTTTTTGACACATTTATGCGGCCTGTTATTCACTTACCCATTTCCGCTTTCGTTTCGCAAAGAAATTCAATTTTTTTGCTCTAAAATATACATCCAAAAATTGCGTCATCGTTTAGAATTTGCGTCGCCATGACATATTTTTTGTATTTTGTCCGCTTTGTTTGTTTCCTTGGTAATTTTTCTGACAGACATTTTCTGCAGCTTTAGCCAAATTCGAGGTATTCCTAAAATTGGACGGAATGAGAGCTTCCGATTTTTTCAGATCCGATTACTTCTTTCGCCCTGTATCGTGTTTGGCTATGTATAATATATTTATTTGTGTTTTATAAGACTATTTTTAGCGTTATCGTAAATTTGGGATGGATCGGCCATGGGTAATATTATTCACATTTCTCACAGTTGCAAATTCGTTAGATTGTAAGTTGAAATTCATACTGTTTGACTTAGATTTGAAATTGTTTTAGTGGCTAGGAAATCATGCCCTGAACATTTCTTACACGGTAAAACAGAGAGCGGTGTCTATGCTTTGGGAGACGGATACCATACAAGTTTCAAAGTGCTTTGCAAAATGCCCTCTAATGCAGAAGGAGACTCGGAAGTGACGACTGTAATCAGAACAGCGTTGGAGAGATGGGTTTCTGTTGGATTCGAGCCTCAAACTGTCGGATTTCAGTATGTAAAATTTTTTACTTTGTGTAAAGTTATTCATTTCTTTATTCCTAATTTTTCCCTTTCAGAATCTCGGATCGATCTTTTCTTAAGCACTTAATAGAACCTTCTGATAAATGCGAGCAAAAACTTTGGATAAGATGGCCGGCATTCAATGGAAATCTGTCCGAAACGTAAGTTGTAATGTCTCAGTCTTTTGTTCTTTCTTGTTTCTGAATCAGCGATCGATTACTCATCCGATTTAAACAGTTTTTGATGCGGCCACTGTTTTTGTAAACATTGAGAGTACTGTAAAAAGTTTCTTTTACTTCAGATATTCCTTTACGTTGCGGTCTATTCAAGGAATCGACAAAACCATACAGTGGAATGGAACAAAAGATGGTAAGGAGAAGATAGACTTTACTGCTATTACGGACTTTTACAGCTTATGAGCAGCATCTTACCTTGTCCAACACACATGCCGGAGTTCTGCATATCATTCCTGACGGTCTGCCGAACAACTTTACCGCTGCTATCCAGATTAAAACTTCATCTTTGGAGTTTCGAGAAGTCCTTTGGCCAAGAGAACACAAGTGCAAATTCGACCTGAATTCCCTTTCTGATCGTGTCCGTCTCCTTGTAACTGGCTCCAGAAAATTGAGTTTCTCCTTCAGAACAGATCGGCCAAACGAAAGACTTCTTTCTTTCGAGTCCGCCGATGGAAATTTGGAAGTTCAATTGGTTGATGGTAAATATTTCTTTTTTAAATACAGGTTCACAATTTACAGGTTATTTGATCAGAGTTGGACAAGACGTTTACCCAATTAGTCTTCTTGCCGACACAAACTGGCACACATTCACCTGGGATCCTAGGGCGTTGGCTTTTCACATTGATTATAACGACCCTATCAATGTTGGCCTCACTGTTAATGCTATCCAGCTGACTTTGAACGGCCAGGTGGGGGCCTTCCGAAGAGATTCGTCCGAATGGATGTGCCATGGAGCCCCCGAACTTGAACTCAAACTTGTTCAATCTTCAACTCGAACCCTTTGTTCAGAGAATCAACCCGGATTCTGTTATTGTAAAGGTCCTCAGTCAGCTTTAATCAATTTGAAGAACCGGAGGGTGGATTGCCCAGCAAAAACGGAAGTCGAGAAGGCATTCACACTGTACCGGGACTCTCGAAAGTTGTCATTGTTTTATCTTCCCAGCTACACAACAGTTCAACCAATTTCAGTTTTGATCAAAACGGATTCTGTAAGTTTGAGCGGTTTTTGGCGCGAAATTCCGTGAAAACAAAAGAATTAGGTCTTGGCCGGGGTCGAACCGGCGACCTTCTGCGTGTGAAGCAGACGTGATAACCACTACACCACAAGACCACGGACTCTCTCGCCTTTCTATCGGACCGAATGCCTTTTCTCTTTTCGTTTTCTCTCGAGGAGGAGTTCGTTTTCAGAATGTGGGACTTATCTTTTTTGGTCAACATAATCGAACCGGATATGGATTGGAACGGTTTCAAGTGCAATTTGAAGGGGAAAGGATGACTGCCGGTGCCTGTTCAAAACTCCGGAGACCCGATCAGATCTGTCTTTCTTGTGCTATCAAAAGGAAAGGCGGCTTTGCTACTAACACATGGATGAGAGTTTCGCTGTTTTATCATCAGTCTAATGTGTACCTAACCGTCGATGAACAGATTTGCCAGTTGACAGAGGATGAGAGGAAAATGGATGTTGCTGATTTGTACTCAATGTCCAGCGCCGTGAACTCAGTTTTGTTCTTAGGAGGTGGAACTGCTTATGCCAAGCGGTTGTATTTGAATGAAGAATTGATTAACGTTTCATTTCGTAGTAAATTCTTTGAGAACACAAGGGAAAAGGCACCACCGCTAAGAGTAAGTTAACGTAAAGGTAGTGCTTGTATGTATGTGTATTTCTAGGGTTGTGTTGCCGATCTCAGGGTGGGAGGAAGTTCGATGGACTTGCATGACATCTATACTTCTCAGCAAATAACAATTGTTAACGATACAAAGAAGCAGCGAGACATCTTCTCTATTACAGTGAGTTACTTCGTTGAACACTCTTCTTCTACCTTTACTCTCTGATTCCTTTCATACCACACATTTTAGCCAAAGTGTATCGAATGCGAGGGTTTAAAGTCGAATTGTCATGGAGCCAGATGCAGAATTCCTCAACCGATTATACTGAACTCATTCAGGAAGAATGCCGATCCCGTTTGTGACTGCGCCCAGGTTTTTGCTGACAAGAATACGCTGAATGGTGAATGTAAAGTAGAATCTAAACAACAGACAACAACCAAGAAAACATCCTTGGCTTTGTCGCGTTCTGAAGGCCCTGTTCATCTGGAAATACGCCCAGGGTTTTTGAAATACGCAAAGTTACAAAAGCTATGGGCTCTTCTCAGATTCCCTCAAGGATCAGCTGGACTTGTTTCAATCTTGGATTATGGTAGAGTTAGAGTTCTTGTGGACAATTATGGGCAGACAGTATATATTGAAGATGAGAGCGGAAACAAAGAAGGTAGGTGACTTTGGTATAAATTTACGTTTTCAGAATTCACCGTTGATCCCAATGATGAACGTCTCCATCTGGTAGCTATCGAAAGGAATCCTTCGGTGGGAACGAATTCAGCCGACAGGTCCTTAAGTTTCCGGGTCGACAACGACGTTCGAACCATCCAACTTGACATCTTTCCAATTGAAGAGAGTTCCACGGCCGAACTTCATATTCAGAAGTTGGAAAAAGGCTTCGGTGGCTGTATTAGTGGTAAGTAACTAAAACAAAAATTGTATATTCTATTCTTATAGAACTTTCATTAGCCTTTGATTATGATGATTTTACTACCGGATTACCTATAAAGGATAACAAAATGGAACAATTTGAGGTGTTGAAGGAATTAATTGAGCGCCCTGAACGTCCGACGAGTGTCGACGGACTCCTCAGATATTATGATGAGTGTGGAATCAGAGACCCCACTTTATGGGAGTCAAATTCCGAACCTTTCGGCCAAGTCGGAGCTTATGACCCAGATCACGAATTTGATTTTGCTTGGGGTATGTAAATATAATCGGTTATAACCTATAATTTCCAGTATTCCACACCCTATTTGTGATCCTCAATATTCTGGTGGTTGTCTTGGGAATTCTACTATGTGGTTGTTGTCTGTTCTGCTGGTATAGGAACAGAAAACACGTCTACAAGACCTCTGATCGTGGATATGTTTCTGCGGAAGAATACATAAAGTTGTTCAAGGAAATTGGAGAAGAGGACACACGATCAGAAGAAGACTCCATTCCTCATGGCATTCCTCCATTGGATGAGAACCCAATCACTGACCGCAAAAGTCCATTAAGTATGAAGAGAGTGACCTTCAAGAATACACCCACCTCCATCGATGTATAATGTAAAGAAGGTTCTAGTTTGATTGGTGCTCCCAAATGTTGTGATCAGGTCATCGTGGCCTTCGAAAGGTTAATTCGGGTCGTCTCTTTGCCTCATCCGGTCCTATACCTCAACGCTTCGCTTCCCTAAATATTATTTTCTTACTTTTGGCAGTTGTATATTACTTTATATTTTAATCTGCGCATTATTTTATATTATTTATTCGTTTTACGTTACTTTTGCAGTTATACTCAATAAATTTAACAAGTCAAGGTAATCATTTCCTACGGTTTCGTGTCGTATACGATTTGCTCGAATAGACGAAAACCGGCCATCTTTTACAATTTTAAGATTTGAGGTTCCAGTATAACAATTCATTTGTGACATAGAAATCCGATTATAACCAAGAAAATTCGGAATTTTAAGAATCATAGAAATGAATATCATTTTTTGAAGTCAGCGGCCTCGGTTTATGCCCAAAATTTTTTTACTTTTACTTATGACGTAATCACCACAACTAATTTTCAAAATGTTTTCTTTGCTCTCCGATTAACACTGGTCGATTTTACTTTTTGCGGTAAATAAAAAACGAACTTTCCGATTTTTGCACAACGCCAAAACTTTTTAGCACTGATAGACTTGGCCGTGGTGGGACAAATCAAAATTGGCAGTAAAAACGACGTGAGCCGAATGTAGGGATTGAGTACGGAAAGGTCCGCTGCGGAAAGGTCCGCTAAAAAAAGAAAAGAGAAGGGCGGGGGGAAGGGTGGGGGGAGGTTTTCGATGGCGCTGAGTTCGAAAATCATATAAATTTTTTTCTGAATTTTACAATTTTGCTTAAGCAGTAGTGTCATTTTCGCTGTAAAGACGAAAAAAGCGTCATAAGTTTTCTTACAATATCATACAAGTTTGACCAAGTTTTTACCAATTAAAACATTTATTTTAAAGAATTGAGGAAGATAGGCAAAAATTCAGAAGAAATGGATACAATTTTCAAAATCAGCACCACCGAAAACCCCTAAATCCATTACTCAAAAAAGATTTTTTTAAAATTACTAATTAATACTACTGCTTGCAAAATTGTAAAATTCAGAAAAAATGGATACGATATTCGAAATCAGCGCCATCGAAAACCTCCCCCCTCCCCGCCCTCCTCTTTCCTTTTTTTAGCGGACCTTTCCGCAGCGGACCTTTCCGTCCTTCGTGGAATGTAGGACAGGAATTCGGAATGCCAAATGGAAGTTTTCCAGTTAGGACCACCACGGACGGCGCGAGTTGCGCGCTAAGTTGTCAGTGCCGTTACTTCCGGAAAAAAGTGATTGACGCAATCAGCGGATGCATGTTTTTCATTGGTTTTGTTGCGTTTACGCATACGTGATCAGAAAGTTTTAGCTGATAAAACTAATTTATGTATTTTTTGGATATGAATTGATTCATTGTTTTATTTTTGTTGATTTGTGTCGACTGATTTCGCGGTGGGGTTTCAATGTTCCTGGACGAGCACACTTTATTTGCACGTTTCTTTGATTCATTCCAGGTAAAATAATGCAAGTGCCATATTTATCCAATTTTCTGTCTAATCTGAAGTCAGCCAAGTTGGATGACTTCGTCGACCGTTCACATTATCTGTACACTCCGTCTTTACTCATCTTCTTTGCCCTTTTGATTGGTTCGAAGCAGACTTTCGGAGACCCAATCACCTGTATGGTCCCGGCGAACTTTCCAGGTAATTTAACTGCGTTTTGATAATTTATTATTGATTTGTTGTTTTAGGTTCGTGGGCACAATACGTTCATCAATATTGTTTTGTGACGGGTACATACCACACTCGGAATGGAACGCATCTTGATTCTGAATTACCTCAGATGACCATCGACTACTACCAGTGGGTCCCGTATTTCCTTGCTGTTGTCGCTGTTATGTTCTACGCCCCTCATCTGTTTTGGATGACCCTTCAGAACAAGTCAGGTATTGTTGCTATTTTTCTTTAATTTTGCTTTTTTTCAGAGGTCGATTACGAGTCTATCGTTGAAAGATGTTGCAAGGTTCGATCCAAAAGCCAGAAAGAGCGAAAAGAAGAAGTTCATGAGATTGCCGTCTATCTAAAGGAGTCTTCATTGATCAGACATCGCGCTGGGTTCATGAGTTCTCTTGGATGGATGGGAACAGCCTGCTATTTGACCAGCAAAGTGTTGAACATGGTCAATGTGATCTTTCAGCTGCATATTTTGAACTCTTTTATTGGTTCGGGGTCCAGTTATTGGGGTTTTAAGGTAAGCGTGAATATTGCTCTCATTAGTTTCAGATCATTGATGATGGTTTGAAGGGCATCTATTGGGATGCGACTGGGTTCTTTCCTCGTGTCTCCTACTGCAACATTGCCAGACTGAAGCTTTCATACGACGACAGCCATATTGTTCAGTGTGCTCTGATGATCAACATGCTGAATGAGAAGGCCTTTGTGATGATTTACTTCTGGCTGGTGTTGTTGATGATTCCCACCATGTTGAACCTTGCCTACTCTTTCATCATAATGTGTGCTGCGCCGGTTAGAGTCTGGCAAACAAAGCAATACCTTCGCCAGGTTTTGAACGAAAACAACAACAACAACGGAAAGGGTAAGTTTGGTTTGAGTAATTGATATGAAACTCATAGGCTATGCTGAGTACTGTATGGTCAGAAAATTCGTCGGCGATCTTCTCAGTTTCGACGGCCTTCTGTTGCTCCGGTTTGTTCAGACCCATGCGGGCTTCCTGGTTGCGTCCGAATTGGCCTCCGAACTTTTTACGTTATACCATGAAGAAGACCGTCTGCCCACCCTGAAAGTTCACAGGAACACGGGTACGTTTTTTGTTATATCATCTGAAATGTGGTGCCTATAGAATAAATTTTGGTTTTGTAGGTGGATATTCCAACGAATTGGCCCTTTCTCCCAGTTTGCTCAAGGAAGATGCCAAGAATTTTTACGAAAAGGCCCCTATTGACGCTCCGTCGATCACTGACTCTTTGGGATCCCGATTTGAATGGTAAGGGTACATCCAAATTACACTATTTGTAGCGAACAAACCTACCCTGCCAGCTCAAAATGCTAAGAAATGACTAACTTTGTGAGTCCCGATATAATAAACGGGTTTAATCCGCCATATTCTTTTTATTTTGTATTCCTTGTATTTACTTGTAATTTTTATTTTGACGTTTTGAATGATAAACTTGCGTAATCAATGCTTGGGATATTGATGGGAATGCCTGTTGTAAGCGCTATTTGCACGGTGGATGCCCAGTCGATGCACTCTTGAACTTCATGAGCTGCGTCTGTTCCATGTTCAAACAAACGGAATCAAGTGGCCTCCTGGTCACTAAACGAAGCCTTTCATATCACAGTGGAAAAGTTCGAAGCTGACGATATTTAGTGACCATAAAAAGGTTGGTGCGGCCCCCGAAAGTGGGGGATATATTATGGATTACAATTGGATTTGTTTAAACAGCGAGAGATTGTTTCCCTTTTCGAGTCCATTAGTGTCGATCTCGACTCCTTTCCGAGGGTCTTGAGGTACTTTTCTGTTTGATCAAAAGTAATAAATACAAACCGCCGGAGCATAGGTTCGAATACATCCGTGGTCTCGTCGAATACCCAACAAAAGTGTCACTCTAGGTCCTCTCGGCCTTTCAGCCAATGCGCGACTACAGTACACGTAACGGTTTCCTTTTAACCCCTTTTCCGGATTTCATAACCTCTAAAGATCAGATGAAGGATCTTGTTTGTTTCTTATTTTTTCTTGCTGCCCTTTAATTAATCAAGGTATTAATATGTAACGGCCTCAAATAAGTCTGGAGAGTTACAATCGACTTCCTTAATTATGCAATCCTTTATGCAAACTCTGGAATCCGAATTCGTCTCATTTCCACCTGTTTAAGCAGGTTTATTCGAGTTGGCATCCACCTTCGCCAGAAAATACGAATTATGCGGAGATTACAGCCCCAGGGGTTTGTTATTTGACCTTTATTATTTTACTTCGGATATTTACCGATTTCGCGGTCGTTTTGCGTAGGCATTTGATACGATGGATTCGCAACATAGACTTCGTGGCAAATGTCTGAGCAAAAGGAAACGAGATTTGGCTTCTTTCTTGTAGCAATATTCTTTGGTCATCCTAATTAAGTTGTGCGGTAAGTGACCTTTCTTGCGTTTTCTGTGGCCCAGGTAAAATAACAGAACGTTGCTCGCCGTGATTGACAGTATAAACAATCAAGTCTGAACGTTTTTTTACCTTGAACAAACACCGTTCCTTGAGAAATCTGTGAAGATTTAAGTGAGTCAGTAATGAGAAATTAAATAAATAAGTAACAGGCCGGCAACCTTCTCATAATCACGCTTCATTTTTAAGGTTTAAAGCGCCAGGGGATACCTTCCCATTTTAAACGAACCCGACCAATATTTTTATATTATTGTTCTTCGAAAAGGGAAACCAACACAACTTCCCACTCTACAATGCTTAGTCACCTTATTGTGGTCTCTGTTTTGATATGCGGAGTTAATTCATTGGTCGGATTTACGCAAAGTGCTGGGGCCCGAGGAGTTTTGTTATGTCACGGCCAACCAATATCAGGGGTTAAAGTCAAATTATATGACCATGATCGGACTGATATGGATGATTTGATGGATTCTGGATACACAAATGATCGTGGAGAGTTCACTTTGATGGGAAGCGAAGACGAATTTACAACCATTGATCCAAAAATTAATATTTATCATGATTGTGACGATGGGTGGTGGGTAAGAAGAGTTTAAAGATTGCTCTCAAGATGTTTCGTTGTGTAATACTCGCCTTTCAGCCATGCCAACGCAAGATTTCGATCACCATCCCGGACTCTTACATAACCAAAGGAGCTCGACCCAACAGAATATACGACGCCGGGAGATTGGAGTTATCTGGAAAATACAAAGGAGAAAGCCGCGATTGTATACATCGGAAATGAGTAATGTAATCGATATCAAAGATAACATCTCTACAATGGTCCCGTGTTTAAAGTCAGACTTTGATTGATTTTTAAAAAACCAAAAAATAAACAAACTATTCGGTGCGGATTTACCATAAGTAGGTTCCAGTATAACAATTCTCATCATTTGTGACATAGAAATCCGTTTATAACCAAGAAAATAAAAATGCACAAGAAGAAAGGTTATGGGAGATCGTTGAAACTTTTGCTGAGATTGGATTCTGTAGCCGATTTAATCAGACGTCCGAGATGGACATTATCCAGCAATTTGAGTACCTATATTACAATTAAAACAAAGCTATTGGGAGACTTACCTCCCTGAACTCTGGCCTTCGCTCTGGTTTAAAGGAAACACAACTTTCGAAGAGATTCTTTAACAAAGTAGGAGCATAGTGTTGGATATCCTCGGCATTTGGTCTCAGAATCCCACTTCCAACACAAAATAAGATTTGATCTCGGTTTTCGATATGTTCGTAAGGTAATTTACCGCTTAGTAATTCGTACAGAACAACACCATAAGAGTAAATATCCGACTTGGTACTGTAAGGATTCGGTTCTTTCATTCTTATCACCTCTGGAGCCTTAAACAGATTTCTTTTTACAAGCTGTAGAACGATAACATACCATCCATAAAATCGACCCCGTCAGTGTTAATGCATTATCAGAAGACATCTCGCTAATGTTTTGCACAGTGGCCAATCCAAAATCTCCAATCTTCACACGCATTCCCTCCGTCAGAAAGATGTTACTCGATTTTAAATCTCTAAGACTTCGTTAATATAAACCTTCACCATATTACCTATGGAGCACTGTTTTGGAATGCAAGTAATCCATTCCTAAGGCTGTTTGTTTCGCAATATCCAAAGTATCTGTGATTTCGAAGCGAGAATCCTCTAGAATATGAAGATGTCGGAACAAGGAAGATCCGCGACACCACTGAGTCACAATGGATAAGGTGGGCTCCAGGATGACTCCGACAAAGTTCAGAATATTGCCATGACGAGCCTTCTTCAACAGTGTAATTTCATTCTCAAATGACGTCAACTGACTTATATTGGGATGCTGAATGTTCAACATCTTCACAGCTACGGGGCCTAAAATTACATTAGCAACTTTTCCGAAACGTTACCGAAATAATAAGCCTTGTAAACAGTTCCATATGAGCCTTGGCCAATCTTCCCTTGGAAAGTTACCTTCTTGTAGTTGATCTCCCAAGTGTCAGTCTTCCTACGGTGGTTGTTATTTGAGGAAGATAACCAATCGCTGCTCTCCGATATCTTCTTCTGATGCTTCCTATGCTTCTCATGAAAGAAGTTGCCGGACTCCTTCGGTGGAGCAGATCGAGGAGTCGACGATTCATTAATGTCATTACTTTGAATTGAACAACTCAACACATCGGACGAGTCGTTGAGTTCATCCTTATCAGCAATATTTGGTGTAGATGCGGAACGATCAAAGTCTAATGTAGGAGTAGAAGAGGCAAGACTCCTAGCTAAAATAAAAGCACGATTAACATAAAAGACCTTAAAGATCATAATGGAAGCGTAATACAACAACGAGTTTAAAAAAACACTTACATCCAGCAGGCAGCAAGGCTTCGAAAACTGTCGTGGCCATTCGAGCATGGGGTCCGTATCTGGCACAAATATTCCTGATGGATTCGGCTCTGGTTGCATCATAAGAGAGCTGATCAGACTCACAAAGAGCAGGAACCCGGCCCCAGCATTTCGTGTGAAAGTTGAATTTACATCTGTTACATCTATAACCCTACAAGACCAAATAAACGCGTTAAACACTCGCAAATTGTTTAAGACATCTCGATCCAACGCTCACAACCACTTACATGAAACAAAATCATCTTGTTACAGACTCCACACAACGTCATTGCCAAGAAGTTCTTTGGCACAAACTCGTGATGAACGGTCTTGAACAACTCCAAACAATCGGAATGAACCCACAACTCTTTGTATTTGTGCGCGCAGTGAGACAAACTCTGCTTCAGATCAACTTGATAACTGTCCGGATCCGCACTTACGCAGACTGTGCAGAGCTCTGGTTTGATTCGCCGCTTTGTGAGGATGTTGGCGATGGCATCTCTGAGAGTTTCTCCTCGACGAACGTTCAATTTGGAGTGTTGGCCGAACGGAAGGTGCACTAAGATGAGGTCTTTACTCATCTGAAGCAAACTGTTTCCATACCCGTTAGCACCTACCTAGCGATCTTCAACCTCTTACCAGAATTTCCCGGCATCGACGAATTTTATTTATTTTTTGACATTTTGTTTATTGATCGCGCCCAAAACGATTTATAAAATTCCTCTTTCGTCGACGATCATGCACTATTATTATTGAAAGGGTTATCCAAATTCATGATTCCGCCACAAGATTTATTCAAATCGATATAAAAGTACAACATGCAATAACACTTATCAAAACATTGAATTCCCAATATCTTTTTCGCGTTCTACGTGTAATCAAAATGACACCTCAATTTCATAAAGGCATTAACGGTTATTATAGGTAACTGTTGCGTAGAGCGGGGCAGCTGGGGAGCGGTATCTGAAAAAAATTGTATTAGGGTCAGTCACAAATTCACACGAATCGGGAATCGAGACAAAAGTAGACAGAGTTTCTCGTAATTTCACGTCCGAACATCACGTCTCGAAAGTTTGTCCTTTGACATCGCGGCTATCATTGTTTCAACGACCTGATAATCACGCTCAATGTAAAACAAATCCGAAAGAAAACAATAAAAACTATTCTCCGCATATTACTGTTCCGTTGTTTCATAAGTCGACGAGAACACAACTAGGCTTCAAAAACAGCCAAGATAAAACCTTATCCGATGTAATAAACCAATCCCTATAAACAGTAAAATCCCGGCAAAAATCTTTAAAAAAACACACGTCGCGCTCTGTTTCGCGTAGGGAGCATTGGGTGGGGGAGTGCCCGTATTGCTGCCGGCAACACCTGGATAAGGTTGCGACAACCTTTGATAAGGCGCCGCTGGGCTCTGATTAGTGTAAGGAGCCGACGCAAGTCCAGTCGATGATGAATAAGGAGTAGCCGGAGCGGAAATTGTGGCACCGGGCTTCAAGTGAGGGGCAGCAGTGGCGTAACTGGAGCTGTAAGACCCTTGAGGAACTTGATACGGAGCTGGCTGGACGACTGCAGGAATATATGGCGTTGATTGCGCGGCCATATAAGGAGCTGAAGTTTGAGGAGTCTTAACTTGAACCTGAGGATTAGCCTTAGTCATATCGAATCGAGCGACCACTGGAGCCGCGGGGACGGAGCTCGTCGCAACGTGAGGCTGCATGGCCAATTCTTTTGAAAGACGTTCTCTGTAGAAGAAATACTTTGTCCTCGATTCAATGTATTGATTGTAAAGATTCCGCAATTCCCTGAAATCAAACATGAATAGAGATTTTCCTGTTACACCTACGGATTTTGAGGGCATGGAAGTTCAGGATCATTTTCATGCGTAGTCGGGAATTGGAGTCCCGGATTGGAGACAGCCAAAAGAGGTTTTTTCTTCTCACCGAGATCGTCGGAACCGCCCTTTCTTTTCGGACCCTTCCTCGTCTCTTCCTGAGGACAATTGGGGGTTTTATGATCGGTAGCCCCGCAAGTAAAACATTTATCCCCCATTCCTGGTTCCTTTCTCAGTCTAGACGTGGATCTCTCAATGTGGATCTCTCTTCCATCCAAATTATATTTCTCTAACTTCTCTATCACCAGTTCCGCATCCTCGTCGGTAACAACATGCTAAAGGCAAAGGTCAATTCATCTCAAATTTCACTTACAACAAAAGCAAAGTTCTTTAGCACATCGCATTCTTGGACCTGGACATATTGTAAGAATAGGTTTCGCAATCTGCTCGAATCAACTCCCTCAGCCAAGTTTCCAACAAATAGTTTCACCATTTCTATGAGAAGTTAAAGGTTCTAAAAAAACAGAAATAAACCGAAGGGCAGTATTAGCAGTATTCGAACCGGTTAAAACCAGACAAAAAGCAACAGCAAAACTATAAATTAATATTTATGTCATTCGTATAAAGCTAAAACAACAAGAAATTCCAAAAACAAGGAAATTTTAAGATGATATTCACTGAGAATTATAAGAATGAGCTCCGTTTAATTGTTAGGTTGTTGTTCGTTGACCGCTCGACCACCGGCAAAGCGACTCTTCTCCTTCAGCAAGTAGTTAGCAACGTACTCGATAGGATCGGCTGGTCTCTCCTTCGCCAGAGAACCAAGAGCAAGAAGAAGAATGGGAACGACAGTCTGGTCGAGGTATTGTCTGGTGGGGATTGACTGCAGAGCATTTTGAACGGGTTCGTCCTAAACATAATAGCGAATAATGTGAGGGAAATTACGTCTTTCTTGTTGGCAACATCGGGAGCTGGAGCAGCAGCAACAGGAGCTGGAGCCTCAGCAGGGACTCCACTATCCGCTGCGACGGCGTTGTTCTCATTCGCTTCGGCATGAGCAACTTGCTCGGCTGGTGCCGGTTCAGATGCGGTTTCTGGCGCCACAGCTGGATCAACGTCGATAGGTTCACCTGACATGTTCTAAAAAATAAATACGTTTATCTATGCTCGCCAATTCTATCCATTAAAAACAAATAGCTCAATTGGACAGAAAAAACGCGCGAAAAATCCCAAAACCCTCTAAAATTACCATCATCCGTGATGCCAACCAAGGAAGAAAAACTTGATAAAAAATTACGCTTAGATACCTAACAATAGCCAAAGTTCGACTCGGGTCCACAAATGAAATAAAAGCAACGCTCTCGGAAACACTCCCTGCGAACCTCTTAGTTTCGCTATGACTCTCTGCTGAGGATCAATACAGCTGGACTTCGAAGAGCGCCCTGGATTCTGCAAATCACAATCCATTTTATACGATGAAAGTCCAAAAATATTTTTTTAGGATGCTCAAAGGTTTTGTAAGAGTCCTAACTTATACGCGTATGTGAATAAATTCACAGTGTTTCAACATTTCTTCTGAGTTTTTCCTTTTTTTTACACCTGTTGCCAATGCTTTAGTGATTTTTTCTTCTGCGCGATCACTATGATCAACTGTCCGTCTCTAATATCATTTGGAAGGAAAGGAACCCTCGAAACTACAAAAATCACTTTACATTGACTTTCCAAAGGTTTTTTCATTTGATTTTCTGGTTGGAAGCGATATTATCTCTTGGTCTTATCAGTTTGAATCAAGTACTTTAAATTTTTCGGTATTTGCCGCTTGATTTTCCTTTTTTGTCTGAGCTCTACTTGCATCGTGTTGCTAGACAATTTCTTTTTCAGTGCATATACCTCAGAATGGCCAGTGGGGATAACCAGTTACCGGAGGGCGCATTGCTCGGGATGTGCAACCCTCTTCTAGATATTCAGGCTAATGTCGGGTTGGATCTGTTAGAAAAATACGGTCTAAAACAGAACGATGCTATTTTGGCAGAGGACAAGCATCTTCCTTTGTAAGTTCTACTGCATTTAACAATAAATAACAGATTCGATGAGCTCACCCAAAATTACAAAGTTACTTATGTTCCCGGTGGGGCCAATCAGAATGCATTCCGTGTTTTCCAGGTATGATTTTGTCTTGAAAGCCTTTATTCGATCGCCGTATGTAATTTTGTATTGGTTTTAGTGGATTGTTGGACAGCCTAACAGGTCTGTTTTCTTCGGCGCGGTTGGTGATGATGAATATGGAAGGATCTTAGCTGAGAAGGCAAGAGAAGCCGGAGTCAATGTACAATATCAAATCAATAAAGAAATCAAGACCGGAACGTGCGCGGCCTTAGTATACAAGCATCATCGATCGTTATGCGCTCATCTTGCGGCGGCAAATACTTTCACAATTGATCATCTTCTCAAGCCTCAAAGTCAGGAACTGATTAAGAACGCTCTCTACTATGCGATCTCTGTAGGTCCAGTTATTCTAACTTCTTACTTCTTTCCAGGGATTCTTTATCACTGTTTGTCCCGAGGGTATTCTTCACATTGCTGAGCATGCAGCCAAGGAGAACAAGCTGTTTTGCCAGAACTTGAGCGCTCCTTTCGTTCCTATTTGTTTCAAGGAGAGCTTAGACAAGATTATTCCATATGTCGATCTCTTGTTTTGCAATGAATCTGAGATTGAAGCATACGCCCAAGCCCATGATTATGGAACTAAGGATATCAAGGATATTGCTAGGAGGCTTGTGAAGGAAGAGAAGGTAAAATAACGTGGATACATTAAGAATGATTGTTGTAGGTGAACAAACAAAGAAGTCGAATTTTGGTGGTGACTCAAGGACATGATCCGGTGATTGTTATCCAAAACGATGAGCTTAAAGAATACCCGGTTCCTGAACTGCCAAAGGAGAAAATTGTGGATACCACTGGCGCTGGTGATGCTTTCTGTGGCGGATTCTTGGCCCTTTATCTACAAGGAAAGTCGATAGAAGATAGCGTAAACTGTGGAATTTGGGCTGCTGCCCATGTCATTGCTAGGGAAGGGTGTGTATTCCCCGTTGATGTTAAGTATAAAACTGTTTAAACCTTCTTAGAGTAAAGTTGACGACCTAATAGCCTTGATATTGAGATTCAAATTCGGCGTCTAACGCAATGCCAAAAAACTAAAATTCGCATCCAAATTTTTCGTTGCAGGAGAAAAGATAAATCGAGGTGAATGGGAGCCTGACGAAGACTCCTGGACGTTGCCTAGTCCGGAACCTCTTACCTTCCTTAATTTCTCGGCGATATGTCGTCTTCGGGAAAATAACGGCGGGTCGTCGCGGCAAAATGTCTCGCCTCGCCGCTATCGCGCATGAAATCTCCAGCTGCGGCTTGCAGTCGCAAAGCGATGATGGGCGATTACAAGGCGCGACGACCCGCCGTTATTTTCCCGACAGACTGATAAGTTTAAAAAAGGCGGAGCTTATTTTGATTTACTTATAAAAACTTTTATTTACTTATAATAATAACTCCGAAAAAAAGTTGAGTTCGAAAGATGCTTTCGGCTTTTTGAACTCATGGGACAGACTTAGAAATTAGAAGCTTTTCGGAGCAGTACTGGTCAAAGAAGGTATTTAAGCCTCGGATGGAACAAGGAAAGGCACCTCATGACGCGTCAAGCCAGAATAGAAGAAAAAGTTTCCCGCACCTTTTTGGTGATTCGTCCACAACGAAATGCTGACAAACTCCATGTCTCGAAATCTCATTGCCAAATTTCTGAACCACAAACTAATTTTTTTGGAAGGAAAAGCACAAAAAAAATCAGCTCAAGGAGGGCTCATAGCAAACTGTCTCCGAATGAGTGTACCTTTGTCTTCCATATTAAACTTGTTTTCGAACTTTACATCAAAAATAACAATCTAAACGAAGGTAACAATAAAACAAACAACTAATGCTGTAGCTGGTCGCGGTACTTCTTTCCGTGCTGGATTGCTTTGCAAAACACGTCCAAGTAGAACTCGACTGACTGAACTGAGTCGTCATTTCCTGGCACCGGATATGTAATGTAATTAGGCTCTGAAAAAAGTCATCAACCTAAAAAATAAAAGGGTCTATATTTATCTCCCAGAAAGAAAATATTTTCCCCCAGAAAGCATAATTTTGTAAAAATAAAGCACGGAAGTAGTAAAAATTGACGAATAAGTAACTTTACAAGTAAAATCAATCAAGTAGTACTGTAAGTTGGTAACAATTTGTATATAAACAATATAAAGACAATAAATGTCTTACCAGAGTTCGAATCGACGATTCCAATCGTAGGAATAGCCAGTTTAGCTGCTTCTACAATTCCCGGATGCTTTTCCAATGTAGAAGTTAATGTGGATAGGAAGATAATAACATCAGGTAACCTTAATGGAGCTCCAAACAATTGCTTAATATTGGCTAGATTACTGTCCACCCACTTTCTAGTATGCGAATATTCCCCAACTTCTCTTGCCTTTCTTTCCACCAGATGCATGGTTTGCCTATAAAAGTTTACATTACAATGGAGAAAGCTGACCTGCTAGTGCTGACAAACAAGACGATTCCTCCTCGGTATGAGACCATGGATAAGAAAGTCAGGGCCTTCTCCAAATGTTGTTTTGTTATATTCAGATCGAACACACAAGTGCCCAGTCGTTCTCCATATAAGGCCCATTTCATATTCGGTTTCAGGGTTCCAATCTAAAATACAACCAACAAATAGTCGAATCTCTTACCTTATGGCCATGCCAAACATTGGCTTCAAACATTTTTTGGATATCCAAGACCTTATCCGTATCAAATGGTGGAAATTTGTTCAAATCATCGCCAATATTAGCTCTAAAAAAGGATTTTCAAGGGAATGAAAAGCGTTTAATAATCTACCTCAAGAGTTCGGGTCGGACGGTTGAATTATGTAAAGTTTCAGGCGTCGGGGCTTCGGAAGAGAATGGCCGAATAAAACTCCGCCGTTTATTTATCTGAAGAATTCTGCTCGACGCAGATGCGAGCTTCATTTTCCACAATGTTGAAGAGATGCTCGAATAAAAATGTAAAAATTTTTCTGACGGAAAATAATTTAATCTCAACTATTGATTGTAACAAAATTTAAAACGGGGAAATACAATGATGCAAGGAAAACAGCTAGCACTCTGGTTGAATCGCTTTTTTAACGTTTCAAAAAATAATTTGTGATTATATATTCTGAACACGACTTCACTGTAGCCCTCTCATTCTACATTCATCTGTTTCCAGTGTGCGTCCCGCCACGAAAATAAAATTTTTCCTGATGACTGTATGAAAAATTCGCTTTATTTTTCTTTTTTTTATCAAACAAGAAAAATTAATTCCGTACATTCTTTACTTGCTGATCGACGGTGATAGTTACAGGCGAATATATATATTTTTCAGAGATGTCGGAGGCTCCAAACTTTGTGCTATTCGAACATGCCGTTGGTTATACTTTGTTCAAAGTCAAGGAATTTGAAGATATTGGAAATGTAACTTCCGAGGTTTGTGTTACGCTAGTATTTAACCAGAGCGTCGGGGGGCCCTACGGGCCCCTATCCCCTCTGGTGCATTTAGAAAACGTTTATTCAGGTCTTTTTTTAAGAATGTTAGACAGAATTTGAGGGTCGGCCACCTACGGCACCCTCCAATGAGTAGAAATTATCATTGCTTTTGCGCTGGTACGCTCGGGGGACCTGCGGACCCCCTCGCACTTTTTTGATTCCGAAATTGAGAAATGAATTTGAATTTTTCCACGATTTGCCGAAATTTACCGATTTTGCTTCGAATTTTTCAAAATGAGAATAGATTGGCTTCACTCGAAGCGTGACAGACACGGCGACGAACGAAAAACGACATTCTATTCTACTCATTGAGACCGGGAATCAAATGCTGATTCAATCGAAGGATTAATTGTGCTCTTGTAGGTTGCTGCTGCCCTCAGTGATCCTCAAAGATTCTCATCTATTGTCGAAGTTCATGCATTTGAGCCTTTCAAGAACACAGAAGCTGCTTTGGAAAACTGCAATTGTATTTCTGAAGGTTCTGTTAGCTTTTTCATTCTTATTTGAACTTTAGGTCTTGCTCATGCTGATCTGATAAATTTCTTGGAGGCAAATCTTCCCAAAAAGAAGAAGAAGGTGCTTTTGGGTATTGCAGACCCCAAAGTGGGATCGGTTATCTCCGAACAGATTCCCGGTCTTCGTCTCACACAGACGGGTGTTATCCCCGAGATCCTGCGAGGAATCAGAATGCATTTTAAGCATCTCTCCAAGAACTTCCCTCACAAAGCTCTTGATAAGGCTCAGCTCTCTTTGGGTCACTCTTACTCTCGATCCAAGGTTAAGTTTGATGTGCACAGAGTGGACAACATGGTTATTCAATCTATTGCTTTGCTTGACCAAATGGATAAGGATATTAATTTGTTCGGAATGAGAATTAGAGAGTGGTACTCTTATCATTATCCGGAGCTCTTCAGATTAGTTCCCGAGCAGTACAAGTATGTCAGATGTGCAACCACGATTATGGACAGAGAGACCTTGGATGAGGCTAAGATCGAACAGTTGAAGGGTAAGATTATTTCTGGGGCTAAACGTATTTTTTAGAAATTCTCCAAGACGACGACAAGGTTAACGAGGTGGTTGAAGCTGCCCGTACATCCATGGGAATGGAGATTGCCAAGTTGGATCTCGACAACATTGAATTATTTGGAAAGAGGGTGGCTTCCCTCTCCGAATACCGTGCTCGACTCCACGAATACATTAAGAACAGAATGTCTGCTTGCGCCCCATCTTTGTCCGCTCTTATTGGAGAGCAAGTTGGAGCCCGTCTTATCTCTCATGCTGGCTCTTTGACAAATTTGGCCAAGTATCCAGCCTCCACTGTTCAGATCTTGGGAGCCGAGAAAGCTTTGTTCAGAGCTTTGAAGACCAGAACCAACACTCCTAAACATGGTCTTCTCTTCCATTCTGCTTTCATTGGAAAGGCTTCAATCAAAAACAAAGGCAGGATATCTAGATTCTTGGCCAACAAGTGCACTATTGCCTCCAGAATTGACTGTTTCTCTGATATTCCTGTTCCCACTTTCGGGGAGTTTTTGAAACAACAAGTGGAAGATCGTCTGACATACTTTGAGACTGGTCAAGTTCCCAAGAAGAATTTGGAAGTGATGAGAGATGCCACCTCGGAGGCCGAGCCTGTTATCGCCAAGGTAAGCGCCGAAAGATATGACTGAAAACCCACCTTATCTAGGTAATCAAGAAGAGAAAGAAGGCTGCGAAGAGGGCCAGGAAGGCTGCCGAGGAAGAAACCAATGGGCACGCCAATGGAGGTCAAACTGAAATCGAAGAAGTGATGGAAGTCGATGAAGACGAGCCAAAGCCCAAGAAGAAGAAGAAGGCCAAGAAGCAAGTTGAAGTCGAGGCCTAGTTGTTTTCACTGTTAACCAATTTTCATTTGTTGTTTTTGTTGACATTGTTGATTATATTTTCTTAAACTGTTAATCTTTTGTCAGTAATGTTTATGCGAGACCTCATTTTACTGTTTGCGGATAGACTTGGCATATATGTTGGGCAGAGATTAACCGGTCTTGGAATTTCTTCTCTTCTCCCGTCTCTTCTTCCTTTCTTCTCTCTTTCTGGCTTCTTCGGTGGCTGGATCGAAAGCATGAACCTTTGGTTTGCTGAAAATGATTACATAGTTTGAGTTCAGCCTACATCATCGCGGAATAATCGAATTCCTGTATTCCGTAGCCTCCAGTGAAGCTGAATTCCTGAACAGGAGTGCAGTTTGGGGCCTGCTTTCTCTCCTGCTCGGTGGGCTCTCTCAGAGTGTGGGTATCAGCACTCGCATCGGTATTGGTGTTGGTCTCCTTATCTCCACTTTTGGGTACCTTCGCGGTGCAGACATCTTCTGAGGCCGTGGGACTCCTAGCGGTATTCGCAACCTCAGGATTCTAGAGAACAACACGGTTTGAAACCCGCATGGCCAACCTACGTTATCTTGAACACTGGGCATTGCAAATCAAAGGAAGAGAAGACTCCTACCGATGCCTGTCCTCGTCCACCGATTAGAATGAGTTACAGAAGAAAACACAAATTTTATGGTCCACGGCATTCTGTACCTTTGGGACACAACCGGGGTTTAGTATCGACTTTCAAATTCTTCCTTTAGTGCAAAATTTGAATAAAACTCGAATTTTGCTCATTTATGGGAAATTTTCATTCCGGGTGAGGTCGGTTGACCGCTCTCTCTGAGCTTTGAAGTTTTTTCGCTCTTCAGAAAAACTTGTAAATATTGGGGAAAAAGAATTTTTTGGTGAATTTGAAAAATTTTTGAAATGTTTTCGCTTCGGGACTTGGAAAAAAGATTTTTTTGGAGAATTTGAACAAAATTTTGAGATGTTTTTGCTTCGGGACGTGGGAAAAAGGATTTTTTGGACAGTTTGAACAAAAATTTTTGAAATTTTTTCGTTTCGGGACTTGGGAAAAGGAATTTTTCGGAGAATCTGAATAAAATTTTGAAATGTTTTCGCTTTTATTTGCATACAATCATTACGACTATCTTCTTACCCCACTCTCTGGCACTGTCTGTGTTTAAATCCAGTTAAAAACATAAACAATGGATACGATTTTCTTATTTGCTCGACGCTTATAAACACTATTTACCTAAAAAAAATTTAAAAATAAACCTCAATTCTCCAAAAAATCCTTTTTCCCAATTCCCAAAGCGAAAACATTTCAAAATTTTGTTCAAATTCTCCAAAAATTCTTTTTTCCAAGTACCGAAGCGAAAACATTTCAAAAATTTTTCAAATTCATCAAAAAAATCTTTTTTCCCACTCCCGAAACGAAAATATTAAACGGTATCGTTGACCAGAAATGCCGTTGACCCGAAGTGTCGCGACCCGAGTTGTCCCTGACCCGAAATGTCGGGACGCGTTCTTTCGACCGTACTCCTCATCTATATTTTGCAGTCATGTTTGCACAATGCGATTAGAGACGGGAAATAAACAACGAGCCAAAAGTTCAGCTTGAGAGCAAGTTTACTCATGAAAATCCTACAGAGAGATCAAGCCACGGCCTTGTTGTATTCGTCAAGGAATTTGAGATAGCGGGGATCATTGGGATCATACTTCTTGTATCTCTCCACAAAGTAGAACAAGACGACACGATGGACAAACAGGTACTGCTGAAAGCACAAAAAACATCAAAAAAAAATGTGTAAAGTCAATTTTAATCTAAAATATGGACTTACAACATCATTCTGGATGGAGTAGGGGCGATGGTCACGGAGCTCCTTGAAGATAACAGGCATGTCCTCACACGGCTGGCCATTCTGGAATCTCTCCATGATGAAGGAAATGGCCACGATGGATCCAGTTCGGCCAATTCCGGCGGAACAGTGGACAATGATCGGTTTCTTGGTGCCACGGACCGAAGAGAGCAGGTCGAAGATGGTGTGTCCCACCGTGGGGACTCCACGATCCGGCCAATCCATCCATTGGTAATGGCGAACCTGAATGATGACATAAATCGAATCTTCGCTTACTTCTCTCTGTGACTTCTTTCCTTCCAAGGTATACGATAACTTGAGGATTGTTCTCATAACGGTCTTGTCACTTCCTCCCAAAGGAGTGACCCCGAGATTCGTGACCACAATTCCCTCAAAAGTGGCACTCTCGCCTTCCTTCAGTGGCCAATACTGGGCGCACTTGTCCATTCCCTTTTCCTTCACATTGCACAGCATGATGATGCTCTCCGATTGCTCCAGAATGGTCATTCGCCAGAAGTCGGCGATTGTGTTGTCAAGGGGACCCTGCAGAACAAACGATAACATCAGACGCAATGTTACTGCCCATAGATGACACAGGCAAAGATGTACAAATCTAAGCCTCTCACCTCGGGCACCAAACGTTTTATCTTATAGTACCCACCTGAGTGCAGATGTATCTTTTGTCAGAGACGGGAGAGGGCATGTAGTTGGCATGGATGTAGTCATGACTGACTCCAGGCCATTTCACAAGCACTCGTGCCTTCTCTTGGCAAGGAACATCTTTGTAGCGGTTCCGGCCAGCTTCCCAATGAATTTGAAAAGCCGTCACATTCATGTCCGGAGGACAATAACGCTTCATCTCCATAAATTCCTCACGCAGACCGTTCACGCCTTTTTCCAAGGTCCGATTGAACCAGCGATCAACCTAAAAACAATATATTAATTATTAAGTTATGACAACCAGTCATATTTAGCATGAACAACATACATAAAGACTTCCATCGGAAGCGCAAGGAGCTACAGCGGCTTGACGAGCACCTTGCTTCTCTACGTTGACAGACCGGGTTTTTGACTCCTGGTTCCTCTTTCTGAAATAACGATGGATGATCATCATAGACAACGTCAAGGGACAACAAAATGAAAAACTTACTTTGGCTTGTTGGCCATGACAAAGAATCACCACGCTCTGGACTCGATTGAATGTAGAATGAGCCAATCCCATTCAAATCCCATGGAGAAAATTTGAATAAAATTCCACAGCGACCATTTGACAACCCCAATCTCTCATACATTTAGTGCAAAATTTGCATGAAAGTCGAATTTTCGCTCATTTATGGGAAATTTTCATTCTGGGTGAGGTCGGTTGATTGCGTCTTTCTCTGAAAAAAAAAATTTTGAAATGTTTTCGCTTCGGGACTGGGAAAAAAGGATTTTTTGTGAAATTTGAATAAAATTTGAAATGTTTTCGCTTCGGGAGTGGAAAAAAGATTTTTTTGTGAAAATTGAACAAAATTTGAAATGTTTTCGAGCTGACTGAGTATGAAAACCGGGTTTCTGTTACTGTTACTACCTTTAGAGATTTTTTTGAAATTTTTTCGACTTATAGCACTTTTAGACGTTAATGGTGTTCTTTTGGCGCCTAGTACTGCTTAAAAAACACATTTTTAACACTTGGTACTAAACAGTACTACCTGGTACTGTTTAGTAAGAAGTGAAAATTTTAACCCAAATGTGCAAGTCACATAATCGTATTGACAAATTTCTTTTAGTCTATGTGTGTCAAACTCAATTTTCAACAAGATAGCCAAATCTCATCTTATTTGATGTGCAACGAGCTAAGTTATGATTAACATGACAGTGCCTTTTTTGGTACTTTAAGGTTATTTCGACCCTTAGGGCACCTACCAAGAAATCCACCAGCCGTACTTAATATTCAATACAGGGTGCGGCAAAAAAATGGAAACTTGTTTTCATAGCTATATTTTTCCTAGCAATCAAAATTCCGCAAATGTGACGGTCATCATGAATAACATAGAGCATTATTTATAACATATTCAACCCGTTTCACCGGGGCTGCTTTTGGTGGCGATATAGAGCTCCAAACGCGACTTAAAATTTTGGGCTTTTGGCCGCAGCTTTTTTTGGTGAAATCAGTCCCGTTCATGGCGCAGCATTTACTTTGCGACTCAAAACTTTTGTGGCGGGTAGTACAGGTGCTGGCCTCCAAATGAAAAAAAATTATAGCCGATTGGATCCATACCCGGCGAGCAGGCGCACTTTTCGCAGACGGGGTGAAATCGGGAAAATCGGTCCCATTACTGGTCTTAACTCGCTTTTTCCCTGTGAGCCGGCGCTCGGTCAAGTTGGAACGCCAAACTTGAGCTGCCAAGGTTCTACTGAGCCAGCAGAAGCATGAGGAAATCGAGGTTAACGCGGCGCTAGAATTTTGCCCTCTTGGTCCACGAAAATCTCGGAATTCTTGCCGCTGGCACAAATTCCGCCTAAAGCGATGACGGCCCGGTTTTTGACGGTGTTCGTCGTTAGCCGACGTGCAGAGGGCCTCACCGGATCGGATTCTGGCGTTCTGTTGGTTGTGCACCCGCCAAACATTGCACCGCGAATGGAATGCGCTCCCATCATGGACCTGCGGCCCGACGTCTGAATTTTTGGCATTTTTTCAGGCGTACGGGCTTGACCTTGCCGGTGAGGAGTTAGGCATTTTAGACCTTGTATGGGGAGACCTTGGGTTGATTTTTAGCTATTTGGCCGATTGGTCGGTCGCTGGTACCGGTCTCGCGGGCAATTTTTTCTGCAAATCGACGGATTTCGCTGTTGATGACCTCGCGGCTGGTAGAAGTAACGGCGGTGCGTTTTCTTTCACTTAATGGACGCTTAAAATTGTTGACAAGCTGCTTGCATTGTGTGATTACTTTGGGCACAACGTCGTTTCTATACCGGGCAAATTAGCACTTCGAACAGCTTAAAAAACAGGTCCAAAATCGAGGTCCCTTTGTTTGACATTCAAAAAAAGAATGTTAATAAACCGATATGGACATGAAATTGTAAGGTCTAGGAGAGAAAAGTACGTAGAATTTAATGGTATGAAAATAATTGTGCTGCATTAAAAAATTTTCGCGTCAGGACCCAATGAAAAAAGTTTCCATTTTTTTGCCGCACCCTGTATGCTTGTAGGTCTAGCGGCTGGGATTTTATTTATCTTTTACGTACAACATAATGAATGGGGATATTGCATTAATAAAAATACGTTAGAAGTCCGTTATGTACAAAATAAGTTAGGAAATGGTGCATCCTGAGAGGTTGGAGGGATCGCGATCTGTTTCATAAACTTTCTTTTCTTTTACCAGAGGTATCTTGCCAATTTTTTGCGGAGGCTTGAAGTCGGGAGTGTCTGACTTGGTTATGTCAAAAGCCTTGTAAGACAGGTTTGTCCAGATCTAAAAAGCATCCATTAGAACGCAGATGAGGAATAAATGGAAATAAATTCTTAATGAAACTGCCTCAGCCCGTGGCGGATAATTGAAGTCAATCTTGCTGGCGAGACCAAACTCTGCTTCGGCTTCGAAACTGGGGCATTCACTGGGTACCGACTGATGGTATATGAAATCATTTTCTCTCCGGGCTTTGTCCATATGCCTGACCAGGATCGGATCTATCCTTCGGAAGAACAAATGATCTTCCGGTTTGGCCACAAACCCGGGGCCAGACGATTTGGCATATTGGACACATAGAGAAGCACTTGTTTTGTAGTGATCCTGACCCTCCTGACAAGCTCGGATCGCCTTTCCACATTCATCGTTGGAGAGTAAATGTTCACACAAATAGGCATAAGCATAAGATAAATAGAATTCTTTTTTCAACTCGAAATATTTCCGCCACTTTTCGAAAGTATTAGGATCTAGACCGTCAAGGCAAGAACCTGAAAAAATAGCGATCAGTGATAAAAACGAAGTAAAAAATATAAAATGCGGTGAGACCAACTTACAGCACTCTTCGTAAACTTTGGAAGTTTGGTTAGCTAATGAATAAATTAATTTGGATGAATGTTTTAATTCAATGGCCCTGGCAATTGTAATTTCTTGTGCTTCGGCCAAACATTGTTGCTTGTAGGCAGTCAAAACTCGGGCATCCAGATCATTTCCGGTCGCTTGTGGAATAATCCCGACTTTATCAGCGTTCTGGGACACGTATTCGAATAAGCCGGCAGCTTTCCGTAACGCCGTATGAATGTTTTTAGAATCAAAATCACTAACTTCGTCGCTAGATGACAGAAAGGCTGACCTCTTCATATACCATATTGCTATGTTCGAAACCATATTTAACACCTCATACCACGAATCGGAGGACTGACTAAAAAACACGATGAGTCATACACCCGGTTATCATTTCCGTGAAAACAATAATAACTAAAACTAACGCCAATTCTTAAACTTACTAGCCATCCCCTCCCAACATAGAATGTGTCCAAGTAAACTTCCCAAGGTACCTTAATTTGCTGTTCTTCTCTTGACTTTCCAAATCAAACACAAATCCATAAAGCAGCTTCAAATAATACTCGAATTCGGATTCCACAAGATCAACAGAAGCACTGGCTGATGTCAAAATATCGAGTAACTGCTCTCGTCGAAGTCTTAGTTCTCTACACAAGTTACGCAATAAAGGGAAGATTAGAAACTCACGAGCATATCTTAGAAGAATCCGAGTTAGTTATTACTTGTTTCAACTCAAACTTCGCTGTTTTTGAAGATTTCAATGGGTTTCGATGAAACCAATGCGCCATGAAGTCCGATCAATAGGTAATGTTCATCTACTTCAATTGAAGCTTCAACAAATGCTTTTCGCAAATTATTTTTCTAATGTGTCAAGTGTTTTCTTTTTCGCGTCAGGTGTTTGCTTCATTTGTCTCGGCCCGAAAGCAATTGGATTGGCTTTCTATTTATACTACAATATTTTATGAAAAATAAAATTCACGGATGAACAACATCACGTAGACAATCAGCCTCAACATGTCTTCGAGGCTCATAGTTCGGTCAGTTGGGAAGATATCTTCAAGACGCCTCAGCGAACTTTTACTTAAGAGTAACGTTGCTGCTGCCATTGTCCCTGGCAGATTTTATTCAGATGAGAGTGTCGTCGAGAAATTTGCGCCTGGAATTAGATCTCCTTTTGATAACCCACGGAGGGTGCACAAGGTTTGTTTTTGTCTATTAGTTCTTCTTCGTTTAACTGACGTAGTAGTTTTGTAATTTTTTAGGCATCATACCCAACAGACAAACTGGAAAAAGATGCTAAAGTCGAAAAAGTTAAACCGGACACACTTAAATCTGAGCCAATACAAAAAGAGGAACTTGGAAGTACAGTTTTAGCCGAAGAAGTGGCAAAAAAGATTGAAGATATCAATAAAGCAGCCGAAACTTTGAAGTCAGATGCCCAAGAACCTGTTCAGGCTCAGCCAGCAGGAGTTCAAACAGCGTCCACTTCTTTTGGGTACGTTTTGTATTTTTTTTATTATCGTCTTTTAGTTCTTCAATCTTAAGCCGATTGGGAATTGAGAGGATACCTGATGATATCCCGGAAGATGAGAAGAAAAAACAGAAGACGGCCAGAAACACGCGTTTGGGTATCCTGTGCTTGACGTTTGGAACCTTTTGTGGTCTTGTTTGGTTCTGCTTCCATTACGGTAGGTTAATCTTCATCCTTACTTCTTGCGTTCATTGCGCAAAATATTTACTTCAATTTTTTAGGAAGAGCAAGAAGAGATGAAGCTGGAAATGTTATTGTTGATGCTTACTCGACCAGCGTATTAGCTCCATTCTACAGAATTGCAGATGGTTTCCGAGATTGGATGAATGTAAGCTTGTTTAAATTATTTTTAAATTTATGTCACAGTATGCCGTCGAACCAAGTAGAGAGAAATTGCTGCCCGATCCTCTGAAACCACCATATATCCAACCCAAATATACGCTAGTTATTGAAATGAAGAATGTTTTAGTAGCTCCTGAATGGACTGTAAGTGAAAATTGTGATATATAATGCCTATTTAATCGAAACTACAGTACAAAACCGGTTATCGATTCAAAAAGAGACCTGCCTTGGATTACTTTTTGGATGTGGTTGGCTATCCAAACTTCGAATTGGTTATTTACACCAGCGAACCGCCAATGAGTGCCTTTTCCGTCGTCGATTCCATCGATCCCAAGCAAAGAATAATGTATCGTCTGTTTAGAGATTGCACCAAATATCAGGATGGACATCATATCAAGGACTTGGGTAGACTGAACAGAGATCTTTCGAAGGTCATCTTCATTGACTTCGATGCTCAATCGGCCAAATTGAATCCAGAAAATGTCCTCAGACTTCCAAAATGGGATGGGGATATGGATGATACGGCGTTGGTAGATCTGGCGGAACTTCTGAAAAGTGGGTTTTGTTTAATTTTATTACTGGTGATTGTTGTGATGGATAATATGGTTTAAATCTTTTCAGCCATTCACCTCAGCGACACCGACGACGTTCGCCCCACCCTCCAGTACTATTCCAGCTTCGACAACCCTCCGGCTGAGTTCAGACGTCGCGCTATCGAACTGGCCGAGTGGGAGAAACAAAAACAACAGCAGAAGAACGAGAGTTCCCTCAAGAAATATGGAGGATTCTTCGGTTTCAGAAGACATCAGAACGTCTGAAGTTGTCCTAGCTGCGTACTCGATTAGATGTTTGTTATTTCTTTTTGTTAATAAATTCATAAAATGAAGGCTGACCAGCTGTTCGCATCGCGGTTCTTTCTCCGATCCGTTTATTTGATCTCCTTTTTTGGATAAAACACCTACTTTCACTAGCAGATTCGGCTCTCCTTTTCTCTCGCCGCTCACAATGGGAGATTTGTGAAAGTAAGTCGAACGGATCTCTTGAATATTTATGGGTTTGCTAGGGCGATTTTTACAGTTTCTTCCTGCAAGTTGTTGAAATATTCGGGGAATTGTACACAATTCATAGTACTTTAATTTATTCATTTAAATTCGTTTTTCTCAATCGAACAAACGGTTCTTCCGGATTCAATGACGCCTGACCTGATTCAGAAGTCTGTTTGATTAGTTGTGGAGATGTTTCGCGCTCCTCTTCATCCTGTTTACTAAATATCTGCAGGTCTGGTTATGACGTCTGATTTCTTGAATTGTGTCCTTTTTTGATTATTTAAAATTTATTTGATGGGGGTTGGGGCGAGAGTTTGTTCTCCTGAATCAGATGGGAGGGAAATCTCCACGTTTTCACTGGGAATGACGATTACAAAAAACGTTCGTTATTTCCGTAATTTTAATATCTCCATGTTTTGGTATTGAATTCACAAGGGAAGTACCCCAAGTGCGACGCTCAGATTTTCTTTAAATTTTGCACACACGTCGGGCATGGACCAAGTATCAATTCCTGAAAGTTTTAGCTCGCGCTTTGCAAGCGCCGCCGAGATATTGAACGATCTTTGCCGCCGAGAGAGCATGCTAACCGCGGAGAGCGGTCAGGGAGAAAAACACTTTTTGGCCGTAACTTCGCTAGTTTCATACGGAAAAAATTCATTTTTTGTGGAGGCATTACCCATTACAATAGAAACAGGCATGAAACTTTTCGTGTCGAAATTCTGCAAAAAGTGTAAAATTTTCGCCGACTTTCGGTTTAAAAATCTCGGTTGTTTCTGCAAAGCGCGAGCTAAGATTCTCGCATATATCTTAGAAAAAATTATTCTAAATTTGTGCCAAGTTTCATCGAAATCTGAGCGTCGCACTTGGGGTACTTCCCCTGTCAGTTAAATCAGGCTGCAGAGGAGTGTTAAGGGTTGCAGTAGGTCCAAAGGTTTTGTTTGCCCTCCAAATCGACTCGCCAAACATCTTGAGCTTTCCGGTTTCAGGGTTATACCACGGGTAAATATACCATTTACTCTGATGTTAAGGGGACTGAAGGCGTTTTCATCTGTTCAAGTAAAGGCCAATTTTATTGTAGATCCTACAAATTTCGTTGTGATATGTCCTTGAATTCCTAGGACTTTTAGTGTGCGGCTTGACCTGTTTTGAATTTAAATTTTCTGGTTCAAAAGTTCGAAACCGGGTTATCTCCGAGTCAGATCAGACCCGGTCTGGGTACTTAAGCGAACTGCGGAACCGGAAATTCTTGTGATAACAGTTACTTTCGCCGGGTAATTACAACTTTTTTGTTTGCAGGGCCTTGATGTCAACAGTCCCGGTTCATGTGATATTCCCGGTGCTTAAATCCGTCTTCAGAATGTTGCGATCTCGTCAATTTCTGTTAGTCAGTGTGATATTTGTGGGGATCACTAATGTCCAAACGATGGCTCAATGGAGGGTGGGACAGGTTCGTTTGATGTCTTCCCTTCAGACTTCTGTAGCTGATCCTCTAGCCCACAGACTGAGACGTTCCCCTTTCATTCGGGCCCACAGACGCCGTTCTTCTCGGGTGATTTTTTTCTTCTGGTGATTGCGCTGCTTTATAATGTTAAAACTAACGATTATTTCTAACATAATGTCGCCTTCTCTGTAAATTTCCTGCCTATAACACTGCCATTTCCCTATAATTTAGTTTTCTCTTTTGTGCCGTTGATTGTGTATGTTGGTCTAACAGTTTTCTTTTTAGAGGCCCCTTCAGATGCCAAACTCTTTGTCTCTCAGGGATGCCGCCGATCTGGCATCTCTGACTGATATGAAGGCTTTCTACGCTCAGCTGAGGCCGATTCTTGTTCCTCGAATTGTAAATACGGAACAACATCGACAAGTTGCGCAACACATCCATACCGAACTAAACAAAGCCGGATTTAATGTAGAGTGGGATGAATTCGAAGATCAAACTCCTTATGGGAAGATGCCTTTTAGAAATATAATTGGCACATTTGACCCCCATGCTTCAAGAAGACTGGTTCTCGCTTGTCATTACGACTCTAAAATCATTCCAGGGTAAGAAATTATGGTCGAAGTAATGCTGAGTTTATTGGTTTGATTATGTGAATACTTTTAGAAAGGTGTTTATTGCGGCCACTGATTCTGCCGTCCCTTGCGCAATGTTATTAGATCTGGCCAGAACTCTTGGCCCAATCTTGAAGACCAAGTCTGGCTTGGTGAGTGTTAATAAAGTTATTAATCCTGATTATGAATTGGTAAGGTCCTATCAATTGAAATTTCAGCCAATCACGCTGCAATTAGTATTCCTGGATGGCGAAGAAGCCTTTGTAGAATGGAGTAGAAATGACAGCACTTACGGAGCGAGACATCTGGCCAAAGTCTGGTCTCAGAAATGGTATCCCACCCAATCTCATCTGGCCCCATTGGAGCTCTCAAAAGAATTGGATCGGGTTGATGCCTTTGTGCTTTTGGATCTCCTGGGCGCAGCTCGCCCCCAAATTACGCATACTATTGGACATGGAACTCGGCCCTTGTTCGAAGGGATAGAAAGTGTTGGTAAATAGTTACCAATTTATATTTTAATTCATTCACAGAGAGAAATCTGAGGACTGCCGGGAAACTGAAGAATATTCCTCCGATCTTCTCTTCGTTTGACTCTTATCACGCTGTAGAAGACGATCACATTCCGTTCCTCGAAAAGGGTAAGTCATGATGACTCTATCCTGTACTACTTGTGTCAAATATTTTCTTGTGTTTATCTTTTTTGATCCTTCTGTAAATAATGTTGATGAAATGGACAAGTGTTTATTCCAGGAACGCCCATCATGCATGTAATCCCGCTTCCATTCCCGCGTGTCTGGCATACCCCTGCCGATAACGAGGGCGCCTTGGACTGGAATACCATCTACAATTTGGTTACAATAACCAGGGTCTTTGTGGCCGAGTACTTGAACTTGACTCCTAACTAATAGACGACTAGATATAGTATAATAGCCCTGTTGATATGTCGTTATACGGGATGAACATGAGCCCTGAGGGTTTCAGAAGACCCTCAGTCTCTGTCTGATAATGTATTTAAATTAAAAATCGTTTTATCCGGCAAAAAATGGAGCAACCAAAAATGTAAACGACTTCTTGTTTTCAAATATAATTTTCGTTTTTTGGTTGTTTTCTTGTTTTTACTGAGACTCATGTCTGGTTTTAATATGATTGCTTTCCTGAATGGTTACAGGTTGCTCATTTTTTTTAGAAAAAATACCGATTTTTGATTTAATCCCGAGAAGCGCCATCTACATTAATTGATGATTAATTAGACTGCGATTAGTCGATGACGACGTCTTTGGGGTTTAACGTAGTTTCCTAGGGTAATCCGGCGGGTAAACGGGTGTTATCCTCCATTCAAATAGTCCAAAGTATCGTTTTTCGAGGGATTAAAATAATTAGACGGACCAAGAGTTCGTACATGCATATCCCGGTTATATACAGACGATAAGCTGAGGCTTTCTTAGCCCTCGAAGGGTTTCCTCAGACTTTATGACCTCATAAATGGACAAAGTGATGATGATGATATTGGTGTTAGCCATCCGAGTGGCATATTGAGGTGGTTGTGGGGATATGCAGGGTGCATGAGAGTCTGACATGTCTCCGAATACGAATAAAATAAGGGGGATTTAATTATTTATGGCCATACCATATTAATTCTTTCTCATCGGAAAAGTGTTCTACGTTTATTTTAATCTAAATAAGTAATCAAGATGAGTGCTCTCGAATGTGGAGGGCTAGAATGGTGGTTTGACTGTTTATTCTACTGGTTATACTGTTTAATTATAATTGAAGATAAGTGGGATCAAATGGTTTGATAAAGAATAAGGCGATTGTTGTGGACCACGATCAGAAAACAAGCAATCTGAGAAGATACAGGGCGTGATTCTGATGCTATTCTCGGTGAACAACATGCTTTTGAAGCCAGAGTACTCGGGAAACGACTTTACTAGTAGTACAAGACTTCCCTGCTCTCCCCCACGGTGCACTAGACACCCATTAGATCATACAAATTTAATCATCCGCTCCCCCGAGACGCCGCTCTTCGCTCTCCTGTTTATTAAACAAGATCCAAATAATATTAACAATAATTAAATATTCAAAACAACAAGCAGTCATGTACACAAGGCAGTTATCCACAACAAGATCCAGGTCTATAATTCGGTGGGCGTATTGTTGGAAGGGGTCGATCTGAGATGGGAGTTTCGGATCGAGGGGATCTGTGTCCGATTACTGACCAATGTATTCTCCAGATGCGTGTCACGATGAAATTTCTTGGCCGCCCATTTCGGACATAACAGCTGCGCCCAGGCTAGTGTTACACTTTTGCGGAAATTGGCGCTAAAAGTAATCGGATTAGATCAACGTTTCTCTTCATAATGGACAGATTTCGAAAACCCGTTCGAGTGTCATAGATACCCTTACATCTTTGTAAAAAGGATGTATAATTCAAAAAAGTATAAATTTTAAGTGTAAATTTTCAAAAGTGTAACTTTGAAAAAAGTGTTAATTTTGACGTAACACTGTTAAAAAATGATGTTATAGAAAGTGCAGTTTTGAAAACTTTTAAATTATGATCTAAGGTTGTTAGACGTTGAGTCTCCAAGTATCCATGACACTCGAACGGGTTAATGGAATATGGATCGTTGCCGAATTCGGGCGTAAATAACTCGGATTTCAGTATTACTTTAACAGAATTACAGTGTTTTATAGACTCGATATCAAAAAGAACTGATTCGAATATGGTTCAACATGAATGTGGGGTAAAAATATAAAACAAAGTCATTTTTTAATTGGACCAAAAACATTGGGGAGCTTTTGTCTCCAACTTGGTTTTGTCCCCACAATTTTTTAGGGTCTCTGTCCCCAGACCGGATTTGTTCTATGTAATTATTCGGCCCGTAATGGTCTCGTTAATAAAAAAAATGAATTTTCCAACAAGTAAAGTAATGCCAAGATTCCGTCTACTGACATCGTGAAGGCGCTGACTATCGGTCAAAAAAGGTAACGGAGATTACGGGGAAAAGTGATTTTAATATTCGGCCTAAAAATATTTAAAAAGCCAATTCAAATCGGGTTACAAAAATGGCGCATCCGGTAATTGTTACTATGGGGACAAACCTCTAAAAAAATATGGGGACAAAACGGGCTCCAATCGAGGTCGGAGTTAATGATCAAAATTAGCTACAGTAACCCGAAACCTCCAATTATATGCAAATTACTCTGCAAGCAGAACGCCCTCTCAAAACGGGCCAAATCCCCGGAAGAAAGGGATTAATCCGACTGTATATTATACTGGAATGTGATGAGATTACTTCTCCCTCCAAATCTGCTTTTTCAGCGCGAAAAAAGCATGGTAAACAAGAAGATAACAACAATAACAGCATACGGAAGTTGAGTTGTTAAATTTGACTTTAAATCTAACAGTCACATAGCTTGAGGACTCACCTTGTAAATGCGTAAACCATAAAATCGCTGGCAAAGTTCAAATAATATAAATAATGGGCGGCATTATAAAAGAAGACGGCCAAGGGATCCTCGGCCATTCCCTGCATCGAGAAGGCCTTCGAGTTAAACAAATTCAGGGCCAAAGTATCCATTATCCGCATCAAATAGAATGGAGTGTTGAGTACTGTGTATACAATGGGCACTACCAACAAGATCCTGGTAGATCCCGTGTTCACATTCCCTGTCCTTCGATTCCTGGATTGTCTGTCAGCCGTGGAGAGGTTATCTTGGCTCCCAAAGAGGCCTTTCCCTGCTTTGTGGACGGTGGAAGCGATAAAAGTATTCAAAAATACGACCGTCAGACAGGGCAAGACGTAGGATAAAACAACATCCGTGATCTCTACTGTCATCTGCAGAAAATAAGCGGTAGTTGTGAAATAAGGTTTATGGTTAAAGTAAGAGTAATAGAAAATTTTATATAATGCTGACACCTTTACCTGCAATGGACCCTCCCGAATCCCGCATTGCTTCACATTCGGCCAATCGGGATCGGCATTTGTGGGGGATAAAGTGATGAACTGGATCAGGTTGAAGAGAAACGGGATCGGCACCCAATACGCCATTATCTTGGCCCTCGGAATGTGTGATAGCTGAAGAATAATTTATGAACAAAAATAGAATAAGATAAAGGGTTGACAGAGTGAAGATCAGAGATCCTCACCTTCATATGTTTGAGGGGATGGGCAATCGCAATATATCGCTCAATAGTTAAGGCAACCACGGACCACGAACTAACATACGAACTGGTCATTAAAATGTATTCGATTACGACACAGAAATGGAAGTTGACGTAGTCGACTTTGAACAGAATCAGGATCATTGCGGCCAGGAACACCGAATCCGACGCCGTCAAAACAATTAGATATTGATTGGCTGTGATCTGAAGGGTAATACATTAAAATTTTAAAATATTTACTTTGCAAAAATCTAAAAAGTTTTGTATAAAAATGTATAAATTTTGCACACCTATCATTTGGAGTAGATCGGGTGTTGGCCCAATATGTCTAGCCATGATTGCAAAACTGTTGGACCAGCTAGACAATGGGTTTAAATGGCAATAACCGATCCAGGTTTTTGGCAAGCCATTTAAAAATTTTTTTTGGAATTTCAACCTTTGGCTAGCCGTCTCGAGTCAAACAATTTTTGCAACATTTGCGAAATTGGGCCCATACCCAAGCTGCCCCAAATGAAGAGTAGCCAAATTTTGCATAAATGTGAAGAATAATACGCGAAATATTTACAAGAAAAACATGCTGGCTTCAATCAACTATTCAAAAACAAAAAAACAAGACGTACCCTCTTGAGACGGCTGTTTAAAATGGTCACCAAAGAGATGATATTCCCCACCAATCCGATGATTACAATACTGCTCAACACCAGCATGTAATCGTTGTCTTCTTCGGGACTCGGCTCCATGACTTGAGTCCAATTCTCGATCGGCAACATGTTCTGAATACCTACAGTACTGGACAAGTGGAACGGAATATAAAATACGCGGACTGCACCTAACAGATGTAAGGCAATTGTTGGCCGATTATGTAGTAGGGATATAGTAAAGATTTGAGGCCGTATTTGCTTCACGAAGCCGGCCTCATTTCGATAAAAAATACTCTCGGCCGAAAAGGAGGCGGAGTCTGCGAGAAATCGGTAAAAATAAAAAGTAAATAAAAAATGCAAATGTTTTATTTTTTTACACAAAAAGTTGCATTTAATCAGTCGAAGCGGATATAACACCACGCTTTAATTGAGGAAAATAAATGATTTTGGGAAGCTGCAACCTGAAGGGAAGCAATGTCATCTTACTTAAAGGTCATATCAGAGAAAATGGAGTAATTGGGGAGTAAATACAACTTTTTTAATCATGTCTGACTTATCTCCTCTAGTCTTAAAAAAAAGTCGTTTCTAGTTTTTCATAAAAAAATCTTGGACTTTCAAGTGAAAACTTGCGTAATTGTAGAGGGAATTGTTGAATAAGCACTTTGTCACACCTACACACTTACTTAGTGACGTTTAAAGTAAGCACGTCGAAATGTGTTAAAACGAAGGAATTTGTAGTTTAATTTGTGAGGATTACTGTATTTTTTGTGTAAAAAGAAGTCCAATCTTCTATTCTGGCCATATTTACTGGGAATGTCAACAAAAACAACCACCAGATGTCACTTTCTTGTTTTGTTTATGTCTCATCGGGTCATATTAGTGATATTACTGTGGAAAAACAGAATTATTGCCATTTAGATTAGAATTTGAATATTCAAACAAATCTTTTGATTTAATTTTTATGTAAAAGTCAACGAAATTAAAACTATAATCATAGATCTTAAGCCATAGAGTCAAAACCTAGATAATGACTACAATTATGAGAGAAACTTGACAATTACGGCAACTTTTTGGCCAACTTTGGGTAAAGAATTAAGTACATACATACTGTCCAATTATTTGTGACGTAGATTTAACAACTCCTCAAGCTTTCCATAATAGATGTGGCTTACTCGGGATCATAAGTCATCTTACTAAAAATTCAAAAAATATTTTTTGAGATCCCAAAAAAAAAGAAAATTTACTCAAGAAACAGGAAAGAATGCTCATGATGTATAGATGGACATATTTCATTTTAAATATAACATTTTGCTTGTCAACACCAATTTTGAGAATAAATTGAAAAAAATAAAAATTATGTCACCATTTTTAATATTTTTTCGCAAAATTTAGGTCCGAAAACGACCTCAGAACGTCTCCGCCTGCAGACACCACTTTACATTCTTTACACAATTAAATCGCGGTCTGTGAAACTGTTTATTGCAGTGTGGGACCACCTGTTCTAGTACTACAATGTACGTAAACCCGGGGTCGGGACTTTTCGGTCCCCCCACTTTCGGTCCCCGCCTTTTCGGTCCCGCCGTTTGGGGTGGGAGACTTTTCGGTCCCCGGCTTTTCGGCTGGCGCCTTTTCGGTCCCTGGGCTTTTGGGGTGGGGACTTTTCGGGTGATTAGTAAAATACTGTAAAATAAGATACTACTGATGACGTAATATTGTAAATAGTTTTAAAAAAAAACTTTTTAATCCATTTTTGGGGTTTTCGACCAAAAAATAGATTCTTTTAGACAACCGACCGAGGAGAATCCGAAAATGAAGTTTATTTTTGCCAAAAAGTATTTGAAAAATTAATTATTAATAATTATTAATTAACGAATTACAAAAGAAAAAACGGAAAATAACAGTAATAACACAATTCGAAAATGATAAGATGACTAGCGAATGTTCTGAACGATTCCACCAAGGAAAAGCAATGGATCGGGGTTGTAGACGGTCAACACTTTCTTGAAACGTTCATTGAGCGTGAAATACTTCTGCCGTCTTATGAATGGTGGCACGTCTCCAGCTAACGAATGGGCAATGTCCAGATTGGCGATCGCTTCTTCCTGCTTCAGAACCTTGATGAGGCTTTCTATTGTCGGATGTTTCTGGCGAACTGCTTGTTGAATGGCACGGTGCCAGGCCTCTACATTGTTGTTGGTCCTAGGCAAATCTATCATAGTGTATTCGTAACAATTCCAAAATGGAATTTCAAACAATGGAACTTGCCTATCATCTCCTGGAAGTAGGCCTGGAAGTCCAATCCATGTTCTTTCCATGTACTCTTTTATCGGAACCAGCAATCTCGGTGTGTCAGTGCCAAGCAGACCACGGTATTTGATCATCAGTTGTTCAAAATAATGTTCCACATGCTGAGGCTTTGCGAATGGGAGGGCCATCAGGTGTCGGATGAACAAGGCGAAGACTTCGTTATCTCGGAAGTCCCGCTTGGCATATTCGTCGATTTTTCTCCTCAAACACTGGGTGTAATGGAAATGGCAACCATGTGCCTGGACCTGGCTACCATATACATCATGTATTGCCTGTTTGGATGCCAGTTCGAAGTCCATTATTACTCGTTCGGGCGCTGTGGGCATTTGCAAGGACGCAGGTACACGAACCATTTCGATGCGATGAGAAAAAGGAAAATAAATGAGCTGTTTCACCAATCTGCGTAAAATTTCTGCCGTCGATGTAGTCAAATCAAAATTTCTGCCCAACGCAACCAAATCAACAGAATTACATAATTGCTTAACGCAGAAAATATAACATTTAATAATTACAACAACATTTTAATGAATACTTGAATTATTTTATTGAATTTTCCGATTTAATGTAGGATTTTATGTCAATTTCATTTAGAAATTCGAGTTTTTCATGAACGATTTGATAATGTTAATCTTTTATCACTTCTTCTAATGTTATTTTGAAGTTTTTTATTGAAAATGTCGCAGGATTAATTAAATCGTTGATTAATAATTATTAATAATTGTTTTTTCAAATACTTCTTGGCAAAAATAAACTTCATTTTCGGATTCTCCTCGGTCGGTTGTCTAAAAGAATCTATTTTTTGGTCGAAAATCCCAAAAAAACGAATTAAAAGGTTTTTTTTAAATCATTTACAATATTGCGTCATCAGTGGTATCTTATTTTACAGTATTTTACTCACCACCCGAAAAGTCCCCACCCGAAAAGGCCAGGGACCGAAAAGGCGCCAGCCGAAAAGCCGGGGACCGAAAAGTCTCCCACCCCAAACGGCGGGACCGAAAAGGCGGGGACCGAAAGAGGGGGGACCGAAAAGTCAGTCTCCCCGTAAACCCAGATTCCCGGAAGGAAAAAAAATCAGAAGATGCCTATATAATGCGATAAACACGCGAAGAATGCACCTGGCATGAGCGCAAAGACTTGTTAGACATGAATTTTGTACACATCATGTCCATTAAAGTGCATCTCTTTGGGGCACGAAAACAATAAATATGAACACAAAAGAGTATTATAAAAATAAGGTGAACACGTTCTTTGGGTAAAGAATTAATCCGAGATTAGATTCTGGCATTATTGGGGACATTTCCCAACAGAACCCACCAAAGAAATGACTCAGAAAATGGGTTAAAAACAGAGTTGATAGGTAATATCACAAATGTCATCGTACTCTGCTCAAATATATGCTCAACTAATCGTATTTTGGAGAGCATCAGAGCTGAAATCGGATAAATACGAAACGCTGAGGGTATATTTCATTACATCTTACAAGTTTAAGGACCTTTGACAACAACAAAAACAAGGTGACGGAGGAAAAAAAAGGGGAATTGGAGGACAAAAATAAGTATCAAAAGTGTCAATTAAAAATCTCTGGACCTCTTAGATATCTATAAAAAAAAGTTTGGGCCCCGGAAGTATGAAAGGAACCAAAAAATAACATAATCACTGTCAGCAGGACCTTAAACGCTTGTAAAACAGTTATTAAAACACTTAAACTTCCTTCTTTCATTGTAAAATTGCCATTTTTAGGACCAATTTTGCATGAGGAACCTTTTTCCGATGTTATTTTATATCCATATCGCACATTTTTATAATTTATGACATTATTTTAGCCATAAATCTTCCCCAAAAAGAGCTCGGAACTGGTGAAATTATATATAGATATGTATAAATAGTAAGTGCAGAGCAAGTTGTAAAAAGATTTCGAGCACTTAATAATAAAATAATACCAGAAAAATAAGGGTTCATGACATCAGCAGGGAAGATGACTGGAGGATTTAATGATTGCTGATCTGAAAAGAAATTCAGAATTATAAATTCATGAGGACGCTCCGTTCACAAAAACATTTGAAAAAACGCATTCGTTCAGCTTGGATGATCGCAAAAAAACTCTCCGGATTACTGTAACATAACTCAAAATTAATAAAATTTTGGCTCTAGATATATGTGAATGAAGGTGCGTAAAAAGTAATGCAAACAAAAGAAAAGGTGTAACCATTGGGTGAATACGGCCATCTGAATGGATTCCAGAAGATGGCGGAAACCGGAACCGAAAGAATCTTTTCTCTCCCTTTCCCTCTTCCCGAACCCACAAAACCCCCAAATGATATGGCCATATAATTAGGCCATGATTTATGGGGAACATGCCGATACACAACCTGAGGCTCTGGGAATCCCATAAAACCGGTGGTAATCACATCTTTGAGCATGTTATAAGGCCGGGAAACGGGGGTATCACATAAAATTCGGGATTACATTAGAAAATGAACACGTTCGGGAGATGAAAAGTGGGAAAAAAGTGGTATGTCTGGATGTGATAACAGTCATAGCCGAATTTATTGGGGTTTGGAACGGTAGAAAGATAGGCTGATAGCCATGTAAATTGCTACATATTAAAAACACATTCCTAGAATACGCATGTCTTGAAGATGGTCGCAAAACCAAACTAAAAATACAATTGCCTGCTTACTGCAGCTCTTACAATCTCTGGTTCTGAAAGTCGGGAACAGAAGCACTAAACCCTAAGGGCATATGGCTACTTGACTCTCTTTCTCAAATTTTTATGGCCAATTATCGTGGAGGGGAAGATTTAACCAAATGTCTAATTCAGAGGACAAATTGCCCGGGGCTTTTCCAGAATCTCCTTGATTTTATGCAATTGGCAAATTTTTTAATCTAATCGGGGAGAAACACAAAGAACGGTTTAAGAGATGACACAAACACTGTTCACATTACAGAATCATCAAAGTTAAAAGAAATGCCAACGAAAGGAAATGTAATGATGACGTAATTACCAACATATCAGGAAGAGAAACTTGCAGATACAAAGATTACATTACTGTCTAAGCGATCACAAAGCAATCCAATCTGCACGCTCGGAATGCAAAGTAGTCTGAGGGCATGCCATTTCCTCAGGAGAATTAATTGATTAGAGTTCTGGGAACCTTCTGGATTACAGACAATTCCGCAAGCGTTTGAAATAATTTTTATTTAATTCAATAATTTTTAATTCAAAAAAGTAATTTTAGATGTTACACTTGATGTATATTGTATTGCATTTGCATTGTTGCTTTGTAGGTAAAATTAAAATAATACTGTATCAAATCTTTTTACCGCGCCCCGACTTTTCGGGTCGACAACAGTTCGGACCATCACAAAATTGCTCGAAAGGGATCGTAGGGCAGGTGGATGCCCAAAAAAAGACGTAGGAAGTGCCTACGAGGCCTGGCAAAGCCGTTGCATGGTCGGCGGACGCTCGGCGATGGTTCGGCGGAGACTTGGCGAAGACTGGCAAAGTTTTCGACCTCAAAAACAAGTTTTGGACGGAAAAAAACAAATTATGACAAAATGTCAACATTTATTGATTTTTTATGAACAAGGTTGGATCCGAACGATTCGGTCCGAACAGTGCAGCTGACTTATAGTGCACCTAACGAACACCTTGTAAAATGATTTTTTGTAAATAATTGATGTGGGCAAAATGTTGAAATGGTTTCGCTTCGGGACTGGGAAAAAAGAATTTCTTGGAGAATCTGAACAAAATTTGAAATGTATTCGTGTCGGGACAGCGAAAAAAGAACTGTACAAAATACTTTTTATCTTTTTAATTGTCTTTAGCCATCTCACACAAACGCTTATGGCCACTTTTTATAAAATTTTTACATTTTTTGGGCACCGATAGGCGGAAAAAACTTCAGAACGCTGTGTATTTGCATAAGATATATTTAGTGGACAAAGCCTGTTGTTGTTGAGCGGAATAACCGGGTTTTTGTTATCACTTTTCCCCACTTGGATTATATTCTCCTGCTGCGATGTCGGTCATTTCCACACTGAAGCACCTTATACAGAGAAGAAACCAAGGTAGATAGAGTTATGTCACTTTAGTTTCCGTTACGATTGGGGCATCCAATTTTTAATTTCAGCCACCTTATCCTGCTTCGAATCCCCTCGAGAGGCATTATTATCCGATGGAGAGAGTAATATCCGACTTCAGAGAGAATTCTTGGCTAGAGTAAACGATGGCAAAGTGATGAAAGTGAAGAAGATTACGCTTACCGAGCCCTTATTGGGCAAAAAGAGCTTCAAATTGGATTAACTTATATTGGCATTGGTATAAAATAATTAAGAATTGAAATAACTTTATTTGTTAGAAAATTAAGAATAAGTAATCGGAGTTTGAAATCGAACATGAGACCGGAAACTGAGAAGAGATTGTATCTGACCCACCAAACTTCGGAGCTGGAATCCACTGAGCGTGAGGCCATTTATCTAAAAAACATTCATGTCATACTGTATCAACATTGGACGTAATTTGAATAGAGCTCACTTGTAGTGATCCTTGTACAATATTGGGTCTGTATGTGACCATTGTAAAACTTCTTGCCGCACACATAGCAACAGGAACATCCATTGAGGACTGGGCCAAGCGAGTGATCGCTCCTTGCTCCTCCACTCCAAATTCTTGATTTGCGGTGGTCGTCGAAGGGATTCCCTGACCAGTAGAAGTGGGAGTTACTTTGACACAATCGCTGACTTGCTGAGCAGAGTAACCGGTACTAACCCTCACATTATTGGTAGGCAGGTCGTTCTCGGATAGTGCGGTCAAAACCTAAATCAGAATAATTGGAAATGCGTTCATTACGTGCTTGACTTACGGCGGATTGCATATCGGATTGCGCTTTATTTATCGCATCTTGCTGTGTCAGAGGTTGCTGGGCAAAGAACTGCCCTGTTTGTTGGGCATATGAGACTGGATATGTCCAAGCAGCAGGGGGCGACATCTCCCATTGGAGTGATGGATTTGTGTAGATACGACCATCAGCCCCACCTACACACTACTATTACAGATTACATTACAATTACCTCCAACGCTTCCACATTGTAAGGATGATTTAAAAAGGACAAAAAGCAGAAAAGCTGAAGATTTCATGCTCAAGAATACACATTCACAAAGAATATTATCTAGGTTTTACTGGGCTTCTTACCGTCATTTATATGTTGCAACGTGAGCAAACATCAGGCAAAGAATGTATTGTGGTGTAAATAATGCTAAGCAACATTTTACGACCGTATTCTGCTGACTATGTCAACACTTCAAGCGATTGTGACCAGAAGAAAAAAGGCCATAAACATAAAAGGATGACATTATTTATCATCGTTTACAACGCTTGTCATACTGTAGGTAAAGATATGCAGGCAAAAAATAAGTAACAACTTTTCTAGAGTATGATCGTATAAATGGAGATCATATCTATATTTGGAATAAAAATACGACTTCAGATTCGTTTGTTTCCTGAGTAAAGATAAGGCGAACAAACACGAGAATAATGGTATTCTTCTCTCGGAACCTTTAAGAATCCTTCCAGGCGATAGAATTATTACCTCGGGCTGAAAACTTTGAACATACGACGATGAAATCTTTGGACTTTTTATTCTTCATTTTATCTTGGGCATCGCTGGAAGCCAAGCAATCCATTAGTTACGAAAGTTTGGTGCCAGATTTTGAAGGTAAAAATATAGTCATCATTTATGTAGCAGATTAACCTCATTTTGTACAAAATCTTTTTCAATTTTAGTCATCTTCGAAGATAAAGCGCCCGATTATGCGAAAGGATTGACTTCCAATGAAAAGGAATTATTCCTGAGGAGTAGTAAAGTAGACGCCTCCACGATCGAACTCCTGGAGGCCATAAAAGAACCTCACGGATACGCAAGGACAATGGAATTGGCCAATGAAATACTCCGGAGCAAAGGGTTCTCCGAGAATATTGTCCAACTCTACTACAATGTAAGTAATCAAGAAAGGAAAAGAAAGCAGAATTAATCAATCTTCCACATGAGATTTGCAGATATTCGTGTTGATGCCTCGGCTGGGGGAATTTTTGAATCCGCAGAAGTCTGGAGGAATGAGAAGGGCCCTCCAGGAAGCCGCTCAATTATTCCACCGATTCTCCTCCGCCGACCGCCGGCGTCTTCTGGAGGCTAATGGAGATTTGGTGGAGATGTTGGAAGGTGAGATCCCTCTTTTTTTATCTCTCTTCTTTTCAATTTTTATCCATCCCTTTTCTTCCTTCTTTAACTTGACCGATCCTTCCAGAAATCTTCCGTTTGAATGTCGCGGAATCCGTCGATGAAGTCATCTTCGAAAAGATGTTCGCTTTGCTGATTCGACCGAAATATCAACGGGATTTCTTTGAGAGGGTGGTCAAACCAGAGCTCAAGACCGTGTAAATAAATTACACTTGTAATTTACGAGTTGTAGCATTACTATAAATTTTGATTACTAAAAGATAAACTTATCACAATCTCTTTTAAATACGTAACTTTTAAATGATTGCCTTTCTCGGAAGCCAGTGTTTGTCACGTCGAATCTTTTTCTTGGTTGTTTGACCCACTAACCTCCCTTCCTTATATCCACTTGCATCTCAACATGACCAGCGGTATCTTTTTTCTGTAGCGATCATATTATCTATCACACAAAGGCTGCCCATTTTTTGTATATTTTACTTGATAACGATCTGCGGAACCAAAAGTAGGTGGGGATGAAGGAAATGCCCTTGTTTCATCGCGCACCTTCCTTCTTCGCTTCTCCCCCGACTCTCCAACTCCGAAAGAACACGTCACCATAGAACTATTAAGATCAGAAGGAAGAAGCGGGATCCCATTCTCAACATGCCCAATTAATGACGGGTTTTCTTTGGTATGGTGTCGACTCCCTGTCGCTTTTGTATCCGGCCTGTTACGCGGTTTCTGTCCGCCTTGTCATAAATACGACATTGGGGTTTTTTCACTCGGCTGTGGCAAATATGTATAGATCAAATTAGTGTTTTAAAATGAGGAAGAGGGCCTCCGCCGCGGATTCGGATGCTATTCGACTTTGTTTGACCCTTTTTTCTTCAAAACGGCCGTATTATTTATTCGCGCGTCCTTCACTTGATGTGATCGAAAAACTAACGGATAAAAAGGTCGGTGTTCGGTTTCCAAACAAATGTCAGTTCTCATGACATTTTTTCCGGCTGGTTCCGGATTCGCCCCTGCGAACGCAAATGATTTTGAAAAATGAAACAAAATTTATAATACAGGGTCCTTCAAGAAACGTGAAGGAATGTATAAAATACGCAATGCACCCCGCCTCTATGAGTGACCAACCGGTATCGTTGACATTGCCTAGTTTTCAGATATAACATAGAAACGCTAAAAATTCCCTTTTCTCGCGCATTGAAGTTCGGTGCCTAAAGTAATACAACTTTGTAGAGTCGTTCTCGAAATCGGCTCGCCAGATGGGAATCAAACTTATTGTTGGCAGATTCATAGCATAGAAAACGAGTTATTCTGAGACGTTTTTCTTGTGCCGCAGGGCCACAAAATTGCGCTTAAAGATTACAGACCTCCTATACTTTTTTCATTTATTTCTGACTCAAAGATGATCGAAAATTCTTGAAATCGAAATTAGCAAGTGGACACTTGAAGTGGTACGTCCCTCCGGCTTTCCAAAAATCTATTTTTGAAAAATTTGAATCTTGGCGATGAAATTCTGACTTGCTTCGACCCCATTTACTTGCGAAAACAAGCGGTCGCGATAGAAAAATAAAATCATTCGCGTCCGCAGCTGAAACGAGAGTTTGCACCATAGTGAACACAGTGTAACCGCTCGTTACTAAAGGAAGCTACGTGTTTCTCATACTCCATCCCCTTCCATGAGTTGAATCTTTTCGTTTCGCAAACTGTTTTGACATTTCGTTTCAGATGACCCATTTTTTGGAGGTCAAAACAACATTTTTCCTTTTTTGTTTTGCCAAAAAATGTTCGCGATGGTGAAGACTTGCTGTTTTCTTTTCTATTCATGGACTTTTGCAGATTGGGAAACCGCTAAATGACTTCGCATCTCTCCCTGGTCGTCTTCCTGACATTCATCTTGGCCACTACGGCCGCTCCTCAATCCAAATACCTAATTCATCTTCATGAAGAGAACTGGCAGGATGTTTTGAAAGGTGAATGGCTTTTGGAGTTCCATGCTCCTTGGTGTCCCGCTTGCAAGGACTTGGCCAAGAGTTGGAATGCCTTTGCTGATTGGTCCAAGGATTTGAATGTAAATGTGGCTGAAGTGGATGTTACACAAAACCCTGGCCTCTCTGGTCGTTTCTTAGTTACTGCTTTGCCAACGATCTATCAGTAAGATAATTTGTTGTTTCCATTGTTCTTCTTTTAGTGTCAAGGATGGTGTTTTCCGTCAATACACTGGTCCGAGAGATAAGGAGGCTTTCATTACTTTTGTTGAAGAGAAACAATGGCAACTTGTCGAGCCTCTGCCAAACTACAAGCATCCTGACAGTGCCCAGTAGGTTTTATTTTTTTTTTGGGTGTTACAGTTAAATGTTATTACTACGTATGTTCTTTAGGATGGGAGTCGTTGCTTTATTCTTCAAACTCTCAATGGCTGTCAGAGATCTCCACAACCATCTGATTGAAGATAAGGGAGTCCCCGCTTGGGCATCCTATTCTCTCTTTGCCGCAGTCACCCTTGGATTGGGATGCATTCTTGGATACGTAAGTGCTATTGTACCTAATTTTACTTTGTTTATTTTAGTTTATCGTCTGCATTATTGACGCCGTCTTCCCAACAGGCGCTGCTGCCCAGAAAGCCGCTCAGAAGAAGCAGAAGCAAGACAAGAAGCTCTCGGAAGGTGAGTTCATTTGTTTAATACAAGTATTTTATCGTTTTTAGAAGCCAAGAAAGAGAAGGAGCCAAAGAAAACGAAATAGATGCCTCCAGATCACTGCGAACATTATCGGGTTGTTGTTTCCAATTCTTTTTATATACCTGAAATCATATTACGTTTGCCTCTAACTTATATTTTTGAGTAATAAAGAGTATACTTTAATGTGTGAAATGGAACGTACGGTTATTCTCCTTAAATTACAGTTGATGTAATCTGAGTAGCATTAGCTATATTAACAGATGGAGGAATCGGCAGAGCCTGAAGAGCAAGGTGAGATGAATAAAGTCAGGATGTAGGTACGAATATATGTATTATAATTTGTAGTGGTCGCGTTAATTCTGTGAGGAATTCAAAGATTAAGAAGACAGCCGAAGATCCGGAACATCAATTACCCATTGTTTACAGCCCTGATTACAATATAACCTGTTATGGGCTCGAGAAATTACATCCTTTTGATTCGTGTAAATGGGGGAGAGTTATGGATCAACTCATCGGTGAGGAATTTCAGTATACTTCATTGCAATTTTAGAAGATGGATACATGACAGAGTCCATGTACATTCGTCCAACCGAAGCTTCTCATCAAGACCTTAGAGTTGTCCATTCCCAGCATTATTTGAATTCTCTTTTGGTATCTTGCGTCGTTGCAAAATGTGTGGAAGTCCCATTGGTGGCTCTCGTTCCCTACTGTATCATCGAAAAAAGATTACTCAAGTCAATGAGGTATTTTTTTATTAATCATCTTTTGTTTAAAACGTTCTACTTTTGTTCGGACCTCATCGCAGAAACCCCGGATTTCTTGTCTGTGGGCCCGCTAGGCAAGGCCTGCGGGCTTTCTGTCCAGAACTCGCTGAGTTCAGCAAGAATCGGCGAATCTTGTCCAGAGCCCGACAAGAAATAAGCAAAAGTTGTCTGCGATGCAGGCGATTAAATTTATATGATTCCAGTCATAACGGATTCCCAGTTTTTCAATCGTCGCTGCGCCTTTTCTATCCTATCTGGTCGTCTGAAGATCATTTTGTTATTTTTGGGGTTTCTGTGACGAGGTCCAAAAAAGTAGAACTTATATTTTTTACGGCAACTTTTATAGACTGAACAACAGTTATCAAAACAGCATTAAACACATAGAAATGAATTCCAGAAACACAGGTCACTCCCGGAGGGACCTCCTGTTTTCTGGTCATCTTTAATGTAAAGTCAAATATTTCAGACTCCAAACTGGAGGAACAATCACAGCCGCATATCTAGCCCTAGAAAAAGGATGGGCCATCAATATTGGAGGTGGATTCCATCATGCTCATGCCTACGGTGGTGGAGGCTTTTGTATATATGCTGACATTACACTCGCTCTTCGATTCCTCTTTTTGGACAATAAGATCAAAAAAGCGATGATAATAGATCTGGATGCACATCAAGGAAATGGACCTGAAAAGGATTTTGCCGGGGATAAAAACGTTTGTATTGTGGATGTATTCAATTACGAGATCTACCCTCGCGACTTCAAAGCCAAGGAATCCATTGATCTGGCTGTGAGATTACAGAGTTACACTCAAGATACTGAATATTTGTATGAACTGAAAAAGGCTCTAAGCAAAAGTTTAGAGGATTTTGAGCCGGATCTTGTTATCTATAATGCTGGCACTGATTGTCTTGATGGGGATGCGGTTGGACATCTTAGTCTCTCGGAAAGGGTAAGAGTTTTTACTTATAGTTTGTTTGCTTTCGCGCTCTGGTTACCCAAGCAGCTACTTTAGGGTACGGTAACTCGAGATGAAATGGTGTTCACCAAAGTTAGGGAAGCGGGTCTTCCAATAGTTATGTTATTGAGTGGAGGATACACTCATAAATCTGCTCAGGTCATCTCTACCTCCATTAAAAATCTTTTTGATAAGAAGGTAATCGGATAGATATCCAAACCATTTCTGTGAATACTAATTAAATTGTACCTTGTATAGGATTAGTGCAAATCAGATTGTGTGAATAAAATTTTACTTTTGAATTCGATTATTTTCAACAAAAAAAACAATTAGTTCGATGTGTTAACAAAAGGTACCCATTAAAACGAAACCCCATAAAGATAAAAACAACAAGAAATATAAGGAAATCAAAACGAAGTAGGCATTCATGTTAACAGATAAGTCTCATGCGAACATTTTTCGAGAATACACTACGATGAGCAACACAGGATCCATCATACACAGGCAATGTTCTGTTACGAGGGATATGCTCGATGACATCCAGATTAAGAAGATTCATAGAACGTTGGGAAACCATCGCTTCGGGCAACTCGGAGTCCACCTCTTCTCGACCGGAATCACAAAGGGCATTCTCAGAGTTGAGGGAGCATGGGAAGGTGTCATTTACAAGGACAAAATCATTCATAGTTGACATCTCGGTTACCGCCTTCTGAGCTGTGAGGTAAGTGCCAACCGAGAGAGTCCATACAAGAAGATAAGCTGACGCTAGGGAAGCACACATAGTCAGGAAACGAGACATGTGTTTAAACAAGGGCTTGGCGTCGGACATCAAGGCATGGGCATCTCCATAAGACAAGATGCCTGACTGTTTGAGAGATCTAGTTGCCACATAACGTTCAATGGATTGAAGGGCATGCTCATATTCATCTCCAGATATCATTAGATCCCATTCCTACAGAATAATCAATGACTTAACATGACCTACCAGATCGTATAACATACGAAGTTCCAGTTGGTTGATCATAGACTTGGTTATTTTGGACTCTTCAACCCAATCATCCAACCACAGATAATCATAAGTATTTCCATCAAACAAGAACTTATTTGCAATGATCAGAGATGCCAGATAGAGTTCGTTGGGGTTCCGCGACAAGAAGTCCTTAGGCTTTCTGACCCTCAACCTTTCGAGGTAGATCATGGCGGCAATCAGAGTGCAAGGATCGACAAAACCCCCACTAAACAGAGTCAAGTAAAGCAAGAAACACCTACACTGAGGAAGCAGCAAAGTCCGTATCCAGATAATCATAAGGCGAATGGTGATCAAAATACTCCACAACCATTTCTAAATATTTTTGTGAATTTATGGATCAGAAAAATCAAAAATAATGTGTGGACTTTAACCTACGGGATAAAGGCGCAGTTAGACAGTCGATTCTCAAATCTCCATACTTCAATGATCTTCTGAGACGTTGCTGCAACCTCTTAAACGCCTCGGTTCGGGGCGCCATGATCTTATAAATCAGCCAATAATTATATCGTTTCTGCAGTGAGAAAGTTTTAAAAAGTTAAAAGTGAAGAAGAGGCAAGCCAATTCCTTCTGTCAGCCGGCTGCCTTCTCTTACCGGCCTTGAACACAATGCCAATAAAGATTTATAATCAATTTTTCTTTACGGGACCGAGAGCCGAGTTTTCGGTCCATTTGAATGTTTTCGCCAGGGGGCCAAACGGGCTTCTATTTTAAAATTTCAGGCCCGAACAAAGATTAGGCCCGGCCCCGCTTCAAATTTGTCAGGCGCGGCCCAATCGGACCTCAACGGGCCGTTCCGGCCCGGTAGCCACCGCTGTTTTGCCGCCAATCTGGGATAATTGTGAAATTATTTCCAGAAAACAAGTCATCTTTATGAGCTAGTTCAATGTTAGATGTTTGACTGATATATTTCCACAAACATAAATTTTCACAATGTCAATAGCATGCAATCTAATTGTACGTTTACAGTCGTAAGAGTTTTTGTAGAAGTCTCGCAACGAAAACATTGGTGCCAAACTAAGTTGGTGGTCAACAAGCGCGACGCGACGTAGTTGATCCTCATGCGTTTTTCACTGCCCTTCAAAAAATGTGGATGTGGTCAAGGTTCTTTCTTGTTTTTTTATTCGCCTTCTTTTCTATCCCGATTTATTTACTTTGAATCTGGACTTTTCTAATGGCCGTGTTTTCAATTTATTTTTGAAAAACTATTCTCCATGTTTTTTTTTTGATAATTTTGTGGGTTTTTACGCTTCAAGTCGGCTTAAAATATTTTGAACGCGGGGCAATTGGGTCACCTAAGTATAATATCAACTAATGGTGTGGATTTTGCTACGTAATTGGTTTTATATTTTTTTGTAATCTGTAGATGTTCATTGATGAAATCCGTTCCATCTTTTGTGCTTATAATTTGTTGCCTTTTCGTTGCGAGAGATGGGTGCTGGCCAGTGAGAGAGAGAGAGCAGAGCGATGAGAGAGAACGCGCGCTCCCCTGCCCTTTGGTCCCCCACCCGGCCCCGAGAGGAAACAAACAAGCCGGGCCTTTCTCGGCTGTTCGCGCCGTTTTTTTTGGGGTTCGCTGCCCTCGCTTTTTTGGGGACTTGAGATTCTCTCGCCTAGATCTTCATCGTGCTCCCGATCTTCTCGGTACCTGCGTTTTGTCGGTTCGGACCCATTTTTGACCAACATTGTCCGTTTTGTCCTTCGGAACCCCGACGAATTTGGCGGGAAACAGAATAAGTCGGGGTGTTTAATAAAAGCGAATGAGAAGAATTTTTAAAGCGAATTGTTTTTGATGCTCTTTATGCGTTTTGAACGTCGTTTTTAAATTAAAATATGGCGTGAAAGGTTATTTAGTTAGTCTCAAAATCATTTCTCCTTTCAGAGATGTCCGAGGGAGCCATTGGCACCGAACAGCTTGCTACTCCTCCGGTCGAAAAGCCAGCGGAAGCGACCGTTGAGAAGACTAGTGAGGAGATTGCTTCCAATGGAGATGCAAATCCGGGCAAGGAAGAACCTAAGAAGGTTGATGCCAATAGTAATGAAAGCGTGGAGAAGTTAGAAGAAAAAGTTGAAGGTAATAATGAAGAAGAGAAGAACGAGACTAAGGATGAACCAAAGGTAACAACGGAAGATTAGAGTTATATTATCGTTTTAGAAAAAGACTTTACCCAAATGGATGGTCCAGTCAGCCGATGATGCCAATGATGAGGTTGTGAAAGAGGAAGAAGCCAAAGCAGAAGCGGATAAGGATAAAGAAGAACCTGAACAGCCATCTCCACCAAAGAAACGTGCTCGCAGGAAGGTTGATCCTGTTGTTGCCGAGGTATGCTGTCTTATCGTATTGGTTAACTTTTATTTAGGCTGAAAAGAGCGCTGCACCACTCTCAGAAAGCCGTCCTCGTCGTTCTACTCGCTCAAATATTGACTACGCCAATCCAGATGCTTCTACGGTTATTGCTGAGATCGATGATGAAGAGCCCGGAGGAGCTGGCACTGGAAGAAGGGGCTCGCGTCGTGGTCGACCACCAGCGTCTGGAATTGGAAAGGGAAGGGGCCGCAAACGGAAGTCTGATGATTCCGATGCGGAGGAAGAAGACGACGATGACGGCGATGATGACTACAAGGGGCAGAAGACAAAGCGAGGATCTAAATCTGCACCTACTGGAAGACGAGGCAGACCTCCAACCAACAAAAAAACGCCCGCGAAGAGAGGAAGAAAAGCGAAGAATGCCAAGGAATCGGACGATGATGACGAAGAGATTGAACTTGACGATCATGAAAGCGAGAAAGAAAAGAGCGGAGATGAAGCAGAGGGAGCCGAAGGCGAAGGTAATTATTTTTTTAGTTATTTTTTACATTTTTTTATGTTTGAATATTCCAGTAACAGTTAATGAAGAAGTTATTTTAGAAAAGATTGCTTCGCCGCCCAAACGTGGTCGTGGTCGAAAGCCAGTAACCCCAAAAACTGATACTCCTGCAAAACGTCGAGGCCGACCTCCACGTAATGCAGTCAAATCTACCGAAGAAGAGAAGCAAGGTGCCCCAACCGCCGATGAAGAGACCCCTGTGGAGAAAGCGTCAGAAGAAGCACCGGCTACTGACAACGGAGGTGAGTCAGAAGTTGTGGCCGAAGCCCCCGATCCCCAATCAACGGAAGCCTCTGCCTAAGGGCCTGACATGGGATGACAGCCCAGCTGGATACCTCTTCTTTTCTCTACTTTTTGTTATTCCTTTACTACCGCAGTGTCGTGAGGACACTCTGAAATGTTTCACATGTCAAAGTTCTCTGGAGTCGGAGTTTTATCCTGCTCCCGCTCTCATTCAATGTTTTATTATTATTTGTTTGACCTTCCAAAGGATGTATGTTCGCATTTTTCTAATGGTTAATTCGTAATAATTTATGGAAAATATCGTATGTTTTGGGAGAATAAATGTTGTTCAGAAGAATAGTTGTATTTTTTGGGGAAGCTATTCGTTGTAGACTTATTTCTCACGGTTGTTTTTAACACGATCGGTCGATTATATGGGATGCATGGAAGTCCAGAGCCCGACATTTCTGTGAAAACATACCAGGTAAGGTATCTGCGAAGAACGCTCATCTTCAGGTTATGTTGATCACATTGTCCTTGTTGATATCTCTGGGAAGTGCCGTTTTCATCGTTTGGACTTTTTTCGTAGAAAAGGCAAGTTATCCATCAACCACATTTATTGTATTCAAGGGTCTGAAATCTGAATTAAAAGAAGGAAAAAGAAGAATCGAGGATGACATGCTCACTTATCCACGATGTAGAACGGCGGTTGAAGAATACGGTATGGAGGTAGTAACCCCTTGGAAAGATTATTTTACTCGAGAACAAAAAGCATTCCGAACAGACTCAGAATAAACAACAAGTGTTTTTGTGGGTGTAATTGTGTGATAAAGTGGTTCTTGTTCCACAGATTCTTTCAGAACTTGTTGTTTTAAACAATACATTATCTATGTTTCACTGATAAATGGCCTGATAATGGGTGATATCTGTCCAACTGTCCCGCCTCTCCATTCCCCTTCCCCGTTTGTTTTTTCGATCCCCGACGGTCTATTTTATCAAATACATATATGTTGTATACATATTTGTACTCCACTTTACCTAGCAAAATATGATCTATTACGGGTTTTGGAATCGCCTCCGCCTTGGGTTACTGTATTTTCTCATCGGATCGGCACTAATTGGATGGAGTTTGGACAACGAGGAAGGAGAGAGTAGCCTCAGGGGTTAGAAATCTTTATCGAAACGGCCAACAAAAAGTGGTATTATATTATTATATCCGTTGTTGCTTCATGTAAATAAAATTAATTATTGCAATGTTTGATTGTCACAACCGTAAGAACATCCCAAAAATGAGGGGAGAATACAGTAAGATTAAATCGAAACATAAAAGCATTCAAATTCCAAAAAGTCAGCTATTCATTAAAACTTCCCTCGAAATGCCGACCTTCAACTGCTTGAGATCATATCATTTCTTTTGTTTTTCTTTGCCGTTCCTCCAATTGTCAATGAAATGACAATCTGAGTTTGTATATCTTCCAAATCTGGAGGTCACTCCCATTTAAAATACAAGTTTCGCTTTGTTTATAAGGCCACGTCTTCTCTGACAGCTGATCGTTTCGAATAATGGTGGTCTTAATTTTATTTGTAACCAGTCTAGTTACTGCCCAGAGGGTTTATTTAGAACCAGGAAGACGGGCTTCCTGGGAAACAGATAACCCCAATGATGGACCTGATTATGTGCAGCCAGAACAAGTCCATCTGTCTCTAGGAGGTGGGCTGAATAGTCGTCCTTTACGAATGTTTTCTCTTAGATAATTCGGCTGAATATACGGTAACTTGGATCACTTTTTCCGATACGAAGTCATCGTATGTGGAATGGTCAGAAGTCTCAAATACCAAAAGATTGACAGCTGAAGCAAAAATCAGCAATTTCTCGGAGGCCGGAGTTGATAGGTTTATCCATAGAGCTATTTTGAAGCCAATTAATTCTGGAGTAAAGTATGGTAAGAGCAATCTTACGAGGGAATGGTCTGAACTTCCCCCAGCGTTTGGGAAAATGACTAGTACAGGTGGATAGAGCATGTCAACTTTGGTAAAAAGAGCCATTTTCCAGCTGCGGAATAAGCCCGGCCGACGAGTAAAATCGACCGAAAGTTCCACAAAAACTTCCTCTTTCTCTTCCCTCGGAAAAGAAGAGCGGTGTCCAGTGGTTCGGTTAGCCGAGTGGATAAAGCATCCGCTCGGTATTCTTTTGGGGGTTGGTTCGATTCCGGGGTCTCGCGAAGGACCGTGATAAGGCTTTGATGAGCAAGATCAAACTCTAAGAACCCAAAAAAATATTTTGCCATTTTTATACGTTTTATAGGGGAATTATAACAAAAAAATAATTGTCAAAAAATGAATTTTTTGGGTGCTTCCGAACCTTCAAAGCGATGGAACGTCGAAGTTATACTTGTTTGGCTTTGAAAAAGGCAAAATAATTTTTTTGGGGTTGTTAGAGTTTGATCTTACTCATCAAAGCCTTATTCCTTCGCGAGACCCCGGAATCGAACCAACCCCCAAAAGAATACCGAGCGGATGCTTTATCCACTCGGCTAACCGAACCACTGGACACTATTCATCTTTTCCGAGGGAAGAGAAAGAGGAAATTTTTGTGGAACTTTCGGTCGATTTTACTCGTCGGCCGGGCTTATTCCGCAGCTGGAAAATGGCTCTTTTTACCAAAGTTGACCTGCTCTATCCACCTGTACTAGTCATTTTCCCAAACGCTGGGGGAAGTTCAGACCATTCCCTCGTTAGGTATCTAAAATATTTAAGAGTATCGAGTTGGTTCCGAGTACGGGATTAGTCCTAAATTTACATTTACCGGACTAAAAGAACGCCCTGAAGGTGGATATAAATATGCAGTTTATGGAGACCTCGGGAATCGGAATGGCCGATCATTGGGGCGACTCCAGAGAGGGGCTCAGGATGGACTTTATGATGTCGTTCTTCATGTAGGAGATATGGCATATGATTTGGATACTGTAAGAGGACAAACGGATTACAGCAATCTCTTAGGAAAAGGGAAATTTTGGAGATGAATTCCTCCGTCAAATCGAACCAATAGCTGCCTATGTTCCATATCAAGTTGTGCCTGGGAACCATGAACAAGAAGGAAATTTCAGTCATTATAAAAACAGGTTTACAATGCCCAGAAGTGAACATAACTTGTGGTATAGGTAAGATGACTATTCACTATACTTATACATCTCAGTTTCGATCTGGGACCAACTCATTTCATCGGGTTCTCAAGCGAAGTTTACTATTTTTGGCCTACGCTTGGTAAGAGTATGATGCAAACTCAATGGAACTGGATTGTTGACGATCTAAAGGTGACAATACTTTCTCAACAATAAATTTCAGAAAGCCAATGAAAACAGAAAGAATGTTCCCTGGATAATCACCATGGCCCATCGTCCAATGTATTGCTCCACTTTGGATGACGACGACTGCACTCATATCGAATCTAGAGTTCGGAAAGGAGATCCTGAGGTGAAATAATGCACTTACTGTAGAGTAACCTTAATTTAGACACATGAATATGGGTTAGAAAAATTATTTTTTGACCAAGGAGTAGATGTCAGCTTCTGGGCTCATGAACACACTTACGAAAGGCTATGGCCTGTCTATGATAGAATTGTTTATAATGGAACCAAATCCCCATACCTAGAGCCGCCAGCTCCAGTCCATCTGCTGAGTGGATCAGCCGGATGTCAAGAGAACACGGATCAGTTTGACAAACCTGGAGTTTGGGATGCCTTCAGATCAAGTAACTATGGGTTCGGGTTGATGCACATTTACAACTCATCTCACATCAACTTTAAACAAATCAACGCCACTAATGTGAGTTGACTATGTACTTCTTTATGTAATCATTTTAAGGGCCTGATTGAGGATGAGATCTGGGTGATAAAAGAAAAACATGGACCTTACGACAAAGCGGACGTAAAAAAGCTGAAAAAGTTTGGAACCTATGTTCCATATAACACTAAAAACCCACGTACCGAGATATAACTATTCTCATGATTGCATAATATCATTAACGCATCACATATCAACGACGACGTTTTATTATAATAAAGGTAACAATAAGGTTATTTAAATCAATTAATTATTCGGTTCTTCCGACGGAGGTTGTTGTTCCAATATCTGAGGCGGTCCTTCCTCTTCCTGAGTTTCTTCAACTTGTTCTTCTTCTTCCTGAAGTCGTGGTCGGACATGTCTAACAATTTGTTGAGTCGCTATTGTTTGTGGCTGTAACGGGAGGGGACCATCGTTCAGGGCGTTTTCAATCGCCTCCTCTTCCATCGTATCTTCACCTTGGAGTTCCTGAAAGATAATTCACATGATAAACACCATCCGCAACTACAATCCCGCCAATACTGTACATACCGGGTTATTATCAACAAAACTGGCATTGTACTCGGGCATTTGTTCTGGATGTTTCAATTTCAAATGTCGGATGGCTCGACACATATTGTATGGACGATGCAAAGGATAAGTCATTCCACAAATGAGGCATTCGATCTCCTCTGGATTCACAAATTCCATGCATCCATCCGAGATCCTTTCCAATCTTGCTTTACAAAGTTCTGATTGCATGGCATCCAGTTGAATGGGATGAAGCTGACGGAAATGTTTGATAGCTCCCGCCGAGATCACAGCTGCCAATATATCCATCCCACATAATCTACACTTCCAATGACATTCCGAGACCGGCTGGATGTACTTGCTGTTAACTGGGGCCGCCTGTCTCAGTGATGGCATTATAAATTGTCGCTTGGGTTTGTTTCTTTTTCCAAATGACATTCTGGAATTACTGAAAGGCTCGGGGCCAGTGGGCTGATCTTCGTCTTCTTGGTTGGTCTCATCATCTGATTCCCTGGCCGGGGTACCTCCATCTTCTTGTGCTTGCTTCTTCACATGACGCTTGAGAGCTGAAGACAATCATAAACTCTAAGTTAATAGACCAACCTCTGTCCATGCCGGCTTCCGAACTGGTTGTGAGATCAAATCTTCGGCATTTGTAATGGTGTTCATCCGGCAGTCTAATGTCCATCATCTCTCCAAACTTCTCTCTGAAACGGGCATTGCACACCAATTCCTGTAAATTAAAATAGTTACATCTCTGTCGGCTTCACAATATCCCAACCCAATAAGTAACGCTTTTTTACAAATATTACATGTTAACCGTAGTCCAATTAACTTGTAAATCACCCTACCTGAAGACATAGTCTGCACTTCGGGACCTCAACTTCTTCAGGATGGATCTCATGGAAATGCATGGCCAAAGAGTCCACATCCATAAACATTCCACACCAAATACATTGCAGATTATCAGCAGCTCCAGCGTTCAGATCAATCACAGCAAAATCATCAAGACCTAAAGGCTTCATCTGGTCATAAATATCCGTATCTTGGATTCGTTGAAGCCAATGGCCAGAACATTTGTGGGCCGAGGGATGCCAGGCATTGAAATGACGAACAAGATGGACGATTTCAAACTTCTTATTCAACGATACGACCTAAAACACAAAGTCTGACAAAAGAAGAAAAGGAAAAAATAAATGATCATCATCATAAACTCACTGCATTACAAAGTCCACATCTGGCATGTTGCTTATCCACCAATGTGACCGGCACTTTCCTTCCCATCTTCTCCACCATTTTTTTATTCAAACAATCCTCCAATTTATCCAGACTCATATCATTGATGTTCACTCTTATCTGAGAAACCTTTCTCAATGTCCTTGTGGATCTTATAGGTCTGGTAGGATCATTATTAAAGTGAGGAGGTAACGACATTTTATTGGCGATTCTATGATCAAGACGAGAAGAATCCATGTATCCTTTGGATTGGTAGGATTGGAAAGGAAGCTGAAATTATGACATTAATTTAGAAGAATAACACAATCCACTTACATCATAGCCATCATGTTCAAGAGTGTACCCACTGTATTCAGGATGTTTGTTATTGATGTGCTCGGAAAATAAGGTCTTGAAGCTGGCAATTTCCCCACAAATGCCACATTGCACGTTCTCATTGTCAACAAAGTTGAATTCAATCTCGTTTGGAGCAGCAAATTGACCTTCTGGCACTACGAACTGAGCGTCGTCGTAGTTATTAAACTGGGCTTGGTTCTAAAACAGTATTGCGCGATGGACTTTTTTCACCACCTAAAAAGTAAAACGAACCGCAAAAAGAACTCACAAACGTGCTATTCCTGGATGGATCTTCATTCGTAGCCTCTGGCTGAAGGATCGGGGGAGCATCAAACTCGTCTTCTGGAGCTTCCTCCTTAACGTGTCTTCGTTTACGCATCATTTTGAATAATCTTTTCTAAGAGCAGTCAAATATTATAATTAAACAAAATGGGCTAAAATTAATAAACATCATCGAGGACAGCAACAGACATCAGACAAATCAATCAAAATATTCTCGAGCACAGATACGGGGTATCTATATACATTCTTAAACTTTAAAATTCAAATAAAAACAATTACACATTACTATTATGGTTTTGACACGACTTTCTGCAAGGACGAAAGGTCTCACCGGGAAAAAGCAAGGGAAAGAAGGAATAACAAAAAAACACGGGTGCGAGACGCGACGGACGCAGCGGGTGGCAGAGTTCTGGAGGGAGGCTTTCTTTGAGAGAGCAGGCGGAACGGGGAAAAGGCAGAGAAAGCCGGTGGTATAAAAGAAGGTCTGGGGCGACGAAGGGAGCTGAAATGGCTTCATTCGTGTACCCAGTTTCCAGACGATTGCAGATTTTGGGTAATAGTCCCACAGGTTAATTTAAAAAAAAACTGCCACAAAATTCTGTTAGAAATGTTTTTGTGACACTTCGCAAAGTCGATAAAAAAATGACATTTCGTGGAATGACATTTATTGGGATACGAAAAGCTCAAAGAAACCGTGCATCAACTCTCCTGCCTTGATCAGCAGTCCTTTCTCCACATAATGAATTCCTCCCGTTCCTGGTACCAGCAGATAAACATAAAGGACGGTCTTGAACAGGTAATAGGCCGGAACCATGTCTCTGAAGAAGTTGTCCATCACTTGACACAAGCCAAACACTGCCCAGTAGACCATCAAAGAATGCTCCTCCTTGATGTTGGGGTTTCGGAGGACAGTAATTGTCAAGTGGAAGGGGAAAATGAATCCAATCAGATCAGAAACCATCTCCCGTTGATGACCGAATGCAACGTAACAAGATAACATTCCGATTATAATGTAACTCAACTGAAGATAATGCTAGTTTATGTTACTAGAACATACGTTCTCTCGATTGGTTTGGGTCTTCTTCTCCAATTTCTCAAAGAACTCGGTCAACTTCTTGTTCTCATTTTTATACAGAAACTTGATTAGAAGAGGATGAATATCTTTGATTCCAAGGCTTTCAGCAGGAGGTCGAGTATCTGGGATTGCGGACTTGATGGAGCCCTGAGTTGATGACGATGAGCTTATCAGGCTTTTCAAATAGGACATCTTCAACCGAATCAGTGGAATCAGAATAAACCGCCGAAGATTTTGTGAAGTCTGATTAATAAAATTTTTGCTAAGACATTTTGATTGGCATACAAATTTTTAGCCATGTTACACGATGATTGTGAGTTAACCGTATTTTACATTTACAAGGTTCGTTTTGTAAATTTTTCGTTGCGAGAGTCCCTTCTGGCATTTAGTTTCAACGGAAAATCGCGAATTTATTTTTTCTAAATTGTGAGGAATATTTTTTCTTCAAGTTGTTTTTTTTACGATACATCACACGTCGACAATGGCGGACTACGATGACGTTAATTTTGAAGATGACGAACCAGTCCCAATTTCCGAAGAAATTATCCAAGAAGATGGTCAAGCTCAATCAAGCAGGGATGCAGAAATGGTGCAGCTAATGGAAGAAGAATGCCGAGAGTCCAGTGTTCCCAAATTAGAGCCCCAGGGTGATCAGACCAGTCTAATTTGTGAGGAGAGCATGAACATCGATAAGGACTTATTTTCCGAAGAAATTCCTGGTCTTCTTGCCTTCGAAAGAGGAAGAGTGGTGAGGTTTTATACGTGTTAAGCCTTACGTGTTCGCTTGTCTTATTATTTTTCATATTATTATAGTTTCAGAGTAATTTGGCAGCAAAGAGAGGCCATAATCGATTTCGGACAGAATTGGAACCAGAAGACGTTAAACTTGTTAATGGTAATCATAAATTTTTATATTATTCTCTCGTTTAGAGATGGGTCAGCTGTCGGCAGATCAGTTAATGGACTATATGAGGAAGATAAAAGACCAGGCTTGTTGTCTTGGACATGCTCAAGGTATGGTGGATGACATCATTTGTGTGATTAATTATTTTATTTTAGCGGAACAATGCAAGCGAGCCAAATTCCTAAAGATCTTCCAAAGTTGATTTCCTTTGATGCCCATGTATGTATATAAAGGTTTAATAAATAATTGAAGAAGCGAAAAAAGGAAGGTGCGCAATACAGTTTATGAAAACTGCCTTTTTATATCACACGGAAGACAGGCGAATTCTTATCAGCGGGCCCTTTCTTTAAACGTTTATTCGGGGTTTCCTTATTTATTTTTGTTTTTGCTTGTTTATACCAAATCCTTTTGCTTTTGCACTTTGTTTTCATTCCAAAAATTTATAATATCCGAAAGTTTGAGGCAAGCGGTCGATCCTAGTGAAACTGTACTCTTTAAAATGAACCGATTGCTTTTTCGACGGCAGCCCGTTTCCGTTGCTTCGAGGCGATTGAAAAAGACATTGGCATCGGCGTAAGTCCATTGTTAGTCAGTAAATCTATAGTCGTAAAAAAAGTGAACAAGGGTGACGAAGTGGTAAACAAGTTGTTTTTAGGAAGAAGACATGCCTCTACGAATTCCACGCACAGAATGGAGCCAAGTTTGTTGAGTTTTGTGGATTCCAGATGCCAATCCAATACACGGATCTGTCCATTCCCAAGAGTACCCTCCACACTCGTCATCATGCCTCCATTTTTGATGTGTCTCACATGTTACAGACGGAGATTCATGGAAAAGACGCGTACGGTAAAAGCGATTATATTGTTTACAGTATTTGTTGATTTTAATTTTTTTGATAATTTTAGAATTGAATTCTTCGAATCGCTGACTCCAGCTGATGTTCAGGGATTAGCTGAGAATGCTGGATGTTTATCCGTGTTTACCAATGGGAATGGTGGCATTCAAGACGATTTGGTTGTCTCAAAAACCGACAAAGGATACCTTTATGTTGTTTCGAATGCTGGTTGTATTGATAAAGACGTTGCTCATATGAAAGTAAGTGTATATTTTTTCAATTTTGTTTATTTTTTAGAAACACGAAAGTGAATGGAAGGCCAAAGGAAAGGATGTCCAAGTCAAAGTGCTCAATGATTACGGGTTGATCGCACTTCAAGGTGGGCGATGACAGCTAAAGGGCTTTTTTGAAGAACATATGATCTCTTAGTGTAATATAATTTGTTTAGGTCCTGAGGCACTACTTCTTTTGGAGACCGAGACTGACATCGATCTGACCAAGTTGTATTTCATGCACACTGCAGTGGGTACAGTAGCTGGAGTGTCTGATTGCCGAGTTACGAGATGTGGATATACTGGAGAAGATGGGTTTGAGATTAAATTCCCAATTTCCTCAGGAGATACAGTACCGAAGAAGTTGATGGAAAGTAAAAGAATCAGCACGAGATTGGCGGGATTGGGTGCCAGAAATGTGTTGAGATTGGAAGCTGGTCTCTGTCTTTATGGAGATGATATTACGGAGACTACGACTCCTATCGAGGCTGGTCTCAACTTTGTGGTAGCCAAGAGAAGACGTCAAACCTTGGGATTCCCTGGAGCTGAAGTTATTGTGAAGCAAATTGAGGATAAGAAGGTTGCAAAGAAAAGAGTGGGACTCATTTCTGATGGTGGAAGATCCCCCCGAGGCAGTCTTCCCCTGATTGATCCCATTGACAAGGCTTCAGTTGGGTTTGTTACTTCGGGTTCTCCTTCTCCCACTCTGAATAAGAACATTGCCATGGGTTATGTGGACTTCCAGGATGCCAAGATAGGAAAAAAAATCCTGGTCGACTTTGGCTCCAAACAATCGGAGGTTACTGTAACGAAGATGCCTTTTCACCCCACCAATTACTACGTAAAACCCAAGAATTAAGTTAGGTTTTTATTCGAATAAATACATTAAACCAAAGCTAGGACAACAATTAATCACCTCAGGGTTTCTGGTTCCACACGCCTGAAAGAGAAAGGTTAATATTTAATTGTTGTTAGAAAGGGACACAAAGAAGAGGGGCTCACGGATCTCATTTGGTTGGACAATATTCTGATAGGGCTTGGCCTTGGCTGGGAACACTGTGTACATTACAATTGACACCATAACCAGCAACATGCCGACCAAGAAGAGGAAGTTGGGGATGAAATCGAATAGGATCCACGATCCGAGGGCAGCTCCGACAATAGCCATGGACTAAGAGAACTTAACTTGGACGAATAGAGATTACCTGAGCATAAGCTTTGAGAATATTGTCTGCATATTTGATAACAATAGAGATCAAGAGACCTCCGGCACTGTTGGTGAAGGTCATAATCCAGACAAGAGTATCAAAACCTCGGAAGAATCCATCTGAAAAATGATATAACTAACAAGGGAAGTGCGCGCTTTGATTTTCTTTGAATTTTTGACACACGTCAGGCATAGGCCATATATCAATCCTGAAAGTTCTATCTCGCGCTTTTCAGGTGTTGCCAAGATATTGAAAAATCTGAGAGAGTACGCGAAGCACGGAGATTGGTCAGAGATAAAACTTTTTGCCCATATCTTTGCCAGTTTCATCCGGAAAAAGTTGATTTTTTGTAATAAAATTCTCTCTGACAAAAGGAGTACGACGCGTTTTATGCCAAAACTCGCAAACCTAAAAATACGCTTGTTTCTGCAAAGCGCGAGCTTGAAGCCTCGTATGTGTCAAAGAAAAAATGAATCTAAATTTGTGCCAATTTTCATCAAAATCTGAGAGTCGCCCTTGGGGTAATTCCCTGTAAATAAAGACCCCTCACATTCTCTGATGCCATCCAGATCTTGATACAAGATAGACAAAGTGCTCAAAACCATTCCAAATAAGGCCAAGCGGATGTTCTGCATCCACACCGAGGCCGAGGATTGCTTCAACACCTTCTCCATGTAGACTCCAGCAAAAGCCGAGGTGAAACACATGGTCATCACAGCCACAAATCCGACGAAGGGCCTCTGTTCGACCTTGGAATTGTCAGCAGGAGGTTGATATTGCATCTGAACATCGGTGACACCAGCAATCAGGATGACTAAAGCCAGCCATTGCATATTGGAGAGTTGTTTGGAGAGAACGAAGCGGAGCATGATGGCTGTGGTCAAGATCTTCATCTGGTAAGTGATCTAGAACAATTAAAATTATTCAATTAATCAATGAATATTGTAGTAGACCCACACAGAAAGTAGTTGATTCCAAATTGGATAAAGCGATGTAATAAAGATTGTTTTGAAGGGTGTAGATCAAGGAGGGAACGCAGATCTTCATGGTCTCTACGGGATTCCCGAACACGGATTCTTTCACATCTCTCACAAATTTGGCAATGGATCCTTCATTCACAATCAAAACGAGCGAACAGAGACACAGTTTGATGACATCCATCAGGAATACATTTACCGTTGAGAAGAACACCTCATTTTCACTTCGATAACGGGCAGAACGGGCCATCAAAGGCATACTGTAAGAAAAAATATTAAGTTATGTAATGCTAGGGTAAAAAGTAATACCAAAAAAGGGTCTAAATTCCTACGAAAGATAGAATTACCTGGCCTGTTGCAGGGTAAGTAGTAAGATTCCAAAGTATTTGTATCTCCATGCCTTCAGATCTTCGTTTTGGGTTTTCATTGTGTCTGAAAGTAGTGTAAAGGTAGCAATCGAGTAAAAATGTAAGCGTAAAAAGACTTTGGAGACTTCAAGAAATGAGAATCCAGACTGAGATTTGGATCAGCCAACCAGCCCTGAGGGCGAGAGATAAGAGCCATCGACGGGACGGCATTCTACGCGGAAAAAAGCACGAATTATAAGACCGGAGGCGATTATTTGGGAGGGGATGTGGCGGGAGGGAGGCTGCCCATTTATGTAACAAGTCGACTACATCGTCTACGGGCTACTACATAATTGTTGTCTGATTGTACGATAAAAGCATATCAGATGTCTAGTACTATGTCATACCTTTGACCGAACCTTTCGCATCGAATTCGAACTTAATTTGAATAAGATCCTGAGGTTTTCGAGGACTGTCAGCCATGATCTATGATGAAGAAACGCAGAATGTTTTAATTTGAAATTAAAAAATGGATAAAATTTCCAATTTTTTAAACTCACCGAAATATGCAAAATTATAAAATTTGTCCAAAAATCCGGATATTCAGTTGGAATTTATGCAAAAACAAACGGCCCCGGCCATTCCTCATATTGTCTCAGCTGTCCAGGACATTATTACCTATGGTTTATGACATAGAAAGTGGATTGCCGGTTGTTCAGAGTGCGTGAACATATAAATTCAAGGCTACGATCCATTCGGTGCAGATGGGGTACCAACATTTACATCTAGTGTTGCAAAAATAGTTGACTGGCTAGCCAACGGCGGTTGCTCCGTGGTCACGCCGAGGATAGGTCACCCATAGTTTCCTTATCGCCACAGACGGAACAGACTTTGAATATCGATGCAATGTTTTGCAGAAACGATTTTAAGGTCGAATATTAGAGTTTTATCACGCCCTAGACAAGAATGCATACGCTTTGGGGATACATGTATACATCGGCTGTGATGCCCAGAGGTCAGGTCGTCACAAAGCTCGCAACCTAGGTTCCAAGCTTGGTCATTAGCGACCTATCCTACGGCGTTAATGAACACAGAGTAACTCCCTTCGCTAGCTAGTCAACAAATTTTGCAAAATTGGATACAAATATTGGCCCGATACCCGATCTGCCCCAATAAAAGGTTGCGGTTAATCTACAGAATGATGCGGTTGAGAATGATTCTGAGAACCGACGTGTGGACGGTCGTGCGAGGCACCCGTGAAGAGGAATCGGTCTACCGTTATTTTGTCTTCTATTGTACGAGCGATCATCAATAAATATGTCAGTTGAGACCTTGGGTTAGAAGCTTGAATGAGATTAAGAGGGGTTGTCTCATTGATATCTTGGACCCCGGAATCATGGAGAAAGGGCCGTCAAGCTCCCAATATTGGCCACAAGTATCCCAAATGAAAGGTTGCGAAATTCAAATATTTAGACACGAATGTTACGATCTGAGAGCACAGCCTTTATGTGGAGGGGGATGTCCGGTTAAAAGATCAGATTTAAGTCTATATCAATATAAAAATTTTAAGGGTGACATAAAGCACATAAGGACAGAATAATATCAGAAAGGAGACTTACCGTTCGGGGGTCGGTCTTTGCCGAAAACTAAAGCAAAGCCCTGAAGTAAGCAGAGGTTTTATGTTTGAAATCAGTGTCATGGCTGGGGGATTTGAATAATCATCCAGATCGGAATGCAAATCGATGAAAGAACGTCGAGAAAATGGCTGGAGTGGAGGATGATATTGGAGATGGGTGTCATGTCTGCGGGAGAAAAAACGGAGGTATCAGTGAGTTGGCAGTGGGTGTGGAACCATCGAAATGTGATCAGCAATGACCTTTCGGTAGTCAATTCAATAAAACTAATGCAGTAAATTTCGAAACAATTTGATGACATTTTTTTATTAAATCGGGATATAATTACAATGGGACAGTAAAGAAGTTGTAAGAGCTGCATATATTTAATTGTTAGTTTGTTGTTTCTTTCAAAATTATGGAGTAAATCTCATTGCTAGTTGATGCAATCGGAGTCTTCCTGCCCAGGCCATCGCTTTCCCAATTCGATTATTCCCAAATGAAATATCTCCGGCTCTTCTTGAGATCCGTAACTCGCTTTGTTTGTGGGGATTTTGATGGGTATCTTTACATCACAAAGGGCCCTGCTTTGATTACAACGATGGTATCTAAATAGGAATCGATTTTTTCAGTAAAATGGACTCAGTATACTCACATATTTAGTTTGGGCGCAATTCTACTGATCTCCCGCGCACTTCCAGTAATATAAAATCGACCGTTCCTACCCGTCTTTGTCTTACCCATCAGATCATCGAATAAAATGTCATCCAATTCGAACATTTTGATTCTCTAAAGGTTACTGATTACTCTTTTGTAGGCATTCTTACAATCCCTTTGGCCGCTTTCCCGTTACAAATCAGTTTCCCGTCAACCTTTACTTTCTGTAAGGGTCTTAATTTAAATCCATACACAATTAAAATTAAAATTCCAGTAATCAAACAAGACTTTAATAAAAATCTCATATTTGTACTTCTTAAAAAGTTTGGGAAAGAAATTTAAAAATAAATTTTAAATTGAATAGATGACGCATAAAATGGGATGATTAATTGAGACAATCTCGCCCTTGGCCAGGGAATTTGCCATCCAAATTGAGAGTTCCCAAATTGTAAGTTTTGGAAGGAACAGCGCTGCCATAAGTGATGTAATCCTTGGGGATCCCAATGCTGAACTTTTGATAACAGACGGGCAGAAGTTGGTTACAACGATGGTATCTGGAATTAAATGTATTATGTTAACAGGGGAAATACTCCAAGTGCAACGCTCAGACTTTGGTGAAACTTGTCACAAATTCACAAGGAAAGTACTTCTATGGGAGTTACAGGTCGAGACATATATCAAAAAATTCGCAGAATTATGCTGAACAAGAATATGTAAAAATTAGCTGATCAATTTTGTGTTTGTAAGGGCGAAAAAACCCTCGTAACTTGTCTCGCAACGGAGTTGGACGATTGGGGAAAAAGACGATTGGGGAAAGGGACGATTGGGGAAAAAGACGATTGGGGAAAAGTACGATTGGGGAAACCGAAAAGTATTATTTTTCTTCCATGCAAATGTCGAAGTTAGGAGAATCGAGGGTGCTCATTTCGAAAATGACATTCATTTTTTTGATTCTTACTTTTTTACTTAAGTAGTACTGTAAAGTAGTAATTTTTAATTTTTTTTTCATAAATACTCGATTTAGGGGTTTTCGAGGGTGCTGATTTCGAAAATCATGTAAATTTTTCCTCTAGTACTACATAGTACTATTCTGATACTATATAGTACGAAGTGAAAATATGGCTTTTGACGTTAATGGTGTTGTTTTGATGCTTAGTACTCTTCAAAAACACGTTTTAAAGACTTGGTGCTATATAGTACTGTCTGATACTATGTAGCACGAAGTAAAAATAGGCGTACTAAGAACCAGAACAACACCACGAACGCCTAAAGGCCAACTTTGCACCTCGTACTACATAGTATCAGGTAGTACTATATAGCACCAAGTCTTTAAAACGTGTTTTTGAAGAGTACTAAGCATCAAAACAACACCATTAACGTCAAAAGCCATATTTTGACCTCGTACTATATAGTATCAGAATAGTACTATATAGTACTAGAGGAAAAATGAACATGATTTTCGAAACCAGCACCGTCGAAATCATCTAAATCCATTATTTTTCGAAAATTTTTAAAAAATTAGTACTTAACAGTACTACTTAAGAAAAAAAGTAAGAATCAAAAAAAAGAATGTCATTTTCGAAATGAGCACCCTCGATTATCCTAATTTCGACATTTGCATCGAAGAAAAATAATACTTTTCGGTTTCCCCAATCGTACTTTTCCCCAATCGTCTTTTTCCCCAATCGTCCCAGTTCCGTCTCGCAACACCACGTAAATGCTTTTTTGCCCACGTTTTTACCAATTCAAAAGCTTTGCTTTGAGCTCAAATAAACTCTTGTGTTTTGACAGGCCTTAAAATATCAAATTTGATTAAAACTGCATCTTAATAGCAGCTCTAATGTAAAAAAGCATAGGAGTTGACCGTCCTGATTTCGAAAATAAATTAGATGATTACTTGTTTCTTTTAAGTATAATAGTAGTGGTAAGGGGCGAATTTGAATATTTTTGTTGATATTCCGGCCCTTCCTTCTCGGCGGGTTCTGTAAAGCGCGAGCTATATGTATATGCCAATTTTTATGAAAAACCTGAGCGCGTTACTTCCCATATGAAAATAAAAAAATATACTATTTAACACTACTAATTAAGAGAAACAAATAAGGATTCGAAAAAAGGAATGTCATCTTCGAAATTAGAGTCTTTATATATTCGAACGTCGGAAAATGTTTGCTACTGTGGGCTGAAAAAAAATTGCAATGGCGAAACTCGTGGGTATCCAATTTACCCCTCTTATATGTATGTATTTTATAGACTACGCTCGACGCACACGTCCAAATACCGCAAAATTTAAAGAAAGTATGAGCGCCGCACTTTGAAGCTTTCCCTTGGAAGCATCGAAAACAACAACTTGACGAAAATCTTTTAAGATTGTAAACAAAATTATTTGCAGTGCTGCTTACATGTTCAATTTGGGAGTAACTCGGCTGACTTCATTGGCATGGCCCTTCAAGTAGAAATGGCCATTGCTGTCACTCTTGGTCTTGGCCATCAGATCGTCCAAGGTGAAGGTGTCGTGATCGTACAATTTTACTTTCTAAATGAGGATTAGTCATCATTGCATAGCCTTTACTTAATTTTAATTCATTTCTAAAAAAACAAAATTCTTGTCCTAATTTTTGGATTTATAATTTTCAAACCCACCACATCCCGCATAGGCCTGCCATTGCAGATGAAGTTTCCCTCGACCGCCATGCTCTGGACTGGCCTGACTCCAATGGCCGAGGCGATTGTGGCCATGGCCATCATCAACATCAAATATAGAGCGAACATTCTGAAAAGTGATCTACAACAATACAAAGGGGACTGTTTATGAGAGCGCAGCTCAACTTTTTGTATCCAAGTGGAGTGTGTTATTATTACAGGAGAACAGACTGGCTGAGTCATCCTTTCAACAGATATCGCGCGGTCAATGACCGAGTATATATAAAGTTTCGTAAGGGACCCTCTAAGATTAAATTTATGACTAATCAGATGGTATTAAAGGGTGGAGTAATGCTGGAGATAGTTGTGACCATTAGTTGAGACAATCTGTAGATTGGCCGGGCATTTTAGCGTCTAAATTGAAGGTTCCGGCATCATAAGTCTTCTTCGGAGTGGAGCCAGAAGTCAAATAATTCTTGGGGATTCCAATGGAGAACTTGGTGTAACAAATTGGAAGGAGTTTTCCACATTTGTGATAACTAAAAGGTCTTAATCTTGGCATTGGACTTACATATTCATCTTGGGAGTTAATCGAGTGACTTCATTCGACTTCCCAGTCACATGGAAGAATCCCTGGGCATCACTTTTGGTCTCCCCCATCTTATCGTCCAAGGTGAACGTGTCATGGTCATAGATTTTCACTTTCTAAGAGCATTTTACTCCCCGATCTCCTCTTACCACACCCTTGGCGGGCTTTCCTTTGCACATGAACTTTCCTTGAACAGCCAGAGATTGAGTGGGTCTGATTCCGATCGAATCTGCATACTGTAATAGAGCCAGAAAAAGGCAAAGCGCAGCCAAGAAGTATCTCATTCTGAAAGAAACAGTCTGCGTCAAATAAATAGAGTTCGGTTGATAAGATTACGGTAATCGCGAACTCTGATAAGGCTGGAAATGTTCTTGAACAGCAGAATAACAAAGAAATGGGATTAAAAGTTTTTTCAGATCTCTCAAGTCCGAGCTCAAGGAAGTGTTTCCAGACAAAGTCCAGAGCCGAACAGATCGTATTAGATCCGATCAGACGTTCTCTCTATTTAGAAGGCGGAATCACGCGTCCCAAACAATTGGCCCCGTTTTATGGCCTATCTGATAAACAATACAAGATGGCCAAAAATATTTTTTTGTTTTTTGAACTTTACGCCCCAAGGGCTCATTTGGAAATGTTTTACAGTAAACAAATGGGTGTTACGCATAGATTTATTTACATTATTTTAGTTATCTGGAGTGATCGATTGTTGAGTTTGATCCACCGAATCCTGGAGGTTTTCCTGAAATCAAACATCACTCTCTGAAATGTATATAAAAACACTGAATCACTAAATGAGCAAGAGATTTCCTCACCTCCTCGTTAACACTCTCTCCACCTGCTTGACAAGTAGTTAATCGTTGGTCATCCTCGGAACCAAGGGGGATTTCGTGAGATTCTTGTTGTTTGATGTTCTCGGCAAAAGCTTGATCCATGCTCTGATGGTTTTCTTTCAATTCGTGGAGTTTGCCCTCCATCTCCTGCAAGGGCATAAAGTACATAAGATTAAGCTAAATATGTCGTGTTACCCTCAATAACCGAGTCACCGCTTCTCCGGGTTGCAAGTTGGGTCTTCGTTTTCTTGGCCACATGTAAATTCGGGAGTCACGGACAGTTGGATGGGGACTGGGCTGAATTTCAATCTTCAATATTACTACTCCAATAAGACATATTATATGTATGTACTATACAAAAACAATCGTCATTTATGCAAAACCTGTCATACAAAAAAATTGATACCACATAAGTAGAGTGATAAGGCTCACCCTGACGTCATTTTGAGTGGTAATAGTCGCTTCGGTAGCAGTTTTCCCAGTAGAAAGTGTCTTTCCTTTCCTTCCTGATGACTCTTGTGGGGTTCTGTTAGGCACATCGGGCAATATAACGGTTAAATCTTTCGTTTCGCAAGTGGGTTCGGGTTCAGGTCTCTAAAAATATTATAAAATATTTCCAATTACAGGACACGTGTATACTATATGCAATTAAAATTTAGTTTTCGGAAAGTCCTTACCCTTTCTTCCAATATCATAAAAATGATAAAACTGACCAGACTAATCATCACAAGGCAAGTTATAACGGTAAGTAGTATAAAGACATGAAGGTCCGCATCTTCTACGTAATCATCGACTACTGGCCTTGGAGTACTTTCTTCTTCAGAGGCCTTGTTTGAAAAGTTTTGGGTGCTTGCAACAAAACAAAGGCAGAGAAAAAATAGTTGGAACAACCACATTCTAGAGAAAATTATGATTTTTATAGATATAATTTTTTCAATATATTATTTTTTACGAAAAGTTGTTAATTTGACGGATTTCAATCTGACGTCAACTCGACGCCAAATTGCGTCAAATTAGTGTCACTTTCGTAATTTTGGCTGAATTAACAAACTTTCAATTCGAGACTACGATGAATACCGTTATGTTTTTATGGCTTATTTCATGTTTGATTTGCACGATTTTTTAACAAAAAAATTACAAAAAATTTCAATTTGACACTGGAAATGACAAAACAATTTAACACGAGGAAAATGAGAAAACAAAAAAAAATAAAAAAAAAAATAGAAGCTAATGTGAAATTGTGGGGATTACAATTCAGTCCGCATCCTGAGAGTCTTCTTGTGGATTCCCCTGATTATATCAAACTCGTATTCCTCCGACAATTTGCTCCAGAATCTGAGTTCATTTGCGAATAAGGGGTCCTTGATGGTTGCCTCGGTAGAGAGTTCCGTGTAAATTAATGGATGATGGCGATTTACCTTCACGAAGTTTGGACTTTCGTCGCTTTTCGGGGATCTGAAATTAAAACTTACTCTTCATAAAAATGATAATTTCACAGCTCACCTTGTTTTGACAAACGTAACAACCGCATCGATCAAGAGCTTCCTGTATTTTTCATCGGCCTCCGTGAATTTATGATCTCCGAGGAACCCTTTTCCAAACAAATAAGCATATTCAATGGCATGGGTGGTATTATATAATTCGAGATGGGAGAGATTCTCTTCAATGAAGTCGTTGTGAACACTCAAAATGTTGTAGATGGACCATCCAGCAGCTGTTTTGTGACGGAGCTCCAATAATTGAGGGATCACAAACATGATATCTCCAAGAAGCTGCAATTCTTATTATGTACAGGGTGTTCAGAGAATTATGGAAAAAACTATTCATTAATAACTTTGCGCTCGGTGGTCCAATCCAAAAAATTTTTTTTGCATTTTACAGAAAAACCTTGGAGTTTTTAGAATCTAAAATTTTTTTTTCTTTTATCGGCGGAGACTTCCGTAATCCGCGTTGAATTTGGCGGAGTGTTTTTTTCACAAAATAAGGATGTGAATCGTTGTATGTGTAAAGAAAATGGGCGGAAAAGGATCCGGCAGATACAATATGACATTTCTTTCAAATTACTGCGCTTCGGCGGAGACATTTTTTAACCTCGGCGGACGATTTTTCTTCGACTTCAGATAGTCAAAATTGGCTGAAACCAAAGCGTATGGTATCTCTGGTGGCGTGGCGTCTAAAAACGACTTAATACGTCTTCAGCCGGCTGGCAGATGAAAAAACGGCAATTCGGCGGAGAAATCGGCGGAGAAAAAAATTAACCCATTTAAGAAATTATGATGAGAAAACTAAAATTGTAGGTCTTACACGGCCCTAATCAACCAAAAATATGACTCTTCTTATTGGCGGATGCTCGGCGGATAAATATGCATATTTTCTTAAATATGTTCCTTTTTTCTTCGCCGATTTCTCCGCCGAATTGCCGTTTTTTCATCTGCCAGCCGGCTGGCGACGTATTAAGTCGTTTTTAGACGCCACGCCACCAGAGATACCATACGCTTTGGTTTCAGCCAATTTTGACTATCTGAAGTCGAAGAAAAATCGTCCGCCGAGGTTAAAAAATGTCTCCGCCGAAGCGCAGTAATTTGAAAGAAATGTCATATTGTATCTGCCGGATCCTTTTCCGCCCATTTTCTTTACACATACAACGATTCACAGCCTTATTTTGTGAAAAAAACACTCCGCCCAATTCAACGCGGATTACGGAAGTCTCCGCCGATAAAAGAAAAAAAAATTTTAGATTCTAAAAACTCCAAGGTTTTTCTGTAAAATGCAAAAAAAATTTTTTGGATTGGACCACCGAGCGCAAAGTTATTAATGAATAGTTTTTTCCATAATTCTCTGAACACCCTGTATATTGCATAATAATTAAACGATCTCAGATTTCGCGTTGATACTCACTTTTCCATGGATGTCCAAATAGAAGGTCCTGTCATGTTGATGTTCCGGCTTTAGCCTCAAATAAAAATCGATGATCTTCTCGGTGACTTCTTTGTGTTTATTTCCAAATAATTTCTGTGGTGCTACAACATTTCTGACGAATTTTTTGAAGTCTCCCAATGAGAATTTATCTTTTTTATCCTTCGTTAGAGCATGCGGAAAAGTTTCAATGGCATGTGAGAAGTAAATCGCTAAAAATATTATTGAAGATTACCTGAATCAACATACTGAATAGAAGCCCTTCATTCTCGGTCAATGACATCATTGAGGACTTTGGTTTCCCGGATTCAATTAATTGCGCAATATCAGCAGTAAAGAAATCAGCATCCAACCTGGGGGTGTAATCAAATGAATTGATTTCTCCATCCGTCTCATGCTTAAAGGTAGTAAAGGTAAGCGGTAATGTAAAGCTTGTATTAAATTATAATATAAAAAAACTAACAACTTTGACAGCGGCCACTTGTAATTCCCTCACAGACTTCTGCCTAAGGCATTTCTTGATCTTGGCCGAACTCTGATCATCGCATTTCAATAATTCGACCAGTTTTTCGGTATGAATAACTGGTCGATTACTCAACGCCCATTCGGCGAAGATAGATCCACTAAATTGGAGAGTCTGCAGGAAGAGATCTCGAGTGTGTTCGCTGACTGAGAGAGCGCTGGCAGCAGCTGATCCGGCACTGTAGCCACCTACAGTAATCTTGGAAGGGTCCAGGAAAAGGGATTTGGCATTTTTTCGAGTAAAAAGAAGGGCTCGGCGGAGATCCCAAAGACCGTAATTGCCCGCAAATTGCTCGGGACCGGTCGAAGCAAAGCCTGAAATAAAAAAAATCTGTAATTTCAACATGACTCTTATCCAAAAGATGAGCTGGTTCTTACCAAAAAGCCCCAGCCTATATTGAGGAATGATGGTGACGACCCCCCTTCCGGCATAATTTTCCGCCACGTAATCAGTGGTATGTTCATGAGAAGATCCCACCTGGAAAGCGCCTCCGTGGATAAAAAACAGTGCCGGATATCCGTTCTTATCTTCGCTCTAAAAGAACATAATCAAGAGAAAAATACTCTTACAGGTTGATGAGGTCTGAATATATTCAAATAAAGACAATCCTCACTCATCTCCATCTGATTCGAGTAATCTTGTTGGACACAGACCTTGGGCAAGGTCTTGGCTGATCTTTCTTTTACAAATTCAGCGTCTTGAGGTTTCTAAATTATTTAAATTATGACGTCATCATTAAAGATAAGATTTGCATACTTCAAATCGAAGATCATTAATTGGAGGCCGGGCAAATGGGACTCCATAGAAGGCATCAACTTTGACCCCATCCTTGAATTCTAATGTTTTTCCAACAAAATTTCCAATATGAGATTCGAATATTGGATCTGCAGTTACCAAAAGTAGAGGGAATGATAAGGAAATCAGCCAAAAGAGCATTCTGAAAGTGTGAATCAGTAATGTTATGAATAAAACTGAATTTTTGAATAATATCAGCCTTTCATAGGTCATTTGTATCGGTCTGTCGGGAAAAAAACGGCGGATCGTCACGCCTCCGAATCGCCCATCATCGCTTTGCGACTGCAAGCCGCGACTTGGGATTTGGTGCGCGACAGCGGCGAGGCGAGACATTTTGATGCGACGATCCGCCGTTATTTTTTCGACAGACTGATAATATTAATGCCGAGACTTTTGGGTTAAATAGCATAATATTATAATTGGAAAGAACCTTTCGAGGCATACCCGTATGAGATGGAGGAACGCCGAGGTAAGAAGACCTCTCTCGCCTCGATTGGGGCCATGTTTGTCCTCTCCTTCGCTTTGAATCACAAGAGTTTATTTGTTTTTTGTAGGGAAGGGTCAGAGGGAAAGCAAAACGGTCAGATAAAGGCGCTAACGAGAACACAAATAACACGTTTTAACATGAACAAAAAGTAATTCACGTACCCGTAGATCATGAATTACAGAGCATCACGGGTCATGAACAAGTATTTACATCCAGCATGACATTCGTAAGTTTGACGGTAATAATATCTTCCACATGAGCTCCTTTCCTTTCAGATTGCCCAATAACAGAAGATGATTACTTCCGTCTCAATGTTGTGTAAAATATTGCTGGTCTTCTGTTGTCATTATTTTTCAATATAAAAATTTCTTTTATGTTCTACTACTGTATTTCAAAGTAAAAAAATCATAAAGTTGTGTAAATTCGCAAATATGCAAATTGGCCTCGAGGAATCTGTTTTCCCTTCGCCTTCCCTTATCATGAATTTTTTTTGAAAGCTTCAAAAAATAAAAAATTTGAGCGGAGCCGTTTTTTGTCGTTAATCAGTAAAGAATCAGCAAGTGTGAAGAAAGCGAAGGTCAGCCATAATTCAACTCATAAGGGCCTTCTAAGGGCCCCTTATAGGTTCTGTTTCTTCAATCCAAATCTTTTTTGTCTTCAAATTGCCTTCTCAGTTTGGCCAAAACCAATTATTTGCGGATAAAAAAACTCCGGGAGGGACAAATTATGGGCAAATTGGAGTTGGACTTTGGGGATTCTGAAAAGAAACAGCCTTGGATGTCCAGTATAATCTACTTGTAAAAGATTTGATAAACAACTATCTGTACATGTACTTTAATGGATGGCCATAAATCTCAGGCCGATGCCGCCTTTCATTTTATAACCCGTTTACATCCATTCTCTGCCCATAAATTCGCCAGAAGCTGATCTTCTTTTCATTATCTCTCCTTTCCCTTTCTTTTGCCGATTAAATTGGCCAAGAAGGAGACAAAAGGGATGACTGGCCTTTCCTACAAGTTTTTGAAGTCGTCCATCTTATTTGAATACCAAACTTTGGATGCGTTTACGGGATGAGTCAAGCCTTATTGTATTAGAAACGGGCATTTTTATATATTTTTTAGCCAAAATCTGAAGATTATGTTTAGATAGCCAAGTGGGATTTAAATTGTTTTTTTTTTTCAATTTTTTTCTCAAACTTGTTCAATTCTTCGCGACAAGATTTATATTTATTATAACGCATCCCTCACTCACAGTGAACATCTGTTTTCCCTCGACATCTGAAGGAGAAGGAGGGAGAGAAGGAAGGGTCACAATCAAAAGTCGATTCGCCGCTTTGTCCCAAATTAATGGATGCGCAAATCTCAGCGAGCTGAGAGAGACTTCAGAACCCAAAGAACGGGCCATGCAAAGAGCTGGACTGGACTGGTGGCTAGCCCAGGCAATATTATGCAGGCTGATTGGTGGGTTATATTATAGAAGATTGCTTTTACAAATATATAATTTGCAATCATCAAATATGTCGATATTGCATAATCGGTTGGGCATTATTGTTCAATTACAGTATCCCTCGTCTCTCTGGAAGTCCTTGTCAGAAAAGAGCACACCTTAACAAAGTATGGCCTTGATCCCCTGGCCCGAAATGTGAACGGGAGTACTGTACTAGTCAATCGAATAGACCCGAACTCCCCGATTTGGATGGATGTTGATTATAAGCAGGTATGGCGTCATAATTACGCAACTTATGACTTTTTGACGGCTTCAGAGTACCGCTGTTTATGTCGAGAATTTATTGAGGAGTGCCAACGAGGAGATAAGACTTATCTCATTGAATTCATCAAAATATTTGGGTGTAATAAAAAGGGATGTGGCCATCGGTGAAGAGATGATTACATCTTTGGCTGTGGATTGGATCACGAACAAGTTATACATTTCGTTCGAAGCAAGTTCTCCTAGAAATTTGGGAAAAATTGAGGGTAAGAGGATCCCGAATAATATAAAATCACATTCAGCGTGCCCATTGTATTCGAATAACTATTGTTTTCTGATCGTAGACAAAGATCTGGACAGTCTCCATTCCTTGGTTTTGGACCCTTTGGAAGGGTATATGTACTGGTTAAATCGAGTCCATAAAAGGATCGAGAGAGCCTGGATGAATGGGAAACATCTCGACAAGCATCCTTTCCAATCAGACATATCCGAAGACGAGATCTCTGTTACAACTTCACTTACTTTGGACTCGATCAACAAACAGATCTATTATGTTAGACATCGAGCGAGCAGAGAAAGAGCAGAGATCATTTTTTGCGACATCCATAATCGAGAATCATGCAGGATTCTGATGGAAAATGTGAATGCTTTTTATCTGGGAGTTGTAAAAGTAAGAAACTCTGAAAGTGAATTGATTTTTCAGAATCTAATATTCTGGACTCCCATCTCAACAAACGAAGGATTCAGATTCTGCGACAAGGAATCGTGTGGGAGCAGGCAATGGGCGATCCAAGGAACTCAGGGACTCCATTCATTTCAATTAATCGACCAGTCAATTCAACCCAATAGTAAGTTTGCAAACCCTGGTTGGATTTATTTCCAGGAACGTTGAATCCTTGCGACGTCAGGAACGGAGGCTGCAGTCATTTTTGTCTTCTGATTCCGGGCGTTCCTTGGAGAGCTTGTGCTTGCCCGATTGGAATTCGATTGCTGGAAGATGGACTAAACTGTGATGGAAACGGAATCCAGAATCTTTTATTTGTAGGGTCAGAAGCGGGTCTATTTTATATTAGTCTTGACACTGAGGAATTTGTTCCGAAAAGAATGAATTGGAAGAATAATCGGACTGAAGACTCGAGGATTACCTCCATCGACTATAGTCATCAGGATCATAAGGTTTATTGGTTGGATAAAGAGAGTAGTCAGATTAGGAGGGCCCGTCTTTATGATAATCAATATGAAGTAAGTCATCGAAATTTTTAAGTTATTCTCAGGTGTTGCCGTTGTCACCGGATCAAGTCAAATTTATCGATGGAATAATCGTTGACTCGGCTGGCCAGAACCTTATTTGGCTCGATTCCTTCAATGGCCGCATTGAACTGGTCCACCTTGGTGACAGAACAGAAAATTATCATGTCCAAGTCATCTTATCCAAAGATTTATTTCGTCCCAAATCGCTGGTTCTCTCTCAAAATCATTTATTTTATATAAATCATTGGAATAATGAAGAAAGGATCGAGAGAATATGGATGGATGGGACTCATCGCTCTATACTCTACAGAACCTTAGCTCCGGCATCCATTTCAGCGTTATGCGTAGATCCAATTGAGAGGAAAATCTACTTTACTGATAAGGAAAAGTCGACTTTATCGAGTATTGAATGGAATGGAGAAGATGAGAGGGTGCTGGCGGAAGACCTTAAACATCCACACCAGATGTCCAAGGTGGGACCAACTTTGTTTTTGAACTCGTTGGCTGGAAGATCAGTGATCAGATTAAGGATGTTTGAAAATAGGATAACAAGATCTGAATTGGGGCAGTCCATTTATGGGCAGATGGCACTTAAAGGAGTTGCACTAACGGAGGAAAAGAAATATAACGAGGAATGCAGAGAGTGCGGACACATTTGTCTGGAATTGTAAGCGATTCTCATATATATGTGTGTGTATTGCTTTAGTGTTTTTATTCTAATACAAGAGTTTTTTTAGACCAACTAACACTGTAAGATGTTTATGTGGAGATGGTTTTGAGCTAAGCGTGGATAAAAAACACTGCTCCAGAATAAAATCTTTTATTCTTTTGTCATCATCAAATATTCACGGTCTCTTTCGACTGTCTGCTAGGAATTCTGAAGACAGAGCATCTCTTTTGCCTCTTCAGAATATTGGCAACATCAAGTCGTTGACCTATGACACCAAAAGAAATCAATTATACCTGATTTCGGATCATCTTGAAAAGAAAAACTCAAATTTTCAACTAACTTTATTCGATTTAAATAAGAATCAAGGACGGATTCTGATGGATTCGAGGGATTTGAGATTCATTTCGAATATGATTTTGGATGAAAATACTCAAAATATTTTTTGGCAAGTTACATAAAAAATATTTTTTATTATTTTAGGGTGAATACATTACTGAAAAGAATTGAAGTCTTCAATCCCCGAAATCACGTTCGATTATCATTAGTGTGGAAGGAAATAGAACCCCTAGATATTACTCTTGACTTACGCAGTAATCTTCTCATCTATTCAAATAGCTACGGCGATTGTTTTAAGATCATGGTAAGTCTTTAATTTTGATGACAATTTTATTTCCAGAAACTCTTCCTCAATAATCCCCGAGCTATTCCGGTTACTGTAATCGAAATGCCCGATCCAATAACTGCTCTTTCGTTGGATAAAAAGACAGGGTTTATTGTATTCAGCATGTCCAAGGAAGTATATTCTGTTGGTTTGAATGGCCAAGATCTCAAAAAATTGTTCAAATCAGCCAGTGAAATTAACAAAATTTCAATGCATCAGTCGTTTACGTACTTCCACAACCGTACTGATAACACTCTTCGAAGATTTGATTTGTCTCGAAAGATTACCGATGTTGTTCATGAAGATGTAAAAGATGTTAATATCCTCTCTGTAGTCAGCTTAGAAGACGGGAAAATACAAAAATCGGAGGATCTCTTACAATGCGAATTGGAATCAGAATCCAAAAATTGCATTTGTCTGAAAGAAAAAGATAAATTCGAATGTAAATGTGGAGATCAGTACGAATATGATGACATAACAGACGAATGTGTTGGTAAGCACCTTGAAGAATATAAATACTTTCAGAACCCTTTAAATTTGTTCTTCTCTCCGTGAAAGACTATTTTCTTCGGTTCAAAATCCGGGATGACACAAAAACGGATGAGGCTGATGACAAATCTCCATTCACATTACTCTCTATCGATAATGTTGGCCAACCCTTGGCCATTGCGTTTGATTTATATTCCAAGAACAGATACATCTATTGGATCGATGGTTTTGACAGAAATGGCGCGGATCTGAAGAGATCTTCTGATATAATTCGACAACAGCACACTTCACACCTCAATTTAAACAAGGACTCCAATTGTTCCCAATTATTTGATGTTGTTGTGGATTACATCGGCAGACAGTTGTTTGTTTCTTGTATTCATGACAGAAATGATCCTGCTTCTTATATTCATTTGTGGAAGATTAAAGTAAGCAAAACTACAGTAATCTAATTGAATATTCAGGAGAATGATGAGCTTCAATACATTGGGAAAGTGGTCGATGGATCAACAAGGTCTCCCATTACTCATTTACTCCCCGCGCCGAGAAAAATTGCGGTTTTTAACAGGTTAAAGTAAGAATTTACTTATCTGACGATATAATTATTGTGCAGAATCTTTTTTTACACCGATGAAAATCCCGAATTGGAGCATCCAATCGTCGTCCGCTGTAATCTGGATGGCCGAAATTGTCAGCCAGCTGTAACGGAAGGTCTAAATTTCCATCAAATAAGATTGCAAAGTGATCTCACTACGTATTCTTTTCTCTATACTGCTGCCGATGGGATCTGGTCTAAGGATGTCTACCTTGAGCATGATCTCCAACATCATCTCAATACGAGATCTCACAATTCAGCCCAAATATCTTCGATTGCGCCTTTGAATGATAAGACTATTCTTTTTACAGCCTCGTCTTTCTCCAAATACGATGAAAATATATATATTTTACATAAGAATTCTTCTATGACGTCATTTGGTTCAATCAAGGCAGTCGATTGGATTCAAAATCTCGACAAATTCGGGAAAGGAAAGATGAATTTGTTGACTGTGGGCAATCAAAACACCCTGAATGAGCCGTTCGAATGGGAAATCAACACGAATCCTTGCTCCAGCCAATCCTGTTCTCATATTTGCACTCTACAATACAATCAACGGAGTGATAATCGATGGAGTTACGGGTGTTTGTGCCCGTTGGGGTACAGTAAGATTAAACAAAAGTAAGCTTAAAATAGAATTAACTATATCGGTTGAAGCAACAATGTTTGTGAAGCAAATTTAATCTGCAAACATTGGGAATTCCCTTGTCAAAATGGCCAACAATGTATCCACATCTCGAAGAAATGTGACGGATGGAATGATTGCAATGATCAGAGTGATGAAAGCCCCTTAAAATGTAATGCCAAAAAGTCTAGCAACATCTCCATGGACTGGGTTTGTGATGACCGACAAGGCTCGATCAAGAAACACAAGGTAATCAATTTTCTAGATTATTCATCATTTAAGTGTATAAGATCCAAACATATTTAGTTATGCGACGGTCACTCCGATTGTTCCGATGGTTCGGATGAAGTGTACTGTAGATGTTCTGAGCCTTCGAAACAGTTCGATTGTATGCTATGGACCTATTCTCATACCACAATGGACGATGGATGTATATCGAGATCAACGATATGTGATGGAAAGAAAGATTGCATCAATGGAGTCGACGAGAGTAGACAAGTAAGAGGACCACTGTAACTGTCACCCTTTTAGTTGTGCAATCTTCTGACATCGGAACCACCATCGTTATTGGAATTACTGTCCAAAGGACGAGGTTCATTGCTGTTGATGCTCGCTGCAATCGTCTTCTTCATAATGGTCGTACTGTGCATTACTTGTTTTGTTTATAAAAGAGAATGGAGTAGTCGAAGATACGATCGAAATGGGACAAGACAAGTGTTATTAGGACCTTCTCAACATAATACCGATGCCAAATTGGTCCTCTCTCACCACAATCAAACAAGCATGGTGGAGGTATGCAGTCAATATATATGTTATACATAACGTCATTTATATCTGATTAAGTAATGTTTTAGGTGGCTCTCCGAACCTTTTCTCCCTCAAATCAAGTCCCCATCTACTCCCCACCCATCCAATCTTGTACCCTGAGGCCATATCATCATCCTCCGGCCCACCAGCCATCTCTTCATTACCGAACTCTTCCAAGACATATCCCAACTCATGTCAATTCATACGAAATGGAACCTTTATATTATGGAGTCCGAAGTGGAGCGGGGGAAGATCTGGCCACACTGGTTCCAGCCTCGGCCTCTTCGATCACAGGAGTCAGTTCCGGCCTTCTTCCTCCACCTCAGTTTGTATATGACCGGCGATTCTATGCACCTCCACCCTCAGCCGCCAGTCTTTCCACATACGGCGTTGTCAAAGCAGCTGATATTAGACCAAATTATGAGATAAACAATAGTGGAGCGACTCAGGCATCCACTAGTACTCGACCCCAAAGATCAAAAAGGAGGACGAGGAAGAAGAATTTGAGGAATGCGGGGAATAAGAAATCATCCACTTCCAGGGATCCCCCACCACCTTATTCATCAACGAGTGATGAAGACTAAATTTACATAATACATTAACAATCATCCTTCGGCAAATAAAACGGGTACAATAAATTTTCTATCAACAACAAAAAACAAACCCTAGCAGTCATTTTCGTTTTATTAGCGATTCATAACAAGAGCAACAAAAACAAAGGTTCAACAATTTGTAACGTAATTTACCGCCTTCCTTTAAACTTTTTCTTTTTTGCATTGACATCATCCCCTCCTTTTGCCCTCTTTTGTCCCTCATTTGTCTCTTTATACCGCTGGGCTGCATGTCTGATGGCTTGGGTCACATGTTCCACCAGAGGCATTATATCATCATGAGATACCTTGAATTCATCCAACTTCTTCCCAAGATTCGATTCCACGTTCTGATAAATCTCCACATCATATTGTGTTACAATTGTGATTGCAACGCCAGCTTTCCCAGCACGAGCAGTTCTTCCCACCCTGTGAATATAATCCTTTGAATTTGTGGGCACATCATAGTTGATAACAACGTCCACATTGGCAATATCCAGACCTAAACGATAAAAACCAAAAATGGAAAATTGAAAATACCCCTCGAAGCGACATCAGTGCACACCAGAACAGAACAATCCTTTGCTTTAAACTTATTCAAAGCTCCAATTCTAGCCGGTTGATTCATTTGTCCATGCAAGGCGATGGAAGTGAATCCAAGATGCCTCAACATAAAGGCGATCTTCATTACTGATGCACACGTACTGCAGAAGATGATTACCGTGTTTCCGCGTTTTTCATTCAACATGTGAACAAGATATGGTTCCTAAATAATACGTATAATAAAGTCATCCATCATGCGTCCCGACTTTTCGGATCAACGACAGTTCGGGTCAACACAAATCATTAGCAACAATGCATACCTTATACTTGAAGGGGATAAATAAATAATATTGTTTCAGTTGATCCACGGTCTGATATTTACTGCTGGAAATTTCAACTTTGACTGGATTCTTAAGAGACGCTCTTTCCAATTTGGATACTTTTTGAGTCATTGTAGCAGAAAACAAGAAAGTTCGTCTGTTCTTGGGAGACGCTTTCAAAATTTTTTCCAATTCAACCTCAAAATCCATATTCAAAATTCGGTCAGCTTCATCCATTACAAGATATTGAATACTGCGAAGATTAAATCCTTTGGTGTTCTCCAAATGATCCACCAACCGGCCAGGAGTAGCTAAAGAACGAGGCTTATTTACAAAGTTATAAGTGACCTACCCACGACAATGTGGGGTCTCTTCGCCAAAGACAAGGCCTGTGTGGCCATATCGATTCCTCCAACGACCACAGCTACTGTCAGTCCAATCGCGGAGCCAAGAGCTGTGAACTGTTCGGCGATTTGAATCGCCAATTCTCTGGTTGGGGATAAAACTAATCCAAAGTTCCTTTGGGGATTTTCCATTAACGCTTGTAGAATTGGAAGGGCGAAGGCTCCAGTTTTACCCGACCTAATCATACATAGATAATTTGATGGACAACGTACCCTGTCTCAGCCAAAGCAATCACATCACTTCCTTTCAAGGCCGGTGGAATCGAGGCCAACTGAATCTTGGTCGGATTCTTCCATCCAACTCGTTCACACGCTTCACATAGTGGTTCACATAAGCCCTAAAATAATATTAAAATTCAAGATGTTGAAACATTCACTTACGAGGTCCTTGAAGGTTTTATCCTCCTCGTTACCTTCATCACAGCCATCAGTCTGCTTGTTATCCTCAGTTTTCGGTTCCTCCTCGGATTCAGATCCGCTGACTTCTTCTTCAGAAGAATCCTCAAAGTTCTCGTTGTCAGACATTGGTAAAGTTAAATTTTAACACTCAATAATAGAAGATAACAGATTTTGGAAAATTCTAGTGAAAATTATAGATAATAGGGCGCAGTTAAAACGGGGTAGGGCGCACTTTGCGGAAGACTGCAACTGCAAAGAAAGATTTTGATGGAATTTTTTGTCGGATATTAGAAATGGGGGCAAAATCGCGGTAAGTACAGTGAATATATATTGTAAATGATTTTAGATATTTACTAGTTCAACTTAAAAGCGTGATCAGTGGCTCGACGAGAGTATGGGTCCGAGAGAGAGCAGGAGAAAAGGTCCAGAAGATCTTATTCGATCCAGCCCGTAAGTCCACTTTTATTTTATTATTCTGTTTTAGTGGGGATGGATGTTCTGTTCACTGAGAACGACAAGATCAAAGGAAAGGCTGATCTCAAACCCCATGTTAAAAAGATGTACGGTCTTGCGTGACATTCGTTAGGTAATAAATAATAAAACTCCAAAGAACGTTTCTCGACTATCTGGATGTTCCATAAACATGCCTTCATGATTTCCTTTGCTTTTTCTTGTTATTACATTCATTTAGATGGAATCTAACCAGGAAGAAAGCCGTGAACATGTGGAACATGGGTTCCATAAAGTTATTCAAGGTGTGGATGTTGATTTGAGCTATACCAGTCTGGCATTGCCGTTTATTATTGGACTTGTTGCCATTTTATTGACCTTGGTCGTCTTTCTGAGGAAGAAGAAGAGCCGGAATACTGTCCTGATCCTTGGGCTCAGTGATTCCGGAAAAACGTTCATCTTTTCCAAATTTTTGGGACAAGGTAAATTAAAAATAGGGTTGTTAATTTGACGGTTTTTTCAGTCTGACGTCAAATTGGCGTCATTTTCGTCACTTTTGGCTAAATTGAAAGTTCTAACATACGAAGCTTTCAAAGTTAACGTAGGCTGTAATGAATACCATTTAAATTAGTCGTAAGTAGTTTACTTCATCGGTCGTTTTGACAAGAAAGTTACTAAAAATTTTAAATTACCGCAAAAAAGACTTCAATTTGACATGAAGAAAATGACGGCAATTTGACAACGTGACTGACCGTCAAGTTGTCGACCCTAATCCAAAAACCCATTTGGCCGGAAACTTTTGATTGTTAGGTTCTGACTGGGAATGTTACAAGTCAATGACCGAGAACAAAGCGACGGTCGATGATGTCAACAACAAACCCACAGAATTGGTCGATTTCCCTGGTGCCGAACGATTGCGGTCCTTGTTGTTCGAAACATGGCTCGGCCGAGTAATTCCCTTTCTTTTTTTGTATATTTGTTTAGAATGTCGGACAAATCCGTCGCATCCTCTTTCTTATTGACAGCGACAGCTTCACAAAGAAAGCCAGAGACATCGCCGAGTTTCTTCATGATGTTTTATTTGCTGCTGATCAAATCCCTATCCTAATTTGCTGCAATAAACAAGATCTGGACACGGCCAAGTCATCCAAAGCTATTCGAACCCTTTTGGAAAAGGTAAGAGACGTGAATCACAGTTTGATTACTCATTTCAGGAGCTAGGGCTGGTTTGCCAAACTCGGAACCGAACATTGGAATCAACGGCCGAGACCACAGTCCGATCTCTTAGCCCTGAAGGAGAGTTTTCGTGGTCAAAATTCTCTGGAAATGTGGAATTTAAGGACCTTTCGGCTTTGGATGAGGATCAGTTGGATGGGGTTCATCAGTGGATTATCTCTCCTTGATTTTGTTTCTTTTTTGTTAAATTATCATAATTTATTTTCGGGATAAAAGATGGCTGCAAATCTTTTTCGATGGCGTTCCTCTAGACATAATTTAAAAAATATTCCTTGTTTGTCTTAACAGACCGTTTTCTCTGTTATTCTTCTAACGAGGGAATGGTCTGAACTTCCCCCAGCGTTTGGGAAAACGACTAGTACAGGTGGATAGAGCATGTCAACTTTGGTAAAAAGAGCCATTTTCCAGCTGCGGAATAAGCCCGGCCGACGAGAAAAATCGACCGAAAGTTCCACAAAAATTTCCTCTTTCTCTTCCCTCGGAAAAGAAGAGCGGTGTCCAGTGGTTCGGTTAGCCGAGTGGGTAAAGCATCCGCTCGGTATTCTTTTGGGGGTTGGTTCGATTCCGGGGTCTCGCGAAGGACCATGATAAGGCTTTGATGAGCAAGATCAAACTCTAACAACCCAAAAAAATATTTTGCCATTTTTATACGTTTTATAGGGGAATTATACCAAACATATAATCGTCAAAAAATGAATTTTTTGGGTGCTTCCGAACCTTCAAAGCGATGGAATGTCGAAGTTATACTTGTTTGGTGATAGACTTGACTTTGAAAAAGGCAAAATAATTTTTTCTGGGTTGCTAGAGTTTGATCTTACTCATCAAAGCCTTATCACGGTCCTTCGCGAGACCCCGGAATCGAACCAACCCCCAAAAGAATATCGAGCGGACGCTTTATCCACTCGGCTAACCGAACCACTGGACACCGCTCTTCTTTTCCGAGGGAAGAGAAAGAGAAATTTTTGTGGAACTTTCGGTCGATTTTTCTCGTCGGCCGGGCTTATTCCGCAGCTGGAAAATGGCTCTTTTTACCAAAGTTGACATGCTCTATCCACCTGTACTAGTCGTTTTCCCAAACGCTGGGGGAAGTTCAGACCATTCCCTCGTAAGCTTTATTTTGTTATAAGAATTGGATAATAGCTTATATTACAGTTATCAATCATCATTCTAATCCCCGTGAAGAAGACCCTGAGGGCAACAACTTTGACATCAAGTTTATTGCGCAATCGGTATTTCAAAACCTCAAATTAATTCCTCTGTTAAACAAGGACTTCGATAATTGTTTTCCAGAATAAAGGCATCACCAGTCCGGGCGGACCTTCTCCTTCCCTTCCAATCATATTTTTCGATTACTCATCGGTCCGAATTCTCCTTCTCCGTTGCTTTGACATTCTCTATATTTGTACTTTAAAATGTAACATTTTATTAATTATAATTTAAAATTTACTTGAATCTTAACCCCATTTATGGCACGCCAGGCACGCGTTAGGAACGTCGACGGGGATGTTACTTCACCCATCCTAGAGCTCTGTTTATTTTAATTCCGTCCAATTTGATCGGGGATTTTCTTATTTGGGGGCGCGAGTGTTTTAACCGAAGGTCAGTCTCCCTTCTTCGTCAGACAGGAGGGTGGACTGCGCAGGTATGGGGATGTGTATACGCGGTCACTTCACATGCGGTTAGAAGATATGTGGAGATCTAAACGAACGCTCCTTTTCAATTCCAGTCAACTGACAGTCGATAAGAATGTTTTTGTTGCTCGCTTGATAACAAAAGGAGTTCTTTCATTGCCAATTACATTCAATCAGGGTGTGGTTGTAATTGATCTCAATTTACATTAGACTTCCCCCTCCCCCTTTTCTTAATTCGATTTGCCCCGAAAAGCGAATTATATCTTATAAAATTTACACGAAATAGTAAAGCACACCCAAATTTTATGTTTTATTGTTACACTATTCCATGCACTCTGAGCGTTCTAACCTGCGGACGCCTAGAATAATATTTTTTCTCTAGGGAAAACGCCCTCGCCTGAATGAATGTAGTTTTAATACATCTAACAGAGGGAAATTACCCCCCTTTTGGCCTCGAAATGTCGGAGTTCGACTTCGTGAACTTCCGTAGTAACCGACGACGAGGAGAAAATGACACGCAAAGCCGGCCCTATTATATTATAGATTCTGTCTTCATGCTCTTTCGAATTCACGTAAGCTAATATCCGTGATGTTAAAGTACGCACTTCCGCTAAGCCAAAATTGGCTTTCTCCCAGCAAAGAAATTTTTCGTTGCGGGACCCGCAATCGGTGGGCGTGTCAATAAAAATAAAAATACTTTTGGGTATTCCAATGTAAAACTGTTGTTCGAATGGAATTTTTGCAAAGGTAAGTCAGTTTTTATACCTAGTTTAGCTTGAAAATGCAATAATTGTTCTTATTTGTCCAAATTTTCGACATTTTTCGCAATGTTACATGATTTTTTATGTAAATCAAGGTTGGCTATGGAGAATTTTAGTTTTTTGGTTGTAATTTCAGGAAAAAGCGCAAAATCGTCCATCCCGACACCGGAGTCACCTCCAAGGTCATGAACATCGATGTTTTTTGAACCGATCGGTATGTTGTTTTAGATCATTATTGAATTATTTTTTTAGATTTTTGGGTAAATCTTTGGACTCGTCACTGCTAAAGCCCCTCGCATCCTCCAGTTGAAGATTTTCTCCACTATCTCCACGCGGAATCCGGATTTTGCTTCGTCTTATCTTGCCCAGGCCATGAACAATGTTTCCGAAGACACCAAGACCATCATCAAATACACCTTTTCCAAGGAAGATGGATTTCTTTCCTGGTGTTTCACACATTACTGATCCCTAACGGCCCTCTTTAGGGCCACATTTCTTTGATCTGCGAATAAAGAATTTGTCTTGTTAGTGGATTGAAGAAGATAATCCTGGCAAATACGACTAAAAAAGGAAGAACTGGTCAAGAATCCTTCATTATAAGCTCCAAACCGTCTAAAATACGACAAATTGAAATAAGAATATTTATACCTAAAACATCAAAAACAGGTTAAAAAATTAGTGTAATATGCGGCCCTAAAGAGGGCCGTTTGGGATCAGCAACATGTGAAGGGAGACTAGGAGACCAATCCATTTTCCTTGGTAGAGGAGTACTTGGTGATGGCTTGGTGTCTTCGGGAACATTCTTCATGGCCTATTTTCTCTGGGCAAGATCAGACGAAACAAAATCCGGATTCCGCGTGGAGATAGTCGAGCAACTCTTCAACTGGAGGATGCGAGAGGCTTTAGCAGTGACGAGTCCAAAGATTTACCCAAAAATCTAAAAAAATAATTCAATAATGATCTAAAACAACATACCGATCGGTTCAAAAAACATCGATGTTCATGACCTTGGAGGTGACTCCGGTGTCGGGATGGACGATTTTGCGCTTTTTCCTGAAATTACAACCAAAAAACTAAAATTCTCCATAGCCAACCTTGATTTACATCAAAAATCATGTAACATTGCGAAAAATGTCGAAAATTTGGACAAATAAGAACAATTATTGCATTTTCAAGCTAAACTAGGTATAAAAACTGACTTACCTTTGCAAAAATTCCCTTCGAACAACAGTTTTACATTGGAATACCCAAAAATATTTTTATTTTTATTGACACGCCCACCGATTGCGGGTCCCGCAACGAAAAATTTCTTTGCTGGGAGAAAGCCAATTTTGGCTTAGCGGAAGTGCGTACTTTAAGGGAGTATTTGTTCGGGTAATACATGTGACGTGCATTACACTTCTTCGAGTTTAAGACCAAACTCGAATTTTATATCAGTTAATTCATTCACTTTGAATAAAGCATAGGGATACCAATATTAATATCTCATCAGGGGTGGCAAACGGGCCTCTTTTTCCAAATTTCAGGCCCGGGGCCCGGCCCGGCAAAATCCCAGGCCCGGCCCGGTTCAAAATTTTGCAGGCCCGGCCCGGCCCGGTAGAAATCAGGCCCGGCCCGGCCCGGTAAAAGCCCGGTTAGGGCGCGAGCTGGAAATTTTCCTTTGATCTTACCGCCTCTGTAGTGTGCTAAAATCTGCTAAGAACTATCCTATATGTATTATATGTTTTAATTTGGACCTTATATTATAACATATATACAAAAAAGTACTATAAAGTAATAAACTATTGTAGAACTTGATATACTAAAAATACAAACCTATCCAAAAATTTTTCCGGCGCGAAAACATTGAATGCCAAACGCTTGGCATTTCGACAAAACCGGGCCGGGCCGGGCCTGAAGATGGCTCAGGCCCGCGGCCCGGCCCGGTAAAAAGCAGGCCCGGCCCGGCCCGTTTCAAAATTTGTCAGGCCCGGCCCGTTTAGGCCCGATCGGGCCGGGCTTCGCCGGGCCGGGCCGGCCCGGCCCGGTGGCCACCCCTGTATCTCATAGAAAATTCTAAGGCGACTGTCCCATTACTATAACATTTTAGCCGTATTCTTGGCATCGCTAGCGACTGGATTATAACTAAAAATTTATTATTTTATTAAAAAATCAATAGTGACGCTTCGCCAGCGCGCTTTTTTGAATTCTACCGTAAGCAAAGCGGCTGCGAATCAACCCTGGCAAAAAGATAGAAAAATAAAATGGAAAGTGTGTGTTGGCTTGTCGAGAGGAAGAGCTAAAACGTCAAACAAGCCGTCTTTTGCCCTAGGGCCGTTTTTTGGCCGTTCCTTCGCCGAAGTCCACGAATCTCCGATTTTCGGATGGGAATTTTGATGTAAAATGAGGATTTTTTGGCTGAAAACGTTAGAACAATTCCTCTTTCATCATTCTCCTTCAGGTCGAGTTTGTAGCGAGTTTAATGCGTTTTAAGGGATCTTATTTTTTGCAAAAAATCATTATCGAATTTGGTAATGATTTTGTTTTAATTTCATCCATCCTCACGTTTGTTTCCCGTTCTAAAATGTTTCTGCATCTGACACCTTGTTTCCAAGGTTTTTTCTGCTGTTTGGTTATGGCAAGATTATTTGTTTTCATGACTCGACTTTAGGATTTATTGTCTATATGAGAGGTATGAGGATATTTTAGGCATTTAGAATGTGCGTCTTCCTTTTTTTGGTTGGAGAAGTGGTTTGTATTATGTTTGTTACTATTTAAGGGTCACCGGATATGCCCTTGACTGAATTTGTTGATTTTTACGTGGCTCCGTTTTTGTAGGGCATGTTCTTTTCTTTTTTTGATGGGAAATGGCGTTTCTAATTATTTATATCTAGAGTAGGGACTGGTTGTCGGGTGTTGTTTAAATTATCGACGCGAGCGGCGATGTTCTCTAATCCTATTAAGGCTGGCCAGTTTTGAAGTATTGTATGTATAATAATGTAGATATTATTATGTCTTTCTCGCTTCCCTGCTTTTTGAAATTTGAATACGCTTTATTCGATTCTTCGTGACTTTTACCATATGGTTTCTAATTTGAATCAGGGGTTTCAGGAAAATGACCAACGATGGTGATCTGAATGTCGACCACCTGATCACGCGACTTCTAGAAGGTAAGCCTCTTTTGTGATTTTTAATGTATTTTTAGTCCGCGGATGCCGGCCTGGAAAGACGGTGCAGATGTCTGAGAATGAGATCCGTGCTCTCTGTCACAAATCCCGGGAGATCTTCCTTTCTCAACCAATCTTACTGGAACTCGAAGCTCCGCTGAAAATCTGTGGTAAGTGACGAGAGATTCTTTTTATGTTCCACTTTTTATGGTCATAGATAATTGAATATTAATATTATTCAGGTGATATTCACGGACAGTACAATGACCTCCTTCGTCTCTTTGAGTATGGTGGATTTCCTCCCGAGGCTAATTACCTTTTTTTGGGGGATTATGTGGATCGTGGAAAACAAAGTCTAGAGGTATGCAGCCTTAAATTACGTTTTAATTATTGTTTTCGATTTTTAGACTATCTGTCTGTTGTTGGCGTACAAGATTAAATACCCTGAGAACTTTTTCTTACTGCGCGGGAATCACGAATGTGCGTCGATCAACCGGATATACGGATTCTATGACGAATGTAAACGGCGGTTCTCGATAAAGTTGTGGAAAACGTTCACCGATTGTTTCAACTGTTTGCCCATCGCAGCTCTTATCGACGAGAAGATCTTCTGTTGCCATGGAGGTCTTTCTCCCGATCTACAAAACATGGAACAAATCAGACGGATAATGAGGCCAACTGATGTTCCCGACACGGGTCTACTGTGCGATTTGCTTTGGTCCGATCCCGACAAAGATGTGCAGGGATGGGGAGAAAACGACCGAGGAGTTTCCTTCACTTTCGGTCCCGATGTAGTCGCCAAATTCCTGAACAGACACGACCTCGATCTCATTTGTCGTGCTCATCAAGTGGTGGAAGATGGTTACGAGTTCTTTGCCAAAAGACAACTTGTCACACTGTTCTCTGCTCCCAATTACTGCGGAGAGTTCGACAATGCCGGAGGAATGATGAGTGTTGATGAAACGTTGATGTGCTCGTTCCAGGTAAGTTCGACTCTTTTTGCTGTTGTGTTTGGGCCGGTCTGGTTCGTACGTTTATATAGATCCTTAGCTGGCATTGGGTTCGGAAAGCTGTGTCAGTGATTGCCTTTTGAATCGTTATATTAGACTGAAAGTTTTGGTTTCAGATCTTAAAGCCGTCCGCAAAGAAGGTCAAATAATGTCTGAACATCGTTCGTTCTCTATAAGGTTTTTACTTTCGTATATTTAAATTCTCTAAACGAGTAGAGTCCCTCCTTCTTCATCCCATCCTCTTCCCTGTTCGACAAACGCTTAAAGGAAGTTAGTCTCTCGCTTAAAGGTCCGTTCGCCTGTTCCCCTTCCCTCCTTCTTTCTGTATACTTACCTCTTTATGTTGATGTTTGTTGTCTTTTATATAAACGACATGTATACTGGATATAGTTATGTGTATTAAATGATACCATGCCTTTTGTTGGACCGCCCCTTTAACTGTTTAGTTCTAACTGAATTAATTAATTCATTTAAACTTGTACTTTCATAATATAAACTTGAAATACGAATTGGGCCGGCTTGACATGACACTTTTTTAGTAGTTGTCGCTCTTGCAGTGTATTTTAAGAGTTGGGGTTTCAGATTCTGAAGCCGTCTGAAAAGAAAGCCAAGTACCAATATTCGGGTTTGAATTCCGGTCGTCCCATCCAATCGCCACAACGAGGAGCACCTGCTGGAAACTCGAAAAAGAAATGAAATCTCGGCTATGAATCCCCAAATCCTCTATCCATTCTAATGGTTGTGTACAAAGAGAAGTACCTAAACTTTAATTAATCCTACGATCGCCAGGAATGGCGGGTTATTTTCCACTTTGATTTGTTGTAAGCGGAGTAAAAGATAAAGCACTTCCGTTCATATTATTAGGTTCATTTATTACTCGTAACGGCCAGAAAGGGAACAGAGAAGAAAAGATATTACAGATGAGGACAGGAAGATCAATCAATCAGGACAGATAGGTTTTAAATTACGGTTACTAAATGTACAGCTCGAGTTTTTCCTTGATTTCAACTACTTCTAATCCTATATTAATGTGAAGCCTTCTTTGATATTGGTTAGTAAGAGCAGACATGGATTGCACTTCGGCACGCCGTTCCGTCGTATTTCATTCTATGATTTTTGCTCGCTTAGCGTCCGGGCGAAGCTCACAGGGGAAGTACCCCAAGTGCGACGCTCAGATTTTGATGAAACTTGTCACAAATTTAGATCAATTTTTTCTAAAATATATGCGAGAATCCTAGCTCGCGCTTTGCAAGAACAACCGAGATTTTTAGATCGAAAGTCAAAGAAAATTTTTGACTTTTTGTCGAATTTCAGCACCAAAAGTTGCATCCCTACTTCTACCGTAAGGTTTAATGTTTCCACAAAAAATTAATTTTTTCCGCACGAAACTGCCAAAGTTATGGCCAAAAAGCGTTTTTCTCTCTGACCGCTCTCCGCGTTGGACGTACTCTCTCGGCCGCAAAGATAGTTGAACATCTCGGCGGCGCTTGCAAAGCGCGAGCTAAGACTTTCAGGAATTGATATTTAGTCTATGCCCGAAGTGTGCGCAAAATCTAAAGAAAATCTGAGCGGCGCACTTGGGGTACTTCCCCTGTCAGTTTAGTTTATTGAGGCTTAGTCTCAGCCCTTTGGAACCGTTATTGCCGCTCGGAGGCCAAAGCCAATATATACAGTTCTTAGTCATGTCATAGCTAAGAAAAGTGAGGTGATCAAAACACAGTGAAAGTAAGAATAATACGACAGTTGACAATAAATACATTAGCATTTTATACAGAAAATATAACGGTTAAAAATGAGGGAATTACTGTACATTTAGGGCCTCCATTTTGAATTCAATATACTGAAAGAACTAAAAACCATTAGCTTTTCATTGAAATTACCAAATAAATAGAAAAACCCACAATGATTATAACGCGTTATAACGTCATGATAAGCAAAACCAAACAAATCAACTCACCTGGGGATTAGTTTTGGCCTTCTCTTCCAACTTTTTCCATTTTTGTTCTCTTTCTTCTTCGACTGATGTTTCCGCCTGTAGTTGTTTGTTGTAATTTTGAGTACAAAGATCAAACAACTTCTGGTCTTCCTCCATAAACATTTTCAGCGCATTGTAAATGAAGCCATGTATTGTTCTGAACTCAAAATAAAATCAATAAATATTCAGCTTACTTATTCCAATGTGTTTTCGAATTGCGGTATAGACATGGGAACATGATAGGTAATATCGTTTCAATGTTTTCGCTGACCAGAGCCATTATGCATTCATTATTCCAGAAATAAAGCGCTCTTTCCGCAACCTAAACATCGAAATACGGTCAAATTTGAATTCCTTGCCTGGAAATGAGGCGAGGAAACGCATCGAGAGAGTTGATAAAACAAGGGCACCATTACTTTCTTAAACTCAGGAGGTTCCATGACATCGAGAACTTCTTCCAATTCATTTAAAAGCATTACTTCTTTTGGACTCGCTACTTTTGGCCAGTATTTGAGTAATGAATGTACAACACTTTCGGTTAGAGCGACGTCCTTATCGATAAATTGCACAACACAGTAAGCCAATTGGGCATGATAATTAATGAGAGATTTGGCCTAGACAGTAATTAGAAAAAGTAGTTTGTCTTACTTTGTGTAAAGGCAACAGTACTCGTAATAGAAAAGTAACATGTTCTTCTTTTAGCGGGACACTGAATCCGTTAATTATGCTTCCTAATATTTCCAACAATTCGGCAATCCCATTGTGTCTTTCTGTTTCGTAGATAAATGTGTAGAAAATATTATTTATCTGTTGTCTCGTGAATGACCGGAGGTTCAAAAATTTCCCGTAAATTCGATGTAAAATTGTTTTTAAAAAATCGCGCTCCCTGATATCTTCACTGTCAAACAATTCGAGAAGCTAAAAAGCAAACGTTAAGAATACATGATTACTCACCTGAACTATAAACTTCTGGTCAATATACTTTTTAGCGATAGGCACTTGGAAAGACTGAGACTCAACGAATCGTAGGAAGAAGTCGTACACTAACTGAAGTCGGATAATACATGCAAGAAAGTTGAACTTACTTGTAAATGAGGCCAACTCGCTTCAAGAACAGGCTCATCTTCTTCCGGATCAAACTCAACTCCTGAGTTTGAAGGAGGTCCAAGGATTCGAAAACAATTATGGGAAAACTAAACAAATAATACACCTTGTGTGGAATAAACCTACCAACCCCACCGATCTTTTATGGACATTATCCGAGAACGGCTTTTGTGACATCGTAACATAATCTATAAGGGCATTTAATGCATTTCTTTTTGTTTCTTTCTTCCTGAGATCAGACAGAGGATCTGTTGTAAAGTCATAAATGACCATACAATGTTCGATGCATTCGTTGAAGTCTTCTTCTGTACTTATGGATGGCTGACTTTCTGAAAATTAAGGTATTGTTTAACCAAAAAATGATGGATAACTCACGCATATAGCCATTAACCCCATTTTCAATTGATTCGTTCACACTCTGAGAGTCTAAAATGTTAATCGACATAACTTTGCGCTACGAAAATGCCTATTAAAGACAAGAGGACCCACCAGATAAGTTGTACTCCGTACTGTCATTACTTGTATCCTTTATATCATCCGGCAGTTTATTGTTAGCTTCGGCAGTAGATGGCGAGGAATTCTCAGTTGTGGTCATTGTTCTTCATTCAACAATTACACGCAATAATCTAAAAATAAATCGTAGCTTCTTATCAGAAATCAAGAACTCTTTTTTCCGTTCATTTGTGGTTTCACGCTAACTGACAAAAGACTGATTTGAAAAAAAAATATGCGAAACATAACATAAAAAAATGTAAAAATATATGAAAAGAGTTCAGGGGTTCGATAAGTCAAATGTTTGATTCAGTTCTATTACTTTAAAATTCTTCCAATCTCCCAGTTTGGAGCCTTCGATTGAAATGGAACAGTTGACCATACCCGGATAAGACATGGAAAACAGTTGACCCGAGTCTAAAGCGTTTTTTGCAAAATTGTGGCGGTTCTTTGAGGTTCGCGTTTCTGACGGGATTTGGAGTTTGTGTGGATTGAAGTGTGGATGAGAACGCATGCCCTCGGGCCCTATGGAGGCTTTCTTCCATAAAAGGATGCGATTAGAGTCCTTTCTGTAGCATTTGAATGCAAATCGGACGTAAATTCGAATGAAAGCGGTGGCAATGTGACAAATAATAAATCAACGGGTCGCAACGAACACTAATTTTTTAAGTTCGATTGAAGGTTGATTTGCGCAAAAATTAAAATTTTTAATCAAAAATTCCCCCAAAAAAATCTTTGATTAAAGAGGATTAAAATAAAGTAATCAAGAGGCTTTTAACGCTAAAATACAAGACAGATACAAAATAAAAAAAGGATTAGCGAACTTCAAACGTTTCGCATTAAAATAGCCAAAGAGAGTCAGATCTGCTACTTGGCGGCCGGTAAAGGGACCTTTTCGGGCCTCGGGAGGGCTCTGAGCCTCTGGATGTCGGTCGCGCGACTTTGGAGGACTGATTGATTCTGATTGTAAAGACGTGTTTGAAAGATCCTAGTGGCCGAAACCAAAAAAAGGAGGAAGATGAGGAAACATGAAATATAACACATAAAATGGGGTTAATTTAGGGGGTATTGGGGACAGTCTACAATGTCGACATTCCCTACGCACTAAAGTAGAAAATAGATAGCCAACATGTGTCATAAACAAACTAAACATGAACCAAGGTTTTAAGAAATTCCCTTGAACATCATCGGACGTGCCAAACTGTGACCAATTTTTTCCATGGCCGCAGAGAAAAATATTTTCCTAAGACTTTTGACGTAAAACAGCCTGTTTTTATGTTGTGTTGAGGGCGAATTCCAAGATTAAAACATAGCGAAGACGCTTCGTTGAATTTTAATTCCAGATTTATATAGTCAAAGTTAGACATCCGGTTGACTGGTAATCAAACGAATACGGACCCCAAATTGGTTAAAAAAATGGTTACGCTGTCTTTACCGTTGCATGCTATGGGCTGGAATTTTTTTTATGGTAGAGCGGCAGTCGCTTTTTATACAGTAAAATCGATTTTGCCTAATCATAAATTACACGGCTTAATCTACTCTATGGTCACTCTTGGAGTGCGCTTGGACTAGAGATTGCAAAAGTTATTCGCCTATACCAGCACGTATCTAGTATACAAAGCTACGTTGGTTTTTACGCTCAACTCCTTTCCAATTTGTGGCAAACTGCCAAAACCTTTCAAGTTTCACGGGAATACAACATGAGCGATACCCTGCCGCTGAGAGCCTTAAAAGCACAAAAATCCGAATTTTTTGGTTTTTTTGTTTCCGCGACCAGCGCCGCCAGATCAGCCGGCAAACCTGATTCCGTCGGCCGTTACGAAGTTAATAGCACGTACTTTATATACAGGGTGTTTCAAGAAATTTGGAACAAATGATTTGCTTATATCTTTGTGTTCTTTGCAGCTATCAACGAATTTCTTTTTGCTTCTAAAAATTGACAGCGTGCGTTTTCAGAATCTCAAAAAAATTTTTTTTTCGTCGGCGGAGGGCCCATTTCTCGGCGGAGAAAATTAGGGCCTTTTTTAAAAATCACAGCGTATTACGTGGCGGAAACGCCGTTGCAACGGCTGAAATCAAGTTGTAATTCCTCCATCGATTTTACGGTATGCTTTTTTTGCGTTTTCGATTTTACGCACTTCCGCGAATGCGCGGCGCAGACCCCAGATTTCGGCGGACGTTGTTTGGGGCCTTTGGCTTTTGCAATTCATGTTGGAAAAGGAGGTTTGGGTGATTTTTTGTTGTCATCCGATGCACAGATGGCAAAAATTTCGTGCTTCTTTTCCCCGGCGGAGGATTCGGCGGAGGCTTTATCAAAGGGTCAAAGCTGTCTTACGAGAAAAATCTCAGCTACAAGAATCCATCAGAGCAGCATTGTCTTTCAAAGATTTTTGATTTTTTTGGTCCGGCGGACAAATCGGCGGAGTTTTGTTTTTACCCTTTGTTAAAGCCTCCGCCGACTCCTCCGCCGGGGATAAAAAGCACGAAATTTTTGCCATCTGTGCATCGGATGACAACAAAAAATCACCCAAACCTCCTTTTCCAACATGAATTGCAAAAGCCAAAGGCCCCAAACAACGTCCGCCGAAATCTGGGGTCTGCGCCGCGCATTCGCGGAAGTGCGTAAAATCGAAAACGCAAAAAAAGCATACCGTAAAATCGATGGAGGAATTACAACTTGATTTCAGCCGTTGCAACGGCGTTTCCGCCACGTAATACGCTGTGATTTTTAAAAAAGGCCCTAATTTTCTCCGCCGAGAAATGGGCCCTCCGCCGACGAAAAAAAAATTTTTTTGAGATTCTAAAAACGCACGCTGTCAATTTTTAGAAGCAAAAAGAAATTTGTTGATAGCTGCAAAGAACATAAAGATATAAGCAAATCATTTGTTCCAAATTTCTTGAAACACCCTGTACAATAAATTTGAAGACCTTTAGTGTCCTTGAGCTGAAATATGGGCGAATTAATTTCCCGGTCATTCTTTGCAAAGAAATTTTTGCACTTCCAAAAACTTTTGATTATTTGTTTAAGTCTTGCAATAGATACCAACCTTGGCATTACCGCTGCTGTGTTACACGGCCGTTACCCTTGCCAAAAGGGATAAAAGTTTTCATTCTTAGGCCAGCCGTAAATAGCTATATGGAATTTATTTTTGTCTTCCTTCCCTCAGCCATAATTGAACGGAAGCATGGCGTTTCTTTAAAAAGAGTTTTCGAAGAATAGTTGATTTCCTAATTTCAATTTTTGGCAAGATAGTTCTCAGTTTGTCATAAACGGCAAATGACGTCATCCTTGTCGTGTTTCCAATTATTGTTTTTCAAAAACTTCCCATCAAGAAATTACGCCTTAAGATGTTAATCACTCAGTTTCACACCGAGCCTCTCTGAATCCACTAAAATCCTCGCGGGCTTTCATTCCATCAACTCTCTCATGTCATATAGCTATTGCCCATTTTTCGTCTGTTAATGCGCACAACATTTAAAAAGCTTAGATTTTCTTTTCTTTTTCAATTGCGCAATCGTTTTTTTGGGGACAACAAAAAAGTTTTGACTAGATCCACTTTCATTGTCTTTCGTCCGTCGATGAAACCCGCCTTGACATCTCGCAAAAAAACGCTGAGGTCATATAAAAGTCGACTGAAACCTATTCAACGAGTCTTTACTCTCCCTTAACATCATGACCGAGAAGGAGACGCATGGCCAGAAGGAAGAGGCCGACAATCTGAGGCCATTGGTCGTCTTTGGCGTCGCTTTCTCCACAATCTCCTTACTGATGATTGTTCTGGCTATTCCCACAATCTACGAACGGATGCAGTACATGGAAGTGAGGATGCAACATGAATTGGATTTCTGCAAAGGAAGGTCGCACAACATCCTCGATGAGGTTGTGAGAACACAGGTAAGTCTTTATTACTAGAGCTGTTGATCATAGTACGCATAAAATTTTTAGGAATTATCTAAGAAATTCACCCGTTCCAAACGTGCTTCGTCTATCTCCTTCTCAGCCGACAGTGAGCCTGTCACCAACATTTTGTCACAGGCCAAAGCCGGAAGCAAAATCATAGCCGATGTCGAGAAGAAATGTTGTAGTTGCGGAGTGTCTCCAAAAGGACCTCCAGGTCCTCCAGGGGCCGAAGGAGAAGCCGGTCCAGAGGGTCTTCCCGGTCCTTCCGGAAAGGATGGTGAAGATGGAAAGCCTCCCTCTCCCCGAGCACCACCTAATTGGTGCTTTGACTGCCCTCCGGGTGATCAAGGACCCCCTGGAAAGCCTGGTCCTGCGGGTCCCCTTGGTCAGCGTGGGCTTGCCGGGCATCCATCACCTAAAGCCCAGCCTGGGCCTTTGGGCCCACCAGGTTCTCCAGGGCCGATGGGACCACCAGGACAGGATGGAAATCTTGGAAATCCCGGTCATCCTGGCCGTCTCGTTGATACTCCTCCTCGAATTGGCCCAGCTGGTCGTCAAGGACCAGTCGGAGAGAAAGGAGAGCCTGGTCCACCTGGAATAGAAGGATTCCCCGGCCCTCGAGGACCTCCTGGACCCATTGGAGATCTTGGGGAACAAGGTCCTCCAGGGTATGATGGGGCTAATGGAGAGAACGGAACTAATGGTCAGACTGGTCGAGACGGAAGCTGCGATCATTGCCCTCCCGCAAAGACGGCCCCAGGATATTAAGTTAAAGCACTGCCTTAGAATAGTTTACTTTGTGATGACTGTATATATGACAACAACTGCAATACGATCTCCATTTCGGTTTTAAATTTATTTTAATAAAGAGGCATCTGAATTTAGCGAAAATAAGGAAAACAAAATGTCACAAAATAGCAAGGAGATACCACGACGGAGCAAGGGCGATAATTCCTGCTGATATTCTCTGGAGGGCACCAGGATGCGTAATATCAGGGACTTTGGAAAGAAGAGGGAACGTTTATTGACTCCGAGACCTAGGAACGACGTAATAGAGAAGATCCGTAGACATCAACAATAAGTTGATGGTAATTTAGGTAAATAAGATGCCAAAACACGTCAGTTGCCTCAGGTTCAATGATGTGGTCAAGACAACGACTAAAGAATTCAACCCGAGAATGGACCCAAATGATGGAAACGGGAGACATGAGAGCAAAGGAGAAGAGAGGAGCACGGCCATCTCGATTTAAGACAATCAAATAATACCTAATTAAACAATTTATCGGAGTGCTCCAACAAAATAAACAAACAGAGATATCTTCAGACGCGTTACCGTATTCGGAGGTGAATTAGCGGCTGGTCCCGTTTAATTCCAAGGTTTTCATCCTGTGGTTGACGGACTGGCCTTTGATTTGGAGTAGGATTTCGTCAATGGTTGTTTTCACCGGACCATCCAGATTCTCAGATTTCGCTTTGACTGAAAAAATACGGATAATACCTAGCAAATACGATTTAAATCAAGAAAAAGGCAATATATTACCGTAATTTTCCATTTCTTTGGTTAACTTGTCAATTGAATCCTTGTCGCCGAGCTTCGACAGTGCTTTCAACGATTTGAGCATAAGAAGAGGCTTAAAATAAGGAAATACTCCAGTTAATGGCAAAAATTTACCTTGTCTTTCAATTGATATAAACGGAAAGCAGTAGCGTAAAAACTGGGAGAATCAGTCCCACTTAGAATAATAGGATGAATTAACTTGGCGGCTTCATCTAAAGGAGTGTTGGTAGCAACCAATTTCTTGGGATCTAGAGGAGATCCATCAACAACATCAGCTTCTCCATCCAGAGGTTTCCTCTTCTGATTCTTATCCTTATTATTCTGCTGTTCTTTGGCTAATTTTTCTTCTTCTTGAGCTTTCTGTTTATTCTGTTTCCTTCTTAATTTCTTCAATTCTGACGGGCTAAGGTCGGGATTCTGCAACTCCAGCTCATCCTTCTTATCAGGGATTCCATTTGGATGTTCAGCTAGGTCTAGATAAATTTCTGCAGCCAATTTTGCCGCCTTAACGTAAAACGGATTTGAATGGATACGGTCGAGGTAGTGTAGCATTGAAACATAGGGAGTCATGAAACATTTGCGGACGCAGTAGGTGTGGAAATCATACTGTTCTTCGTAGAACGATGTTATTATCTAAAAAAACTTTAGCAATGCTTCTCTTTACAGAATGACAAACTCGGAAACAACAATTCCATACCCTTTCGATTTGATGGCATCGTTTCAAGGCCTCTCCAAGCTCTCCCTTGGCTCGGTGTGCCTTAGCCGCAGCCCATGGATACCACAAACATTGCATTTCTTGCAGTGCATCTTCAGATTTCATTCCTTCTCTTGTGAATTTCTCACACATTTTGGCGGCATCACTCATTCGACCAGTCTTCAAAAAATATTTCGTAGCCAAACAATTCAAATATCTGTCAGCAGTGTCCATACTTTGAGCATCCTCCATTTCGACGGCAGCTGCCTAAATCACAAAAATCACTAATCAAAATTTAAAAATTTTTACTTACCGCGAGATCTCCTTTCTTTTTCAAAATCTTAGCCTTGAGGGTATAAAGATCGACTAGAGTTGGGGTGTGATTAATGGCGTTCTTAATGAAACCCAACGCATCATCGTACCTTTTTTGGAGAAGTACCTGCTGTGCAAGATAATACCACACCCAAACAATAGTAATGGGCAATTCTGGATGAGGCGAGCCGTCCAGCGATGCTTTTTCATATCCGAACTCATTCGATTTCCGGACAAAATCAACCAAGAAAGTTTCCACAAAAGCCATCTAAAATTAAAAGAAAATAATTGGTGGATAACAAGTACTTACCTTGCTGGGATCTTCATAGAATGCCGAAAGACAAGTAAACAAGGATGGAAGACCAGACCGAAGTCCAGAAACCAAGAATTTAACAAATTCATCTCTAAAATCTTCGGAATTACGAATATGGAGCAGCAGGCGGATCTTCAGAATTCTCGTTCGAGGATTGGCCTTGATTTGTTCTTCGTAGAATTCTTTAATCACTTTCTCTGCATTCTCATTATCAACTGAAATAATAAATACAGGGTGGGCCACTCGAAACTGACAAGTTGTTTCTTTGAATTTCTCCGCGGAGACTCCGCCGATTTTTCTAAAATTCAGATTTTTCTGGAGCTGAGACCCGCCATTTTCAATCGACTGAATTTCAAAAAAATATATTTTGAATTGACCTTTCCATGCCTTCTCAAAGTTTTGAAAAATTATTTGCAGGCCGAAACCGCTAAAACTTTGAAAATTTTTGGAATGATTTTGAAAATTTGGTCATTTTTCCGAGTTCTTGGGTGAAATTTTCTTTGTTTTACCTCACGTCAGATAGTTATCAAATATTGTTCCGAAAACAATTTTATTTAACCATCTGATTATTAATGCCTCTCTCTGAGTTATTATGCCCACCTCCTCTAACATCACAAACTTGCAGTGCCTTTGAGAGTCATGCGCAGCTTTAATTGCGTATTGTGGATATGGTTTTTAAAGTTAAAACTTCAATCAGGCCGGGTTCTAAGCTTCAAGATGCCCCAGGCCTGACTCGATAACCATTGACGCCGAATTTTTCAATCTTTTTGAAATCTTTTTTTTTTGTATGTTCGTGCCCTAATGGTAATACAAACAACCCTCTTGTGTCTTTCAACTTGCTTTAAACAAGATTAAGGCGAGCACTAGCAACTTTTTACTCCGCCATTTCCCCCAAAAAAAACCAAAAATTTTCCAAGTCCGAGAATGTCAATTGAAAATCATTCCAAAAATTTTCAAAGTTTTAGCGGTTTCGGCCTGCAAATAATTTTTCAAAACTTTGAGAAGGCATGGAAAGGTCAATTCAAAATATATTTTTTTGAATTTCAGTCGATTGAAAATGGCGGGTCTCAGCTCCAGAAAAATCTAAATTTTAGAAAAATCGGCGGAGTCTCCGCGGAGAAATTCAAAGAAACAACTTGTCAGTTTCGAGTGGCCCACCCTGTAATTTAAACAAATAATGTTCCTGTTCACAAACTTACGAAGTCTAATACATTCCTCAATTCTCTTCATATAATCAACGTTATCCGGATTCCTCTTCAGAAGCCATTCGTAAGCTTTTTGAGAATCAGCGATTTTGCCGACTTTAAACAGAAGGTCGGCTCTAGTCTCGAGATAAGTTAACTTATCGGGAATAATGGCCGCATTCTCTTCCAAAACGTTCAAAGCATCATTCAGTTTCTTGGATTCGACCAACAATGACACTTTATATAGAGTCAGGTCACCCCTTTCCGATTCGTTGTTCTAAAATTTCAAAAAGAAAAATAAAATTACGCACTTTAAGTGTTTTGAAGACATCATTGATCACCCGAAGGGCAGTATCGTGATCACCCATCATCTGACATGCATTGGCATATCCTACCCAATGAGCCTTGTTCTGAGGTCGAACCACCAATAATTGATAACGAGTATCCTACAAGAGATACCATGCAACTAGATAATATCGTTTACCCTGTATCCAATGTAATCCCTCATCTGAATCTGAAGAAGGCCGAGATCTCTGAGGATCTGAAGGTTTTCCGAATCCAAACTCAAGGCTCTTTTGTAGGCCTTCATGGCCATTTCATATTGTTTGTCACTTCTATGGACTTGACCGTAAACATGCCAACAGACGTATGACTTGAGATCGGCCTTGAGTCCTCGTTTGACGATATCCATGGCTTCTTCATGCTTTCCAATGCAATTTAGGATCAAACCTCGCATACATAATGTCTCTGGAAAGAAAACGCAGTAAAATTGTTATATAAAAAACAGAAAAATATATGTGTAAAGGCAATTACCACCGTGCTCCGAAAAATGTGGATTAGCTAAAATCTGTTTCGTGCATCGGAGCGCTTGTTTATATTGTTTTTGCTCATACGACCGCTGAAAATAATGCTTTGAACCCCAACAAGAGTAGATCACAAATAGTACAAATACTCACCACAGTCTTCCTAAATAAGGCCATCTCCTTGGGAGGGAGTTGTTGATTCGATTTGGCCGACATCTTCAGCCACTTTACTCTTCTTCAATCAACTGACAAAAGAAAAAACGAACTGATTGTCTCGCACGTATGCAAATTTAATGGAGAAATTAATTTGAGGATCGGCGAGTCGAACTCAAATAAACCCTGAAACAAAATACGTTGAGATAAAGCATAAACACTTTGTTTTAACATTATCAACTGAGCAAAGTGAAAATCAATTTTTAGAAGAGAAGGATATCGCGGGAGCGTTCAAAATGCAGACAGCAATATGAAAATATGACAAGGAAAAGTTCAGTCACCTCATCACAAAAAACATTGTAAAACACTTCATAAATTCGACTGAAAAGAATTTACTGTTTTGCGCAGAAGATTTGCTCGAATCACGACTATTGAGTTCCTCTGTTCAGGCCTTCAAAAGCTTTGACATTTCGTTCAAGAATTCTAAAAATTCCGTCATCGTGACACCTTTTACAAGCGTTGGTTTCTTAGTAGTAACACAATATTGCATTAATGCGTAAACCGTGTAGTTCATACATAGTCCGAGATATTTATTATTTCAATTATATATCGGCTGCATAATTCTGTCGCGCTGATACATTTTCTGGAGAAAGGGATATATAAAAAAATCTGCGTGAAATATGCTTGGATCGATTTCTCGCTAAAAGAATTTATGTAAGATGTTGACTGATCCAATTAACTTTTCGACTTACAGGTTATAAATCATGGGTGACTCAAACGATTTTGGTCCGACAACGCCAAAGAAAGCCCGTCTAAATGGTACAAGTAAGTTTTCCTTTCTCTTTGTTATTTCATTTCAAGGTAATAAATATGTTATTACTGACACGGACGTGAACCTCGGCATTCCACAGAGATGGGCATTCTGTCCACCAATGGGAAAGGTAGTTTTTTTCTTTTCAGTAAACATCGGGTATAATTTGAAGAATTTTCACTTTCTCTATTTTAGGAAATTAGAGGATTTCTCCCAACAAAGACTCCTTTGGACAAGAAATATGATCACTTGATTGACATCGCTCAGTTCTTTCATCCCGATGACATTTTGGAGAAGGGGCCCGAATTGTGTGGAAAACCCGACAACAAGATTGGACTGTGGATAAATCTGACTAAAACTAAGAGGTACTACAATCCGGCGGAGGTAAGTAAAAATTAAATTTAAAAATTTCGTTTATTTTTAGGTTGAGGATAAGGGAATAAAATATATCTGGCTTCCGTTGACTGGCCATGGTCAATCTCCAACTCCAGAAGAAACGGAAAGATTTATCAACATTGTTAAGAAGTTCAGAGATGTAGGGATACGTTTGATAAATCATTTGTTTAGACGAATGAGGATGATTTGATTGTTATCCACTGTACCCACGGATTTAATCGTACTGGATTTCTGATATGTGCTTATCTTGTTGATGAGTGTGGAGATGATATAGCTATAGCCGTGCAAGAGTTTGCAAAGGCAAGACCTGATGGAATCTACAAGAATGATTATCTAAGGGACCTCGCTGACAGATACGGTGGCGGTGATGAATTAATTGGGCCAGGTAGACCTCTATGGGAAGATGAGAGTAAAATGGTCGAGGAAAAGAGTGCCTCGGGACAGCTGAATTGTGCAAATGGCAAGGGTAGGGCATCATTTAGAGCGTTTAGATATTTTTTAGGGAAAGGGAAGAAGCAATTTATGGATGGGCAAGTTCCATCTGTTACTTATGTGGAAGATCCCGAGCTAAGAATGCAAATAATTAAAACTGTTAGAGAATTGTGTCACTGGAAACGAAAGGAATTCCCTGGATCTCAACCTGTCTCGTTGGAACATTCACCTCAACTGAATAATCTTCAATTCTTAGCTCAAGCGAGATATATGGTCTCTTGGAAGGCGGATGGAGTCAGATACTTGGTCTATATAAAGGACGATCACGAAGTTTATGCTCTAGATCGTGATGAGAATGTCTTCTTGATTAGTGACATGGGATTCGTGAATTATAAGACCAATGCTCCTCTAAAGAACTGCCTTGTGGATGCCGAGATGGTGATAGATAAAGTGAACGAAGGGCTCGTCCAAAGGATATTTCCGAGGCTTCTAGTCTACGATCTTATATATTATGAGGTAAAATAACATTTAAAATTATTCCGACCTCAAGGCGTTCACATCACAAACTATGTTTTAGGAAAAGGATATTGGTCAGCTGAGGTTTAAGGACCGTTTCCAGATGATCGAAGAATATCTGATCAAACCGAAGAAAAAAGCATTTGAAACAGGCGTCTTAAATCGAGCAGATGAATCCATTGGCATTCGTCGGAAAGACTTCTTCTTCGTCTTTTACACTTATAAACTATTGGAACCCAAATTCCAAAGTGGAATGTCTCATGAAGTGGATGGTCTCATCTTCCAACCTTATGATGAAGTAAGTTCTCATAGAACACTTATTTATTGTATAGCCTTATGTCCCTGGTCGATTTGATAAATTGCTCAAATGGAAACCTCCCCATCAACAGACAATCGACTTCAGACTTCAGATCAGAAGGAATCCAGTAGGGGCCAATAATCTGGGAGAGACACAAGCTGTTCTTCTAGTACAAGATCGTGGGAATTTGGTAGAGTTTGCGAGAACAAGACCGCTCAAGAAATTAGTCCAATACGATAATAAGATCATTGAATGCAATTTTGTGGTATGTCTTTTGATAGTTAGTCTCCGGTTTTAAGTTCACAATCTTTACATCTTTTTTTATTACAGCGAGACAGTGCAACGCCCCATGGAGAATGGAGGATTGAGCGAGAGCGAACAGACAAGTCATTCCCCAACGCATTCACAACGGCATCTTCTGTTTGGAACTGTATTTTATATCCAGTAACCAAAGAAAAACTTTTGAATTTCATTGCACAAAACTGTAGAGATCATCAACAACCTCAGAATGGGAAGCCTCCACCATAATAGAGTATTGAAATTTTTTTATTCGAAACTTTGGCGATAAATGTATATTATTTATGTTGGGTCCAATATGCCACGCCTTGTTAAACGTTGGATTGACTTGTTATTAAATTCCTGTTGATAATCAAAAGAAAGGTTCGAGGGTCAGTCTTCTATGATTATCAGTTGTAATTTAAAACGAAACCCATTAGTGGCACCATATTATCATCGAATTGGTGATCCAACCTTCAAAATTAAATTAAATTTCAAGGTGTAGGCGATTAAAATTGAAATGAAATTATTGCAAAAAAGGGCCGGCTTCGAAATGATGGGCTCTTGGCACTGATAAGGAAGGTACAAAAGAAGAGAGGGACTCCTGTTTGTGATTGTTCCAAGATGAATACTATTATCTTGCTTGCCTCCCTTCTCCCACTGACTCTGGCCTTCCCTCCGTTGACCAATGATGTCAACAAATTGGCCACTTGTCCATTCCCCAACCAAACTGACACTAAGTTCTATACCTACAATTGTGATGGCAGTAAGCACCTTTACATTACATGTAATATTCGTTTTAGCCATGCAAATCCAAGTCCGTTCTGCGGCTGTTTATGACCGATTGAGTAACAAAGAAATCTATCCAGTAAATGTGACTGTGCCTCTGTTAATAAAGTTAAAATCTGTCAATAATGGAGTTGCGGTAAGAAAAAATAATTAATGGGATGATAAGATCGTAATCTTTAGTTGGGCTGCTGATACATGAAAAAAATATGCAACTGAAATATAGGAATTTGCAGATAAACAGTAACAAGGTCGACGTGGAATTGGCGCAATACAGTAGCAGTTGGACTGATTCCAACTGCAAATGGCATAGCATCCCCACTTTCGGATTACTGTAAGGGAATCTTTGTATTTTGTTTTTCTTATCACCCTCGGGGTTGCAGCATTTTTGGATACTGCGAGGAATCAGACTGCCAATGGCACACGTAGGACAGGTGGGCACCCAAAAAAAGGTGTAGTAAGTGCCTATGGGGCAGGCTTTTGGCAAGCCATTTACAACCTTTTGGCTAGCCAGGCGATTTTTTTTTTGGCTGTCATGCAGGCTTTGGCTATCTAATCAAGCAGTTTTGCAATATGGACGTATTGATTCAAAGTATTGATCCGATGGTTGCGTCTGATTCCTTTGTTCTTAAAATGGATTTTTATTTTTACAAGAAAAGTACTTTTATGGGGGCTCCTTCTTTTGAACGGGACATATCTCAAAAATACGTTGAATCATGCTGATTTTGAATATGTAAAAATTAGTCGCCCAATCGTGGGTTTTAAAGGTGAAAAAGCAATCGCAAGTTGACATAAACTCCTACATAAGCCACTTTCCGCTCATTTTTTTCACAGATTTACAAATTTTAATTTATTAGCTTAAAATTAAGTGTCTTTAATTTCTAAAACGTAATAATAAGTCTTGGTGCAAAAATTTATTTTCCAGACCTTCAACTTCAAAAAAAGTTGATCCGGGTCAATTCGACCCTTAAACCCAAAATTGGGCAGCTAATTTGTACACACTATTTTTGATCAGCACAATTTTGAGTTATGTCCCGTCAATAAGTAGGAGCCCCCATAAAAGTAATTTCCTTGTTAGAAAAAATATCGATGGTTGTGAATTTGCGAATAATTGCCCTCTGCAAAGTGGAGATCTTGATCTCTTGTTGCCACTGGACTTGTCCAAATATTCCAAAATCCTCAAACTACTGACTGGAGACGTAAGTGATCATTTAAGATGGCTGTTATCGTAAAAGAATTAGCGGGGGATACTGTAAAGTTGATTCGTAAATGCAAAAGTCGGCCGAGGATAATATTATGACATTATTACATAATATTACGCTCAGACTGCTAAGCAAACAAATCGTCGTTTTTTTAAAGTATAAATTTACTTCCAGAAGGCATACCAACTGAGAATTCTGATGAAGGACGGGGAAGACGCCACCAAAAAGATTAGCTGCGTCGTGGCCCAACTGAAGTTCTCCAATTAAATGATCCTGAGTAATATCCGAATAAATGTAATCTTTTTTATGCATGCATTTTACATCATCGGTGAGAATGCGGGGGCTAAGAAAGGGACAAAAGATATCCAAATACCCGAATTCTACCCTTCAGATTCCAATTTCGAACGTCTTTACCCGCCTTGAGATGGCTGAGGTGACGTTTTCTCCTGTTTTCTCGTTTGTAGGCTTCAATGTCATACTTTACCTCCATTTATAGTACAAATCTGATTACCGTAGGAGCTGTTTAATTCACTTTTCAGATTGCGTATGTAATACTTGATTTGTATTGCAAGTAAATACGATTAATTCGTGTATTTATAAAGAAATTGGTGCTCCTAAATGTGTGATTGAGGGCAATGTAGATGTCAGACTGTACTTTTTTGATAAATGTGGTCAATGGACCGTATGAATGAGGGGTCGTATCTTTTAAGAAGGGGTCGTATCTTCGCCTTACGCAATCATTTATGTAATGCAGACTCTTGTTTGGGATGTTTCGCACTTTTTCATGACTAAAAAATAAGAAATCTGGCTAATCACTCCAGAATTTTGGATTGATTTTATATTTTACGTCTGTAAAAAGATGGAATTGCTAAACGGGATGGTGTTTAAGTACCTGTTTCTATCGCTAATTTCTTTTTTTTCACCAAAATTACTGTAATTCGATAACTTTTATCAATATTTCAGCGATTTGCATAAACATTTTATAGTTGACAAAAAAGAAGGAGGCGACAGAGAAAGGCAGAAATCCTTACAAAGAGAGAAATTGCGCAATGTTATGTCAGATTGCGCAACTTTTAACGTTGTACTAAATTTGCAGGGTTCGGATGGACTCTTGCGGAAAGATTTAGAAGTCCCGAGCCATATATTGAACCAATACCCGATCTGCCACAAATGAAAGGTTGCCAAGTTCAGAAATGCAGTTACATTCGACTGCAATTAGACCAAATATTTGTTGAAATTAAGGGCACTTTGACATAAAGTTCTGAGAAATTTGCATCTGTGCATTTTTGTTTTTCTTTCGGACCCGTCGCGGGAATTCCCCGTTTTTGCACTAGCGACATGCACTTTCGCGCGAGCTTGCCACTTTTCTCGCGCGACACCCGCGACAAAATGTGTCAGGACTTTATGGCGCGACAATATTACTTATTTATTACGCAAAATATTACTATTTAGAAGTACAAATAATTTAAAATTATTCAAAAATTTTAATTGCTTACGGCGTATTTTGATAGTAAATTAATTACAAAGTTCAGGGAAGTAACAGGTGTAGACGACTCGACAAACATTTGCTATGGTACTGTCATGAATGCTATGACAATGCATTCTTGATAGTAAATATTATTTATATTTTTTACTCCTTTCCTCTTTATTTCCCTATAGTCCAGAGACCTTTCCCCCCTCAAAAATGGCATTTCATTTGCCACCATTACATTGTTTTTTCCCCACAAATTTTCCCCCCGGGCATGTTTGTTTGTTTCGGTTGGAAACTCATTTTCCCATGGATCCCCCGACCCCGAAATGCACCCAATGACGTCACCCCTATCTTCTTACTGATAACATTCGATCTATCACCATCCCCCGTTCATAACGCCTCCAAGTTTATCGGGTTTGTCAGCGCTTCTCGAGTGTAATCTTCGCTGTAAAGTATAATATAATAAACGGGTCATTGATGGAAAAAGAGTTTAGGGAAAAGGGAAAGAACGAGCAGAGGAAAAAAGATTCCCTTAGCACGTTTTTCATCGAGTAAATTGAAAGAAAGGGGACGTCATCTAATAATTCAGAACATACGACAAGAAACCTTTGATCCGAAGACTAATTGCAGCCATTTATATCGCCTGAGAGGTGTCATTTGTCTTGCCGAAGGCCATATTTCCATGCAGAGAGATGCTTAATCTCCTGATCAACTTTCAGCCGGCCCTCAGGAGTTTGCTTTGATTTTTGGAGCTTTTTAACTTTGAATTTGTGGTCTTCAATCAAATTGATGAAAAAACTTTGGGCCGCGGTTTTCGCATCAGGACCCATGTGGTCTCTAAAAGACCTTGCCTTACCTCAGTCTGTTCAATTTTACCTCGAGTCTGTTTAATTTTTATTGGTTATCCTTTCAAATTACAATTTCCCAGACCCTTTTCCAGTCCCATTAATCATCCCAAGACAAACTATGTGAGTTACAGTATCCATCATCTTTGTCATTCCGATCATTCCATCTCATTCTATTTTTGTATTTATTTTTGTTTCATAAATCTTAAGAATATAAACTCGACGAACGCTTCTGATCCGTGATTTGATAAAAAAGTTGTCTCGGGGTCAGATTGACACTGCTTCTGAAGCGCTGGATCAAACCCGATGCCAGCGCGGTCTTACGTGATTTTGAATGATTTCTGATGCGCATTGTGATATATCTGATGAGAAAAAGAGTACTTTATATATAATCAAACAAGGTCTTTGTACCCTCCCAAATTACAGTAATATCCCTTTGGATATATTTCTTTGCGAGGTTTGTACGTAAAACATGAGCGATTATTTGCATGAATATTCCCTGATTCACTCTGACGCAAACAAAAACGCCCTCGGGGGGAGTTCCAAAATTTACAAATAGCAAAATATTATATTTGTTTGTGGGTGAGTAATCCAAGAATAGGGGTGATTGATATTTGCATTTGTTTTTTAAACAAATTCCTTCCAGATTTGGAGATGTTTTTCTTTCCATTCCTTTTAATTCTTCATATTGGCATCATTGGAACGCATGGAAGACCGTTATAAATAGTCCGAACTCTATTTTAGGACCCTATTTTGGGCTCTACCTTTTTGGAGCCTTTTGGAATGTTGTCCCAATTAAGCTTTAATTTAATTATTTTGTTTTCCTGTGTAGATGACATAATTACTTTACTATGGCCTTATTAGTCGAGTCAAAGGCAATTCCCTTATTTTTGACATTTGTAATCCAATCAGCCAAGAAACCTGAGCATCTTAGGGCCAACGTCAGTCGTAGATGACATCTGTTTCCGACTCTATTGTTTGGTTTATTAAATTACAGTAGGGGTTTTTCCAAATTTATTCCAATCCCTGAACATCGAGATCGGTGGCCAGTCTTTAGGGCGTCATCACAAGAGGATGTTTCCAAGCTATTGAATTACTGTAGTCGAATTAGTTTCGTTTTTCGAACTTGCTGACCGAGTTACTACTTATTATGGGCCGAGTCTGAGAAAAGTTTTAAATCACATGAACCAATGCCTGCGGGTCTCAGCAATAATGAAACGACCGCGCGATGGGGATGATGGAGTGATTCCGCGCCCGAGTTGACACGTTACGGCCATTCCCCTTCTTCTAGCTCGAGTTTCACAAATCTGATCCGCATTAAGGGGAATCAGGGTCATCAGGGATTAGATGACTCATGATGGCGTCAAATTATAGCCTCAGGGCAAAAGTCCATGGTCCCCTTCCATGTTGTAACAGACTGTAAACTGGCTCTCCTTTTGTTTTGATTTATTTCGACTTGACATCATCTGGGCCTTGTTTCCGTCGAGATCTCCGCTCCACGTGATCTGTATCGATTGATGATGTTGTGGTAGATCACATCATCCCTTCTGATATCAGATTTGGAGCGTGGAGAGGTCTTCTCGATTCTTCCCATTATTTCTTGATCTTCCTATCGATGGGAAAGTAGTCATTTATTGACTGCCATCCCGTTTATTTCCCCGTCCATTAACAGCCAATTCGTACATTATTAAACTTCCCTGACTCTTTCCTCGTTTCCTTTTTTGTTTGAGCTCTCCGTGTTGGCCGTGCTCTCTCTCGTCACTCGCGTTCGTTGTTTTTGCTGCATTCATTCGCTGAATTTTGCGAGAAGATTGTAGAACGCTGATTCCCCAACTTCACACCATTTTTAGGATCCAATCCTCGATTAATCATAACAAAATTGATCGGTCGCGCTGCGAATGGATGTGAATGGCGAGCCGAAGCCCGCCACCCGATGCCCCGGGTTAAGAGAACAAGTTTCAAACGACGGTCCAATTGAACAGCCCCAGTTGAGTCACCCCGGGTCAACTTTCGAAGATGCCAAGATGTCCACGGAGTCCACCAATGGATCAAGATGTACAAATCAATGTAACTATAGCCTCTCCCGTCACAATTCCCGCAAATCCGTGCAATTCTCTGCCATTCGCCTGATCTCTCACCGTTTTTCCATGTTCATGTTTTTCTTCCTGTTATTTTTTTTGTTGGTTCGGACGGGTTCTGCTGCCGCGCTGAAGTCGACTTGCAAAAAAGTCGGTAAGTATTTTTATTTTGATTTTGAATACGGTATTACGAAATGCCCTTAGGCTAGCTGTGATGTTTGATTGTCATCGCAACGTGACTTTTCCCAGCATTATTGTAGAAGTGCTAAAAAAGACAAACGGGTCACGTTTAGGGACTAAATTTGGAAAATCGCCCGAGGGATCACAGGAAATATTAAAGTACAAATGCTTCCTGGTCCCACTTTACACTAGCCGTACGCTATTTTTGTAAACAGCTCCCAAAATAGGAATCCATCGCTGAGAATTGATGACGGCCCAAATCAAAAACCCATGAAGATGGATGACTCCGTCCGCCAAGCCCCATTCATCTTGATTGTTATTTTTAGGTTACAAAAGTCTTATCGACGAAACGGGTTGTGAGTTGATGGCCGTGTTCGTGCATCGCTGCAGTGGCTTCTGTCTCTCCCTTTCCTTCGCCAATCCCCTCAGGGGCAATCAGCTCAGCGTCTACGGGAAATGTTGCAGAATGTTGGACGTGGAAATGGTAAGGTCGGAGTGTAATTTTGATATTAAAGGAGGCTCCGAGAGTGAGATGGGGTCACTGTTTTGTGTGTGCCCCTTTTTCGTCAGCAATCTTTCATCGACGAAATTTTCGGGAAACTTGTAAACACCAAGAGCCCACTTAGAGCGTAAACAACCCCTCAGGGTATCTAAAAGAACTAAAGTCACGCTTTTACCGTATCATTATGACACACAATTATGTGTTACAACGGGGCTAGTGGGGGTCTTATAGACAACGTTAATTGGCGAGTAAATCAAACCCCCAGTTTACACTACAATTAAACAAGCGAGAGAAAAGATTCGCATCCAGCCAATCAGAGAGAGCTGGTTTTAATTCGACTACTTTCAGATTGATGTTACTGTTAACTGCGGCTCCTTCAACAAGACTGTCCAAGTCCCCAGTGCCAAGGAATGCGGTTGTTTTGATTGTGCCTAGTACTGTAATCGTTGTTGTTGTTTCTGACTTGTTTCTCTCACTTGTTTTGATCACATTCCGTCTCGATCTCCATCGCTATTTATTGCCACTAGTCATTTCTATTGTATAATATCATAGTTCTACTCTTGTCATTGTCCTATTTGATCTGTATTATTGCATCTCTCAAAACGAATAAATTAATTTCATCAAAATTGGGGTTGTTATGTAATTTGACAGGATTTTTCAAAATGACGCCAAATTGCTGTCATTTTCGTAGTTTTGGCTGAATGAAAATTCTTTCACAGGACACACGGCGAAAAAGACGGCAATTTGACAACGTGACTGACGCGTCAAGTTGTCGGCTTAGAAACCTTAGTTAGTTGAAACCGATTCGTCAAACGTTCAAAATTTTAGAGCAAAAGTTTATTTTCCTCTCTTTACGGATCCATCAAAGGCAGGTGGGAAGAGAGTTGGCACAATTTGCTTGGTTTCTTGTTTCCAGGTAACCACCCTGTGTCTTTTCTAATGATGTGATTCGAGGGGTACCCTTTCGGTTCTTATCCGTCGCATCCTTCAGCCCTGATTTCTCTTTAAATCTGAGGGCTTGTACAATATTTTGGAAACCTTCGAAGAAATCTTCCAGAGCCTTGGTGGTCTCAGCATCCGGATTTAATTTTTCCAACCAGCAGAGCAGGATTTTGAAGATGAATGCGTATTGAAGATCGGTCTGAACACATTGAGCTCTCTTCTCTAAAATCGGACAGTTACGTAATATTGTCTTCGAGAATTGAATATTAATCTACAATAACTGGCCTCTGAGTGCGCGTACTATCTGCAAGACATTTGGTGTTCTGTTCTGAAGGAATGTCTGGATCCCCATCTCTGCCGCCATAATTGTTCCTGTCCTTCCGATCCCTGCTGAGCAATGGATGATGACAGAATGACCTTGAGGACATGCTCGTGCCATCTGAAGCAACTTCAGAAGGCCATCTGGATTGTCCGGGACACTCCGATCAGGCCACAATTTCCATTGATGATGGAATAGATTGATGGCCTGCTCATTCCTGGTATCCTTCAATTCGAGAACAGAGGTCGTCGTTCCTGGGCAATGGAGATATCGGCCTTTGTTGGTAACCACGAGATCTAGCAATCATAATACAAGTGATGACATCTTACTTGCATCAGTCAGTTTCATGATATCATTGTCGAACAAAGGCCAGTACTGTAAGCACTTCGGCTTTTTCGTTTCTACAGTCTCACACAACATTATGATCTGCTGAACATTTTCTTGCTTCACCATCCTCCAGAAGTCTGAGACCGTATAAGGAGTGGGTCCTTGAGTAAGTATAAAGTGTTGATTTGGATTTAAAGGGGGGCCTCGGACATGATTGGCATGGATATAATCTCCACAACAAGTTCCTGCGCTGTCCTTCAGCTTCACTCGCTCCTGATCACAACAGATCACATCTAAGCGACCATCATTTGGTCATCCTTCACTCACCTTTATATCGATTCTTCGGGTGGTTCTTCTCAAAATTTTGTTTGGTCATGCCTGAGGGGATAAACTTCTTGAGTTCGGTTTGATATTCTTCTACAGCTCCTTTGGGCGTCAATTTGGCAGCATGCTAAACGACCTTGTTTTGGCTCACTACTTTTACCAAAGCGAATTCCTTGGCCACTTCCTTGATCTTCTCGTATTCCACAACAGTCTTCCCATCCTCGATTAATTTTTTGATTTCTCCAATATGCTCTGTCGAGGCTGTGGTCTCTTCTGGAGGGGGACTTCGGCAGTCCTTTATTGTAGGAATAACTCGACGGCATCCGGGATGCGGGGCTTTCTGATCTTCTTCTTCATGTGTGGGTTCATGGTCATTGTCATCCTAAATATAATTCAAATTTTATTTTACTAATCTTGCAGTTTTGGACTCCTTCGTGCCTTCGTCTTTTGTTTTCCCTTGTTCTGGCGGGAGTTTCTTGAAATGGAATTTCTTTCGGCCAATCTTGAGTTTATCAAAAAGACTTCCGACCTTCTTCTTGTTGTTGGCTTGTTTAACGGACAAAGTTTCTCTGCTAGTCTTCTTCTGACTGGGAGGAGATCCTTGTACAATGTGTTTCCTTCTTGTAGGGTTCATGGTTTCCGAGTCCCTCAAGAGGGTTTTTATTAATGGAATCCGCCTAGTAACGACTGTTTCGCATAAAGTTGCCACAATGAATGAATTTGAATTGTCATCAATTTTTGAAATTTTAAGAAAGGCAAAAAATAGCTAAATGGTTTTCCCTTTATTCGCAAAAGCATGAATGCTACTTTACTTTTTACTAACAATGTTTTCGTCATAGTATCCAATATACAATCACAATAACATACAAAGTGTGTGAAAGACCGGAAATTCTCAAATCATGCGGTATTCAGAACAATCGGAACGCGTCGTGCCAGTCCCCATGAACCATATTGAACATATTTGGCTGTTGGTTGATCAGAAGGACCAGAGTTGTTTGGTCATCGTCCACCATTTTCTTTTGGACCAACATCTCCACTACTTTCCAATGATAAGCTGAGTAAAATCGAGAGAGAGTCTTGATGTTTCCAGCCAGGAATCCTCCAGAAATTACAGCCTCGTCTCTTCTGTACAACACCTTCTCCGTATATCTACTCAGTTTGTCATAAGAAGGAGTTAACTGAAGATAACTTGGGGTTTGAGGGATATTCTTACCTTGATAAGGGAGATTTTGCCTGAAGGAAATATCGGATACCATTGGAAGTCAGCCGGGAAAAATCTTTCGTCTCCTTGGCCATATCCAGCATCGATCCAGGCAAAGTTATCGGTCTTGAAGGGATTATCTCTCTGCAAAAACACCATTATTAATCATCAAAGTAATGTCATTATATTTGTCATAGATTTCTTGCCGATGCATTGAACAAGAAGTAAGCCTTGGAATTGACAACAATGTCGTAGTCAGCACTGTGTGCCTCCGGATGAGTTTTCATTGCCGGATCCCAATCGCTCTGCCATCCTCCATGTTGTTCCTCGTTCACAATACTATGAAACAAATGCGAGTACTGATTAAGTGGAAGGTCGTTGATGGTTATATTGTGGACCCTGGTGTAATCTATCAGACCAAGTTGAGTCCTCTTTTTGATAACATATTCAATGGAATGGGAATCAGTGAATATAATCATGGGTACCTTCAGGGATAGGACGTTTTTCATGGCCACATGATAGCGACTGAGAGGACGGGCATAAGTCTTCCAACGACCTCGTCCAATATCCAAAAGACCAGTTACAAGGGTCACTACTTGTTTTCTAAAATCACCATTATGTTTATTTACTTATTGTAAGCAATAATAATTTTAGTTGAAATTACCGTTTAGGCATCCCATAAGTAGTTGTAATCGGCCTCTGAGTTGTCGGTCTCCATTGGTCATACATATCCTTTATCTGAGAGTTGGTAATCCTTACTCTCGGCATGGTAAACGGCTTTGTTAATACTGTGATTGTACTCGTTGAGATGGTACTTGTAGTAGTAGTTGTGGCAGTGGTAGTAATTGTTTTCCATCCTGTATTCTGATGGAAAACACTGGTAATTCGACCGTTGCTCACACGAGATTTGTTTCTGGCAATGGGCACTGCAATTAGAATAACAGTTGGACTTTCTCTTCGATGACTAATCCCTCTTAGAGGCTGTCAGGCATATGTTCGAGATAATTTGCATATTCAGAAAATCTAATTGTCATGGGGGAGACTTTGTTGCCATAATTTGATGCCTGAAAATTGTAGGATTTGCTACAATCTACTAAAAGAGACCTCTCTTAGACGGCGCAATTTAAATTTTTTGAGATTAAAGGTTACTGTATTTACCTCGTATCTTTTGGGGATATCTTGTCTCCGCTGACCATCCAAAATACCATTTAAAGGCCAATCCGAGTCCGATCAGGGATCCGACCAAGAGGAAAAGGGCGAGAACGGCGACCAGACAGAAGCGTGCCGTCTCCGCCCGGTCGCCGTCCTGTCGCCTCCGCTTCGCCTCCGCCTCCCCCAATTCGATTTTTGGGGGGCGATTCGGAGGCGACGGCAATTAATTGCCTTCAGAAGTTGTCCAATCAAGGTCGTTCAATGTTTCTGGCTGTAAAAAGTAATGTGATTACAAAGTGAATAACAAAAAAAAATCTCGTATCTTCAAAATACATCAGAGAAGAAAATGGCTGCTAAATCCGGCTGAAATGGACTCAAGACACGGTCACTATTGGTTTAATAGTCCTTGAAACCGACTGAATGGCCATCTCTCATATTATTGCCCCAGGCGGAACCGATAAAAGCCCGAACGCATAAATCTTGAAGGGATTGAGGCGCCAAATAAAGGCCAAAAAATGTTGGAAACATGGATTTACAACTCCCTACGCTTTTGGAGACACAGAGAAATTTTTTCGAATTACATTTGAAGGTCTAAAAACTCCAAGAAAAGGATTAATTTGACTACACATAAAAGGGTGGCACCCGAGCAAATTCCCTCCAGAACTGCCGATTTCCCGCTTGTTATGGTCAATTGAGGCGAGAGGGATGGGTTTATTTACCATAGTAGAGAACGGATCTGAGGCTGGCTACTCTTGTCAAATCCAATTAACAGCGAAAAAAGAACGAAGAATTGACCTCAAATTGTATTAAAAACGGGGATAAATCCCTTCAAATTATTTACAAAAAATCCCTTCAGACTTTCAAGTCTAAAACAAAGCCAAACTCATCACAATGTCGTCTCCCGCATGGTTGTCATAAAACCGGCTGGAGACACGCGGTTAACGGAGATCGTTGCAACGCCTTAACGCTCCTCCGAGATCCCTCGGATGACCCCGCCCTCATAATTAGGCCTTTCCGATATAAAACTTGGTTTGCAACGACCTCAAAACGCTTAAAACCGGTGATTCAAACTTTTCCCTGGGGGAATAAAATAAAAATAATGCATGGGTTTACAGCCAAATAATTATTTATTCGGACAGAACCGAAGTAACAAAAAGGAGTTTTCGATTATACGACGGTTCAGGTTTAATTAATTTGTCTTTAAGAACCTTACACTAGACGTCTCTAATGTAAAAAAAATATTAAAGTACTAGTCGCGCCATAAATTCCTGACACATTTTGCACCGTGCGAAAGTTCGGGGTTTGGACGTCGCGCCCCCAAATTCGGGTTTGTCGCACGCGAAAGTGTGCAAAAACGGGAAATCGCGGCGACAAATGCGAAAAGATGCACCGTGCGGATGAAAATGAAAGAAGAATGCACGGTGCAAAATGTGTCAGGACTTTATGTCGCGACTAGTAAACAACAACAAAAAAATAGACATTTAGATCCCCATTTTTCAATACTTATTTCCCTCTTTAAGTAGCCTCTTCCATTCCAACTTTTACGATGCAACATTCGAGACCATACATTACGTAACAGATGTGGTAAAGAGAATATAAATCTGGAGGAATAACACCCCATTCATTCCGCCGATACTTAGTCATCGCTCAAAACATTTCTAATCTAGTCCACGAATGGAATTCGTATAGTGGATTCTGGAGGAATCTAGGAATGACATGTTCGGTCAAGACATGCAATGACAGTGACACAAGTAATATGTGAGCCTATGGAATGAAATTACTCAGGCCAAAAATAATTATGAATACTCTATGAGGAATGGTTATTTATTCTTTATGTATAATTAATTTTAAAGGGTAGATTTTTTAGAACTCTTTGTTAACCTTATCAGACATAAAACTCGTAAATCAAACCAATTTTGTTGCAAATAAACCCCCAAGAACAAGAAACGAATTAACTCGGATCGATCTTAAGAGTCTGCCCTCAGGCAAAAAACGTTTGCCAAAAACAAAATCAAATTTTATGTCGGATTAAAGCCCGAGACATCCCTAATTGACAGATCCATCATCTCCGCCCCCTATCATAACATTTATTGCACATCCCGAGATATCCCACATTTCTAAAATCTCTCCGCCACCTGTTTTAAAGGGTATCAATGGCCATTAAGAGGCCAGAAAAGTGACCGGCCAAGACTTTTCGAGCTGTTTTTCTCGCGGTTTCAAAGAGTGAAAGCGAGTAAAAAGGAGTAAAAAGTAGTGTAAAACAAAAAGTTTACTTTAAAGATATGCGAAAAATGAGTTTGGATCTTTTGTTCTCCGCGATCAAGGTTTAAGCGTGAGGAGAATATGAGACGGGTCATAAGCTTAATTAAAGCGCTCGAGGGGATCATAATAAATATAATATTATCCTTCTCGCCCCCGATCTTCTTTGAACGGCCTTTTCCATCAAATTAATCCATCTTGACTCCTTTCTGACATATGCAACACTCTGGACTCTGATTTATGTCCATAAGTGTAAAAATTTACAGTAATCTCGAAAACATACCTGAATCATGCATTCGGAGAAGTCATTTCGTTGTTATTAAACTAAAATTTGCATCATGTTTGTCATCAGAAACAAATTTTGACACATCAAGATCACATTAAAAATCATATTTATGTCATAGTGTCACAAATACAAACAGGGGAAGCACTCCAAGTGCGACGCTCAGATTTTCTTTAAATTTTGCACACACGTCGGGTATGGACTAGATATCAATTCCTGAAATTTTTAGCTCGCGCTTTGCGGGCGACGCCGAGATATCGAACGATTTTTGCCGCCGAGAGAGCAGGCTAAACGTGGAGGGCTGTCAGAGAGGATTTATGACCAAAAAAAGTGCTTTTTGGCCATAAGTTTGGCAGCTTCGTGCGGTCAGAAAACATGTGTAAGGATAGAAACATTATCCTTTACAGCAGAAGTAGGCATGAAAATTTTCGTGCCGAAATTCGGCAAAAAGTCCTAAATTTTCGCCGACTTTCGATCTAAAAATCTCGGTTGTTTCTGCAAAGCGCGAGCCAAGAATCTTGCATATATCTTAGAAAAAACTATTCTAAATTTGTGTCAAATTTCATCAAAATCTAAGCATCGCACTTGGAGTACTTCCCCTGTAAAAAGAATTTTCAAATTTTCGCGGTAGATTTCTGCAAACTGCAATTGTCGGAATGTGCGAGCTGCGCCCATTCCTAAAATAATTTTTGGCGCGCGAAAAAGGTGTCGGTGTCGAATGTTCGGAAAAGGGTGTTGTTCTTGTACATCTGTTTACTTATAAAGATTTTACAATTTTAGAAGCGAAGAACTAGGTTTATTAGTGTTTTATCCAGCTAATAATTCTTTTAGGAAGAATAATATTTTTCTATGAAATTTAGGTGTTTCATTTCGACGCGCGTACAAGCTTTTATGGTTAAAAGGTTGTGTTTCTTATCGGTCGATTTTTTCTGTTTTAGCGACCGAAAATGAGGCGTGCAGGCTTCAACGGACCTATTTCTTCGGTCGTTCAAGAACTCAGGGAATCTGAATTTAAAGACGACACCTTCAATCTTGAGGAGGACGCTGTAACTAACGGAGGATTCTTCAACGCCAAGGGTAAGTAGAAGCAAGATTTATTACTATTCATCGTTTTTAGATTTGGATAAAACGTATTTTTTTGTCTTTCACAATCATCATCTAACGGTTTACAAAAAAGGATGTTCTGCTCGACAGTCAACTGTCGTTCTGAACTATTATTTCAACGATACAGCGTCGATAATGTCAGTCAAGTACTTCCGCGTTAATGGTAAGGCTTTTATTTTTATTATTGAAACCTGGGACCAATTTCCTCTACCCTTCGCTTCCTACCCTTCGCTGAAAATGAAAATTTGAATAGAATTTTTTCTCATTTTGGGGGGATTTTCATTCTGGGGTGAGGTCGGTTGACCGCTCTCTCAGAGCTCGGAAACTTTTCCGAACATGAGAAATACAAGTCGTAATACATGGAATCATAACTTAAAAGTTCACTTGAAGTTATATAAACAAGCTCCGAGGGCTTCGCTGGCGTTTTCAATAAATGAATTACAATATTTGTCAAACAAGAGGGTACCGCAGTTCTTTTTGAGTGGATTTTTTATACAACTGAGATTACATTGTCATTACCGTGGCCAGACACATTGTAAACCCTTTTAATCTGGAAAAATATAAGCTTGAACTGTTAAACTTGTTTTTAGGATTTATTTTTGCTTGTTATGCTATTTATGACCCGCAAGATTTAGGAAACAACATGTGAATATTTTTTGAATGCTTGAAATACCGTTTTCCTGCAACTAGTAGTAATTCATTCTCATCAAATTGCAAAAATTACAAAACAAAGAGGCCATAACAAGCATAATAAACATGATAAACCTGAAAAAAATGCGAGGTACTGGCAGGCCATGAGGTATTAATCGAGAAGTAAAAAAATATTTTGAAGCAGCGCGGATCGAACCCTGAAGGGCCTAAACGGCCCATTTGACGGTCAAGTTTTATTTAGATTAGAGTAGATTTCAGATCTGTTTCGTATTTTATTCAAAACTTGAAGCTTTCAAGCTATAGCTGACCCTTGTTGATGTGCACCGCTCTTCGCAATGCGTTTTTACCAAAAATTTGGGTTTTCGAGAGCTCTGAGAGAGCGGTCAACCAACCTCACCCCAGAATGAAAATCCCCCCAAAATGAGAAAAAATTCTATTCAAATTTTCATTTTCAGCGAAGGGTAGGAAGCGAAGGGTAGAGGAAATTGGTCCCTGCCGGACAAAATAATTTTTTTTTGAGTTTAGAGAAAGTTGACGGTGCTCTGGTCGCAGTTCGTGATGTTGCTCTTGATGCCAATTATGTTTCATTTATTTCTTTCCAAACTAAGAAGCAACACAAAGCTTGTCTCTTCAATGCTAAAATATCCCATGTTCATGTTTGTGTGGATGGAGTGGCCATAAAGGAGACAACTGGTCTAAGTAACGGCTTGGCCAAGTATCCTCATGTATTGGTAGTCGGTGGCGAAGAGTCGTATGCAGCTCTGTTCCACATGGGAGTCATTCCCGAGGAGCCTTGTGAAGATAGCGCCAAATTTCCGAGTAAATGTGTTTCTCTGATAAGTAAGTAATTAATTTGTTTTTTTTATTTTCTGATTTTAGAACCTGACGAACAGGGGAATGTAGAATATGCAACGGATTTGCGAAGTGGGTCGTTTAGGAAAGGTAGATTACAATTTTTCTTGATATTGAGTTTTAGAAAGCGCTGAAGTCACTTCATTGTGTTATGTCAATGAAAGGAGAGTTATTGCGGTTGGATTGTCAAATGGAATGGTGTCGTTATCATCCTTAAAGACCGGAATTGTGTAAGTTTTGTTTTGGTGGATATTCTTCGTGGATCCTCGATTTTATGTTACGTACTTTAGCGGATATCTTTACATCGGAAAGTTGTTTGAAGTCCTCGAGATGACTTGGCAGGATTCTGTTGATGACAATGACAAATGTGTATTCTTATGGGCCTATATCCGTAGAACCTATGACAATCAGCATGTCCTTTGTTTGTTCAGCAACTCTGGAGCCGTAGGAAACACTGAGATATCATGGATTAGAAGGTTCCATTACATCATCAGAGATTGCTCAGAACTTGTATTATTGAAAGCTGTTATCCTCGACAAACAACAAGCAGCCGCGATCGGGTTGACGGATGATGTTGATGGAGAAGATAGTCTGAATACGACCAATGGACCAGTAGAGGGCTATTCCTCCATCATGATCTTCATGTATGTGGAAAGCATCGATGGGGCTCAGGTTTTGAAGGTATGATCAGAATATTTTTGATTAATTTTTAGGGCTGTTTGTTTGATCTGGATGCATATTACACTAAAAGAATGCCAGCCGAGCCAATTCCGGACCGAACTCCTGCTCGTCAATGTGGTTTCCTCTCTTTCTTCAAGGCTCCTAATAACATTTCATTCAAACCGAGTGATGTTTTGGATGGTTTAGTTACTGGTTTGACCAGATTCAAGAGACCAGCCTCAATTGAAGGCCATAGAGATCAACTCTTTTATCCCTCTTCTCTCAACTTTTCTATGGATATTCTCACTACTACCAAACTCTGTCAGATGGATGTGACTTGTATTCAAGATCAAGTAAGCCGGTTTTATGTTTTGATTATTGTAATTTAGGTGGTTGGTCAGATCGAAAGAGATATTGTGGAACATTTCGAAAACCCCGAGCACGCGTCGTCTTTTCTCTACGCTCTCGGTCTTACTAATTCTCTTCCTGATCAGAATGATATTGTTATGAAGAGTTGTATCTTCAGAATATTGCTCAACAATCATTATCTTGGGTTGTTGAGGATAGTGACGGACACCACGATTCCTAAAGAGATCCTCATTTTTATCGACAAATGGCTTTTCAAGGAATTGGAAGCATGCAAATCTAAGTTAGAGTCGGAACGTAAGGGAAGTTTAGCTTATCGATTATTTTCAGACTCTATGATTATCTCGGAACCTCTCAAGAATATTCCCAAAACCACGTTTGAGTATCTTACCCATTCCCGGTCTGTTTTTCGGAGATCTTCTAAGATTTTCTCGGAATTGGCCAATCGGTTTGAGAGTTTGAACCTGGAGCAAGGTGCGTTATCCTCTCAAGGGGAGCATTAATTTTGAATGTCTTTTTAGCAGCGTTAACACGCGTTAAAGCGCATGCCAAGGTAGCTTCGGACTTTGTTTTGGTGGCCTCTGGATATCTTTTTGGTATTCATACAGACTTTTTACGACAAACCGAAGAAAATGTGGAGATTCTGAACAAATTAAGATTAGAGTTTGCTAAGAGATCGAGCATGGCCAGGCATTTGGATGTGAAATTGGAGATTCATCAGATTTTGGATGAGATTTATGAAGCCAATCGAGAGGAAATCGAGGAATCTCTGGATGTTGAACTCGGATCTGAGATGTATCCACCTGAATGTTTTCTCAATTTCTTTGCCATTCTTCCATTATTCAACATTTCTGAGGCTGCCAAACTCTCAATCGTTGGATATTTTGCCAAGGATCTTGATTTGGTGGACAAACACTCTGATTGGAACTACTTTGATCGAGCCTGTTCTTATTTCCTAAACGAGAACATGACCTCGGAGAAGATGAAGCAGATGCTTGATGTCTGGAGCTCGGATTACAAACTTCTCACTATTGGAAAATTGGCTGAAACACCGGGAATGGTGGAATTGAAATTACTGTCAGATCAAGATGGGGAGGAATGTATTGATGAGAAAGATTTGATGTTCATGCCTTGTGAAACTCATGAAGAGAAGGTGAAATTGCTCGAATTGTATTCCCAGTTACCCTTTGGAGTTGCCAAATACAACAAAGATATGATCTGCAGAAAACGATACGATCTTCTTGTTGAGGTAAGTGCAAAATAAAATTTAAAATTATCTTCAAAGCTACCACCCAAAACTGACGAATTTGAACCTGAATTTGTGAAGGAGGTGAGGTTGGATCTATTGAAGATAAAGAAACAATTCCCGTTCGCTTTTTCCAAGAATTCCTTTCCTCCGGAAATTTTGGAGAGATGTCGACAAAAAGGTAAGTTAATGATTCTATTTTAGATGGTTATTTCTAGGAAATGAAGTTCCCAGAATGGTGTTGACTGCTTCTTCAGGCCCAGCTATCATTGAAATTCCATCTCGTAAGGGATTGTCTGGAAGGATGACCCAATTAAATGAAGATATGAACAGTTTATTTCCTGAAGAACCGATCCCTATCCAATTCCCTTCTCAAGATTCAGAAGAGAAGAAGGAGAATGAGGGAATGGTCACTCCACCGTCCAGGCATTCCTATCTGCTTCCTCAGATCACCCCACCATCTCATCGAAGAACAATGACTTCTACTCCAGTCTCCGTTAAGACCACTACTACTCCGGTGAGGGATAGAGAAGGTGTTCTTCTTAGTAGTGCATTGAGGGTAAGTGTATGAGGGTGATCATAGGTATGTGTTTATTTTAGTCCAAAGATATGGCGAGGATCAAGAAGATGACGACTCCATTATCAGTCAGGAAACGGGTCTCAATTTTCGCTACGAATACAACTACCAGATTCAGAAGAACGGTCTTGGACCCCCAAACTTCCACCCCGGTCTCTGGAAGTATGTCGACGCCGCCAGTGACTAAACGATCCCCTCCAAAACCAACATCGATTCTAAGGAGAACTGGCTCCACAAGGAGTAAGGCGGTCAGTGAGCAGAGAATTCAGTTTACAAAGACCAAGAAGATCCATCACATCCCTTCAAATGCTGAGAAGTAAGTCCAGAACTGGTGTTAGGAGGGAAGTCGTTCGCAAATGAGTTGAGCTATGAGACCGGTATATTCAGAACCTCCATGTTCGAAAATGCTAAGGGGTAAAGCAATTTTGGTGTCCGGGCCCTGTTTTGGAAAATCCACCATGAAGTCTTGGCACAAGGACCAAATGGCAGAGGGCGAGTGAACGCTTTCAAAATCCTTTTGTCCGGGTTGCCGCGACAGGTTGTCTCCAAAGAACTTTGGTAATGAAAATGGAAAGAATGAACACGGTTTTTTTTTGTTGGAGGATACCCGAAAAATTGGAATCAAGCAGTCTTTCAAAAAATCGTTTAATTTTTTTGGTCGATTTCCTCGAAAACTGGGTCCGGACACCAAAATTGCTTCACCCTGTAACGTTTTCGAATATGGAGATTCTGAATATACTGGTCTCATAGCTCAACCTATTTGTGATTTGAACGACTTCCCTCGTTAGTTGTATTGTTTTAGCCGAAGAGCACAGAATGCTGAGAATTCGTTCACTGAATTCTCGAAATTCGACGATTCGACGGCGTCTGAGATGTCCCAACACTCGGTCGACAATGAAGAGCCGGATCGATCCTTGAATTTTGACGAGGGAAACAATTCAGATGACGAAAATGATGAGCTTTACACTCAGGAGAGGGCCAAAGAATCTTCTCCTGGGATGCAAGACGAAGAAGTCAGCCTCTCTCCTCGAGAAATATCCCCAGATGAGAATAATTTGGAGTTGTCAAGTGAACAGAAAGAAAATGTTGACCGACCTCAGGAATCAAAAATTGATAAGGAAAATGGAAGTGAAGAAACACCTGCAGAAGGAGAAGAGGAAGAAGAAATTTATGAAAATGCCCCGAATCCATATGGAGATTATGATGATGCAGATTCAGACGACGAAGAAGAAAAAAAGGAAGAAGAAAAAGAACCAGAGGAATCTGTTGGAACTTCCGGAGTCAATGAAGAACCTGCAATAGACACAACTTACACGAAACCGGCTGTAAGTCATAGGAAATATTAGATTGTTTATTTGTTTTGTTATTGGTTTTAATAAAAATTACATTTAGGACGCGACTTATTCTGTGATTGTTGAGAATGAAGATGATCAGGATGAGGAAACGGAGAGAACTTACAGTTTCCAAGAGCAGCAAGAGGACGAGGTGCAAAATGGAGTGGAAGGTAACGAGGATGATAAAAGGGCAGAGGGTGGAGAACAACCAGTATTATCTGCTCCTCAGAACAAAGCACAAACTCCGGAACCGGTTGAACATGAAGTCAGGTCTTCCCCATCAAGATCTCCTATTTCAAGGTCTCCTCGGTTGTCTCCTGTGAAGGAAATTCAAATTACGGTGGTTGAAGAGTCCGAACCCGAGTTTCCAACTGTTTCAAAAATCAGATCTCTTTCCAAATCTCCAGTGAAAGAAGCCGCTCCATCAGTTGAAGTGGTGTCGGAGCCAACCGACGTCGCCAGAAGAAGATCTCCCAGGAAATCCCCGGCCAGAGATCCTGAATTGACTTCTGAATTTGAGGTCCATCAAAAAAGAATAATAGAAGTAAAGACTGCAGTAAGAAGTGTCAACGAGGATGGAACGTCATACGAAGAGAGCGAAAGAATTGAGATTAGAGAAGATATCGAGGTAAGAGAGAACATGGAGAAAGACGAGGAAGAAGAAAAGGGAGAAACGAATGTTGAACAAGCCAATGGAAAGGATACTACGGAAAAGAATAAGGCCCAAGCGGAGAGTACTACCGAGAAATTTCTGAAACAGACTTTGATCCCCACCAGACGGCGGGGAAGACCATCAAGAGCTGCCGCTCTTCAAGCTCAAGCTAAACTTGAAGAAGAAATACAAGCAAGGAATCGTAAGTTGAATAACCTTTGTTTATGTGGGCTTTAATAATTTTAAGATTATTTTATTATGTTTTTCAGGGAGGTCGTCTCTTCGACAGGCAGCAGCTCAACGAAAAACTCCGGAGAATTCAGCTACTCCGGAGCCAGAACCATCACCCAAAAAAAGAGGTCGGCCCTCCAAAGTGGTGATTCCTGAAGTGGAGATTGCAGAATCCCTTAAAAGAACGAGAAGAGCATCTTCGGCGTCGACGAAAGCAACAGCATCAACTAAAAGGACTCCCAAGAAGAGAACGGAGTCAGAAGAAACAGAAGAAGCTCCGGCCGCGGCTGTCAAAAGACCGCGCAGAAATTCGGGTGCCAGAAATCCCGTAAACGAAGAGTCTCTGAAGGAACCTAAATGTAAGTGTGTTTATGGGTCCAAGATGGGTTTCTTTACCGTTTTTTATTCAGCTCGAGACCACAGTCCCCAATCTTCAATTGCGACGTCAGACACCTCTCGCAAGTCCCCCAACAGAAGGAGAACTCCATCCGTGACCCCTTCTGTCGCTTCAGATGATAGTACCACTCTCAGAAGGTCCCCGAGACTTCGAAAATAGTGAAATACTGGTTTGAATGAACTCACTTTTAGTAATCTAAACATTGATTTATATTTATCTCTAACCGTCATATCCAAAGTTATATTTATGGATCACTTGCCTGTAATTTAAAGAATAAATCAATCAATCAAATTAATCATATCTGATCTCCATTACTCTAATGGATAGAACGACGAAAGGGAAAGTAAATTAAAAGTAAAAAAGTATCGGATGTCATCTTCAAGATTTCCTTGTTTTCATCGCTCTTCAAGCTCTCTAAAAGTGTTTTCTCAAATATCTTTAGATTGGTTTGAAGTAATATCATGTTGACCCCTTCAACGCCTCTCTGACCTATATGCTTGTAACAAAGAACAACATAGAGCAAGTAGAAGAAAGTTCTGATCTATTTTTACTTGTTTTCGACATTTCTTCGGGCCCCACTTTTTCTCCCGGGTACCTTTTCCAATTCCCTTTCTCTTCTTTACGAAAAGTAACAGAAGTTGAGGTCAAAGCACCGAATACGAATTGTGATCGTTCCTTGCTACTCCTCAACGCACTACTTGTTATTTTTACTTCCTTTCCTCCTTCTTGTTATCGATTTTTGTTATGACTTTATGAGCGCAGTAAAATTATTTCATTGAATTTTTTAGGGCCACTTTAAAAAGGTTAATGCCCCGAGGCATTTATTTTTTCCAAATAATTCAACCTAAATACGTGTCAAAGATAATACAACAGTTTTAGATAAGAGCAGACGACCACCTTGTTCTTGGTTTAAAGGTCAAAAAAAGAGGAGGAACAAGATATTAGGGTACATTATTATTCGTTATTAGAAGTCAATTAGTTTCCTTTGCTTATAAAAATAGGTCGTTTCTAAAATAGCCCACTTTAAACTGGGTCTGCTTGTATTCCAATTCTGTTTTAAATTCGTGTCTTTTAGTCTCGCCACGAAAACATTTGTTACAAAAAATATGACTTTAAAATAATTTCAGGTTTTTTTGTAATTTTCATTAGTCATTGGAAGGCCGGCTCGGAAAAGATTTTATTTAAGAAATTCAGGATCAGATAATGCCTGAGGACTTTTCCGTTTTTCATAAAATTAAATTAATTTTAACGGGATTTGTGGTCAGTTGTGGAGGAAGCTTTCATTTCGGATATCAGATATCCATTATCAATCCCTTGGCCGATGTGATTCAAAACTTTTTGGAGCAATCCATCGAAAGGCAAGTAGAATATATTGTGACTTACATAACGTTGCATGTGTATATTTGTCAGTATGAATTTTGTATGCGACCCCTGAAAGGATTGCAATTTAATTTTTAATCATAAAACGACTTTTTTGATGACGATCATCTTTATCTAGACGTCTCCATCATCATCTCCGAACCTGGACTTTAAATTTATTGTGGCCTACAGTAGCTGGATTACTGTTTATCGGCGCTTTTATTGGGGCTTTTATGAGTCCAAAGTTGATGAGTAAACATGGAATCAAGCCCGTTCTCTACCTGTCTTCTTCTATTTTGTCCATCTCCTTCTTAATGGCGTTCCTTGCCAGAATTGTCGACTTGGCCGAGCTTTTTATTCTACATCGATTATTGGCTGGGATCGGGATTGGGATGATCACCACCGCCCAGACAGTGTATCTTACTGAGATCAGTCCAAGTGAGTAGTGTCATTATTTTCAATCCGTCATGTTTTAGTCAGATATCGAGGATTCATGGGGACATTGACTGGGTTCTCGACCAGCATTGGATTTGTTTTGGCAAGCGGGATTGGATTGCCTCAGGTCTTTGGACAAGATCTTCTTTGGCATTATGCCTATTTGATCGGTATTTGTTTCCATTTTTAATAAGGTTATCCTATAATATATATATTATTATAATGTAATTTTGTTTAGAATTATTGCCTTCCTTTATGCTGATCATGTTCCTCTTGTTGTATCTCCCTTCATCTCCCATTGAATCGCTGAAAAAAGGGAAAACGAAAGAAGCGCTGATCTGTCTGGAGACGTTTTGTCATAAACATCTGGCATTTGATCGGCTGAATCAACTGGAGCAGGAGATTAATATAGATCAGGAGCAGTCCCCCAACCTCCCGGTGATGATGTTGTGCAAGTAAGTGATCGTTTTTATCATACTTCTTAATTTTAGAAAAGCGGGGAACGCCCTCTTCATCTCCCTCCTCCTAAATGCCACTGTCAGTTTCTCCGGAATCACTGCAGCCTCTTTTTTTGGCACCTTTTTACTTCAAAATATTGGATTCAACAGTAATCAGGCGGCGCTGGCCAATTGTTTGGCCTCCTTTTCGGGTATCCTGGGCAATATCCTGGGTTCGTTCACCATAGATCGAGTGGGAAGACGTCGTTTGATCATCGGCTGCCTCTCCGTCCTCGCCCTCCTCAACACAATCCTCATGGGATGTGTTTTCTTCTTCCAGATCACTGAGAACACCAGCACTGGCTATGCTTTTCTGGCTATTTTCATGATTTTTTTGTTCATCTTCTCCTTGGGAGTAGGCCCAGTTGCCTGGTTTATCGCCACAGAGCTGAGTCCCGCTCCTTTCCGGGCGCAGATCCAGTCATTGTCCGTCTCCTGCCAGTACATTACTTGTTTTATCAGCAGTCTCATCTTCCTGCCCTTGTATCATTTGGTCGGTCCTTTGAGTTTTCTGATTTTCATTACTCCTTTAACTCTGTGTTCGGTCTACTTGTTTGTATATCTGCCCGAAACCAAGAATCGAACATTAGATTCGATATTCGAGGAGATGAACGGCAGAAAGAAAAAGAGTTCTCCTTAACAGTAGCCTTAAGGAAGTTGGCTTAAAAGTGGTAGTAGTTTGTAATCCCCATATCTTATTGACATATCATTTATTTGTATATAAAGTCCAATCATAAATTATTGAAGCTTTTGGGTAGTGTTTCTTCCAAATGTCACAACTTCTTGCGTATCACGTATACATTACATTCACACTCGGCCGTGATCTCGTCCACTTCCGAACTGTAACTTACAATTTTCTCAGAGAAGGCGACCAGATTTGTACAGTCGGTTGGTTGCAGGAATTCATAAGAGATATACATCAACCCATTCTCTTTTCTAAAAACAATTTGTCTTTTAAAAGGACTTACAATACTACTTCATTGTAAGGGGCGTCCAGTTTTCTACTCAAAGTTGGATGAAGATTGCGAAGGAATTGGAGCTGAAGGAATACAAATAATTAAGACGATACTTAAAATAATATTACTTTAGGTTTTAGTAGCCAGAATTGTAAATTAGCGGTGAAATCTTGAGTCGTGATTTTGGTCTTGGCCAGGGTTCTCGGCAATGGACAGGCTGGTCTGTCCTCGTTTTTGGCGGCTATTTCTGTTTGATTCTCTCCGAATAAAATGTCAAATAAGATCTCGCGGACTTCCTGAGCTGTTAAATCATCCTCCGATTTTAGTTTGGTCAAAGATTCTGGTTGAATCTTTGCTTCGATCTAATAATAACTTGATGCTTACAATTACAGGGTGGCCAGAAAAAACGGAAACTTTTTTTCATAGCTCCTGGCGCGAAAATGTTTAGGTGTAGCCAAATCATTTTTTTGCCATTAAATTCTCCGTGTTCTTCTGCCCTAGTACTTCGATTTTCATGGCCATATCGATTATATAACATGGTTTTTTTGTATGTCAAACAGAGGGACCTCGATTTTGGACATTTTTTTGGAGCTGTTTGAATTGTTAATTTGATCGGTATGTAAAGGACCTTGTGTCGAATGTAATCACTCAATGCAAGCGACTTGACAACGACAGTGAGCGTCAGGAAAGTGTAAAAAAACGCACCGACAGCACTTCTGCCAGTCGCAAGATCATCAACAACAAAATTTGCGATTTTCCAAAAAAATCGCTCGTAAAAACGGCATCAGCGATCGATCCATCTACAAAATATCCAAAGATAAGCTCAAACCCACCCCATACAAGCTGCAAAAATTCCAGCTCTTCAGGGCTTACAACAAGCGCGTACGACGCAGAGATGTCGGAAAACTCAAGAGTCGCGCCGCTGCTCTTGGATGAGAGAAATGGACGAGAAATAACCCAACGTTGCAACGCGCTGGGCAAGCTCACAACCACAAGGATGATATCGTTTGGACTATTAGGTGCCAAGGAGCGTTCGCTTTTTTCTAATACCGTCAAAACCCGATACGTGATGGCCTGGGGCGAAATTTTGCGCCAGCGGCAAGATATCCCTGGTTTTTGCAGATAAACCGGTCAAAATCAACCAAAAAGTCTACTAGTGACATTCTGAAAGTTGCCGTGCTTCGTGAGCGCAGTAGCATTTTGTCGATGCAAATTTAACGTTCTAACGAGTGTCAGCTCCGTCTCACGACGCAAAAAAGGCTCGGAACCAAGAATGGGACCGATTTTCCCGACTTTGTCCCTTCTGCGAAATGACCGCTTACTCGCTAGATTTTAATCCAATGGGCCTGTACTTTCTTTCTGTGGAAGGCCAGCATCTGTACTATGCGCCACGAAAGTTTGGAGCCGCTATGTAATCGCAACGCCAAGAACGGGGCCGATTTCCTAAAAAAAAAGCTGCGGCGTTTTGCCAAAAATTTTAAGTCACGTTTGGAGCTCTGTATCGGCGCAATGAGCAGCTGCTTTAAAGCTGACTGAACATGTTGTTAACAGTGCTCCATGTTACAGATATTGATTATTATTTTTGCCGAATTTGGTTTGTTGAAAAAAATATTGCTACAAATACAAGTTTCCGTTTTTTCTGGCCACCCTGTAATATACAGGGTGTTTCAAGAAATTTGGAACAAATAATTTGCTTATATCTTTGTGTTCTTTGCAGCTATCAACGAATTTCTTTTTGCTTCAAAAAACTGACAGCGTGCGTTTTTAGAATCTCAAAAAAAAATTTTTTTTTCGTCGGCGGAGGGCCCATTTCTCGGCGGAGACAATTGGGGCCTTTTTTAAAAATCACAGCGTATTACGTGGCGGAAACGCCGTTGCAACGGCTGAAATCAAGTTTACGTTAAACCTCCGTCGATTTTACGGTATGCATTTTTTTGTTTTCGATTTTACGCACTTCCGCGGATGCGCGGCGGAGACTTTAGATTTCGGCGGACGTTGTTTTGGGCCTTCGGCTGTTGCAATTCATGTTGGAAAAGGAGGTTGGGGTGATTTTTTGTTGTCATCCGATGCACAGATGGCAAAAATGTCGTGCTTTTTTTTCCCGGCGGAGGATTCGGCGGAGGCTTTATCAAAGGGTCTAAGCAGTCTTACGAGTCCGGGAAAAATCTCAGCTACAAAAATCCATCAGAGCAGCATTGTCTTTCAAAGATTTTTGATTTTTTTGGTCCGGCGGACAAACCGGCGGAGTTTTGTTTTTACCCTTTGATAAAGCCTCCGCCGACTTCTCCGCCGGGGATAAAAAGCACGAAATTTTTGCCATCTGTGCATCGGATGACAACAAAAAATCACCCAAACCTCCTTTTCCAACACGAATTGCAAAAACCAAAGGCCCAAAACAACGTCCACCGAAATCTGAGGTCTCCGCCGCGCATCCGCGGAAGTGCGTAAAATCGAAAACAAAAAAATGCATACCGTAAAATCGACGGAGGTTTAACGTAAACTTGATTTCAGCCGTTGCAACGGCGTTTCCGCCACGTAATACGATGTGATTTTTAAAAAAGGCCCTAATTTTCTCCGCCGAGAAATGGGCCCTCCGCCGACGAAAAAAAAAATTTTTCGAGATTCTAAAAACGCACGACGTCAATTTTTAGAAGCAAAAAGAAATTCGTTGATAGCTGCAAAGAACACAAAGATATAAGCAAATCATTTGTTTCAAATTTCTTGAAACACCCTGTACATTGAAATAAATTACCGACAAAAAAAGAGTGAAGCACAACAGAAACCACATTTGGTACGATTATAAGGGAAGTTCCATTTGGATTCGGCTTAAATCCGCTCGGATATTAATCATAACCTGAGTAATGGATCTCTTTTGCAGATCGTTTGTGAGAGTCTTATTCTAGACTTACTTGTGATTACTAATACTGCTTTCGAAAAGACCAACAAGCTTTACAAATTTGGTTAAATCAAGAGTAATTAATAAAGTCATCAGAACTTGAATAAAGTCCTCAGATCTTGTGTGCAATACAATCCTTTGTTTTGAGATGATCCGTTCACACTAATATGTTGTTTGGCGTTGTTTTACAATGATTGATCTTCCGATTGGTTGTTGTATTAGTTTATATCGAGATGCTCCCCTTTTTTCCAATTATTTCCCTTTCGTCGACGAAGTGAAGAAGGAGAATATAAACCCGTTCAGAACTCGTTTCATCAGACCTTTTGTCCTTTCGCTTTCCGTTACCTTTATTTATTTTTGTTTTATAAATTTAAGGAAATATCTGGTCCAGTTGGAGTCGAGTTATGTTCGGGAAGTGGGTCTTTTTGGCGGTGGTTCTCCTCTTGCCATACCTCAGCTATTCAAGATATGAGGACCGTAAGTTGGCCATGGCTGATTTGTCTCAGCATTTATTTGTTGGAATTATTTTTCGTTAACCTTAGGCTATGATATCAACATGATGCCCTTTGACCTTCGCCCAATCCGAGATTTCATTGGCCTTTGGGAGATCGAGGGACCCGCTGTAGGAAATACGAGGGACCTCCCCGCCCCCTCACTCATCGATTTCTCCATCAATCCCATCCCTAAATTTGGGGCCCGATCGGTTAATATTACGTAAGAAAAACGTTGAAACTAAATTTATTTTTAGTCATACTTACTTTGATTCTGGTAAGAATGTCATCAGATCTGATTACGGATTCATGCCAGTCAAGAATTCAACCCGAAGAGACCCTCGAATTCATGTCGCTTATCTGACAACAAGCAGTGAAGGTGAGGTTATGTAATCGGATGATTAAAATAATATGTAAAGGGTATTCGATGATGGAACAGGGATTTGCCAAGGACAATAAGCTTATCTTCCATCTAAAACAATTCCTCCGGCGTTCTTTTGATGTCGGAAGTCGAGGAGTTGATCTTCATGTCAGAGAAGTGAGCATAACTATCTTAAAATTAGTTTTAACAACCTTGTTTTAGTTTGAGAGGCAATATGAGATCCGAGATTTCCATCACATGACCTTAAAGGTGAGAGCGGAGACATCAGTCGACACAGAGAGTTACACAGCCAAATACAAGAAGGTCCTCTACTAATATATTATTTACTTTTTAAATTATTTATACAAATGAATATCGAGTAAAAGAGGTTCGATTTATCCGCGACGTTTGGGGGCCGACCTTTAGGACTTTCTGGCCGCTTTTTTGGGGGCAGGATTCTGCTTTGGGGGTGGGGGTGGGAGTGTGAAGAGATCGGCCAGGTTCTAAAATGTCATTGTAAAACTATTTCTACTAAAAAATGGAATCATTCATGTAGATAACTTTGTAGGTATTATTAAGAAGATACTTATTACAGCAACCCAATAGTTTAGAAAACGCTTACAAAAAGCTTCTCTGGATGGGGTTCATCTCTGAAGGTGATAGTTTTGTAGTTGTCATAATTTTCTGAGGGCGCCTTCCCAGGGGCTGCTTGTTTGACCCCGCTCAACAATACCAATAGACATAACAAAATTGGAAGTCTCATCGCCTCTGAAGGCAACATCAACTTTTGCAGGCTTTTAAAGGCATCGCTGGAGGATTCTCCGACTTGTTTCCAGCTCAAAAATTCTTTTTATTCGATGCGCACGTGTGAATGATGCGCCGAGATCTGGATGTAATTAATACATCGGGATCTGGATTCGAATGATTTAATTAGAGAAGGAAATAAGGTCGTCTCTAATGGGAAAGAGTATGTTTTTACAATATCATGCTTATTAGTAATTCGGATATGATATGGCATCTGATATTCATCGACTTAATCGAATTAATAACTCCGTCTTTTTGCTTTTTACGACTTTTAAAATTGTCCTCTTTTTTATCTTTGGGGCCGCCGCTTCAGAAGCCCCCGTCTGTCAGAATTGTATCGATTCGGAAAGAAGAAAAGAATAAGAAAAAAGGGCCGCAGAGGGGGGGGGGGGGGGGGCGAGGCAGCCGGAACAATCTCATTTTTTGGCCTTCTTTGGCCCGTCTTTGCCCTGCGGCATCTTTTTTATGCCCTCCGGCAGTCTCGCTCCCAGAACCCCCAAATTCGAAGCACTCGATGGCGCCGTCCTCTTCTGAAACGGCCTCTCCGAAGCGAGGGAAAGGGAAGGAATGCCGTCCTTTTCTTCTTCTCCTTCCGTGTTTTTCCGTTGATATACCCGTTGATAACGTTTTCTTAATGTCCATTTCCAGATCCTCCGATAACACCAGCACTGTGATCATGGCCGGAAGTGCGGACGCCGCTGTAAGTGTAGCATCCGCCCAGAAACGGCTGTAAATAGCCTCATGGGTCCCTGTTTACTGCCGCCCTTGTTTTGCCAGTAATGAGCGGGAGTAAAGAACCTCTGAGCAACGTGATTTATGAGATTAGGGGGCGATTATTGCGTAACAATGAGATTATCCCGTAATCAAAAATTACGGAAAGATAAATTATATAATAGAAGGTCTGGGACGATATTGGCCATCGTTTTATTCGAATACCAGTTGTTTTCGGCTTCATTTGGCCCTTAATTTGGGGTTCTGAGCGGCATGCCCTGAGGGATAACAGTCAGTTGATGAGGAGTTTGTAATTTCAGAAGAACTTTCTCGAATCTGCCTTCAACAAGACCAAGGAGGTAGTGTCGACGGCTGGTAAGTTACACTTGGGGTGATTCACGAGCTTCTTCAGGTGAAAGTGCCAAGGGATTCGCGAATGTGGCCATAGAGAATGTCCAGAAGATCATCCCCGGCCAGCAGCCAGCCGCTCAACCCGAAGCCGCCGCCGAAGCCGCGCCCGCTCCCGAAGCCGCGGCTAGCCAATGACCGCCCTTCAGATCGCCTCTTTCTCTCAGCTCTCTGATCTCAGCCTGATCTCTCACTTTTTTATTTTTTCATAAACTTCTGGAGATCTCGTGTTTTATTTATATTTACTGGTAATTTTAATTAAAACACGATTTCTGAGTCAATGAATCAGCCGCCAGTTAGGCGTGGACATTTGAAAAATTTTTTTTTGAGTTTGTCGTTTTGAAATGGCCGGAGGGATTCTACTAGCATATTCTGAAACTTTTTTAACCAATTATGTCGTAACTTTCAGCAGTATTATCTTACAGTAATCGGATATTACTCAAACATTACTCATCAGAAATAGCTAACATGGAAAGTACTTTTATGGGGGCTCCTACTTTTAGACGCGACGTATCACAAAAAATCCGGAAAATTGAATAGTTTAAGTGTCGAAAATTCCCAAAAACTGGCTAAATTTCTATGAAAAAGCACAGGCATTGCAAAAAAAACGCGATCCTACTCGATATTTTAACACTCTTGTGCAGCTTCACAAATTCTCTGTCCAGTAGAAATCGAACGCGAGACTTTCGAATGAAAAATTTTGACAAAAATCTACTTTACCACGGATCTTATGTTTGACTTTTTGGATCTTTTTAAAAGTTTATTTAGCTGGTTTACAGAAACAAATTTCACGGCCGATTTTCTGCGGCCGAACGAAGGTTTCGCTATGTTAGATAATCGAAGCGCCAAAATTCGACATCCGTTGTCAAAAAAAGATGCCAAGACTACATACTTCCGATTTTAGCTATTTCTGATGAGCAATTTTTGATTAATTCCCGGTTACTGTAAGACCATTCTATTGTAAATTACGGTTGATTAACGGCAGAATTGGACATAAATATTTCACAAATATGCTAGAAGGATGCCTCCGGCCATTTTAAAGACAATGTCCACGGCTGCAACGACTCAGTAACAGTGTTTTAAAAAGTAAGCACTTTCTGAGTAGTTCGCGGTGGAGGTGAGGTCGCTTTCAATACTCCCTTGGGCAATGCTTCTGATCCAGCCAGACTCTGACATTTCGGACAATCACAGGGAGAATCCCGAGGAATTCGAAGAGAAGGTTCTACAGCCAGCGGCTTGGATTGAATATCAAATTTGGATGGGCTGTTTGGAGGGATGTTCGATCGATTAGAAACTTGATGGAGATGCTGCAAACAACATTAAGTTGAACAATCGCTTCGAAGAATAAATCCTAAAGGGTTAAGAACAGAAGATCTGAGTACCTGATTCACATAAGCCGGATCCCAAATACAAGTATAATATAGGGCCAGAGCAACGGCCGGAGTCGAAACAAAGAAGATGTAGCCACATACTGTCAGATACTGGACAAATCTGTGAATTGTAAAGTTTATTTAAGCACAGATAATAGCATATAGAAACATGAGTTCACAGACGATCTTACATCTGAAGAAATGAGAGAGCATCTCTTCGTACGACCATAGAAAAAGAAGGACACCAAAAAATCTTCTAGAAGAAAGCAAGAAGAAAATACCGAACCAAAGCGACAAAAGCTTGCTTACCCCGGCGATTCGGCTGAATTCAACTGTTTCCGATTGTTATTGGGTCGCAGACGGGAGTCGAGACGACCCGAGTAATTACTTTGCCATGTTCCTTGTCTCATCACAATCACGGCACAAACCCCCAGAATCGATAAAAAGAAGAGAAACGGAGGGACGGACGGGATTTTTTCGGCCGCTACTCCTCTTTCCTTCCTTTCGGCCGTTTCTTTAAAGCCCCTCAGGGAGTCAGGTGAATAAATCCGGGAAACATCTTACAATGTCATCGAATTCTAGATAAATACACCAGTTAGAACACTTTCATGGTAAAAAGTACATACCTTTTATGACCCATCAGCACTTACAGGGTGCGTCGAAAAAATGCAACTCATATTGGCATACAGTCATATCTTTTTTAACAAACAACAAAAATAACGATGAATATCAGTAACAAAGAGGTTTACTAATAATATGTGCTCCGGTTTCAAAGTTTGTTTCCTTGACGGCGATGCAGATGTCCAAAGGTGGGTTTAAGTTTTGGGCGACCCGCCGCAACTTCTGTTGGGGGAAATCAGCCCTGTTCCTGGCGCAACGATTCCGTAGCGGCTCCAAACTTTTGTTGCATATATGTATTATACTGGCGAAAAATCGACTAAAAAATTTTTTTTCGTAAACCTATGTTGGTAAGATCCGCATGGGAGTATGATCGGAAATACCCAAACGCTCCTCTTCGTTTCCGGTAAAAGAAAGAGGAAATTTTTGTGGAACTTTCGGTCGATATTTTCGTCGGTCGGGCTTGTTTTGCAGCTGGCGGAGTTGGACGATTGGAGAAAAAGATGATAGGGGAAAGTTCGATTGGGGAAACCGAAAAGTATTATTTTTCTCCGATGCAAGTGTCGAAATTAGGGTAATCGAGGGTGATGATTTCGAAAAAGGCATTAATTTTTTGATCTTTTTTCACAAATACTTGATTTGGGGGTTTCAACCTTGCTGATTTCAAAAGTCTTATTCGTTTTTTTTGATTTGAAAGCAGCCCCAATGAAAACCCCCAAATCGAGTATTCATTAAAAAAATTCAAAAAATTACTACTTTACAGTACTAGTTAAGGAAAACAGTAAAGAAAAAAAATGAATGTCATTTCGAAATCAGTACCATCGATTATCCTAATTTCGACATTTGCATCGAAGAAAAATAATACTTTTCGGTTTCCCCAATCGTACTGTTCTTTTCCCCAATCGTCATGTCCCAGTTCCGAAGCTGGAAAATGATTTTTTACGAAAGTTGACCTGCTCATCCACCTACCCTAGTCATTTTCCCAAACGCTGGGAGAACTTCAGACCATTCCCTGAGGAATCACGCTTTCAAACCGTATCTGGCAAAGGGGCATAAAGGCAACGTGGGACCTGTACTGCCCTTTTTTTATTTATATTTTACTAAACATTAAAAAAATTTACTTGTTGATATTAGAATGGATATATATTTTAAAAAAATGGCTGTGTAAGCACACGACGTATGAAAATAGGACGCATGTAAGCCTTGGATCTTACTCGAGTCAGAGCTGCGGCAGAGAAGAGGGTACCGATATGACTAACATGAAAACTATTGCCCTCATGCTTTTCACAGCCTATTTTTTCAATCGCAGGAAGCGTTGGCTGTATCTGTATACTAATCTAAGTTTTTCTATGAACATAAATGACACAACAATCACCGCCTGTAATGCGCTCACATTGTCAGTGTCGTGAAATAAAACATAACCAGAATATTCATTTGGAGAATAAGTCCCTGAATAATAATTGATCATAACCACAGTTATTCCGATTTTCTAATTATAGAAATTTGCCGAAAAATCCTAGTTTTGGGTTTCCGGTTGTTTCACCTCAAGGTTGCAAGAGCCCGGGTCAGCACTAGCATAACTCTGAAAAAGTTACAAGCCGCTAAAGCCCGACCGGCTGATGAATTTTGTAATGATTTGCATATTAGCAACTTTAGCCCCGTAGCCAGCTCTTTTTCAAAGGGCAGTTAAAATTTGGAACAATGTAGTCTAATCAATAACCGAGATAAAGAGTGGACAGAAATACGTGTCCGCGAGTATGTGAAGATCTGTAACCCATCCACTTTTGTAACTTTACTTTTTGGCAACTAAACAAACAGAAAGATTACTTTCACAATGAAAAAACTTTAGAACACGATTTCTGAGTCTGTGTAGCAATCTTTAGTTAGGCCGTGAAATGGAATATTTCGTCGAAATTTTAGTGTTAATGCGACCATAGAAGCCTAATGGCAAAACATTTTTGCCCACTTAGGCCGTTAACATATATTTTTTTACAATTTACTGCTTCTACAGTAGTCCTCTAGAAATTGGTAATGGACATACAGAGACACCCATGAAATGGTTAATACTTATGTTTTCGCATTCGTAGAATTCAAGAAGTTGTTTCGGCTCATTCGGATTACTGTAACATACCAAACTGGACCCACGCGGACTCGAACTCGAGACGCTAGATTGGTAGTTCTGACCGACAACCACTAATACCATGAAAAATGTAGCACCATATTTTGCATTTTTTGCGTCTATAAATCAGAATTTTATGCTGATGTAAAAATCAGCTGAGGGTATTCAGAAACAAACTTTTTGCGGCCGATTTTTAGCGACCAAACTCAAAGTTTGGTACGTTACAGTAATCCAAATGAGCCGAAACCACCCTTTTTGGAATTCTACGTGTGCGAAAACATATACTCCCGGACATAAATTTCTGACCACCCATATCTCAAGTCAATATAACGCAATCGCTTTGAAACTTGACATGTATACTAGTCATGACAGACAGAATGTGCCACATAAAATTGTTTTTCGTGTCTCTGTCCTTAGGCGAGTTATGCAGGTTTTTTCAAAAATCGGTGGACAAAACTTTCTGATCACCTAAAATAACTAAAGTTTTCTCAGTCTCCTTGAGTAAGCGACATGGTTCAGTTATCTTTAAACACTGTTAAGGGACCTACAAGGACGATGGGTATGCTTTTTACCACCAAATTCGGCGTGTGCCCTCAAGCAACTCGTATTCTTGCAGCGCTCTTTTTCTCGTTAAAATCACGCCCTATGCGGCAAGGACGACTTTTTTGTTTCAGAAAAAGTAATAAGGAACTCATTGGAGGTTGTGATGCAAGATCTTACTACCTGCAATGTGAAATATGATATTAACGCCTTAAGAAAATCACATAGGAGTAGCCCATCTATGAATAATTGATCATAACCGCAGGCGTTTTTATTAAATCCGTCTAGAAATCCCCTACAGTACTCTTTGGTGAATACTGAAGAACGTGGGAGAGTAATCTCCCGTTATCTTCGCATTTCGTGCGCGCACTAACGCAAAAGTCCAAAAAAACGCAACTTTTCCGATTTTGTAATTACAAAATGGTCAGAATTTGCCAAAAAATCCTCAAGTTTTCGTTATCGCGTAATTTCAGTCCGAAATTTCATGAGGCCGGGTCAGCACTAATATAACTTTATTCTTCATTGTGTAGTGCTAAGCCATGTTTAATTTCAACCAGTTTGGGCTGATTCTGAAAAAGTTACAGGCCGCTAAAGTCCGGCCGGCTGGTCAGTTTTGCAATGATTTTGCACATGCTTGATGAAATCCTTAATATCCCTCGGTATGATGGACGGAGATTGACCATGTGTGATCAATTACATAATCCTGTGCGTTTTTTATCCTTCTAGCCCACCTCTAGCCGTCGTATACTAACAAAATCGCGTAATGCGCAGAATGCACAAGCCCTTGCGACGTATGTTACTACTCCTCGATTTTTTGCCGTAAATATATGCGGTACGTCTGTGCTATGCAGTATAAGCAGTTTTAGCCCCGTGGCAAACATTTTTCGGCAGTTGCGAACAATTTACCTAATTGATCAGAAAATTTTGTCCACCCTTTTTTTGAAAATGTCGAAAAAACTGCCGTTAAAGTGCAAGGATGGAAAATTCCGTTTTACCAAATGTTTTGCACCTCTTCTTGAAAGGGCAGTTAAAATTTGGAACATGTAGCTCAATTAACAGCCCAGCTAAAGGGTGGTCAGAGAGATATGTCCGGGAGTATACGTATTAATCATTTCATGGGTGTCTGTATGTCTAATAAGCCTTCGAAGAATTAGAAAAGGAAAAAAAAGTGAATCGGTGGGTGGCCGGGTGGATAAGACGACGGCCTCGCAAACCATTTTGCCCGGGTTCGAGGAACACCGCGGGATTACGCTGAATTTAGGAATGAGACTTGTCCAGTACTCTAAAACACGAAAAAAAATTGTATTCCTCATTTAGAAAAAAATTTTGGTAGAAAAATATTAGGTTGATGCAAAAGGAATTGCGGTTTTTTTAATTTATTCGTATTTTTTTATAGGATAGCTCAATTCAAAAATGGAAAAAACTATATAATAGTAAATTTTAAGAGGAATTTTTCTGCATATATGCTATTCTTCAAAGTTACCATGAAAGTAACCTAAATATTTTAATATATTTTTAACCAATTTTTTTACATATTGTTTTGCGGCTTTATCCATTTTTGAAAATATTTTGATAAAATACATTATTTTCTATCAAAAAAAGATAAAACCCCATTTTTGGCAAAGCGTTAAAACGCTATCCCAAAAATTCAAATTTTAGCAAATTTTACAATTGTGTCATATATTTTTTTTTAATAAGTCCAAAATAAAAAATTCTTTTTGCTATCGATTAATAACAAGATTTTTAAGGTTTTTGTGACAAAAAACACCAAAATCAAAAAATTTATTTTTTTGACATTTTTTACCAAAAAACAAAATTTAAGATTTTGTTTTGAACAGTCTTTAGGAGTCCGGGAAAAAACTCAGCTACGAGAATCCATCAGAGAAACATCATCTTTCTTATTTTTTGGTCCGGCGGACAAATCGGCGGAGGCTTTCTCAGAAAAGTCAAATTTTTGTTTTGACCCTTTGATAAAGCCTCCGCCGAATCCTCCGCCGGGGGAAAAAGTACGAAATTTTTGCCATCTGTGCGTCGGATGACAACAAAAAATCGCCTCAACCCTTTTTACAACATGGATTTGCAAAAGCCGAGGGCCTAAAACAAAGTCCGCCGAAATCTGAGGTCTCTGCGGCGCCTCCGCGGATGTACGTAAAATCGAAAACGCAAAAAAGCATACCGTAGAATCCACGGAGGTGTAACGTAAACATAATTTTGGCCGTTGTAACAGTTTCCACCATGCAATAAGGTGTGATTTTTAAAAAAGGCCCCGAATGTCTGCGCCGAGAACTGGCCTCTCCGCCGACGAAAAAAAATTTTTTTGCTCAGTACAAGACCGCCCGACTTCAAGTTTTAGAAACAAAAAGAATTTCAGCGATAACTCCCAAAAGCTCAAAGATATTCGCAAATAGTTTCTGTCATATTTCATGAAACACCCCGTATTTAAAAAATTTACGGAAAATTTTCAAAATTGAGCGATTTTTCAGCCCTCAGCATCTCTATTCTAAAATCCTCCTGCGAAAATAAAATACGTATGACGTTGTTTATTAGAACACACTGTACTACAATGTTAATCATGTCTATGCCAATCCCGCGGTGTTCCTCGTGCCCGTGTCAAACGGTTTGCGAGGCCGTCTTCTTATCCACACGGCCACCGATTCACATTTTCTTTTCCCTGCTCGAAGAGAGGTCTTTTCGGCGATCTTTTTTGTCCTAACTTTGATGGCTCATATCCCTCAGGAGCCGCGCAGAGATTTCCCCCATTTGGGGATGATACTGAGACCGAACCGATCAATTTGCACTACCTCCGGTTCAAAAATCGATTTACACCTAAAGTGTGTAAATCGCCCAAAATTTAAAAAAATCGCCATAACGTCCGAGTATTGAAGCCTAATGTGATGCAACATTGCGCATCCTTAACACAAAAATCTCACAAGGAAAGTACTTTTATGGGGGCTCCTACTTTTTGACGGGACATATTTCAAAAAATCAGAAAAAATGTGCTGATCAAGAATATACAGGGTGCGCCAAAAAAAATGGACAAAAATAAAAACGTTTGTGTCTCGCCACGAAAAGCGGTACGAGTAGGGAAAAAGTGACCATTATGACCACAAACCAGTCACTTGCAAACCCTTTAAATCCCTTTTTTACTTTGCCTTCACATTTTTGCAATATGGACAAAAATGCGAAGAGGTACCAAAATGTGTTTTTATTTTCTAAAGAATTTTCCCGGAAGAAAATTGTTTGTCGTTGTGGTTCTTTCCGTACAACTGTCACCCGGACTTCATATATGTTTAGGGATGTTGGCAGCATCCAGAGGTTCCCAGGAAGCGGTAGACCCAAAACAGAAAAGGCTCCGGCTCTGAAGAAGAGCATCAGAAATCGGACTGACCCAGATCTTTCCAGGTCGTTGGAACGAATGGCTTCTAAATTGATTATCTCGGCTTTATCGGGTAGAATAATTGTAAAAACCGGCATGAGATGTCCCCCATATTCTATTCTATGCGGGCCATGCGTTGATTCAACAGAGAGATGCAAGACACGGCTTCAGTGTTTCCGAAAGTTAAGAAAAGAAGCCACTGACACGGTACTTTTGCGGGCTCCCACCTGTCCCCCTTTGAGCCCTCCGATCTCCGCTGAAAGCAGAGGTTTCAGCATGAAACTTTTTGACGCCATAGAGTAGACGTAGATTTATATAGGAAGTGCCGTTTGAGCGAGGTAGGATCAACGGCAGCTTTGCAGCATATCTTTAAAGAAAAATCTCCGGTTTTCGTCCATTTTTTTGGAATTTTGTCACTACCTCCAAGCATGACGACGCTGAAAAGCAAAAAATCCGTGTGTTCAGTAAGTCCTCAGTCGGGAATTAACCCAAAACTTTACAGTTGCCCGAAGCCTCATCATTTTCTCACTACAATATTTTTTCTGGTTTTCGGAATTTCGGGTTTTATTTTAATGCCTCTGCTACTCAAGTTTGGATGTCCATAGTATTGAAATGAAAGGTTACTAATACTATGCCTTTATGTATGTGATAGTAAAGATCCTAACGAATTGGAGGACTTTTATTTGAAGTTTTCGTGACGCCTCAAAAAATATTTATGCCTCACTTTCCAGACGACACGCTTTCGAGAATTGCGATCAGAACATGGTCAACTTGAACTCCCAAGAAAAAAAGTTGAGATAAAGTTATACCTCCGTTCTTACCGCTAAAATATTGCTTGAACGTCGCTATTTATTCCATCTAAACGTTTCCCCAAATACCTTGACCCAGAGCCAGATATTGGCAAAAAAATTTTGTCCATTTTTTTTGGCGCACCCTGTATAAATCTTAGCTGCCCATTTTAGGTTTTTAGGGGTGAAAATGCCCAAAAACTGGCTTAATTTCCCTACAAAAGGCGCAGGCATTCGAAACGATAAAAAGCGCAGTCGGCCTCCGGAAGAGAGCGGTGTGGCCGAGTGGCTAGTGCCGTAGTCTGAGAATGAAGAGGGGGAACGCCGCACGGGTTCGATTTCCCTTTCGGGCTGAATAAACTTTTTTTGAAGTTGAAGGTCGGAAAAATAAATTTTTGGGCCAAGACTGATTTATTACGTCTTAGAAACTCAATAAACATCATTTTAAGCCAAAATATGTAAAAATTGTAAACCTGTGAAAAATTAAGCGAAAAGGGGTTCATATAGGACTTTAAGTCACCTTCCGATTGAGTTTTCACCCCTAAAAACCTAAAATGGGCAGCTAGGATTTATATATTCTTGCACATCACATTTTTTCTGATTTTTTGAGATATGTCCCGTCAAAAAGTAGGAGCCCCCATAAAAGTACTTTCCTTGTCAAAAACGAATTTTTCGTTATGATCGGGAAAATGTAAAATAAAATTTGATTTCCAGAAAATGCATAATCTTTATAACAAATCCGTCAGCTTTTATTCTTTACCTCGAATTTTGGCAGAGAATTAGCAAGTATTGGAATAAATGCGAAAAGGATCGTATTGTTTAGCTTCGAACACAATTTTTCCCAGGTGTTTGGCCAGATTAGAATGAGTTGTTTATTTTATTTTATCCATTAAGATAAAAATTCGCCTTGCTTTCCCTGAAATTATTTATTTTTCTTACAGATTTTAAGTAGTTCTTTGGAATTACTGTTAACCCACATTGTATTCATCTCAGTTGCTCTATCCTTCAAAATCCCAGCCCAAATCCAGGAGAGCGCAGTTCGAATAGTAATTTCGCAAACGGAAAGGTCTGGCCTCTGATTCCTTCCACTTTGGGGGTTGCGGTCGCTCGATTAGGGCTCCATTTTTGTTATCAGTGTTTTGTTATGGGTCCTTTGCCGTTGATGCGCGGTCTCGGAAAGCCGGGAGTTGGTAGCCAGACTGAGGGAGGGAGGGGGGACTCGTTCATTCTGATAATACCACTCTCGTGTGTATCAGCCCCTCTCGCGCTCTTGATTATTCAGATGAGGTCGGGTCCGAGTGCATTCATTTTTGTGTTCAGCGCTTTTCTCTGCGCGCCTGGATCGAGAGGGGGGCTGACGGACGGTCGGACTGATATGGAGGCAGCAGGACGTGATAGGCCTGGAAGGGAAAACAAATGAATGGGGCGGCGCGACTCGACGTGGTTGGTGGTGGGAAGGGAACCGCGCGCGCTGGTCCCGATTAGTCACAAGGAGACGCTTGTTGTACGCCCTGAGGCCCGGACTCTCCTTTGCCAGAAGTCCCTTTTGTGCGATCGGTGTGTTTGACGGGTTTCTGTTTCTGCTCGAACTGTAGTCGTTTTCGGGATTCATTGGCCTTGTTTGGGGCCACTTCCCGCGGTCTTGCGCAGCCCTGGCCGTCGGGGAGACGATGTTCTTGGCTGAGGGTTTGTTTGGGAATGCAGACGTTTCAAACTTCTTCGGGGGCACGGCTTGACTTGAAGTGTAAAGGCCGATTGAGCGGCCCCAAGAAACCGGCACGACCCGGCGTTGTTAAGTGCGTGGCGGGAGAGAGACGCGCGCGCGGAATTCCCGTGGAAAGGTACACTTGGACCTCATTCAGTAGCTTTATTTTTTTCGTGCCCTGAGGGGGTTTGCCGTCCAAGAGCGGCGCTCCTTCGGCTGGCGGCCATGCGTGAGATTGCGCGCGTCCAAAGGAACTTCAGGTGAAAGGCCAGCCATTTTTGGCCTCAGGGCCGTCTCTTCAATCTGAATAGACTAAGTGCTTTTCATTCAAATTATGCCCACTTTGGTTGAATTGCGCGTCCCTCTTGCCTACCTGCCCTCTGGTCAGAGATTACGGTAGTTGGAAAGCCGCACTAAAATGCCGGATTTGGGGTCCAAATTGGCAGAGTCATCATCGCTAATTAAGAGCCCCGCAGTCAGGTAGAGGGCGAGAGTGCTGGGAAGTTTTTTGCCCTCGGGGCATTGGCATGGTGTCTTCGTGGGGACACCTTAAATCCGGAAGAGGTGCGCGAGAGCCCTTTGCGCACCTTTGGTTGGCACTGGCCAGGCCGTGGCCACAACTCGTCTCCCTGCGCCCACCTGCCCCCCTCCACGAATCCATTCCAACACTCAAAACGGCCGCCCTCTAGATAGTTTTGGCCGCGCAGTATAACATGTTGTGTCTGTGGCGTCGTCGATGGTCGGCTCATATCTTCTCCGGGGAGGGTCACGCAAGCTTCTTGCGCATTCATAATTTTTTTAAACGTCATCCTCCATTCGGGTCGTTTTCCGAAAACGCTTTTGATTGAATCATCTCTCTTTCCATGAACAGTATTGATAAAATGGAGGTTGCTTGCAATGTCAGGTATCTGATAACCAGATTTTGCTAAGCTCTGCTCGGGGCGTGGGCCACCACGGAAGCGGATTAACTGCGCAAAGGGATTACGATAATGGAATGATTAATTAATGCAGTTTGTTTGTGGAAAGGTGGAGATAATTGTGATTAGGGGCCCTTGTAAATAAACGGACGGTCTTTAATCGGGCCATTACTAGTATTGGGCATTGCATTACAAACGGGTTTCCTTCCCGAATTCCGAGAGAGACGCGCGACTTGTTTCCGATAGGAGTTCGTTCTTTCGGGCCAAGAAAAAGATTCCGCCAAGACCAATTCCTCCGGCCGCCAGAATCTCGCGCAAAGAAAAAACAGCGCTCTTCTGACCAGAAAGTTTTGTTTGGAAGCGGCCGACGCCACGTGAGGCCGGAATTTCGTTCAGAATTTCAGCCTCCATCCCTAGATGGCTTTATTTCGCGCCGCGCCGAATTTTTTGCGCAGGAATTTGGACATTAGACTTTTGTTTTTTTTGTCTGTCTCCAGTTGTTTTTTGGGTTCTGACGGAAATTCATTGGCTGGTTTTTATAAACTCGATCAACTTTACTTTCCTCTCCTATGGTCACCACTGTATCGTCTCCTCTGTGATTTGTTTGTCATCTTTGGCTACCGTAATTTTCACCCCCATTAATTTTCCCATCTTGGTTAATACGGTGACTGACGCATTTTCGTATCTGGGCTTTGTAAATTAATTAATTGCCATGATAAACAAAATCCAATCCATGGAACATGAAATTAACCATGGATTTGACCACGGGATGTTTGTCCGGGCTTAGCCAATTAGCCGGCCCTACCCCCGCTTAAGCAGTGGCGTCAGGTGCTCGGGGGAAAGGAGAGCGATTATTCCATCAGTCAGCGCGCATTTGGGGGCCAGATCACTGCCAGCGGGTCTCTCTTCTGTGGTGTCCAAAATGAAATAATTCCTGCGCCCCTTCCCTTTCCCCGCAACTGTGTAAATGAAGACTTCCCAATTGTTCTCTTTATCTGGGTGATCGAGTCTTCGCGCAATTCCATATGTTTTGGCCTTCGAGTCGGCCTGTTTGCCCGCTCTTTCACCCCTCCCGGATCCGATCATGCCACCCGCACTGACCGCACCTTTGCGCAACGATGAGTTATGATATTTAAACGCGGGAATAGACACGTGCTAAAGACGGGAAAACCTTTAAAATCTCGATTATGGGAACGTTGTTTGAAGAGTGGGAAGGGCCGGCTTCTAAACGACCCGCGCAGACTTTTGGTCCTTGTTTTCTCTGGTGTTTCCGCGAATCATCGTCATGAGTGTATCCTCAATTTCCGCGTCCCTTCTTATCTTACGGATGTTTCCCGTCCTCAAAAATTTTTATTAGATGTTTTTAACATAATTTTGCACCTTTTACACTGAAACATCGGTTATCCGAGTTCAGTGCGGGTCTTCCGATCCGCCCGTTCTCTTCCATTTTCGTTTTTTAGGCCCCTAGGGGGTTTGCGCAAGGCCCTGGAGCTGTCGTCGACGTACGCACCGATCCGCGCGTCTCTTGGAATGGACTTTGAAAGGGATAAATATGGTCCGAACATTCAATTCCAGTAGTTGTCTCTCTCCCCGAACACTTTGCTGACAACCTTCTGTTGTAGTAATGCCGCTCTTCCGCTCCAACTAATTTCCATAATATTCATAATCAGCGTACTATTTGATGGTTACAGTAGTCGGACCGGCGCGTATCGACTGGAGCGCGACTTGCCTCGCTTTACAGCCTCTTACTATTGAAATGAATTGGCTGGGCTCATTTGAAAACTGATGGGAGTGAGTGGCATTGGCGGGCGAACGTCGAGAGTGCACCTTTCGCCCCCTCCCTATCACATCAGACGGGCCATTCGAACGCGCGGCCGGCCCCGTCTCTCTCGTGATCTACGGGAACAGATGCGTCTTCTCTTTCCTTTTCCTGGTTTTGATGCCGCAAGGCCTCAGGCCAAGTCTCGCAGCCCCGCTGTCCAGGAAAAGCGATTTTTCACCAAACGCCCCCAATCTCGAGCCGGCCGAATTTCGGAGTGGGCGCGATCGGGCCTTGGAAAGGCCGCGCGCCCTTCTTTTGATCCAAATGGCTATCAGCCGACTGGCCAGTCAGCTGTGCCACTTCTTCTTGTCCCACTCTCTGCGCCGATTAGTCTTTGCGCCCCCGGGCTGTTTGGTTTTTGGGCCGAGACATTGACTCACTGCCATCGTAACATTTGACTCGCGGCCGAAGAGCGGCTGTTGCTCCAAGGTGAACTGCTGGAAGAGGGGCCTCTCCCTCAGTTCAGCCAAAGCGCGTAAATCTCCCGCAAAGACGGCCTGGCGCGTCTCCAGCCCGCCCTAAGGCGATATCTCAACCCGCAGGTGAGCGAAGAGTCCGGCAGATTGTGTCCCGACATTTCCTCCTCGTCGGCTGTCTCTCCTTCCGGTTTACGGTAGTTACTCGCGATCAGTATTTCCCATGTTCCAAACGGACCCGCGCAAGTTTATTAAGCCCGCTCTCTGATTGGCTGCAGGGCAAGGGTGCGCGAAGGGTAACGTAATAAGTGGAAGTCAAGGGAACTGCGCGACGAGCTTGTGTTTTTGTACCCAGCCCCACCGGATGCGGGAGGATGAGACGGTCGCCGTGGCGGTGGTCGCCAAGCGGCCTAAAGAATGCGTGGCCAAGCGCGCTTCCGGTCTCCCGCCACCCATGCCGACATCGCGCAAGTTTTTTGAAGGCCAAAAAAGCGCCTTCTATAGTGCTGGCTCCAAGTGGAGGACGTCCGTCCGTCCTCCATACTAACCTGCGCACTTTGGCCCACACCTCTCGGGCTCGTTCCCGCATGCCCTCCGGGCCCTCGTTTTTGTTCATGGACCGTTTGCTGTCGTTAACGCACGTTTCCCTGGAGTTTAAACAAGTCCCTGTGATTCGGACGCTCTCGAAACACCCACACTCACTTGGTCGTAAAATCTTGACTCCTCAGGCCCTCAGTTCATGTGCCGGGAACCCCAGGGTGACATTTCGAGAGTGGACACACCAGATTAGCGATCTGATGGTATTCAACGGTACCCTTTCCTCCACTAATTTTGCTCTAATTTTGTTTAAACACCCTCGGGGCATTCTTTTTTCGGGCCGTGTTTTTTGCCGAGGTTCTCGATTTCTCGCGGATTAGTACTTGTTTAGACTAAACACAAATGAATTGACTTTTTTGTAGAGTTATGTCTTCGAATGTGGCCGGAAAGAAGCATGGCTCAGACTCGGATCGACCTTCTCTCCTCAACTTCTCCGGCATCAACTTCAGCGACGCTTCTCCGTTGCTGTTGGTTGCTGCAGTTGCGGCTGCTCAACAGCAACATCAACGACAACTCCAAATAAAACAACAGGAACAACAGCAGTTGAATGAAGAAGAAAAGGCCGACAGGACCAGGACCAGCACTCCCTCCTCAGTGCAGTCACTCATCTGGCAACGAAGTCCACCTTCTCTCAAGGAAAGCAATACACTGATTAGTCCGCAACCTCACATGCATAAGGTCAGGAAGTTGAAATTGTACTCGGTCGATGAAAAGATTGATATCATCGATTATGCCAAAGTGATCGGGAATCGAGCTGCTGGCAGAGAATTTAATGTCGCTGAAAGCTCGATCAGAGAATGGAGGAAAAATGAAGAAAGGTTACGGTAAGTATAAGAAATTTTAAATATTTGAAACTATTGCAAATAACTATTTCATTATTTCAGATCACAATCAGAGAGGTCAGCGAATGGAGCTCAGCGAGTTGAATTACTGTATCCTCATGTGATCAGTTCTTTAGATGCTAAACTGGTAAGTCATGTTGTCATAATATAAACTTCGTAAAAATTTGTTGACTAATTAGAAAGTAGTAGTATAGATGGACTGCTCGTTCTTTTTTCTTTGTTTTTATTATGCGGCACACCTGTGTTTCCGAGAGTGAGAAGGCCCTGGGGCATGAATAGTTCCCCGGTCCTCTTCCCCTGATCCGAAAAGGTTTGAGGGCCATTAATAGCGCCCCCCCCCCCTTCCCGACGATCGGTCTCGATCCCAACGAGGGTGCCTGGCCGTGGCTGTCCTTAAAATGATAGAGTGTAATGTTTTAATGGCTTGCGCGCTGCGTGGATAGAGAATGTTTCCCTTTCGGTTGCTATCGCCGCCTCGATCAATTCCCAGCACTCTCGGATCTCCCCCGCTTTGTCTTACTTTAAACGAATTGTGACCAGATCGATGCCTCTTTCTGCGCGATTTAATTAGAATCGGCCATAAATCCAAATAAAAGGTCGCAAATCACAACAAAAGAACAGAGAGTGCCGAGTCGGATAATAGATTGCAAACTAAGATGTCAATTCTCTTACTTCAGGTTGAATTCATCGACAAAAGCGCTGATTTGGATTGGTATTCTATCAGAGACAAAGCCCGCGAGCTGTGGCCAAGCATCGCGAAGAATGCTGAAGCCGATGATGTGGATAAGGAGATCAACATCACCATGGGATGGGTGACTCGATTCATGGATCGAAACAAGGACAGGGTCCCTCGAATCGCACCTCCGGTCATCGCAACAGCCAACGCTGCGAACGGTCATAACGCTTCCATCAGCATGGTCAGAAAATCATCTCCATTCACAGTAGAAGGGTCTTCACAACCAGAGAAACCAGTCTCCAGTTCAGCCCCTTCTGGCCAGACTAGTCCAGCCTCTTCAAGCAGTCCCAGTCCAGCACTAACAAACCCAACATCAAGGCGGAAGTGTGCTCAACCACGTCGAGCAACTGATGCGACCTTAGTTTTGACCCCTGAGAAAGAGAAGGCTGGACCAGAAGAACCGCTAGCCAAACGTCCAAAAAAAGACGAAAATGAACACAATGGAGTCCAGGATCCGATCCAAGTCTGTTAAAGTCTAGTCCGACATTAAACATCCCTAGATTCTTTCCTTGTTTTACCTTCTTACTTGCCTTAACTCTTCAGGAATTATTTTTTACTGCTCACCAAGTTTGTCTCCTTCTTTGAGACACGATCTTTCCTCTTCGAAGTGCCTTGTCTACCCGAACTCCGGTAATAAAACTCTCTATCCTTTTTAGAAAGTAATCCGTCTTTACTTTATTCTTTTAGTTGTTCTAGGTGCAACCGTCAATCGATTAAAGATCCCCGTGATAATCGACATGCTTTCAAGTCCCCTCCCCCAACAGAAACGGTCTAGATTTTTTCATTAGAATGTACTCGTTCATCTTGCCATATATCGTTACTCTTGTCTCATCTCGTCTAATCTTATTTCGTAACCCTCAACTTTCGGGTAATTTAAATAAAAATTCTAACTCATGTTCGAAATAGACTTTATATTCTGTACACTTCGCTAACTTAGTATAAGAATACACGTTGATATTTGAGAGGTTGCAAGGCGATATTAAAAAATATTTTTGACTCTAATACAATATAAACTTAAAGGCGGTCGATGGCCTTTTCGATCTCTTTGGGGTCGGCTGCATCTCCCCATTCTTTCTCCAGATGAGCGAATACCATCTCTCCATCCTTTATCAAGTACACACCGCCCAGCAAGCGACCTTCTCCTTCCAAATTCCCCTTCACATGTCGAGTTTTGTATACATTTACGTATGTTCCCACTCGAAGAAAACCCATCCAAATCGGTAACCAACGTTGATTGGGACCATAAAAGTGTTTCTAGAAAAAAACGAAATGACAAACAAATTAGGTACCTGAAAATCAATGATAATATAACCTTACATCCTGATCGAAATAAACGGGTCCCTTGAGATAAGGCTGGAACTCCTCGACACCTTTGACCTCATGAACAACGCCGATCAGTTGAACACCTTTCTTATCCAATTTGTCCTTCAGGTTACTCAGTTGTTGCGCTTCGTTACGGCACAATTTACACCCGGGTCTTCGGATCACCGCCAGCAAAGTTGGACCCTTCTCAAAGAGCTCTGAGGCCTGCAAAAAAGATTGTTATTGCATTATAACAGTGAAGAATTCTAAATTTAGATGAACAATCCATTATTAACCCCTCAAACATAAAATTTACAAATAAATTATATTATACTAGGCATTAAAAACTTACTTTTATGGGTTCGGCAGTCAAAATATCCGTTCCCTTCTGGACTAATCGCAGATTTCCCTCGGCCAGGTATTTCACAGTGGGCACAACATGTCCCAAAGTGTATTTTGTTGGAAGATTTGCGTAAAACACGGCACCAAATGCTGCGGCGACCGCTCCTGTACCAATAAATCCTAGCATCATTCAGCAAAGACTTTGACCTTCGATTGAAACAAAACTAATTCACACGAAACACTCTTTCCTTTTGATTGTAAACAAGTTTTTTGTTTTTTATTTGTAACGAAATGCCACTATTAATTCCGTGGCAATTCGCCCAAACTGTTACGCAATTGGATTATTTTGATGATTTTGAGCGAGGGCTTATGCCAACGCACGGCATTCTGTACTTTTGGGACACAACCGGTCTCCGCGACTTTTTCAATTTTTTTCGAAGTGCGCTTGCTTTTTATCTCCATATCTCGCTAGCCGTTGGCGCTAGAAGGCTGAAATTTGGTATGGCAGTAGAGTAAAAAGCTGGCTTTCAGAAAATATAAATATTGTAAGGAACCCCGCAGGATAAACTTCCCGATGACAATCGGAAAAATTTCATTTCTAAAACTTCTGCAACCCAGAAGTGCAGGTTGCATGATCGTATTGACAAATTTCTTCTGGTTTGTAGATGCCCTAAGGGCCGAATTATCCTTAAATTACCAAAAAAAGCACTGTGATTGTAATCATAACTCAGCCCGAAGCGTAACGAATAGGATGAAATTTGGCCATCTTGTAGAGAATCGAATTTGAAACACATCGGCAAAAAGAAATTTGTCAATACGATCATGCAACCTGCACTTCTGGGTTGCAGAAGTTTTAGAAATGAAATTTTTTCGATTGTCATCGGGAAGTTTATCCTGCGGGGTTCCTTACAATATTTATATTTTCTGAAAGCCAGCTTTTTACTCTACTGCCATACCAAATTTCAGCCTTCTAGCGCCAACGGCTAGCGAGATATGGAGATAAAAAGCAAGCGCACTTCGAAAAAAATTGAAAAAGTCGCGGAGACCGGTTGTGTCCCAAAAGTACAGAATGCCGTGCAACGGAATTCAAAAATGTTTCCAAGAAAACATTCAACTATTTATGCGCTCAACAATCAAATATTTACAATATGCAAATAACTCCTAAATCAGCCGAGATTGCTCCAAATAATTGGTCAAAATGGAATATGCAAATCGATATTGGTTCACATTCTTCACCAAATACATTCGTTGTTGTCGAAGAGCCTTTAACGTATTAGGAACGTCAACAGTCTAAACAAAGAGAAACAATTTTATATAGCTCTTCCCATACATACCAAATTATGCTCGGTACATTGGATTAAGCTCTCGACAAGCAAATAAACACCCGATTCCGAAGCTCCATCTGTACAGTGGACCACAGTGGGAGGCTCGAGATTCTGTTCTGGCGGTTGGGAGACTTCAGAAACCACCGAATTATCCGATATCTGGGAAGAGTTGTGGGAAGCCCGTTTCGAGGTGGGCGGAGTGTGGGTGGACAAGGTGGCTAGCCGCAGTTTCCGTCGCCAGCCTCCGCCATCTGCCGACTGGGATCGTTTTCTGTTCGTGACATCAGTGAGGTTTGTCTGAAACAATGAAGTTTATTTTTGGAAAGGTACCTAGAATAATTTAGATTTATCTTATTGTTAAAGCTATATAACTTTGCGTATGTCTTACCCTACTCGACCTCCTGTCCCCTTGTTTCCCTTGAAGTATAGAGAAGACTCCAGAGTCTGTTTCGGCCGCTCTTTCGTTCTCAATCTGCCGTTTCAGACTGCTTACGGCATCGATGAAAGCGAGGAATGAGGATTCTGAAGACGGAACCCCATCTACAGCAAAGTCGGCACAATAAAGATGATAGATGGTCCGCCGCTCACCTGTCCTCATACATTTCAACGAGAACACTGAGGTTGTTTGGAATGTAGTGGTGGTGGAACTGACCATCTTCACAAAATAATCATTCAAAGCCATCTTCTCCTTAGCCTTCGTGGGCCAATACGGAGGGATCGAGTCAGTCTTGGCCACTTGATTCGGATTCACCAACATTACGATGAGTCTGGCTCCAGACTCCCAGATCATCTGCCAGAAATCATTGGTGGTTGATTTCATAGGAGCCTGGCAAACAATGTATCTGGCTGTGTAATCGCCGATGGGAAGATGAACATTAGAGGCGTTGATATAGCCATCAGTGTTGTGTTTTGTGGGTGTTAACATCACCCTTGTATCTTCATATGGGAACACATTTCCTGGTCGGTTTCTCGGTTGGTTTTCTGGATGTTGACTGGTTGAAACTCCTGCACTTAATCTTTTCCAAGGAATCGCCGCAAACTCTGCATCTATGCCCTGAGGGGTTTCCAATTTATCGCGGAGAGATCGGAGCTGAAACGGTCTTAGTTATTGTCCTCGAACTTACCGTGTCATCATTAGAGCTATCAACTAAATGTATGTTTTGAGTGGCCAAAGATCCAGTCCTGGCCACTCCATTCAGAAGAACGTGTCTCATTTTGGATTCAGAGGACGGCGGAGAGGGACTTCTGAAGCTCCGATCCTGAAATTAAAACAGTTGTCAATGCCACTTCAAAAGACATGAAATTATATTTATTATATATATCACACTGGGCGTCACAATCGGAGCGACGGAATCAAAGGAATGGTGACACGAATCAATCGGGAGAGCGGCATTCAGGGAACACAATAGAAGGGGAAGGAAGTATCATGTCATATCTATCACGTCTATGTATTATCAAAACTTTGGAATTTCAGAAGTTGAGAAAAAATAAAGAAGACATCAACTAGAAAATCTCATAAAAGTGTCCATCTAAATTTGAAGGTGTTCAGCAATATCATCGAAACAACATGAGATTGATCTCTCTATGATATAATGAGTACTTGAAAGGAATAAAATAGACCTTTCCCCTCCGGCGTTTTTCATAATTCTATGTAAATCTCTCTCTCTGCAAGTACAATACAAGCAAGCCCGGATTAGTGCGGGGAACTGCTCATGATCGCGCTTCGTCACTTACCATGTTGACACTCGCTTCGGGCTCCGAGCCCTCACTTTCTTCTCCATTCAACTGTCGGACGTATGAATCAGCCGAGGACGAAGACGCAATAGAACTTTGAGGCAAACTACTCGGGTTGTAGAACATGTGAGGAGAGTGGACTGGTTTCTGACAGACGGCCTGAGTGTAAGTTGGAGGTTCCAAAGCAGTACCAGACTGATCTAAAACCGGGATGGGATAGGTAATGGGTTGGCCGGGAGGACGTGTTCCGGAGATAACATGGCCTTGGGAGAAACGGGGAGTGCCTGGAGGACCTCTAATTCTGCGCCCGGAAGAAGATCCACTGGATGTTGAAGAGGCATGGGGAGGCTCGGACACCACGTTCATGACTGGGGCCCGAGATCCATTTTGTTGTTGTCTGATGGCTGCCAATTGGTTGGCAACTGCACTCGAGATAAGATCTGGGCTCGACATCCACTTCAAGGCCAGATCCGGGGTACTTAACGTATGCCCTGGAGCAGTGAACTATAAATATAAAATCAGAAAAACGCTTTATTTCTTACTTTTTCATCCGAAAAATTGTTCGATCTCTGATTATTGGTCTGAAACCCTCGGGCGTTGGACTGTGCCCTTCTCATTAAATGGGAATTACCGTAGTTCCTGAGATTATTTGTCCCCATGGTGTGGATTTCCGGACTAGATCCCATAGTCTAAAGCCAGGATGATTATTCAGTACCCTCCCTACCTTTTGTTGGATTTGTTGTTGATTCACCATCTCTTTCAGAATATGCCTTTCAGCTAATCGGGAGTCAAATTGCGGAGTATTCAGATTCTCTTTATCCGCCCTCGAACTGGATGGCCGATACACATTCGATTGCTTGTTATATTGCCCTTGAGTCACAAACAGAGAGCTCTGATGTGTAAGAGATGGGGTCGATACCAGCGTTGGAAGATGCTGGGTGGAAGCTGAGGTGGCGGCTCTATTTCTATTCACATTCATAACACCTGAATTGACATGATGTTGGAATGATTGAACAGGATGAAGTCCCGAGGTCTGATTTCGACTGATAAAGGGGGTAAATCGATTGATGGAACTTGAAGATGATGGTTGGGATGGGCAATAAGAAGAGGTCTGGGATACTGTAAGGTCCAGACTGTGCGCATTGCTGGGGGTCAGGTCCGATGTGTTGATCCGAGGCGCTGGTTGACTTCCGAATGTTCTGATAGCCCCTTGGAGATTATTAATACTCATGGGAACAGCTTTGTGTTGTATGGCATCAGTCAAAGCATATTGCCATTGCCAAGTAAGGACTTGGACAACATATCTGGCCACTTCTTGATCCTCCTAAAGCCAGATAATTTAAAGAAAGGACGACTTACCATCGTGAATTGGGCATTGGTTGCATCAACTTTGCACTTTACATGCAGAGTCCTCTTTACATTGCAGATATCTTTGATGTCTTGCCATCTATATTTTAGGTTATTTGAATGGCATCTCTTCACAATCAGCCCGTCAGGAGAATATCCCACTTGAACTTCCGTACTCTCGTCATCCTTGGCCGTAAAGAATTCCTCTCCGTAACCCTCGCATTGCTGGGCATCAACGATATAAAGAAAGGCCGCATATGAAGGCTGCATTCCGTTCAACCTCTCATACACTGTTAATATCCTGACTAAGAACTCATCAACCAATTGAGAATTACGGAAAAAATGCTGAAAAAGTACTCTTTACACGTAAAATTACGTAATTTGGCAAAAAAATTGCGCAAAATGATGACTTAAGTACCTGAGGTAACAGAGGAAGAGACCTGAGGAATTCCATCGTGTGACTATCACCGTTGTAATCGCCATATTCCACTTGCATCGAATAGGCAGCAAGATTTATGTATTTGTCCACATCCATCACAAATTTACCATGGATAACATCGAGTTTGAGGAGGTTATAATAAAGAGATCTGTGAGAAAAAGGTTAATTTTAATCTTTAAGCAATTGCTTATAAGTTTCACTGATTTACCTGGCAGTAGGGTCGCTCAAAGCGAAGACATTGGGGGTGTGAAACAGAATGGCCAGCTGGACTTGTCTCGGCTTACAGGCCCATTTCTCCAACTGTTTTCTAAGGGATTTGTCCATCTCGACCCATCTCATCATCCGTCGGTCCGGATCATTGCATTTCATTTGGTATCTGAGGGCAAAGAACTTAACCTGCGTCAAATCAATCTTCTCCATCAGATATTCCATGCATTGTTGGGCTGTGGAATCGGAGGTCAGAGTACACTGTACTAGAAGGACATCTCCCACAAATATGGAGAGGACATAGATGTCCTGACTGAGGTCGTAGCGGCCGCTCTTCTTGCCTAGCCGAAGCTTGAGCGGCATCTTGATCATGCTACTCATCTCGTCGAGCTTCTCTTTCTCCGATGGGAGAAAAAAAAGCGAAACCCCTTCAAATATTTGCAATTTAAAATGGAATTCGCCCACAAAAACACGTTTAAAGTTGATGATTAGCACGCGTGAAATGTTTAAATCACTCTCGAATATCGATACATTTAATATCACACATTCCGAGAGTTGGGAAATAAGTACAACGACCACAGTTTTAAAAATTTTATAAATGATAAGCTACTCGGCAATGAAGAACCGTGAAATCGAGGCAAGGATGACAATTCCCATGGTACTGTAACAGAATGAATAATGAGATCATAGGCAGAGGAATGTTTTACCCGAATGTTTTCCCTCCGAATTTGACAAAATTCTTGACAAGAAAGGCAGAGAAAAGACGAGAATGTGAGTCATTTGAGAAATAATGTGTTGATATTCGTTGAGAGAAGCGAGAGCGAGGCAGCCGGAGCGGAGTCGCGGAATACATCGACAAAAAGGATCAGATTCACGTGGAATGATACTCGGGATAAAAGCAAACATCCACTTCTGTTCGCCGGAAATACGACGATTAAGATCTAGAATGCGACAAACATTCGAGGAATGACAGGAATTTGCATAAAACGGCGCCATAAAAGGGCCGTGATGGGATTAAAACAACAAGGTCGAGGCCATCAGGTGCAATATAAATAAGGTCCTTTTCCAATGACGTCATCAAAACAAATGGTAAGTTCCCATCCAGACTTCATATTCCTTCCCTTCCGAAAAGAACCCAAAAAAAAGTTGTGAATTGATTGCGGTTTTGTGTAAAGGGCGAGATAGCGCGTCCTTGACGTTGCATTGGAATCGCCAGCAGACTGGGAAAAAACGACCGTTACGAACTTAAATCTTCAGTATCTTATCAGTGTTCAGAATTTTGTGTAAATTCCACAACACCGTTTTCAGAAATGATGTTTCCTTAGGACACATTACCTGCTGATACGACAAGATAAGACAGCACTTTGTTTACGAATGTCAGATGACCGCCAGGAATCAGTGCACGTTGAGGTGAGTTTAAATATGAGACCGAATCGATCAAACAAGTTGCGCGAGAGTCGTGTTAATAGAGAGAGGGGTTTGAAACAAACTCTCCGAGATCTCGCAGCTACAGCCAGGGCCTTCAAGCATCTTCAACAAGGTTTATCCATCGATGAAAAAGGTCAGTCAACATTTCGAAACAAATAAAATAAACAACTCTAATTTTATTTTTAAGGTGAGACGTCAAGAAAAGAAAAGGATAACGTCAGATGAAGGGAAAGGCCCTGAGTCAGGTCGAGAGGTGAGATGGGAGAGAAGAACCGGCCAAACAATGCCGTAAAAGGTAAAAATAAATATAAAAAGGATACCTCCAAACGAGATGGAAGGGTTTCTCTCACCCGAATTCCTCTCGCGAGCCCCCCGACTTCTTTGCAAGGTATTTCTCTCCGCGACAAAAAAATTCCTTATTTCTTTCTCTCCAACAGAGACAAAACATTGTTGGTGGGAGCTGATAAGAGATCGGAATGCACGGGAAAGGAGAAGGAAACGACCCTTATCAGGTCAGCATGTCGTCCAAGAAAGCGATTGCGCGGAGGAGACGGCAGAGAGACAGATTCCACATTCCAACAATTTCTTCATTTTATTTCCTGTCCATTAGCTGACCGGCAACATCCGTCTCAATCCCGCTGAGTACCCGATTGAGTCTTAAGGTCATCTGAAAGTTATGTCATTAAAAATGTTCTTATTACTTTATATTATACCTTGTACTTTATCTGATCGGGATTCTTGCATTCCGCGGAATCCTAGGAAATGACCACCTCGGAATACTTTAGAATTTACGATCACCCCACACCCAATAAACTTATCTTTAAATTCTTGTGACTCACCTCGATTCTGTTTACGTGGTTTACTTCATGGGCCTCGCGGACGAAAGAAGTCACCTTCTGACTTAACCTCGAGCTATTACATCGTCCAACTCTCCCTATTCGATGTAAATAATCTACAAGATGTTTGGGAAAATTGTAATTGATGACATGACTGAGGCCGCGCATATCCAGACCTCTAAACTTATATAATTTTCGTTGATAAAAATGAATTTTTTACTTAAGATTCTAAAGATCACAAACGTACCGGCTAGCCAAATCCGTGGCGACAAAGAATTTGAATGCGGGGATCTTCTCCATGACATTCTCTTCCCCCGAGGTCAATTTCAAATTCTCAAACCCATTTTTCAAAAGTTCCCCTGATACCCATTTCACTGTATCATTGTTCTAAATTCAAATAATTCATACTTCCAATGTCGTCTTACCTTGCAAAAGATCAAACTCTTCGCATTTTCGGGCTCTTTTCGCAGTAATTCCACCAATTTTTTTATTTTGTCCATTTCTCTGACCCGAATAAATGTTTGAGTAATATTTGGCGGGATTCTGTGGAGATTTGGACTCAGAAGATACCGAATTCTAGGGGCATCAACAATACCCTCGGCGAGATCTTGGAGATCGTCTGGACACGTTGCCGAAGTAAATATTAATCTAGCTCCTTCTGAAATATTACACTTGTTGGTACACGTTGATCAAACATTACCTTTTTTATTGGGATTCATATGGGAATATTTTATCGGCACCCGATGCAGGAATTCTGTGATCTCGGAAACAAAACTCTCATCCAGAAGATTGTCGGCCTCATCCATGACCACATAGGGTATCTGGACATCTTCATCAAGCCCTTTTAATGTTCTCACCGCACCTCCAGGGGTAGCGATTAAGATATCAAAGTCATTCGGATCGCGGATAAACTCTTCTTTTTTTGATGCCTTTATTTTGAGGCCAAGCTCCGAATTCAATTCATTTAATTTTTCTAAGGTCTGATCTCTCAATAGAAGAGATGGAACAATAATAATGGCTAAAAAATAAAAATATAGCAATAAACGCTGCTTACCTTTCTCTTTAATCCCGTTTTCCTTGGATTGCATGATCCTGGAAATCAATATTAGGGCATACGCATAAGTTTTCCCCGATCCGGTTTCCCCGGCGAGGAACAAGTGATCCGACAAAGGAAATTCACGGAGAAATTCGTACTAAAAAGGTCAACCTGCAGAAAAAAAACTTACTTGAACTTTAGTGGGAGCTTTGAATAGTCTCACGAGAGGACGAAATACTTTCGGGTGGATCAACGATATAAACCTTGACCAAGTTCGGTCGCCATAACTAATTAATGAAGAATTAAACTATAAATAATTTTCAACTTCGTATCATCTTACTTTTTCAGTCCGATACACCTTGAACCAATCATTGTTATGCTTACAGTTAGCCCAATGTTGACTAAACAAAGGGATTGTATCCCTTCCTCGATGATATCTCATCCCTTCGTAATGGTTAAACTCTGGCTTTGAACATTCTAGGACTACTTTCCGCCCAAAAAAATCTCCACCTTGCATACGATAAAACTCGGAACGACTCTTCTCCTTGTCCATTTTAGATTGGAATTTTTTAGAAATAGGTGTACTTATGTCTGCGATATGATCCTTATCCTTAAAACCTAGAAAACTAGCCGTATCTTCAATAATTTTCCCGTTTTTTTTGTTTCTGTCCACAGATTTCATTCTCTCAACATGAGGAATCCGCTTTACCAAGAGTCCGAACTAAATAATAGAAAAAAATTGCAGAGTTTACTTACCCTATCCGCGTTTCGAGGATTAAATTGAGCATAATGGCGTGAAAAAATAGAAATCTTACAGCAAGTAACTCTTTTGTACATATTAACCAGCAAATGACAATAAAGGATGCTAACTCACGGCGGTTTCAAAGCAACCCTTCGAATGGGCGAAAAAAAGTTTTCGAAAAGAAAGGAATGAAACGCGCGCAAATTGCGGGCCCAAGTTATACGATATAAGTTTTTCGAGTTACAGTGCAAAACAAAGAAAAACCAATTTATTTGCGAGTAACAGGTATATAAACGGGTCTAAATCGGTGAACTATTTATAATTATATCGAATTAAATAAAAATAGGAGGTATGGGTTCAACCGTGATGGTCATAATCTTCGGATTCCATAATTACGTTCGCGATATTTCACCGCTTATAAAAAGCATGTCGAAGTTCCTATTCTACTAGACTGAAAAAGATCAAAGAACATACTCAGCTAAGATAGTCCGTAATAAGATTGCCTGGAAGTTACACTTCATCTTCATTATTAAGGAGAGCTTTACAGCTACCTGACGGGTGCAAACATTTTGCCTGTGTGAATTCCGTTTATGGGAACGTTTTTTCACGGCGATCGCTCTTCTTCAAGATAATGAAGGTACTAAAGAAATTTGGCATAATCACAAAGTTATGGACCATTTCAATTATAAAACACATGCGCAATATTGAGGTTTTGTTTCCAAATGTTTGTTCTCTATCGCAACTTTGTTGCTTGAAAATACCTCATTTAAAATTGAGATCGTTTAAAATAGAAGTACTTACCCTCCCGAATGTCGGACATTACAAGGAGACACAGTTATAGCACATTTGCGCAACGTTTTCTAGTGTACAATGTTTTTAAGTGGAAGAAGAGGGCTTGAGAACTCATTTATGGCATGCCTACTGTAACCTCATAGTCTTACAATTCAAATAAAATTTTTAGAATTCATATTACTGCATATTCTAGAGAGTCCTATACAAACCATGTTGAGTTAGTTCAGCTGTCTCAAGTGTAACATAAAACAAGAAAAAGGTAATCCACAGCTTAAATACAATTAATAACGTCAAAAGCGTTATCGTATGAACTTTATTTTATGAAAAATTTTGTGGTTGTCAACAATTCCTACGATTTTACTGCGATTTCTCTCCGCCGACGTCATAATTACCGTATCTTTCGTCTTAAACAATGGTTTAAAATCGGAGTCGATGATCCAACTTTTTTATGTATAAACAATCGCTTTTCCACCTAGTTTCTAAATCTCTGGTCGATTTTTGATTAAAGGTTTCATTAAAAAGATACTGTAGTTTTAGTGACATTTTTCAAACGTTTTTTTTCTCTCATTTTTTGGTGTTTTTCAAAAGACAATAACTCCTCGGATATCCCACCGTTTTTTACATTTAAGGTGTTGTTCGTTTTGTCAGGAGCTTAGCTCTGTAACTAGGCCATCAGTTTTTCCAAATTTCCCCGTATACGCATGTTATACCAGTTGTAAAATACGGTTTTTTCGGCTTTAAACAACATACCTCTAAATCGAACTAATTTTCGAAATCTTTATGCCATTATATCAGTAAAGTAATGCTCTTTCTTAATCTCTGGTCGATTTTTAATCCGACCCTTACCAACAAAGTTATGACTAAAAAGGTCGTAAAATCACCATTTTCCGCTCCGCGAGCTGCCGCCAGGCTTCAAAAACCTGACCAAACGAAGGAAACTTTTTCCATTTGTTGAAACCGCCGTGAGTTAACTACAGTTGTTAGCTAACTGAAAGTTTGCCGAACGTTAGCTGAAAATGGTAGGGCGCAGCTCGAAAAAGACCAAAAGGGGGACAGTTGACGCAACTAGCCAGAGAGAGACTTGACACGAATTTTTTTTGGATTTTTTGTAGAAGAAAATAAATTGGTGTGCGCGCGGGCAAATTTGCGTGTTGTTGTTTTATACTTTCCATGGCTAAACATCATCCAGATCTTATTTTCTGCAGAAAGCAACCTGGTGTTGCTATTGGAAGATTATGTGACAAGTGTAAGGTTTTTAATATTATTCTAAGCGTTTAGAAACATTTCCAAGGTTATTCATATGTTTGGCATTCTTGTTATAGGCGACGGAAGATGTGTGATTTGCGATTCATATGTCAGACCGGCCACATTAGTCAGAATCTGCGATGAATGCAACTACGGATCGTATCAGGTATGCGAGAAGAGTGGATAGGATTGGAGGAAGTGTTATTAAGCTGTAATAATAATGCAGTTTTTTTAGGGTCGGTGTTTAATCTGTGGAGGTCATGGTGTAAGTGACGCTTATTATTGTAAGGAATGCACATTAATGGAGAAGGATCGGGATGGATGTCCGAAGATCGTTAACCTGGGGTCGGCAAAAACAGATCTGTTCTACGAACGGAAGAAGTACGGTTTCAAGAAAACGTGATATCCATATATTCATACAGGTGTAAGAACACGATTATTGGGATTTTTGCTGATCTTACCAATTATAACTTTTTACATTAATCTGTCATTCATTTAGTTGATGACATTCATAATTTATTTAGTCTTTTGACAAGTATCGTATAAACAAACCGAGAAGTCTGATGGCTGTAGACATTCCTTGAAGGGAAAGGGATAAAATAATCTGAAATGGGAAGTGGTCTTTGGATGAAGAAGATATGTTGTACATGTACAAGAGAAATAGGATATATAGACAGATGAGGAAAGCTCTTTAGAGGACTTCGTCTCCTTCCGGCTGGCTCGATAGCTTCTGACAGTATTTTTGCACCATTTCCAATTGTTTTCGGGTATTTTCGTGAGCACGGCGTTCCTAAAAAAGATAAATTACCTATTTGATGCTTAAAATTGAAGGAATTGTTTTATTTAGAACTTACAGCAGTTAATTGTGACCTGAGTTGTGCCATCTGTTGTTCCACGTCTTTCTTTTCCTTGATGATTCGTTCCAGGTGCCATTGAAATTTGCTAGCGTCATCCTGAAATGGGCCCGCTTCGATCTCATCCAGCTGGGACAACCAGTCTTCCTTGTCACCCTCGCTATTCTGATTGGTCAGGGAAACCGATTTGAGATTTTTTGAGGCCATAGAAACAGTTCTAAAAGGTAACCGTTAGTTAACAGTTACATTCAAACAAATATAACATAGACGTAACAGACTCAGAAAACTTACGAGATCTTCTTTGAATACTTGGCTTCTTTTGTGGTGTCCACAGGAGATTGGATGCCCTCCTTCTAAAACCTCCTTAATTTAGAATAATGTTACATACGTTTATCTTGGTGTTAAAACTAAATCGCTCATCAAAGCTGTTTGAAGGACTGTTGTGAGGAGATGATGACAATTCCTTATTCCTGATCTTGAACATTTCTTGGTATCTAAATTAGATTTTTGATAACCTCTGAGCAGTACTCTTACGTTAGCGGTTGTTTCGCGAACGTGTCTGGTGTCAAGATTTGGACTTCTTGGCCTTTGATGGCTGGGCAATTCGGATCTTCACATCCCCTTCGAGGGTTTCCATCAGCAGTTGGGGCGATCATCATTAACCTCAATTGCATTCTCTCTTCGGACATAGATGTCATCTGATCGTGACTCAGGGTAACGACCGCGATCCCTTCCATCTCCACTATCCTCGACCCCTGTCTCAGGCCTCCTTTCCAGGCTGTCTGATACATCTCGACATCAGTGACGACTCCTTCTTCTTGGAGATGAAAGCCGAAGGGATCAGTTGGTCGCGGCTTCCTCAGCATAACTTCTTTGGCCTCTTCTCCATTCGTGACTGCTGCTAATCGCTTCAGTAGCGCATGTAACTCTCGATCATTTCCTTCGGTAGTACAACATCGCATCAGCAACATATCACCGTGATCATAATATATCTTAAGCCCTACATCTGTATTTACCCATCCAAGGATGGCATGGGTTGGGGTGGCAAAAAGAACAGCGCCTGAGGGTATCTCCAGAAGGACCAGACTCTCTGCCGAAAGCCCCAGAACACAGCTGATTCGTTGATTGAAAGAATGATCATGAACATCGACCAACCAGGATAGGGCACCCCTCACATTGGGGCCGAGGACTGGCTTGGGCTGGGGCCTTTCTTTCCTTTTGACCGATCCGCCCAGAAAACGACCTGGAAGAACAGGAAATGTAAAAATTTGACACGGGCACTTACTGGCTATCCGTGAAGGACCTTCATTAGGATGAGCTGTGACATAGTTCTCGGCCAGATCTTTGAGGGCCTCTCTCCTTGTTCGGGCAGCCATGGCCGCGAACTTTGACGAACGATGGACTGCATTCTCGGCGTTGATGACTAAACAACAAAGAGTAATTAAAAGTAATACTAGTCGCGGAAAAAAGTCCAGGGAATTTTCTGCGACTCTGCACTGTGCATGAACCCGAAAAGTACTTTTGCAATTTTGTTGATTTTGCCTTATTGTCGCGCGCAATTCCCGCGACAAATCAACTTTCGGAGTGTTTCGGAATTTGGGGGGAGCGAGAAATTCCCAGGACTTTTTCCGCGACTACTACCATAACGAAACAAACGCTTGATTAAAAACTTACTTTTAGTCAGCAAAAAGTCATGGAATTCAGCGCATTTCTGATACGTGGCTCCTCTGTAAATTGGTGGGCCAAACGCCGGGACATCTTTGGCTCGGGCCACGGCAACTCCGTAGCTGACGTTGTCCGTGCATGGATTGTTGACCCGGACGATAATAAATACATGTTGGAAATGGGATCGTACTGTAATCGGGGAGAAGGGCAGAGCTCCAGGCTCTTGGAAGATGATGGTTACCATGTCGTTTCCGATATGGCGTTTGCGAGATAACTGAGAAAAAGGGCCATCCATCACATTTATGAGACTCTTACCTGTTGTCTGTTGTTTGTAGTGAAGGGCAGCATTGTGGAAACATGGAACATGACTTCATGAGAGTGATATTCTGTGTAGATACTGTGCTCTCCGGTGGTGTCCCCTCGAGTGTCCAGACCTCCTTTATAGCTCTCGAATCCCTTTAGACGAACTCTTTGCCCGAGAAAGTCCAGGAATTCTTCGAATGCCGGAGATGAGGTTTCTAAAAACCGTTTACAAAAAAGTACGATAACATTACTTACCGTTATTGTACATCTGTTCTTCTGTAGATTGACCCGCCTTACAGTAAAGTACCCCGACTTTGTATCTGGTATAAATAGGTTGTTCATCTATCTTTAGGAGAAGATCTTCCACCTTCTGAGTGGGAAGCGCTGGGCGCAGACTGCCAAAGTGAACCTGAGGGCAAACTAATTCAAGAAGCTCTCGCATCAGACTCCTAGTTGATTTATCCTGAGACGAATCTGCTAATGCTTCTTCTGGAACCGCTACTCTCATTGTCATCATCTAAAACAAAAAATAAGAAAGAAATAGGAACTGATAGAAGAGATCACTCACATCACTGATTCGAATGATGAGTCTGTAGAGAGTGTTGGAGATAATACCCGTCTTCCCCGGCTCTTTCCGCTCGGTGGTCTCCTTGACCATGGAAATGGCCATTGGCCCAAGTTGTTCGTCGGTTCCAAAATAATCAATGTGTGCTAAAACAAAGAGGCATTTAAAGTTTACGACGGAACATACGTCTACCAGCAAAACAATGCCGAAAATAGTAGGAGCCGATGTCCTGGGGCTCGATCACAACCTTAGGTTGACGAGCGGCACACAATCTCCCACCGAGATAAACGTTAGACACGTCTTCGAGGACCCCGGCTTCGGCTGCTGTATGCTCTCGTTGCCAAGTCTCGTGAGGTGATCTGAGAGGATCATCACTCTTAACCGGGTACATCTGAGCGGCACTTGGTCGAGAAAGGGCCAATCGACGAACTGGCTCCGTTCCCAATTCATTTCTAAGAAAAAAATATTACTCTTGCGTAACAGTAAAGGCATTCATTAATTATGGGGTACAACACTTACCTAAAGGCAGGACAACTGGCCAGTAGTTCGTTGGCCTTCCCATCTCCAGGGTCATCTTCTGATGGGGATTGAGCCTGAGATGCGCCAGTGGGCTTAGCCGCCTCTAATGAAGTTGTGGGCGGGCCTAGCCCCCAACCGGCTGCTAGCGAATGACAGTCATGGTAGGCACATAGCAAAGGGAAAGGAGGTTGCCATTCACTGCAATGTAATCGACAATGGAATTGTTTTAACCCCCCGATAGAAAAGGCGTGCAACTCATGACGACTGGCCGAGAAATCGACCAAGTCATTCAACGCACACTCCGAACTGGCTGTACTCAACCCACAACAGATGCATTTACTCTGGAGAAGCGGGGCATAGGCTATTTGGGCAGATGATTGGGCCGCGACCAAAGCCACTGGCTGTCGTCTTTCTAACTGAATTAAATGGATTAAGGCGGGACTTTGGCTGGTTGCCAAAGGCAGAGATCGACGATGGCAGAGAACATTCCGATGATGGATTTGTTTGCTGGAGACTATTCGAGGCTGATCCAGAAGAGCACAAGGGTGTGGGCGGGTCGCCTCGGAGAGCGAGGCAGTCCGGTCCGGCAAAGACTGGGCTGCCGGGAGATGATCTTCATCAGATGCCACGTTGCTCTGCAAAAGGGACTGATCCAATCAGTCCGGTATTAAGAATTGGCCGTCTAAGAATATAAAATAATTAGAAGAAGGGATCGACGAATAAAATAGATCCAGGAACCACCAATACAGTGGGAACCTCAGAAATGGAAACAGGATGGGTTGTTGACAGACGAGTAGTCGAATGATGAGGCCCAACAGATGAATGAAGCCGACTCGTGACGGCCGCAAATGAAGATGTGGAAGGTAGATTCTGTTTCTTTCGGGAGGCAGTAAACGTTGAAGGAGTTGGCGGATAAGTGCAAAGCCAAGACTCTCCTTTCCTTTCTTTTTCTTCTCCTTTTTCTTCTGCACTGTGAAGCCTGTAGTCGAAGAAGGCCGTCTGCTGCGGGCGAGAGGACGGAAAGGAAGGGCGCTGGGGCAATGAGGCACCGAATACGGAACACGGCGGACCTAGTCCGGCCTTCATTTACTTTGCGCAGGTGATTAGAGTCAAGCCTCGGCTGGTCTGCCTTCCCCCAAGCGTACTTAATGGCTCATCCCCCCTCCCTTCGAGAAATGAAAAGTGAGCCTTGGCCAAACAATTACTTTTACTTTTTTCGGAACATTCGGCCTTTCTTCCGAAATTCGCAATCCGTTGCCCGGTGCCGGTTTTGGCCCCCGAAAAAAGAATTAGGCCCATTTTCTAATTGAAGTCTACCAATTTTGGAGAAAACAGTGGTAAGTTGCGTAGCATAATGGAATAAATAATTATTTTCAGAATGGGAATTCCAATTTATCGCTCCATTCCCATTTGTTTTTTTATTAGCCACCATACCCACGCCCAGAACACCTTTCCTTCCCACGCTTCTAGCCAGTGTAATAACTGAACTGGAGGTTGAGTACACCCGTCTTTTGACCTGTGAGAGTAAAGGACTTACTTGTTGGTGTCGTCCCTGTTGTTGACGCCTTCGTTCTCTCCTGAGACCCCGCTCTGACCGGCCATCGTGGAGTCGGCGGAGCTTGCGGAGGCGGAGATGGTGGTGGTCGAGGCGGGGGGATTCGCGTTGGCCGGTCCGGGACCCATGCCGGAGGTCATCATTTGCTGGGAGACATTCGCGGCGGCAGCGTTCATGGAGTGCAGCGAGGGCGAGAGCGAGGCGCCCAACGGGAGCGGACTCACCGGCGAGCTGGCTAGGGAGTTGGGCGCGATCACGATCAGTCCAGTCGAATCCAGCACACCCGTCGACGCCGGCGCTTTACCTGTAAAAAGGGTGCGGTGAGGAGCGCCTTGAGGCAAAAATATTATCCGGTCATGTAGCCGGCGCTGGGCCACGGAAATGGGCAAGGCCCAAGAGCGGGGAGCCAAGGGAAGCGAGAGGGTAGAGGAAAAGGAAGCCCGGCCAGAGATCATGCCCGCGGGGGAGAGTGTGCTGTCTGACTTTGGCACAGAACAACTGCCACAGGGCACTTTCAAGGACTTTCCAAGCTCTCTCTGATCCCGACATTTCACCGATAACTCTTTGATTACTCGTAGGGAAACAGCGGAGATACCGGTAAAATTATTTTTCGCTTGCAGATTAACCTGTTTTGGAGAATTTAGAACAAACTGAATGTCCCCAAACTTCGAGACCCAAGCCAATCAAAAAAATCCGGAAAAGTTTTGAGGCCGAAGTAAGTTCTTGGTCCACGGATTCGCTCTCGGCCCCACTCGTCTTCCTCTTCTGAAAAAACATTTGCTTCGGAAAAGAAGAACGAACGTCCAAACGAGGGGGACAGTGAATTGAGTTTTAACCAAATTCGAGACAGGCAAACTTTGATTGTGAGAGTTTTCAAAAAAAAGGGGGGGGGGGGTGCGGAAAGTAGTGACGCTTAAGCGAAGTCTCGCGACATGCACGCCTGTCTTCTCTCAGCCTCGATCCTGGATCCAATAAGCCGTGGAAGGAAGACATTACGATTTCATGGATGCTTAATGTCCGGAACCGGACCTATAATGGGAGTCCGCGGAAACAGTTCGAAACAACACCCCAAGGGCCTCAAGGGCCACCGGACGGACGACAGAAGCCTGCCCCAGCGTCCCTTTCAGGTGTCCTAATCCCCAGCGACCCCGCCTCTCTCGCCTAATCGCCAAATTTGAATTCTCCGGGTCCTCAGCCCGCCATTCCCCTCTACTTTGACACTCAGCAATGTAGTAGTCAGTTCTTACCGACATGCAAACACCCGCGGTCCCGGCTCTTGATTTTGGTGCCCCCTGAACTGCCCGAGAACGAATGCTTGGGCTTGGCGGAGGGGGCGCCCAGGAGATGTTGGCCGCTGGGAACGGTTGCACTGGAGGACTGCGCACTGGCACGGCGCGTTGCATTCCTCATTCTTAGGTTGTGCTCATTTCCGGTTGGCAGAATGTCTGAAAGAATATTTTTATGGGTTCCTTCTATGTATAATCGATATAACTTTATATTCATTTATGCACGATAAGACTGAGTATTGATCGTTCAAATCGCAAGACATCCCCCGGCTTTACAAACTACTCAAATCCCAGGGAATCCCCTCCCATTCGACGGCCGCGCAAGGGAATGTTGACTTAATTTTGAGAAACTTTTGACAGAAAAGGCCTGTCCCATAACTTGTGTCCGCTCTTTTCGCGGCCGTAAATTGAGGCCCCATGAATTCGTGCTCAGATTGCGTCTCGTTAATTTAAAGGTTATAATAAAAGGGGCTTGTTTATAAATAAATTCAGAATTCGAAACAAACATCGTTTACGACATCATTTATTACATGCCCTTAGGCAGTTCTAGTGTCATCACGAAACACGAAGCGCTGCGACAAATGAAATGCCTCCAGATGTCGCTTCCCGGAGGCGTTCCTTATGCTATTCGTAATGATCCAAAAATCGAAATCTCCGCAAACTGAATCACGGGCCCTGAGGGCCCCGAATGCTCCGAGTTAAGGGACTTGAACAAAGAGGAAACAAAAACGCCTATGGTGTTAAACAGGGGTTTTAATATCTGTTTGGGTTGGGCCATAAATTTGGAATGAAAATTGGAATAAAAATAAAATATATGCGGCCATGATTCCATGGCCAAGAACATCGAGAAAGAAAGTGGAAACGACCTGAGTGGGTGATTCAGGGATGGGAATAAAAAAAATAGTTAAAATATTAAATTAATATGTTAATATGCTGGCCATTGGTCAAAGAAGATTATGGATCATTCGGTTTTTGTTCACTAATGACATCTAGAACAATGGCTTGGAAAAATTAAAGTACTAATAAGAAAACTGGCTTCCGCTGTCATCTCCTGGATTCCCGGCTTTCTTGACCGCAGGAAGAATGCCTGCGGCCCCGTGAGGAAGACGTTCAGGAATGCCTGGGGCCAAGAAAAGCGCCTGCTTGCCCCCCCCCCTCCCCCTCGTTCATGTTGTTCTCCGCCTCAGAAATGAGGGAAAGAACCGGGTGAGGAGCCGAGGAAGCCTTGCCCAGTGGAGTCGCATTTCCTCCGCGCTCCAAAGCCTCATTCCTGATGAAACAAGTAACTTATGTCCTGCAGGATGGCTATTTGTCCCCCAATCCCGGCCCCGTACTTCTTTCACTCGTCTTTTTTAAGCAGAACGTCGCTCGACCAAATCCAGAAATTGAAGAGTCCTAGGCTACATTAACCAACTCCTAACTAAGGGCGCGCGGAGGCCGACCATCTCAGTATGACTACAGGTACCGTGAAGAACTTTTTTTGCGAAAAAAGCTCGTGCATTCCTCATCCCAAATACATCCCTTCGTCATTAACGTTAATTTATTGACATCATGGAAATACGATTATAATTTAATTATCCCCTTCCAACTCCATTTTTGTATCAGATCAGACTGTGACTCGGGGTCCGAACTTGCGTTCATCAGGTTTGTTAACAAGGAATTCGTCGAAGTAGGCCTCTTTCAAAGGAGCGATGTTAACGGAATCATCCGTCTCGTTCTCATTGGCCACATCTTTGTGGGCATTCTTCAGACCAAACAGACGTTCGAATTTCTCATGAATGACCAGACGACAGATGAACTGAGCGGTCCGGCAGATCAAGTCAGCATCAGCCGGACTGAATCCATAATTGATTCGCCTTGAAGGATCACATGGATCAGCAACAGCCACAGCACAATGGAGAAGGAATCCGGCAGATAGCAATTGGAAGAACCTTTTGAAGGCATCAGCAAGAGGGAGAGGGTTACGGTCAGGGGTGTACGTCACACAGTAATGGGACTATAATAAAATTAATAATTGACAATTTTTTAATTTCCTGTTTTGTTGTTACTGTTAATGTACAGGGTGTTTCAACAAATTTGGAACAAATGATTTGCTTATATTTTTGTGTTCTTTGCAGCTATCAACGAATTTCTTTTTGTTTCTAAACATTGACAGCGTGCGTTTTTAGAATCTCAAAAAAAATTTTTTTTCGTCGGCGGAGGACCCATTTCTCGGCGGAGAAAGTTAGGGCCTTTTTTAAAAATCACAGCGTATTACGTGGCGGAAACGCCGTTGCAACGGCTGAAATCAAGTTTACGTAATACATCCATCGATTTTACGGTATGCTTTTTTTGCGTTTTCGATTTTACGCACTTCCGCGGATGCGCGGCGGAGACCTCAGATTTCGGTGGACGTTGTTTTGGGCCTTTGGTTTTTGCAATTCATGTTGGAAAAGGAGGTTTGGGTGATTTTTTGTTGTCATCCGATGCACAGATGGCAAAAATTTCGTGCTTTTTATCGCCGGCGGAGGAGTCGGCGGAGGCTTTATCAAAGGGTAAAAACAAAACTCCGCCGATTTGTTCGCCGGACCAAGAAAATCAAAAATCTTTGAAAGACAATGCTGCCCTGATGGATTCTTGTAGCTGAGATTTTTCCCGGACTCGTAAGACTGCTTTTACCCTTTGATAAAGCCTCCGCCGAATCCTCCGCCGTGGAAAAAAAGCACGAAATTTTTGCCATCTGTGCATCGGATGACAACAAAAAATCACCCCAACCTCTTTTCCAACATGAATTGCAACAGACGAAGGCCCAAAACAACGTCCGCCGAAATCTGAAGTCTCCGCCGCGCCTCCGCGGTGAGCGTAAAATCGAAAACAAAAAAATACCGTAAAATCGACGGAGGTGTAACGTAAACTTGATTTCAGCCGTTGCAACGGCGTTTCCGTCGCGTAATACGCTGTGATTTTTAAGAAAGGCGCTAACTTTCTCCGCCGAGAAATGGGCCCTCCGCCGACGAAAAAATTTTTTTTTTGAGATTCTAAAAACGCACGCTGTCAATTTTTAGAAGCAAAAAGAAATTCGTTGATAGCTGCAAAGAACAAAAAGATATAAGCAAGTCATTTGTTCCAAATTTCTTGAAACACCCTGTACAATAAACATCTTAAAAAAGCTTTCAATCGCAAACTTACAAGGAGTTCGATCGTCCAAATATCCAAGGGTTGGAGCCCAGCGCACCGATTCTTAATGTCCTTGATAATCCTAACCATCATCTTGATAGCTGGCTGGCCCGCATTCTCGTCAAACCAGTGTGCGTGCCTAAGGGCATCCATGTTTTTCTTTAAGATTTCAGGTTTTAAATGGAGTTCCGAATCCAATTGAAGGGGTAGCTCGGATGGCACGGTGATCATGAGTCTGAGAACAGCCTGAGTTCCGGCCACTTCGCATCCATAATCTCGAGGGACCACCCCAAAAATCTCTCCGGACTGAGTTTCCTTTAAGATTTCCACAATTTTTTCTCCCAGCGCTTTCACAGTTTGATCTTAAACATAATTAATAATTGTAATACAAAGAACACGCAGATTTCTTACGAGTTGGAAGAGTGCTGAATACAAGGACAAGATCCGCAATGTTCTTCTTTGTCAACATCGTTCCTGTCTTATAGGATCCAACTTCTTTGACCTCTGTGATCTTCTAAAAACACTATCGTCAGTAAATTTAACAATCACTAATATCAATTTTGCTTTACTTACAGCTGACGGGATACTTTGCGTGGAGATGATCGTCTCCAAGGCAGCCTTTACTTGAGTCATCAAAGTCGTGGCCGACGATTGTTCGATGGAGGAAGGGGCGATTTGCTGATTTCTGGCCAACATGGCCTTATTAAGCGCTTCATCTTCTTCTGGATTCCTTGGGAATTCAGCTTGGCTCATATACTGATCAAACGTCTGAGGACGGAGAAGGGTAGGTCTTCTTTTCTCTTCTCCACCTCTCCCGAAGCTTGGAGGAATATGGCCATATGAGGGTGGGCCATACGGAGGGTAGAATGGACGAGGAGGACCATAGCCGAAAGGACGAGCGGCGTAGCCCTGACACGATTTAAATTATAAAACATTCTACTTACTGGAGGGTACATCCTTGTTTTGACCAAAGAAATAAGAACTGAGAGATCTGAGAAAGTATTAGTAAACAAAACAAACCGTCAAATAGCTATGGCTATCAACCCAAAAACCATTTTATAATCCAAAGGATGGTTCAATTTATGACATAACAAAGGCCAAATTATAAAATCAAGGGTTAAATAATGCGTTCCGAACCATCGACTTTGCGGTTGACTTGTTGACAGCTGGCCGTGAAGAGGTGATGACTTGAATGGATTTGTAAAACTCCTTGAATTCATTATGATTTGGTAAGGGCCTCGGTTTTTTCTGAACGGGCTCTAGGACTTTAGGTGATGTGGGCGGAGTCTCCTCGAATGGAGGTTGCGAATCACCGTAACGCTAAAAAAATTAAAACAAAACAAATTGCTTACATAGAGATCAGTGCAGAAGTCAGTGTCAGGTGTGTTGACGATGGTATCACAATTGTAGGCTTCTCTGACTGGGGCAATATTCAACTTGTTCTTTTCGTACTCGTTCTCCCCACAAAGATCTCTGTGAACATTCTTTTTGCCCAGTAATCGATCGTATTTCTCATGGATCAAGAGTCGAAGAACAAATTGGGAGCAACGACAAATGTCATCCTATAATGGAATTCAAACCAATAAGATCCAAACAACAGAAACAACGGCAAGGAATCTTACCGCCTCATTGAGCTGATAACCCCGGTTTATCCGTAAATCAGGAGAACATGGATCAGTAAGTGAGATACTCGTATGTAATAAGATGCCTGCCGATATAAGCGAAAAGAATCTTCGGAAGGCATGCGATAGAGGTAAGGGCTCTCCATTTGACGTATAGGTAACACAATAATGAGACTAAACAGAGCTCATTACTTCAGAAAGCACCATACCAAAAGCATTACTGTCCAAGCATTCAGAGATTTCATTCCTTTGGATCTCCTTCTGATATCTTTAACCAGTCGAATCAACATTCTAATCGAAGGGTTCTTCACATTGTCTTCAAACCAGTAGGCGTGTCTTAATGCCAATTTATTCCTGATAAAGAATCCTTTTTGCATATGTACACCTTCCTCAACTTCGACTGAATCATCTGCTAACGCCGGCAACAATCTGACGGCAGCGGCCGAGCTCCGAATTGAGCAACCAAAAGGTTCCTTAATAACCGTAAAGGTATATACAGGAAGGCGATCCTTGATCATATCAACAACAGATTCGGCCATCTTAACTAAATCATCATCTAAACGAAAAAATTGCAAACAGGACCATAAAACACACGTTTTGGCAAAGCAGAACACACAAGAACCATATCAGCGACATTGCTCTTATTCAGCATGGTGTCGTTCTTAAAGGATCCCACCATTCGGAATTCTTCCATTTTCTAAAAATAACATGATCCGAGTTTAGAAATATCTATAAGTAAGAATACTGCTGACTTACAACTCCTTTGTTTAATCCCAACGCCACAATAGTTTCCAGAGCTTGTTTTACTTCACCTACCATACATGAGACTGCTTGGTATTGTTCTCCAGACGGCGTTATCTTCTGGTTTCGGGCATGGAGAGCTTCGTTTAATTTGGCTTCCCCCTTCGAGAGCCTCGCAAAATAATTTTCGTGGAGATAGGCATCAAAAGTGGGTATACGAAGAGATTCTGATTTCGGTCTAAAATTTCAAAACTATATGTTACCTTCGCCTTTCATACATTGGGATTTCGAATAAAGTTGCTGTAGAATTTGACGGGAGGTCCCGGAGATCCGATTCTAATGTAGCTGGAACTCGACTGGTTGGTGGATACAGGGGAGGCACCATGGGTGGGACTGAGACTGACGAGCGGGGGAAAAAGGAAGTCGGCTGAAAGAATCCATGCCGCCCATTGTCCATTCTATAATCACAATTACATGCAAAGGAGGAAAATGCAACAAAAATATCAGGTGGTTCCGACCATTACACAAACTTGAACGTAATTACGGTTTAAAACTCAACAACTTTAAACATCAAAATATATGTATAACATATCATAGATTAATAATCATCATCCGGCCGTCCCATCGCATCGTATTCTTCTTCGTCTTCTTCATACTCTGGATCCTCCTCTCCAAAATCAACCCCAGCATCGTTTAACTTATCCTTCTGTAACAACAAAGATATAGGTGCGTTAAATTTGCTCCACTTACCAGTCTATTATAATCATCAACATCAAACAGAGCATTCCTAACAAAAGACTTTGCCGCGCTTTTGTCAATCTGAGGTCGCAGATGCGCATCTTCTAATTGTTGCAATCGGTCTTTCACTTCTTTCCATCGTCTCTAAAGTAAGAATACTGGAATATCACACAGGAAAAAACTTACAAACTCGACACCAACAGCATCTTCATCTTGTGGGTTTTTACCCAAAGTTGTAGAATGCAAGAAGTAAAGGCTGTTCACTAAGGAAACAATTGTGAGATCAAGCTTGGCTTTCTCTAGATGTGTCATCTGAAAACCAAATAATAATACTTCAGTTTATTCCCCATACCTTTTCTTTTTGTTCACGGGTAATTTTGATTAACTTTGCGATACTTTTTTCTAATTCATTCAGGGATTGCGCAAACTTCTTGATGTTGGCTATCACGGGCTTTGGAATACAACTATCACCCATCTAAACACAAAAATTCAACTTCGAACAACTTCATACGATAAAAAAGGATACAGTAACCCTTTCAACAATCAAAGATTAACGGTTAACAGTTTAATTTGAGTAACAACAAACGAATAACAAATGAAACAACAAGTAATATTCAATTTAGGGCGCTTTCCAAACGTTGAATGCAGACAGAGACCTTGCACCTGCACTCTTGCTGGATATCTCGGTTCAATTTGATGGCTCTTGCCTTGAAATCCTCGGAATTGGCCACTTTTTTTAGTCCTGATTTCTTCAGTTTCTCCTAAAACTGAAAGTTATCCTCGTCTTAACTCTTACCTTTTGTTTTTCCGTAGCTGAAACCAAGAATTTGTAGAGAAACACAACAGTTTTAGAGAAGACGTTAACCTTCAACAAAGACAGATCTGAATAAAATTTCTCTAAAGTTGGGATCACTGTGGAAATGAGTTTCAATCCATGGCATCCTTCATCCATCTTCAACACATCTTTGCGACAAGCAAACGTAATTAGTTTCAGTAAGTCGGCCTAAGATAATTGCCAGTTTCTAGTAAAACTCTTTATACTTACAGATTTCTCTGGGGTTTGTTTAACCAATAATTCTGCAATACGAGGGAATACATCGACCAAGTATGCCGGGTATTTGGACAGAATAATCTCCAAGATCTCTTGGAGGGTTGCTTTTACATCTGCAGATTCTTCTTCGGCTTTAGCTTCAACTAATTCGAAAACCCGGGTTCTTATTGTTTCAGGAAGAGATAGTTTTTGATGGTCAGCAGCAAACGTCAACTAAAAATATTATTAACATTACAAAAGGACCCACCAAAAGAGAGAAGATATCTCCCAGAAGTCGTCTTCCTTTGACTGATCTCACATTGGCTACGCACTCTTCAATAATTTGTTTCCAAACTTCTTCCACGACTTCTGAATCCGCAACTTCCTTCTTACGACCGTGGACTGCCTCAAGAACACCCTCAATCTTTGGAAGTAACTTCTCATCCTCCGGAGTGTCAAAAGTAGTAATAAGTTCTGCTAACGCTGTCATAGACTTTACAATCACATCAGGCTTGGCATTTGTGAAGAAGACGATGAGAATATCGAAGCATTTGTTTCTGAACACGCTCAGATTCTCGTCGGATTCCCTCCTTCCTTTCTTGGAATTCTTTTTAAGAGCGGCTCCCAATGCCTTGTCCAAGTCTTCAATCTCCGCATCATCCATTTCCTAAAGAATAATAAAAAACATGAATGAACCTACAATATCTTCGTCGCTCTCCCCCGTAAAAGCATACTTTCCAAGCGCTTTCTTCATATCAGAAACCAATGTCTCATCAATTTCTTCCTCCTCATCCTCGTCATCTTCCTCTTCACTCCCATCAGTTTCATCTTCTTCCTCCTCTTTTGCCCACTTATCTAAAACTTGTTGCCTTTCTTCTTCGGTAATTGGCTTGAAGTCTCTGTCATCATCATCATCCGAATCTCCCTCCAATTCGTTTGCTCCTTTTCCAATGGTCTAAATATGTATAAAAATCGTGTTTCCGTACATACATTAATAATGAAATCACTACACTCATAGTCCAAAACCTCCCCCAGTTGTCCAATCGAATAGCAAACCAAAATCTTGTGAATCCTGTTGACACGCGAAACGATAGAGAAGAAAATATCCATTAAAGCGGTCTTGTTCTTGAGTGATTTAGCCAACAACACAACTTCCCGAGCATCGTTTAAGTATTCAGTAGCAATCTCATCTGATTCTGCGATCTTCCCGAGGTATTTCAAAGAAGCTGCCATGAACAACAAGGACCTAACGAAATGATGTTAAATTATATAGACCTACTTTTCTTTGATTCCCTCAGCTTTCGAATCAGTTACATCCAAAATAATCTGCGTATCTTCTTCTTTCGCACTGACATGAATATGTTTCTTAATTTTGAATATCTGTTCCAACAAAGAACATCCGACGTTAAATCTTTGAATGGATCTTTCATGGACACACAAAAAGGACTTCAGGATACTCTTTTTGACAGAAGACTCAGCACCGCCAAATGCTGGAATGAGACGTTTGTAAGACCAACTCTCAGCAATTGATACCTAAAAAAGTAAGCTATTTATATCACTTCGGGGGTACTCACCCTCTTCGCAAAGCCTTCGAGATCGTGTCCATCGAGTTTGGACACCAAGACCTCAGTGATTCTCACGGACGCGCCCACTTTCGTATCAAAATCCCCGCTCTCGACATTATCAATTCTTTCGATCATAACAAGAATATCGGAACTAGAAAAGACACCTTGCTCGGTCCTTTGTTTAAAGGCTTCCAATGCTTCGGAAATGAGAAGATGATGACCTCTGTAGGACGGCTCTGTTCGGTGGCTGTATTTACGGCATTTCAGGAGGAAATTTGTCGATAATATTGTACTAAGCTAAAAAATAAGTAAGTTTTAAATGTTCAAAAAAATGTAACAACAAGATGTATTTACCTCAGACGATCCAAATTCTTCTACACCAAACAGTTCCTTGCACAATATAAAATATCTTTCCGAGCTTTTGCATTCATCTCCATCCAAAACAAATTTCAAGACAACTTCATTCAAAACCGACTCAAAACGATCGAATTTCTTAGAAAAAATTAGCAATTCTTTGCAGAAATAAGACTTATGGGAGACATCCATCAACTTCAACAACTCCAAAATCCTCTCGTAGACGATCGGGCGAAGAGCCACTTTCTTGTTTAGGAAACTTTTTGTCTCTTTGATGGTATCCTAAAGAAACAAATAGGATATTTCATGTAACTTACTGGGAAAATCTGACTAAAGCTGATCAAAAATAAGAGTCCTTCCAAGCTGATTTTTTCCAATTCCACATTCAAGGAACCCTTTACAGAAGGATAAATCAACTTTTTGAATCTAGATTCCTCCAATGATTTAGCTTTGGATGTAATGGCGTCAACAACAGAAAATGCGAGATAAGGAGCCAACTTAAGAAGCTCTAGATGGTGCTGTGTTATTTCCTTCAAATTGCTTTCAAAAAGCTCACTGTTCTCCAAGGAGGTGTAAGCAAAATGACGCCCGACAGCATTTTCGACGTCCTAAAAAGAAATAACCACAGACCAACAAGACTTACCTTCTCATCGGTAAACGGCAGAAGTTCACCAATCTTTTTTTTCATCTCATCAAACTCAAAGCCCTTCACTTGGTCCACAAAAACTGTAAGAAACGCAGAAAATCCAAACCGCGCAGCAGTCTTTCCCGACGCCAATCCTTTCAGAAGTCTGTCCAGCACGTATACTTTGTACTTTTCCAGTTCCTACAAACATAATGGCGTTTCAACAATCATAAAAATTAGCAAGAGGAAAAAATCTTACCGCATCCTTTAGAAGATTTTCAGCAGCTCGAAGACGCTTGTTGGGATTAAAATCAGCCAATTCATAGAAGTTACTGAGAAACTTCTGGTCCGTGGGCCTTTCTACTTTGCCTGTCATCTAAAATTCTGATTAAAAAACTGTTATTACGATATACGAAGGACAACATTCCACGAGAAGTATAAGCTTCTACTATTTTTTGTAAAACCATTTTTTCCAAAAAAAAACTAGGAATCTTATTCCCGGGGCGCGAGCTGCCTTGCGTAATTTCGCATTATACGTGTTAAAATTATTATACGACAAAATATATATCTCCTAACAGGATTGCACAGTTTGAACATTTTAAATGCACCATTTACCACTAACAAACTGAAACTACCATCAAAAAAATAACTAACTTTATTATTTTTAATATTTATGGAAAGAGCTGCTGAAATATGTAGTAGAAGTTCAATGGTGCAGATACTAGCTCTACGAAGGGTGACTCTCATTGTTTGGATATAGAAGGTGGGAAGGAATGATGACGCCTCATGGACTGAATAAGTCATTGGAATTCAACGTTCTGAACAACAATGTCCCCGTAAATCTTGAAAGATTTGATGCTGCCACCCGTCTGAGGGAAACGGTAATGAAACGTGCAGAAAGGAAGACCATCAACCACGACCTAAAAGTAAGATGAAATCTAAAGAACGAACAAACCTCGACGGAATCCATACGGGCGATTAAGATGAGGTCAAAAGTGTGGCCAAATTTGAACGGAAAAGAAGGGATATCTCTTTCTTCCTCCTGCCATTCGTCTCGTTTTGTCGAGTTGCGGACAACCGCACCCTAAATCCACAACTAATAAGAGGCGCATAACCTACTCTTGGAGCCCTGTTCGATGGAAGATCAACCCGAAAGTGAAAAACATATTCTTCCTTGTCGTTCATCAGATCAAACTCAAATCGATCAGAATTCATTTTGGGCGTCCCGGTAATCTTAATCCTCTTCGGAGGTGCAAACCCATCCAGAATGTGAACAAATGGAATTTCCTAAACGATTTCCAAACACCTTCAGAATATTACTTACTGGCTTACTGACTGAAACTGGCTCTCCAGTTCTGTTTAATTGAGGCGAATCCAGGTCGTTTATTTGAAGCTAAACAAACGAGACCGGTGAAAGGTTAAAAACTCTTACAGCGCCCTGATATTGAATTTCATCAATCCTCAGACATCCTGCAATATAAAGGAGAACAATTCTGTCGACCGGGATACGATGTACAAAGTCGCATAAAAATTTTCCATTCAATGTAAACTAAGAGATAGAACTCTTGACGTAATGTAGGACTTACCTTATAGTAATCTCGTAATACCAAAATCCGCAAAGTGAAATGTTCGTTTACAGTCAGAGGATTCGAAACACGGTGTTCAAGACCCCAAACATTGTTAATCAGACTATTTAAAACAATATCCCGATCCGGTTTTTTAAACGGCCTAAATCCAGAAATGTCGTCTGCATAATTAAAGAAAGTTACCATGCACTCTGTGGATCAAAACGAGCATCGAAATGAAGAGCCTTATCATCTCGATGATCACCATAAGCAACGTGTCCACAACAAAAGTCGATATTGAAACGACTGCTTGCTGAACACTCAAACTAGAATTAGAAACTGAACCTACAATCATTCACATGACCTCGAACAAGCACTGCCCGACCAGGAAATACACCGCCAGGGATAACAGCAGCAAATGGAACCTCCTACAATTTAGCAAATTCGGATAGTTTGGTAAATAAAAAATACTCTACTTACGGGCCTCGAAATAGACTGGACCGTCCCTTCAGCCATTTTTCATATCAGAACGAAAAAGGAACGGTGTGCGGAGAGGCTATTATCATCCACATCAGTGAGACCGAAAAATATATTTTATTTTTTTCAAAAACTGTGTCATTGCGATGGATTTTATGAATTATCAGAAAAAAAAAGAAATTTGTTGGTAATACAACACGCGGTCGGAATTGCAGTGTAGTAACCGGTCATTTTTAGTGAACAATGTCGACCAATCTGTTAAGTTTTGCTGGAAAGACTGCCATTATTACAGGTAGTGCGATTATAATATAATTAGTGAAATCCAGGTGCGTCCTCGGGAATTGGAAGAGCCACCGCTGTATTGTTCAAAGAGTTGGGGGCCTCTTTGTTAGTTACTGGTCGTAACGAGCAAAATCTTCAGAGTCTTGTTAAAGAACTAAGTCTAATCCCAACGAAAGTAGGTTTTCTTTGTAATGTCTCATGAACTTTTAGAGTGATGTTCACTATGTTGTTGCGGATCTGGAGAAAGAAGACCAGGTTTCCTCGATCATCGCATCATTTAAGAAACACTTTGACAGTTTAGATGTCTTAGTAAACAATGCTGGGATCTTGGAGGGAGGGTCGGTGGAGACGACTTCTCTCGAGTCTTATGACCGAGTTATGACTGTCAACTTAAGGTCGGTCTTACAACTGACTCAGTTGTCTGTTCCTTTGTTGGAAAGGACAAAGGGTTCTGTGGTTAATGTATCCAGTGTCAATGCTATTAGATCTGTAAGTTCTCCACGCATTACCATTAGCTAATATATTATGGTGGTCGATTAGGCCCGTTTTTGTCCCCACCTTGGTTTTGTCCCCAAGACGTTTTTAGCCAATGAGTTGAAATCATTGGCCAATTTTTTAATGGCTTGCCGAAGACCTAGATCGGCTTGTCAAACCCTCAGAATGGCGATAAAGCTTTAAAAAAGCTGGCTAAAAAGTTGGAACAGATGTCAAAGAGTTGTAAATGACAATTATTAAATTATTAAAATGGCGAGTAAAAACCTGGATCCAACCTTTTTGGCTAGCTTTTTCGAGGTTCCACAGCTATTCTGACACTTGCCAGCCGATGCAGGTTTTGGCTAGCCATTTAAAAAGTCGGACGTCATTACTACGCTTTGATTCCAACCTTTTAGCTAGCTATTTTTGAGGCTTCAAAGCAAGTATGTCATGGGGACAAAACGTCCATTACGATGGTGGTCATATTTTTTTCCGAAATCGCGGTTTTCGGTGCACAAAACGAGACACCGAAACTGAAAAATCTGCGTCTACATAATTTTCTGAATTTTTGTTATGTCCATTATGAATTGTTGCTAAGTTCTATAGTTTAAATTTTAGTTTGCTGGAATTTTGGCTTACAATATATCTAAGGCCGGGTTAGATCAATTTACTCGATGTACCGCTCTTGAACTAGCGCCTAAGGGCATTAGAGTCAACTCTGTCAAGTAAGTCTGATAAATATTTTAATCATTCTTATGTAATAATGTATGCATTCTTTCATGTACACAGAAAAACGCACACAAAATAAAATTTCTGTCTTTTCAAATTGACGCAGAATTCCGCGAACGGGATAAGAGATTTATTTTGAATAGCATTTGATTACATTTGTGTTTTATAGTGATGTAAGTTAGTGTGTGTTATCACTAAATCAGTATTTGGGAGCAAGTATTGATCAAGGAGCCTCTCTCCCTTTCAACACAAGAAGTGTAGTCTTTTCTTTCCCATCACTTTCTCGTTGTTTTCAGCCCTGGAGTCACTGTGACGGAGCTACATTCCCGTTCTGGGATGGACACGGAGGCTTATCAGAAGTTCCTTGAGCGTTCCAAAGAGACTCATCCCCTTGGCCGGCCTGGTACAGCGAATGAAGTAGCCCGTTCCATCGCCTTTTTGGCCTCCCCTTTGTCCAGTTTCAGCACTGGGATATCCCTTCCCGTCGATGGAGGAAGACATGCTGCCTGCCCCCGTTAATTCCATTTTTTATTTCTAGGTTTTCTTAAACTTAATGGTCTTATATTTAATCTGAGCGATTTTTTCATAAACGATTATGCACCTTGTGATCCCGGGTTTTACCATTAATATAACTTTATGAATATAATGTTTAGATGGCCGACACCTCATCCTCAGAGACCGCCCTGCGACCAGATTTTGTTGAGAATGCCAGAAGATTCCTAATTAATCCCAAAGTCAGATCGACTCCCCTAGAAGAACAAAAGAAGTTCTTGTTGGGGAAAGGAGTAACTAATGCCGAAATAAATGAGGCCTTGAGTAAAGTCAGCCCAGATCAGGTATGTTAAATCCTTTTTTTAAAGTTTTTTATTCATAATGACGTTTATATGTATAAATTACTGTATTTTAGCTGGCAGCGAATCAAGCCCCCCTACCCGAGCAAGTTGTTATGATGCATTCCCAACCTCCGAGCAGATTTATTTCAGTCTTACAGAACTTCCTAGTGATGGGAGGGGCATCTTATCTAGCCTATAAATTCATTAGATCCTTTTTCCTTCCGAAATTCTTCGACATCATCGATCCAGAAGAGAAAGAAAGACGAGAACTGAAAGAGCAGCTAAACGAACTCCAGAATACTACAAAATTTGTTATGGATACTGTATCTCAAACCTTGGAGACAGTGGCCACTCAACAGAACCAACTAAATAGAGCTCTGAGCTTACTCTCAAATCAAAACAGAGGTCAGTTTTTGCTTGGATGACTAATATTATATCAATTTAGATTCGGATATTCAAAGGATTCAGACAGATTTATCAGTGATAAAGTCTTTATTCCTCCGGAGTGACCAATTCCCCCAAGTGCCGGCCAATTTGAAGGCTTCGAATTCAACAAACAACTTGATCGGGAAGGCATTAAACGGCGGGGACGACATTCCTTCTTGGCAACGAAAGGACCCTTCGAACAGTAATGGAAGTAGCGACATCGAGAAATACGAAAATGCTGTTGAGCAATGAACCTTGTAATAAACACCTCACAAATACTGCTTTCATTTCTGTTCGTGTAAAACTAGTCTTACAAACTGATCCAAAAATCTTCTTTTGTAAAACAAAGCTGCGCCCGAGACTTTACAACTTGCGAAAAAAATAATTATGGAAAATGAGAACAAGCTTGTATTATAAATTACTTTTCCGACCTCAAACGGTCGGAAATGAAAGCAATCCGGCCTTTTGAGCCCGAGGACCTCCGCAAATTCAACGTCATGTAAGTTTGGCTCTAGTTTATAATTTCTTTTTAGCAATTTGGATCGCTACACGGAAACGGTTTGTTACCTAAGAAATGAATTTAGTCCGATTTAGTATACGACCCAATTTTATTTGCAATACAAAACCAATTGGCCGGAATATTTTCAAGTGGCTGAAGCCCCAGATGGAACCATTATGGGTTATAGTAAGTATAAATTCTAACATTTTTTATTTTTAGTTATGGGGAAAGCCGAGGGTCGCGGAGAAAACTGGCACGGGCATGTCACCGCCATCTCCGTTGCGCCTGAGTTCCGTCGAATGGGGCTGGGACGAGAATTAATGACTAGATTAGAGAAGATTTCGGAAGAGTAGGTGCAACAACATTATTCTATTAAATTTTTTCAGAAAAAATTGTTATTTTGTTGATCTTTTTGTACGGGTTAGTAACAAGGTGGCTGTTGCCATGTACGAATCTTTGGGATATGTGATCTATCGACGTATCATCGACTATTACACAGGGGACAGTCCAGAAGACGCTTATGGTAACTACCATACTTTACTGCTTACGTTTTTAGATATGAGAAAAGCCTTGCCAATAGATGTGGAGAAAAAGTCTACCATTCCGTTGAAACATCCGGTGCATTGTAATGAGTTAGATGAAGATTAAATAAATGGTCAAATCTATTGTTCGAGTACTGTATTGTTGTAAGACTCAAGATACCTCGGTCAATCATTTAAGATTTTTATTTTGAGATGGAAAACAAAGACCTTGAGACGAAATTGAATGAGGATTGTTTTGAGTGTAAAGTAACGGGCACGGCGACAGCCTTCGGTCTCGGATCTTATACCCTCTATAACAGTCAAATTGGGAGATTCGCTGGTGGAAGAAATCATCAGATATTCATGCGGCTCTTTGCTGCAGGTAACTTATATATATACACACTAAGTTATGTTTTGATAGGCGCATTCTACATGTCAGCGGCCAGATGGTTTTATCTTCCACCCTTCCATAATTTATTAAAACCTCAAGTTAAAACGTAGATTGTTATAAATAAAAATCAACTATCGTTTTCTCATTTTTTTTTGAATTTGGAGTTCTCTGAGTTTAAGCCTGAGGGGATAACGATGTTTTAAATCCGTGTTTGAGCAGCCTCTCCCTTTTTGTCTGTTTCCCATTTGTTTATTTCCCATTATTAGAGCTCTCTGACCTTGAATTGGTCAGCTCCATGACTGACTCCAAGAATGTTCCATCAGATCCTCCGACGGATCCGGTTTCTGCTTGCGGTTTGTTTCTTTTATCTGATAAATAATATTCTTAGTAAAAGAAGGAATTCAGACCCCAGAAGAAGTCCCGGCTCCAGATTTTATTGAAGTTTCCGATTCTTTCTTGTTGTTCCTCAGATATACAAAGGCCGTGAGTGAGAGAGTATGGCTAGTGATTGGCTGTTTCATCGGTCTAATTGTCATCTTCGCTCTAACTCAGGGTTCAGACGACCCGAAACTGAGGTTAGCGAAGACGATGAGTCGTTTCTGATGACAATATTTAGATGGATTTCTCGAGCGATCTTACTGTTCTTGATTGCACTTATCGCCGCGTCCCTTTCCGTCCCTCTTATTCTACTTAGTCCCAGGAGTACACGGTATATTGTATTCCAAAATTTCAGTAAGTTTATTGTCTCCAATATCACGATTGTTTAGTCCGCAAACCCCCAGTTCATTTTGAAGATGTGGCCAAATTTGGAGTTCGATCAATGGCCAGGAACTTTTACATTTCCTCCCCATGTCCGCATAGTGCGACCTCTCCGATCCTTGGATTATGGCATATTTTGCCTGAGGCATTAAATGAAAAGTTCAAAAAATTGGGGGTAAAGACAGCGGAAATGTTTGAATTTGCGGATGATTCTTATCCAGTAGTCGTCTACTATCACGGAACCAATGAACATCGGGCCAAAACCCATCGTTGTATGACCTACAACTTCCTGAGCGACATGAATTTCCATGTAATTGTGGGCGATTACCGGGGATATGGGGATTCGACTGGATTTGTGACGGAAAAAGGAGTAATTAGAGATGCCATCAACATCTATTTGTACGTCCATGAGAAGTGCAATCAGAATCCGAAAAAGAAAATCGTTGTCTGGGGACATTCTTTGGGTAAAAACCTACTTTTTTTGAATATTTGGCTACCCTTCATAGGGCAGATTTTATTTAGGGCAGATCAGGTATCGGGCCAATATTTGTATCCAATGTTGCAAAATTGGTTGACTAGCCAGCCAAGGGATTCACTCCCTGTTCACACCGGAGGATAGGTGGCTCACGACCAAGCTCGCGACCTAGGTCATGACCGAGGTCTTGGAGGTTGCCTAAAATTACCCGAAAACGGTCTGAATGCTTGACTATGATGTTCAAGACACTCTCTCTAGGTCAGTTCGTCACCAAGCTCACAACCTAGCTCGTGACCATAGTCAGTTTAATCGTGACCTGACCTAACTGAAGTGCGAAAACCGTCTGGAGCAACTAGTAACATTGTTTTCAGAGGACTTTGGACATTAATCGTGACCTTTTCTTTCATCATCAGCTTGGTGACGACCTGACTTAAAGAAAGTGTCTTGACCATCATAGTCAAGAATTGAGACCATTTTCGGGTAATTTTAGGCAACCTTCTTGACCTTGGTCACGACCTAGGTCGCGAGCTTGGTCATGAGCTACCTATCGTCCGGTGTGAACACGGAGTAACCCCCCTGGCTAGTGAACCAATTTTGCAACGTTGGATATAAATATTGGCCCGATACCCGATCTTCCCCATATGAAAAGCCCCAAATGAAATCTGCCCCAAATGAAAGGTTGCGGAATATTTGGTAATAAAAATATGGCTTTCCTAGGTACTGGAATCTCGTGTATGTTCGTGAATCAACTGAACAAGATGAATCTGAAGCCCTATTCTCTGATCCTGGAGTCCCCTTTCTCGGCCTTGCACGATGTTTTTCTCTCCCAAAAGATCCTCAAGATATTTTTGTGGATCCCTTACTTCCGGGAATACCTCGCTTTCTGTCTACAGTATGCCGACATCTCCATGGATAACCATAAACATATTACTGAGTGGGTTTCCTTTTCTTTCATCATCATTTTAGTATCCAATGCCCCATTCTGATGCTGCATGCGAATGATGATCCCGTGGTTCCGATTGAATTGGGAAAGAAGCTCTTCGACCACGTGAAACACGCGAATAATCTGGTCGAGATCAAGACTTTTGACGCCAAACTCCAGCTCAGACACAATCACATGTACAGAGCCCCTGATTTGACCCAGGTTATTCGGTAAGGGATCCTTACATTGTCAGTTAAATTTTAGGGATTTCCTCCAAAAAGTGGATCAGAATCAAGTTTAGGAATAAAGATTTAAAAAAAGAGTACCGGAATTTCTACACATAAATTAGGGCAATTAGAGAGGGGATACTGTAACTGAGGGGTTACCGTAAGCGAAATACTACTGTAGTTGAATGATTACTGTATCGAGCACACTTGCGATGACTGCTGGTCTTTGTTGATCAGACTTTTGAACTTCTGAACAGCTTTTGTGAGTACGGTAAGATTCCTGAACTCGGTATTGTCATTGGAAGCGGGATCATCAACCTAAAAGAGTCACAAATTAGGTGTTGAAATGTAAAATCGGTACGGTGACTGAATCGCAAAAACTTCGGACGCTGCATAACGCAACGAAGCTCCTGCTTATCGTTAGGCTTAATATTTACTATTCTTTACTGCGCTTGGAAACTTTTGCGATTCTGTCAGGCACCCGTAAAATCTGGTCACATACAACAATATTCAGGTGATCAGCCAGATACCGTCGACTCGGGAGATGGGCCAGTGATTTCTGAGAGTCCGGATAAATCTTTTCATCGTACAAAAAGGTCGTCAAGAGTGATCCATCCAATCCCCCCATCACAATTTCTTGGCCAGAGTTGTCCGACGTCCAAGTTGTGACCCGAGAATGGGGTCGCAGGGTACCAATTAATTGGCCATCGTTTACGCGATATGCCCGCAGGGTTTGCAGGCCATTGTGATAATAAAGTATATGCTCTCCTGTCGCCGTGAACCTGGCTTGGACATCATTCACGCCCTCGGCAACTTGGCCAATCAACGTTTTTGTGACTTGGCCTGTTTTGAGATCGATTAACTGGAAAAGAATTCTTATTGCAGATTGAGGGAAACTGAAAATATTATTTTTCTTGCACATAAGTTTCGAACTCAATCGTCAGGATCATCGATAGCGTTAGATTCAAAAATCATATTTATTTTTTTAATTGTAACGTTTTTTCCTAAGTAGTATGTACTGTAAAGTTGTAATTTTTCGAACTTTTGTCACAAATACTCGATTTGGGGGTTTTCGATGGGGTTGATTTCAAATCAGAAAAAATGAATAAAATTTTCAGAATAAGCGCTATCGATTATTTGCATGTTACTGATATTTTTACTTTTGTTAAATACAAATAACCATAAAATACCCTGTATTATCGGCACCACGACATTTCCGGAATTTGGACACGTCCGGAATAGCGGAAAAGTGACACTTCCGGAACCGGGGAAAATCATAAGGCTTAGACCTCCCATCTGAATGGATTTATTGTTATTAATCTAAAAAATTTTGTCATTTTTTTTCTGGTTGTTACTTTTTTCTTATGTAGTAGTGTTCAAAAGTAATTTTTTGAAAATTTTCAAAAAATTTCACTACTACTTTAGAAAAAAGTAACAATCAGAAAAAATGAACATGATTTTCGAAACCAGCATCCTCGAAAACCCCTAAATCGAATATTTTTGAAAAAAATTTCAAAAAATTACTTTTTAACATTACTACATAAGAAAAAATGACAACCAGAAAAAAACCCGAAGTTAATAACGGTCAATCTATTCAGATGGTTCAGATGATAGGTCTAACAAGCGCTCAAAACCTCGTCCCCTGGTTTCTTCTTGAAACATATACCATTTGAAAGAGCGCAAAAAACTGGTCTAGGATCACCCATAATTTGCTGCTAAGATTCTCTTACATACTAGCTAGCGAGCATTTTTTAGTTCTAAGCCAGCCTCACCCTTCTTTCAAGAAAACAAAAGCGATCGATTTCAAAAGCACAGCGCACGTCAAACTGAGGAGTCCGGTGACCGGAATAGACTCTTCGCTATCGGTTTTTTACATTTCGTCTTGATTTCCAGAGAAAGAGAGAAAAAAGACACGTAAAAACGTACTCTCTCGCCCCAAAAATTCCCCATTTCTCCCCCGACAAAACGTTTTTTCGCGTCTTTTTTTGGCGAATTGCCAATCTATTCGCCGGACTGTTTTAGCTTATCTCAGTTTGACGTGCAGCGGAGCAGTGCTTCGGTGGCCTAGTGGGGTAAGGCGCTCTACAAGGAGGACGTGCGGACCAGGTTCGAATCCTCTTTTGAATTTTTGGATTTTTTTTGGCTATTATGGAATGAAGAAGGCTAGCATGTAGCCTTTAATTTTAAATTGATTTTTGGGGTACGCTAGATTGGTTTTACTAGAAAAATCGACAGGTTTTTAAATTTTTTATGATATAGGTGTCATTGACCCTGCAGTGGGCATCCAAGATGGTTGAAACTTTCAACGGCTTTAATATTTTTTGCCAGGAATGCCCATTTACGGACAGCACGTGAAAAACGAGCCTGAAAACGGTATACATGTTTGAAATCTCCTAGTATGACTCGGGTTACAAGACCTGAAACATCGCCTAATCACTCGTTGAGGGCATCGACCTGAGAGTTTCAAGCTCGGAAAAAAAATTATGTTTTTTGATCGTGATTGAAGCGTCCAATGTCATAGGTGACTAATATTTGTATGAAAAGTGATTATTCGATCTCGTTGGCATCTCAGAAGAAAAGGTTCCCTAACAAGGGCTCGGCAAAACCTCGTCCCCTGGTTTTATCTTGAAACATATACCATTCGAAAGAGCGTAAAAAACTGTTCTGGGATCACCTTGAATTAGCTGCTATTATCCACTTACGGGCTGGCTAGCGGGCATTTTTTAAAATTTCCAAGTTGAATTTTGAAACTTCTTGCTTCTGAGACGTGAACGAGATCGAATAATCACTTTTCATATAAATATTAGTCATTAATGAGGTTGAACGCTTCAACCCATGTCAAAAAATACAAAAGGTTTTCTGAGTTTGAAACATTCAGGTTGATGTACTCAATGAGTGATTGCGCGATGTTTTAGGTCCTGTAACTCAAGACAAACGAAGATGTTCCAAACATGTAAGATGTTTTCAGACTCAATTTTTACGTACTTTCCGTTAGCGAGCATTCCTAGTAAAAATATGAAAGCCTTCGAAAGTTTCAACCACCCAGGATGTCCCAATACAAGGTCAAAGCGGCCAAAACAAAAAAAAAACGAAAAAGTTGTAGTTTTTTCTTTTAAAATGGACCTGAGTATACGCAAAAGTCTAGTCAAAAATTAAACATAACTTTCTGACTCTATTTGTTCCATACTAGCCAGAAAAATAAACAAATTCAAAAAAGGATTCGAACCCGCTTCGCAGGTCCTTGAGCAGCGCCTTTCCCCACTAGGCCACCGAAGCACTGCTTCGATTTGCTTTTGAAACCGATCGCGTTTGTTTTCTCAAAAGAAGGGTGAGACTAGCCTAGAACTAAAAAATTCTCGCTAGCCAGCGCGTAAGTGGATAATAGCAGCTAATAAAAGTCGCTCCTAGACCAGTTTTTTGCGCTCTTTCAAATGGTATATGTTTCAAGAAAAAACCAGGGGACGAGGTTTTGCCGAGCCCTTGTAAGTCTAATTGGGAATTTTGAAAAAAAGTTCGCTAGCTAGCACGTAAGTGAATCTTAGCAGCTAATTAAAGGTGATCCTAGACCAGTTTTTTGCGCTCTTTCAAATGGTGTATGTTTCAAGAAGAAACCAGGGGACGAGGTTTTGCCGAGCCCTTGTAAGCCTTTTCTTTGATTTTTCCCCGGTTCCGGAAGTGTCACTTTTCCGCTATTCCGGAAGTGTCCAAATCCCGGAAATGTCCTGACGCGGTATTATCAGCCCTGATCTCACCTGTAATCCCCCTTTGCTGGGTGCATTAATCCCCAATCTTCCGTCTCTCGTACAAACCCCAGTAAAAGCGGGAAGATGTCTAACAATCTTCTTGGTCTTCAGATCAAAAACATTCCCTCTGGTCTCGTTATCCATCAAAATTACTTGGTTTGGGTTCTCAGGCATGGGTAATATCCTCTGAATACTCATATCTTTGGTTGTTTTCTTATTCAATCTCGGTCTGAAAATTGAAAAAATAAATGGTGGTCCACAAAGTGTTCCCCAGTCTGTTTGTGAATTTTACTAGTCTCTCGCGAGAGACTACGGAAATTCGGGATCTCGGGAACGGCTTCATATAATAGAATTAAAAAAATATCTTTTTGGAGTCCTGGTTAAAAATTTCAATCAATTGAAATTCCACAAAACTTGTTGACCGGTTGAACAGAGAATGAGCGGTAGAGAGAACGAATCCAGTCGACAAAGTACCAGAAGTGGAGGAGAAAACGCCTCAGGCAAAGAAGATGGGAATGCCCCAAGTGGAAGATCTGAGCCCAGCCTCCAAAAGTCGAGTGAGCGGAGTCGGAGAGGTGATTGTAAGTAGAGATGGATTAGATTACAGTATCCTAGACTCCGTCGCTTCGACTCAACGTAGTTTTTCGGATCGACAGAATACTCAGCGGGTCAAAAGAAAGGTCAAAAAACACAAGACTCCGGCTACACAACTCCGATTCGTCAGGATTCATGGTCGCCCTGATGTCGCCCGAGTCCAACTGTTACTTTCCAATATCTCTGACCGCTCTCTCTTTTTCAAATTGAAGAGTAATGTTGGAAGTAATGTTTCGGTAAGTCATCCTGATTTGCGATATCCTTTTTTGAATTTTTGGTCTGAGTTTCGGAAAGCAGTCATGTGCCAACTGACAGCGACATGAAGAATGAAAGACCAAAATTGTGCCTTTTTTTCAAGGTTGGGTGTCGCCCGCGATAACCCTTGACCTAAGTTCTGCAGCGACGAAAACAGTGAAGCCATCGCTCACATTGTGCGACAAGCCTTTTGTTGGAGTGGCGAAAAGCAACTTTCGAGTTTCCACGGACTATGGGAATTGATTCTGTTGATTTTTCTGCACTGTGCAAAAGTTCTTACTTTTAATCCGCACCGTGCAATGACTGAGCATATAGTACAGTGCGGAGCTTGGCGTTATGATACAAAATTTCTTAAAATTCGTTAAATTCTGAATTTCAGGCTCTGCCCAGCGGCCAAGGTCATGTCGCAGCTCGGGGATCGACCCGTTGTGTTCTCACTTGGCATCGCCCCAAGAAATGTCATTCCTGGGAAGAAGTGGATCCCCCCAAACTGTTGTTGGTGACGCGATTCCTGGATAGTAACAACGAGATGACTGCCGATCAGACCTCCACCCGACTTCTTGCTCATGTCGCCCGCACAGGCAGTTGTCCGGCCACGAATCCCCCAGTGGAACAATTCCTTTTGGATGCTGTTTCTCGCCCGCAGGACGTCGAACCGAGTGAAGTCAGTGTTCGAAGGTATCCATAGCTATTTGATAATATTTACAATTATTTGAAGACAAGAAATGGACGAAGAGAGGAGTGCAATGTCCGAATTCATCGTCTCCTTGACCCCCGAGCAGCTGAACCTTCTTATTTTCCTGCTGATTCTCTTCTTCCTCGGCCTTTACAACACTTTCGCCAATTATAAAAACTCTTCTCAGAAGTAAAATAACGCAAGGATACGGTCCAATATAACAAAATCGAGAATAAACTTTACCTGAACTTTACTTTGACGGCTCTCTCCGTGATATTTAAGATCTGGAGTTGCTCATGGCCTTTGGCAATGGCCACCAAAACTATGGACACAGTGTCCTGGAAATCATTCCGATCATATTCACCTTACAAGACTTACCGATAAGACCACAGCATCTCTGAATTGCTTGCAATTGAACTCATAGGTGTAATAAACACTCAAATCGACCAGTCGATAAACAATTAGACGACAAATCTTCTGTTCATTGGTCTCAACATGCTTATAGAGCACTCCGATATACTTTTCGTGATACAAAAAGAGCAATTGGTAGCTCTGTTGAGCCGGCATCCTCAAGGAAACACTCTGAGTCTTCAAATCCCAAACCAAAAGCTGATCAGACTCGATGCAGATGACAAGTTTCCCATCAGAAGTGATCATGGAATCAGTCAACATCGACCCGAACTGATTAGTCACCAGTTGGCAAATAAAAGTATGGCTGCGGATATTCCAGAGACTCAGATACTTTCTGGTTTGGATCAACGCCAAAAATTGCTTCTGCTGAGGAATGAGGATCTTCTCCACGGACTGATCCATGTTGACCACCGAGAAACTCTTCTCAAAGATATTCTCCATATTCCAGATCTTGATGGAACGATCGATGGAACTCGAGATCAGCAGATTGTAGTTGTGCTTGCTCATCGACTTCAGACTCAGAATCCTCCCGAAATGAGCCTCGACCACTCTTACCAGTTGTTGGGAAGCGATGTTGAAAATATAAAAGTTTTTTCTGACACCGGACACAAAGAACGTGTCATTGCAAGAGAAAACAACGGCCGAGGTGGTGTGCATGGGCTTGATGGGGATGTTGCGGACATCTCCTGGCAATTTGAGGGTAATCAGCTTCTCTGGGAGCAGATTCTCGCATAACAAATACCCCTCGACAGTGACTCCGATCATCCAATTGGTCTGCCCTCCTTCTCCTTCTGAAGTTTTGTTGCCTTTGCAATAAAAGATGGCGTTCGTCTTCTCTTCCAATTTATCGATTATTGTCTTCTTTACACGAACTTCTCCACTTGCAACCTCGAACGTTACCAGTTTGTAAAATGGCTCGACTTCTGAAAAAGTTAATAAAAAATCTAAGATTGCGCGAAAAGAATTGGCGCTACGACGTTTTGCGTCAGCAACAGCTCGGGTCGACGATACAGCATCCAGCGGCCTTTCCCTGCATCGTAGGAAAAAGCCACAACGTCGGGTCGTCGCAGCAAAATGTTTCGCCTCGCCGAAAAAAGGGCGCAGTCGCGCACCAAATTTCGCGGCTAGCCGTCGCAACGCGATGATGGGCGATTCCAAGGGGCGACGACTCTTGGAATTGTACTATTGTTAAAAAGTCATTTTTTGAAAATTTTCCAAAAAGTTTCTTTTTCCCAGTCCCGAAGCCAAAACCTTTCACATTTTTTAAAAATTTTCCAAAAAATCATTTTTACCTGTCCCGAAGCGAAAACCTTTCAAATTTTTTCAAAATTTTCCAAAAAGTTTCTTTTTCCCAGTCCCGAAGCCAAAACCTTTCACATTTTTTAAAAATTTTCCAAAAAATCATTTTTACCTGTCCCGAAGCGAAAACCTTTCAAATTTTTTCAAAATTTTCCAAAAAATCATTTTTACCTGTCCCGAAGCGAAAACCTTTCAAATTTTTTCAAAATTTTCCAAAAAATCATTTTTACCTGTCCCGAAGCGAAAACCTTTCAAATTTTTTCAAAATTTTCCAAAAAGTTTCTTTTTCCCAGTCCCGAAGCGAAAACCTTTTACATTTTCTAAAAATTTTCCAAAAAAACTAATTTTTCTCTGTCCTGAAGCGAAACCCTTTCAAATTTTTTAAAAATTTTCCAAAAAAATTCTTTTTCCTTGTCCCGAAGCAAAAACCTTTCAAATTTTCTTCAATAATGCACAAAGAAACTTTTTTTCAAGGTTCACTATCGCCTAGGTGCACTGTTCAAAAAAGAAAATGTTAGGTGCACCGTTCAGCCAGGTGCACAATAGGTGCACTGTTCAGCCAGGGGCACAATTCGTCAGGTGCACCGTTCGGACCGAATCGAGAAAAACGTCCACTACGCATAATCGGCCTTGGGTCACAATCGGCTACATTCAAAAAAGGAAGTTATAGCCAATTCAAATCGGGCCACAAAAATGAGTACGTGCCCTGTCTCGCAATTGTGTGACGTTCTTATTTTTACCTTGTGGATGGTTTTCGTCTTCTACACACATAATCCCTGTCACAAATCTAGAGTCGAAGAAAGCCAAAGAGGCCGCGAACTTGAATGGTGTAAGTAATTTGTTTTCTTCTCTTCCCACCATAGTCACATTCCAATCATCTTTATCTCCCGACCATGTCAAGAATCTGACGGACTTCCTTTCTTTGTAAAACACTTCGATCAAATTCTTTTTCCCCATCTGGGGATCCAACCTTTCTCTATGAAGTAGTTTCCCATCTACATCGTAGAGGTAGTATTGACTTGTAGACCAGAATAATATCTTGTCATCTTCCGTGAAGACTACCTTCCCTATTTCCATCTGTCCTTCCATTCCGTCCGGATCAATATTGATATGATCTCCAGTGATCAAGGACATGATGGAGACGGTGTTATTGTTGGAGAAAGCGGCCACATACTTGTCGTCTTTGGAGAGGTCCATTCCCAGGAAGATTCCCTCAATCCCTGGGTTGATGACCCTTGTTAGGTCTCCAGTATGGACATCCCAGACGATCAATTGATTGGAAACTGAAGCCAGCATCTTCTGATCGCTGCTCAAAGCCATTCCGAAGACCGCGAAGGGATGCTCTTCCATAGAATACTTGAGAGGACCTCCTGGAGAATGGAAACAATGATTGGCGGGCATAAAACAATTGAATTCATGGCTCTCAAGGTCACATCCAATCAGCAGATTCTTGATATCATTGTTATCTCCTACCAAAGGCAGTAATCTTCCAGTAATCTCGAAAGCAAACATCCATGGGTACCTACTCAACAAACTGGCGGATAATCTTAATCCATCCACTACAAGTGTCAGTTGACGCGTAGCTTCAGGATCCTCGGATTTAGCAATTGCATCTTCAAAGTCGAGAATGACTCCTTGAAGAGGGAAACAGCACATCTATTAAGTGTGACAGGACTTGCTGACAAACCTACTTTTGCTTGTAAGAATTCGAAATTGAAAAGACAAAGATTGAAGAGTTCTTTGAGTCTTCGTGATCTCAGTAGATGATACGGTAGTTCGTTCAGTTTTCTGGAGTTATATCTGACCTAAACATACCGGCTATCATCACTTTAATTAGTCTTACTTTGTCGCCTTCCTTGTTTTTGAATAGATTTGGCTGTTTGGGGACCTTTCTGTCAGCCAGTCCTTCATTTTCGACCACTCCAAATCTCTGTTTCTGAAGATCTGTGTATTGATAAGGCTTCGGTACGCCTCCCCATATCCCAAGAAAGTAATCTGCGATGGCTGAGTGGGTGTTTTGTAAATGGTTCAGATTCTTGAAGTATCTTTCATTGGCTGCCGTTCTGAATTGTTCATGATACCTATTAGGGTGGGTATGGCTATGTAGTGGCCTACCAGTTGAGTACAATGACTCCATCAGCTGCTCTCTCGCTAAGATAACCAGGTAAATCAGCTCTTATCCGACTCCACAAAAGAGGAGGAATCCTTCGAACAGGTGGTAAATGGTATTGATAAATGTCATCAAGAACTTTATCATCGAGGGAGATCTAAAGCTACATGAAATGAAAGTTTCTACTTACCAAATCCTCCAGCTCCGAGTCTGAGATCCCGGATTTTGCAGCTGTAATATATGATAATGCATGGGATACCAAAAGCTTTCCATGTTGAGATTCTGTTCGATCAAATAGAGCGTGAATACTTTGTTGGACACTCTTGAATAACACTACATCTTGTGGCTTCGAGTATGATTTCCATCTGAGAATAGAATGCATTTTAATCGCTTTAGGAATCGGAGGTAGGGCAAAGTTATCGATCACGGCTCACTGTCAGTATCATCCCCCAAAGGGGATATCTCTGACAATGAGCGGTCCCTGGATATCTTATTAACAAGGGAAGTACCCCAAGTGCGACGCTCAGATTTTCTTTAAATTTTATACGCACGTCGGGTATGGACTAAATATCAATTCTTGAAAGTTTTAGCTCGCGCTTTACGGGCGAGATATCGGACGATTTATGCCGCAGAGAGAGGACGCTAGACGTGGAGAGCGGTCAGAGAGAAAAACGCTTTTTGGCCATAACTTTGGCAGTTTCGTGCGGAAAAATTTGATTTTTTGTAGAAACATTATCCTTTACGGTAGAAATCGGGCCGAAATTCGGTAAGAAGTCCTAAATTTTCGCCGACTTTCGATCTAAAAATCTCGGTTGTTTCTGCAAAGCGCGAGCTAGGATTCTCGCATATATCTTATATAAAATTATTCTAAATTTCTGCCAAGTTTCATCAAAATCTGAGCGTCGCACTTGGGGTACTTCCCCTGCAAGTACAGGATTTGCTGTTATCCAGGTGAAGTACCTCAGACTGTACAAAATTTGAAATGTTTTCGCTTCGGGAAAGGGAAAAACGATTTTTTTTGGAAATTTTGAACGAAATTTGAAAGGTTTTCGTTTCGGGACAGGGAAATCAAAGAAAGCCGTTTTTGCTGATTTTTTTGTGAAAAGCCAAATATGACAAGGGGAGATCAAATCAAGTTTTTTGACGGATTTTTTGTGTGTGAAAGGATAAATTTTCCAAAAAATTGTTTCTTCCCTTTCCCGAAGCGGAAACTTTTCAAATTCTCTTCAATTATTCACAAAAAATTCTTTTTTACTCTAATTCTTTTTTGTCGGTCCCGAAGCGAAAACCTTCAAATTTTCCAAAACCCGGACGTAAATGGATCAATTTGCATTGCTTCCGGTTCAAAAAGTGAAGAGTTGTTTTCAGTGTTTCGGACTTACCGGGCTACGGTAACATAGACTAATTTGAGGAATAATGGCAATGTGCAATGGGATAAGGCCTTGTTGACGATCTCCCATTGTCTTTGGGTTAGCGTCCTTCCTACTTTCTCCAACCACTTTTCAATTACATGTTTGCCTGGAAAGCATGAAAGATCAGGCTTAATTACTTGCCAAGTTGAGGGCCTAAGGGAGGTACCAGAATATATTGATCTTCCTTCTCCACCAATCTTCTCATTGTCATTTCAATCCCAGTCCCTGAACTGAAAGACACAATCAGTTTTACATAAGGCGGTAACGATGGGGGGAACCAAAGTAATTCGTCAGTCCCGTCCATCTTGGATAACAAATCCAGAGAGTCTAATATGATAATCAAGGGCTTGTTCTTAGCTGCGAGAGTAGTCATCTTCTTAAAATGTTGAAATAGCTTGGACAGTTCGGTTGGCGCGGTCTTCCGGAGAGCTGGATTATAATTGTACGCAATTTGTTCGCAGACGCTGACAAGAAGAGGGCCAATGCTCGAAGAATCTGGACTGGTCCCCAGGAATCTGAGGATAATGACAGGCATGGAGTCGGATTCGGATGACGTCAGCCATTTCCTCGATTCTGTGGCCACTTTGGCCATAATTGAAGTCTTACCACAGCCATGTTCTCCGAAGAAGATCAACGGATAATTGTTATCTGGGATTTTAAAATCTGCGATGGCTTCAACTTACTTGTAGTGATATAACTTTTGGCTCCAGTTAATTCTTTTTCTCTCCCAAATATGTTTGATCCTTGAATTCCATTCCACATATGTTGTAAGACTTCAGCGAAGAATAGATCTCTATACATTGCGTGTTTTCGCATCGCTGCATCCACCATAGAAGTAATGCTCGTATAGAAATCACTTAAGAATTCCTTGAGATAGTCAGCATGAACTCTGGGATCCATCCCTTCTCTTCCTGCCCATTCGACGCAACTTTTCCGAATGTTTTGAGGTCTTAGCACGGCCGGTACCCTCTGGTCTCTAAGATTTTCGAGCAAGGCTTGTGCTTCTTGATTAATCTGCTTATGAAGCAGGTCGATGAACTTAGAGGCTGTTCCTGCTTGATTTAGATTTATATTCTTGATGACTCGGACGTAACAAAGACAATGTTCATTCGGATTCTCGGCATTCAGAATTCCATTGATGACTTCCCTCTCCGTGACTGACATATAATAATTGTGCATTTGGTCGGCAGTAAACATTGATTTGTCCAAACAAGTTTTGGCGCCTTTTCGGAGCAGATTCTGCATCCTTGCCTCCACTTCCCACCAACTTTTGGCGTCTTGTTCTTGAAGTTTGGGGATTCTCTGAACGCTTACTGTAGCTATTCGAGTATGCTTACCTTGTTGTTAAAATTGACAAGAATCGAACTAATCGGCTGTAGAATATATTGGGCAGGCACGGCATTGCTGTCTTGTACATACCAAAGATCAAGAACAGAGACATCTTCATGGTTGTCCTTGAGTACTTGCTTGAGGAGATCGAGTTCACTGGCAAGGATTTGAGACGGGATCGGGCGATAACCGTACTTTTGACACAAAAATACAACAAAGTTTGGGCCCATCGATAACCGCTGACAATTGTGAATCTCATTTATACACAGATTTGTTGTCATATGATCGTCAGTGGCCTCATCTCGAACTCCCCATCGCATATCTACAACCTACAATGAATAAATATTATAGAAAATTGACTATCTTATACCTGGAAATCCAACCCATGAGTCTCTCTGCAATATCTCTTGAGAGCAGGGTAGACTTCTTCCATCAAAGCATTCCTCTCGACCATGGTATCAGTAAATGTTGACGACGTGAAGACACGGACAAGCTTCGAGAGTGGCGAAGGGATCTCGTAGAATTCTCCGGAGAAAACACGGTTGAATACTGCCAAAACTCGTCCATCTGGAGGTTTATTTTCTTTGGAGTCATCGGAATGATTGGTATTTCTGGTTGATGGAGGTTCAGATGGCCTTCTCGAAGAAATCGCAGAACGGGATGATCTAAGAGGCTGGCGGTTGGTGAGGACATCAGTCTTGTCCGCGAGCACTCTCTTGGTGCTTAGTTTCCGTCTAAAATACAGTACAATGATTAATAATACAGCAATCTTAACTATTACGTTCGTTGTTTATGGGACGTGGGAGCGTCCTTCGACGGCTTCGAAGCCGGGGGTTGGCTTCGATGGTAACGTTTCTTTTTTACGGTAGCATGGCTTGTCTCCATATTTGGAGACACCGACCGGAATGTTTGGCAAAGACGTAAATACTTTCATGTCGACTTTTAATGTTTCTGCCTGAGTGATTACATATGTTTACGCTGTTACTCACGGCCCAAGTAATGTGTCCTAATGGTTTTTATACGCGTAAAAAGGAAGGTAATAGAGCCAATACAAACTCCGATCTTCTCTTTCTTTATCCCCGTTTCTCCCCTCGAGGCGTAGGAGTCGGAGAAAAAATGATCGACCTTATTTACTCCTCACTTATCGCCTCAATCGAGGGACGACAGCCGCCTGTTTGGCCATTTTGATTCGGGTCCATGAATTAGTTGGATCTCGGCCGGTTCAGATCTGACCAAGGCTGGACTTTATGTGACTTTTGACGTTTTCCATGCGCTTCTTCTGTTTGTTATTACAACATTGCGGGTTACTTTATGTCGTGAATCCCCATTTGACCCCTTGATATTGCTCTTAGTCCCATTCTTGAGGTGTTTTCCGATCAGAATATGTCATATTTTATGTATTTTTTGTCCTTTCTTCCTTATGTTATCCAACCGATTGATGGAAAATACAAGAATCTCCATAGTTATGAGCTCGATGATTCTAGAATGGTCCAATTACGTAACGACGGAACACTGGGGACTTCTTCTGAGGAAGAAGAAGAAGACGACGATGTTCCCGTAAGACGCGGAGGATTCCGTATGGTCACTCAAACTGTGGGAGGCGGTGAAGTGCAATCTCAACCAGGTCTGTTTTTTGTTTTCCGGTTCTTCTCCCTCTATTATCTGAGCGTTTGGAATTATGGTGTTGACTTTAGCCCAGTCTAATGCGCAAGACCAAGCCCTTAAACGTCAACAAGAAGCAGCTCAGAAGGCGAGGGAGAATGCTGAAAGGCTACAAGCTGAAGCCAGAGCTCGAGCCGAAGCCGCGAGGCAAGAAGCCATCGCCAGATATCAAGCTGAACTGGCTGCTGCAAATAAAGCTGTGGATCAGAGAGAACAAACTCGGCAAGATCAACAGGAGATCAACCAAGCACAACAACAAGCCATCAAGGCTAGGGAAGAGGCCCTGCGACAACAACAAGAGGCCGCCAAGAAGCAAGCCGAGCTGAGGGCACAAAAGATTAAGGTGGGTAAAGTCATCAAAAAGGTTGGAATTTTTGTAGGAACAACAAGAATTAGCGAGGAAACAAGCCGAAGAAAGAGCGGCTCAATTGAAGGAAAAACAAGAAGCTGCCCGGAAACAGGCTGAGGAAAGAACGGCTCAGTTGAAAGCTCAGCAGCAACAACAACTTCAAGCACAACAAAAAAATCAGCAAAAAGTTCAACCAGCAGCTCAACAACAAAGGCCTGCGCAACCAGTTCAACAGCAAAAACCGCAGCCGCCACCGCCAGTACAACAGCAACGTAGTCAACCTCCTGCACAACAAAAACCAGCTCAACCGGTGCAGCCACAAAAGCCGCAACCTCAACAACCGCAAAAACCGGTTCAGCAGCCTCAACAAAAACAACCTGTTCAACAGCAGCGTCCTCAACAACCTGTGCAGCAACAAAAACCGCAACCTCCTTCTGTTCAGAAGCCAGTGCAACAACAGCAACAACAAAAGCCAGCTCAGCCACAACAGTCGCAAAAACCGGTGCAACAAAATCAACGGGTTCCTCCTCAACAACCGGTACAGCAACAAAAAGCACAACCACAACAAGCAGGCCAACAACAAAAAGCAAGTCAACCGCTAAACAAAGCTCCTCAACAACCAACCCCAGCGCAACGCCCAGGGCAACCGGCAGGCAAACTTGGTCAGGCACAGGCTCCAACTGCGCAACAAAAAGCGCAACCTCAAGTTGCCCAAAGACCGGGCCAACCTGCCCAAAAACAACGAGGGCAGCCAGCACCTCCGGCTAAGCCCGCAGCTCAAAATCAGGCCAACGGAGCAGTCCAGACCGGGCGAAAAGCTCCGACAAAACAAGAACCCGCTCCAGTCGCTGCGAAGGTTCAAGGATCAGGTCCAGGTCGGAGTGCTTCGCCCCAAAAGACAGCTGCCTCGAGTGCTCGTGGCGCCGCCCCGCACCCTCAGGCAGTGGGCTCTTCGGATAGCGAGAGACCAATTCAGCCCCGTCACATTCTCGCCCGCACAACGCCGAGAATGGCCGGTCAACCGCCCCCGGAAGAGGAGCAGCCGGAGCTGGGACAGGCTCCCAAAGTACAGTGTCTGGTACGTCTTATTGTAAACTTATCCGAGCCCGTTTGAATCGGCGTTTACTTTGAATTTTGCATTTAAATTTACAAAAAAATTGAATTTAACCGCATGATTGCTATTATTTTTTTTGCCTTACAGCAAGACAGTGCTTGGGTGACCCAACAAAGAGTGCTGGACGAAATCCCCGAAATTCAGCCTGACCGTCTTCAAATCGAAGACTTCTTGCACGAATCTGAAGCTACCGTAAGTGGTTAATTGTCATTCTGAAGTCCTGTTCAGAACAAAGTCATTGTTCCCAACGCTGTCCAGTATGAAAGGGCCAAATGGGAGTTCCCTGAAGAAGAAGAGAAGCCTCTGGAGAGTGTTCCTAAGGTCAAAACTCAAGACTGGGTAGCTGTGAACGATGTCGAGAAGGTGATTTTGAAGACTGAATACGGGAGAGGACGAATCCAACGATCTTGGCCTCCACCGGGATATGGAGAAGAAGAACAGACCGAACTACAGTAAGTTTCGAATTTTAAAATCCCTTTTTTAGGGTTGACTAGCCTTTATTTGTTATCTTATATCATCCCTGTGACGTAATTATGATGAGCTTTGTCATCCTTTTACTACAGCATATGATATCCCGGTGTTGATTGGGTTGTTCTGCAGATATCAACTTTCTTCCTATTATTTATTTTTAGCATGTCTTTGAGGAGAGTGGTTCACAGCATTTGTTTACCCGAGAGGATCGGAGGGTCAGAGAAAGCGATCTCTCCTGGAAAACGATTTTCGTTATATCCGTTCGTTAATTTTTTTGTTTTCAGACGTGCCAATCAGATCAAAGCCAAGGAAGATGGAGCCTGGATTCAAGGCCAACAGGTGCGTTCTGATGAGTTATTTATTGCATTCCAATTGTTTTGTTACCTATCCCATTGATCCTTGATTTGTTCCGTTCATGAAAAAGAATGCATGAATTTAATTCTTGTGAAATCAAATAGTCATTACTTGCAGAACGAGGAAGAACAAGAAGAAAAGATTGGAAATGCCCCATGGTCTGGACTGAGTGCCAAGACTGAGCGAGTATGGCCACCACCGGAGAACGAGGTAGCACAAACTGAATGGGCCGGGGGACCCCGTCTCTCGGTCCAATGGCCCCCTCCAGAATTTGAGGAGAAGTCCCAAAAGAACGTCGAGATCATTCAAACCCATTACCCCGTCAAGGCCAAGAACATCCAATGGCCTCCAGTCAAGCCTGGCCAAGAAGCCGGAGAATGTAAGCGCCGTTTTGGCTACTTCAATAAATATAATATATGTACATTACAGTACCCGAAGAAGTCCCTGCCACGTATGCCTGAACAAAACAAGAACGAGTGCCATTTCTTTCATATTCTTTCTGCTTTAATTCTAAGATAATGCAATAAAATTACAGAAGATTACTCTAACAAACCGACCTTCAATGTACAATATGCAATCGCAAAACTACAGGCCCCGTATTACTCTTTAATCTACTCGTTTCTGACCTTGGATTAAGCCGAATTTACAGATTTCCTTTTTTGTTTCCTGTACCGGACGTAAATACTAACTAAAATTGATCCAAAGGCTACAAGAAGACCAAGAATTCCAACAAAATTAAGATGATGAGAGAAGTAAATGGATGATAAGACAATCGACAGGATCTGTCTAACAGTCATAATAACAGCAAAGACCACCGGACCAAACTTCTGAATGGTCACGTAAATAAATAATTGGCCACAAGCACCAGACAATGACAATAAAAAAATGTCGCGAGCAATATCAGCATGTTGAAGAACGAATTTTGTGGATGAAAAAAGCGACCCTTGCTCCAGGAGAGACACCAAACAGAGGATGGCACTAAAGGCATTCACTCCCAGCATCATCTGAATTAAAAATTACTGTAGTTTCGGAAAATAAACAGTTGTAATTAGACCACATACCTGATGTGGAGAGACCTTTGGCTTGGTGTCAAATAACTTCTTTTGCCAATTCAGGGTAAAGGAATCAAAAGTCAAATACCCGACCATGAGCACTATCCCCGAGACCACGCCCATTATATACATGCCATCTTGTTCTTCAAGGTCATTGTAATCGATGCTCGATAAAAGAAAAGTCCCGGCCCCACCGGCCAATAACAGTGCCATACTGTAATCAAAGGCGGAGTAATTCTCCCCTCGCAAAACACGACCCATCAACATTGTAGGTATCACCTTGGAGGCTTTGCAAATTGTCTGAGCAGGAAATGAAACGTATTTTAGGGCTTCGTATTGACACCAAGAGGACAAAGTGTTGGAGATGGAGATGAAAGAATGGGAGTAAAATGGAGGAACATGGATGGGCTGCCTAGAACGACATGAAATAAATTTAAAAAAAGTACTTACTTCTCCCAATTAATAGTCAAATAACAAACGACAAGGACCAATGCGACAATTCTGTTCGCAAAAACCAAATACTGGGCATCTCCAAACTTGTCACCCTCACTCTCCAGCTCATAATACCTCGAATAACTTCTGGTCATAATCCTCTCCTGGTAGAATCCCATGGATATCAATGTTAATTGAATCCCAATTGAGTCGACCAATAAGACTCCACAACGACGGGCGAATTCTCTCCTTTCGTTTCCATCAACCTTGCGTCCATTGTCATCCCGTTTACCACCACCATTATCAATCAGTCGGTATTCTGGCTGGCCAACGGAAAATTTACGGAGTAAATTGAGAGCAAAACTATTTTTGAAGAAGTGGCTTTCATCTGGAAGAGCAGAGATTCATTTCGAGTGGACATTGTGAATGGAAGAAGACTTAAATCTTGCGTACTTTTCCATTTCCTCTCAACAAATTTGACTAAAAAGTAGCCCGGGACCATTACCGAAGCATATCCAAGCACAATCAGAAGCAAACGGAACAACCAGAAGTCGTAGAAATGGATCTGGGATAGGACTTCCATATTCCAGGCCGTCCCCAACAACGCCGTGGAGCTGACTTCATTTGAGGCATTCTTTGGTGCAGCGATCATGCCTGGTATCAACTTTTAAGAGAACGCTTAAAAGAGAACGAGAATAAATCTGAGTTACCCTATCAGATCAGATAATTTATAGAAACTTTAAAATTGCGGCGACTTTGGCGCTTCTCTGAAGACTCAAGTTTGAGCAGAAAAGCAGATTTTTGAATGAGAAGGAAGGAGGGGAAGGGAACGAGCAGACAAGTGGGCAGGGTAAAGGGGACAAGTTATAAATTACTCCCGAAAAAACAGATCACCGAGACGGAGTTTGCATAATAATCACTGATCGATGTTCCAAGTAAGGCTTGCAGACACGCGGAAAACAAATGTCATGCCTACGTACAAGGGCCAGAAATGACCTTGGGGTTCAGCTGGAACGTGACAAAAAGAAAGAATAGTTTTATTACAAGTATAATAGTAGTAACAACAAAACAGTTATAAAGTTATCTCGTTCACGATCTCTGCCAGATGTTCTCTAGCTATCACTTTTCCGCTCCCTCCTCTGTGCAGGGCGATCATGTTCATCAGAACTGCTGGAATCATCGTCATCTTGAGCCCCTTCATCTTTTTTCTCTTCATTCTCCCCTTCTTCCTCTTCTTTTTCTTTCTCTTGTCCTTCATTTGCCGTTGTACTTGGACGTTCAGCATCTTTATCCAGCGTATCCTCATCCGTCTGATTGATCTGTGCCGTCCTTTGTTTATATAATTTTGCGGCTTCAAACAATTTCCGACTCATTCTGAGCATTGAGTCCTGCGGGAATATGTAATCAAAGTATTCTTCCACACCCGCATCAGCTCCATCAGCCGTGTGTAATTGTCTTCTCTTCTTCACTTTCTTGGGCATGTATTTCTGGACAGTTTCTTGAGTCTCCTGATCTCCATGTTCAACCTCAAATTCCTTCCAATTCTCGAGCAACATGAGTCTTTCTTCTGCTCCATTCCCCTCCAAAGCCTTGTTCGCCCTTTCGAACACTCCCCTCGCTTTCTCAACCTCATTTATTCCGACCTCGAACGCCGTCCAGCTTAGCCACACCTAAAACGAATCAGCCGGCGATCGCTGCTCTTACCTTAATGTGATTGGTTCTCCCCAAAAGTACTTCGTATAACTGTCGCACCCTCTCATATTGTTCTTGTTCGATCTCAAAGTCAATGAAGGCCTTCCAGAGAACCTCGGGGATGTCCAGATCTTCTTGTTGGATACCCAATTCCAATATTCCCCGGGCTCGATCCACTTCACCCAGCTGATTCTCGAGTCGTGAATACTCTCTCCATACCAGACTATCAGTCTCAAAGTGTGATAAAAACTTTTCATAGAGCTTCCGACATCGATCGAACTCTCTGAGATTGATTTCCATCTCAATGTAGGCCTTGTAGATCTTCTTCTTTGGCCGACAAACACCGAGAGCAGTTCCCTGGAACCAACCCATAGAAAAAGCCATAAAAATAAAACAAACCAATATCACACATACCATGACTTTTCTAGCTGCAGTAACTTCTAATTGTCGTAATTCAAAGTGAGCTAACATAATCCATACTTTAGCAAAAGTAAATTGGCGATGAGGAATAATATCTAGAGCAGCTTTGTAGACTTGCCGAGTCTTCTCGGAATCCTTGGCATGTAATTCTTCATAGACTGCGTAGTATAGCCACAACCATATGTAACGTCTCCAGTAAGTTTTCTCTTGATATGGGGGAATATTGGCAATTGCCCGTTCAAAAGTGTCCTCCACTACCTCCCTCTCGAGATTCTCGTTCATCAAGAGTTTGAGATAATCGAACCAATTGTCATAATTAAGAGGATTCTCCTTTACTAACTAAAAAAAATAAGTGTTATCTAAAAAACCTAAGCCATACCTGTTCGTATTGATGCTTCCTCTTTGAGAAGAGAACACTCTCAATTCTCATTTGAGATCCATACTTTTTTTCATGAAGATTCAAGCATTTGAAGAGTTCTGCAGTTCTCTCATTGGGGAGATGATCAAGCCCATACTGATATATCGCCCTTGCCCTTTCCATCTCTTTTTGTCGCTCTTCAAACTGAGCAAACGCTATTAACAACTTCTCATCCAGATCCCCTTCAAAAAACTCGACAGCTTGCTCATATACCTAAAACAAAATGTTAAGAACAATAAACCAGGTTAAAAAAATTAGAAACAAACCGAATTACATTTCGAGAATTTTCAATGTAATCGTATCTCTCTTCAAATTTGGCATAAGCAATCCAATTTGTGAAATCATGACCATGAACATGAAGGAATCTCTGATAAATCTCTCTGGCTCTGTCAATTTCTTTGTAACGAACTTCAAAATTAATATAAGTTCTCCATGCTTGCTCGTTGGGTTCCCATTCCATCCATCGTTCAAAGACTTGTCTAGCACCAGGCACATTCTCAACCAGTTCTTCCATATACGAATATTTCAGCCAGAATTGAGTAGCACGTGGTAGTATTGTGACTGCTCTGTCCCAGATATTTCGGGCATGGTTAATTTGACGATTCCTAGAATTAAACGTAAGCTCTAAAATCGAGCATCCTACCTCATCTCCATCTCAGCGTATTGAAGCCATAAAGTGATGCTCCGATGATCTACATCCAGGCCCCTTTCGAAGACTGATCTGGCTCTCTGAATCTCTCCAATACTCTCCTCCCATTTGGCATATTTGACCCAATTCGCTATTTGCATTCGATTCTTTCGGATATTATCTTCAAACTCCTTTCTCTTCTTCCTCTGAAACTCGGCCAATTCTTCTGGATCTGTGACATTAACTTTGGGCGGTTGAGGGGCGATTTCCAACTCTCTTTCCTTGGCTTCTCTGAGAAGTTGCTCAGCTGTAATTTGCAACGGAGCTGCTGCCTAAACAAGACGTTCCATTCAAGAAAAATAAAACTCACCTTATTCTTGACTTTTTCGGCTTTCTTTGGCAGACGAATCTTCTTAGCAGCTGGTTCAGAATCCATATTTACAAAATCAGCGTAGATGTTTGAGCATAAATAAGGAGCGTAATACGATAATTTATCCTTCCTGCAAAACTTCTGCTAAAGAAAAAAGCTTCATGAAAACTCGACAGAAGGAAATTGGACAGGGCATGGAAATTGCAGAGGGGAAACTGGACAGAGTAAAACTCGACAGAAAGAAAATTGGACAGGGTATAGAGATTGGACAGAGGAATTTTTCACTGCAATCGTACGAAATGTCATCATTGAATTTTTTCTTATCAAATAATTACCTTTTTCCAGTGAAAAAATCTGTCGAGTTTCACTCTGTCCAATTTCACTCTGTCGGGTTTCCATGAATGGCCATGAAGCCGAGAAAAATATTTGGAAACATTTAACAAGTAACGGAATGCCAAAGGAGCCAAGGAAGCGGGATATTCAAAGAACACGGTAAAGTACATTCGAAAAGGAAGGGGCGGAGTCTCGGAGCTCTACGGTCCCCAAGAGGCTGCGAATCACGATTTTCAAACTATATATATTCGACGCCGTTTTCGCGGAGAGCGCGCATTTTTTCTCGTGAGATGGATGTTGGCGATGGGGGTTTGGCTTCGGATTTTGCAGTGCCAGCGGGCCGAATCCGGAAACGGCGATTTTCGAGTGCGCGCATCCAACCGGTAAGTGTAACTGTCAAGTGTAGAGATTTCCCGTTTCCAGACTCGAATCAAGAAGGTGATGCAGAGTGATGAGGAGATTGGGAGGATGGTTCATTCCGTTCCAGTCGCGTTGGGTAGTGCCATGGAGCATTTTGCGGAGAAATTGCTGGAATGTGCCGCTCAGAGCGTGCAGTTCTCTTCGGCGAGGACGCTGACTCCCTCTCATATGTGAGTTTATTTATAAATTATTGAGTTATATTTTTAGACGCTATGCTATTATGAAAAATCGACATTTCTCGTTCTTGGATGATCTCACGAAAGAAGTTCCCATGCTTCGGCTAAACACCGATTCTGATGCTTTCATAGACACAGTACTGTCTGGTGAGTACTTATATAATCTTCATTGTCTGAATTATTTTTGGTATGGAGATTAGTTTTATAATCTGCCGTTTAACAAAACGATTTTTATACTGGTTCTGTTTTTAGACATTTTCGTGTGTCAGGGATTTTACGCTTTTATGGGTTCCAGGCTCTGTTTGTATATAACATTAAATTAAATCGAATTTCAGGAGGCCAGAATCAATTCAAAAGCCCTGCAGCCTTACAGCAGCGGGATAATCTGAGCGCTCTCCCTCTCAATTCTCTTCCAGTTACATCTCAAACCAATTCTTCCGATCTCAACCCAAGTTCGCTGATATCTCAAAAACAATATGCCCCAAAACAACCGTCTTATCAAACGCCCAGTACAACTGCCTCAGGGGATGAACAACCCGTTAAAAGGAAAAGGGGACGGCCGCGGAAAGACAAAAGTGACAGGTAAGTGGTGTAGGTCACTTTTGGTTTAACGTCAAGTCTTTTTGAAGTCGATTTTTTGATTTAGATTTGTAGACTCGAGTGAAAATGCGATTGCCAGCGGGATTTCGCCATCAGACGCTACCAAGATGGACATGGACAAGGTCTTAATGCCGCCGCCATCAATTCCCACAGGGCGAGCAAGGCGGCCGTTTCTTCGACCCGGTTCCAATGATTCCGGTGGATCTTCACCGCCCTCCAACACAGCAACGTTAACGGCGATGTAGCTCTCTTGTATATAGTTTGTTACTTCAATCTCCCTCGTTATGTTTCGCACCTTTTACGGACCTCTATCCGGATATGTATGTATACAGCACATAAATAACAAGCACGGGCTTTAACAATGAAACAATTGGTTTTTTAACAATCTTATCGAGTCAAAAGTATTATCCACTCGAAATGGGAGGTTTGGGGGAACATGTCCACGGGTTGTATGAACTGCACCTTGAATGGGTCACCTTCGTATTTCTTAGATGTCGGGCGGCAAAGATCGACGACGTTCTTTAAGGCTGCCTTTGGGTCGCAGCTGACATAGACAAGTTTGTTGAGGGATTCCAATTTTCTGCAGCTGATTATTACTTTACTGGTAATCCCTGCTCTGGGTGGATCCAACACTCCAACTACTTCACTCTCTTCCAACTTTATGTCTTGTGGGAGGTGATTTTGCAGAGCTGGGAAAATTACTTCGGCCTGCCCACTCAAATAACGACAACTGAAACGGAGTTTTTAAACAGAAACGAGGCTTACTTGTGATCGCCGAATCCATTATCGAGAGCATTAACCCGGGCATCCTTTACTGCCTGGTTGATCAACTCAACTCCAACGCAGAGGAATTTGTGACTCTGTTCAATAAACCCTCTCTCCATTCTTCGCAACAAACATTGCCCAATGGTCCCGGCCCCACAACAAATGTCCAGCACAATTATTGGCTTGTTCGGTGATATCCCACTCTCCTCTTCTTCGACTGTTTTTTCGCCTTTGTGTTTCTTAGCTTCTGGGACCTCAGAATCTTTTGCTTCATCGTACTTGATTACCAATGGTTGAGCTTTATCTTCTTCCGCTTTAGGTAACCCCAGGGCACTTCCAATCGTTTCATATAAAACCTCGGCTCCCCGAGAGTTTGTTTGGAAGAATGTTGCAGGAGAAACTCGGAATCTAACTCCCAAGACCGTTTCGTAAAGATAAGGAACTCCTAAAGAATAAATTAAAATAAATTTAGTAACAACATACCAGCAAGATGAGTGTAGATGATCGGATCACTCGCATTCTCCAGTATCTGCCAGTAAATCGACGTTACCCGAGTCGACAAGGAGTCGGTAACATCACCAAAGTTAATAAAAAGGTCTATTATATCAGCTTGGACCTTCTTCAGATTCTCGGGATCAACGGAATGAGTAGTAAAAATGAGCATGCAATCTCCAACAAAGTCCCGAACTGTCAGCATTTTCCAGAACCCTTGGCGCTGGAATTCGTCGAACACTTCCAGATCTGCAATACTATTTACTATAAAAGCGATCAACAAATCTACTGGCTACTTTCTGTACTAATTTACCTGATTTCCGTACATATTCCGTGAACTTCCGGACAATGGCATAAGTGTTTTCGGTGAGAATAACCGAGTCGAATGGGGGAACTACAACAATCTCCCTTTCTGCCATCCGACCAGATACAAAACCCACACAAACTTCTCCATTACAATCTTTTCCAATTGTAAACTCGCATTTGTTTCTGTAGTTTGTCAAGACAGGGGATCGGATAATCTGAAACACCTTTTTAGACAAAGAATTAAGAAAATAAGAAACATAACTAGAATTTTATTTACCTACCGGTCTGACCAGACTATCGGTTTTCAAATATTTGGCTCCACTCGCATGAGCATCTTTAAGTTGTCTTATAAAAGAAACTGCGGTTTTTTTACATTCCTCCAACTTCATTTCCAATTGCTTGTCATAGTCAAGGTGACTATACGGAGTTGTAATCTCTGCAGCCGTCTTCAACTTTTTCTCCTCTGGGTTACTTTTCTAAATCAATAGAATAAAACCTGAAACACCTACTCTAGATACACGCTCTTTTTCATTGGCAACTCTCTTGATCTCCAATACTTTGCCTTTGTAAGGCATTTTATTAATGGCTTCTACGGCCTTTACCGTATCCTCATCGCTCGTCATGCTGAAATAGGCCACCCCGGGTACCGCCTTCAACTTTCTCCATGACATCCCTTTCAAATTACTAAAATTCAGAAAATGCAGTAAAGTTATCGACGTAATTACCTTTCCAGAAACTGCTTCACTTGGGGATACTTCAAGAATTTTGGAAAATTGACTATTTTGAGACGAAACGAGAGTTCCTCGACTTCATCCTGGATGTCCCCGAACTTCTCAGCCCCATCATTCTCTTCTGAATTCTCCAGTGCTGCGTTGTCAATCTGGATCTCGCACATGGTATTTATCTCCTTCTTCGTTGATTTTTTACAATTTTTAGAAAGTTTTTATTAGAAAATAGGGCGCTAGTTGCGGCAGCCATTTTATACGATGAAAGCTCTCGAAGGTGATATGTACAGGGCACATCAACCACAAACAGAATGCCAAGATTTTTGGCATTCGGTTTTTTAAGGGTCTCTAATGTTTTAGCTTACTGTGCAGTGGGTAATGAACAAAATAACATGAACCTTCGATTAAAACATTGCCAAGGACCCATATTTTTTAAATTAATGGATTTTGTCGTTCTTCGGCCACCAGGTTAGCGACAAACGGCCGGAGAAAATCGAATTTTTGCAAACTTTGCGGCCGAATAACTTGTCTAAAACGATCGAAACACGGAAAGTGATTGCATCGATCTTCAGAATATTGTATTCTAAGGTAGTATGCGAAGTTTGAAGCAAATCGGACTGATAATAAAAAAGTAGATGCGATTTTAAGCTTTTTACCTTATGGATTATATTATTTTAGGCAACTTTTAATGTCCGACAGCGTTAAATAGTCTAATTAATTAACTATATTATCTCATAACATCCTGTTAAGGGAGATTAATTGCAAAAATTTTAACTCTTAGGCCGAAAAAAGTTTTACCTTATAGTAGCATACCTGATCTTATACCAAAAATAATGAAACTTTATGACTGAAGTCAAAGTTTTAAAACTATCTATGTGAATTGAGATGGCTTTCTAAGGCTATACTGAGCTTTTGGAGTTGGTTTCAACTTCGCTGCGCCAATTTCAAAAATGGCCAATATCACCTAAAACAAGGTTCTTAGAACAGCTTCTAAACTGGTGCGAATGCCACTAATTATGCTCTTATTGTCTTTTTAGATCATAGTGGACCTAGCTGAGCCAAAATTTACCGATTTTTAAAATATTATTTTAGTCACTTTAATATCAGTTTTTTTGGAATTTTGAGTGAGTAAGCTAGTATATGACACAGGGTTGCTTATGGTTCTCTAAAACTACTCTAATTATGCTCATAGAAAAAAGAATTTAGGCAATTGCTTCGTTACGAAACGATTTACAAGGGAAGTACTTGAAGTGTGACGCTCAGATTTTGATGAAACTTGGCACAAATTTAGAATAATTTTTTCTAAGATATATGCGGGAATCCTAGCTCGCGCTTTGCAGAAACAACCGAGATTTTTAGATCGAAAGTCGGCGAAAATTTGGGACTTTTTGCCGAATTTCGGCACGAAAAGTTTCATGCCTATTTCAACCGTAAAGAATAATGTTTCTACAAAAAATCAAATTTTTCCGCACGAAACTGCCAAAGTTATGGCCAAAAAGCGGTTTTCTCTCTGACCGCTCTCCACCTTGAGCGTGCTCTCTCGGCGGCAAAAATCGTTCAATATCTCGGCGGCGCCCGCAAAGCGCGAGCTAAAACTTTCAGGAATTGATATTTAGTCCATACCCGATGTGTGTGCAAAATTTAAAGAAAATCTGAGCGTCACACTTGAAGTACTTCCCCTGTTAGTAGCAAAAGATGTCTAAAATAAGGTTTTCAAATCTACTATTTTTTGGTCAGTCCGACTCGTTTCCAATTTTTAATTTGAGCTACCCTTGGGCACCCTAACAAAGTTATGCAAACAGTTTTCCCGATTTGAAACTTTTTTTTTTGTGGTTGATGTGCAGGGTGTTTCAAGAAATTTGGAACAAATGATTTGCTTATATCTTTGTGTTCTTTGCAGCTATCAACGAATTTCTTTTTGCTTCTAAAAATTGACAGCGTGCGTTTTTAGAATCTCAAAAAAATTTTTTTTTGGTCGGCGGAGGGCCCATTTCTCGGCGGAGAAAATTAGGGCCTTTTTTAAAAATCACAGCGTATTACGTGGCGGAAACGCCGTTGCAACGGTTGAAATCAAGTTTACGTTACACCTCCATCGATTTTACGGTATGCTTTTTTTGCGTTTTCGATTTTACGCACTTCCGCGGATGCGCGGCGGAGACCTCAGATTTCGGCGGACGTTGTTTTGCGCCTTTGGCTATTGCAATTCATGTTAGAAAAGAGGTTGGGGTGATTTTTTTGTTGTCATCCGATGCACAGATGGCAAAAATTTCGTGCTTTTTATCCCCGGCGGAGCAGTCGGCGGAGGCTTTATCAAAGGGTAAAAACAAAACTCCGCCGATTTGTCCGCCGGACCAAAAAAATCAAAAATCTTTGAAAAACAATGCTGCTCTGATGGATTCTTGTAGCTGAGATTTTTCCCGGACTCGTAAGACTGCTTTGACCCTTTGATAAGGCCTCCGCCGAATTCTCCGCCGGGGAAAAAAAGCGCGAAATGTTTGTCATCTGTGCATCGGATGACAACAAAAAATCACCCCAAACTCTTTTCCAACATGAATTGCAACAGCCGAAGGCCCAAAACAACGTCCGCCGAAATCTGAAGTCTCCGCCGCGCCTCCGCGGTGCGCGTAAAATCGAAAACAAAAAAATGCATACCGTAAAATCGACGGAGGTGTAACGTAAACTTGATTTCAACCGTTGCAACGGCGTTTCCGCCACGTAATACGCTGTGATTTTTAAGAAAGGCCCTAATTTTCTCCGCCGAGAAATGGGCCCTCCGCCGACGAAAAAAAAATTTTTTTGAGATTCTAAAAACGCACGCTGTCAATTTTTAGAAGCAAAAAGAAATTCGTTGATAGCTGCAAAGAACACAAAGATATAAGCAAATCATTTGTTCCAAATTTCTTGAAACACCCTGTATTGTAGGTTGTTTTATGAATTGTCGTTGCAAGTTCAGTAACCGCAGTAATTTTAAGAGGTGTTAAAGTAATCAAACGTTACTGTGAACAATATTTATTACATCAAATATATAATTAATAACGTTTAAAATTATATTAACAACTTTACGACTGGTCTGTCAGGAAGGTGGATAAGATTTGTTCGTTTGATAGGTAGATATCCCTTCGCACTTGGCCACGTCTTTTCAACATGTTACAAGCGTGTTCACCGTCGTTTTTTCTGATTATGCTAAACATTTCTGTACAATTATGCTGAGTCATGAAGTCATCGATAAAGTCGTCGCCATAAAGAGATGCATATTCCAGGGTCTTTGCGATATACTGCATTGCAATAGCGGCAGAATTCTTGCAGTTTTCCGTTATAAAGTAATGTGCATACTTTATCACATTTACACTAAAAATACGGATGTTTTTGAAAAGGACTGATATTCTATTGTAGAAACAAGCTAGAACCTCATTTTTTCCAATGTTTAAAAAGACGTTTTTTCATTACCGCCAAGTTTCGTCAAAATATGAGCGTCGCACCTAGAGTACTTCCCCTGCAAGCAATACCTTAGACCAAAAGTGCTGCCGCGTTTCCCATGTGCTATCACCATGATAATTGGGTTCTCGTCTTCAGCATGGGTCTCTTTGCTTTCGTAAGGCTGGTAAGAAAAGGCATACTGTAACTTTAGGCCATCATTCCGTCTGGTGGTCATGCTCTTCAAGAAATCAATGTCTTCTCGATTATCCTTCGTCATGATTGTATTGAAGATCCCTCGACGAAGAGGAATTGGGAAACTGAAAGATGAATAATCAGTACTTCATACAAAATACTTCTATTTCTGGTGAAAAGGGTAAACAACTTACTCGATGCAAGTCCCATCCTTGTCCGTGCTGTTCTCACAACTCATACGGACATCGCGTAAATAATTTAAGGCCAAAGAAACGCACGGTTCGTACTCCAGTTCACACATGAATGCCATTAAAATCTCCGCGATGTGTCTAAAAAAGAAGAAATTGCATAAGAATCCATTCTTAATGCGACCTACTGCTGATGAATTGTAAAACCGCTCTTATAATTGATTACGTATTCATCAAACGCATCTTCCAGAGGTTTCCGCAAGAACAGTTCCATCTTCGCCCGCAGGGGATGACTGTAAAAAATGATAGAAAGTTGACGAGCAAGTATAACATAAGTCATCACACTTAATCTGGAGTCCGTATCCAGAAGTTTCCTCATCGCATCAAGTACCGTATCTAATGGGAGATCATTCTGAAGGGTGATATAAACGAGATTCAGAAAGAAGTGGACTCGCTCTTCTTCGGAGGTAATATCATCAACAAGGTCGGGAAGGAGATCAACCTCATGTCTGATCGGATACAACACTTTGTGGCTGATTGTTTTGGCACCAATTATGACTAAAAAAATTGTAATTAGTGGTGTAAGATTAATGAGATTACAAATGTCATATAAAAGTGATATGTTTACAATTCCGAGAATACATGCTTTTTGCTCGGATATTTCATAGTTACAACTCAATTAGAGATTGTTCCGGCCCACGGAAGTCTCGCCTACTGCCGAAACAAATGCCAGAAGATTGTGTCATTTCCGCTTATGCATGTGCTACATTACTATGCAAAAATAGACAATGACATTGCTGTTGCAACCAGATGTACGCATTAAAAATTACAACAGCACAAAATTTGATATTATCCATGATGAAATCAGGAATCAAACTTCTCACTCACCGGGCTCCCCGTTCTTTAAAAGTCTTAACTTCTCCTTTCCATTGGAGGTGTAGAAGATGGGAACATGCCATTTAGCCTTCTCTGCCTTCCCATCATTTGCTCTGATCGGATTGTAAACTGATTGAGAGACGACGGAATGGGTCTCATTCAGAAGATTCACAGAGATCAGAGGAAGTCCTCGGTTCGAAGCCCAACTCTCCACAAATTCAGAGGTTTTTAGTCCAATTTCATAGAGATAATGACCTTCTAATTCCAGAATCCTAAATAAAAATAATTCAAGACACTGAAAAGATGCTTATTATGAACTTACTCGTCGATTATTCGGAAGAAATCCTTAGAAGTAGCCGATCCATATGAATATTTTCTGAGGAACTCCTGGAACGAGGCCCTCATCACCTCTTCCCCCACAATATCCTCCAACATTTTAACCACACAATGACCTTGTTGATAATAAATTGGTCGTCCTAGGTCTTTGTGGAGAAGAGGGCGATCGATCTTGGTCCTGATCGATACATCTGCATATTCATTTACATCCAAGGACATTTCTTTATCTCGAAATTCAAATAATGTCTGAACTTCGGGATCTGTTACATTACATTCATTTTACACTGACCTCAAAATATTGATCTTCCATGATTTGGGGGATCGCCTTGGAGCTGGCATAAGCAGTCATAGCTTCGAAGAACCAGAAATCATCCCAAGATTTGGGGCCAACGATATTTCCGAACCACTGGAAAGGGTAAAACATAGAAATTTCACACCACAAAGTCACATCTGACGTCACGACCCACGCAATATTGCATAACACTGTACCTGGTGACAGACTTCATGAGTGATGAGCTCGGCTGTCCTTTGAATCATTCGGTCATCATCAGAGACACCGTAATCGAAGATGACTTCAGAATCTCTAACCGTCACAATCCCCCAGTTCTCCATTCCAGCAACAGCTAACGTGCCGACAACAATAAAGTCTGAAGGAAGTCATCGTAATATTACAAAGGAACGCGACGTCATTTGACTTACCAAGTTTAGGTAAAGGAAATTTGATTCCAAAATATTTTTGGAAGTAGCTGACAGCCTTCACCGCGATGTCCCGAGCTGGTCGTATCTTCTCCAAAGTGTCATTTCTGGCATTAAATCGTATTATAATTCCGTTTTCCTCTGTTTCAAGTATTCCAAACTTTCCGATGTAAAATCCAAAGAGGTAAGGTGACATTAGAGGTGTCATTTCGAATTCGGTGTGCGCCCATTGACTAAAATAGTGATTTTAAAAAAATTTAGTTAGTGCAGCAATTATTTCAAAACAAAGTAGTTACCGATTAATGAAATGGGTCCGGAGTGCTGGCATGTTGGCCAGGGCATTGTAAGTGGCCGGATAAATCAGATTCAGATTGAAATTGGCCTTCTTGTCCGGCTCATCGAAACAGGGAAATACCCTCGAGGCCTCGAAGAATTGGAAATGTGTAACCAGTACTTTTCTGCAAGCAAATTGCTTCTTAACTTTATTAAACTTACTCGATCTCATTTGTGTCCAACGGACTTGTGAAAGCGCCGACTTTGGTCCTCTCATCTTTGTTCTTTAGTCCCTCATCTCCGATCTTGGCCACATAATTCATTAGCAGGCCATACTTATGGCCTTTGGAGAGGGGTTTCCGAAGAAATAGAACGATCTGACGATTCACAGAATAATATTTGACACCCATCACTTGGATCAATTCAATCTCATCCAGATCTCGAATCATCAAATCCTGAGAAATCACCAAGTCATAAGCATTCAGAATTAGAATCGAGGTACTCTCATGGCATTTGAAATGGACATCCATCTGTCCATGAATGGTATTATTGTGCTCTCCGAAGTCGTGTTCCGCATCCAGGATGGGATAAAGCTTCAGATTAAGATCGTAGAAATAAGGGGCCATGGAATTGGGAAGTCGGAATGGTGGAGGTTGGTCATAAAATGGCCATACTTGGTTGCCAAATATGTGAAAGAGAAGTACCAAACTGGAAGAAAGTACCATGCTGATAAGGCCGAATGAACACAACAGTAAGAGATCGGCACGCCTGTGGCGGACGGGCTTGGTCACACTATTCATGGCCGGTCCAATTAGTGGAGGGAACCGGAAGACGGAAATCAGAAGACAAAGTCTGTCCGGAAATTGCATAAACGCCGAGAGAAGGGGATCGGCATACCCTCCGGGCCCGCGCGCACACGTTCTCATCCATTTGCATTAATAACTAGGCTCCATTCCAAATGGTCCTGCTCCTTTTCCCGATTATTTGATACGCTGAGATTTCTGATATCGGTCGGAAATTGGGAATGTCGAGAGAATGGGCGGACCTGCAAGTTTCAAGGGCATTGAATCGAGTCGAAAATGTAAGAAATTCAAAACAAATGTAAATATTGAATGCAATGTCATCACGACAAGTTATTTATAGATATTGGGACAGCTTTCCTTGAATGAATCAGAGGTGAGGCGCCAAAGGAAGTACCGTACCGAGAATATTAAGATGGCCAGACAAGAACTCAGAGCCTTCAATCCACCTCCATCTATGCGCAATAAATCCCCAGCCCTTCAAAAAAATCCAATTCAGTCAACAAAAATACCAGTCCATTCCAGTCACATTTCCGTGGATCTCCCGAAACAGCCGATTCAAATGGGAAACGAGAGTTTTTTGGGGAGAAAGAATGTTAATCAGCCGGGACCCACCAGGAACTCCTCTGAATCAGCCTCGGGAGTTGCGTCAAAAGGTTCAGCCGATAAGAACGCCCTCAATTACACCTTAGCACAAACAGAATCCGTTGTTAAGGAGATTCCTGGACTCTCATCAGCTACCTCCACCTTTAGATGTCGTTCTAAAAGTGAAAGGGTCGCTAAGAATATTGGAGATGCCGTTTATTTTGGATTCCCGCCAATTGAGGTGGGTTTATTGTGAACAATGTTCTTATCTCAACATAAACATCTTTATCGCAGGTTGAAGACAAGAATGGAAACTTTGAGATTACATTATCACTCCAAGTCAACGATGATAAGAACAGACGTCGTGAGTATCATATTACTTGTAAGATGACACAAGGACGGGAGATCACTGAGGCCAGAGTTGATGACGTCACATTTGTTAAAAATATTTGAATCCAATTAAAATAATTTTATTAGCACGGTAATTTATTCACAGAGGTTAAATTATTCAGAACCGGTGTTATTATTGTCTATGTAAATCTACATGTTCTCTACTATGAATCCAAAGAAGTCTTCTTTGAGATATGGGTCATCCCAAGCTCGTCTTTACTCAACACTTGAATGAAATCGGGACGACAAGTCTGCACAAGATATTGAACAAGCCGGTCATCATGGGTGATGACAATGAGTTGCAAATCAGAACGGCAAGTGAAATTGTCGCCCGAATTAAAGACGTCCAGCAGATCCTTAAGCATGGATCCCATATTCTCAATTTTTGACGAATCCAGATTTGTGGTTGGTTCATCCAGAGTAAGAATAGGGCAGTTCATACCAAAAACGTCAGCCAACGCAATGCGAATCAGAATTGAAGCAAGCATCTATATACGAAGATTTACTGTTAAATCAGGAGATCTTACCTTCTGGCCGGCGCTGCAACGTCCTCTCATTTCGATTTCTTCTTGTTCCACCACCATGACCACCGAATAATCATAACTCTTTCGTTTATCCGTTCCGGATGCCGGTTGTGATCTACATATACATAAATACAATAAAATCTATTGGAAGAATAAAACACGTAACGTCCACTCACTTGATACGAATAGTTTCCACATCAGTCCCTTGGTAAACCTTTGGCCAAAGATCGAAGAGGATCGCATTGATTTCCTCCATCTTCCCATGATGGAATGCGATGATACTCTCATCCAGGACATTCCTGAACTTGTTGATGTCCTCAATTCCAGCTTGAAGGACCATTTTTTCGATAACCCTCTCATGTAATTTGACCTTTGCGTTAACCATGGAGTCCTGTTTCAATTTAATATCAATTTCCTTCAACTTCTTTTGTAACTCGCTTAATCCTCCCTCTTTTTGGCTTATTTGATTTCTTAAGATCAACGCCCTCTTGTTTAAAGACGTGGCCTAAACCAGTCATTACCCTTATTTTGTATCTTTACCTTTTCATTCAACTCTTGAAGACTTGGTTTTTGTTTGATTCCCAATGATGCCAATTGAGCTTTAAGTCCAACAATCTTTTCCTGACCATTCATTATTCTCATTTGCAATTCCAGAATTCTGTGTTGGCTTTCTTCGTTATCACAGTTAGCTAAAGTGATAGTGCAATTGTTGATTTCTCTTCTCGTGGCTTCAATCTTCTCATTTAACTCTATCTTTCTTCTTTCCGATTCCTCTTTATTTACACTCAGATTCCGTTGATTTGCCAATTTCTGATGTATGCGGGTGAGAGAATCCAAGAAACTTTTCCTTTCCGTGATCTGAGATGATAATTCGTTTCTTTCGGTTCTATTTCTGACTTCCGTATCTTCCACTTTCTTCTTACACTTCTCCAAATTGGCCTTTAGTTGTTCTCTTCGCCCCCGAATCTGCTCAAGTTCGACTTGAACACTGGCCAAGGCGCTCTTCTTCTCGGCCAGGTCAGCTTCAAACTTGGACTTACTTCCTTCAGTTTGGAAAATGATTTTTTCAACATTCTCAATCTGAATTTTTCGGATTCCTGTAACTTTAACCGTCTTCCTACCTGTCTATTTAAGTCAGCTTCCATTCTGGAGACTTCACTTTCCTTTTCGATCTTCTCTCTGACCATTTTAATCTCATCATTCACATATCTGACTCTCTGATGGAAGATCAAATTCATCTCCTTCTTCTGTGCTTCAGCCAGTTTGCTTTTGATTTTCATTATTTCTTCATTCAAATTCACAACGCTTAACTACAAACCAGTATATAACCCTTGCCATTCTTACCTTGTCCTTCATTTTGTGACCATCTTTCTCGTTGCATTTCTTTTCACAAAGCGGACAATCGCCCGTTTCATCGAGGGACGCCGCCCATTTTCTGTAGATGACTTCCGTTCCTTCCAATTCATTCAGTTCCTTCTTGAGGTCCACCACTTCCGTCTGCACTCTCTTCAATTCTTCTACTCCATCTCTTTTCTCGGATAAATTTACGTTCTTCCTAGACTCCATCATAAAATTATTATTATACGAGCCCGTTCGCAAAGTCGCAGAATGATTTATGCGACATGCACCTTTGTAATTTTGTACTTTTTTTCATCGTGCAAATGGTTTTTTTTTTTGGAACAGCTCATACCTTGAATTTTTTGCACAGTGCATGTTGCCGAACTCACTTCAGCGACTTTGCAAACGAACCAATAGACGTCTTACCGTAACCTGTTAGCCAAGAATCTGACCGAGAGTTTCTCAAAAGCCTGTTCGTGATCCACACTGAGCCCCTCAACCCCGTCAATCAGATCATCAATATTAATCTCATGAGAAGAGAGATCTGTGAGAACATTGGCCTCATTCTGAAGACCACTCAGCTGATTCGAGACAAGTGCAAGATCAACCCGTTCTCTTTGAATCATCTTGTTCAACCTGACCTTTAAATGATTCTTGTTCGAATAGAGTTGGTCTAATCTAAAAGAATATTAACAATAAACTGAATTCTTTCTTACTTTTCGGTCACTTCCTTAAGACTTTTCTCCGTTTTTTGCACAGAAATGATGAGATTGTCTTCTTCTCTGCTCTTCACAGTATGCATGATTTGATTTTCATGGGACAACCTCCTGGCCTCATTCAAATCCAAACCATCTTGTTGACGATCACCGCTTCTTAGATTGTCGAGGTTCTTCAGGTCTGACTCTAAGGACTTCAAAGTGCTAGTGAAGAAAGCGATGAAATGGGCGCCATCTCCTAAGCAATAACCGTATCGGAAATAAAAACCTTACCTTGGATACCATATTTTTCTTGTCCTTGTTTGACCAAGTCATCGCATTCTGTTTTATAATTGTTTAACATCTAAAACGACAAATGTGGAACAATCATTACAATCCGTACCATTTCATTTGCTTCAGCCGTATTTAAGGCAGCCTGGATTTGTTCCGCTTCTGAATTAAACAATGCCAAGTCTGCATACAATCTGAGTTCAGTTTCCTTGGTCTTTTCTCGCTTCGCTGTTATATCCGTCATTTGACTAGATCGCAAGGACTAGGAATCCAGATACCTAATACAACATCTAAAACACAAACCTGATCTATTCTGCACTGCAACTCTTCTTTTGTGCCCGGGAAAGGATCAACCTTGAGGCCTTGTAGAGATTCTTGGACATTTTTTATCTCATTGGATATGAGAGCTGAAGAACATCGTTGTTGAAATGTCTAAAAACAATGCTAATACCTGCTTGATTCTCCATCTTTGTCACTTCCTCAGTGTCCTTCCGATTCTTCTTTAATTCGTCTTCCACTTCCCTCAGTTCCTTGGAGTCGTCCTTGATATCCTTTCGAAATCTAGTAAGTTGATTGTTGGTCTCTTCTCTACTCAAAACTAATTGGGCCCGATCCTTATTCGCCTGGTCAAGGTATGGAATTTCCGTGGTTACAACCAACAATTCGGCTTGCTGAAAATAAACTTCGGTTACATGCAACATAACCTCGGCATACCAACTCCTTGATGGTATCCTTAAGCCCTTCCATTGCTTTCACATATTTCGAAACTTCAAAAATAGCATCAAAGCGCAATTTCAATTCTTTCGGCTCGCTCAAGGGCCAAGTTGATTCTTCTTGATGACAAAATATGACATAATTCAAGACGGCAGCGGTGACTCCAAAATGATTCAACATCTAAGATTCAATTACATATAAAACTATAACAACTTACTTCTCTGTTAAAATCAGCAACCTTAGAGGATACCATGCCAACCTCTCCATTAGGCTTTCTAACTGCCAAAGTAAACTCTTCTGACTTGGTGGTGATCTTATTTGTTTTCGGCCCTAAAGATCCTGTCATTCTTTTAGTCGCCGTACAAACGCCATGGAAATTGACAAACTCCAATTGAACTAAGGCATCCACCTTCTTCTTCTTTGACAGCTAAATACGCAAGGTTACGCAAGTATGTCGGCACTTACTCTCTGACTGTGTACGAAACCAGGCAATTTACCCGGAGGTAAAGTCCCACTTGTGACGAAATTCAGAGCCTCGACGGCAGTCTAAAGAAGGTCAAAGTAACTCCTTTTCCTACTGTTTTCCCCGTTCCATTCGGACCTTGGATGATTGTCAAAGGCTTGATGAAGTCGATGGTCTGAGATTCTTCTCCGATACTCCTTATATTTTGCAATCTCATCGACGTTAAAGTCGTCATGCCGATTATAAGGTGATCTTAGCCTTTTTATTACAATACAATAACGTGCGGTAAAATCTCGCACACGAAATCCTAGAATTAGAAATCTAAAATTTTTAATTTTCTTTTTGAATTTATCCTTTGGCGCCTTTCGTAAAATCTTTCCAAGCTGCGCCCGATGTTTTGGCAGAATAAAGCATTTTTGAATTTTTTATATACAATTTTATATTATTTTATATAAAAAAGGCCGTGTCAAGAATTCCTGATGTCAAAAAAGTATGGAAACGAGGACAGGGAAATCAGGAGTATGTTTTTTTGACATTTTTCATCTTTTTTTAGATCTTCGCCAAAAATTGAAGTGTTATAAGGACAATGGGAATATCGATGGACAATCGGAAATTCTGGTCCAACTCGGCGATGAATATCGTCAGATGGTAAAAAATGATGAAGCTCTGGAATGTTACAATGATGCCGTCAAGTTGGCACAGAAGATATCCAAATTTGAAAATCTTGCACACTGCCACAGGAATATCGCTTCGATTTTGAGTGAAGGTAAATTTTCCTTAAGAGTTTTTCATTTGTAGAAAACGACGAAGCTGCGCGAAAGCATGTTCAATTATTTTTGACTTATGCTAGAAAAATGGGAAGCCACAACATGATTCAGTTGGCTCTACATGAATATGCATTTATATATCAAGGATACGCTACTTTAAACAAATGGTACCTCCTCGAGGTATTATTATTGTTTTGTGTTCTTTATCTCTTTTAGGCATTTGAGAAGGCGTTGCAATGTAAACAATATCTGACCAAGCATGCAGGGGACATTGATAATGATAAGGAAGCTGTAAAAACTGCTGAGAATAGTAAAAGAAGAATGGCGGGGATAAACTCGCTCCTGGCGGAGATATTTCAATGTTTTGGAGATTATCCGGCGGCTCTTCGGTATAATAATATGGCAGTTGAATACGCTCAGTAAGTCGTTTTAATTAATTATTTTTTGTTTAGATCAACTAAAGACTACGGCCTCTTATACAGCTGTTTGTTGATGAAGATTGAGTTGACGAACGGGGAAAAGAAAGTTGCTTTAGCCAAGCAAAGGATGGAGGTTGCTCATCAGCATCTGAAACAAAATATCAATGAAGCTGATCTCGAGTACTCTAAGCAGATTCTCAACTTTTTCCCATCCAATTTTGATGATTTGGCTCCAGTTTTAAAAATATTATTTAAATTGAGGAAAAATTCTAAAGTGTCTTCCGTGTGCAAGGAGTACTTATGTTTTAGTAAGACAACTTTCACTTTTTTTTATTCTAATTTAGTTTGGAAATACGATAAACGAATTGCTGCGCTAAGTAAGAACTTAGATGATACATCGAAATACAAGATTTGTGAGAGGATTGCTGATTCTGCCGTCAATATAAAATTGTTCGAACTTGCTCTGAGATTTTACGAGCGAATGTTAGGGTAGGATTAGTTATTGTTACAAATTATATTGTTTTAGGTATTCGACAAATATTCGGTACAAAGAGAAAGCCTTGGTGTCTATAGCAGAAACTCTGATTGATCTGGGAGACTTTCGAAAAGCTTCTGAATATTACGAAAAGTGTTTGGAGTTGATTAGAAAATATTTTGGAAAAGATAAAACTAAAGTAAGTTTTTTTTTCTAAATTAACCAGGGATGTGCGACGCTCAGATTTTGATGAAACTTGGCACAAATTTACAAGTCACTTTCTTGAAAATTTTAGCGTACAAAGTTTCGTGCCTTGCGAAATGTGTGACTTCCTTTATGAGCGTCGCACTTGGGGTACTTGCCTTGAAAATTTGGTTTGATACGCTGATTTAACACGGTCATTGCAGCTTACTGAAACTGAAATCAGCCTGGCTGTTACAAGAAGCAAAGACGTTTCACTTCCCGTGGATGTTCGATTCAAGTCTCTCAAGAAATGTTTCGATCTTGATCTAAACAGCGATATGGAAAATGTTGTTTTGGAAGCAATCGTCATGTTATTGAATGTAAATAGGCAACAGTATAAGAATCAAGAGATTGATAAATGGACGAATGCATGGAAAGAGAAGAGAGAGCGGTTGGAAAACGGTCAAGACCCTCAAAATGAAGAAGTTGAAGATGGGGAAGAAGACGAAGAAGATGAAGAAGTTTTCGGGGATGTTACGGAGAAGGATATGATGTATGATTTGGAAGGTATGTTGAAACTTTTCGATAACATTATTCTAGAAAAATATATAAAGTATGAGCAGAGAAATACTCTGGAAAAGAAAAAGAATAGTCGAAATACGAAGGGCGAGACGCTACTTCACGAAGCTGCTCGGGACGGAGATTTGGACAAAGTCAAGCAACTTCTACAGTGTGTAAGATTATTTTTGCAAACCCTTATATTCTAGGGATACGATGTGAATGCGAAGGATTACGGTGGCTGGACTCCATTGAGTGAGGCTGTGAATCATGGTCATCTTGATGTCTCCAGAGTACTTTTGCAAAATGGAGCTGAAGTCGATTGCCAATCTGGACAGGCACTTCTGAATGATGATGGGACTGCGTGTGTAAGTCCATTTTTACGTTTAAAAAATATTTATATAGGATTCTGCAGGAGATACTCCTTTAATGGAAGCGTGTGCCAACGGTCATATAGATGTGGCCAAACTACTAATTACTTTTAAAGCCAGTGTCAGTCGATGCAATCACAATGGATTCTCTGCTCTTTACTTTTTGAATTCTTATATTAATAATCATGATCTGGACGACAATCAGAAACGAGAATGTCAAAAGTTGGCCCAGGAGATTGATGAGAAACAAAGGAAAGGTAAGAGGTGTAACGAGAGCTCATCATAATCATGCTTCAAGAAATATTCCAAAAAGTATATGCGAAAATCTTTGTGCTCTTTGCAGCTATCCAAGAAATTGTTTTTAATGTTGAAGTCGTGCATTTTTATACGTATATAATATGCAGAATAATTTTTTCTTGCGTTCGCGGAGATGCAATTTTAAAAAATGTGCCAATTGTCTCCGCCGACCCGAGAAAAAATTGCGTATTCTAAAAACGCATGATTTCGAATTTTAAAAACAAGACAAGTTTCTTGATTATCTCTAGAGCTTGAAGATTCGCAAAAATTGTCCTGAATTTAATTTGAACAATCTAGACTTTTTTAGAGGGATTCAAGGAGAGTGCTCTCTTTCCAATCTCATCTAGTCCTTGCACAAGTAAAGGGGTTAGATGTCATTCTCCTGTTCAAATCATTGATGACATCAACCTTCCCAAAAAGTTGAAAAAGCGACCAGAACGGAGAGCCCCTTCATATGACCGAGGTGTTGCAATGGATGACGATTTTGGCCCCTTGCCAACGGAATCTGCTCCTGATGAAGATATTCATATGGCTCTTAATTTATATGGAAATGATGAGACCTTTGATCACTTTTCCACAACAAGTAGTGAAAGAAGGAGGAATCGAAATTTTGCTATTGAAGAAGGGAATAGGTCTCGAATAAACACGGAGAACTCGAGCAGATCGTCAAGGAAAAGAGCGGCCTCACCAATTTCTGTTTCCACTTCCTCGTCAGCCAAGAAATCTGCTACAATTGCACATACATCTTCTTATAGCAGGTCTAGTAGACCAGAACGAGTAGAAGCGATTGCACGACCAACATCTAGGAAAAAGAAAAAGTAAGCACACCAATAGTATAATTATAATTGTTTAGGTTTGCATTCACCAAGAGGACATTCGATATTATAAATCCGCTCACAAATCAGCCGGTTACAATGAGGCGGTGTTTTGCAGGTAATGGATTTCACAAATGGGTTGCTTTACCCATTTGAATAATTTAAGAACACAGTGTTGTCAGTGTGGTATGTTGTACTAGTTCCTAAAACTTGCAGATGACGGCGTAGACATGGATGAAGTGATCAACTTGGTCGATCAAATCTTCGTGCGGTACAACGAGTAAATAAATCCTGATACTAATGTTTATTCGCTCTATCGGTAGCTACAGCTTTGTTTATCACTTTTTATGGGTGTGTTGTCTGAGTTCTCTCGACCAGAAACGAAGACTGGAGTCCGGTCATGACGGTCGGTATCGTTAGATGAAAACTTTTCTGCTATAGGGAAGTCGTTCTCGGCATCCAGTTCTTCTATGTCGATTCCTGGATCCAGAGTGACGTCATCTTCCAATTTGTACTTGTTGATGTCGATTTCTTTCCGGCTCTTTCCTTTCTTTGATTTCTTATGTTTCTTTTTATCCTTGGAACCTCTCTGTAAATGATTTAGAAACAATTAATGTTTTATTATACGATTACCTTTTTGACAGATTTTCTCTCGGATCCGGCGGTCTTCTCTTTCTTGTTCTTCGACTTCCTTGAATCTTCACTACTCTTAACAGTAGTACTAGTTCCTTTACTGGCTGCGGTCACTTTTTGTTGTGATTGTGGTTGACTCGAGGCTTTGCTTGAATGGACTCTCTTCGAACCATGATTTCCGTTCCTTGTTGTTTGATCCTTGCTGATTGTTGTAGCAGTTGAAGTCGCTATAGATGATAATTATACTCTTATTACACAATTCCTTACTTTTACTAGCCTCTTTTTCTTTGACTAGAAGAATGGGGCTGTTTACATTACTGTTTGGCTGACTGCTGGTCCCACTTCTTGGTCTTGACTGTCTCCGTATTTGGGATATCTTTTTACATAACACTAGTAGATGCAATTGCATAGACCAGCAAATTATCAAGTAGATCGACGCGACCCACCACATTCTCGCCTAATGTAAAAGATGGAATGAATTTTATTTGAAAGAAACGAACTTCTGAACCGTATTTACTGACACTTTTGAAAGATTGATTAGAATACAGTAACCTCCAATTACGTTTAATAAATGAGGGTTCAATTGAAGGCTCGACGATAAGATAAATCTATGCAAAACGCTACAGAAATCCATCCATCTCCCCAGAAACGTCCGTGAGTAGGTTCATCGAGGCAGCTCTCACTTCCATCGGCACCGAGACATCTTCCAATTGGTTGTTATTTAATCCCACACTCTCTCTGAGTTCGCTTTGCATTCTGAGTTTAAGAATATCGGATTGGCTGAGTTCCTTCGTGTTGATTCGAGTTGAGTGATCAGGTCCGTCTTCGTAACTTAGTGTCCTGTAGGCCAGAACAGCTTTATCTCCTTTCCGAGTCAGCATAACATTTGTGTCTTTTGGGATGTAATAGATGTCCCCTCGTGTCACTTGGTGTATTCTTTCTCCGTTTTCTACGACTTCCACATCTCCGGATACAAAGACGATGATACTCGCGCATTCTAAGGTTGGGAGGACGGCCTCTGTGGATGAGGAAGCCAGTTCGTCGTTGATTTTGATCTCATGCAAAGTAAAGTCAGCACAGTTCTCGGGGGCATATTCGGCCACATTTCTGGTCAGACTTTTTGGAGGCACCAAATAGTATTCGGGAGCAGTCATTCTGTAGTTGAGAACTTCGATTAGACTCTTCTTGTCCACAAATTTATTGGTAAGACCAGCTCTTATCGTATTATTTGAGCAACCCACACATTCCACGCACTCTAAAAAATATTAATCAGGCGATGTAGGAATTTTGAGATAGTTGCAAAAAGACTGCTTACCTCCACTAAGGTATGCATGCAATTCCTCGGCCGCGTAGTAGCAGCATTGTCCTGGCTCTAAAATCATGTGATTCAAATACAGAGGAGCGAAACATCCAACATCTCCGGGGAACCTCTGCATGGTATCTTTCATAATTTCGACGGTTTCTTCGATTAAACATCCTCTCACTCCATCATCCAGATCATTTTTGAGGATTTCCAGACATTTTACAATAACATCAGCATGATTTTTAATGTAAATCATCTTAGTGAAGCATGCCTTTAGGGCTTGTTTCAGCTCGTTACTGTCATCTCTGAAGCCAGCTTTTACCAGAGTCTTGAATCGTTGGCAATTCTCTATTCCCATAAGCGTTTTGATCTCCGGAAAAGCTGAAAAGATAGATGTATAATGGGAATATATTTGATGTGATCGTCTTAGTTTTATCGGTAAACCCTTACCTTCCATATTAATCAAGATCTCTTTGGCTGGTCTGAATCCACAAAGAAGTTCGAATCTGTTGAGCGCATAGGCCAGTTCAGGTTTATGATTTCTGTCAGGGTAATGGAAGGGATCGTTGTCATGTAACTGAGTTGCTTGTTCTTTAGTGGGATGTACTTGTAGAGAAAGAGTATGTTCAATGGCCATGATTTTCATGATAAAAGGCAGATGATCATCTCCTTCATTGTTCTCTTCGAGTGCTCTGTGCTCACTTAACCTCACATCGGAGCCTTGAATTCGGGCCGGACCATCAGGATGTGTCCCCATCCATAGCTGCAAATAAATTTCTGTGCTTCGTACTTGATATAAATTTATTTTTTGTCAGCTTTCAATATACGAAACAATATCCTACCTCGGCATAAGGCTTCTGTTCATCGAGCATGAACTTCTTGTGACCGGCGGCATAGAGAAGGCCAACCTCAGAAGAGGCACCCTTCTTGCCCCACTGGTAATTCTGGACATGACAATGGAGACGATGCATTGGGAACCCAAGAGAGGAGCGATGTCTGCAATAAAGACCTCAGGAATGACGAAGAAAGGTCGCCCCGGGCGAGATAAACGAGAGTCGCGCCACGAGTCATAACGTCGGAATCTGATTGTGAAACCTCATAATTAATGATCGAAGAGACGCAAACCGAAACCGCCAAAATTAAATAAAACATTACACCTTAGCGGAAGTCCCTCAACCAAACAGAAATCTTTGTTTCTACCTGAAGAACCATAAATTAAGTTCATCTCCTACTTTATATAATACAATTAGTGCAGCGAAATTAAAGTTTGTTTCCATGATCAAGAAAACGCCTAAAGAGTAGTCTTTACTTGTAAACAAACAGAAATACGGCAAAAAGATCATTAGTAATATTCATGGCGCAGACAAGTAGCCGAAGATATCAAATGTTAGGAGACAGTGTTCAGAAGTAGCAAAAAATAATAATTTGGGGATCGGGGTCAAGAACGTTGTCGCGCTGCTGATTACATAGAGATAGAGTCGACAGAATTGGGTCGGAGGATAGTCACGATGCCCTTTCTGATCGATGGAGATAAAGTTAGCGAGAGCGAGGGACCTCCAGTCGGGATGCCCCGGCGCTTATCGACGTCGAATCTGACGGATAACGGCCTCAGGTGAAAGGCAGGAATTGGAAGAAAACTTGGCGGTCAGGCCTCCGAATTATAATAAACACAAGTTTCGAAATTGTGACGCCATAAGAGCAACTTCAGCGAAGTCAGAGACCCACCTTCGAAACTCTTTTTGTCCTTCTAATGAGCTGGAATCTTGGTCGCCACTGGGTATAACTTAAAGTTTAAAGGGAGTAGTAGAAGGGTTTTGTGTTCTATTAAAGCACACCTTCAACTGGATACAAGAAATAAGACGGAACAGGTACTGTGATGACGATTGGATTGGTATTTGTGACATTTGGGAGAGTATAGCAATTAAAAATCAAATTTCCTAATAAGCTTTACAAATAAAATTTAATGATGACTTATCCTCAAGTTCTGTTACACGCTAACTAACTATGTCACTAACCCAGTTATATTACGTAAGCACTCCCACCCAGAAGTCGGAGACTACAGTAAAGTGCATTTTAATTGAGAATCAGCGCAAATGAAACCACGTCGCGAATTCCTGCTGAACCTATCTCCTCCCTCTACAAACCGTTTCAAGGTCACTGTTATCGTCATGGAATTGAGCAAGCCCAAAATTTTTGCTGAAATTATTGCCACTAACTGGTTTCCGATCAGAGACAGTTTGCATGGTGAAGGTCGGCATCATCGAATGTTGCAGACTGTCTAAACCTTCAATTAAAAATGATATAATATAATGGTTTGATTCGTAAGATATTTTCAATGATTTTCTCCAATCGGTATTATACAAATTTATTCAACAATTGATACTTACAACAATTTTGCTGGGCGGGCCATAAAGTCTTGATATGCCTGCACAGTGCGCCGTCGACAATTTGTCGCGCGGCGACAAGTAAAATTCAAGGCGTCGCCAAATTTATATTTCGCGACACCTCGTCGCAACGCCAAACGTAAGGTCCGCACAGTGCGGAAACATGTCAAGACTTTTTAGCCCGCCTAGTACACGATTTGACTAGATATGATGACTTAAGTCTGAGTGTGACTAGTGGTTTGTTTCGTCTGACCAGTAGCGGACCATTTAAACAAATTAATGTACAAGTTCAGGAGACTCTCTTTGCTACTTCTGCAAAGAACTAATAATATTATTATCCTTTTCGAAAACAAAAACGGTGACGAAACAGAAGAACTCACTTGGAGAGTGTAACGTTTGCAATCAACAAGGCTTTAACAACCACAAAAACTTTGTCGAATTCCTCCATGAAATTGAGCCAGAAATTTCTTTGGGCCACATTACATACAGTGCAAACAGCGGCGATGGCCAGTTCGGTGACCTCTTGAGAGAACATCTCTTCTTCTTCATCACTTTCCCCTGCAATGTCGTCATCGCTGTCATCTTCATTGTTCTCTTCATTTTTTTCGTTTCTTTTTTTGGAATCTGGAGCTTTCTGGAAAACATGACATTAATCATTGTGTTAAAGATCAATTTATTAGAAGAACAATAACAAAATTGTTTATGATTCCGCTTACACCATAACTGTCCATTACATTGACCCAAGACATGACTACGTTAATCCCGAGATAAAGAATCGGGTTCACACTTTCGATGGCTTTCGCTTTGCCCGGAGGCCATTTCCAGGCAATCACACTGCCCATCAGTTCTGGGAATTGTTGTTTCCCGATGTCTTCATCTGTCATGTACTCATTTGCCAAGATCAGAAATTCTTTGGCTATTGCTGTTACCAAATCCAGACAATCTAAACATCGAAGAAAATGAAAAAGTAACGCTTTTACTTACTTATATTATCACTGGCCACTTTTATGATGAATCTATACTCTTCAGACTTCATACAATACTTTTTAATACTGTCGGCGATTAATTCACACGTTTCGGCATCAAATTGTTTGCTTTGTTGCCGTAGGAAAAGTTCTGAACAGTTTTAATTAATGTTTGAAGTCACTGTAATTCAAATTGAACTTACCAAAATCGTATAATGAGGTAGATGGCTGAACGAGAGCCTTATTCAGACATTCCAACGCCTCCTCAACAGTTTTGTAGCGAGATCTTGGAGTGGGGTTAACCCGTTGGGGCTGTGCTTTCGGGGCTTCCCGCATTCCCAAATTCGCCCTTAATGTGGCCAGCATCCTTCGATCCCTCCCATCTGGATTTTCTCGGCGGTTAGCCATCTTTTATAAGCTCAAATATTTGTTGCAGGTTACAATGAAGGAAGTTGGAATAGAATTAAGGACTGAAAGTATTTTTTATTTTATTTTTTCTGTCTTCTTTTTTTCTTAACGGCAGAAATAAGACAGCACTTTTAGGGAGAGAGACGACATGCGGGGAGCGCCGGCTTTATTAAGAGTCGTTCATCGCGGGTAATGTTTTAAAAAAACAAGTCCTACAGTACTCCGTGCTTCACAATATATAAAATTAAGTCACCCGAACTAAAAGGTATTTATTTATACACAAGCAACACAAATATTTATTTTTACAAAGGTCGTGACGGTTCAACAGTACGAAATTACAGTAATCGAGATTATTTGGGAGCATATTTGTGGAATCCCTCGCCCGTTTTCCTTCCCAACTTCCCCGTATCCACCATTGAGTCGAGTAAAGGACACGGGAAATACTTGGGATCTTCTGGATACGCCTGATGCCAACTGCCGATGATGTATTTCAAGGTGTCCAATCCAATGATATCCGCCACTTCGAACGGTCCCATTGGTAATCCGGCACCCAATTTCATAGCTGTGTCTATATCTTTGGGCGAGGCATCACCACGTTCAGTCATTCTGATGGCCTCTGCCAAAAAAGGCATATATAACCTGTTGACAATGAAGCCGTGACGGTCCTGAAAATAGTCTGGGATGAGTTGTCAACAATGGCATCAGCAAAAACATGCGTCTTCACCCGAAAGCACCAATCTTAATAAAAGCCCTAAGGGAATCATTTTGTTACGGACCTTTGATTTGACTGGAGTTTTCCCCAATTGAGTGCAGAAATGACAGAGAGTCTGGTAGGTCTCTTCTGAGGTCTCGACTCCGCAAACAACCTCCACCAACTTCATTACGGGCACTGGGTTGAAGAAATGAAGACCGGCTACCCGTTCTCTTTTAGTGTTCATCTTGTTCATAACATCAGCCAGGAGGAAACTGGAGGTATTGGTCACCAAGAGGCATTCTCTACAATTACAAGCATGTTCTTATGATCTCGCGCTTCATTATATTATCTCCAATTGGGGATTATCTAATCTTTTCAAAAGACCACAGACGTTTAAAATTCCTTTTCAATCCGCTTATTACTGTAGTTATCGTTTGATAACAGCAATTCTGGTTAATAACCAGCCAACTTTCAATAAATTCCCCCCTCTCACTATCTCCGGCCCCAATTTTTACAATACCCGCTGTTAACATTAACCGTTAAGCAAGACTTACTCATTAGTTTCCTTCTCCAATCGATAAAAAAATTCCTGTTTCAGCTTCAAGTCCTCAACAATAGCCTCAATTACAATGTCAACTCTCTTGAGATTCAGCTGATCGAGACTGGTAACCAGATCAAGATTGTTCATGGCTGCTTGAACATATTGCTGTTGGGCCTGTGGATCATTTTGGTATCTTCTCTTGGAGATTCTGCTTAGTCCAGCCTGAATTCTGCCTCGGGCAGCTTCACATTTCTCTGTGGATCGACCAACTAGATTTACATGAATGCCAGCTTCGACAGCCACCTTTAAAAATGGAATTAGACAGTAAAGTATGTCTTCTAATAACAAAAAAGCACAGAATGAATACCGTAGCTTATATATGATTAGTCATCCCCACCTGAACAATACCCGTGCCCATAAGGCCGGTCCCAATCACAACGATCTCCTCCACGTTCTTACTCTCTACCATCTTAATTGACCGACCTTTGTGACGATTGGCGATGAGTTGACCTCTGGGCCGTTTTATAATGTTCTTGAATGGGCTGGGTATTCCGATCTCTTGACGGCTTATCAGTCCTTGCACGTGGCTGGATGCATTTCATGTGGATCCACGGGAAGTGGGGTGCAAATCAGACCATCCTCGTTTTAGAACGCTCACACTATTTTGGTGTTATCTTGTCGTCATATTTTTGGTAAAGGATTTAGCATCTTTTTTTCGTAATCATTGAGTAAACGGTCTCTTTCGGTCCCGTCACGAAAAGTCTGTTGAATCAGGACAAAGTACCGTAAATCAATAAATAAAATTTCGGAAATATCGGATATTTCTGCTCGATAGAAATCCGATAATAAAATAAAAACGTCAACTTTACTTCTTATAGAAAATGGCCGATAGTGAAAATAAAGCGCGTCAGAAGTTGGAGGAGGCGGAAAAGAAGTCGAAGAAGTCCGGTGGATTCTTTGGCCTTTTCGGCGGAGGTGGAAGTATCCATGAAACCTGTGATCTTTACGTTCAGGTAAGTCCACGTTGACCCATTTTTGTTGTGATTATTTTGATCTGGGTTTGTAGTTCATGCTGTAGTGTATAGGGTTGTTATTTTTCCAATTTTTGGCACTTTTGTGTTTAGTCGGGGTCGTCGTGCTCTCAGATTTCTTGCCCGGTCCCTCGATGTCTTGCCAGTTTCGAGAATGTTGCTGATTTTGAAGATCATTATCAAGAAGCCCATAGTCATGAATGCGGAGAATGTGGGAACAAACTTATTTCGTCAAAGGCTTTGGAAGTCCATTTAGAGGAGGAACATTCAGTATTCTTCCAGTTGAAGGCAGAAAAGAATCCACACGAGCTTCATTTCTTATGCTATATAGAAGATTGTGAAGAGAAGTTTGACTCTAAGAGTAAGCGAGACGTTCATGTATTAGAACAACACCACACTCAATCCCCGATAACGAAACTTGATGGAAGAAAGATGGAGAAGATAGAGAAAGATCTTTCTCGGTTCAGGATCTCAGACGACAGAGGGCCGCGGTTTGGTTCTGAGCAAGAAAAAGGATTCCCCGGGGTCCGCAAGATTTTGAAGCCGTCGAGAAAACATCTGTAGTGTTGTATGTAAATCGTGAAATACGTTTATGCTATTTTATTGGTTATAGTCGGATAAAAAAAATTATTTTTAGGCCGGAAACCTGTTCAAGGTAGCCAAGAATTGGTCGGCGGCAGGTAATGCGTTCCTAAAAGCAGCCGAATTATATGGTAGTCAACAGGACAGTAAACATGACAGTGCTCGAGAGTACGACCAGGCTGGTAATTGCTTCAGGAAAGTAGATACGACTGTAAGTACTTTGAGGGGAATATCATTCTTTTCTGTTTTTAGAAAGCTGTTGATTGTCTGTCCAAAACCGCCGAAATATATACTGATATGGGCCGCTTCAATATGGCTGCAAAAGTTCATACCACCATCGCAGAAATCTATGAAACGGAGTCACCTGATAAGGAGAAGTGTGCAAAGCATTACCAGATTGCTGCTGACTTCTACAAGGGCGAGGAGTCCAAGAGCTCGGCCACGAAGTGTCTTGTCAAAGTGGCCCAAGTTTCTGCTGAGTTAGAACAATATAGAAAAGCCATTGAAATCTACGAGGAGATCGCTTTGTGGGAGGCCGATCATCCAACCCTGAAATATGCGGCCAAAAATCATTTCTTCCTGGCCCTCTTATGTCATATTTGTGTTGATCTGGTAAGTGTTTGTTTGGTTTTCATACTGTTATTTTTAGTTGGATTCTCAACAAGCTCTAAGACGTTATGAAGATGCCTCTCCTTCCTTTGCTGATTCCAGGGAATACAAATTTGTGAAGGAATTAACGATTGCCATGGAGGAGCAGAACCCGGATGTGTTCACCGAGACAGTCAAGAACTTTGATAAGATCAGTCGTCTCGATCCTTTCCAAACAACTTTACTATTAAAGGCCAAAAGACTCTGTGGAGAGAGCTCTGGCCCGGCGGTCGGAGCTGCTGCTGGAGAGGAAGAAGAGGAGGATCTGCGATAATTTTATCCCATTCCACGCCATAAAAGTTATTGGCTTTGTATTATAAATTATAACTGATATAGTCGTCACCTCATTCACGTCCACACAACACGTGCACTTAGCTGATCACATTTATATGGTGATTTTATTTTACACGCATAAATAAAGAGACAGGTGTTATTGTCAATATACGTCCTCATTGTACAGTTCCATCAAAGTTTCTCCTCGTGTCAGACCACAAGAGTAATCGTAATCGGATGGAGGGGGACTTAGCCTCTGAAGCGTATCGATTGAATGGTCTTCGACCTGTTTCCCCTCCTGATTACTTTCCTCTTCTTCATTCTCCAGAATATTTTTGGGAACATCAGATGCCAAATCTTTCCGGGGAAATCCAACAGACCCTCGGCAATCTTTGAGGTTTATTAGTGCCAGTGAAGCCGGCCCGCAGTGTGATTTTGCTTTGAGATTATACTTGACTTCATCAACATACATATTGGGTTGACCCACTTGAATGTCCGTACCTGGAGGCGCCTGCACTAGGAGAATCTGATCATTTCCAAACACACTAGCGGTCTCTTCTTTACTCAAATATGCATGCTTGCAGTTGTCTTGTTCTTCACATACATTTCTCATACTCTAAAAGCAACAATTACAACGTTGAATCAACTCACTTGTCTAATCCATTGAAGATGAGTATCCAAAAGTCTCTCTTCCCTTTCCAAATCGGTCAATTGGTTTTTTATAATCTGAAGTTTCTCTTCATCTTGTGGTTTCAGATCAATTTCTCCTCCAGGCTTCCTCAACTGCCCACCCCTAAATATTAATGTTTAAAACAAAGGCGAGTTCCTCACCTCCAATGAATAACGTTCTTTGTTTTTTTTTCAATCAAACCAATTCCCTCCAAAACATTGGTGATATCATATATCCTTCTCTTTTGGCTGACATTAAGTCTTTCCGACTGTTGAACGAACTAAATGTGCAATGTTATAAAAAATAACAAATCCCAACCTGATTTATATCGACAAGACTATGCGGAGAATCTTGCAGAAACTTAATGAACTTCTTCGTCAAAGTTCCAAGACTTTTCTCAGTTCGAACCGTGGTGTCCTCATTTTGGAAATGCTGTTCTTGATGTTCCATTTCCTCTTCCTCATCGTACTCTTCAATGGTTTCCTCATAGGTTTCCACATCTAAGTGTTGATCCGACTTTGCTATAAATTCCGATAACTGCATAATTGCCTCCCCACTTGATTGGGGCTTTTGTTCAAGGAGCTCGTCTTCTTGTACCGACATCTATAAAACATAAACTATCGATAAATAATAGATAAACCATCAAATATCGCTAAAATATATATGTTAATACGTCACAAACTACGCAAAAGAACAACATAAAGCTCTCGAAAATTGGATTAATCCGTGAAACACATTAAAACGGGCAAAGAAAATACATTGTTACAAACGCAACAAAAATACATTTTCAAAATTAAAAAATCCGCTTGTAAATTTTTGGTCTAGAAAAAGACTTGACCCAAAGCCGAAAACAATCACTTCTTTCTCCCACAACGACGACCCTGACAAATTGGCATATGGTCGATATTTAGAAAAAAATACACAATCTTCATCCGTAAATTTTTTGCCGGCATTTCCATGATCATATGAGTAGTTTTGGCATAAATATGGGCTTCATTACCACCGGAGATCTCCAAGAAGCTTTACTGGATATCGGATATGAAGTCAGTGCGGATGATCTTGATCTTCTAACAAGAGGTAATGGAACAAGTTTGTTAATTTTTTGTTCAGAGGTGTTAAATAACATTGGCAATGAGGAGAATATCTTCGATAATGGTTTGGTTGATCTCACAGAAGAAGATGCGCCTTTTTGCAAAGATCTCAACGATACTTTGATGGAAAATTCGGTCGTTTATGAACAGACGAAGGTGGGATAATGTATTCTAGTCTTAATTTTAGTTAGCCAGAGTATTTAAACGAAGCAGAGAAGATTATCAAAGAATCGTATGAATGCGTGAAGAGATGTTATTCACACATGTTGGAGATCACAGAAGTAAGTTCTGTTCAGTGATGAAATAAAAAAATATATGGAAAACAAAAAAACACGAAAAAGTTCTTTCCAAATATTTCTGCGAACCTGTTTCTTCACTTGTTCGAGATTCATGTTATCTAATCTAGGGAGGTTCTCATGTAAATGATCGGTTTGTGGATTTACACAAAAAAATTTCTGATATGAGGTCTCTGTTGAGGGAGCGAAGTGCCGTTGATGAGCAGGAATCTTGCCATGAAGTAGATGGACATAGTCCTAAAGAGATATCGGAAAATCCGATCAACAAATACACCGAACGAATGATGATAAATCGATTCTTGAAGGATAACTGTAAGTCTTGAGATTAGTGGCTTTATTGTTTAGGTCTTCGCCCTGTGATTTGTCCGGAGCCTGGCCGACTTCCATTTAGACAAGATAGGATAAGAACCTTGGATAATTACAAAAGAGAATGGGCGCAACGCCCTCCCCCTGGCGAGAATAAACGACTGGCGTTACGGTGGAAGATCAGAGAGGCCTTGATAAAAAGAGATATTCCTGTAATCAAATTGACTGACACAACTGACCACGCTTATATGCCGGAAAAACCACAATGGCAGTGATGATAAATTGTAAATTGTCTCTAAATAAAGCGATGGGTGATTCTGCATGGTGTCGGACGCGGTTAATATTGTCCTTTACTGATTACGATGGCGTTTCCTTTTATATTTAAGGATGTCGCGATATGTGATCAGAGCCGCCGATCGATTCAAAAATGCGTTGGTCGAGCACAATTTGCCTGGGCTGAGATTCTTAATAGAGGGATTTAACTAGTGAGTTGGCAATGAGTTTTAACTTGGGTTTAGTTATGACGTCTCGAGAGTAAAGGACGTTGGACCGGATAGGGCTGCTGCGGAATGGATTGTGAGATGTGGCGGGGCGGTGAAGTAGGTATTATTGTAAGGTAATTTAGATCCAGGTTTGACAAATTCAACGAGACGTTCGATGATTACAATAGTTTAATTCGTGTTCTGGCTGAATTGGATCCAGCCAAGCCTTCAGACCAAGTTATATTGTCCTTGATTGATGCCACTAACTCGAGTGTCTCTGGTTATGGATGCCGTCATTTTGGTAAGTATCGCGATTACAAACGGTTGACATTGAAGCGGGCTTAAAAGGTGTGCAATCTGTGAAATATGTTGGGTGCAAATCATTAAACGATATGGCGTTGGAGATCATGGGCAAGGAGGTCGGAGGATATCTTCCGTTCCTTCAACTGGAACGGTGCCCGAGGATTACCGAGTATGGAATTAAACATTTGGAACAATACAGGTGAGGATCAGGGGCTTAAAGTCAATACGATGTAATTATATTTCTAGAGGACTCAAAAAGTTGATCATCAAGGACCTAAAGAATGTTCATAAACCGGACAGATCATTGGATTCTCTGAAGAATTCTCTACCTAATTGTGATATCACGTTTTCATGTTGAATAGAGGCCATTCAAAGTAAATCAATGTTTTTCTTTCGAAATTAATTGAAAAGCGTCATGGAATTGTTTGAATATGTCGTTGAGAGTGCTCTGCTTGGCGCAATACTTGGTTTTCAGCATATTCTCAATCTCTCCCACGGCCTTCAGCGAACTTGCGACGTCATTGATTTCATGTTCAAAGGCCTGAATTGACAATAGGAAGGTCTAAAAGAACATGCCTTGATGTGCTCCAAACATTTGGTATAAGTTGGTGTCTCCTTCCATACAGAAATCAGTTCTCTGAGGATTCGGACCATCTCCCGATTCTCATGGACTTCATCTTTGATGGAACTCAGGTCGATACTTCTATACATAACAATGTCATGAATCGTGACGTAACATCGACTTACTCTGATTTCTTCAATGGCTCGATCAGCATTGGAATCTTAGAATAAAGGTCAGAGTTCTCTTCACCCACAAACCAAGCTAAAGACTTTCCATCGCCTTTAAGTTGGAGGAATTTAACCAGAGATCCAAGTTGAAAACCTGGAGAAGATTCATTTGCTGTGCCTTTGTTGAGAAAGTTGATGAACGTGAGAGTGGAAAACATCATCTTCTTCAACGATTCCTCATTGCTTTCCAACGCCTTGGCAGTTTCGATAATGAATTCAATCTTCTTCGTGAGCTCTCCCAGCTCTCCAATCTTAATTATAGATGTTGGCATTTGTTTTTTGAAGATTTACGCCTTACCTTTTCTTGAATCTGAGAGAGTTGATGAACACACTGTACTTTCTGTCCAATATTCGGTACCTTACAAGCGAAGAAGCAGAATTCATAAGCATCGTCCAAGCCCGCAGGCGTTGACAATTGCTTGAACTGATCCAATTCGTCGGCATTTGGAAAACTTTCTCTCAAACTCTTCCAGAAATGGATGGCTCCTGCTTTATATTCGGCGTTGTCAATCCGACGGACTAATTCAGACTTTGGACATTTGAAGCTAGGATTACGGTAGAATAAATATCATCTTACTTGTTGACAGCTAGAGACAAAAGGAAGGTGTTGCGGATTCTGAGGCCAAGTATTTTTTCAGATTTTGGTTTCTTTTTGAAGGGATTCGGCAGCCTTGTAGTCTTGGCCTTCTCGGCAAACGTTTTTTCGACTTGCTTGAAGACTTCCTCATTACTTGTCTGCGGTTCGAACTCTTCCCAAATGGTCTGTCTAGTTGAGTCTAAAATAAGATTAGAACTCTCAGTCATACAACACAAGATTACCTGAAGTTTTGTTCAAAAACGATCCCCAAACATGGATTGTAGGCCGGGTTGGGGAAGGAATTGCAAATGAATTCTGTCGGGGCAACGTATTGCGCAACATTGCATTATTCGAAGAAGAGCAAGTGGAATTCAAGAAAGGCAGAGGTGGTGGCGGAGGGGCGACCGGAGGCAGGGAATTTCTTGGAGTTGAAACTCCGGGAGAAGAGTCCACATGCGTCAATGGAGTTGCCGGTAGTTGAGGCCCGTTTTTTACAACGATGGGGGTGAGCAAATTGCAAGGAAAAGGAGGTGCTTGGGGGATCTTCTCCGGCTTTGGTTCGTTTCTTACAGATCTGGTTGACTTCAAGAAATCCGGTAAAGGTGGTGGTGGTGGCGCTTTGACTTCAGTCGGTAGGCTCTGGGACGTCCCAGAAGCTGGGGGTGGATCGGCAGCAGTCTTTCGACTATACGCTTCGTTTGCCTTAGGCTTTCTCAGAACAAAAGGTGGAATAGGAGGAAGTTTTGAGGTGGCCGTTGTCTTTTTGACCTCACCGAATTCATCGTCTGAAAATTAGAATCATGATTATCATAAATACTGGACTAAAAAGAAAAAGATATATTATCACTGTCACCCTTCAACTTGAGAAGTTGTCTTAATCCACCAACAGTTCTAGCTCGAGATCTGGATCTTATTCTTACAGCCCTCTGATTGGGGAGTGGAGCCTGGATTGGCAGTTGTAACTGCTGTCTGGAATTCCTTCGTTTGATAGGAGATGTTTCTCTCGCTGTTCTGACCTCAACTTCTTCCACTTTTCCTTCTATTTCAACTTGTTCCTCGGATTTGCTCTCCTTCTCCTCTTCCTTTTCAATCGCCGTTTCTTCCCTTTCAGTACCAGGTTCCTCCTCCTCTTTTCTTTCCATTTGGGATGCCTCCATCAACAATTCTCTCATTGTTTCATCAATAGTCTGATTGATGACGTCATTAGAAAAGAAAGCCCTTGCTTCACAGAATTCATCTTCTTCATCTGAACGTCTGTCTGCTGTCTGCGAGGCTTGAGATACCGTACTCTTGCGACGACGGAAGGTCCGAGCATTTATCCGCGACCAAATTCCCATCACAAAATCGACCAAGACTACCGGTTTCGTTTATTTTCAATGATTCGAAATAAATGTAAAAAACAAAAGTAAATAAAAATAATTCAGAAGTTAAATCTTGTAAAATCAGCTATTATGTAATAAAATAAATTAAAACGACCGGTACGACCCTACGGCAACATACTTGTTGAAGAATATTCATAGTGCAGTGGGTTTAACTGGTTGTGAAAGACTAGAAGAGCATTTGGAATGGGTCAACGAGTGGTCCAACCCGAGATGTTTCAGAACGCCCATCGCTTCCTCTATCCTCAGTTGTAATTGTAAACGAATCTGAGCCAATGTCGCCTTTTCCGCTTCCAATTCTGTATTATATTTCCTCAAAAGCTCACATCTTTCTTTGGGAGCCAGATCTTCCATATCGGTCAAGAGTGAGGCCATTACATCCGAATCCAGAGAAACTGGCTCTTCATAATCCGTCTGGGTCTCTTGAGTTTTCCTTTCGCAAGGTCGATTGGGGGGCAAAGGTGGATGAAAGCCGGGCTTCTTATCATGTATGGCTGGAAGAGATCCACCAACCCCGCTTTGAGATCCCGGAGGATAAGGTGGCTGTTCAGAACTCGTGTAAAGTGAGTGAGATTGGGATTGGACATCTGAAGAGCCAACGGGTTGAGGATTGGACGAACTTAGTGAAGGGATTACACTATGATTACTAAAATTATTTCATGGAACGGATCCCTGAGCTTACTGGACTCCAAGTGATGTTCCTCCAAAAGCCTTCAGATCTAAAGATGCACTACGGCCATGCCCCTTATTATGATAATCTCGCGGAGGAGGTTGGGGCGGGGGACCTTTGCTGGACAGAGCGTTAAGAAGAGCCAAACCCTTTGAATTCGTTGGATTAAGGGGTTGAGGTCTGTTGTCCACCAATACAGGTGGAGCATCTGAGAAGTCGGTGACTCGAACTTCATGCTGTTGAATATAAGAGTGGATATGATCATCTGAGAGGGAATGTTGATGCTTTTGGCCTTCGTTAGATTGGAAATTTGAAGTGTCGAGTGCTTTAGATGTTGATGCGTTTTCTTGAGAGTAACCTCCACTTGTAGTCAAGGTTGAAGATGCTGTACTATTGTGGAATTCGTAAAATTTATGGCGAACAGGGGTAGGGCAAGGTCGGACCGGGCTTGGAAGTCGAGACGGGATTGGAACGCTCCCCTAAAATTGCAATTAACGATGCATACCTAACAACTCACCTTTACATGCAGAACAATCATATGCATCGCAATAACAAACTCGGAATGATTCAAGAATCCATCTTCATTTACGTCAGCCAAAGCCCAGACCTTTGAAAGGGTGTGAGTGTCTAATTTACTCTTCCTGAAGAACTCGACCACCAGATCTTCGGCCCCAGAAACCGCTCCACCCATCGTCGCTTGCCCTTGAGTCTTCCTTTGTAAATATAGGAAACAATTGGTGTAATAATCAAGTTGTTCATCAGACATATCAAAAAATCTCAAATCTAAATTTTTTGCATTATTGCTTTAATGAAAATAGGGTTGCTAAGTCGACAACTTGATGCGTCAGTCACGTTCTCACATTGCCGCCATTTTTGTCATGTAAATTGTTCTGTCATTTTGTTTATCAAACTGAACTTTTGGTAGATTTCTGCTAAAAAATCGTAAAATACTAAATTTTTTTTAGAAACAAGAGGGTGGGGCACCTACGTACACTGATTTTTTTACAACATGGTTTTGACAACTCTAAGCGCAAGCGACCGCACAGTCCATCATTACCGAAACGGAAGCTTTGCACCGTATATGATGACATAAACAAGATGTTCTCTACTACGAGCTCTTGGAACTCGGTAAAAGGATTAATGGCATCAGCTACCAACAGTGGTTGATGCAATTGAACGAAGCGCCACCGAGATATTGAACCATCTTTGTCGCCGAGAGAGTACGCTTAACGCGGAGAGCGGCCAGAGAGAAAAACGCTTTCTGGCCATAACCTTAGCAGTTTCGTGCGGAAAATTTTTATTTTTTTTGGAAACATTACCCTTTACGGTAGAAATAGGTAGGAAACTTTTCGTGCCCGAAATTCGGCAAAAAGTCCTAAAATTTCGCCGCCTTTCAATCTAAAAATCTCGACAGTTTCTGCAAAACGCGAGCTAGTGTTCTGTCACATATATTAGAAAAAATTATTCTAAATCTGTGCCAAGTTTCATCAAAATCTGAGCGTCGCACTTGGGGTGTTAGCCAAAATGACGGCAATTTAACGTCTAATTAACAACCCTAATGAAAACACATACCTAGAGAATTTGCTCCTTTGGACTCTTCCAGATCAATAATGTCATCCTCACCATCCCCAATGTCGTCAAGAAGATTCCTGGTCTCAGTGTCGCTCTGATGCTCTAAAAACATAAATTTTAACTGACAAGAAGGAAGAATAGTACTTACGCCTAACTCTCTTGGCCAACTTAGCCCGTCTTCTGGCTTCGGCGGAGTCAGTCTCTGTGGTTGTGGATGCGGAAATATCTTCCTCATCTGATTCCGTCAACGAATCCGAGTTCTCGTCTTCCGACCACTTGCGCGATTCGTCAGCAGTGGAAGCCTTGAACGAAACGAACATTTAATTCGAAATGGTAATTTACCTTATCTGCGTCATCACTGTCCCCACTATTCGATGTCGACATTCTACAAACACAAAAAAATAATCACGAGTTTATAGATGTAAAAGGACGGTAACCAATCGTCTTAGAATACAGAGTATTAAAGTAAAATGTATTTATGAGATCCGTAAGTATTGAGTAACATAAAAGATATGAGTATATATAAGCGTCGGTTTACTATTCAAGGTGCACTTCAGAGGTCTCCCTAGTGTCCGTTTCATTCATGCTATCATTTTCCACAATGTCATTAAAGAGCTCTTCTTCGTGGTCATGTTCAATGTTCTTAGTCTGATCGGCTTTGCTGACCTTCTCTGTCTCCAGCTGTTCTATAAACCTTTCCACCTAAATTTTAAAGTATGACTCAAAACGACATTTTTCCTACCAGTTCATCGATCTCGGGCAAGTCTAGCCGCATCATTCGGAGAGCATTCTTAACATCTTTCACATTGATCGTCTTCCTCTTCCCCAATTTCGCGTTATCTGAGGCTGCCGTTCCCAGACACAAAACGAAAACGGCGACAGCACGAGCGAATACAGTTCGAGTCTCCTGATGATTGAAGTAAACGTCATACGCAACGCATTCCTACCTTGCTTGCATGAAATCCGGCAGGTAGGCATTCCTTAATTATCCTGTCAATTGGAGCTTGCGGCAATTTTAAGACTTCAACAAACTCATTAGCCTCGTCTACATCAGACATTTTAATCCGCTGATTCGCTAATCCCCGAAAAAATAACCGTGAGTTATTTTTCTTCTTGCAACCGAAGGCCAGTGTTGCAAAAAGGGCGGGAAATTCGACGCGCGCAAAAAATAGATCGAATTCGCGAAGAGATCGGAGACCGTCTGTTTTAACTTTTGTTTCTGCTATTCATCCACAAAATTGTGAGAAACGGGCCGAGATCCGGGGCCATTCTGAGGTTGTCGCAATTTCTGTACACGGTCTTCGTCCAACGAACTTCTGGATGTCGTCTTTTTATCGGATCCTTGGTCGTCTAACGATAAGAGGTCTTGTCATCGGGAGTTTCCATTACAGTCCGGCTTCCCCTGGTTCGGCTATTTATTTCATAAAATTAGAAAATCACACAGCCAGTGGGCCGGACAAATTTATTTATACCAATATAATAATTACAATGAAAACAAGAGATCAGAACATTCTCATTCCACAGCCAAAGGTACGCCCAATGTTCTGCATGTAAAACCTATGAAATCCCTCTCGGGTGTTATCGGCCTGATCTTGAGGAACGGCTTCAGCTTGAACCTTCAACAACGAACTGTCTCCTTGATCCTCAAAAGTGAAAGTAATTTTTGCATAATGACCTGACGGATAATCGCGAAGTCTCCATTTAGTGACCAACTTATTGCTCGGTTCGACTTCCACAAACTCTCCCGTAATTTGACCATTGTAAAGGGAGAATTTTCCTCCTTTCTTGGGTTCGATCACAACATTTCCATTAGTCCACACTTTGATTAATTCGGGGTCAGTCAGAAATTCGTAAAGTCTTTCTGGTGGGACTTTGAATCCGTCGGAAACTTCAAAGGAAGTAACATTTACTGGAGCCGCCGGCTTTTCTACCTTCTCTTCTCCTTGGATAACCTGAAGAATAAATAAATATTTGAAGTTTCACGTACAGTGTTTTGGAATGACTTCTTGTCGACAACTCGGGTGGTTCCACTCTTAATAACAGTCTGGGGCTTGGCTACCGTATCAAGGATAAGTCCCTTGCTGAATTCCTGTTTCAATTCCTTGATATATATCGCCAGTTGATTTCGGATGTCATGGAGGCCTTCCTTGTTCAACAGATGACGAATTTCAGCTTCGTGAGGGCCCTTGGTTTCGATAGTCACATTCAGCTAAACGAAGTTATAATTTTGAAGACCAAGACATCACAATTCCAAAAAAAGCAACTTACATCAACCTCATCAGCCTCATTTTCATCGCTAAGATTAGGAATCTCCAGCACCCCCTTGTACTCCAAGTCCGACCCGGCCACGTTCGCAACGTATTTGATTTCCAGAATCCAGTCAAATAAGAAAATGAGCTTGGCTTTCCGATTGTTGGCCGTGGCATCTCCTTCGATTTTTTTGAATTCCTTGAGCAACACCTTAATGGGCCCCTTCTCAATCGAACGTCCGATCAACAACTCGGTTAGACGTTCCTTGGACCATGGAGTCGCATTTTTTTCCACCCTAAAACAATGTCATCAACGAGTAAACACCTACCAATGCCAGTTGTTCACATTCTTCCCATCTGGACGGTCGGCCATGATTACCTTTAACTAGTCAAACGTTTAGTGAATTGGTTCGCAGGATAGACAAAACCACCTTCTCTCTGCAGGCGTTCACAGATACTACACTAGAAAATTTCGGAAATTTCTTGAAATTTCTCGAATAAATACATAACGCCACAAAAAATATTCGCGGTGGGAGAGAAACAAAGGGAAAGTGTAAAGTAAATAAAAATAAAAAATAATTAAAAATGTTTTCCAGTTTATTGCAATTTATTGTTTATTTGCACAGTTTTTCGTGGATTCATATCCGAAATTAACTATTATGACTTTAGTAATTCCAGTGTGTTAGGTTACTTGATCATTTATAATCTTCCCTTTTGCAGGCATAGCCTATTTGTTGCAGTTTCCACCGTTAGATTTGAGATGTAATTTTCTAAGTGTGTTCCTTATTTAGTTGTTAAAATACTGTTTTTTATGTTTCTATTTGTGTGATGGAACTTAAGACGATATAAACGGACAGCCGTCTTTGTTCTTTCCTCGGGCTTTTTCTTCTCATGGCCGATCTAAATCATGAAAAAGGATTCCCTTGAGCCAGAAGATTTTGAAGATAATCTGCAACTGCATTCCAAATGTGGCGTGCATGTGCAACTACTCTACTTTATTTCCTCGATTGTTTGCGTTGTATTCGATCTGATTGGGATCGTGATTCTGCTAATATTATTCATGTACCCAGAGTTTCATAGGCATTCGGTCATTTATAAACAATTACTTCAAGTAGGTCTAGTCGATCTAATTACTTCAATAAATTTAGTATTATGACAGGACCAGGCCCTACTATTATCATATAATTTTCAACGCAGTTCTTTTTCTCTGGATATTCCTGTTCTTTGCTCATATTCTTTGTATCGGAGTTGGTTTATTTGGAGTGAAGGTAGGTGCTCTATACAGACGATGGAAGTTCGTAGTTGCGGAGACCCTATCTGATGTTGCCGCAGGTCGTTCTGCTGATTGTCAGGCTCGGTATGCTCATTATCGTCTTGTTCGGCCTTATCACCGTTAATTTCATTGGCTCGGAACTCCTGATTCCTACTACTTTAGTGGTGTTTTTATTTAGTATGGTTTCGGGGTAACGTTTTGCAATTAGAGGGTGTATTTTATTTAGATTGTATTTAATGACCTCCGTTCTTTGTTTCCGTTACGTCCGCGAGAAGCATGACATGATCCAGAAAATATTGGCTAGTGCAAAATCTGTCCATTTCAAAGATAAAAAGCGAAAGAAATAAATATCTGCAAAGCGAAAGAGAGGTCACCCGAAACAGTGGGGATTTATTCTCTGAGCTTGCTCGTTTCTTCGGGCCTTGAAAAAGTTCAGTTCTTTTCCGTCTTGCAAACTCTGCTATGAGCGATTTGGAATGTGAACTAAAAGAGTAGTGAATATTCTAAAACCTTTATGCTTTGGAGTCCAAAGCTCTTTTCAAGGTTTATTTCCCCTTTTAAACATATCATTCTGGGTGTGGAGAAGCCTCCGATGTTTTGTTTTCCCCGTCCAGTGCCCGGCGATCTCATCTTTTTTTGTCGCAACGCTGTTTCCCAGGAATTCGAAGCCGCCGTTCTCGAAGTGGCTGTTGTTGATTCAAATGTTTATCACGTAGCGTTGGTTGTGGACCGCGAGCATGTTGTTCATGCTTTGCCCGACCGTGGGGTTGTTCAGGAACCGATCTCTTCTGCTCTTCGAAGTTTGTCTCCAGATTATATTGAGCTGGCTTCTCTGGATGTAGACACAAGTTGGAAAGAGAGAGCGTGTGAGAAAGCGAAGAAAGAGGTTGATCAGGCCTTTTATAATGATCTGTTTTCCTGGGAATGTCTGGATTCTCAGAATAGAAGAGCGTTTTATTGTTGTCAGTTGGTCGTTTGGTCTTATTATCAGAGTCATCCTGATCACAAGAACCCCTTCCTTGCGCATCAGTTGAATTTTAAGAACGCGGATGGAGTCATCAGTGAATTCTGGATTAATTACTATAGACAACGAGGCCGATCTGTTCCCCAAGACGAGCCTGGATCTCATCCTTCCAAGCTGAGGATATCCCCCGGCGTTCAAATCAAAGCCTCCAGACCATCTAGGATGAGTTCGAAGCTCTCAATCCCCAGGACTTTTCTGAAGAATCTTCATTATGTTAATGGAAGCTACGGATCCGAGGGGTTGTCCAATAAATTTGTTGTTTACGAACCAAGGTCAGGTAGGTATTTAAATATTTTATGCAAAGGTTACCAGAAGAGATCAGGGTTTATTCTAAAATATTTAATCATTCTAGGCGAAGTGTTAACGGAGATAGGGTCAGCAACAACGCAAGATGTCCATGAAGTCGTTCAAGTTGCTAAAGAAGGGCAAAAAAAGTGGGCCCAGCTTGGGTGGCAACAGAGAGGAGAAGTTCTCAGACGAAGTGCAGTGCTCATTCGAGAAAATGTTGATCTTCTGGCTGATTGGGAGGTGAGGGATAATGGGAAGCCGATCAATGAAGCAATTGCCGACGTCTTATCGTGTGCAGAGACTTTGGATTTTTTTAGCAGTGAGTTGTTGCCGAATAAATAGTAGTTCTTTAGACCCAAATTTGGCTGGGCAATACTTACCATACGATGGAGATGACCAGAAATTTGCATACACGAAAAGGGAACCTCTAGGAGTTGTTGGTGCTATTGGAGCCTGGAATTATCCGATTCAGACCGCATCTTGGAAGATAGTTCCAGCCATAGCTTGCGGCAATTCTATTATTTACAAACCAAGTCCATTAACTCCGGTTACTACGGTATGACTTCAACGTAATACGAGTACTTTATGTTTAGGTTCTTTTAGCCGAGATCTTAACCATGGCAGGGATACCCGATGGAGTTGTAAACATTGTGCAAGGAGAAGCAGACACTGGAACGGCTATTTGTAAACATCCTGACATTAGAAAGGTCTCATTTACTGGTAGTGTTGCGACAGGAAAGAGAATCGCTCAGAACTCGAATAATGAGAATATAAAGCCGGTGACTCTGGAATTGGGTGGGAAGAGCGCTTGCGTTATTTTTGATGACGCTGATATTGAGGTAGCCGTCCATGGAGCCATGATGGCGAATTTTTACAGCCAAGGTGAGTATTCGTAACCAAAGTTTATTTTCTTTAGGACAAGTTTGCTCGAATGCATCAAAAGTCTTCGTCCATTCGTCTATAATCGAAGATTTCACAAACTTATTGGTGAATAAAGTGAAGGCCATGAAGATTGGAGATCCTTTGGATAAATCGGTTCATGTCGGAGCCTCCATCTCAGAGGATCACATTAATAAAGTTTTGGGATACGTCGAAGATGCTGTTAAACATGGAGCGAAGAAATTGTATGGAGGAGAAAAAGTAAAGGTACCGGGACTTGAAAAGGGATTCTACATGTCGCCTTGTATCTTGGACAATGTTCAACCATCCATGCGCGCCTATCGAGAAGAGATCTTTGGTCCTGTTCTTCTGATAATTCCTTTCGAAGACGAAGAAGTAAGTTCGTTATGCTTATTTGATGATTCAACCGCCCACTTTGTACTAAAATATTTCATGTTACCTTTGTTTCACAGCCATGAACATTTTAAGGAAGTCCTCGCTCGAGCCAATGAAACGGATTACGGGTTGGCTGCTGGTGTTTTCACAACAGATCTCAAAAGGGCGCATACATTTGCCAACAGATTGGCAGCTGGAAATGTGTACGTGAATACATTCAACGACGTCTGTAAGTACAATTTTAAATTGTCAGGCTTTGTTTTATCAAGTGGATAACCTCTCATTCCTGACGTTGTTCTGTTTTTATCAGCCAAACATTATTTTTCAGCTCCCTGGGTTCCCTTCGGCGGTTATAATCAGAGTGGATATGGCAGAGAGAACGGTCAGGCTGCTATTGAGCATTATTCACAGCTCAAATCTATATTTATGAACGTCAGCGGCAAGTTGGACAACCCTTTTCCTTCCAATTGAACATATAATATATTTATTATATTATAGTTGGTTACATTTGTTTGTTAGGAACCAAAATAAACAGAAAAAGCGCCGTCCTATCGATTCGCTTTTTCTCTCTCGAAAGAAAAAAGAAAAGTGAGAGAGCGGTCAGATTATGACCCTCTGTTTTGTTCTTGTGATTACTCATCCATCTTGACGTCATCATGGCCAAGAGATTTCGAAATAGTTTGTTGCGCAACAACTATCGCAATTTCTGGAATTCTATTTTTAGTAACAACTTTGGGCGGGCCTGAGGTTGCTAAGTTACTTAAGGCGATAAGAGTTGGGTATAAACGGATTTATTGTGTGAAAAGAATGGGTTCATTTGTGTCTTTCCTGCTGTTATGTATCTACTGATTACTTTATGCTATTTATCAGCTAATTCAGTTCGCTGAGTCAGTCTGTCGATCTGTCTAAAGCATGGGTTTTGATGCCCAGCCGGTACTTGTTATTTATTTCGGCCCAGATGCTTTGTTTTCGTTCTCTCTTTCATCGGCCGTTAGACGGCCGAACGTGAAATTACCTTTCTCCTGGTTTATTTTTCTTTTATCGCATTTCTTCTTACGTGTTTTAACTCTTTCGTAATGCAATTTTTTAAAATTTACTTGTAGCTGATTTCAGATGGATATTCGGAAATTAAAAGAGGGAACTCTTAAACGATACAAATCTGGATTCCTTGGCAGCAAATGGAAGGAATGTTTCGTGGTTCTATTCAGCGATTCAACGTTTAGTATTTACTCCAAGCAAGTAAGTTCTCGGTATAATTAATGTAATCTTTTTCAGGGTGATTCCAAGCCTGATGCCAAATTCCTCCTGAAAGATGTAGCTCCCTACATTTGTGTGGGTCTGATGACGGACAGAATGCCCACAAAACGACCTGATTTACCTGATGGATGCTCGGTCCATCATCTTGTGGGCATTGGAATGGATCCTCGAGCAGAAAAGGTCCATTGGATTCTATTCGCTTCGGATTCTGATTTAGAGTAAGTATTAAAGCCATGTTTTATTCGTTTTCGTTATTACGCATCGTCATCTCTTGAGCCTATTTCAGATCCTGGTTTGCGGAGATAGTGAAGACCTTACCAAAGCCCGCAAACCCCCCTCCAGCACCGGGCCAACCCGGCCAGCCGCCTTCGCAGCAGCCTTCCGCTCCACAGCCGCCAGCTTCAGGTGGATTCGGTAAGCCATAATATTTAAATAAAATGCTAAGGACATTTAAAAAAATTTTCTTAGCCTCGGTATTATAGAAATTTTAACCGTTTTCTATTTTCAGTTCCTCCAGCACAGTATCCGTCCAACCCCTACCCCTCCCAACCACAACCGCCGCCTTATCAAGCAGGCGGGGGATATAATCCAGGACCTCAAGGTGGAGGATACAACCCCGGACCCCAAGGATACGGAGGTGGAAGTCATCAGACGACCGTCATTGTGGATAGAGGAGGATCATCTTATGGTGGAGGTGGATCCGGCCTCGGATCTGGCCTTGGATTTGGTTCTGGAATGTTGATGGGATCGCTCCTTGGCTATGGCGTTGGCAGTTTCTTCACTCCACATTATTCTAGTGGATTCGGAGGATTCGGCGGATATGGGGGTGGATTTGGCGGAGGATATCCGGGAGTTGGTGGTGGGTATCCGAGTATACAGGACAATGACACCTACGTTACCAACAACTACTACAACACCAATGACAACGACTCTCAGAGTACTCAGCCGCAGAATAACGAACCACGTGAGGAAGGGGAGCAGGAAGGGGAACATCAGTCCGAGGGACAGGAGGACCCACCCGAGGACTATCAACAAGATAATAACGATGATTTAGATAACGACTACAATGACGACGGTGGCTACGACGATGGAGGATACGATGCGGGCGGGTTCGATGATGGCGGTGGTTTCGACGGCGGCGACTGGTAGTTAATGTTTGGCCCGGAATTCATCTGTCGATAGTCATTAAAGAACATATATTGTAAATACCATTAACAATTGTCGAATTTGCGTGTTACATTTGACTAATTGCTTTGTACAAAATAATAAATGTTATGACTCATGAAACTCGGCTTTTTGGGGCATTTGAGGGGTCAAATGGAACTTGCGATCCTTTGATGAACTAGGTCCTACAGTTGTATTCTTATGTAGTCATCACCCACCTAGATTGTGCAATGAATGGTTCTGGTTTCGCAACGAAAACAAAATGCTTTTTGGCAGGGATAAGATGACGTGCATAAAATATGTCATCCCGCAGGGTGCCGTCACAACTGTAGACCACGAAGTTCTTCTCTTTCTTGTCGTCCTCAGTTCTTGCTTTCGTCAAATATTTTGAAATGTATGTGTTTTGGTCCAATACTTTATATATTTTATTGGTTAACTTCAGATCAAGAAGATGAACTCTCCTGATGATGTTTCTGAGAATCCGTGTTTCCTACCGGTAGTTCTGGAGAAACAACGCTTCACCACACTACTCGACCATGAATTATGTAACTTGAAGTCGATTAGAAATCCCCAGGATTATCTACCCGCTTCTTTCACAGCCGTCCTTTCGTCTTCCGAGCCTTCTCAGGGTCGTTTTTACATCAGTTCTCTGCTACGACAAGTCACTGAAGAAGCACTGTCCAAAACACTGAAGGCGATATACGAGCCGGAAGATGCGGCCGATGACAGTTTTATTGGAAACACGCTTACAGTTGAAGACGTTATCCTCCATGAAGAATACATTTATGTTTTGGATGGTGTTTACAAGCGGGGAGAGGTCGAAGAGGTTATTTATTCTGAGCCTCCAGTAATTCGTATCAAGAATCGAGATTTCCCGCAGAAGATCGACGAAATTGGCCTTTCCGGCCTTCGAACAACTGAAAAGTACTTCAAATCTACTGCACGTTCAATTGGTTTGATGGGGATGGAGGTTTTTGTACCGGGTAAGGCGTGACGGGCAAAGTTAATGTATTTCAGCTGGTTTTCGGTTTGACAATGACTGGATGCGAAGGGCCAGAAAGGGAGAAGCCGTTGATGTTACAGTTTTTAACATGAGTGAACCGTTCTACGGCGTTTTCGAGAGGGGTAAGTTTATCTTCGCCGTTTTGCACAACTTTTCCAGCCATGGATGTCACAAGTCCATTCAACGCAATCACTCTGGGTAGAGAGATATTCGAAGAAGATTACCAGACCTGGGTGAGGGTTTTGTCGGAACAAAGTCGCAAAGTTTGCAAAAGGGGGTCTTACCCATACCTGACTCGGCAATTGACTGAAGGAAGGGTGACGTGTTTTGTAATTGGACATGAAAAAAATATCCTTTATGTCAGAGACACTGGTAGGTTTTACTATGAGTATTAGTTATTTTTTCAGAGTGTTTCTTGGCTCTGAGTATATTGAAGATGGTTCTCGCTTCGTATGGGGCTCAAGGGATGGCCGACGAATTTGCAGTGCAGGATCAAAGGGACCTGCGGGTTGGCTGTGCTTATGTCATCAGAGACTCAGAAACTGGCGTAAGTACGTTTCCTTTATTCTAATTTTTTAGTTATTTTTTCGATCTCAACTTATCCAGGCCACTGGCAATCGTCTAATCTTTAGCAGTGTTGACTATCCATCGAAAGCACCGAAGGAATTTTTATTCAGTGACGTTTACCAGCGACAAATATTCTATCCATTTGAAAGTCTCCTCTTCCCCCGTTTGGTAGGCTAAATTACAATATTATCTATGTTTTTTAAAACTTTTTGTTTTAGTATACAACTGTGAGCGTCACCGACTTCAAAAGTTCAGATTCAGATGTCTATGATGATGCGATTGGAATGCCCCTCACTCTTGAGTACGATGCCGAGAACAGATCATATTACTCCGAAATCAGAACTAATCTTGTAGAAAATTCAGAGGAATAATCCTTTTCTATGACTAACATATCTTGTAACTTAAATTTTTTTATAACCAAGTGTAACGTGTATTAAACAAATGAAATTCAAGAAAAGCAGCCTACAACTCCATGTTAATGGTAATATTTTTGACCGTTACTTTTGTTAAGTTTCGTTTGTTGAAAAAGAATGACTATGAATACAAGCTGCATTTTGTGACGCAACACAGCGTAGTTGAAGTTTTTTCCTGACCTAATGTGTCACAAGTAGAATTTTGGAGGAAATCTTTGGCTGATTTTTCTTGGCTAATCTTTCCGTCTGTTCAGACGGTAACGTTATAAATGTTTCTTGGTATTTAAGACCGACTTTGTCTTCCAAAAATTCTTCTGAAAGAATTGTGATGCCAGCAATCTTTTGGTCAATGGATGTGGACAAAACGTCCAGATTAAGTGTGTGGACGAATACTAACGTCTAAACGGTTCAGGAAATGCGCTGGATAGACGTGCCCTGTATACTGTTGTCAATGAATAAATTCGATGTTTTAATATCGTTGATGCTTTTTTAGTTAAAGGCCAGTTGTAAAATCACCTTATTGGGGAATGTAATAATATAAATAATTAAGGCTTATAGTGCTATTATTTTCTTTTGTTCGGATTGCATGTTTTGCAACAGAAATTGTAATATCTTTGGTTTTGACATAAATTCGTCCGAAGTACCATGTTGCAAACGCTGGGGCTTCCTCGATCGATGCAAACTTCGTAGGAAGGTTCTGTAAACGAAGGTATGTATTTTTAATTTATACTTGCCTTTCACGACGACTCTCTTAGGATTAGACAGTAATGTCATCATTCCTGCGTTGCACGTATAAAGGCCATTATCGTTGATTCCTGCGTTCTTTATCTTCAGAATGTTCCCATATCCCTAAAGTTAGTTGATTTGATGCTATGATTTAATTATATGATACCTCGTATCTCGGGTCATTTAAGTCCAACTTGGAGTCGTTTCTAAACCAGACCGCGTCTTCATCCACTTCCCCGAATAAGCATTTCATTGCAATCTCATCTCCAGGTTTGAACATTGCATTATGGGATATCTCGATCTCTGCGCGAACTCTTCTTTCCTTCTTCATATCGACGAAGTTCTTACTGTAAGATTATTGCCTTTCTCTAATTTAACCCTCCTCTTACCATTGATTGAAACAATCCAATTCAGAATCAAACCGGTTGTCATTCCCTCCACAACCTCCGTAGGTGAATGAGCGACACAACCCGAGGTTCATGTCGAAGAACCACTTCTTCTCGACTCCAGAACATGGTCCAGAATCAAAATTCATTGAGCAGATGTCTAAAGATGATCCCAAATTTTAATTATTACCTACCCTTTGGCTGTAGCATCTTCACAATATGTCCGACCGGCGAGCGACATCTTTTGCTGCATTCTTCCTTGGTATTGAATCTGTTTGCATTACCACGACAACCTCCGAATGTGAACTTCTTGCATGCTCCTTCCTGAGAGTCGTAGTAATACTGGGTGATTGGGTCTTGACAAGGGCCACTGTCTTTTTCGAACAGGCAAACGTCATCTAAACGTAAACGTTTCCTTTCATTTACCTACCATGTTCATCAGTTGGCAGTTCCACTCGACATAAACTTTCACATTCCGCCTTACTACTGAAGCGATTACCATTTCCTCCGCATCCAGACCACCAGAAAAGAGCGCACTCGCCTTTGTTCAGATCGTAATGCCATTTAGGGACTTTGAGGTAACATTCGCCAACTCCCTTAGGCTCCGAACAAACTCTCTGTTGCCTGTATTCTCCGCAAGCACGCTGACAACCTTCCATTGATTGGAAATTGTTCGAGTTTCCTTTGCATCCAGTAAATAGGAAGGATCTGCATTGTTGTCTTTCTGGATCGAACCTCCATCTCAGAATAGAGCCATGGCAGGGGCCTTTGTCTTCAGGTTGCAGACACAGTTCTAAGCGGAATCGTTAATATTTTGGTATTGCCGTACCTGGAATATCAGTCACCTTCTGAGGGTGTACTGTTATTTCTTCGGGAACCGTTTCAAACTCCTCAGTAGCTCCATCCGACGTAACAGTGGCTTCTGCCAATGCGGTCCCTTCGTGCTGTTCTCTCCTGCTTGAACCATCTTTAGTTCCCTCATCTCTTCTTTGAACGTGGTGATGATGTTTCTTGTGAACTTTTACTACCTTAGTGAATGCTTCGAATGCGGGATATTCATACATCTGATAGAGTCTTTCGACTTGCCCAGCATCAGTCATTCCACAAGTTTTTTGGCATTGGTTGCGCGATTCGAAACGGTTAGCGTTTCCAGCACAACCACCATAAATAAACTGGCGACAGGTTCGGGAGTTGATATCATAGTAATATTGACGGATCATGTCACTGCATAAACATATATCATACGCAAATTAGCACGAACATTGAAAGCTCAACACATCACAATTGACGGATATTTACCTGCAGGGTCCAGTTGCATGTGGCATACTACAGATTTGAAGGGTGGTCGGCTGAACACTCTCCTCGAACTGCTTCATCTCTTGAGTCGGATCTGCAACACACAAGGACGATTAACACAAAGGAAACGTGACACAAGACAAGCACATTAATGACATAAAAGTATAGACAAACGGGAACGGATGAAACACAACTAGATACGGACTAAACACAACGGGAAATTCGGAATCCTCAAAATTTATCTATTAATTTATTCGGAATCGATATTACAGATGTACCGTAATAAGGAGAAAAAGTCAACAATATGTGGAATATCTGATATTACCGTAAACAGAAGAGGATTTGGCAGTGGAAAGAGAAGTCGGGGTGTGAGAGATCTTACCACCACGCAATTAAACTAAGACTTGGTTACTGAAGAGATGCAATAATTATAAAATCACTGACGCGAGCACCGTTCCTCGCACTGCTCCTTGGTCGCGAAGTTGTTTCCGTTTCCGAGACAACCGCTGAACTCGAACTGTTGACATTCCTTGGCTTCCTTGTTGTAGTAGAACTTCTGATGATGTCCTCCACAAGGTCCCTTAACGGCGGGAAGGTCACATACATCTGAAATGATTTGAGTTATAACAAAGATGAGGTGAGAGTACAAGACCCAAAACCGTGTAACACTTACTGAGATAGGAACCACAGATGTCTTTGCATTCTTGTTCCGTCTTGAACAAGTTTCCGTTGCCCTTACAACCACCATAGTAAAAGCGAGTACAAGTCCCGTCAGTCTTTTTGAAGAACCACATGGTTGTGAATCGGGTACATGGTCCCTTATCTGGAGCAGCTTCACATCGCTGGGCCGCACTCAACGATGACAATGCTGAAAAGCCGACGTTACGTAACTCGAACACTTATGTCGGAGACATAACCTTTCAACTTACGTTGGGTGATCTCGGCACCCTGTCCAATAGGACTATTGGCGACCGGCTGAACTCGAGAACAAGAGAATTGACACTGTTCTTTACTCTGGAATCTGTTTCTGTTTCCACCACAGCCAGAATATTGGAAGATCTCGCAAGAATCGGATGAGGGATTGTAGAAGTAAGCATCGAACTTTCCGTTGCAAGTTCCCACATCCTTCGGAAGGTTACAACTTTCCCGATCTGAAACTAAATCTACTTATTCCAAGAAGAACAACCAAAGAAATGTTTTGTGAGTAAAAGTTATAAAAGGACAGATCACAGAGTGAAGCCAGGCATGTGATTCTACTCACTGTGGACCTGAGGCTGAGTCTTATTCTGTTTTAAATAGCCACATCTGTTCAGACAGTCGGCCTTGTTCTTGAATCTGTTCTCATTCCCATTACAACCACTGTAAATGAATTGATGGCATTCTTGGTTGAACACATTGAAGTACCACATGTCCTCGTAACTGTTACATTCACCGCTGTTAACCAACAGAGAACAAACAGGATCATTCCTGGCGGTGTGTTGAACTCGATCAAGTTCATGTCTTCGTTGAGCTTCTTCTTTCTGTTTTTTGACACTCTCGAAGTAATCACGGTGACGCTGTTCCCATTCAGCTCTTCTTCTGGCTTCTTCTTCTGTTAATGTAACCACAAATATCACAGACAAAGTTAGTGCATACAAGAACATCAAATCGTGTTATAATTTGTGTTACGGTAACTTGATTGTAACTACTTACCTGTCTGACCTTGTTGAGTTTGGGCAGCTCGTTGGCGAGCATCTTCTTCTTGTCTTCTTTGTTCGTACTCTCGTTGGCGGGCAAAGGGATCGGCGGTGGGAGGGGAGATTGTCGTAGTGGGACCAACATTTGAACAGAATCTTTGACAGGATTCCCAGGAATCAAAGTTGTTGGCATTTCCAAGGCATCCACGCCACCAGAAGGCGTCACATCGCTTGGTGGTGTAGTCGTACCAGTAGCGGGGCTTGAGGTCATTACATTTCTGTGGGCCTTCCACTTTGGGCAGATAACATCTCCCCAATTCTGGGGGTTCCACACAGACAGTCTCACATTCTTCTTTACTGGCAAAGTTGTTCTCGTTTCCAGCACATCCGCCGAACCAGAATTGTGAACAGCGACCTTCAACGGAATCGTAGAACCATCTGAGAGCATACTGAGCTTGGCAGAGTTCTCCCTTGTCCTGTGGCAGGTTGCAAGCAACTAAACAGACATCCTTAAGTAAATCAAAAATCGGGATAACGAAGACAGCACTAACAATAAACTTACTAATCTTGGCAGGAGCAACAGTTCCGGCGACAATGAATGGAGGCTTGGTAGTTGTTGGGCAGCCCGCTCCATTTGGACCCAGAGCTTTGGTAATTCCATCAGGACAACAACCGTGTTTGGCATATCTACAGTCATCACATCCCTCCTTCTTGGGTCCCAAAGCAGTTGTTTCCCCGTCTGGACAGCATCCGAATCGGGTGTATTGGCAAGGGCATCCCTCCTTGTTGGGGCCGCGGGCAGCTGTCTTTCCGTCAGGACAACATCCATGCTGACTTTGGGCACAACTCTCGGGACATCCATAATATCCAGCTCCCTTAGCTGACGATTTTCCATCAGGACAACATCCATATTGACTGTACTCACAACCACAGCCTTCGTTGTTGACTCCCTTCGATACGGTAGTTCCATCAGGACAGCATCCATATTTGGTAAGGAGGCATTGGACCCCACAACCAGTGTTATTCTTGTCAAGAGCACCGGTCTCACCATCAGGGCAACATCCAAATTGGCTGTTTTCGCAAGGGAAGGCCGATCTTTCACATCCCAAATAATGAGGACCGAAGGCGATGGTCTTTCGATCTTTGCAACAACCGAATCTAGAAGCAGCACACACTGGTTCTCCGCAACCCTCAAAGTTGGGACCTCTGGCCAAGGTGACATTATCCAGACAACATCCATGTTGTGTCTCGTTACAAGCTCCAAGTATGAATTCAGGGCAACCGAGGAAGTCTTTCCCTTCAGCTGGAGTGTACCAATCAGGACAACATCCGAATTCCGTCTTCGAGCAATGTTTGGTGGCATTCCCGTCCTCGGTCTCATTTCCCAGCAGCAGATCAGCAATCTCCAAGGTCTCGTTGGCAGCAGCACAGAGGATGCTTGCGACTTCTCCAGTCTCTTCATTGGTTACTTCGCACTCCTTCTCGGCATCCTCCTTCTTTTCCGCCGTTTCTGGTTCCTCTCCGCTGGCTGGTTCAGGTTCGATATATTCGTCGCATCCGAGGGAATTGGGACCAGTAGCCTCAGTGATGTTATCATTACAGCATCCGAACTCAGAGAGGGAGCAGTTGGAGCATCCCTCGAACCAATCGCCTTGGGCAAAGGTCACATTGTCTGGGCAGCATCCGAAGTCGCTGTCGAAACAAGCTGAATGAGGGTAATGATGACTCAAATCAACTTACTGGGACAAGGTTGCACGTTACACTCCTGGGTCTCCACTGGCTTGGTCTCTTCTCCGCACCATTCTGGGACTGGTTTCTTGTCGTAGTTGAGACAAACAGCAAATCGATCTTGTTTTCCTCCTCCACACTCCACAGTACAGTTCGACCATGGACCAGTATACCAAGTACCGGTGCATTTGGCTTCGTTGATACATTCTTCGGTGACATTTGGCTTCTCACTGCTGCATAAGTTGTCTTCGACTATCTAAACGAGCCTGTTATTTTTTTGTTTCCTTACTTTAATGGTTCCCAATTCATTCAAAGCACAGTGCACTTTTCTGTCCTTGTGGCCATGCCCACATTCAGTGCTACACTTGCTCCATTCAGAGACATGCCATTGATAGATACAAGGCAAAGCTGTGGCGCAAGGTCTGACATCCGGAGGGATCTCGGTTACCTTGTCATCCAGACACTTCTCGCGAGGATAGGGACGTCCAGTTTGATCTTGACAAGTCACATTTCTGGTCTCTTCGGTGTCAGTGCATCGCTCGCAGAGGTCCCAGTCGGTAGTCACGAAATGAAGACCCTCGCATGGACCGAGGTTACAGTATCTGATGGTCTCCAGTTCAACCCCAGGAGGGCAGGCGTCGGCGGGAAGAAGCTTGCCTTCCTCTCCCGTCTTCTCACTGCGACAAGTCACCGACCGGTATTGCTTGGCATCTCCACACTTCTCGGAACAGGCAGACCATGGACCGGCATGCCATTCGGGGCATGAGAAGCGATTGCAAGTTTGGCGAACAGCAGGCCGAGCCACCGAAGTGCAATTCTCGTCATCGACAGTCATTCTCTTGCCACTGGCAAACACTTTGTGGCAATATACGACACGGTACTGGAGGCCGTGATCCCCACAAGTGTCCGAGCATTCTTCCCAGTCACCGATAAACCATTCCGCATCACAATCTACTGTAACGCAAGGCTTCTCGATGTCAGGTCGAGTTGCATTGTTCTCTTCACAGACTTCGTCACCAACTTTTTGCCCGGTCTTGGCGTCAGTACAGAAGGCGGAACGAGTCTTGATTCCCTTTCCACAGGATACAGAACAAGCGGACCACTCTCCAGGCTTGTAAACGAATTGGATATCTTCATCCAGAGGGATCGAGAATTGATATTTAACGGAACTTCCAGTAGATCCGCCTTGATATAACAACTGGATGGTGATGTCATCCTTGAGGGGTCCCTTGGCAGTCAAAGACTCGGCCAATCCACTTTCTGGTTTGGGTTTTTGATATTTGAAGACAGTACCCCCAGCGATGACTTCTTGATCTCCCAAGGTGATTCTGTTGTTTCCGTTCAGGAAATAATGGCCGGATTCGTTTTTGAGAGCTGTGAATAGGTAATGATCGCTGTTTTTAATAGATATCTGGCCCAATTTTTTAAATGGTATCATCTTGAAATAGATCCCTTCTCAAATTTCGCCCCGCCCCTTGGCACATTTTTTGGGAGTGCAAAAAAGAAAAACGAGATAAAGTTGCAAATCCCTCTTGGCGATTTATTCGAAACAGATGCCCAGAGTTTATTCCGAACACTCGGATTCAATTACAACAAAAAGGGGTCCCATAAACAATAAATAAATAAAACTCACCGAGACTGTTGCTGGTCTGCTGGGTCTCTTCCACCCGAATAGCGGTCGCCCCGGCAGGCAAAACAATGATGTCGTTGTAGCCTTTGGAGAGACCGGACTCCTTCACAAGGCCTTCCTGACTCTTACAGGTGTTCCCTGTACCATTACAGACTCCACATTTGTCAACTTTGGCCACTAAAACAGGTATATAAGAAGTCGTTGCGTAACGCAAGGAATGATTACACAATTACTTACCTGAACCCAATTTTCCATCACAGCCCAATGGGAGACAGATTCCATCAACACAAATGTCATCAGAAGTCTGATCACATCTGGTGCCATCCACAACTTTGTCCGCCCACTTGTAATAAAAAGATTCGTTGTGGGGTTTGCAAGTCAATTCACATTTGTTGGATCCTTTGAAGGGTACCCACTAAAATAACGTCATACAAACATCACCCCTGCACCATACCTTGTAGTACTTTCCATCAAGGACATCGTCATTGTGAGTCTCGCATTGTTCTTCACGGAAATCCTGAGAATCTTCGGGGCAAGAATCGAGATTACAAGACTGATATCTGACTGAAGGGCCAGAGCAATCACCACTGGAAGAATATTTAAATTGATTCAGACACCTTACTTGCAAAGTCTTTTCTCCGTCTGAACCCCACCTCCACAAGTTCTCGAGCATTCTCCATCCCGAGTCCAAGGACCCCAAGCTCCGGATTCGGCTTGGCCTCCGCCGTATTTGTCTACTGTAACGAAAGCATCTCCATTCACACTAAGTTGGTAGGTCTGACGTTTGAATCGGAGGTTATCTTCTGGAGGTGAAAGAGGGTGTAGAGAGATCTGAAATGTCATCATGTGTAATATAATTTTTAACCTTTTTGTAGCCATTGTCTCAACTCTTACCTCATTTTCTTGTTGAAAATTAAAAAAAGGGAGTTTCCATGCTGTTGAAGTTGTCGATATTAATGCCAGTAAGGCCAGGCACAAGGCGTTCGAGAGCGCCGTGCCGGAGTGCATATTATTGGAGTGCACTCCCAGTCCTCCTCTTCCAAATTTAACCTAACAATCAGTTTATATAAAATAAACAATGCATAAATACGGCGTAGAAAACAGATCAACGACCAAACAATGGGCTTAATACCGTAATCCGAAAACGTTAAACTCCTTTTTAGTATTAGTTTCCGCTTTAAACAGTAGATATTCCCCAAATTCAGACGTGAAAGACCTGCCGCAAACTGATCGAACCCCTAATTTCCGGTGTTCGGAGGTCAAAAGTCAAAGAAAATAAATATTTTTAACAAGTTGGATAGTCCGGCCAAAGTGGATGGCCCTCATCCAAGAGGACCAACCCCACGAACTGAACATGGCCATAACGAACCAGGCCATCCGAGTGCAGCGATCGACTCCGCCCCTTCTCTGGCCGACAAAAAATAAAGAAAGCGATGTCCCAAAAGTCTGGCCCAACTTGGGGTCTGATCCTGATCGTCGGTTTTTATAAGCGCGGTTGTATAAACCTAATTAAATCTATAATTACACCTCATGGTAACCATCTTATCTCCGAACATATGGAACATTCCGCTATTACATGGACTTAATTGGCATTCTAATTGCTCTGTTTGGAGTCTTCTTTTGTCCTACTATCCATCATTTATCAGATCAGAACATATCTATTAAAATAATCTTATGTAAGCCGGGAATGAGGCATCCCGACCTATTTGTCCTCTTTTTACAAAAAGTCATAAATTTCGCAACATTTTTTTAAAACTTTTGTGCAGATCTAGTAGTGCTAAAATAATATAAACAAACTGTGCAGTTGCCTTATTCTGAATCATCTCGGGCCTTTGCTGCAATTGGTCTTTTATCTATTTATATATGGTTGTATACATCCCATTTGTCAAGTCAACTCTTTTGCATTTGAAATATTACCTTAGGCAGGCCGGGTATTATTTGTTTCGACGCCGTGAAATCCCTCACAAGGGATATTAAATATGTACTTGCCTCCAAGTTCCTTAACGAAAACTGTAAGAAGACCGAAAAGAGAATAGGGCGCAGAGAATAGGCGCCCAATCGGCCTTAGGGCATAGTTATGACCGCTTTAAGCTTTCGGTTTATTTTGGAATTTCCTGTTTGAATTTTTTACTAAGAAGCATTGTTTTGGTGTTGTAAATCCTCGACCAGTAATCAGAATCAATTTAAAAGTTGGTACAACATCGACCAGCTATTTTCGGAGTTAATTTCTTTTACACAATATTTTATGTATACTCGAAACGATGTAGGTTTCGTCGAGAAACCTGGAGGCAGGTTCTTGTGGATCTCTTGTCCGATAAACAGAAAAAGAACAACAGAAAAAATTAGTCACAATTTTTTAGAAGTTTTGTGAATGTTTCTTCGAAAAGGCCTAATTTTGAGATACTGTAATCGGCAAAGGAATTATTTCGGAGAGATGGCCATAAACCCTTTTCAGAGATGAAAGAAAAGCTTTTTTGAATCAGAGCCAAAGATAACGTAACATTAGATCGGACAGAGAGATTGAGCAACCCTAAACGAATCAAACTTTGGTCTTCTTTAAATTCATTGGTGCCATGAATAATAGAATGATAAAATGAAGTAAACTCAGAAACAAAAAGGCACATTGTAAGATCCCAAGATTACTGTAGGTTATATTCCCTGGAGATGAAGATGACAGATTGCCGTTCCATTTAGTGCCAAGGTCCATTAGGGTACAATAAAAACATTAAACTGTGTTTTAGGAGATCCGATTTACGATTACTTGGACGTTTATAATATTGGGATACGATAGTTCGCGCGCGCTTTTGTGCAAGCCATCTGGGACTGGGAAGAAGAAAAGGACCCAGATGCGTCAAAGATGTCCCTTCATCGCCTCACTTTTCACGCCGATTCGAATTCCTTTGTCCCACAAATGGAGAATTCGGCCACAAAATTAATGGCCGCGCCGATCGAACAGCCGACCTGTCTTTTACAACTCGATCTCAGGTGAGTCTCCCGACCTGTGCTCTTCTCCATCAAGATTTATGTCAAAATATTTGGAGAAAGAAATAAAAAAAGGATTGGGAAATTGATGATTCGTTTAAAGGGCAAGAACAAGGTCTAATAAATAAACCCAAAAATTAGAATATTTATTCAAGAGAAGATAAAAACTGTACTGAAAATTAAAAAATAACACAAATCATTTATACGTACAGGGTTGGACGCCGGAAGCTTCCGTCCTCTTTCTTTGGATTTCTCCGCGGAAGCTCCGCCGATTTTTCTGACAACAAAAGTACTTTATGGGGGCTCCTACTTTTAAACGGGACATACCACAAAAAAAAATCGTTAAACCATGCTGATTAAGAATATAGGAGGGGTTCCGGGAAAATTCAAATTTTTTTCGGCCATGGCTATTTTTTTCTTCTGCACTGTACGAAGCATACAATAAGCAAAAACTACGCGAGATGCGAATGGTTCTTTCCATTGTACCGTTCAGGACGCATCTTATCCTGTCTTGAGCTCTGCAAGTTGCGAGACATAAAAGTCGGTATGGCGAAACGTGTGGCTGAGCATCATGGTCGAAAAAAATTGGATTTACCCGGAACCCCTCTTATATGTAAAAAATAGATGCCCAATTTTGGGTTTTAGGGGTGAAAAATCCATCGCAGGTTGACTTACAGTTCCACATAAACCCCCTTCCGCTCAATTTTTCATAGTTTTACAAATTTTATTTTAGCCTAAAATGATGTTTATTGAGTTTCTAAGTAAGTCTTGGCACTCCTTTATTTCAAAGCATGAAAATGACACAATTTTGGGATTTCTGGCATTCTGTCATAGCGTCAAAAAATAAATTTATTTTTTAAAATCGGACTTTTGGTGAATTTTTCTTTTTTGTCGGGAGAAATTTTGATTGCGAGGTAGATGGCATGGAGATTGGTTAAGAAAATAGGTCGTGGCGTTGGATTGATATGCGTCCCGATCGCATTTCTCGACGGAATCGGGCAACCCGCATTTATTGAGGGAACATCAATGGAAGTGAGTACAAACTGCCGTGTCTTATTGTCGAGTTTCTTGTCTTTGCCGTAAATCTTGAGTTGTTTTAGCCGACCTTGCATGGATCAGATTCTCGCTGGTGGAAGAACGACGTAGTTTGGCTCAGGAAACAATTTATCCGCCCCCATGAAAAAGAAATATTTGTTTTTATGTAAGTTGCTTATTCCCATTTATTTCAAAGTTTAGATCGCCGAGGGATGAGAAGCAACGATTGATCAAAAGGATATCAGCTGAGCCAGGAGAATTAGTGCATTGGAAAGATTCAACAAGGTGATTATCTATTTCATTTCTTTACTTCTTTTCGTTCTCTGATTTAATTTTTTAAGATTTGTTGTTCCACCTCATCATTATTGGGTTAGAGCTGACAACCCGAAGAATGCAATAGATTCAACGCACTTTGGTCCAGTGAATATTGGGCTCTTCGAAGGGAAAGTGACCCGAGTTATTTGGCCTCCAGAGCGTTGGCAACGGCTTTAGATTAGGAATAAATTGCATTTATAATATTTCGGTCTTTGTACTTTATTGTTGTCTCAATACGCAAATATTTCTTATGATCTGTGCTGTTTAAACCAGTTTGATTTTATCGTTATATTTTTTCTAGATGGAGAGTTTGATCGGGTTACTAGGACAAAATACCTCTGACAGGTAAGATCTTTTCACGAGTAGTTCTTTATTATTTAGTGTTCCCACTGCCGAACTTCAATCAGCGGGACCAAATCCAGGAGCCCGGTTAATGGCCAGTGAAACTGTAAAGAGCATGTGGAAAATGATGGTGATTAACATAGAGGGAAATGCCGAGAATAAGGAGAAAGGTAACTGTTTTGTTGATTATTGAAGTTTCGGTTTAGAAAGGTCTCCGGTGGAAGGGATTCAACATAATCTGAAGCAACAAGAACATCAATTAGACCATCTGGTTTCGAATAACAGAGAACTGAAGGGCCTCAAGGATAGGATCAACCATGTGTACGACGATCTGGTTCGGAGAAGCGAAATGGTAGGTGCGATTGTTTAGGCATTTGCTTTAGGGAAAAATATTTTCGCCCAGAATTAAAAATAGTTTTCCCCAGAAAAGGTGATTATAGAAAAAGTCCTATTTTCCCCAGAAAGCATAATTTTGTAAAAATAAGGCACGGAAGTAGTAAAAAATGATGAATAAGTCATTTTATAGAACATTAGAGAATTTATTCAGACGTGGTTTGCATAAATCATTCTTACTTTTTTCAAAATTCAATTAATAAGTCGTCTAAGCAATATCTTGGAGTATTGATTTTATTTTCTGCGTTTTCAATAACCCAATCTTGACCATTTTCTGCAAAAAATGCAACTGTTACTGTTTCACTACTACTACTTCATTTCACTAGTAAAGTTACTTATTCATCACTTTTTACTACTTGCGTGCCTTATTTTCAGTTATGCTTTGTGGGGAAAAGTATTTTTAGTTCTCAGACCCTTTGTTTTATATTGTAAACTTCTTTGTTTGACATTTTGCGCTAGGTTTGGTCTTATTCTGCGCGTTTTAGGAGCTCCAAGCATCATTGCGCCATGTTGAACAGCTCCGAGAAAAGTATTCTCAAGAACTGGCAAGCCTTGGCCAGGAAAATAAGTAAGATTTGCATTTATGGTCGCTTTATCTATCATTTATTTTAGAGCAAAGCAAGATGAGATAAAAAAATTTGAAGAAGAAAATACATCATTATTTGAAGGATGTGTCAAACTTGAAACTGAAATAAAGAGATTGGAGGATGAAGTAAAGAGAAAAGTAAGGCTTACTGTTTTCTTTGGGGTAACGTCTTTTCAGGATCAGTCTTATATACAGTCAATCATAAACCAACAAATTTCGAGATGCTGAGATTTTACTATAATATCATTATCTGACTAACCTGTATTTTATCTTCACTTAAAATTTTTTTGATAAACATGTATTCACAGTCAAATGGCTAACGTCAAAATTTTCTCGCGTGTTGTATAGAAAGGTGTTGTTAAAGTTGTTCTGTCATTTTTAAATTTAAAAACAGAATTTTGCTAAAAAGCGTATGAATTTAAAAATTTTATTAGCTAAATTACTCCTTGCCAAAACGATAGATGAAATACCAGCAAAATTAGGTACGACGAATAATGACGGTATTCAACTATGAAGTGTACAACCTGATCATCACTAAACGGCAAGTGATATACGCCGTTGGAAAGCCCTTGGAAACTAGTACTCGACTGACCGATGAAAAAAGCAGTAAAACTAGTTGCAACTAATATTAGCGACATACATCACAGTCTATGTTAAAATTGCGTTTGAAAGTTTCGTATATCAGGATTTTAAACTTACAGGGAATGTAATTATACCCAGAGTTTAAATTCTGCACGCACGTCGAGCGCGAGCAAATATGAATCCTGAAAGTTTTATCTGGTGCTTTCTAAGCGCCGCTGAGATATTGAACGGTCTTTGCCGCCGAAAGAGTACGTTAAACGTGGAGAGCGGTTCGAGAGAAAAAATTTTTTAGCCATAACTTTGCTGGTGGTAGAAACCGCCGAGTTTTTTTACCGAAAGCTGAAAATTCGGTGTTCTGAGGTCACTCAGGGTCTCATACTGCGAAAACTTGGACAAAACTTACAATTAATGTTGACTTTGATTTGACTTTCTTAGAAAAAATTACACGATTTTTTGCATAACGAAATATGTTGGTTATACTGCACTGAGTAAACAAGACTCATTCTCTGGCCACTTAGAAGGACATCGACTTCACACCATCTTGCTGAGAAAATATTTGAATTGGACGTGGAATACTCTTGGTAGTTCTGTTTATTCCCTCAGGCAATGGGAGTTAATTTAAGGCCGGTTATTGTTTTTGTCTTCGTTTTTTTTGTATTTTAATTACCCTTTACGATCATTTTGAGTTTTCAATAATCTTAGGCTTCGAACCCCGAGGGCGTTTGATTTCCCATTTTTATGAGTTGGGTCTGGAGCTGTTAAGTTTTTTTTTGTTAATCCCCCAAAATTGATTGTTAAGTGGCCACACAAAGACTTTTTTCTCCTTTCTTCTGTATAATTTTATTAAATTCTAAAATGAACTAAGAGTAGACGGTGTAAAAGTAAGATTTTACTTTGTATTTATCTGGAATTCAAAGTCAAAAACAGGATTTCTTGGTCTTTGAATTAAGCAGGGATTACATGGTCCCCAATTTCCGGGGCATTTACAAACCTAAGTATGAAGAAAGTAGTGATTTTAGATGTAACCAAAAGATAGCATGTGACCTTTGGTATACATATTGAATAAAGTAGTGAACCTGGGAGTGGCGGACTTCCGGATTTGGGGAAGTTCGGAGGCACGGCAAGTCCAAACCTAATCAAATCGAAGGAACCGAATTCCATTTTTAATTCCCTTCCTTTCTGACTTCTGCCAGAACACTTGCCGGCGCTCGTTTTATGGGAACATTTATATGCAAATTAGTCTAATTCGAGAATATCCTCGGCCGTTCGCGTCCTTTTTGGCATCGGATTTCGATAGTTTTCCACATTCCAATGCCCCCCCCCCGAACTGCAAAAATTCTTCGATTTTTCGATTGTCCCCGCCACTTAAAAGGCCCTTAGGGCACGAGGAAAGGATTGGCTCCCGGAACGCCTTTTCTTACCTGAGCTCCCGCGGAACGCCTCAGGGGATTCTGCCTCCGAAAATCCTGGATCCGATGCGGATTTCGCTTCTCAATGCATCCCTTCATTCTTGCCCTAGGGGCGTTTTGGGTTCAAGTGATTACTTTACTTAAACTGTGATCAGTAGGAAAATCATTGGAAGTGAAAAGTGTTTCTTTAGGACTAGTCGCATTATGCTAAACTTACAGCTTTTTTGTGTTGCTATGGATCGGGAATTGGAACCGAATTGGTTATAAAGGGATATAAATAGGTCCTTGGGGCTCATTTACAGCTGAATTAGAATGTCTGTTAGATGTATGATGATGGTGGATAATGGTAAGTCATCTCGTATGCACTTTAGAAAGGCCCAATATGGTTTTTGGTTTTTTTCTTCCACTTTTTACCGGTAATCTTAGCGTGAGAGATATTAAGGCCCCAATTTCCTCTACTTAAATTAGCCAAAATCGTCAAGAAACAAAAATTTTTTCAAATATTTGACTGAATAAATGTCGAGTCGACTCTTGGCACCGTGATACCGAGGGCATTAACCGGGTCTTACTATGGAGATTTTGGCCTTAATCCCCCTTTCAACTGTTTGAATGTCTTCAGAGTCCATTCGATTCCCATGCACCGATAACAACAACAACATGTCAGCGGCGGCTAGACTGGGCATGTTTGGCTTGGCCAAGGAGGCGACCAAGGTAACCCTCTACTCGTCTGTCCGTAAGTTATTCATTTATTTATCACTAGTTTAAGTAATGTATAACAGCATAGAATGATGTACATTTAAATGACGTAATGATGATAATTATATCGTGCAAACATAATTTTTCGGTCCAAAATAACTTCTCTCTTATGTACCTTTGGTTGGCCGAATAAACATGCCCCGCGGCGGGGAGGGAACATCTTCCATCTCCCCATTTACCTTAAATTAACTCCAACAGTTCACCGCCGTAAAATCCGGCACGTCATGTTTCTTTCACTTTAAAAAGGTTGGCTGTGGCCTCCGGGCATGGCCAAGAGTTCTTTGGGATGAAAAAATAATTCTGAAGGGAATAAACCGGGCCCGTCTGATGTCCCTGTAGCCGCACAGAGGAGAGGTCGGATGGACGGGGACCGTTGGTTTCTATGTTTCTGGGTTCCAGCTCTGCGATCGTTCCGTGATGAGGAAGAAGAAGGTGAACACACACCCTTGAGAAGACGACGATCATCCAAGCAACGGCAATCCAAGAGGTATGGTATAGCTATCAGCACCAAGGAGACCATCCAGGAGAGATATCTGAGAAGACAAAAGTTATGTGAACAACGGTTAAAGGTAATGGAAAAGGAGATCAGATATCATGTTGTTGTAGGTGAATGATTGGTGCGTCTATCTGGCTCTGGCTGGCCTAGCCTTGGCCGTTCTAGATGTAGAATATTCCGTGGTTATTCAGAAGTCAGAGGTCCCCAGAGATGAAGAGGGACCCTTCCACAGTCAGATTTTCTCACATTTCATCCGATTCGTCATCATCTCCATGACCTTGGCCTTGGATTTCTTGATTGTTTGTCATCATTGGACTGAAGTTGCAGTAAGTTGTATGTCTACATGTCTAAATAACTCGTTTCGCCAGATTCTGTCAGCAGATACAGGCCATCAATTGTTGACGATGAGTGCGAAGAGGAAGCTGAAGTTATGTCTGGAGTTGGCAGTTTGTTCCCTGTGTCCTTTCCCTGGCCATTCTCATGTGGATTGGCCGGTCCTCAACCAGAGTATTATCAATAACAAGAGAGCACATATTCCACTGAATGTCCTCTTGACGCTCCCCATGTTTTTTAGACTCTATCTTGTCGGCAGAGCGATGATTTTTCATTCCATGATCATACAGGTATGGTTAAAAATATTGCAGTGTAACATAGCCGACTCCACAGATTTATATTTGATTATTTTTAGGACGCTGCAACCCGAGCAATAGCCTCTTTTAACCGAGTTTCGGTTGATTTCCCGTTCGTTCTGAAGAGCATTATCTGTGATCGACCTCTGACCTTCGTCATTACAGTATCCTTGACTTTCTGGGCCTGTTCCAGTTGGATTATGACCCAATGTGAACGATATGCCTCAGGCAATCACTACAATACCTTCCATTATCTCAGTGATTACGCTTGGTTCGAGGCTGTGGTAAGGCTCGTATCACTATAATGGGATTATTTTAGACCTTCTTTGCCATTGGTTATGGTGATCTCCAAGTTCAGACCTATTGTGGAAGATCTCTGGCTATATTGACCGGTGTTGTGGTATGTTTACGATCAATATTCCCATCTTTTAGGGCGCCATCTTCTCGTCTTTGATTACAGTACTACTTAGCCAAAGAATGTTGCTTTCTTTGGCCGAGAAACGCGTAAATCAAGTAATCGCTGAATCCCAATTAGCTAATAAGTAGGCTTACAACTGAATTGTTTGATCTGAATACTTTTTAGTCACAAAAATGCAGCAGCAGTTGTTTTACAATCCACTTGGAGAGTAGTTAGATGGCAGAGGAGAGTCGAGAGCGGCAGAAATAACTCCAAAAAAGAGTTATTCCACTTGAGATTGGCTCAGAGAAAACTTTTACAGTCAGTTATCGACTTCAGAAAATGCAGATGGAAACTGAGAATGCGACAAGAAGAAGAGGACGATGCCATCACCATCAGGAGGGTAAGTGTTCCAGTATTACGGTAGAACTTCAAAAAAAATATTTTTGCGAACTGCGCCCGAGGTTTGATGCACAATTATCGTAAATTCTTTCATTCCAAATAAGTTTTAACGTGAAATTTGAAATACGTCTGATCAAACGAATTCAGGCGTTTACGGAGACCGAGGAGCGCCTCCGTTCCCTCCGATCTCGCCAACAACAAGTCGCTTCCCATCTCCAAGGTCTTTGCTCAAGGGTGGACCGGCTTTCCCGGCAATGCACCCGTTCCTATGGCTACAATCCCCGTCCGAAAACACCTCAGATCAACGGTTATCGAGAAACAGGTCTTCAGTGATATTGTAGATGCCTTTACTCAGAGTTCTTTACGGTTCAATAAGAATTTTTCCTTCAGATTATGGAGATTTTTGATGTTTTTTTCGGTGATAGATCTCCACCTGGGAGGGGCCTTCCCTATTCCTGTCCCATTGTACATCTCGATGTAAGGCTGCGCGCATTTCTCGAGCCTGAGGATATCTTTGGATAGAAACCCTTAAAATATTATGTTTGTATTATAATTCAAATTTCGGGAACTACCTCCAACAAAATACTCCTCGCCCACTTCCAGATGAGGCACTCCGCACAAGGCTTCCCTACTTGCGGTCTCCATCGTTTCGGGTAATGGCAGTTTGTCATACTGTAATCATGTAATCAAATTAACAATGCTTACCTTGAACTCTTCAACATGTTTTATACTGTAAATAATAGGATCAGCCACAGTTTTTCCTTTCTGAATCCCCATAATTCGAATATGAGAGGCTAAAATAGGTCTGAAGATACGTCTCCCCCCTTACCCCAATTACACCAACTCATAACATTATCGAGAGTCATATCTTTCCCACAATGACATGCATAACTAGAAGTTGTAAGTACAGAGCATACAAATATTATTCTCAACATTGCCGCCGTATAACCGAAATAAAATTATAAGAGACGTGTCCTCGTAGCGAATCGGGTACCCTAATTATTTCCATGGTAACCGATTGGAAAGAAGAGGCTCTAAATCAGGACACGGCAGTCCCGGACAACAATGTAGCTTTTCAAAGCTACATTTTTGTGTCATAGGCTCATTCGAACGGTAATGCAGAGAGCACTTCTAAACAGAGGTATCAAAATTTGCCGCGTTATGAAAAATTTTTGGGAAATCTGGATTACTGTAGCTTCTGTTCAAAAACAACCTTTCTTTCCTTATTATTAGGCAAAACTTTAGTAAAAATTGTAAGAATGTTTAGATTACGGTAATAAACAAAACGCCAAGACGAAATAAAGTTGACGGGAAAATAAAACTTCAAAAATCTATTTTTACAAGAAGAGGAAATAAACAAGAACGACCAGAAGAGGAGTGTAAAATCCAAAGAATTTGGGAGCTCCAGCAATGGCGAATCTCGGGACATCCACTTTACATTCACATTCGGGACAAGTCGATTCATCCGAAGAATCTTCGGGAACAGAGACCTGCACGGCCGTGGGTTCTGCGGTCAGATGGAAGTTTTGAGTGTAATAGAGATCATTCTACAATGTTATGCACTGATCGACCGGTTCCTTACCATTTCAGCGGATCCACAGGGGTTAAAATAAAGATTGATCATCTGAACCTTGTAAGGTTTGCCCCGTATATATTCTCCGGTGATCTTGGGTGGGGGCGCTGTCTTAGTGAGGACGTTTTCATCATTGGATCCTGTTCCACATCCTATTTGCATGGACTTTAAGAGCAGCATAAAGGGGTTGGTAAGGCACTTACATCACCGTTGACAGAAAGAACGGCACTTTTGCAGTTTTCCTCTTTACTTTCCTCGATTTTTTCGCCGTTCCAATACTTGACTTTGTTGCCTTTAATCAAACAGACGTAGGACCAATCATTCTTGTTCTCTCCGCACACCTGAATATTCAGTGTATTATACAACTCCAAACCCTTACAGCCTCAGCATCTGGAGGTTTATTTCCATCGGTAGTGAAGCAAAGACAAAAAGGGGAAGAGATCTGCTCAGATGGCTTATTTTTGCAATTGTCCAAGTTGAATTTGATCTTATAATTGGGTTTTAAAAGCCCGTAGAATCCTTGTTTGTTGGTCGCGACGGCAGCCTTGATGTCATAGCGGCTGAAAGATAAGTCTCCGAGCCCAAAACTTACAAAAATCCTTCTTTGGTGACCTCAGGGGAAGAGTAGAATTCTTCTTTGATGGAGAGAGCGGACAATTTGAAGACCGGATGCGGTATCAGATGATCCAACTTGCCCGGTTTGACGAACTGGTACTCAACTCCGAAGCAGGCTCCAGCAATGAGAAGAAGAAGAAGAAGACCGTGCACTCGATGCATTTCGATCAAAAATGAACCGATCCCATTCCGGGAATACCCAGCTTTGGAGTTTCGAAAGATTATGCAAATTTTTGTGAACATAATTATTCGGAGCTCATTTGTGGAGAAAAAGTAGCCGTGATTAATTACGATCCCCAATCATGGCCAGTGTGGGCACACGTTTGCTCGCTCTCGAGGAGAAAATAAAGAAGTGAGTACTGTAACATTGGGGGCATGCTGTATTCTGTAAATTTCAGGGGAATTGTGCCAAGAATTGAATCGTTCAACGTGCTCGGATGCCTGGAGAAGCATTATGATCAGGGCAATCAGCCCGTACAGGAGACTCATCTGGTTCAAGAGAAGGTCGAGAAATGGCAAATGACTCTTCGAATCAACGAACTTGTGGATGAAGATGCCGTCCAACATCTTGTAAGACGGGAAGATGACACCAAAATATAATTATGTTCCAGTTGAGGGAGATTGAGATTCTGGAGAAATTGGAGTCCCACAAGCGTCTGATGAATCTGCTGGGCGTCTTCAGACACCGTCAGTACCTGGGTCTTCTTTTCCCCGCTTTTCTTTCTCTTAAGGAAAAAATTGAAGCCAGAAAAATGTAAGAAGCTCTTGGGTTACTGTAGTTTCAGAGTTCAAGGTGAGACCAAACCAAATGCCATCGCTCTCTTCCACAGAGATTGCGTGGCCATGGTGCTGAGACCGGTGATTAAAGCGCTCAGATATATCCATTCCAAGGGATATGTCCATACTCAGTTGCAGAGTCTCAATTTGTACATGAACGAGAATTGTTATGTGAAGTTGGGAGGATTTGGATATGCCAGAAACATTAGAAGCACGTAAGTCTTTGAACCCTAAAAAATGGCTGCTGACAAAAAGCTTTCTGTAGTCAAAAAAATGGCGCTACGACTTTTCGGATCAGCGACAGTTCGGGTTGAAGATACTTTGGGTTACTTCGATTTGCCGAAATGATAACATTGACCAAGTCCAATAGTTTATCCCTTATTTTGAGGTATTTTACATGTATTACTGCAAAAATATCCAGCTAGAACTTACGCATCTTCGTTTTTTGGAGAAAGTTCAGGTTGTTTCTATGTTGCAATAACACAAGGTCAAGAAAAAAAGAGACTCAGTACGCGAATTATCAACTCAGTAACCGTCAGAGCCCAGTGCTCGCGTAAAATCATCATGGCCTCTGATCGGACTCGAACTCCCGATCATTTGAATGGAAAGCCGCCACACTTCCACTGGACTATTCAAACTCTCTTTGTTTTTTTAGGAACTGGGTCTTTCTCGGCGACCATAATCTCTATCCTCCAGAAGTGTTGAAGGAAAGTGGAGAGATAAAACCCAGCATCGATTATTGGGGCCTAGGACTCTTGACCATGGAGATTATTAGTGGCAAGAGATTCCGCCATTGTGCAGCCGACGCCAAGAGCATTTTGTTGGATTACGTAAGATGTTTTGCCTGCCGCCCTTCATTCGGGGCAGATTCCATTTGTGGCAGATCGAGTAAAGATTAAATTTTCATAGTCATGCTGCAAAATTGTTTGACTAGCTAGCCGATGTGTTGCCGTGGCAGTCAATTTTTTGGGGTCGAGAAGTTATGGGTGACGCAGGTTCGGGTAACCCTTTTGGGTGATGTAAATCCGGGTGGAGCATATTCGGGCTCCCATAATTTCAGTCACCCAATTTTTTGGCCGTATCTAACCCGGAATTTGGATTGGCTAGCCAAAGTATAGTGTTAGAATCGCTGTCATCTTTCCATCATGTTTGTTGTTACTTATGGCATGGCTACCTTTCATTTGAGGCAGATCGAATTTCCATAGCCATGTCGCAACTTGCCACACAATGGCTCAGGGGCGTAAGTCGGCTTCCATCTGAAATCACCAGCTAGGAAGTCAAACGGTTTTGAACAAAAAATCTGATGATTACCCGCTCTCCTCCAAATGAAAGATTGCGGTTTTGTGAGGATTAAATTCATTTATTTTTAGCTCAATCGTAGAGCCAATCCTCCAAGATTGAAGAAGTTTGCTCCGAAAACATACGATGGAGAAAACTGTATCTACAATCCCCATGTTGTTGATTTCCTGTCCAAATTGATGGCCTTTGATTCAGAAGACCGGATGGATCTTGTCAAAGCGAGAGAACACCCATTTGTCAGCAAGGGAATCGATAAAAAGAAGTGTATGGAAGTTTGGAATGGTAAGAAAAAATTGCATTAATCCTACAAAAACTTTAGTAAACACCAGTTACGTTTCTGAGAGTGAAAAAGAGAGATCTTTAAGAGAGGAGATGACTACCGTAATCGGTGATACCAGAGCCTTAAAGCCAGAATTCCTCAAAAGACTTCTTAGAGCGTCGAGATTGGCAGCCAAAGATTTCCATCCAATATTCGACAGCGAGGATGAGAAAACTCTTCTTGAGAAGTACTACTTGGTACAATTAACCATCCCGATCCCCCCTCTGGACGAAGGTTGGAGTAGGGATGTTCTCGATATTTCCAATGATCAAGACCCTATGGAATTTTACAAGGTAAGCGACAAGATTGCTGCTGAAAAGAATGCCACACCCGATATGAAGAAGCGTCCAAGTGTAAGTAGTGCTTTGAGATAAACAAACCTCTTGTAGTATGTGAATAGAAATGATCAGATCTTTTTTGTAAAACGGGATTGGACCGAGGGAGAACGCCAATTGTTTGTGGGACTCCAAGTCGCCCGTTGGTATCATCGCGGTTACATTGAGTATGTTGAATTTACAGTTAATAATGGTTTTAGATTCCAAGATGTTATCAAGATTGCGAATGATATCGAAGATCTCTTTACCTTCTATATCTCGGACTTTGGCAATAATCCCAAGACCGTCAACGCCAGTGATATCTATCTATACAGTCCACTCCGATTTGTGTATGCTAGAAGACAGCCCTTCGACGATGACAACAGACCCATCTACAATGCCTACATCAATATTGCAGTTGGTCCTGAATCAATGGTCAATGTGAAGAGAAAGTACGACCAATTGGCCGAAATGGATCGGAGTAATGTGCCTGCGGGCAAGATGACCCTTCATCAGTCGGTTGTCTACAGAGAATTGGATCTCAAGAGATTCAGAAGAATGGAAGCCGCGGTTTTGGGATCTGAGAAGGCCGCCAAGTGGGAATCTCAGACATTTGAAGTGGATGAAAGAAGAAACACCATCCTGTATGTAGAAAAAATAGTGTTAGATTACATTTACAGACCTCTTGTCTATGAGAGAAGATGCAACAGAAATCGGGAATACAAGAGTAATGCGGCCCAAGATCAATTGGCTGACGAACATGATCACGACTTCAATCAGATCAGAACTGCCAAAATCTGGAGCGAATTCGACCGAAACTTCTTGAAAGAAAAATATGGGGATCAACTGGAGGTTGGTCGACTTGCAAACATAACACTTAATTTAGCTTCACCACCCGGATGCTGTCAACCTGTTCGGCCATCCCTTTGAAGAAAAGGAAATTGAGAAAACGATCGACGCCGATCTTTACAGAGGAAAGGTCTACCAGGAAGAAGATTATATCAGCCCCTTCAGTTCTGCTGATACTGACAGAGATCTGGCTTGGAGTGAGGGTTATTATAAACAAACCACCCCATCACAAAGACAGGTCAATCCAGTCAGCAGTCAGGCGTCGGTGTTCGATCAAAGTTTCGACGAATCAAAACACATTCACCCAAGTCCTGGCCCCAAATTGACTCGCGGAAGAAGAGCTCCCAATCATTAGCCTCGTTTTATCAGGAATAAACTTCTAGACATCAAAGCTATAGTCTGTAACAATAAATTAGAGAATACAAAATAAATAAGTAAATAACCCTCCTCATTGAACTGCCTCAGGGTCCGAATTATCTCCAGAATCGTTTTGATTATCCAATTCTGGAGACATTGGGAACTGCTGAGAGTTCTCTTGTTCGGGCATCATGTTAATCTCGGGTTCCATAGGCTCTTCTGGCCTTGGCTTATCATCTACAAACTCTGATGGTGGTTCCAGTCCACTTGTATTTTCAGCCGATATCGCTGACTAAATATGAAGGAATAAAATCAAATTATATTAAACCTACTTGAGGTGAACCGGAAGCTTTATCCTCATCGGAGTCGTCCATTACATCGTCTAGATCCTCTTCATCCTCATCTTCGTCGTCTTCATCGTCATCCATATACTCCACAGTAACATCCATGACCGAATCTTTAACGGCTTCTTCTGATTCCGAGCTTTTATCGTCTTCAATAAAGTCATCCTCGTTAATTTCTGAGCTTTCACTAAGGGTACTTTCTTCGTTTTCCTCTTCATCAATGACATTCTCTTCTACATCAGCCAGATCATCATCATTGAATGTATCCGTGTATTCGGTCTTATCTTCTTCGGCCAAAGTTAATAATTTCATGTGTTTTAACAAGGCTTCATCCTTGCACTTGAATTCCTGCATTTTCACTTGCTTCTTCGTGAGTCTTCTGTCTTGTATTATATTATACGTCATAACTTTATCTAAAAAAAATTGCATCCATTTAACCGAATCTTACGTTCAGGAGGCGAAATGGAGGATGTAGAACATTCAGGAATAGTTAATTCTATAGTGCATTCTTCAATCTCTTTGTGCATTTCGTTCAGTTTTGATCCGACGTTGGAAAGAAGAAGTTTGAGTCTGGTTATTACATTCTGAAAAAAAATAATAATCATTCACAATCCCAAATAATGTCCACTTACTGATAAATCTCTATTTTGTTTCCTCATCATCTCGACCAAAGTTTCACGAGCTTGAACAGGCCGTCGTTCGTTAATTAAATGATGCATGTTGATAAATAAGGTCCTGATAGTTTCAATCTTTTCTTTTCTTTCAGGATGCTGTGGATTTCTAAAGAATTAAAACGAATCTTGCAATATACTCACTTTATAAGAATATCTAAAAGGTCTAGAAATGCGGCGACCACACTAAAGTTGAGTTTCCTGAGCTCGGCTTTCCAGGGTTCCTTCGAATTATAATATTTGGTGATCTCCAAGTCTTGCAAAGACGGCATCATTGGCTAAATCCAGGATAAACTGGTACAACAACACTCACTCCTTCTAGATTGTACTCCTCATTGAAGACTTTGAACTTCAATGGTACAGGAGGGGGTTTTGGAATACTCCCGGATCTTATATTATCATTGGTATAATTTAACGCATATTCTGGAGGGGAGGGATATGGGCTCACATTCTGAGGTAGCATGGCGAAAGAATATAGATCAGCTTCATGAAATTTGCCAAAAAATAAAACGAAAAATAAATACACATACATTTTCCAACGTCCCGCAACGAAAACAATGGCCACACATTTCTGTCATTCTGTCATTTTATCTGCAAAAAATTGCGAAAAATTATGAAATACGGTTTGAATTGCGGATGAAGAATATCAATGGCTTCCTCAAATGCCGCGTTTACTAAAAAGTTAAGAGTAAGCTAGTTTCTGTTTCTTTTATAGTGCTACTGGTAACCAGTTTAATCATTATGTTTAGTTGGCTATAAAAGCAAAGATCCAGGAGTTGGGTGTTGATGCGGACGATGAGCTGCCAGACTATGTAATGGTTTTGGCCGCAAATAAGAAAGATAAACAGTTAATGAGAGATGATCTGCAGATATTCTTGGGCAAAAGCACAGCAGCATTTGTGGATTGGTACGTTGAATACGGTTTTTTACTTTGCGTTTAGGTTATTCGATGCATTTGACAGAATACAAAAGGGAATCGCTCCTCCAAAGCCTCCAGAATCCGAAAAGTAAGTTATAGTTGGATATAAGGTTTGCGTTTTTAGAAGACTTTCGGATTCAATTAAGAACCTACCTCAGGAGAATGGAAATGCTTTAGAGAAGTTTGATCGCGGCAAAAGACACATTTTGGTTGAGTTTGAGAGCAAAGAGAAAAAGAAAAAGGTGAAAAAAAAGAAGGACAAAAGAGAAGTAAGTATTGGTTTATAATTTAGATTATTTCTTTCAGGAAACTCCTGAGGGCTTTTTGAATACATTCGAACAAATACAAGGTCCCAAACATAAGATCAAGAAGAAGCGGAGGGATACTGATAGGTCCCCATCTCCGGTACGAAAGCATCACGAGAAAGAGAAAAAGAAACATAAGAAGAAGAAAAGGACCCCATCGCCGGTATATAATGCAGAGAAACATACTCTAAGGTACGATGTGATATCGGATGACGAGGAAGATATTCATGTTATATCAGACGACGAATCGATTGAAGAAGGAGAACTAACTTCCAGAAGGCCTAAATTTAAACCGCGACTTCGATCTCAATTAGGTTGCATAGTTACTAATACTAAACCCATAGAAGTAAATCAAGAGGAGGAAGATAAACAACATAGAAAGCATCACAAACCTCATAGACGGCATGAAGATGAGGATGCTGATAATAAAATCGAAGCTTCATCAAAGTGAGTTTGTCTGCTATCAATATTTTATACCAGAAATTAGGGGGTCCCTTTGGGCCCCCCTATTGGAGACTTTGGAAATTGACAGAAAGACACTACGACAAACAAAAAATGACATTCTACTGCATTGAGACTGGGGATTTTTAGGATATTTGTGAATAAGAATGCGGCGATCTTCAAAAAGGCGATCTCATCTGCCAGTCTCAATAGCCATGTGAATGTGGAAGGTTCGTCCAGAAGACGATCAGAGCATTCGGAGACTCGGGTAATGGTGGAGACCAAGGAAACGGGAGTCCAAGCTGACCCTCCAGATCCAGTGATGGATTTTGAACCAGTGAAACAATCAAAAAATAAAACGGTGCGAAAAAGAAGAGCCGATGATCCTTGTAAGTGTTTCTATAATTGGTTCGATTTGTTTTTTAGTGAGGACTGTCGCTCGGCTAATGGGTATGGAATTAAACAAGGTGAAGAAGAGTACACTCGAAGTGGTTGAGAAGTCAAAAAAGTCGGAGGAGAGTCCGAAGAAGGAGGTAGTGTCCAATCCAGAGTCATCTTCGGTAAGTGTTTATGTAAATAGAATAGTTTATTTTTTTCATTTAGAGTGAGCCACAATCCAAAACCCCTTCATTCTCCGGATGGAATGGGCAGATCACGATTGATGACAGCAGTAGTGAAGATGGGGAAGGTAGGGTTACTCAACTCTCCCAAGTTATACTTTTCAGAAGCCGAAATTGATGCTTTTGTGGCCAGTGCAGTCCAAGAACGACATGTGCTTGATGCTCAGCTACCTCCAACAGCAGCCCTCTCTCGACCACATTTATATGCGTCGCAACAAAAAACTATGTTAGTACTTGCTCAAACCACTGCCTTTCAACCAGAAGTATCCCAACCAACGCCCACGATCCCCATAAATGAGCGTTGCAGGTTTTGGCCCAATTGTACGAAAGGAGCGTCTTGTCCTTATATACATCCAACCCAGACCTGTGCTAAGTTCCCGAGTTGTTTTTATGGGAACAAATGCTTGTATATTCATCCATTATGCAAATACGGGATCACCTGTAAGAAGCCGAATTGCCCATTTACTCATGTGGAAGGGGCGGTGTAAGTTACTTCTGAAGAAAGAAATCTTTTGAGGTTTTACATTTTTACGTTTTAATTATCCCTAAATTATTTTGTATTTGTTTTAGACCCCTCCAAAAAACAGTGCCAGTTCCCGTTTTCAAATCCCAAATAATGTGTAAATTCAAAGGAAGATGTGAGAACACCGCCTGTGAGTTCAAACATCCCCCATTATGCGTATATGGGATGGCCTGCAACACTTACGGCTGCACTTTCTTACATCGGAAACCTGATCTGAGTAAATTCAAATGGAAGAAAAGCTAGGTATTTTCTTGGGAGTCTCGATATCACCATTGTTTATAAATTATTGTTCCGATGCGTGTAAGAAGAATATAAAAATTTAATAAAGATTGATATTTATTTTCATTCAGGTGTAATTAAAAATCATGTTTTATTTGAGGCCTTTGTTTGATGCCTTCAAGTTTTCGAATTCTTCATGGAATTTTTGAATTCCCGTGATCACATACTGGGAGATTATATGTTCTGTTCGGAAGTAGTCAAGTATGAAATCGAAAATGAAAACATATTGGAGATCGGTCTGAAATTGGCCGACATTAACCATGTGTTTATATGAATCCTACACTGATGGCATGAGCTCTTTGTCGTCTGAGAAAATCTAAGAGATTCGGGTGAGGCAAGGGGAGATTACAGGACACTGTTTCTAACATCAATTCGATCCCCACGAAAGTTCCAGATCGACCAATCCCAGTTGAACAATGAACAACGATCGGATTTCTGCAAGTACATACTAGTCAAGATGACGAAACACTTTCGCAATTTTAGCTACAACATATTTACCTGGACACTCTGATCATACTCATAATCTTGATCAGTATTTTTGGATCATCCGGAACTTTCCTATCAGGCCAATTGTTTAAAAAGTAATGGGTCAGATTAAAACTTCCATTGACAGAACTCAGTTTGAGTCTAGAGATGACAACACTGGTTGAATTCGTCTAAAAAGGGAAGTACCCCAAGTGCGACGCTCAGATTTTATTCAACTCTTGCGCACACGTCGGGCATCGACTAAATATTGATTCCTGAAAGTCTTAGTTCGCGCTTCCGACCCAGATATTGAACGTTCCTTGTCGCCGAGAGAGTACGCTAAAACTGGAGAGGCATCAGAGAGAAAACCCCTTTTGGCCATAAATTCGCTAGTTTCATGCGGAAAAATTAATTTTTTGTGGAAACATTGCCCTCTATGTTAGAAACGGCCAGGAAACTTTTCCTGTCGAAATTCAAATTCGGCGAAAATTGACAAATTTTCGCCGACTGATTTAAGAATCTCGGTTGTTTCTGCAAAGCGCGAGCCTCTCGTAAATATTATAGAAAGAATTACTCTAAATCTGTTTCATCTGAATGTCGCCTTTGGGGGTACTTCCCCTGTAAGATATATTGGGGCCTTCCGAGTTCAGCCCCCCAGGAAAGGTAATTCAAACCCCCACTGTTCTGCCCGTTTCAAACCCCCATAATGAAAAATTAGAATAATACATGCATAAAATAATTATATTTTTTTAAACTACTGATTAATTTTATGACGTAATCTTGTAAAATCTTTGAAAAAAATAGTAGAGATGGTTAAAAAATGTCGATTTTGAGGTAGTTCGGCGCATTGAATCCGAAAATTACAATAATTTTTTTAAGGCTTACATTTTTTATTCTGATTATTGAATATTCAAAATATTTTTTAGAGCTTTGGAAACAGATCGACTCGTGGGGTTATCAAAGGCGCTGAATTCGAAAATTACGTGTATTTTTGAGATTTTCTTTTATTCTTTCATAGTTTTGAAACCAGACCGACTGTTGGGGTTATCAACGGCGCTGAATTCGAAAATCACATTCTGAGATTTCTTTCAAAATTAAAGAGACAGGAACTTTTAAAACGAATTTGTTTTATCATTTTTTTTTCAAAAATTTTACAAGATTACGTCATAAAATTAAGTATACTACCTTACCCCCGATATATTTATTTTCTTACACTTTTTATTTGTTCTGATGCCATACAAGTGATTTCAAAGTTCTCAAAAATTTTTTTGCGACCTCTTTCTCGAGGAAAGTACTCGCTGCATTTGGATTTACCATCTTCAATAAAATCACATATCATTACAATATGCTGAAAATAATTAAATTTATGTAAATATTAGACCAATTCTATTACCTCCGATTTTTCTTGCGCAATCATCGCCCAGAAATCGACAATTGTTGTATCTAGAGGCGCCTTAAAAGTAGTTTCAATAAGGGCAACTTACTTGGGTAATGATAAATCGATGAGGTTTCTGGCTGAATCCAACATAATTGGCATGAATGTAGTCATTGGGCATATTGTTGAGAACAACTCGGGTCTCATCCAAACATCCAACGTACTGTAAAATCATAATTTTGTCATCAAATAATACTTTAATACTACGGTACGATAATTACCGGAGATCGATTCTTTCCCAAGGCATTGTTCTTTCGGAAAGCGGTGATTGTGCAAGAAGGGGCGTGTTTCTCGGCATTCAAATACTCCTCAACCAATCCATCGACGCCCTTTTCCAACGTGATCCGGCTCAAAGTGTCCGCGGATCTTCTCCATTCGACCGTCTTCTTTTCCCCAGATCTAATTGCTCCGTTCTTACCAGACATGACAGGGGCCGGGCCTCGAAAGTTTCACAAGGGCCGGGCTGACCTTTTCTGGGAACGGTGTCGTTGCCCCGACTTGTCGCGACCCGAGCTGTCCCTGACCCGAAATGTCGGGACGACAGGTCATTTCTTCATTCTTATCACTCTTATATCGCCAAAATGGCGGGAAAATTTGCCATTCAAAATTATTAAAATTTTTTTTAGATTGCCAGCTGAACCCGGAATTGGCAAAAGCTCGGCCCTGTCTGTAGCCATGTCTGGTTGTTATCAATCAGAGTTTGTGTTTTAAGACTTTTCCTGTCACTGAAAGTAAAACATAAGTCAGCAACAATATAAAAGAGAGTAAAAAAAGTAACCGACTTACTCTGACATCTGATCCACTGTTTCGGTCCATTCTTCTCCGGTTTTGCATTTTTTTCTTGACCTAACGCAATGTTCGGATTTGTGAATTCAGTGCGCAATATTGTTTTGTAATAGTAATTATTTAACGCTTACTTTCTGCTCGTCATTTCGACCGTTCTCGGTAGGAAATTGTAATTGAAATGGGTAAAACGTAATGTTTGAAACTCGGAGGCGTCTCAGTCCGTTGTAAGGTAGTTGTAACTTCCACGGTCAACATAAAATTTTATGGGACATATAAATGACATCTGTTTAAATTTTCCTGAGACGAAGTCGCCTTTCTGTGAGAAATGGAGGTTAACATTCCTACTTTTCCGAGTTCTTGGTTCTTCTTGTTATACTTGTTATTGTCTCGAGTCTGTTTTTGATCTCTCGGAAAGCTTGGCCATCACATGTTTGGCCAAATTTTATATTTTTATTTCCTGCTTCTTCCGCCAGACGGAGCTGTTCCAAGCTTTATAATGGCATTTCAGGGGTCAGGTAAAGTTCTTGCCCTGAGGCTTCGAATTCTTTGAACTCCATAAATAGTAATGAGGACAAGGATGAATGCGTTTGAAGACGTCATCTGCAGTGTTTGGCCCCGTTTTATCGAAGATGTGTCGGTTTATGGGTTTAATATCTTTTTCATGAGGGAATTCCGCCGTTCACATATTGTTCTAGGGACCGGAGGACGGCTCTCCAATATAATGTTTAGGCTCCGAATTTTTATTTACTCCCGTAATTTTGACTGCAAAGTGGTGAGAAATGTCCCGGTGACATCGTTTTGTCCTTTCCACCCACTTGTCGGATCGTTTTCTTCTGAACCCTCGACTCTTTTTTCCATTCCTGAAATCGAAGCCGGCGTTTTGGGGCCGTGATCCGACCGTTTCTTTTTTTCTGAAAAGTGATCATTCCGGTTGAAAAGAACGTCCCTCCACTCGACGGTTGTTTAGTTATGTCACATGCACTCTGAACCTCTGGAAGGGCTCTCTGCTCTTATTCTTTGATTGTTTTGCCTTTTCCAGTCAAAGGGGGAATCAAAAGTTGACTCATTCCCCCCATTTTTGTGTATTTTTACAATTTTGGAAAGGGTAGACGACTTGGAGTTAATTCTCGTCGGCCCCCTTAAACTAAATATTCTTATGCTCGATTCCTTGTCTTTAGGCCTGCCAGTTATCGTAATTATGTTGTCTTTTTTGCGGAGATTTTCTTCCTCTTATGTTAAATTCTCTGAAGCTGTCAAAAATGCCTGTTTGATGACTAAATGGAGCATTGAAGGCTAGGACAGCTACTTTTGAATCTTGCGTTTTACGACTGGAAAGGCGAAATATCCAAAAGATTTTTTCGTTCGCTGTACCAATAACGCCGGAAAAATATACTGGCATCTCTACATTCATACAAAAAAAATTTTGTTGTTTGAAAATATGCCGATTGTTTCGTGGCAGTACATACAAAACTTTTTTTGACATTTTGTTTCCCGTGCCGTAAAAGACGCAATTCAAAAGTAGCTGTACTGGCCCTTTAAAGAGCATTGCAGTTCGCTGTTTCTGCGTCTTCAAAGCTTTCGGGATATTATTGGATTATGCATATGTCGTTGTTGACCCTGCTTGGAGATGTCACCTTTATTCAGTATGTTGATGTTCATCCTCGCATCCGGGTCTAATTCGATTCCGATTCCCGGACTCTCGAATTAAAGAGGGAAGAAAGCTCAGGTTTGCTCAAGGGCTTTTCCTCATCCCCTTCCCCTTGAGTCTCCATGACGCTTGATATCACTCTTGTTCCCTCCGATACGACGACAGGTAGATGAACAGGTATTGGGCGAGGGAACGGGAAGAGGAGGAGGTATTACGGCGATTTCATCCGCCCGTTCCAGCCACTTTGCCGACGGATCGATTTCATCCCCTCAGGGGAAATATAAATGCTCTTGATGGATGGCTATTCATGGATGTTGTTTACCCTTTTGGTGGTCACTGTCCACTCTCTTCGTTTTCTTTAGTACTTTCCCCCACACTGTACATATAAGGATGGTGACATACAAATCAAATCGGGTTTCGTGGCCAGTAACCGCCATTTCTTGTCTGTTAGGCCTCTAGACAAGAAATGCAGAATTCTTGTCTGACTAGGGAAGTGTACAAACGAACCCTCACCAAATGGCAAGTGTTATACACCATTGGAAAGCCCTTGAAAAATGGTGAAAGGTACCATTTTCATTTTTTGCAGAATGCCTCAGGGCAAAAAAATATAAACGATTGATTTGTCCTTTAAGTAGTTACAATATCGGCTGTGGGGCAAAATAAATCTTATTTCAGAACGCTAAATGGTAAATATTGCTACTAGGTTGGCCTAAGAACATTATGAAGTTTGGCGCTTACCAGTAAAACTATTTTACATATGATATTTACTGGTTTTAAACACCCATAACGTGAAAAAACACTTTTAACTTTTTTTAATTTTGAAAAACATGTAAGTTTGATGGTTTTAACCGTAATCGACCGTCTTCTAGAAAAAATAAAGCGTTTGTAAAGGTTTAACTCAAATATTATCCTAACTGTAAGAACGCAAAACGTTTTTCCCCAAGCTGGGAATCGAACCTAGCTTGGTTTGGCTTATCAGCCTGCTCCGCGGAGCAACCACTGCACTATTGAAGCAACCCTCTTCGAGGATTTTTATCCGCTCAAGAGAAAGGAAGATTTTTGTTGCGAAATGACCTAAAAATAATACAATTTACAGTATGTCGTCGCGGAAAGGCATTCTGCAAAAAATGAAAATGGTACCTTGCACCATTTTTCAAGGGCTTTCCAATGGTGTATACCACTTGCGATTTGATGAGGGTTCGTTTGTACACTTCCCTAGTGAGCAGAGAAAAAAAGAAAAAAATCTTCACGGGGAGAGAGCAGAAATATTCCGCAATGTTACGCAATTTCAGACAAGAATTACACATTTCTTGTCTAGAAGCCTAACAGACAAGAAATGGCGGTTTCTGGCCACGAAACCCGATTTTATTTGTATGTCACCATCCTTATATATCCATAACTGTATTAGTTGTTATCGTTTCTCTTGGGCATTTTTTGTTCTGATCTCAATTTTGGCTTGTTTTATTCCGAAGATAACCCATCTATATATCTGTGCAATTTATTTTTTGTTACATAGTATGCTGTTTAAACTCTCAATTTCGCTCCAAGATCATCTGTATGCAAATGATAAGGATTCAGCCCTCCGGGTTTAGTTTTGTTTTGATAAGGACCCATTTAAGGAGACCTCGTGAGGGTTGGGGGTGATATTCAAAGAGAGTGTAGGGATTGCATAGGTTCTTTAATGACACAAATCTTTTACTCGCTGTCCGTTTGTATCTTATATTCTGTGTTCATTTTACTTATCAAACTCACCAGCCTTATTGTATTCTGCAGAGTTGCTTATGACGTGTTTTTTCTCAATTTTGGGCGTAATAACCCGGGGAATGGACGGCCGTTTACAATATAAAATATGGTTAGCGGATTAGGGAAGACAAGAAATGGAGTGCATTGGATGCAAATCAGGTGCAGCCATTCTCTGGCCCTATTTATTAGAACGGCGACCATCAAATGGACTAGATTGAGGCCGTGAACAGAGCAAGGGGGGGGGGGTGGTGATTGGGGACAAGTCTTTTCTCTCGCTCGAGGGCAGGCAGTCAGTCTCGGATCAGGCTTCGTCTCTCCAGCCTCCCCCCTCCCTATTCCCTTGACTTCTCTTTCAAATTTTTCGAACGCCAAAGTTGTTTTCTCCTCCATGACTAACCACGTTGTACATATTGTTGTATTCGGGCCTTACAAAACATTTGTAGTAATACCCTGAGGATGTGAGAGATACAAGAGACTCTTGACCTCATTCTGGGTTGATAAGAAGGCGAACGCGTCATTCCTCGCTTGCCAATAAAGATGGCAATTAGTGTGCCTTTGCTTATCTCCTCCCCTTATGATTGTTTATATTTATTGTAGTTTTATAATAATTCGAAGAGGGCGCACCCATGCCTGAGGTGTGGTTGGTGCCGGCGACGTCGAGTTGTGTGTTTTGACCCCAATTCCCTCCTCCGGCCCTTGATTGAAGCCACTTATCTATCACAATGTATGTACTTGACACTTTTTTCTGATCGCGAAACATATTTCTCACAATAATCAGTTGCAAATGTTTTTGTACCCTTCCTCCATCTTCTCGGTTCTAATTAACGTTTTCTTTCCATTACAGCAGACCGTCACAAATTGAATTCAAAGGTTAAGATTAAGTGAAGTCGAGGTGGAACAGCCCCTGACAACTACAGAACGACCCATTATTTGGGGGTTATGGTCAGCAGAAGGAAGAATTCGTATGGCAGTGTTCAGTTGGACGTGGATGGCATCATCTGTCGTCTCACTCAGGTATGTAACGCAATCCGGGAATTAACGGGCTTCGGTGTCATATTTAATATAAACAAAAACAATCCGCGTTTTTTCCACAAGGAGGAATAAGAATGACAGAATAGGGTTTAAACATATTAGTCCACATAGGGCAATTAGGGTAGTTAACTCAATTTTTCAGTCTGACGTCAAACTGGTGTCATTTCCTATTATTTGTTTTACATCTTATTTTAATTGATCCTTTTAGCAAGAAGGATAATTTACTTTTTAAAATTTTTTAATTCCTACGAAGTTACTGTTGAGACATTACCTTTTGATCAGTCCTTTGTCCTTTATCAGCGGACCACTGTTAAGGATGGCCTTTTCTTAATCCCCGATTAAACATAGTTCTTTTTGCAGAATGTTAGCGAAGGATGGAGAAGTTCTTTGGATGTAACGGAGAATGAAATCAAGATGGTTTGCTCCCTTTCTCGGGAAATCTTCTTGCAACAACCCATGATGTTAGAGTTGAATGCCCCCTTGAAGATCGCTGGTGACATCCATGGCCAATTCAACGACCTCCTCCGGCTTTTCAAATTGAGTGGATTCCCTCCATTATCCAATTATCTCTTTCTTGGGGATTATGTAGATCGAGGGTCCAAAAGTTTAGAGGTACGACTATTACTCAGCAAAACCTACGTTGATTTTTTTAAATACAAGTGATATGAAATTTCAGACAATCATTCTGTTGTTATGCTACAAGATCAAATACCCCGGTAACTTCTTCATGCTCCGAGGAAATCACGAAGTGGCGGCCCTGAATCGGATTTACGGCTTCTATGATGAATGTAAACGAAGGGTGAATGTAAAGATCTGGAAGTCCTTCCAGGACGTCTTCAATTGTATGCCTGTGGCTGCTCTGGTCGAGAACAAGATATTTTGCTGCCACGGGGGATTATCCCCACACCTCCGAACCCTCGAACAGTTAAAAAGGATAGTCCGACCAGTGGATGTACAAGATAATGGACTGCTCTGTGATGTCCTATGGTCAGATCCGGATGCCAAAGTGATGGGCTGGGCCCCCAACGATCGCGGAGTGTCCTATGTCTTTGGCCATGACGTTCTCGCCCAGTTCTTACAAAAAATGGATCTCGATATTGTAGTCAGAGGACATCAGGTGGTAGAAGATGGATACGAATTCTTTGGGAAGAGAGGGCTGGTCACAATCTTCTCGGCTCCCAATTATTGTGGAGAATTCGACAATGCAGGAGCTGTTATGAATGTGGACAGGAATCTGTTGTGCTCCTTCCAGGTACGATTCTTCTTCTCTTCATCATCAAAGTCACTTCTTATTGTTCGATTATAGATTCTAAAACCCCAACAATCCGTGTTAAAAGAGCGACGTTCAAATGTGGGAAGTGCCCCGGCCTTCGGAACGATGATTCATGACATCAAGTACACTGGGGGAGACCCGAAACCGCATAAATTATTCCGTCGAGGAATGCTCTGATCATCAGTATTGTAATGTTTCAACCTTTATGTTCGTATACGGCGTATGTGCTTAACTTGGTCCCGGTCGCATTTTTTGTTGTAATTCCTTAATAGTTAATTATAACATCTTAATTTTAATCAAAAAAGTTGTTATGGAAAGTGATGGTAGATGTAGTGCAATCACAGCTCACGTACCTTTTTACTTGTGATATCCTATGTCTCTTACGGTGACAACCAAACCGACATATTTCAGATGTTTCTGAGACTAGTCTCTCTTTAATTATGACACACATTAATAAAAGATACCATCATATTAACAAGATACCGTTCAAGATAGCGCCGTTCAGAACGGACATCTACTAATCTCTGAGACATGGAATATCCACATTTAATTACTGTAAGATAGAGAAGATGAAAGATGTATGGATGAGAGAAAAAGGGGGTAGAGCTAAAAGAAAGTACGTTACGAAAAAGATTGATAAAACGTTGATGTGAGCGGAATAAGTATGTACAAAGGAGTTACAAGACGACAAAGAAGGAAGTACAAACAGAAACGGGGAAGATCCGGGGACTGACTGTCAGATCTGATGATGGACACCCTTCTTGTGATAATGGAAGCGCTTCAATTCCTCCATAAAAGCGGTATCTTGCATTCGAACATAATGACGGGGAGTACAGAGTTCCTGAAAAGACAAAATAATAGATCCTTTCTAAACAAGTTGCATAACTAAAGTAGCAAGTGCTTACCGTGCATTCCTCTTGTTTGAAAAATCCTTGATATCCAGAATCGAGCACATAAATCTCTGGGTAATCTAGATGAGGGTAGTTGGTCGCGTTCAGTTTTCGGTCAAATCGTCTTAGAGCGTTGGCCCTAAAAATACGTTTTATTAAAAACGGTAAAACAACTCTACCAACAAGGCGCGACATTAAGATGGCCTTTTCAAAAAAGGTTACGATCCAGTCACAAAAATTGCTTACATTTTGGGCCCCCTTGCCTGAGAAAATTCGCAATAAAAGATGGGGATCTTGTTCTGAATGGCATGGAAAGACCCGTTCTCTTCCGAGTAGAACTTCTGACAGACCTGGTCGAATTGGAACATGTTGATTGAGTTCTGTAAATGAATAGAAATCATCCATCCATACTTTTACTCTTACTATGATATGCCCTCCTTCGAATTCATACGGATACCGGCAATCAATCAGCATAAAAGTCTCTAAAAACTTTTCATTTCCCATTTCTTTTATCAATGACGCTAGAATTGAGCCATCAATGGACTTGAAGGCTGATGATTCCACTTGAGGTTTCGTTAGATACCTTAGAGAGTAAGTCTAAAAAGAACGATCATTTTAAAGGAGATTATCAAGTGACCTACTTGTATCGACTCAGGGGAAGTGCATTTCCCAAACCTCCTCATGTTCACCATGGACTTCGAGACGCCTTTTTCGAGTGATACTACTGAACTTGGGAGTTTCGGAGACGGCCGCTTCAGAAACCGATCCTCGACCTTTTTCTTCGGTACATTTGCACTCAACTTTCTTGTCGATAGGGGGTTATTCCTGAACGGAATGCGGTTAAACCGCTTGCCCTTGAGGGGAGTATCGTTGGAAACATCGCGGAGCGGCCTCCTGATAGGGGAAACTTTAGCTTCATCCATCTGAACATCTTCCTGAAAAAAGGAAAGAAATAAAGAAGAAAAACAAGATCTACAGAAGAAACAAAACTTACAAAACTGTTTGATGTCCCCGGAACCATAAAATTAGTCTTGTCTTCATGAATCGACCACGCACTGCAGGAGGAACCCACCCCAGAGTCATTCGATGCGGCCGGCAACATTTCGTCGAGGATGGAGGTGGCCAAACACAACGGAGGATCACTTCCAAAGGGGCATTGGGCATTCTCATCATGGTTTTCAACCTCCATCCGCAAGCCTGGAATCGAATGCAGGTTAAATTTTTGAAGTTTTCAGTTCTCGCGTCAAGGGTCACACTATCTCATTACACCGTCGGATCTACTGGATAATTTATTTGCAAATTATCTCCTCATAATTCATACTAAACATAAACAAGACATCAGAAGATCAAACGGCCAGATTAGCAGATGTTCTTCTCCAAAAAATTGAAAAGCAAAATAAAACATGTTCGTTATTAGATCGAGACTTCGTTAATTTGCTGTCGCCTTCAGAAATAAATAACGCCGGTATAAGAACGCGTCGACCTGAACACAATACGGTAACGCAACACCATGCGCAATGTAAATTCAAAAAACAGTCATCCGAAAAAAGAAAACAAAACCGGTAAGAGGGCGATTACAACATACAGAAGTGCAGCGGTTGCCCATTAAGAAAATCTGCTGAAAGAAAAACTAAACCTCCATCCAGAAAGGCCATTTGAAAGCCTGGGGGGGGGGGCGATTCCTTGCAGCTGCGAAGAATTTGTCGAAAAGGGAAAGTAGAAACGCAGGGAGAATATAAGCGCAAGGAGTCTCCGCGGTGCCTCGTCATCGGCAACAAAAGCCAACTCTTTTTGTCCCCGGACACAGCTGTTTTCCAAGGAATTTATTCTAATTTCTGGATCCCAATCATCGAATCGGGGAGTAAAAATATGGGTTATCCAATCCCAAACCCATTTGCTCTCTTTACAATTCATCTACACCTAATCTTGCATCTTATCATATTCACTTTCACGCTATTCCCAGTTGATGACGCCACTTACCTTGATCGAATTCCGACTCAATGTCCACCGAATCCTCCCAAGTGTTCATCCCACTCCCTGGTGGTCGCAATGGGAAGCAAATGCCTGCAATCGAAACATTACTTATTTATATTATAATTGATGAGCCCAGTTGAGCGAACAAATCAAGACGCGAAGACTGTCCACAAATGTTATCCAAGCCGAATAATCGGCAGTCGAAAAACTCTCTATGGGTTTTCAGAAATTCTAAGCAGCGAACCACTGAAGGATTTTGGCCACCGAAAATAATGGCCGCGCGACAGCAGTTTTTGAGCGAGATCCGACCGATCCGCCTGGCAGTGCCATTCCGATGCTCGGAAAGTGGTTTTTGCGAGGTTAGAGAGAGCGCCGATCTCGACCTGACCAAAGTTGGGACAAAAAAAACCACTGGCACTCAACAATCGGTGTTGTAAAGCGGAAAGGTCGACGAATCGTTCGACATTTGGTGTCCAAAATAACTCTCACTACAGTAAAACGAAAACACGCGTTTTAATAAAAATTAACCGACCAAGTAAAAAACCCAAGCTTATATGAAACCGTTTATAATCTAAAATAACAGGTTTTCTTGCTAATTCCCCTCTCTTTTGCATTCGACGCTTAAGTATAAAATTCAAAATAGATTCGGAAATGAGTCCGCTGCCATCAAGGGCATATATTCTATTCCAAGCTTCCTTAAGATCCACGGGTAGCCTCCAGCAGCCATTTTTTGTGGGAAAGAGAGACCTGAGTCCAGGAGGCCACGAAACCCCAAAAGATGCCGAGTTCTGGGGTCAGCGAATGACGCAACGCGGCGCTTGCGAAGGCGTCGCTGAGGTCAGAGCGCGACCGTCGAGCCTGGCACGAGGTCAGGCAGGGCCCACCTTCCCTATCCCCCCCCCCCCTCGCCCTTTCCCAACCAGCAAGCGGCCTTGGATTATATACAAGAGGACCAGGTCGGCGTGCGTTGCGCAAGAGCGTCGATGTGGTTTGAAAAGCAAAAGCTGGTAGGGGCCTAGCCGGGGTCATGTCCCCAGTTCAGCTGAGGCCACATATTCCAGTCTGCCGTTACGGGTCCCATCTTAACGCCAATGCTGAGACCGGTCCTTGAGGGCGAAAGAACAACAACAAGCATCGGAAGTTGGGATACGCACACAAAAACTAGCTTTGAAGACAATAAAAGTTCCGGAAAACAGGCAATCGGGCGGATGAAGCCGCCGGATCAAGGGGCTAATAGACCTTGAATTCAAACCTTGCACCAGGTAACGCGCGACGGTTTTTCTCGGGGTCGGGTATTAAGTCCCGACAGACGAGAAATGATCCGTGGGTCGAGATGGTGACATTCGGCTTCGTAAACGACGCTTGGGGGAGGGGGGCTTGCACAAGGTTCAAAACAAAATGTCGAGGATTGATGGCCGAAGAGATGCGCGGGTTGATAGGAAAATAATGAGAGAGTAAAACAAGCAGAGAACAAGGAGGAGGACTAGAAGGACACTGGTTCGGACAACCGCGACAACCTTGGGGTCCGAAAAACGCTGCCGATGGCATAAAAAAGAAGGACTGACCGCCGGCCAGCCCCCACTTCAATGCCGTACCAAGGCGTGCTCTATTCCCCGCCGCGCGTTTCGGGGGTACCCCTTTCGCTTGGCCATTCTGGTCATTTTAAATCCCCCGCCGGACAATTAACACCAGACATGCAAATTAGAGACCGAAAAGGAGGGAAAGAGAAAGTGTCTTCGACTGAGACAGATGGCGGTCTAGACTAGCTAACATTCCTCTAAATCCATCCCGCGGTCAGCAGGTGGCCGTCTGGCCAAATAAAACCAATTTTATCCACAAATAAACATATCCATACAGCGAAATCCTAAAATTTCGTATAGATACCGTGGTAAAAATGCAAAAACTCTGACAAAAGAAAAAGTATACCACAACCCCCTGGCGCGACACCTTCACCATCCGACTGACCCAGTAACGGCCGACCTTGACTTCATTTCGAACAGTTCGTGCATAATTTTCCAAAAATAAAATTTGAATCGCTGTCTCCAGAAAAAATGAAGCCAGCTGATAACGAGAAGTCTCAGATAAGAAAACAAATAAAACGCTGAAAATTCAAAAACCCATTCGCGTCGACATCCATATCCCCGTGGCTATTCACCTAGCCAGAAAAAAAGACAACGAGTTTGGATTTACACATCAAAAACTCAAAAAAGAATCACCAAAAAAAATCGCAAAATCCAAAAAAGTCATCACCGCAGGAGAAAGCAATCTGAAATCGTGGAAAAAGCAGCAAATTTTGGCAAAAAAATGAACAGTGGAACACTCGACTCAAGTTTCACTTTTGAGACGAGTGTTACACTTTTACTGTAGGTCGGTTTATAAGGGTTTATAATGTGTACCCGCAGTAAAATTTAAGGAAAGAAAAACTGGTTAAACTCGCTTTTATGATTTTACAACTTTGATTCCGCTGCAATAATGAAAACATTTATAGCACCTAAAAAACATCACTATTTCTATAAATTCTGAAGGGAATTGGGATAATCGAGGTTTTTCAGAACAGAGAAAGGGCCCTCTGGGGCGAAACATAAATTGACATACTCCATTTTCAATCCCAAGCTTTCTTAATTCGAATTTTGTCTCTCAAATTTCAAAACTCAACATCCTTTTGGCACTCACCAAAATTTCTTGGCATTCTGTAGCAATTAAAATTTCCCATTTCTCATTCACAAAATGTTCTGCTTTTTATCGTCTATGCTTTTTTAATGTTGAAGGTAAGTAACTAGACTTTTTTTTATTATTTTGCTTTAGTACTGCCAATTAAGAATTCCGTCTCTTCTGTCAGTTAGGACGTTTCGTGATACCGCTGGAGTTCCCCGAGTATCTGATGATCATGAGAAACGAATGCATAAACCCGTAGATACTGGATATTACTTCCGATATCACAGACAAGGTGTTGATCCTCTTCCTCGAACGCCTGAATCCAGAGATCGTGTTTTTCGACCCAAGTACAAGATTCGAGATGCCTGGTCCACAGCTTCGGCCAGGTATGGGGAGAACGACTACATCGACATCTTGAAGAAAGACGCGAATGTACATCCAGCCCAACTCATGTACCATGTTCCCAGATGGCTGAGAGGATTTCCTGGTCAGCATCGAGCAAACGACCTGATAAAACTTATCCATTACAGGTGAGGCAGCGTAAACAATAATTTTTAAAATTTATTATGGTTCTCATTTGATTCCTTACAGAAACTTATACAAAGAAAAGATGCAGAGAAATTCACCGCATCAATGGCATCAGCTGTGTAAAAGAATAAGACATCTACTGCAATATCACAATTATAAAAAAGCAGACGAGCTAAATGAGGAGAGAGCTTTGGGACTGTGGAAACAAGAACCTGACTATTTTTACAAAGACAAGTCTCGTCGTTCCTACCAAGACCTTGTCTGATTTATCGTTTTTTTTTATTATAGGCATTGTTGAGTTTGAATAAATTTTTTTTATAAAAACTTTAATGACTGCGGGCGAATAGCTCAGAGTGTCGATAAGGGGTCTGGCAACTACGGTGAAAGATACTTTATGGCATTTCTATTGGCATAGTGTTGGAATCGCGGGACCTGAGCTTTTGAATCCAAGCCCTGAGTCAAGTCTTTTTTTGGCCCTCCTCCGTAAACGCGATTTAGACACGGTTTGTGGGAGATGGCTGGATAGGTCTATTGTGGTTGTCTGTTTTAATTTTACATCTGATCCTACTTTAGTTGTCTTATCTCTTATTTATGGTTGATGCGTCTTTTTGAAAACGTTTTTATGGGAGCCTGAGTGAGTGTATTTTACCTGGGAGATGGGGTCAGAAAAGCAGGACTCCGGGTAACGATGATCTGCTGTACGTTCGGCGGTTCGTTCAGATTGAAGCTCATTTAGATGAGATCTGTCTATTAAACCATTCATGGTGCTTGTTTCATGTGGGCTGATCGACATGCGGCGTTACTGTACGCGTTGGCAGGCTGCCGTGGATTTGTACTTTTTGTTTTGGCGTTATTTATTTCTAAAGTTGACATTGTCGATAAATTTTTTCAACAAATTAATAAAATTTTGATCTAATAACGAACATGTTTTATTTTGTTGTTCGTTTTGAAATAAATTATCCAGGAGATCGAGGGTCTAGTAAGATAGTGTGGTTCTTGACGCGAGAACTGAAAACTTTAAAAATTTAACCTGAATTGGGTTCCAGGCTTGCGGATGGAGGTTGAAAACCATGATGAGAATGCCCAATGCCCCTTTGGAAGTGATCCTCCGTTGTGTTTGGCCACCTCCATCCTCGACGAAATGTTGCCGGCCGCGTCGAATGACTCTGGGGTGGGTTCCTCCTGCAGTGCGTGGTCGATTCATGAAGACAAGACTAATTTTATGGTTCCGGGGACATCAAACAGTTTTGTAAGTTTTGTTTCTTCTGTAGATCATGTTTTTCTTCTTTATTTCTTTCCTTTTTTCAGGAAGATGTTCAGATGGATGAAGCTAAAGTTTCCCCTATCAGGAGGCCTCTCCGCGATGTTTCCAACGATACTCCCCTCAAGGGCAAGCGGTTTAACCGCATTCCGTTCAGGAATAATCCCATATCGACAAGAAAGTTGAGTACCAGGGTACCGATGAAGAAGATTGAGGGGCGATTTCTGAAACGGCCGCCTCCCAGACTCCCCAGTTCAGTTGTATCACTCGAAAAAGGTGTCTCGAAGTCTATGGTGAACATGAGGAGGTTTGGGAGATGCACTTCCCCTGAGTCTATACATGTAGGCTACTTGTCGTTTGCTTTGATGAAGATATCTTTTAGACTTATTCTCTAAGGTATCTAACGAAACCTCAAGTGGAATCATCAGCCTTCAAGTCCATTGATGGCTCAATTCTAGCGTCATTGATAAAAGAAATGGGAAATGAAAAGTTTTTAGAGACTTTTATGCTGATTGATTGCCGGTATCCGTATGAATTCGAAGGAGGGCATATCATAGTAAGAGTAAAAGTATGGATGGATGATTTCTATTCATTTACAGAACTCAATCAACATGTTCCAATTCGACCAGGTCTGTCAGAAGTTCTACTCGGAAGAGAACGGGTCTTTCCATGCCATTCAGAACAAGATCCCCATCTTTTATTGCGAATTTTCTCAGGCAAGGGGGCCCAAAATGTAAGCAATTTTTGTGACTGTATCGTCTGCCGATCTGAACCTTTTTTTGAAATTACTTTAAAAGTCATTCAAAAAGCGAAAATTGTGAAGAAATAAATCATCAACGGTCGTTCAGAAAAATTTTAGGAACAGGGAAAGTACTTTTATGGGGGCTCTTACAAACATTGTGCTGATTAAGAATGTTTAAAAAATTAGTTGCCCAAGTTTTGGTTTTAGGGGTGGAAAATCAATCGGAAGTTGGCTCAAAGTCCTTATAAACACCCCTTTTCGCTTAATTTTTCATAGGTTTACAAGTTTTATTTTAGCATAAAATTATGTTTCTTGAGTTTCTAAGAAGTAATAAATCAATGTTGGCACAAAAATGTATTTTTTAGACCTTCAACTTCAAAAAAAGTTGATTTGGCCTAAAAGGGAAATCGAACCCGTGCGGCGTCACCGTCTTGATTTCCAAACTGCGGCACTAGCCACTCTGCCACACCGTTCTCTTCCTGAGGAAGAGACCGACCGCGCTTTTTATCAGTCTGTCGGAAAAATAACGGCGGATCGTCGCGCCTCGGAATCGCCCGTCATCGCTTTGCGACGGCTGCCGAAGCTGAAGATTTGGTGCGCGATAGAGACGAGGCGAGGCATTTTGCTGCGACGATCCGCCATTATTTTTCCGACAGACTGAAATCTTTTAGAATGCCTGCGCCTTTTGTAGGGAAATTAAGCCAGTTTTTGGGCATTTTCGACCCTTAAACCCAAAATTGGGCAGGTAATTTTTATATATTCTTCATTAGCACAATTTTTCGGATTTTTTGACTTATGTCCCGTTGAAAAGTAGGAACCCCCATAATACGATAATTATTTGCTTTCCTTGTGAAAAAAGGCTTCATGGAAATTGGACAGCAAAATAATTAAATAGTGACATTTCGTACGGGTTATGTTCTATGAATTGAGTATTTGCATTGAAACAAATTTTTTAGGGCTACTGCTCTGAGACGGTTCGATCGCAAACTGAATGAGAGTAACTACCCTCATTTAGATTACCCGGAGATTTACGTACTTGATTCTGGGTATCAAGGATTCTTCAAACAAAAAGAGCATTCGGTAAGGGAAGAGACGTAGTTCTCAGTTCTTTCTTCGACTTCTTTTTTATTGTATTACTTTTTTAGGATCTTTGCACTCCTCGTCATTATGTTCGGATGCAAGACACCGCGTTTCTGGAGGGGTTGAAACGCTTCCACTACCACAAGAAAGGAGTCAACCATCAAATCTAGTGTGTTTCCCTGATTTCTTTTATTTTTTCTCTGTTTGTATTCTTTTATCTTTTATAGTCTTGTTTATAAGTAGGATAATCTTATTGTAGTACCCACTTTTACCTGTAAAAGCGACTTGTAGCGTTTCTGTCACCTGTTTACAGTAATATATTGGAATTTTTGAGCTCGTAAGGTAATATACCGGTTGTTTGACATTGGGTGGAATGACGGTTTGGCAGACGCTTATTTAAATAACTGATCAAAAGTAGAAATTGATACGATAAAGTTCGGAGTTTGAATGAGATTGAATGTTAAAACGAAGTGTTAATCCCATTATGAAGCAAACTAAAATTAGATGAAAGATTTGTTCCTCGTCCCCGCTGTCCCCTGTCTTGTCCCCGTAAATCGTACTGGGCAGTTAGAAGATGGTATTTATTTTACAGCCGCGCCCTCGTTTAAGTGGGCAAGCGATCGAGCATCTTCTCCATCTCTACCTGACCTTTCCTTCTCGCGAACAGCCTCTCGAAACGCGGCCTATTCCCTCGAGGCCAGACTCCATAAATCCACTCAATCTTCCAATCGACCAGTCGAATACGCAAATTAACAGATAGGGTCCCGGGGGAGATACGGTACCCTGCAAAAAAGAAGTTGAATTTATTGTTTTGGGCCGAAAATGGATGGGGAAGCGAAGGGAAGACGCTCCTGATTTAATTTTCTTTTTTTGTCATCCCGACCTTCCGGGACTCTATTTGCGGCAGGTGCCATTCCATTAGTTCTGTTGTTTATGGAGATGAATAAACGGATGACAACAAATGTTAAAGCGAATGTTTAGAAGCGTGCCTGGTTACATTCGGCCCTATTAGGCGGTCCCTGGCAACCCGATCGGCCGATCCTCGACTCCATTTCTTTGTTTTTTCTTCTGCCCAAACTTGAACACTGGGGAATTTTAGGGCGCTAATTAAAGGCGGAAGAATTCTGTTTCCTCGGTCCACCTTCGGCTTCTTCTTCATGAACTTCAGCCCGGAGATTAGGCGATGAAAAGCCATGTTCATGTGGTTCAATGCGACTACAAAAGGTTGGCTTTAATCACGGGATGATTATTTTTCTCCTTAATAATAGTTATTGTCAACACTTTTAGCAAATGCGCTTCATCGCTGACTAGACTGGAGATATTTTTACTAAGTTGCTTAACGATACTAGTGCTAGTCTTCTTGTCCACATGTGCTCTTTGGTTCTTTGTTCTTGGCGGAAGGAATGTGTTCAGACATAGTAAGTAAGCCATGTTCACACACCGTATTCCTTCAGAAACATGGAACACATTCCTCCAGATGGATGAGATCCAAAGTTCATGGGCCTTTGATAAGAGTGCCATCCACAGTGAACGTAGAATTTGTACTTCACGGGAATGCACAAAGATGGCCTCTTTGTTTATATCCAATATGAACGAAAGGGTCGACCCATGCGATGACTTTTATGAATTTGCTTGTGGAAATTATGCAACGGAAAGGGAATTGGGAGCCAATCGACCGATGAGGCATACGATAATCGATGCTCAGTCATATCTGAACAAACAGATTGCTCATGTCCTCAGGAAGGATATTAAGGACACGGAGAAACCATGGGATCGAATGACCAAGACTTATTTCGCCAAGTGCATGGACGAATGTAAGTGAGGATTTTATTTTCCCAATTGTTGCTTCTTATTACTGCATTTGCATCACACTCAAATTTCTAGCGGAAATTGAACGGACTGGGAAGGAGAGTATATTGGGGCTATTAGACAAGATTGGGGGATGGCCGGTGCTTCAGAAGTCCTGGACAGAATACAATTCATCGCACGAAGTGTACCTGGCAAGAGTAATGAATTTGACTTCCATTTCTTCCATCTTCTTCGAACTTACAGTGTCCCATAACCCCAAAAACAGTTCGGAGACAATAATCGAATTGGATCAACCAAAGTTCGGCCTTGGTTCCAGATGGCCATATTTGGAAGGACTTAATAATCCCACCATCAAGAATTATACCCATCTGATCACAGAGACTGCTGTTCTGTTGGGTAAGCAAACAAATTATTTTGGTTTACTTCAACTATAATATTTCGGTTAATTTTTTCAGGCGCTGAGATATCTCGAGCTGAAAAGGAAATGAAGGAAATTGTGGACTTGGAGTGTAAGCTGGCCTTGATCTCATCCGACGATGCTGATCGGGGAGATCCAGACCGTGGAAACAACCCTTATACCATCAAACATTTGAAGTTAGCTTTTCCCGAAGTAAGGAAATCACTGCCTAATTTCTACAGTAACTTTTTTAGCTGGACTTCGCAGGCTTTATGAAAGTTGTTCTCGATGGATATGCGGATGTTTTGGATTCGGATACTGTAATTATCAGAGAAGTTTCTTACATGAAAAGGGCCCAAGTAAGCGAATTTAGAAAATACTGACGGACAAGTATTTCTGACTACCGCTTGGCTCGGTTAACACGTTCGCAATTTTAACTGTTCTATAAAAAAGAGACTGTAGACGCGCTTGTATCCGTACTAAAATAATATTATTGATAAAAAAATCCGCAAAATTGTGCTGATTGTTTTGGGTTTTAGGGGTGAAAAATCAACCGCAAGATGACTTAAAGTTCCACATAAACCCATTTCAGCACAATCTTTCATAGGTTTACAAATTTTATTTTAGCTTAAAATGATGTTTCTTGCGTTTCTAAGACGTAATAAATAAGTCTTGTCACAAAAAATTATTTTTCAGACCTTCAACTTCAAAGAAAGTTGATTTGCTACAAAAAGGAAATCGAACCCGCGCGGCGTTACCCTCCTGATTTCCAGACTATGGCACTAGCCACTCGGCCACACCGCTCGTTTCCGAAGGAAGGGACCGACCGCGCTTTTTATCGTTTAGAATGCCTGCGCCTTTTGTAGGGAAATTAAGCCAGTTTTTGGGCATTTTCGACCCTTAAACCCAAAATTGGGCAGGTAATTTTTATATATTCTTGATCAGCACAATTTTTCGGATTTTTTGAGATATATCCCGTCTAAAAGTATGATTCCAAGGTTTACAAGGCGTAGTGCTAACATTATTATTAGGACCTACGAAAAGCGAAAAGTAAAGTTTTAATTCCGCAGCACGCTGCAGCGTGATTTGTCAAAAATTTTTGTCCGGGAGTATGATTAAAAGTTATTTTAAACTGCCTTATTCCCTTTGAAACCTTCAGAATCTTCTGAAATTAACTCCGAAACGAGTGATTGCCAATTATATTAGTTGGAGAATTGTGCAAGGAATTACTCCCCTACTGCCCAATAAACTAAGACAACTCTTCTACGAGTTTAAAGCCAATCAGACAGGCATGGTGCATATGGCTCCGGAAGACCGTTGGGTGGATTGCGTGAATCTGGCCGTCATTTTATTCGATATCCCGGTGGGAAAGCTGTTTGTGGACAATTACTTCGATGAGAAATTCGCAATACCCAAAGTGAGATTACAAGAAAAATTACGAACGAGTTACATTAAAATCAGGTGAAAGAGATGACAGATTATTTCAAATCGACCTTCATCAAACAGTTGTACGAGCTGAATTGGATGGACGAAGCCACGAAACAGAAAGCCATTAAAAAGTCCCATATGATTCAATACAAATTGGGGTATCCCCCGGAGATGTACAACGATACTTGGATGAATCTGAACTGGAATCTGGTATGGAAGAAATTAGCTATGTATTTATATAACTATCAGACTCCCACATCCATAAAAGAGACGGTTCTCGAATTCACAATCAGAGTGAAGAGAAAACGACTGGTCGATGAGCTTATGAAGTATAAAAGACCGGTTGATCGGGACTTCTGGTACCAATCCCCCGCCCAAGTTGACGCCTTTTATGCCCCCAATCTCAACGAAATGAGTATGTTGACAAGTCGGTTTACTAAAATTACAGTATTCCCCGCGGGTATCTTGCAATATCCATTTTTGGAGAGTAATGTCCCCAATTATGTGACCTTTGCCATGGTGGGAGCTGTGATTTCTCATGAATTAACACACGCCTTCTGCTCTCAAGGAAGCCGATACGACGAATTCGGGAACCTGAATGATTGGTGGGACATGGAGACGGCTGGGAAGTACTTTGACAAGGCCGATTGTTTCGTAAAACAATACGAAGACGAGAAGATCCCAGAATTAAACGGACAGCGTCTGAATGGGCGTCTCTCATTGGGGGAGAATATTGCTGATAATGGAGGAGTCAAGACCGCCTTCAGGGCATATTCGGCATGGAAATCTGAGACTGAGAAGACCGAGCCCGCGTTGCCCGGCCTTCAGAACTTCACCAATGAACAATTGTTCTTCATAGCCTACGCGAATGTAAGCATCACGTGCTATACCGTAACCCTTTGTAGAATTGGTGTTCCATGGTCCATCCCGATTATGCTGGACAACTTCTGACCGGTGATGTCCATGCTCCTGCTCGCCTGCGGGCCGTCATCCCGTTGCGTAATCGGGCCGAGTTCAGTCGAGTGTACAAATGCCCCTTAGGCTCGCGGATGAATCCCCAACAGAAGTGCTCTTTGTGGTGATCTCTTTATTAAGTTATGATCTCAAACAACTCACAAATATATCCATCAATAAATATTATTTACTTGGATACATCGATGACAGCACGGAGACTGGAATCATTGAATATTAAAATTAAATTAAGCAACTGTTTCATAAGAATTGAAGATTCCTTACCTCTCGCCTTTATGAAGTACTTCAATCGCCTTGTTCAGCTCACCGAGATTGTAATTGTGGGTAATGAACTCATCGATCTTCAGGGTCCCGGCCAAATAATCATCGACCAATTTGGGGACCGAGTCCTTGCTCTTCCATCCACCGAACGCCGTTCCTTTCCAGGTACGACCAGTGACCAGTTGAAAGGGTCGAGTCGAGATCTCTTGTCCTGAGGCAGCAACTCCAATGATACAAGAAGTACCCCATCCCTTGTGAGCTGCCTCCAGGGCTTGTCTCTGAAAACATATCACTAATTAGAAGCCAGTAACCGTGATTAACGATAAAGATTGCAACATACCATGGTATTCACATTTCCGATACATTCAAAGGTGTAATCGAAACCTCCGTCAAAAGTATCCACCAGATATTGCTGGAACGGCTTGTCCTGTGGAACTTCTTTTGGGTTTACAAAGTCTGTCGCTCCAAACTTTTCGGCTGAATACAAGCCATTGTACACAACATACTTATTCACCTACCCAGTGGTTTCTTATCATTTAAAACATCAATTCCGACGATTCTCTTGGCTCCAGCGACCTTGGCCCCCATAATAACAGCCAACCCAACAGCTCCAAGACCCCAGACAGCGACTGTGGATCCCTTCTCCACTCCACAAGTCTTCAAAGCAGCTCCATAACCGGTGGGGATGCCACATCCGAGTAGACAGACCTTATCCAAGGGGGCTTTTTTGTTGATCTAAATCATAAGACTCCGCACTTTATCAAACTGCTCACCTTGGCAAGAGAGACTTCAGAGACCACGGTGTATTCACTGAAGGTGCTCGTTCCCATAAAATGATAGAGTTCCTTCCCTTTGCAGGTAAAACGGGTAGTCCCATCAGGAAGAACACCGTTTCCTTGAGTAACTCTGAAGACCCACCAATTAAAAGTGTACAATACAATACAAAACTGGGATCAACGAACAACAAACACAACTTGTTTTACCTGACTTTCTGGCAGAGATTGGTCTTTGGATGTTTGCAATATTCGCATTCTCTGCATTGGGGGATATAAACGGGAATCACGTAATCACCGGGAGTGAATTCAGTGACCCCCTCACCCACAGATTCAACAACCCCAGCACCTTCGTGCCCAAGGATCGAGGGGAATCTGCCTTCTGGATCATGTCCATCCTGAGTATAAACATCGGTGTGACAAAGGGCCGTGTACAAGATCTGAACGCGGACCTCGCCGGCCTTGGGGGGAGCGACTTCAATCTCCTCTAAACTCAGAGGTTTCTTTGCCTCCCAAGCAACCATTGCACGGCATTTTATCGGCTAAACGAAAAAAATCTGTGGTAAAAAACGGCGGAAACAGTCAAGCGAGTTGACCCACACTCTAACTCATAATAAACTCACCTTACCAGCAGTTGCCATCTCTTGTTTCCTCACCCTTCTCAACTTTTGCTTTCACTAAAAATGAGTTGTTTACAAGATGGCAACAAATAAAAAGGGAACTCTTTTTCGGGTGTTTGTTCTCTCCTCCCCTTTTTGATAGAAAGAGACTGCACGGACATTAACCATCATCAAGATAAACTTCAAACAACTTTAGTGTGGTTGGTTTTTTTCAGCACGGTATAATTAATCAAATAGTAGGTAACGATACAAAACTACGACATAAATAAGAGATCTCAGGCGAGTTAACTTATGAAAACATAAGTGTACATTAGACCCTTTAATGCAGATGAATGAAGTCCCCATAGTAAACTTGTCTATCTTTGATGTATTCATATCGTTGGAAGTTGACTAGGGCAGTCCCATTGGCTCTCATAGGAGTGTCAGGTCGAAAAAACACAACCATTGGATGGAAGTTGTAGAAATGGGCAGGCATTTGGAAGATACTATCGGCAGCGATGACTTCATCTTTGCCCAGATCAATACCAAGAACTCGACAATTTCCGTTCGGATCTACTGATAACACTTGGCCTCTGAAATATGTTTGATCCGAGTTGGCGCACAAGTAATGATGTCCGGTCTGAATGAAGGTGGCCTTGGTTGGTTTTGTGTAACACAAATATTGGAAGAGTTCCCGATTGAAGGAGGCCCATTGCTTGGCCCATTTGATGGGTTGAAGAACGGCAAAGTCGGCATTCCTTTCACAGATCACGCATTCTTCTTCTCTGGCACTCAGATCCTCTGCCGGATTAATCATTCCCAATTTTTCCACAGCACTGACAAAGTTTGACTAAACAAGAAAATTAATATAACGGAGCCCTCACCTCACTTTCTTCTTCAATAAAGATGACTCCAGCTTCTTTCGTTGTCTGAGCTTCTTTGAAATAAGCGAGTGTAGCATCAATGTTGTCCCAATTGATGACTTCAGAAATGCCAAATTCTTTCGTTAGACAGTACAAGGTCTCTCGACTCAATCCTTCATTAGTCCTAGCCTTTTCCAACACAGCATTAAGGAAATCCTCGAATATCCGAAGGTATATTTCAGCAGTGTTCTGTTTTATCTCTATAAAACTGCTTTTACTTTCCGTTTCTTCATTCAGTTGCCGGTCATCCAACATTGACATGGAAGTGTCTCTGGAGTCAGGCCGCCCTTCCGATTGATTTACCTCGGACACATCATCGACGGCCAACACACTGAAGTCATCATCCAGATCCTCTTCATAGAAAAATTGATCAGCAGTGTGATCTGTGTATCTGGAAGGCTGCGAAGAAGAAGGTTGAGGTTCGTTTGGTGCGAAGAAGTCCCTGGCATTTTCGTTAGCCTTCTTGAACACACTTCCTGATCCGCCACCCAATGGCACCAGATTGGAACTGAACCCGGAGGGAGGGCTCTTTTTTCTTCTAGGTAAATTCTCCGGCCTTCTTTGGGGTATCGACTGAGTGGATTGCGGTCTCTTATTTCGGCCAAAACCATCATAGTTCTCTTTTGGCTTTCTAAAATTAAACTACGTATCCCTAGAGACCTGACTTACTTGTTAAGCAGTAATTCAGTAATATGTTTAACTTTGGCGGCTGAGTCGTCTTCTGATGGCTTTAATCCAACAAAATTGTTTTGATCCACAGAGAAATACTGTTCGAAAAAGGCATTCGTGTCCTTAAACCCTGCTGCTTTTACATCTTCTGCCAGATTCCGCTTGCAGGTTACTTTGTATTCATTGATAATCTCGCTCTTTCTCAAGGGATTACTGCCGTTGGCCAAGAGAATACTCTTCACTTTCTTCTCCATGCTGAAAGTAAATGTTATTAAAAGAGTAAAAATTTGGACAACGATTTACACGAATAACAAAATAAATTCGGTCTAAAGTGATCTCATGACGTAAAAAATTGGTATCACGGGCGGGTTAAAAACGAACCAACGTCCACACAAGGGAAACGTATCCCTGCGTGCGATAATCGGACCCCCACAAGGTTGGCACGAGGGAAGAAAACAAAAAGTACGCACTCCAATCAATCGGTTCGGAAAAGAACGAATCCTGGGAGAAATCAAATTGCTCAACTAAAGGGCGCCCTTAAGCGATACCTGCAATCAGGGAAAACAACAACAATACCTATGGTTTTCTGAAGTTTGATGTCACAGAGAAATACACGTGGTTTAGGAAACAAAAATATTAACTGGATCAAACCGATGAAATATCGATAAAAGAAAGGTGAGTAGAACCGGTTTATTCTATACACAAATCAGTGGTCGTATGTAAGACTCATTCAGTTTGAAACCCGTCCGAGATATTGCATAAAAAGTAGTGAAGGCGCCAGTTAAGGATGGGCGTTAAGAGTACTATATGAATGACTAGAGGTGAGGATCAGTGGGTTAAGGAGACTTCTTGGTCTGCTGAGATTTGCTCATCTCAAAGAATTCCCTGAAAATAAATGAAGTTTGCAAAAAAAGGCATTACTATACAAGTCCAAAACCAATTACATTACTATGTCGGGAACTTCGGCAGCTCGGTGAATGTATTTGTGAAAGAATGCCCTGGAGGGTTCAAATTCAACAAGTCGGATATTCCTTCCCGCTTTCTCTGCCGACTCGACCAGCTTCTTCCCCAGTTTTATCGGAATGATATGATCATCGGCCGCATGAAAGACCAGAATTGGGCAGGTAATCTTCTTGATTCGTTGATCCGATTGCATGATCAGCCCGGATTCAATCAACGGCTGGATGACAAGATGATCGAACCAAGGCAGGAAACGGAAGGGCGCACTGAATGGATGATTGTTGATGACGTCCCTGAGGTTGTTGAAGGGGGATTCCAAAACGAGAGCAGTCGGGTTCTTGTCTTCCTGAGAGAGTTCAGAAACCAATCGAGTTGCTACTCCGGTGCCCATGGAATGACCCCAGACTAGCAAAGGTCGATCTGGGATCAACTCTCTTACGTAGTCAAACACACACCGTGAGTCGGCAACAATTCCATCTTCCGTGGGTCTTCCGGTGGAATCCCCATAACCTCGGTAATCAAGCGCGAAGACGTGGAATCCCATTTTGGATAAAATCTTGTACAATTCGATTCTGTGACGCGTCGTCCGGTCGAAGGAGTTCCCATGCAAGTAGACGACCACTGGTCGATTATCTTCTTTTAGGATTTTCTCCATCGTTTGTTGATTCACATTCCCATTCTCGGGCTTCAAACCGTAAGGAAGAACATGCCAGAGTCCCAATCGAGGTCTATATCCATCTTCCAATGCCTGGCCATCAATATAAAAGTTTAAACCAACAGAATCCACTCCATGTTCTGTTAAGTTGTGGTATTCCCTCCATGGAAATTTCACTAAAAAATACACATCATATCATACTTACAGGTGTGCGTAAAAAATAAAAAAAAAACTCACCAAAGTTGAGAAAAAATAAATGTTGCATAAAATGGGGGAAGAGGAAAACCAAAAGAGGAGCTAATGTGTACAATACCAACAAGGGTAGTGATGACCACACCAGAGTCCGTATAAACGATCTGAAAAAACTACTGCAGCCAAAGAAAAGCCTCCCATAAAAAAATACCATGACACTTACTTCATTCTGGCTTTTTTAAGCCCGGTAGGGGAAATAATGACGAAAAGTGAGTTAAAGTTGTGGACTCCGTGAGTGGATGTTAGTTGGACATATGCCAAGATGGATCTAGACCTGTAATTAGTGCTTTGCTTGGCTATTACTTTCAGTAAAAATCGACCAAAACGAGGGCCCACACGCTTCATAATAAAAATTTTAAAATATTACACCGACGTGAGCACGGCTCGCTAAATTAGTATTTACGATTTTAACCATATATTATTCATTAAAAACAAAAAAATATTGAATATGGATACCAGGATAAGGAACTCGTATAACTTAAAGAAGGGTTAAACTCGTTGTTCGATCGCCTCTGGGCAGACTTTCCAAAGAAAAGAGATCACAAAGTCACACTCAAAAAGAAGAGGCCCGGAGAAACATGATTAGTAATCGCCTTCCATCTGAATATCTTGGTTGTGGACTGAGAGAAGCTTCAGCGTGTTGTCCTTTTCGAGAGAATCCAGAATACTTTTCAACTTCTGATCGTGCTGGACAGTCTCGAAACAACTCTGGAGACGCGCGGAACGCTCCATTGCCGGAATTCGCTAAAAATAAAAAAATAAAGAGTAAAAAACAAGAAATACTTTTAAAAAGTTGAAGAGATAAGAGCCCCAGACCCGACAATTCCAGTTAAACTCACCTTCAACGATAAAATAGTCCTAATGCAAGCACGCTTCAGCTCCTCGATCTTATCACTCTCTTGCTTTACCGACGATTCCTTGGCCTTTAGGACTAGAAGGGGCTGAAAAACAAAAATTAATATTCGAGTACAGATATTATAATGATAATCCAATGAACTTACAGACAGCAAGTCAGCAAATCGATCAATTCTCTGAGCCACTTGGGCACTGCAGGTCTGAGCCAAACGAGTCAACATCAAAAGATTCAAGAGCTTAATGTCGTGACTATCCTGGAAATCAAAAAGAATGATCTGCTTAATTTATCCTTACCTGAAGGCCTTTCTCAACGTAGGTCATGTATTCGCTGACATTAATACGGTCCAGACAGTGTTCCATCAAAGTGTACATACTGCAAAGACAGTTTGTACAGGTGTTACGAGAAATGTGCGGGAAAGCTTTTGCCGATTTCTTGGCGTTCAGTCAAGATATCAAAAAAAAATTTTTTGCAGGATAAAGAGGATGAAAAAGTTCAAATATTTTCCGCAATGGATCAGAAGGCCGGCAACAACGTTATGCGATCGCATTTAGCGATTTCACGGTGCAGTGTTGTCGCTGCAACACCGACAGAGTCCAAGTGCACCGTGCGGAGGCTGAAACAGCAGGACAAAGCGAAATTTGAACGAAAAATATCTTGTTGTTTTCTGGTGCACCAAGTCGTTCACCAATGGCTAACCTTCTTCCAAGGTTTGGCGAAAAAATTTTAGAGAGTACGGAATCAGAAAGGAATGCTAGGCAGACCTAAAAAATGGTTACCGGCTTTATACCATTACCCGAAGCTGAGTTGTGGCCCCCGCCGATGTGGCAAGTGTCCCCCAAATTCTTGAAAAACGTAAGAATAAAAAAATGTCATCTTTGCAACCATCAAAATGCATAATAGAGCGTTAAAGATTGGTGACCAAAAAATACCACTAAAGTCTCCGCCGAATCCACTATTCTCCGCACTGGCGGAAAAAAAATTTTCGTGCGCAAAAAAAGCCCAACTTCGCAAAAAGAACTACTTGGATATCTTGACTGACCGCCAAGAAATCGAAAAAAATATTCCGGCATATTTCTCAGAAGACCTGCAGGTAAAAAAATTGTTAAAATATTAAATATATTATACCATTCGTAAGCAGACTTCCTCAAGTCAAGGCCATCGTCAACGACGTGCTTGAAAGGACCCATTTGGACCTCATGGATAAGATCTTTTCGAATCTCGGTTTCTCGGTAGAGAGATGGGAGTAAAGTGGGCAGAAGTTCTTTAATCTGAAATTAATTCGACGTTTCAGAAGACATCACAATTAAAAAGAAAGCGACAAGAACCACGCGATCAGACCTCTTTTTGCCTCACTTACCCAGCGGGGTTTGTTATGAGCTGCGGAGTTGAGAGTCATAATCGTGGTTCTTCTTACGTCCAATTCGTCGTCATCAATAGCTCGAAGAAGAGAGCCCAGGTTGTTCCTCAGGGCATCATTCGAGACCGCTTTCGAATCCACGATCATAAAACGAACTGCACCAGCGGCAGTTGATCGTTGTTTCGGATTTCCACTTGTACTGCATTCCTGTAATCAAATATAATAAGATGCTTCCAAGAGGCTTACGATCAGACGCGGGAGCAGTTCATCAAGATTAATCCTGCAAAGTCTTCCCATACATTCGGCGACCACACTGCGGGTACTTTCCTCCTTACTACCGCTGTGTGCAACAAGAACATCCCATATGTTATTAATGGCCTGATTGAAGCCAACAGCACTTCTTTCACTGGTATTTTGAGAGATTATCACTTCCTTCAAAGCGTGCAACAACACATACTGTCGGTTGGGTTGGGAGCTGATCTCGTTCAACAAGGCCGGAAGATATTTCTCGAGGTTTCCACAAGCCAAAGCACCGAACGCAAAACTGGCAGCAGTCTTTCGTTCTTCGGAAGTGGAATTAAAACTATTTGTAATCAATTCCTCTGGATCGACTTTAGAAATCTGGAAGGAATCAGGGAAAATGCGACCAAGTTCTCCAAGGGCAGTCAAAGCAAAGAGGCCAAGACCATCCCCGTCGTCCTTGGAAAGCACTTGAATTAATCCAGTGACTATCTTTGTGGTGGAATTCACATCGTTTACAGCTTTTGTTGCGTTTGCCATAATCACAGCGACGCTTTGATATGTCTGACGGCTTAGGCCTTTGGCATTATTGTAGATTTGCAGGGTCAGAAGTTCCATTAGATGCTAAAATAACACAGATCTTCTAAAAACCCGATATAAACCAACCAAGAAATCGGGCTTTCCGGGGATATCACCGCAGGCAATGTTAACAAATAGATCTACAGCCCATTGGAGCATGTTTCCAACGAGCAGAGAGTTGTTGGCCAACGTCACTGACGCCTCGATTACGCTGCCAAGAGAAGGAGAAATCTCGGATGGGAACTTTTGTGTAAAATCTAAACCATAATAATCGCTTAAATAGAACACGTTACCTTTGGCCAAACGAAGTGAGAGCTGGCTAATAAACAGGTCAGACTCCACCATCAGGACTGGCAATTCATTGATAACTTTGGAGATTCCTTGAGATGGAAGTTGTGACGGAGGATATTTGCTAACCAGAGAGCTCATCAAAGTCAGAGAGGCAATCTAAAAATACAAATTTGACATTTCGCCGTTATCTCTTCTTTTAAAAACCCTAAATTATACCTTCAAAGCCCTTTGATTCTTCCTCAAGAAATCGGATAATTGAAGAAGAAGATTATCCAAAACCAACGAAAGATCAATAGTCTCAGAAGAGTTGACGATGACACAGAACGCTTGGACAGTAGTCGGCCGAGTGATCTCATTATTGATTTTATCCAACAAAAGAGGCAATATCTCCTCCAACTTGGGGCCTAATTCAGCTCCAAAGGACGATAAAAGAACTCCGCCAGCAGCTATTGAGCGTTCCTTCACTTCTTGATCGATATCCCCGACCTTAAGCTTCGATACAATCACATTGTAGATACTTTCAAGGTACTTTTCCCCTTCTCCAGTCCGTTTGAGGACAATAATTAATGACTGAAGGACAATCAGAGCTGCTGCGCTGACTTTGTAAAAAGATTCGTTCACGCATTTGATGATAATCGCCACCAATGATTCAAAGTGCGAGACGAAGACCTATAAATAAACGTATTACAACAATATCAGATAGAAACAAACCGACTGACAGGTGTTCGCAGACCTTAAACACCTTCTATAAATAATTTAAAGGTTAATAGGATTACCTGGGGCTCGTGAGAACAGAACGACAGGTTCAGAAATTGCAGAGTATCAATCTTGGTGGCATTGTCAGCTGATTCCTCGTTCACGGAATTCTGAATTAGCGGAATCAGGATTTCAAAATGCCGCTCCAAACATCCGGGGAATGCCCTAAAATGAAAACGTTTAAAAAACCATTTGTAATTAGAAAGAACGTGTGAAAGCTTCGTTACCTCACAAGGGAAGTCAGCAGAGAGTAACAATGAAGCCTGACATTGGCCGACTTTGACTTCAGCTGCTTGCAAATCGCCTTTACACACTTCGGGACTTGTTCATTATATGCAGTCAAGACCGCCTTCTGCTTTCCATCAGCCTCATCCTCGAACACTTTCTTGACCATCTCATTCGAAAACGAAATATTTTTAGCTTCGAGAGCTGTAAAAGGACTGATATTTGTAGAATTGTCAAACTGTGCCAGCTTCTCGGGAAGATAAAGTCTTGTCTGTTTGAGCAAAGCCTCATAAGCTTTGAAGACGTCAATTTTGACGTTCTCTTCTCTTTCCTTAAATCTGTTCAACAATAAGGGAGCAATATTAGTGAAATGTTCTCCCAATCTGTCGGTTCTATAGTTGATCAAAGCTTCATAACACTTCGCAGCACTCCTCCTGACCTTCCAGCTAAAATCGTCGTCATCGGAATAATCGTCAAGATCGTCTTCTTCGTCATTTTCTTCTTCTAAACGCTATAATAAACAAATAGTTACATACCTGCATCCACTTCCATCGAATCGTCGCCGTTTTCGTCATCGTATTGGTAGTTGGGATCATACCTGATAAATTCTGCACAAATTCCTTCAATATCGGACAAGTAGGGCGTAATTTCTTTGTTGCATCTGGAGATAAACACTTCAAAAGCATGAACACAGGCATCTTTCAGTTCATCGTCATCCGTATCTTGGCAATATTTCACAAGAAGTTTGATAAATTCTGGAAGTCTGCTTTTCAACCCTCGCCCTGATCGAGAAACAGTGCTGGCAGCCAAGACATGAGCCCGGATAACCGAATTAGATCCACCATTTTGGATACCTTCAAACACCCGATTCACAATACTAACGTATACTTCATCATCTACAACCTCGGCGACTTGACCAAGAACAGAAATAGCTCTTTTACGAAGAGACTGACGATCCTTGGAGAGTTGAATGAATAGAACATTAACGATATCCTTGAAGTCGATATAAGATGAATGACCGAATTTGGTGATCAAGATACCAAGAATGTCCGTGATTTCAATTTTGAAAGCAGAGTCTTGTTTTCCATCCTCCCCTAAAAACGAAAAAAAAAATAATTTGAAATAGGACTTCTCCTTTAAACTCACGCAAAATCTTGAGCAATTCAGGTAAAACAGTGTCGAGGATCTCCTTCGTCTGAACCGGGGTCATCTGGGAAGATAACTCCGCAACAGCCGTTTTCAGAGCGATCGAACTGACGTCACGGTAACGTTCGGTTGGACTCTGGAGACTATGGCAGAGGGTCTGAATGATTAGTTCGACCTAAAAAAATATAAAACTTATCCTTTAAACCTTACATTTCCGTGTTTTGCTTTATTCATCAAAGGTGCCAAGCAGCGAACTGCCAGATTCTGAACTTCTCCATTCTTATCATCAAGTAGTTTTAGCAGAGTCCGAGTAATCTAAAAGGAGATATATAAGCCATGTGCATTATAACAAGTTAAAAAATATACAGTTACTCCTGCATTAAAACTACTACTTTTCTCTCAATCTCATCATCCAACTTGAGGGCCTCCTTCTCCAATTCGCCCATCAAATCGTTGGTAGCCATGAATCGGAAGTCTTTGTCCACTGAGGTCATCTTCTCCAATAGACTGGAGATCTGGACTTGAGCAGTCATCTTATTTTTAGAGTTCTTCAACAGCACTAAATCAACAGAATGAAAATAAGCAAAACAAGGAAGACTTCTTGGATCTCTTTCTTATTTTCGGCAGAAAAAGCGACAAGATATACGATAAAAAACTCCGCGAAACACTTGACTCATACAGAAGCAATGACTCATTTTGGGGTTGACGATACTGTATTTCGATGACAAAAGCTTCCTTTATTTAGTATACACTTTACGATCAATATACAACTAGTTTTATATACATTTACATTCATTCATCTACTCGACTCCAAACTTAATGTGGCAGATCCGTCTAATTGGGTGATAAATCGTCCGACCGATGCAAAATGTGATCACGTTCGCACTCGCATTCTCAAAATGATATACATTGGACAAAGTGGGTGTCTCGAAGACAAAGGCGTCAGGAACATTGACCTTGATTGCATTGACACAACAACTCGGAAGATCACGCGGTTGATGGTGCAACACCAACAACATTGGACTAAAAGGATTAGCAGTCTTGGACTTCTGGAAGTCTTTTATGAACGTTGATAATAGGTCATTGACTCTGTCTTCGCTGACCACATTTCTCATCACAAATGTACAAGATGGGCGGGGAAACGTGGAAAAGAAATTGATGACGTCAAAAAGAACCTCTCGATTACTGTGATATTGCTGAAAAAGGACGGTTTGTCAGTATTCTACGGTTTACCCATACCTCGTACAAAACCAGACGATCACATCGGTGAACTATTGGTTGCTTTAGGATATGCCTGAAGAGATCCTCGCTGAAGACTTCAACTTCGTACTCCTTTATCTTCAAGATTGCTTCCGAAAATTCAAATACTTTCTCCATACTGTCAACTTGGGCTGCGGAGAAAACCAATCTGCGAATATGAGTGGGCAGACATCGACTGATCCCCTTTACAAAACTTTCAAATACAATTCTCATATCAATCCTCTTTATATACAACTTGTGGACACTCGAATTGCGCAGAAGAGGATAGAACAAACTCCCCTAAATAAAATACATAAATGAAAGATGACTCTAAACATACCACAACTTCAAAATTACAACGTCTTTCCCTGAAGTCGACAATATTTGAGGTGGACTCATCTTCGTCGAAAACACCAAAACAAAAAAAATCCCCCTTCGAAACAAGTTTAGCAGATGTTAAGCTATGTAAAGCAAAACCATTCCTGTTGTTCTCAATCATCTGATACCATTCTTTGCACACCAATTGACAAACATCCAAGTCATTCCTGGTTAAAAATGTCCCAATGTCAAAAAGAATATCAAGTGGAAGAACTCGCGGACTAAAATTAATGTGATGTTAGAAATTTAGTTCCCATTACCTTCTTCTAACATATAAAGGTTCAATACCCACAAAGGATATCTTAATTAAACGAACAGCTAACTTGTGCATAGACTTGGTGTAATAGATTTCCACATTCATCTTCTTGTTGATCGTATAATTGTAAAACACAAATATATCCATCAGGTAGTTCTTGGAACATCTGCATTGCAATACTATCTCTTCGCAAAGGGTACTAACAATCTTTCCGCTTAGTTGCTTATTTGGCCTCATCTCGGAACAGGCCGCTTTCTTCCAAATACGATGCAAAAAAGTGTGCAGAGGCATGGTTAACGTTGATAGCATCTGATCCCTGTCATCAAGACTTAGAAATCTCTAAACAAAGATCAGAAAATCTAACCCTCGTACCTTTATTGCATTGTCTATAAAGTTAGGCGGCAAGGTTGGCTCCAGAATTGAAATATCTTGTCGACCAGAAAACACGTTGTCCAAGACTACCTTAGGACAAAACTTTTTGAAGCTCAGCTCTAATTCAATGTCATTGAATCCGCTTATTAATGTTTCGGCATTTTTATAACGAGTGAAAGCTCTGCAGATCAGATAAAATTCACGGTCTACAAAAGCAATGTCCTCGATTGCTTTCCAATCTGGTCGATCTGAGCTCACAAAATGCTTTACAATCCAAAACTTAGCTCTGAGTGGACTCTACAATTAAATTTTCACCTTATCTTGCGTCTCATTTTCCTTATTTCATTATTATTTTCTTTTTGTACAACTTACCTTCGGTTTCAAAAATGTCCGCGATGACATCTCACCTCAGGGAAAAGATTACTTCTTTGCATAACACCACTGGAATGTAATAAGAGACAAGTGGAAGGAGGGATACGAATTTCCCCGATAATTTATTCGGCAATCGATATTTGCGATTCTTCACGCGCCAAAAAATATATTTTGAGAAAATAATTTTTTATGCTCTTCCGCGCATTATACAGGTTCAGATCTTCACAACAATTCGTTTTCAACATTAGAGCTGCAAGTTTAAGAGTCGACATGGTAGAAAATAAACCTTCCGCTGAATGGAATAAAGGAGAAAAGTAAGTTCGGCAAGATCTTTGCTTTATTCATCTTTTAGAGTACCGTATTTAGCACTGGCAAGAACTCTGAAGAAGATTGAAGAAACGTCTTCCAGACTTGAAATAATAAGTATACTATCCAAATTTTTTGCCAGTGTAATCAAGACAACACCAGCTGATCTACCTCCTTGTGTTTATCTTTGTATAAACCAGTTGGGTCCGTCATATGAAGGATCGGAATTAGGTGTAGCTGAAGGAATCTTGATGAAAGCTTTGGCTCAGGCGACTGGCAGGAAGGTTGACAAGATTAAAGCGGATATGGTGGCTAAAGGGGATCTTGGATTGGTAGCCGAATCCAGTCGGTCTAGTCAAACTATGCTTGGATTTGCAAAGCCGAAACCTTTAACTGTTTCTGACGTTTTCAGGAAATTGAGGGACGTTGCAAATTTGTCAGGAAATAATGTAAGTTTAGATTTAGATTTTTTCATTCATTTAGTCCCAAGATCGAAAGATTAAAGCAATTCAAGGACTTTTGGTTCCTTGCAAGGAATGTGAAGCTAGGTTCTTAATACGAGGTCTTAGTGGGAAGTTGAGAATTGGGCTGGCTGAGCAATCATTGATTGTGGCTCTGTCCAATGCGTTCACGGATGTTGAACTGGAGAATGCCGAGAAGAAAATGGCTGCAGACAAGCTGAAGGAAAAGAAAGCAGCCGATGCCTTGATTCTGAAGACAGCTTATTGGTGAGACAATTTCTTCTGTGTCATATGTTGGTTTAGTGAATGTCCCAACTTTGGTAAGATTATCTCCACTGTTCTCGAATATGGAATCTCCCAACTTCCCGAGCATGTTACAATTGTTCCCGGGATACCAATGAAACCGATGTTGGCTCATCCTACAACGGGTGTCGCTGAGGTTATGAAGCGATTTGGAACGGCTCAGTTTGCTTGTGAATGGAAATATGACGGGGAAAGATGTCAACTACATCGTTGCAAAGACGGGGCCATGAAGATATACAGCAGAAACATGGAGAATAACACCGAAAAGTATCCAGATGTAATCAAAAAGATACCTGATGTTCTTGTAGATCCCAATACCGAATTCATTGCTGATGGAGAGGTAGTGGCTTGGGATGTGACCAGAAAAACAATATTACCTTTCCAGCAATTGAGTACTAGAAAACGAAAGGTTCGTTTTGTCCTTTACTATTTACGATTTTGTTTTTAAGATTGATGCCGATTCAGAAATCAAAATCCAAGTTTGTATATTCTTATTCGACCTTTTGTATTTAAATGGAGAATCCTTAGTGAGAAGACCATTCCGAGAACGGAGAGATCTTTTAAAGAAGACATTCAAAGAAGTTGAGGGAAATGTGATGTTTGCGACATTCCTGGATACAGAAGACACTGATGAGATTGCACAATTCCTTGAAGATGCTGTTAAGGGAAATTGTGAAGGGCTGATGGTAAAGGCGCTTGATGAGAATGCTAATTATGAAATTGCCAAGAGGTCTCACAGCTGGCTGAAATTAAAGAAGGATTACTTGGAAGGGGTTGGAGATACCCTCGATCTGGTTGTGATTGGAGGATATTGTGGCGCCGGAAAGAGGACAGCCGTTTATGGTGGATACCTTTTGGCCTGCTACAATCCAGACTTCGAGGAATATCAGACCATTTGCAAGGTAAGGATATTAGAAAAGCCTTCAATAAAAATATATTTAGATTGGAACTGGCTTTTCCGACGAAGATTTGAAGACTCAATATCAATATCTCCAAGAGGTCCGAGTGGAAAAACCGTCGACCAACATAAGGTTCGATTCCTGGCTCCAGCCGGATCATTGGTTTGAACCGAAATACGTATGGGAAGTCAAGGCAGCCGATCTTTCCATCTCTCCCAGACATACAGCAGCTATCGGAATGGTGGATAAGGAGAAGGGCATCTCCTTGAGATTCCCTCGGTATATACGTCTTAGAGACGACAAAAGTCCCGAAGATGCAACCAGTGCTGAGCAAGTGGCCGAGATGTATAAGAGCCAACAAATTATTCAGAATCAGAAGAAACAGGAGGGGATGGAGGAAGACGAGGAGGAGGTCATGGAGGAATAACATTTTGTATTATTAACACTATTTATAACATTTCATGTTTATTATAATGTAACTTGTGTCGGGTAGATTAAACGCTGAAGTTTTTCGCTTGTAAATTTTCGGGAATTTGTGCTCTTATCAGCTTTGTCAAGCGTTAAATAACCAAATGCAATTAGCCGTTCATTTATAAAAATTTTTGTTCGAGATGCTGCCGGTAATATTCGCTTTGGTATGTTATGTCTCTTCAAATGTGATTGCGGCTCCAACTCCAGTCGTGATATGGCATGGATTGGGCAAGTTCCATTTAATACGATCGAGTGTTTTTAGGGGATTCTTGTTGCAATCCTTTGAGCATGGGAAGAATAAAGAAAATCATTGAACAAAATGGCCCCGAGGGGGTATACGTAAAAAGCTTAATGTTTGGTTCGAATATTGTAACGGTATGTTTTTAAACGTATTTAATAAAGATTAGGACACCGAGAAAGGGTTCTTTGCAAACATGAATGACCTGGTAGATGAGGCCTGCGATCAATTAAAGAAAGACCCCCGAATCAAGGGAAGCTATCATTCGGTCGGATTCAGTCAAGGAGGACTTTTTCTGTGAGTCCATTGCAACAAACAAAATGTTTTTAGACGTGCACTGGCACAACGTTGCGATTATCCAGTTCCCAAATCTGTTGTCTCTATTGGAGGCCCTCAGCATGGAGTTTTTGGGTTACCCCATTGCCCTGCAAGTGCCGGAATCTGCAATACAGTCAGAAGATTGCTAAATCTGGGCGCTTATGTCGGATTTGTCCAGAATACGTGAGTTGGCCGTTAATAATATCAGGAAGTATGAAGTATTGATTCTTGAAAAACCATTTCAGACTCGTACAAGCTCAATATTGGGATGATCCCTACCTCCGTGATGACTTCAAGAACAAAAACATATTCCTGGCTGATATTAATTGCGCAAGAGTAAGAACAGAAAAGTCATCATACCGTTGTCCTTTAGGGGTGTAATCAAACCAAATACAAGCAGAATCTTTCCCGCCTTGAGAGTTTGGTCCTGGTAAAGTTTTTGAAAGATACGATGGTCGTTCCAAAAGATTCAGAATGGTTTGGGTATTATCCTGACAATAACACCACTGCCATCGTCGATTGGACGGACTCTTATCTTTACAAAGAGGTAGATCAAAATATTTTACGGTATCTTGTACTTCTAGGACCCAATTGGATTGAGATCTCTGGACGAAGAAGGAAAACTCCATTTCCTGACTGTGGATGCGGACCATTTAAGGATTACTACCGAATTTTTCATTGATGAAATTATAAAGAAATATTTTAATTGATCATCAAAATATACACTAGTCGCGCCATAAAGTCCTGACACATTTGCACAGTGCGTTTTTGTTTTCCTATCGCGCCCGTCGCGGCAATTCCCCGTCTTTGCACTAGCGACATGCACTTTCGCGCGAGCTCGCTCCAAATTTCTCGCGCGACACCCGCGACAAATGTGTCAGGACTATGGCGCGACTAGTATGATAATAATAAAAAATGGAATCGTAGAAGTTGAGACCCTAACCATTCTAATAACAATCATCTGATCCTAAAAACATTAATTCCACATGACCATCCATCGAGTCAAGAGTCCATTTCATAACCTTTGGAGAGGTTAAAAAAGCCTGATAATACTATATTATCATCAATACCGCAATCTTCAGTCGGTATAAATAAGCGAATTAACTCGTGCCTTGCGGCGATTAAAGTCGGTCAAGGCGTCGGAAGTGATTGCTAACAAAGCTCTAACACCGGCGACCTTGTTCTCCTTTATTTTATAGTAAAGATGTTCTCATAATTTCGCAAGTATTTCCATTTTATTAAAGAAGGTATTGGATGTCAATGAGTTTTATGCAATTTAGTGTCCTAGGAGATGTTTATTTATTTCCAAACGAACGGCAGCTGTTTTCCGCATCTGTCTTCTCAAATTCATCCAATGGACATCTCTGCTGTGTAAGCGAAGGATCTTTGAGACAAGCCTCCTGGACTGCGTTGCGAGCGATCTTACTTTTGTCCTTTTTCCTTTGAAGACCAATCGGAAAAGTCCAGGAAGGCCCCCTTTCCTTCCTCTTCTGTTTTTGGGAAGTGCAAAGGTTTTCCAAAAAATTGGACACGACTTAGTGCGGCGCCAGGTCCCGAGCCGTCTATAAGAGACACTCGGACTTCTTATCTTGCTGTTTCTCCCCGGTTCACGTGTTCCGTCCTAAGGCCATCTGACGGGAATTTACTCATTTCAGGTTCGATGAATCGATTTTGGTTGTTACTTACTTGCGCGGCTACTGTCTCTTGTTACAGTAAGCCGTACCCATACGAAGATGGGATGCGGAAACATGAGACCGAGTTTGGCGAGTTCAGTAAGGTATGGCAAAATTAACCGTATTCTCTAAAAAGGAAACCTTGTGGCAAGAAGAGATTGCACATTGAAACAAGGAGTTTTCCTGTCATTCCTTCGAAACCTCTGACTGGAACACTTTCAGAATGTTCATCCACATGTCATCAGAAAATACGAACATGAAATAGACTATCATATCGACAGTAATGGAGATATGATCAGACAGATCGGGAAGAACGTCAAACCCAAAGATTACTCCGCCTGGAATCTCTTCGTCGGATTTATGGATAAACACAACAAGGTTTACAAACACAAAAAAGAAGTTCTCCATCGCTTCAAGATCTACAAAAGGAATATAAAGGCGGCCAAGATGTGGCAAGAGAACGAACAAGGCTCCGCTTTCTATGGGGAGACTCAATTCATGGATATGACGGCAACTGAATTCAAGAATGTAAGTGCAATAGACTCTTAAATCATTTCTCAGATTTATCTGCCCTATGTCTGGCCTCAAGTTCCTAATTCAAACACTCTAAGTCCGGAAGAATTAATTGCTCTGGAAGATGTAGAACTCCCAGATTCGTTTGATTGGAGACAAAAAGGAGTTGTTACCGATGTCAAGAATCAAGGCAGTTGTGGAAGTTGTTGGGCCTTCTCTGTTACAGGCAATATCGAGGGTCAATGGGCACTGAAAACCAAGAAATTGGTTCCCTTAAGTGAACAAGAGCTACTCGATTGTGATGTTATAGATCAGGCTTGTAATGGGGGCTTACCTTTGAATGCTTACAAGTAAGCCAATCTGGAATTGCTTTGTACTTTTCCAGAGAAATTATTCGTCTTGGAGGCCTTGAGACTGAAGATGAATACCCTTACGAACAAGAAAGAGAGGCGAGTTGTAAGATCGAGAAGAGTGAACTCGCTGCTTTCATCAACGGATCTTTGCAATTGCCTAAGGACGAACAAAAGATTGCTGCCTATTTATTGAAACATGGCCCGATTTCCATCGGTAAGTGAATTGAAGTTCGTAATGCTCATAGTAATACAACATAACAATCTCGTCTAATTATAAGTTATCTGACCTCCGACCATGTCCTTCTGGAAGGCCATTGGATAATCCGTTTTGTCGTTTCCATCGATCGCGTCTTTAGTATCTGAGGTTTCCGTGGCGGTACCAAAAGCCAGTTTTTTTCCTGCTGAATATTCATTTCGGTGGGAAACAACTTTTCGGCAGGTTCAAGTAGAAAATCAAAAATCTTGACATGTAACAGGAAGAGCCATTCTAGAAGTATATCCCGGCATTTTCCCAAAAAATTGAATACCCGTACTGAAAAGAACGTGTGGATTAAAACGATATCAAAATTTGATTTTCATCAGTTCAACTTTACTGAAAAAGATCGAGAACTCACCTGAATTTGGCCGACTTTTTGGCCTGGTTAAGTTTGAAGATATTTTTCTTGGACATCGACTGAAAGAGTTTGTGTATTGGAGGCAAAGCGGCTTTTTGTTATCGGTAAATCTCCACTTCTGAGGTATATTCCTCCCAGATTTGGTCTCATCCGCCCGGAAGATCTTGCTATTCTGACGCTGAGTCGACGAAAGACGGACTGATCGACTCATCATCTTTGCCCTGAGGGCAGAGATAACGTCAGTTCCGGTCGTTTTATGTCAACTTCCAGTTTAAGTCGATATTCATTCGAAATATAACTGCAAAAAGTTAATTTTGGCAAAACAAAATTTTGGCCATTAAACACCCTCAGGGGAAACAATGTAACACGCAAAAACGGCTGTCTGGCAACGGTCAGACATGAAATTTAAGAAATTTCCATAAAGAAATTGTCCCCATAACCTCAGAAAAGAGCACAAAAAGCCGTTGGCCCCTGATGTGAGGGCTAGACCCAGACTTTTTTATTGCGCAGCCGGGTGAAAGAAGGACGGCCGAAAGACGGCCCTTTCAACACCGAATAAGGGGATTCCAACCCATAAATCCGTTCAAATGACGTAAGAAACATGTCATTGACATTTTACTGTATTGCTCCACCAATAATGCACCGATTTCTATAAAACGTATATCAAATTCAAGCTGATGTGAGGCACACCATTTTTTCCACATGTTTTGTGCCGTTACTATTGTCTGTGAAGGCATTATAACACTCTGGCCAGCCTACCCAGTTTTTGGCTAGCCATTAGAAAATTTGGCAGTCATCACTACTCTTTTTTGCACCCATTCCAGCCTGGCTCTCTTTTGAGGCTTCACTTCAATTGTAATTTCTTAAAATTTCTCTGAACGTACTCGATGGTACTGATTTCGAAAATCAGTACTCAAAGAGTAACAATCAAAAAATGAACAAAATTTCAGATTTACAATAAATCTATTCAGATAGTTCAGATGGTAGTTATCTAATTGTAAGCCTTATCTCTTTTTTCCCCGGTTCCGGAAGTGTCACTATCCGAGAAAGTGTCCAAATTCCGGAGGCTTCCTTCGAAAGAGACCCCAATTTGGGGGTCTCTTTCGATTTGTGCCCGGGAATGGTTATAAAGGAAGGAGAGAGGAAAAATTATGCTTTAACTTCAATAATTATGTGTCTTACACTTGCAGGTGTGAATGCGAATCCACTCCAATTCTACCGTCATGGAATCTCTCATCCGTGGAAGATTTTCTGCTCTCCTTTGATGCTAAATCATGGAGTTTTGATTGTTGGATTTGGCCAAGAAGGCAACAAACCTTTCTGGATCATCAAAAACAGCTGGGGAAGTCGATGGGGAGAGTCCGGGTACTATAGATTATATCGAGGCAAGAATGTCTGCGGCGTCAGCGAGATGGCCACCACTGCACTCATCGAATAATTTATGGCATACTGTATATACGAGCTGAAATGGGTCGTTCTGACATAATTATTTGTTCACCTTACGTTGTGATGACAAATCTAATATATGTATTTCGTGTTGCTTGGTGTCTTTTTGCTTTAAATTTCTTCACGATTTTTTTGTCATTACGACGTATTTTTGGTCATCGTGACTCATTCTACATTCATGCGAGTAGTCATATTACAATACCCTCAATAAACGCGTCCTTTGATGTGGAATGCTTTGTTTCTGGGACAAATGTCATGAGCAATATAATGGAAAAAATTACAAATTGAGAGATCGAGACCTCTGATTCAGAATTAGATGACAATTAACGCTTCGACATTCAGGCAAAAAACGATCGCCTTAAGCCAATTGGAGGAAACAAACAAAGAATGGAGGCAACCACAGCAGTGGTCATCGAGGCTATCCGAGTGAGTTACAAACAAGAGTTATGACAATTTAGTTATGGTTCTAAAGTATCCCTTTAGGGCACGTATCTATGGGCGCTGATCTTGGGTATCTGTCTTTCCTTTCTCCTCGGCTTTGGCATGGGTGCCAATGATGTGGCCAATGCTTTCGGCACTTCCGTGGGGTCAAAAACCTTATCCCTCAGACAAGCTTATATTTTGGCCACCATTTTTGAGACTTTGGGATCCATCTTAGTAGGTTACAAGGTTACCGATGCTTTGAGGAAAGAGATCGTGGAGGTGAATATCTATAAGGATGATGTGACCGCTCTCTTTTTTGGTCAAATAGCCATTCTTGGTGGAGGAGCCGCATGGCTAATCATTGCAACCGTCTTAAAAGCCCCAGTATCTACAACTCATAGTGTTGTTGGGGCCACTTTGGGATTCACGTTGGTCATGAAAGGGATGCAAGGGATTCATTGGAGCAAAGTCGGATCAATTGGTAAGAGCAAAGTATAGGATAATATTATTGGCAGCTATGTCATGGATAATTTCCCCTTGTCTTTCCGGCATAATTTCCAGTCTGCTGTATATCCTGATCGATCATACAGTCCTCCGAAGAGTAAGTCTTTTTTTATCGCACAGTTCTCTTCAGAAGGACCCAGTAAAATGTGGCCTGAGGGCATTGCCCGTCTTTTACTTTGTTTGCATCGCTTTCAATGTATTTGCTGTTCTTTTAGATGGATCTTACTGTAAGTTAACCATTGAAGTTCTCACGTTAAAGTGTTAAATTTAGAGCATTTGCAATGGTATATAACATTATCCGTGAGTCTGGCTCTCGGATTACTCTCTGGGCTTGTTTTTCATTTCTTTTTATCTTCCCGACTCCTGAATTGGATTAATAAAACCGAAGAGAAAAAGATAAACGCTCAGATGGTAAATCCAGCTATGATTGGTGAGAGGAGTACAGTAAAATGCAAATTAAAAAAAGTTTAGCTGAAGGATTATCAACTGATGTTCTAGAAAGGGAACCTGAAAAAAAGAATAAAAAACAAAAACTGAAGCCGAGTAAGTTATTACTGTAGAAATAAAAAACACTTTTTAGCTCTCCGCGGTTTTGTCTTCTGGTTTTTCCCGTACCAAAAACAAGAAGAAGATCCTCGAACCCTGAGGCTATTCAGCGCCATTCAGGTATTCACCGCTTGCTTTGCTGGTTTTGCCCATGGAGCCAACGATGTGAGCAATTCGATTGCTCCTTTAGCTGCTCTTATCGCAATCTATGACAAACAGAATGAAGAGTTGGCCATGTCGTCTCCCACTCCTCTGTATGTCATTTGTTTCGGGATCGTATCAACTTGTATTGGTCTCTGGGTTCTCGGGCATTTTGTTATAAGGACAGTCGGCCAGGAAATGTCTCAGATCAACCCTGCGAGGTAAGTCTTTTAATTGGGTCTATGTTTTCTGCATAGAAATAAAAATGCTTTTTCTTAGAAAACTTATTTTTAGAAAAAATGATTTTTTTCATAGAAAAAAAGATTTTTATTTTAGAAAAGAATGGTTTTTCCTTAGAAAGTGCAATTTTTAGTAAACTTGTGTATAATAATAGCAAAAATTAATTTTAAACAGTAACTAGTAGTAAATTTTGTTAAGTAATGGGGTAAAATAGTAAGAGTAGTAACTTTTTGAGTGAATATTTGGTACTGGGATATTCGATGGTTCTGATTTCGAAAACAGAGCTTGTTTTTTGTGATTTTGACTTTTTTCTTAAGTAGTACTGTAAATTAGTAACAATTTGTATTGTTTATACCTCAATGTCGATTGAAATCGATTTCTTGCTCATACTTGGGTTTACCCTTATATAACTTCAAACAAATTCTGACGAACCAGAAGGAATACTCAATTAAAAAATTAAAAAATTAATCAAAAAATTCAAAATTGATACTCACTTACAGTACTACTTTAGAAAAAAATCAAAATCACAGAAAACGAACTGTGTTTTCGAAATCAGCACCATCGAATACCCTAGTCCCCAATATCCACTCAAAAAGTTACTACTCTTACTATTTTACCCCATTACTTAACAAAGTTTACTACTAGTTACTGTTTAAAATCAATTTTTGTTATTATTATACACAAATTTACTAAAAGTTGCACTTTCTAAAGAAAAACCATTCTTTTCTAAAATAAAAATGTTTTTTTCTATGAAAAAAATCATTTTTTCTAAAAATAAGTTTTCTAACAAGGAAAGTACTTCTATGGGGTGTGGAGTTACAGGTCGAGATATATATCAAAAAATTCGCAAAAATTTTCTGATTCGGAATATATAAAAATTAGCTGCCTAATTTTGGTCTATCAACGAGTTTTATCAATAAATGTATTTCTCGAGGAAAAAAATCTGCGGCAACAAAAGCGCGCTCGGTCTCTTCCTTCGGAAGAGAGCTGTGTGGCCGAGTGGTTAGAGCGCTAGATTGGGAATCCGAAGGGAACGGGTTCGATTCGTTTTGTCACACTTGAACCCATTTTTTACATTGGAACTACTTCTAAGGTGTAGTTGTAATCTAATTTGATATTTTAAGGCTTGTCAAGGCCTCAGAATTTATTTTACCACAAAATAAAAATTTTTTATTGGTAAAAACACGGTCAAAAAGACACTTGCATGGTGTCGCGAGAAAACTTCGGAGGACAAAAACATGTCATCAGACCAAAATTAGGCAGCTAATTTTTATATATTCTGAATCAGAAAATTTTTGCGATTTTTTTGATATATATCTCGACCTGTAACTCCACACCCCATAGAAGTACTTTCCTTGTAAGAAAAAGCAATTTTATTTCTATGCGAAAAACATTTTCCCCTTTTAATTAATGCAGTTACTGTATCTTTAGTGGATTTTGTATTGAATTTGGAGCAGCGACGACCACCTTACTGGCCTCCAAACTTGGTCTCCCAATATCGACCACGCATTGTCTGGTCGGTTCTGTCGTTTCGGTGGGAACGGTCAAAGCGAGAAAGAACGTTGATTGGGCCATCTTCAAAAATGTAGCCCTTTCTTGGGTGATCACCCTTCCAGCGTCCGCGTTGATATCTGCTGGAATTATGTATTTAATTCAAATAACTGTGCTTGAACCGTCAAAGTAGCGGCTGTAAAGTTATTATTGCATAAATAAAACAATTCCGCATTTGTCGCGGACGCACGACATTCCGCACTTTCGAGAAACAAACGGTCCACGAACGTTTTTTTTTTTGATTTTTCCGAAACCTTTTTGATTTCATCGAATTAAAGTTGACCCACCAGCGATTACGGCCCACTGTTTGATTGGTTAATGCATATGCGAAAGTCGCTAGTCGAAGGGATTAAATGACCTACAGATGTAGAAGAGAGTTGTCCGGTCGGCCAGAAAGTTGGATTCATAGTCAAAACGCTGGGATAGCTGTTGATGAGGCTGAATCAACCTTTTTTTGAAGTTGAAGGTCGGAAAAATAAATTTTTGGGCCAAGGCTGACTTCTTACGTCTTAGAAACTCAATAAACACCATTTTAAGCCAAAATAAAAATTGTAAACCTGTGAAAAATTAAGCGAAAAGGGGTTCATACAGGACTTTAAGTCAACTTCCGATTGAGTTTTCACCCCTAAAAACCTAAAATGGGCAGCTAAGATCTACATATCCTTGATCAGCACAACTTTTTTCTGATTTTTTGAGGTATGTCCCGTCAAAAGGTAGGAGCCTCCATAAAAGTACTTTCCTTTTAAGACTCGAGCGGGGTGATACTTATGTGTCGACCTGATTTTGAAACTTGTTCAAATCAAAGCAAACTTTCAAATATTCGTGCCAAGCACCCAGAAAGTAATTTTCTGTAAAAAGATTTTGGAAAAGTTACCGTAATCTGTAATTGAGTCGTATTTAATGTCATCAGAACCAGATACACAAACGGACTCCTCCATTTCGTCTGCCGTACCCGGAAACCATTTTTTTTTTGAATATTCATTATTTTTGTCATCAAATTCTACAGGGTGGGCCACTGGAAACTACCAACCTTATTTCAGGTAATTCTCCGCTAATAATGCACCAAGTTCTGTAGAATTTACTACCCACGCTCAAAAGTGCAGACGTGCATTCTTCTTCCATTTTCATCCGCACTGTTCAACTTTTAGCATTTGTCGCCTCGATTTCCCGTTTTTACACTAGCGACGTGCACTTTCGCGCGCGACAAACCCGACTTTGCGCTCGCGACCTCGAAACCCCGAACTTTCAGACAGCTTTCTTGGATATAAAAAAACAGTAGTAGGACTCGTGGACTTGAGTCTAGGGTGGGTTAGTAATCTACAGCCCGCTACAAAGTTTTACACAAGTTATGTCAATATGGGTGCTTTTTAGGACATTTTTTGTCGTAAGCCCCAAATAACGATTCGGTAGGCTGAACCACTATTATATTCATACTCAGTAGGGTATCCTCTTTCACTTCCAGGACATGCCGCGGCCGACTCGTCCGGAAAGAGTTAAACAAAATCTTTCGTATAAAATGACTTATTTTTTGGAAAGAAGAGGGCGCAGCCTGCGAGAATGTCATCAAAAATAAATATAATTCTTTTGAGAAAAAGGTTTTGTGGTTGGATTTCGGGTGAATTCTAACAATGGGACAGAACCAATCGTTCCGCAAAGGTGAAGATCGAGGTCAGGGAGACGCTGATAAGGTAAGATATCTCATTTTATGTGATGTGAGTTTAGGAGAAGAAGAAAAGATATGAACCTCCAATTCCATCCAGAATTGGCAAGAAGAAGAAGGGGGGAAAGGGACCAGAATCGGCTTCGAAGCTTCCGGCCATTGCCCCAGTTACTCGATGTCGCCTGAAGTTGCTAAAAATGGAGAGGATAAAGGATTATCTGGTGATGGAGGCTGAATTTATTCAGAATCAAGAGCGTCTGAAGCCTCAAGATGAGCGTCAGGAAGAGGAGCGGTCTAAAGTGGACGATCTTCGTGGAACTCCAATGGCTGTGGGTAACTTGGAAGAAATTATCGATGATCAACATGCCATTGTTTCCACTGTAAGTTGTCACTTAGAATTCAGATTTATTTTTTAGAACGTTGGAAGTGAGCATTATGTAAATATCATGTCATTTGTGGACAAAGAGCAACTTGAACCTGGCTCCTCCGTCCTTCTCAACCACAAGACCCATGCTGTTATCGGCGTCCTCAATGATGACACTGATCCAATGGTATCAGTGATGAAGTTGGAGAAGGCCCCTCAAGAGACTTACGCTGATGTTGGAGGTCTTGATCAACAAGTACAAGAGATTAAGGAATCTGTTGAGTTGCCTTTGACTCACCCGGAATACTACGAAGAAATGGGGATCAAACCGCCAAAGGGTGTTATCTTGTATGGACCTCCTGGCACCGGAAAGACTCTGCTGGCCAAGGCTGTTGCCAATCAAACTTCTGCCACTTTCTTGAGAGTGGTTGGGTCTGAATTAATCCAGAAATACCTTGGGGATGGTCCCAAGATGGTCAGAGAACTCTTCCGGGTAGCAGAAGAACACGCTCCAGTAAGTTTGGAGATAACAGCCCTCTAAATGAGTTTTTGTAATTTTTAAGTCTATCGTGTTCATCGATGAAATTGATGCCGTCGGAACAAAAAGGTACGATTCCAACTCTGGTGGTGAAAGGGAAATTCAAAGAACCATGTTGGAACTCCTGAATCAGTTAGATGGGTTTGACTCCCGAGGTGATGTTAAAGTGCTTATGGCCACCAACAGAATCGACTCTTTGGATCCTGCTCTCATCAGACCGGGCCGTATTGATAGAAAGATTGAATTTCCATTGCCCGATGAGAGAACTAAGAGAAGAATCTTCTCGATCCACACTGCCCGAATGCAATTGGCAGAAGGTGTAGATTTGGATGAATTCATTCAAGCCAAGGATGATCTTTCTGGGGCTGATATTAAAGCCATGTGCACGGAAGCTGGTTTATTGGCACTTCGTGAACGTAGAATGAGAGTGACTATGGAAGATTTCAGAAAAGCCAAGGAGAACGTTCTCTACAGAAAGAAAGACAATGCCCCGGAAACCTTGTATTTGTAATCCTAATCATTTCCATTTAATGTCAGATAAAATTAAGTATTGAATTAGTGGGAACTGTGGGGCTTCGGTAGTTCAGCCCCCCACGAAAGGTAGTCTAACCCCCACTGTTTTTGCCCGTTTCACACCCCACATAATGAACAAATTAGAATAATACAAAAAATGTAAGTGGGGGTTTGATCTACTACGTTGGGGGTTTGATCTAAAACGTAGGGGGCTTTTTCTAAAACGAAGGGGGCTTGATCTAAAACGTAAGGGGCTTGATCTAAAACGTTGGGGGCTTCATCTAAAACATAGGGGGCTTGTGCTGGACCATACAACTTGGATTAATTCTTTGAAATAAATTTTGGGGTTCAGAATGGACGAGGGGGGCTGTACTGGGTTATGGGGGGCTAAACTGGACTGGGGGGCTGTACTACCTTAGCCCCGGAACTGTTTATTTTGTAGATCATTACATTAAGAACAAATAAAACAAGGTCAAGTGGAGTTAACAAAGGGTAATAATAAATAAAATGGTCTAAGCGAAACAATCCTCCCGATCAGCCCACGCCACACCAGCAGGATCATCGAAGCTTTGGAAGTTATGGAAATGGACAGTTCGATGATCTTCGTGATAGAACTCCTTCGGTACTCCCAAGGAGACGTCGTATTTCATATTGGCATCATGTCTGACTCCCATGAAGTTGTAATTCCAGATTCCATTTGTGGGAACCATATAATATCCCAAGAAACGATCAGACAACAACATCTGCACCTTCTCGTAGTGGGATGGTAAATAACCTTTGGGATTGTTTCCTTTGTCGGTGTTGTTCTTTCCCCATTCATAGCCAGATGGAGTTAATCGATATGCAGTTAGAGAAACGGAACCGGGGGTAAACGAACATGTCATCACAATTGTTTTCTCTCCATCCCATTCTTCATTTTGGGATAATATTTTCGAATGAATCGTCACATCTTGGGGCGATAGTTGAGGCAATTCATTAGGTTGAGTGTGGATCCTGAAAAAGACACCATACATTGTAAAGTTATATTATAATAGCAAAGAAGGAACCTTAAAACAAACAACACATACCATCCAAGAGGCTCCAGATCCTTGATAAATTCATGCTGAGGAAGTTGGTTAGGAAGGTTGACGACTTGATGGGTACCCCATTGAGGAGGCAATACAATACATCGGATTTCCTTTACCTGTGGGTTATCTGGTGGCGAGCAACCATAGAGGAATCCAGCAATCTAAAAACAAGAACAATGAATGCCATAGAACATAAAAAAATCAATGCTTACCTGTGTTCTCAAATCAGATATAACAATAAACTTCTTCAACACATTCTTTGGGAGAATATAAGTGAATCCAGTGTCCTTCACATCATCGGCATTCACATAAATGTGCTGAGTTCTGAGATGGAGATTAGTCGAACTGATGGCCCGAACTCTCCATTCAGTTCTCGATGAGAAAGTCTGACTCTCATAATTACTTGTCGTGGCCGAGATTATCTCATCTCCATGTTTATTCACCGTCCTGGTTGTTGTCGCTGTTAGTTGACTCTGTTCCTTCGTTTGCTTTTCAATGTCGGCAATCTGTTGACGTTGCTGGGACGGGGCGCTGATTTCCATACCAAGAATAATATCACGAACCTCTGATTGGGTCAACGAGCTCACATTCACATTGTTTTTCTTTCCATAATCATTCAAAATCATATCTTTCAATGCCAATTCGACCTTCATCCACTCTTCATCTGTAAGAGATGGCCAAAGATGATGACTTTCAGTGACCGTTGTTCTTTCAGGCTTCAGAATGACCTTGGTCTTATCCGGGTTGATGTGCATTCCCCTCATAATCAAGATGACTCGTGAGAAGGCGGTATAACTGGAAATTGATTTGAGCCAATCATCGTACATGTTAAAGAGTGCCATCTGAGGTTCGGTTGCCTTCAAAATGAGATCTCCCAGCTTCTCGATCTTCATAATGGCTTGGAAGGGTAACATCAGCTCCGATCCCTTGATCACAATGTTTGGGAAGTCGAGTAAATGCACTTCCAGAGGATCCAACATGGCCTTTCTGGTCACAATAATCTGTCGAGGTTGTTCTTCAACCGGCAATGATCTAATCAACGCAGCCACTTCCTCGGCCGTCTTCCACTTGGCCAACTGACTGAGACGTTTCTGGCCAGCCCAGACACTCGTGTGGATGATCTTCAAGAAAAGCTGACCCGTCCTTGGATTGAAAATGAAGATGGCTCCATTGATTGGTTTGGTGGTCAAGTTTCCTTCGAAGGTCTATGAATAAAATCAGTTTTTAAAAATGTCTTACCTTGTGAATAGTGACACGATAAACATTGGTATCATCCACGAACCAGATAATCTGATTGGAGAAAAGTTCAGAGTAATTCTGGGAAGTCAGGTAAGGTTCGGTAGGTTCGGAAGAATACAATTGAAGACCCTTTCTAATACGTTCTCGAAGCACATAAAAAGCTGGGTTAGCCTTGACAACCTTAGCCATGGCCTGTCGGATCAGGGCCTTCATTCCAGGGAACCAATTTCCGTAGGCTGAATACAAATTGTACGCGAGATCAATAGCAATGAGGACTCCATTGGGGGACGGGTAGATGGACATATTGTCGGTGGTATAATCCAGGAATTTGGCCCGTGCATATCGCTCAATATCATGGGAATCATAATCTCCCCATCTTAACTGGACATCGACCCAATACTTCTGTGTAGTAGTATTGTCCGTGACATCGTTTGAATCCGCCAAAAGTGATGGTCGAGAGATGTGCCACTTATATTGAGCGAAAAGAAGAATATCAGCGCACGAACTGTTCATCTTGTATGACTTTCGGGGATGGATTGTCTCTTTCTGAACAGTCTGAATCTCCAAAGCGTCCAATTCCAAATCAAAGACTTGACAAAGATCCATTACTACGGATTCATGAATCTTCTGCCACAAGTGAGCTCGGAAGATCTGGATGAGCGAGATCTTCAGAGTTGGAATTTTACCGTGCATGAATATACCAGTCAGATCAAGTTGAACTTGGAAACCAACGTACACCTAAACGATAATTAGTCGATTCTTCAATAGCTTACATTCGCTCTGTTGATGGTTGGAGACCACCACAAAGTGAAACGACGATTGGGGATTTGATTCAAACCGGATCTCTGAGCATTGGTCAACTTCTTGAACTTCATGGATTCTTCGAATCCTGAGGCTCTCTCCCAGAACAAACCCTCCCATGTTGGGAAATACGTACCCTAAAATAAATATTACAAAGATTCACACATTCAGACCAAAACAAATTAAAAAAAAATTCACTCTGAACAAGGTGTGTTCCAAGATTCCTTCGACTCCGCCCAACGCCTGGATCATGTCTGTTCGGTAGTTGTTCAAGTTCCACAATTTTCCGTCATGCCGTTGATGAGTCCACCAGAATGGATTCTGCTTCAGAATTTGATAAGTCTTAAATTCGGTCCGAACTCTCCACCCCTTATCATAAGCCAGCGTATTTCTGTCCTTCTGGAAGAGGGTGTTGATGCGAGGGATTCCTCGATCCCAACTGTCATCAAGGTCTTCCAATGTTAATCTTCGGTTCTGCGCATTAGCTTCCTGTCTCTTCAACGCGTATTCAGCCCATACTCTTTGAGAATCCACAAACTCGGCTTCCCAGGGTTTGATGTATCGATACAAGTTGGGGATGATTTGATCTTCATCGTGGGTCATACCAGATCGGAAATGAGTAACTCCACCGGCATCTGTTTGTTTCATCCATCTGAGATCGGACTGGGGAATGAGGACATGGCCCATTGATAACATTCCAAGACCACCAATCTCCTTCGGAGTGTAAAAAACAACGGGAGGGAAACGTGCCGGCATCTTTGAATTCAAGCCGATCTTGATACTAAAATAAACAAAATAAAAAACATTATTCTTTAAAACTCACCGTGTCTGAATCTTGTTTTCACATTTGACTAAGAGATCTAATAATTCCTGAGTATTCACCACGGCTTCTCTGTAGTAAGTCATCAACCCAATCAAGGCGGTGTTCCACTTGTTGACAATCTTTGTGAAGGTAGTTGACCCGGAACTCATCAGAATTTGTCGAATCCTATTGTGGAACTTCTGAAGAGATTCTTCATCGACCTTCAGGAAGCACTGAGCAGTTCTTTCTTTAGTGACTTCGTTTTGGAGATTCCAAATACCATCTCTCGTCGTTGAGTCTTCAAAGTTAGCCCTGCATTTCGGCAGAATTCTGCATTCAAAACCACACATATCGAATAACAGATTTGGATTATCTTTGCTGTAAACGGAGACAAAGGATTCCTCCCAATTTATTGTGGTCACCGATCTTGGCAATCTGTTCTTAATGTCCCAAAAAACGGCTCTTCCCAAGTTGACATCATGTTTCATTAATCGCATTCGCGCATCTCGAGGCCAGCACTTCTTATTGTTGTATCCAACCACATTCTCATTGTTCGGATCTGGATGTTCGGTTAGATATCGTTGAATCAAATCTCGGGTATCCTCGGCATCAAATCTGAAGAAGATCCAAATCTTGTCAATGTAACGGCAGTAAAGTCTGATTGGATGGGCGCCTTCCGTATTTGTATCTTGAAATGTAAGAAATTCATTAGGACATTGAGGAGGCCCAGCAATCTCTGACGCTCTCCTGAGGCCCAAGATCAACAGATCGAGGACAAGACCATAATATTGGACGACAAAGGACGCGAATTGGAGACCTCTGATAATACCAAACGAATTAATATGATTCATATCCTTGTAGTTGATAGTCACATTGTTTTTGGCCGAGATGTAATCAGCTATGTTGTGATCGACAATCAAACGAAGAAGCTGATTGAGAAGTGTCAGGTCCATCTTTTCGTAAATCTTATCCAATTTGGCTTCTAACATTACATTACATTGACCTTCCTTCGTTTCCCAGACTTCTTGAAGATTGTTGATTCCCTGACACCATTTGTAAACCAGCAGTGGAGGAGGTTCAGTGTCGCCAGGCTTGATCCATGAGGGGAAAAGACGCCTTTTGTCGGCTTCGTACCATAGATATTGATCCAAATAAGCATCCGTCACTTTTTCAAGAGGCTCAATGTCGTACACAGGAATCAAATGACTGTAGAGATCCATGAACTCAATATTAATTTCCTAAAAAAAGAAATATACAAATTAATACGCCACCCACCTTAAACGATCGCATTGTTAACATATGCCTCTTGATCCTAGAAAGGGCTTCATGCGGATTGTCATAGGCTTGTTCGATGAGCGCCATCTCCTCTCTTTGACTCTGATTCAACCGATTTTTGACTGAATAGGCCTCCTTCAGACGCTCCAATGCCAAAATAAGCAGTTTAGTGTCGTGTTTGTAAGAGAGAGGTGGGAATGGGATTGGAGAAAACCTCCTCGATTCGAGCCAATGAACAGTCGTAGTAAAGATGGCAATGGCTTCCTCAGCAGACACATACGGGCCATCCTTGAGATAATTGTGTTGTCTTTCTTGCTCTGCCTTCAGATACAAACGGGTAAGCCGACCCAGGTTCTTCTTGACAACAGTCTTGTCAACAGTAGCACCACGACGGACTCTCTCGCGATTGTAATGAGCAGAGTTTGTCCACCAGTCAGCCTTGGCCTTCACGTAACGAAGAATCATATTCTCGACAGGAGTAGGGAGATTTGGTACCTTCCATGGGATATTAGCCTTCCAACATCTCCAGGCCTCACTCAGATGTTGGAGAATCACGCGAGCCTTGTTCTGCTTGATTCCTTCAGGCATCATATCCAATATATCATGCATCACAGACGCACTAAACATGTAAACAAATAAAACTAAGCATACAAAACATACCGTAACTCGAGATCGAAGTGACTCTCGACTCTCTGTTTAGTTACTGTCTTGGCAACTCCCTTGGAATGACGACCTTCAAATTGGCGAGACAACAGATTTCCTAACCACCTTTCCAGCAGGGGAGTGATTCCTCTCATGAAGAAAAGCCACACTCTCCATCCAGGGGCCCAAAATCCACATCCAGGACCTTTGCCAACCGGACCAGTATTGAATCGATAATAGATCATGTGTTTCAAGTCCTTACACATCCTAACCTGTCTCATCAGCTTGTATTTGTATCTGTACATTCCAGTCAACTGACCAACGTGAGCAAAGATATATTGGAGACCATCGGACAACTATAAAATACATGGTAAACAGTTTTAAATCTACAAAAACTAAGATACCTGATATGCATCAACGTTGTTCAAACGGTATTGCACATGAGCGTCGACCACAAGCTTGGTAAGACGAAGAATCTCGCGACACAAATGGAACGCATTACCAAACCTGGATTTTTTTCTTTCCTTTGTGGTCAACGTCTTGACTGGCTTTAAGTTGAAATTATAATCCAAATGCAAATAATTGAGATTCTTCCGATGGATGAGTAGATTCAACATGTTGTAGCCTTGCCTTAGTACTTGCAGTCCCGCTTCAACCCAATCAAGAGTTGTCACTTGGAAGAATTTCGTCGCTTTGAAGGACCGGAAGAGGTACCTAAACCCAAGACATAAAAAATAAATAACGGCAGTTACCGTCTTTTCTGAGGCTTCGGTGGTCTGTGTCTCAGAGAGTTCAGCACATAGACCTTTAACAATTTCTGGTATGAAACTCTGACTTTCACTGGCATTCCAGCCGGGCAATGTTCAAGGTACCAGGTTTTCACAAGAGGAACATCAAGGACTCTGCGAGTGCGGCCCGATCTGCAATTGAAAGGCCTGGGAGCCCATAACAGTGCAATCCCATTTGCCGTGTTCTCTGTATATAATTCTTCATTTCCAAATAGAGGCTCAAAATCTGATGGGAGCTCAAATTCATCCTCTCCGTCTTCAGGTTCCGGCTCTGTCGTCTATAAAAATGTTGCATAAAGCTTAAAAAAATGATAAAACTACTAATAATTTCAAACGTCATCAATGTATCGTTCAAAATCTGGACAATTAAGACCCCATTTCTTTTCATCCCGCCTTTTAAACGATATCTCACTCTTCGGTGAATAAACAGAAATGATAATACGCTCATACAAACATTTCCACCTTGTTTCACCGGCAAGCCAAACACGTTCCATATTCGAAAACCTACCTTTTCAGAATTTTTATGGGAGATTGGATTAATCAGGGGATCGAAGTAAAAGGCGGGAAGATCATCGTCTTCAGTCTTGATAAAGACTACTGAAGGAGTGTGATACCAACAAACAGTAACAGGAAGAGCGTTAATCAAGTTGTTGTACATAAAGGGGAAGGCTATCCTGTATTCGGTTCTTATCGGAGATCTTATGATGACCTTGTTGATGTCGTTGAACTCATTCCAATCTTCATCATTGTTGTGGATATCTTTAAACAACGGCTCAAATTTGGGACCTCCAGGAATGGCCACATTGAGAGCTTTAGCAGTAAAGAAACTTTTCAGATCAAACAAGTAAAAGTAATTCTCATCTTGAAGATCAGTCAACAATTGATTGGCTAGACGATATAAATTGGCCATGATTGGAATATTGAAATGCCACCTTTTGTAAGACTCTCCATTTACAAACTAAAAAATTCAAAATGAAACGTTGAATTACATAAAAATAAATAACAAGGAAAAAAACCAACCCTGAATATTTTTTGCCCGTTATCCGCATATTCAGGCATACTTAAAGGCTTGTGATCGTAAAACCATTCGGCAACATGCCTATCATCTACAGGATCCAACTCCATCTGAATCGGTTCCAATGGCTCCACATCAAGAATATTATCAGCATAATCAAGTGGAGGTTCCTCATCGTCAAATGGAGGGAATCTCATCCTTTTAAAATGCCTTCTGTCCCTCTTCTCTCGTCGCATCATAATCCACATAGTCGACCATTGGGCGATATAAATAGGTTCGATGATTTTGGGGACTTCATTCACAAATGTAATAGCTCCCGTGATGTGATAGAGTACTTTTACATCTCTGATCTGTTCCCATGGCATTGGCATGTTCTCCAAAAGCTTCAATATAGCATGCGGCATGTACTTTAACGCACCAAGATATACTCGTTTATCATGCCTGAACTTTCTAGAAGTCATATCTCCATGGTCTCGGATAACCTTCCGCACATGTTCTAAAAATCACAACCATAATTATAACTTTACTTCTACGCTTGGACCAAACGGCTCAGAAGGTTTTTACCTGGTGGCATTTCCTCCTTCGGTGCTTCGGAGAATCCGAATTTTCTTTTATCGGCGAATCTTTTTGTCTCGAGTTGTTTCCATTTCTTGGACTTATCATCGTAGATGGCCTTGGCCTGGATGGTAAGCTCCGAAGTGTCCGTAAATTCCCGTATCTGGCCACCGGACTTGGCCATCTTTTCTACAAAAAACGAGCGTTACGAAAACACGAGGACGGCTTGACTTAATATAATGAAATAAAATGTTAATCAATTTAAAACATTTGCAGCTCCAACCAACCATGCAAAACTAAAATACGCCTTCTAACGAGGAAAGTACTTCTATGTGGTATGGAGTTACAGGTCGAGTCATATATCAAAAAAATCGCAAAATTTTTCTGATTCAGAATATATAAAAATTAGCTGCCTAATTTTGGTTTGTAAGGGTGAAAAAAACCCTCGGAACTTTTCTCGAAACACCACGCAAACGCCTTTTTGACCAGGTGTTTACCAAATCAAAAGTATGTTTTTGAGTTAAAGTAAACTCTGGTATCTTTACAAGCCTCAAAATATCAAATTTAATTTATACTACACCTTAATTAGTAGTTCCAATGTAAAAAAGGCGCATTTTCATGGTGTTGCGAGAAATGTTCTGAGGATTTTTTCACCCTTACAAACCAAAATTAGGCAGCTAATTCTTACATATTCTGAATCAGAAAAATTTTGCGAATTTTTTGATATATGACTCGACCTGTAACTCCATACCCCATAGAAGTACTTTCCTCGTAAGAGCACGGAAAATAAAAAATAATAAAGGCTTCCCGCTTTCAAAACTTTTGCGTTCGTCGTCTTCGTGGCGGGACCTGGACAGGAACCCAATGTCAATACATTTCGAACATTACTTTATAGACCAAGTCAGTTCGTTCTTCTTCACTAAACCCTTCTTAATTCACTTAAAGCCCAGAAAAAGCTGCCACTCACTCGCTAGGTTGCATTTCTTCCAAACATTTGTACCATTTCATATTCTCAGAAGCGATGAAACTACCGTAATCCGACAATAAACTTTTGTTCGAACTAAGTAAAGGGAATTAATTAGCATGATCGACCTAATTACTTAGACTTTTTGAGCCATGTCATTTTGTTTTGAGTGGATTGAATAAGTCATTTCCTGTTAATCGGTCTGGGATGGAAGTCGAGGTGAGTTGAAAGAGCGACCTTCGGTATCGAGGTGTTCGGTATCGAGGTGCGCTAGAATTTGGCCCCATTTTTTGTGGCTTTGTTCGATGACAATACGATCAGTAATCACTTCTGTAGATTTTTTTGAAGGTTATGCCGAGAGGATGGAATTACGAAAAGCAAATTGTTTCAAACGTCATGCATAGGCTATATACCCTGTAGATGTAACAAAACGCGACACTTTCAAGTGGAAAGTTATTGTACACGGCGAACAACTTGATAGTTGACGAAAGTTGATAGGATTACTGTAACATAGAGGAACTGCATGATGATAAGAAAACATCGTGGTTATCAGATGTTCTTCCACACTCTTAATGGATTGTTATTGCAAATTTTAATTAAATTCTCCATCCGATACGCAGATTTATTTAGGTTCCATAACAGATTTTGAAATGTGGGCCAAGGCGAGCAAGACTCGGAATAGCTGGTCTAAGTAGGTTATTAGGCACGTAGAGATGAATGGTTTAACTAATGTCTAGAACGCTGGTTTTTTGAAAATGTAATTCACGACTGAACCAAGTCATACAAAACCCGTATTTTTCTATGGTATCTTCAACAATGTTTATAGAATTTTGTTTTATCACCATAATGTAAAATAACTAGTGCTTTTGAACAACGGCCTGCACATGGTATAACACAACGTTTCTAAGGTTGAAGTCTTTTTTTCAAGGCGCAACCATCAACTTCTACGTGTTTAGTCATGTATTTGGGCAATCGATTTATTGCCTTGTTCGTCTTGGTGCACCTTTCAAACTCTGTTTATTGCTCATGAGGACCAATGAAACCCAAATACGTATAAAAAGAGATCGCTTCCCGGCTGACGGTATAGTGCATCTGAGGCAGAGTTAACCTGTAAGGCGTTTCATTATTGTGTTCGAACAGAACGTTGTGGACATGTACATTTTCAAAAAATGTTTTTTGTCATAAGTCGGTCATGATGGCATAAAAACTATACAAAAACGATTACTGGCCGTGCTAGCATCGAACGAAGCCATAAAAACATGAAATCAAATTCTAGGACGATGCCTTGTTTAGGGTTGCTTCAGAAACTCGCAAAGTCTCTTTTAATTACGTTCATAAAAACCGAAAAGGTCTTAAAATGTGCATCTTTTTAATCATTTTGCTTCTACATTGTTAGAAATTGTTGGATGGATTAATCAGGGCTCCATTTATAAAGTAAAGTTGTCTATAAGTCAAAGAGATTGGCCGGTCCCCAGAGATCTATACATTCATCTTTTTTTAGGTGGTGGAGAATGTCTCGCCCATCTCCGACGCCGCCAAGATGTTGCATGATATGGATGTTCCACCATTATTGCGTCGAAATTACATCAAAACGGGTTATCGACCATTGAACCGAGAGTTACAGTACTATGTGAAATCAGCTTTCAGTTGGCACAATGAAGTGGTAGGTAAACGCAAATAAAAACACATACAGATTAACATCTGGACACATGCCATTCCATTGATCCTTTTGTATTTGTTCTACATTCTGCCGGAACTTACGTATGATCGTCCACGAGCTACCGTACTCTTTACTTACTTTGGAGTCGCTTCAGTATTTTTCTGTTCGGCGATGACCCATCTTATGGTTGGTCGCTTTTTTCTTTTTATAAGCATTATTTTGCAGCACAGTAGATCTCCTTTGGATCATATTTTCTGGCTTTTGGTGGACTTTTCTGGGATTGGTGTCTTCTCCTTGGCGATTGGAGTTCAACGATTTCTCTCAAGGCCCTACAATTCTATGCTGTTCACAACTGTAAGTGATCTTTAGGACATTTCAGATTAACTGTAACATCCATAGTTCTACATTCCCACTTTGACCGGCGTCGTCCTTTTGCAATATCTAACCACCTCTGGCTTCTTCGTTCTCCGTCCTCTTTGGAAGACACGACATACGATACGTATTGTGTGTTGCGCAATCGTCGTATTCTGGATTTACATTCCGCTTCTAGGGCGATACTGGGAAGGACACGAAGACATGACCGTCCATACCCGAGCACTCCAATGGTTGGTACTCTCCGGGATCTTTATGGGTGCCCATTTCCCCGAATGCTGTGCTCCTGGATGTTTTGATCTCGTTGGATATGGCCATCAAGTGAGTCAAGGATCTCTGACTAATCGTGTTCAGCTGTTCCACATCTGCATTATGCTTGTGACTTGGTGTCTCTGCGAGTCCGCCCACAAGGATTGCGTACGCAGAACCACCGGAGAATTAGGAATCTGGGGAGATTCCCTGACCAAGCCTTTGATTGGGGTCATGATATTGGCCTGCTTGACTTGTGCAATTACTACAATCGCTCTTGTCTATCAAGCCAAGTCTCAGATCAAAGAACACATGAACTCTCAAAGATCCAGGGCTTCGAAAATAGAGAAAACCAAGTAATCACATTCTAGAACATACCAGTACATAAACAACTAGTGTCCATAATATTTATTTCTCAATTTTATATACAAAAGTGTGGAGGTGCTAATAAGTACAAAAATGGGCGGTGATATAAGAAGTTTGGATCACCAGAGGCAATTATGTCAGTAAGGCATTTTGATTAGAATAAATTAAGATATCGTGCAGCATCCCGATTGTTGTTTGGCTTGTGAATTCTGGACGTAGTTTATCTCGCGAACAATCTCAGCAAATACTGTATTAACGTTGTGAGCATTCTTGGCACTACATTCGGCGAAAGGGCAACCCCATTGTTCGGCCAAAGCCGCGCCCTCCTCTGTTCGAACTTGTCGTTGATGGGATAAATCACATTTGTTACCAACGAGGAGGATTGGGACTTGATCTGTCCCCTAAACACGACAAGATTCAGTTTAACTTGTGACAAGATCACCTGCGACTTACCTTTACCCTCACAATCTGGTCCCTCATTGTCCGTATGTCATGGAACGATTGGAGATTTGTTATCGAGTACACTACAACAAATCCTTGACCATTCTTAATGTAGAGGTCTCTCATCGAGGCAAATTGTTCTGTCCCTGCGGTATCCAACAACTCCAAAACCGACGGCTTTCCATCCACTTCGATCTCTTTCCGATAAAAATCTTCAATAGTGGGACAAAAATAATCTAAAAATAAAATGATCAATGAAAACAACTCACCCAAGAACTTGTTCGACACAAATTGGACGGTCAGCGCCGACTTCCCGACTCCTCCCGAGCCCAGAATAACCACTTTGAACTCCCGCATTTCATAAAAATATCATGGAATCGATGGCTGAAATGAACTCAAGTCGCTTGAGAGTTTGGACCCGATCTAGAATTAAAAACACGCTGAATGTCCAAAATGAAACTGAATAGAAATCACATGTAATCTACGAGTTGACATTGTAATAATCGAGAGAACCATGATGCTGTTCAAACAACGTAATAAAACAAATTGTCCGTAAAAGAACCATTCAGAATGGACGCGTTAGAAAAAGAGTCAACTGCAATAATCGATTACTCAAATACTAATAATGAGTTAGAAAAGACGGACAACATCACGGTGCATCATTTTATTCGATTTATGCGCAACTAGTCCATCTTTCTTCTCCGATATGAGCAGTTTTTGTTTGCAGCGTGCAGAACTTGTTAAAGCCAGGGCGCGGTCTGCAGCAAAAAAAAATAATTTTTTTAGAGATCGACTGCAGCTGCAGTACATGTAAAATAGAGAAACTCCTAGGGATTCGGTTCCTTTGACGGAATGGCGAAATTGCGAAGTGAGGCTGAATTTGATAACTTTACCAATCAAAGCGGGTAGGCTGTATTGGTTAGTTTTAAAACCATCTACTGCTATTTAGGCTAAACCTTGTTCTTTTTGGTGCTAATTGGTCGGATGCTTCTTCCAAGTTGAACGACGTTTTAACCGATCTTACGAAAGATTTAGCTGGTCAGTTCAAGTTTTCTTATTGTGATGCTGAAGACGTTTCTGAAGCCGCGTTGAAAGTTAACATTGAAGCTGTCCCGACAGTTGTATTCTTCAAGGTTTGGACAAATGTGTCTTAAACTTGTTTTTAGGATGGTAAAAGCTTAAATCGAATTGATGGTTTTCACCCAACAGAAATAAGGAATGCGATAATTACCCAATCGTTTTCCACAGAAACGGGAGGTGCCGAAGCTCCAGTGAAGGTATGGCTTATAAGATTATGCAGCCACTCATAATTCCAGGACTTAAACGCCCGCTTGAGGGAGTTGATCAACAAGGAACGAGTCACCCTTTTCATGAAAGGACTTCCTGCACAGCCTCGATGTGGTATGTTTATTTTTCCGGTATCTTATAATTGATATTTAGGTTTCTCTAGGAAGATCGTGGAACTTCTGAACGAAAACAAGATAAAATTCTATGCCTTCGATATTTTGAGTGACGAGGAAGTGAGACAAGGATTGAAGAAGTACAGTGACTGGCCAACTTATCCACAGCTGTACTTGGATGGTGAACTGTTGGGTGGTCTTGATGTAGTGAATGAGGAATTCCAAAACCCCGAGTTTGTTTCAAAGTTACCCAAGATTTCTTAAAGTTGTTTATTCTAATTAGTAAAGGCTCTAATATTTTTCTACCGCTTCGTAGTTGAGAGAGAATCCTCGATAATTCAGGCTGGGATCGGTGAAAAATCTGACAAGTGCATAATTTTGACTAGTAAGGAAAGAGAGGGGAGTTTTAACATCTGTTCCAGTTAGTCTTGTTAATTGTTTGCTCTTAATTATGTCTTTTCCATCTTGGATTGCCAAGTAGTCATAGTTTTTCTCGAGGTTGAAGTCGGTGATCGTGATATTGAGAACTTTGTCGGGAAGAGTGCTGATCAAGTAGAGCTGATCAATGTCATTAGGATAGTTCTTGGGGTAGTTTGGACTAGTAATGGTGCCTGTAGGGTCGTGAAGCTCTTGCGTCGGTTCTTTGTGTCTAATGGGAAGGTTATTTCGTGTTCCTAGACTTACACTGATGTATAAGTAGCATTCCAACCCTGGCGAGTGATAATGTGATCTGTTATAAAGTTCAATGTTAACACATTTTCAGACGATTCGTATATTTTCTTGAAGAGATAGGTGCCGTAGATACTAAAACGAGTGTATTCCTTCAGCCATTACCTACGTATCAATCTTGTTGGTAAGGTTTCCGTTATAGTCGTCATACAACACGACCTTGTCAAAGTAATTCTCGGTATAGAAGTCATGGAATTCCAGTTTGATTCTGTATCCTGGTTTCACTTTAATGTGATAGAAGCAGTTCAGATTGTTGGGGTAGTTAGTTGGAAAGTTTGGGGAGCTCAAGACTCCTTCAGGGCGCTCATAATTTCTTGTCGGACAGCTGAAATAAAATTTCATGTTTAAAGTTATTTTACCCACTTTGCAGAGGCTTGTTTGCAGATGAATCTCTGAGCATATTTGCATCCCAAAGTCTTCCAACCATGGTTCTCGATTGTTCTCCAGGCGACACAAGCATTGTCCGCAGTCTTGGTCGGTTCTTCTTTCAGCCATTTTGTAAAGTAGGCAACAAATCCATCAGACCATCTCCAAACAGGGGAATACCATCTACTGTCTCTCTTAAGTCCAATCCATGGGGGATAAAAGCCTTTTGTGTTGTTATTGTATAGTTCTGAAGAAATAGGGCCTAAATAAATGCTTTTTACCTCTGACGTAATCATACTCATCTTGAGTTTTCAACGAAACTAAACTGCCACCGTCTTTTTTACAGTATTCAACGGCCTCGTTGTAGGGTAAATTGATGGAAGACAGAAGATAGCATTGATTGGTATGCGATTTATATGTCCATCCAGGAGGGCATGGAGCTTGTTGCGCAACTATCATAAGTCTCAGATTTTAAATGGTATACTTACCTACACACCCTATTAATAGAGTCAATCTGCTAAGCCAAGACGAAGTCATATTTAGATGCCATTTCTTGTGAAGTGTGAACTTTTATACGATCGGGCGAGAACAATTAATTTGGAATGTCTTATCAGATGGGAACTATTGCATCAAGCTGTTAAAAGTGTTACCCTTGTCACTAATTATTTGACTTCGGTTATCTTGGGGCATATGTGTGAATAGAAGCTAATTTCCCTTCGTAAAATTCTTTATTGGATTAGACAACTATGCAACCAACTCTAACTTTGACATCACACAACTTAGGTATTATGTATAGACTGACTTAAGTTAAGATTTACATTAATTTTATTGCCCGTAAACGTCGGATAAACTTTTGGAGCAACAAAATGTCATAAAAAGTTAATGAATCGGAATGAAATAAAAATATGCAATAAAAAGATTATCAGCAACATCCTAAATGCAGACTCAGAGAATTTGAATGGACTGGAATGTCAAAGGAACGAACCAGGTCTATGAAAGAAAGACTATCACAAAGACAAGATGTGCTGGAAAACGACATGCCATGAGCTTATTTGAACTAACTTCGAATATTTAGATCGACTCCATGGCCTCCTCCTTTACTCTGAATCGTCCTTCTGGCGTGGATTGTCTGATTCCGAGAGCTGTTTCTTTCACCAACGAATTCAATGAAAAGAGGTTAAACATATCAATGATTTGTAAAGATTCGTTTTTCTTGGCCGCCACTTTCTGTAAATTAATCGGCTTACAAGAATTAAAAGAAAAAAGTGTTTTCGATTTTCCTGCGAACAGGATGATGTAGTTCATGCTCATAAATCCTATTTAAGGCAAGATAAACTTACTCGTATGGTTGGAATCCTCAGTATAATACTCGCATATCTCTCCGAAGCACTCGTTGTATCGTATTTCTTAGATATGTGATTGTACAAAGCCTCCAGAAATTTTTTCTGCTCGGCCGCGATGTTTCTCTGACTAGCTGAATCCAATCCTTCGGTGTCTAAAATACATTGGGTCAGGTGTTGAAATCCGGACTTTACCTGGATCAAAGAACATAATGGCTTGAAGCGTTGCGAACTCGGTAGTAGTTATATTCAATTTCCGAAATGGTTTCATTACATAATCAATCATCACCGACATGACCGGGGCGAGACCACTAAGGCTGCCAACAGTCGGATAGTGGGCATCTGGAGGGACATCGACCAAACTTCTGACTCCAGATGGACCACAAACTGAGCCAGACGAAATGAGATCAGGGTCGAAGATCTGATGAACCGGGTCTCGACTGTCGGAAGTTCCAGAACTAGGGTCTGAACCATCACTGCAGCCGGTTGGAGGCCCATTGGAATGGACGGGAGAACTAAATGAATCATGAATATAAACGGCAGTATAACGTACTTATACAGTGCTCCACTCGAAGGAGAGACCCCGCCAAAGTAATGAGTCGACTTCACAAATTCATCATTAATCTTTTCCGGAGTTCTGAAGGCTTCACACATAATCATATAAGAACTGGCATGGTTGGTGATAAGTGCGATCTGCAATGAAAACAGTGATTGTGGATAAAGTAAACAGACGAAGCAAAAGTTCAAACAAGTATTACCTTGTCTGACATGGGGAGCTTCCTAAATGCGGTAAAAGTCTTGGCCCAGTCGATATACAAAGTAATTATGCGGGATCTCCAGAACGGCATCTTATGTTGGCCTTTGCCTGGCAACGGAGCGGCTATCGGATCGCTCAATTTAACATTGATTGGTTGGCTGAATACACTCGGCGCGGCTAGAGCTTCATCCAACGAACCATATGGACATAGGGTAGCTCGGCTGAGTAAAAGAGAGAAGTTATTTTCGAGATTTACTAATCTCTCCAGCATCGGCTCACTGTCATTCTAAATATGAAAGTGATAAAGAAAAACGATACGTCATTTTAAATTGGTTAAAAAACCTACAAATGCCCTAGAAGAGCTGCATGGCTCAAAAGTAGACTCGAAGGAGACAGCACCAAAGGCGATAGTATCTTCATCGAGTTCACTGGGAGAGTCATCTGATCGTGGAGAGGGTGGCCGGGTTGTTTTCCCATTCTTCTTATCTTTCTGCCTCGTTCGTTTGGTATATCCAATCCTATCCCGATTGTTTTGAATAGCTAAATAAGTAGGTAAGACAACTTTCTAAACAACTTACCATTCCTATTCATACCCACTTGAAGACATTTTTGAAAGCGGCAATACCGACAAGCACACCGAACTCCCTTGTTTACTGGGCAATTGCCCGAACCCATGCAATTAAATGTCCGGTTATTCTAAAGCAATTAATTATTCAAAGAAAACAACAAAATCGATGACAGTATGGGTACTACAAGTAAAATCCACTCACAACAATCGCTCGCCGAAAGAAAGTCTTACACCCATTACAACTGGGGACATCATAATGCCTGCCGGTTGCCAAATCGTCGCAGACTACGCATTTCGTGCCTAAACCACAACTCAATAAGCAGAAACCCTATGAACAACATACCTGTAGGCAGCTTTTCACTGGCAGACGCCATTCAGCACACAATTATCTTTGGCGCATAACGAAACGACCAGATGACACTTATTACAAAACACACTTCTTTCTCCGTGATAATCCGTTGATTAAAAAAATCTCAAATTGTATATCGGAAAGCCAAACTTTATCGGGTTAAACCTTTGCTGTTCAAGACCCAGACAACCAGACGGATTCGTAAATTATGCAAATTTGACGTTGATTCCCGATGATCCAAGTTTCTGATGTGCATGAAGTTTGTCAAGGAATTTACTACTTTGGTTTACGTTGAACTCGTATATATTACTGCATATTATTCTTTCGATTCAGTTTCTTGGAAAAAAAATTTGAATTGGCGCGCTCTAAAAAATATTTCGGGTCCATAGAAAATTCGAAAATGTTCGAGAATTCTTGTGAGCCATGAGGGCGACGGGGGGCGGGTGAGGAGAGAGATGAATTGTGAAAGCATGGGTATTTTTGGGTGATGTACAATTTCTGTATTCAATTACCTTTCTTTCGTGTTGCTTCTTTCCTTTGAATTAACTTTTGGAAGGGTTGATTCGTCAGCTGTTTTAGGTCTACGTTCACCAGCGAATACATTTATTTGTTTTTCTTGTGATATCCACAACAAATAATGTTTTTCACCGATGGAATGGGATTTGGCGGTGGAGGAGGTCGACATAATGACGGCCCTGTCGATACCCAGTTGTACGATCTACTTAGGGTCCCCCCGACGGCTTCTCAGGACGACATAAAAAAGGTAATAATTTTAAGTTTTAGTCTATTATTATTTTTAGTCATATCGAAAGCTCGCCAAGGAATACCATCCTGATAAAAACCCTAATCACGGCGACAAGTTCAAGGAGATTAGCGCTGCTTATGAAGTGTTGTCCGACCCCCGGAAACGTGAAATCTACGATCAGGCCGGCTTGGAAGGCCTGGAGGGTGGTGGTGGAGGTGGATTCTCTGGAGAAGACATCTTCAGTATGTTTGGAGGTGGTGGTGGTATTTTCAACATGTTTGGTGGAGGTGGCCGTGGAAGGCGGCAACGCAGGAAAGGAGAGGATACCGTCCAGCCGTTCCCCGTGTCGTTAGAAGATCTTTACAAAGGGAGAACTGCGAAACTTCAAGTCACTAAAAACATTATATGCAGTTCTTGTGAAGGGTAGGTTGCTGAATTATGTTAATGCCTTTCTTTTAGAAAGGGTGGAAAAGAAGGAGCTTGTCAGACATGCACTAGATGCCATGGACAAGGGCGGGTGTTGGTTACTAGACAGTTCGGTCCTGGGATGATTCAACAAATGCAAACAAAATGTACGACTTGCAATGGAGAAGGTACTATAATCAACGAAAAAGACAGATGCGTTAAATGCTTGGGCAAAAAAACGGTCAAAGAACAAAAGGTCATCGACATTCACATAACCCCTGGAATGAGAGAAAATCAAAAGATTATTTTCTATGGTGAAGGAGACCAAGAGGTATGATTTGCAGTCCCTTTTGTAATTTCCCGTTTTTAGCCAGGAATCGAACCTGGAGATGTAATCTTGGTTATCAAAACGAAACCTCATCCAGAGTTTCAAAGAAGAGGAGACGATTTGTGGATGAGGAAATCTATCAGCCTCAATGAAGCCCTTTGTGGATATCAAACGGTTGTGGAACATTTGGATGGCCGAAAAGTTCTGATCAAGACTAAACCTGGCGAAGTAATTAAACCAGGTATGAAATTCAGGACGGGGGTTTGCTAGTTTGCCCCCCGGCAAGTCTACTGTCAGGGGTGGGGGGTAATTAATGACGTGGATCCCTTATGTGTTCTTTCGTAGAAAAAATTATCATGTAACCTCTTCTAAAAGTGTTACGTAAAAATTACTTTTATCAAAATTGCACTTACAATTCACACTTTTGTTGCGCACTATACTTTTTTGAAGGGATCTACGCCATCGGTTATCCTAAACTCCTGAAGAGCGGCTAGATTCTTCCGAGGGGCGTGTGTTTGAAGATAGATTCTCCAGTCGATCAGGACGTCTGTTACTGATTAATGATTTTTTTAGAATCTGTTCGAATTGTAAAAGGCGAAGGAATGCCTAACAAAGACAACAGTGCCCATGGAAGCTTGTATGTAATTTTCTCAGTAACTTTCCCAGAAAATCGCTTTTTGACCGAGGATGGATTTAAGGTAAGCTAGTTTTTTAAAAAAGGCGAGGAAAATTTGAACCAACTACGAAGGAATATCTGTTGGTCGTTTTGGCAAAAAAAATCAAATATCGTGCAACTCGAGAGTGCCAATGTAACGTCGTATTTATTTTAGCAATTGGAAAGCCTTCTGCCGAAACGACCCCATGCAGCAATTACTGTTACTCCAGATATTGAAGAAGTTTCTCTTTGCGACTTCGATGAAGCTAGATATGAAGGTGGAGGCGGTGGTCGCCGAGAAGCTTACCATGACGATGACGACAGCGATGAGGAAATGCATGGGCATGGTGGTCAGAGAGTGCAGTGCGCGTCCCAATAATCGTTGGCAGTAACCATTTCTGTCTTTCGGGTCCTCGTTCCGAATAATTTTAGTAATGGCTCGGACGGTTATTTGTATTATCTGACTGCATGATTTTATAAAAAATGTTAATACTGATCGTATAAAGACGTCGGACTGCACATGAACTTTTATTTCGTTTTCTGTGTCTTTGGGCGCAATGCCAATATTGATTTAATATTTAAACAAAGAAAGATAAAGTTTTGACTTTAAATGGGGCAGCATTTTGTGGGCGCTTATGTCGGGGCCGCCGGCGTTATCTAGTTTTTCACTGGGAATGGTCGGAGGGGACGGGTCACAAGTGAATGTGCCAATCAATTTACTTGCTTCTAATCAATTGACGCAGAATCCCGGGCCTTCATCCTCGCTTCTGAGCCACTTCAATTTGAATCCAATGACAGGTATAATGCAATATAATTATTATTGAATTTTATGTTTAGTTGACCAAAATCTCCTCCGGCTTCTCCAATCCCAACCAGTAAATGCACTATCGACCAATTCGCAGTTTATTCCTCAACCAGGGTAAAAAATTCATTTTCGTAAAATACGTTTAAACAGACTTCCCTTACAATGGAATACGAATCCGGCTTTTATGAATTTAATGCTCAATCCGTTTAACTCTACTTCCTTGGCTCAGTCGATTATTCCACAATCCATTATCGCTGAACCAACAGTTTGGGAGCAACCCAGGTAAACTTTTTAATCTTTTTATTACGTTTTAGTACGTCTTTGTCGGCAGATACGTCGCCCAGCGACGAGATTGTGGTTGTTGATGATCCGAGTACAGACGTTCTATCAAATATTGAGGAAACGGAAGATCCTCGGAATGAAGGTCACATGCATTCGCCCGGTCTCCCAATCCAGCCTTATTTCCCCTCACATTTTTTGTAAGGTAGTCAAACTATTATCTATGTTGAATGTAGACGAGGTACACATATACAAGTCGATCGGGATAATACACGGTTGGTGGAGGAAATGAAGAAGGAAGACTTTTATGGAGTCAAATCAATCGCATCTGCCGTTCATGACTTGAATATGCAAACAGGAGTCGTGAAAGTGATGGAATCCATCACAGACCCATTGCAAGTGATGATTACGTTTGAAATCGAAGAAACAAAGGACGGAGGAGATGCTGAGGTATCGATTGAAGCTTTATATCATCTTATCCTTTCCAGGTGTCCATCTGTGATCTCAAAGTCCCGATCGAATACCCTCTTTTCGAACTGAAAAAGGGATGGTGTTCGTACAACCCATCCAAAACAATAAATTTGTATGGCATAGATGCTAAACAGTTAGAAGTAAGTGGTTCGAAATAAAGAAGGCGTTTTTTACATACAAGGGCCGAAAATTTCCAAAAAACGACCTCATAATTTTTGAAATTGTGCATAGGTGTTTTACTAGGGCATTAATACGAATTTTACGGTTCAAAAAGGTAGTTACGTTTAAGCATAATGTAACACATTCAAAGCCGGTTGCAGACAATTGGTTACAGTAACAGCAAGAGCAGTGTTTTTCTTGATTTTTGTACTTTGAACATAGTTTAGAGTCATGCATGTCAGGCGGACTGTTTAGACATTCACCTTGACGTCTGTTGAGTTGCATGTGGTGCCAACGTCCAGGTGTGAAAAAGCCTCCTCTTGCTGTTACTGTAGCCAGGCATCTTCACAACCGGCTTTGAATATATAAGGCGCGTGCGTTCTACATCTTTTCGGACTTCCTCGCAGAAAACCCGCATTTCTTGTCTGTGGGCCCGATAGACAAGAAATGCAAAATTCTTGTCTCAAATTGCGTAACAAAAGGGCAACATTAAAGATACCGTAACTCCATCAACTGGTTCTGAGATGGTCGTTTTTTGGAAATCTTCTTTTTCATTTTTTACAAATACTTTGTAAAAAACGTACTTTTAAATTGAATAACCTGTAGACTAACGACAAATGCATCGTCTTAACGTCTTTCGAAGATGGATCGAGTTCGTATCAAACTGCCTGATTAAAAACCTCTGTCCATATCACTGTAAACATTCCACGCAACGACATTTAAGATTAATTTATTGGGAATCAAATAAACAGAAAACAATTTTGATCCTGTGCAATCTATGTCAAAAAAATAAAAAAATAACGCAAAGAACTCTATGCCTTCTTCTGTATCTTCTTCCTCAGTCTATCCAAATCCACTTGTTGTTGTTTTGGTTTGACCGTTTTCTTGGCCCGAGGAGCTTCTTCTGGTGCAACCAACTCGGCTTGTCTTTTCCTAGACTTCTCCTTGGTTTTCTCGGTCTGCCTTTGAATCCGTTCTACTTCATTCTTCTTCTTCCTAACCTCTTCTCGAACAAAATACTCTCCAGATTCCAGCATTTTATCCACCTTCGAAGGTTGTTGTGCTGGTGGGAATGGATTGTACTCACTCTTTTGCTTCCATTTAGCATTCTTGGCCTTTTTAATTTTCTTAGTTTCTTGCGCCGTTTGTGTCTAAATTATGATAAACTGGTTCTAATAAAACTGGCTTACTCTTTTCTTGGTCGGTGGAATGAATCTGCTCCAGTTCTCGTCTTTAAGTTTATCATTCTTCATCAGTTCCCTTTTTAACATTAGAGATTTTATTTCGTAGATCGGATGGATGTTCTTCATTGTGTCTTCAACTAATTTCCTAAACAATATTTTATGGAAGACAGTAAGAAAAATCTAATAAAAGCGAATTACCTGACGGTTTTTAATCCTTCATGCGGCCCGACAGCGGCGACGGTACTGCCTTGAATAGAAATATAGCACTGTGTTAGCAATTCGATAGCTTTGAGGGTAGACCCATTCTCCCCCACTAATCTGGCCCTTCGTTTCACAAATCTCGCCTTGTTCCTGACCATCCCCGCGATCTTTATCAGCTCTGAAGAGATGTCGTCTTGAAGTACTCTAGATGCTTGCTCAAATGGAACACTTCTGGCCATTAGTTTGACCATATCCCTTGCCTTGAACAATATGAATGGATCCCAGGTCTTCCTTGTCGTCTTCACGGTCACAGTTCCCTCCAAAAGATCCAGATCACCTTTAAGTTCATGTTCCGCCAAGACTTTTTCGATGAGAGGCCAAACTTCCCTGATGTACTTCTCTCTGTACTTGGGGAATAAAGTAGCAAATGAACTTTCCACTAAACATCCATGAGGATTATCATCCTTCGAAAAGGTTGATATATCCCACCACTTTGGATCCTTCCCAGGTGGTAATTTAACTTTCTCTCGAGTGTCAGACTTCGCCGTACCGTTTTTGTTAGACATCTAAAACGAAATATAACTCACTTCCAACTATAAAATATCATTATGAAATTAACACTAAGCTCCAAAAACTCAACCACGTTATAAATTAGACATTTATTAGTCAAAACCAAGTGTCAAAAACAACAATATAACCAAAAGGCTCCTCTGGAGCTTTAATCCAAGATAGCTGACAATTCTCTCGAAGAAACTCGATACAAATAACTTAGTAACCAAGAATGACACTTGACCTCAGCCTCCTGTAGGCACTTTATTCGACTACTTTCACCACCTTTCCAATTGCAATAGTCTTTCCTTCGTCCCTCAAGGTGAAACGTCCCATTTGTGGGAAATCCTTAAAGATCTCCAAACAGAAAGGTTCTTGGCTCTCTAACCGGAGAATGCATTTGTCATTCTGTTTGACGAATTTGGCTCTCGTTTTGGCACCGGTTTTCTTATCGATGGTGCAGATAACTGTCTAAAAGCCTAATAAACCAAGTAAAACTTTAGGTTTACCTTTAGCGTGACTTCCTCAATTGCTGCATGGATATGAAGAACACAACCATAGCCAGGAGCAATGATTGATTTGTAGTCTAGAATCATAACTTCCGCATCAAAGACCTTTCCAACTTTGCAGGGTACTTCTGGTGAACATACAACAAACCCAGGAAGTACATCAGCTTCTTCAACACCTTTCAACTTCAATTTTATGTTATCTCCAGCATAAAGCTGATCAATCTCGTTATCATCGCACCATGACTGAATCACTTGACAAATAACCTAAATCGTTCATACTTCCATACATACTGCACCTACTCTATTAGGCATAAGGAGAACATTTTGACCTTTAACAATGATTCCGGACTCTAATTTACCAATAATAATTGTTCCCATGTCCTGAAAGAAACGAAAAGGTTTTGTAAATACATAACTCGCTTACAGAAAACTTTTCAGCAACGATACATCGCGCAGGGCCGTTGAAATCGCGGGAGATTGCTGGAAGAAAACTGTCAATGTATTCGAGGAAACAGGGACCGCTAAAAACGTTATATCATTTCCAAATAAAACCCGAAACTTACGTGTACCAATCACCTAAGCCAGCTGGAGGCCTTTCCTTTAGGAAATGGCCGTATAATCCTGAACATGGAATGTAGGTAACATCGGTTTTTGGGTTGAACCCGACCTTTTTAAGGTATGGGGTAAGTTTATCTTGGATATATTTATAGCGCCCTTCGTCCCATTCTACAGTTGGATCATCCATCTTGTTAACCAAAATGATCAAATGCTTGACACCAGCAGTCTTTACCAGCATGGCGTGTTCGTTTGTTTGGCCCCCTCTGTCGAATCCGGTTTCAAATTCTCCTTTTCGGGCACTGATTACCTAAAACAAATTTATTTACGAATTCTTTTAAAAACATAACGTAATAATAGAAAAGTCATACCAGAACTGCCAGATCTGCCTGAGTGGCCCCACTGATCATGTTGGGGACAAAAGATTTGTGGCCGGGGGCATCAAGAATCGTAAAATGTTTTCTCTCAGTAGTAAAGTATGCACGTCCAACTTCCACAGTCTTTCCCTTTTCCCGTTCTTCATCGTTGGTATCCAAAGCCCACGACAAATACCTAAATGTTGCAGAGTTTTAATTAGCAGAAACAGCACGTACCAGCTTTCTCGGCCTTTCTCCTTGGCTTCTCTTTCATATTTTTCTAGCGTTCGTTTATCAACCATTCCTGTCAGATACATAAGTTGACCCCCAATCGTTGATTTGCCGGCGTCGACATGACCGACGAACACGATGTTAACGTGCTCTTTTCGGTTTTCATCTGAAATTGGTAAAAAATAATCGTATTTTAGACTTACCCACAGTGTACTTTTGCTTGAACACGACAGGTTCTACTGGTTGCTCGACTTTCTCCTCTTTAATCTTAAGAAACTTATCACAAAGCAAGACAACCTACTTTTTCAACCTTTGGTGTTTCCTCTTTCTTAAATTCGGCCGGTGGCGCGACTGGTTTTGATGGTTCAGGAGTTGGAGGACTGGGAGTTTCTTCTGCTGGTCCATCATCCCACGCTAAAAATAAAAGAAACAAATTAATGACACTTACAAGCTGGAATTTCTTCCATAGGTTCGGGCTCAGGTTGAACGGGTACAGGAGGAGCGCCTCCGGGCACAAACGGCCTCGCATTAGCATTGGGGACGAACACATTGGCATTGGGATTAAACCGATGTCCCGATGACATGTTTAACGTGAGGGTGTACGGGACACAAGACCAACCTAAAATGGTTTGATCTCTCAAATTTCACGGTAAGAGATCAAGTATCTTGAAAACACGAATTTTATGCAATAAGCACGGAAAAAGAAGACAAATGAGTTTAAATTAATGTTCGAGGCTACGCTAAAAAAGTGAGCATATGGATAAAAGTGAAATGCAAATGGTACCAAGCAGTAAATCATCTTCGAATCAGTTATTTTTCGTTTCGTAAGTGGGAAATTCGTTTGAACAGAATGCCAAGGAATGAAGGTGGGTCTCGAAAAGACCCCAACATAAGTTGGAACCGACAAAAACCCATAAAACATTTGACCTTATAGTAGGTTGGTAAAGAAAGTTTCATGCAAGGCTCGGTTACGTCAAATGACTCATAAGAAATCATGCTTCAATGTTTCCTTGCTATGGGGGAGCACTAGGACGTCAAGTAAAAGAAATTTAAGAATTTTAACCGGTCAAAATTGGTCAGTTAACCGATCAAATTGCATGACTCGGATTAGTAAAGGCCATCGGAAAAGTTTTATTTTGAATTTATGTTTTCTAGTTAGGAAGGTAGCGTCCCGGAATTGACAACGTAAATATTCATTTCTGTTGATTTGAACACCTCGAAGGAACACTGCAATGTCTCGTCCACTCGCATAACAGCAGCGCTGTTGTCGAATTCTCCACAATAATTGGGGGCGGAGAAAATCGTGACCAACTTACGGTCCGCAAAGAACTCATATCCGTCCTGAACGACTTGATGGCCTCTGAAAGCACTGATGATATTAAATATAAAGACGGTCAAACGTTCCCGGCTTTTATTTTTGCTGTAAATGGGTGGGTTGACATTGATTCTGAAAAATCACCACGATTTCTGAGTCACTGGATCAGCCATGGACAAAGGGAAAAACCGATTTTGAGTTTTTAATTTTAAAATGACATCCAGTAAACTTATTGCTGAAATATTTTTGCCCAATTCCTTCATTAACCTACTGTAATTTACAATTTAATGATTTTACAGTAATCGACTATTACAAGAAAGCTACTGATTAGAAATGGCTGAAATTGATAATACTCATGTTTTAGGCTACGCCCGGAAATCAACTTTCCGAAACTAAATTTGCACCATAATCTACGAAAAACAAAATTCTGTTGTCATCTTGAAAAAACGCCTTCAAAATTGCAAATTACTTCTTATAAAGGTTTTCATACTCCCCATACATGCTATGCGATTCAGCCCAATTGATTTTTTATGGTTCTGGGCAGTATTACGGATTTTGCTTCCACGGGGATCGAGCTCGCGACCATTAGAATACTAAATTTGACCAAAACCCACTATACCACGAAAAACGGATCATGACTTTTTACACTTTTTTAATGCATAATTTTACGTTGATTAACATATGTAAAAATTAGCTGCGACATTCAGAAATAACTTTTTAGGGCCGAATTTGTGCGGCCGAACCCACATTACGGTATGTTACAGTAACCCGACTGCCGAAATTCTGTGTTTGTTATGACGGGCATGGCCTAAAACAGATTATTATCAATTTCAACCGTTTCTAATCAGTAGCTTTCTTGTAATGGTCGATTACTGTAAAATCATTAAATTGTAAATTACAGTAGGTTAATGAAGGAATTGGGCAAAAATATTTCAGCAAGAAGTTTATTGGATGCCCGGTTTTTTCCAGTCAGGGCCCCTCAGAAATCGTGTTTTAAAATCCAATGCAGATTTTTTTTGCACTAAAATTCGACCCTACGGCAAAAGTACAAGTAGAGAGCCTCTGTGATCTTCTTTATATAGCAACCTGCCTTGCCACCAGATCGACGTTCAGCGTTGTACATACTCGCTTGAGCGCATCGCTTCCGAATAGATACGAGACCCCCCTAAAGTTAGGCGAAAAGCCGGAGGTCAGGGAACAGGGATCCGACCAAAGTATGTCTAGTGCCAGACCTATACTACATGGTTCTAAAGGTCTAACCAGTTGTTTTATAGCAGAGAATGACGTCATCCATGGAGAGATTCCACCATGCATGCACAGTATCTTCGACCCAACCAGAGCGCAATAAGGCATGCGATTAAAGGGATCCTGAATAAGTGTCTTAAGGAATCCGTTGTAACCTACTTGGAATGTGTTCCACAATTTTACAGAGTATCGCCGGGAACATTCGTCGTAGAAACCGTAGACTTGATTAATAGCCGAACACTCATGATTTCCACGTAATAGGAAGAAGTTGTTAGGATATTTGATTTTATAGGCAAAGAGTAGAGTAATCGTCTCCATGTTGAACTTCCCTCTGTCGACATAGTCGCCCTGGATTCCATTAATTGTAAGATTAGGTGTTGTTTTACGCCTACCAAAAACAAATAATTTGCATGTGGCGGGTATCCCAAACGATTGAAGATTCTCAGGAGATCCACGAATTGACCATGTATATCACCGCAGACCTGTTAGTAAGGCTTAGATTAGATATTACATCATCCACTATCTGATTTACAATTAGTGGCGGTTCTAGCTCAAGTAGAGTCGATTGTGACATGAACACGGCACCGACATTCTGGCATAATGAAGTAAGTGTAGCTTCCCGTATTTCGGAAGTGAACTTCGTCGACCCTTTACTCAGAATGGCAGACAAAGTCTTATCTATGACATCATCTAAACTTACAACCATCTCTGGGAACAGCCGATCCACTTACTTTTCAGTCAAGATAAATTTTTATTCAAAATTTTGAAAAGTAAATGTAAGTGTGTTTTGTAAATGTAATTTAGATATTTGATAAGATACATAAATGTACGGACAACGGAAATTCTATATTGTTTTAGTATTTACTATATCGATTGAGACCACTGCTGTAGGGCAGCCGATTTCTGGAGGAAAAACTGCTACCAGTTGTATTGTGAGATGTGTAATCGGGTTGTAGAGAAGGCTTAGGCAATGTAGATGGGATCTCGCCCCTTTTCTTGTGGGCTTCTTCATTCGTCGATGGTTTTGTATAGTCGCCGTACCTCCTTCTGCTACCATTGATGTCATTTTCTTGTTTGATACTATCATTTGCACTTCCCATCCGTCCCCCAATCATCTTGTCAGTTTCTTGGGGATCGTGACCGTTCTCTATAGATTCCTTATTGTCGCCTTTCTCTCCCGACACCACATGGTTCTCCATCCTAGATCGATCTGACCCCATTTGAATTACTTTTGACGTCATCTCTGTTCTTTATATTTTCTTTCTCCTTAACACCACTATCATCTTCTGTGGCCTTTTTCTTTCTTCGCCTTACGATTCTTTTTACAATTCGCTTTTTCCTCTTGGGCTTTTCTGTTCCAACGTTGAGTTCGGATTCAGAGGTTGCTGACAATGCACTGGAGTCGGACACAGCGGAGGTTGAGTCATTAGACAGCCTGGGTGATAAAAGGCTTTTGGATGGGTTTGATTGAGGACTGACGGCCGGGGTTTCTGCTGAAGGGGACAATAATTTTGAACGGGGGTTTGGGGGTTCAGGTTTGGAGATGGAAATAGACAAATGCTTTTCATCGGATGGGGTTGATTTGACATTATTCTGAAGCGTTGTTTTCGTTTCAGGTATCTTTTGAGATTCTGTTGCTTTTTGAGGTGGAACTGTCTTCTTGAGTGTGGTCGGAAGTTCGGGTGTTGGTGCGAGTTTGGTTTTGTTCACTGATTCGTTCAGATCTTTGGCTGCATCGGTGGCCTTTCCAAATATTCTTCGCGTTGTCAGAGGCGATACGTTGGCTACTGGTTCAGGTAACACGGCTTTTTTAAGAGGAGATTTGGCTTGAACGGATGAGATTGACGGCTTGTTTGGTTCCGTTTCTTTCTTGGATATGGCTTCCTTACTTGTTGTAACGCCCGTCATCTTCTTGGATGATGAGGCCAAATCTTTCTCATCACTTGGCTTCGTGAAGAATGGTGAAACAATTTTAGAAGGCAGTTTCTTTTCAGTTGTCAGCGTTTTCGGTTTGATGTCCATATCCATCGACATTATGGACATCGATGTCGGACTCAGAGGGGTGTCATAAGATGGCTTCTTAAATTTGCTGCTTAATTTACCCGGCTGCTCTTTTGATGACGTAACAGGTGCTTCGTTTTCTAAGCTTTGGGTGTGCAATGTTAAGTCATCAAGCGAGTCTTGCCTGTGTCTCTTCTCCGTTTCTCCCGATTCCCATTTGGATACCAGAGGATTCTTCTTGGGCTGAGGCTTTTCAGGTTCAGCTTTGTCTCTGGGCTTTGGAGGCCAGTCCTTTGTCTCCATTTTGTGAGTTGGGTTTGGTTTACTTACAATCGGATTGGGATCCAGCGAGGGTAATTTCTTCAAGACCGGCTTCTTTTCCAATGCCGCAGCCAGAGAGTTCTTGTCGTTATGCTTGACTTCTGTCGCATCTTTCTTATCCAACTGATTGAGTCGGTTGAGAACATTCTTCCCTTTGGATTCAGAAGTGTCGGGAACAGGATCCCCAAGAATCATGGGAGCAATTCCTTTACTTTGGGGGGATGGACTGTCTATCTGATCGTACTTCTTGAGTGTCGACTTTTCGGCAACTATTTTGGAAATGGACGTCCGAACTTCTTGTTCCTCCGGTTTCTTGGGCTCTTCTTTCTTTCTATTATATTGCAACATCTCTTTAGGGAACACCTTTAAAGGTTGCTTGGCCTTCTCAACCTCAGCTTTCTGAACAAATTTATAACCACCGAGATCTGATTCTTACCTTCCTGGCCTTCTCTTCTTCTTCCAATTTTTTTTGTTCCTCCAATGCTTTTTGTTCATCGGCCGCTCGTTTTCTCATTATACGCCCTTAACGTAGACGGTATAAGTGGAGTCTGACTTACTGATTTCTTGATTTCTCATCGTTATTTGCTGAATTTTATTCCGAAGTTCTGGTAAACGGATGTTCATGCTGACCTTAGTGAGACTGTAGTTCTCTTTAATGGCCTTAATGATGTCTCGCTCGGCCGTGGTCGAGAAATTCATTCCTTGGTTAACAGCCTTAACTTCCTCAACAGCCTGGTTTTTATTCACTGCGGCGAATAATTTGGCAAAGAATTCTCCGCTCAGATAATTTGTCTCCAGATTCAATTTCCTCAGACTTTCATTATCTTCGACACTCTCAATTAGATTCTGCAACAAACGGTAATCACTATATGAGACCTCACCATGACGTCATGGTCGTATAATCCCATGTTAGCCAGACTTAACTGCTCGACGAACTGATTCTGTCTCATAGCCTCAATGATCCTTTTGATCTTCGGAATGGGAGTTCTCTAAAGGACAACAACATCCCGTTTTAATTTTGTTAACCATACCTTCATATTGTTGAGATTTACTTGAACTAATCCAGGATCATTCTGTAATAATCTCTGTATAGTATCTTCCACATTTGTATCATTATCAGGCTCGGTTGGTCTGGTTTGCTGAGGCAAACTTGATTTGACGGGTTCGTCGCCTGTGTCTCCCAGGATCTGTTCTGCTTCTTCCCAGGTTATCAATTGATGTTCGGACATCATTTCGGTCAATTCCCGTTTGAACTGAAATCAAATTCCAATTGTGATTAATCGTCTGGATTTTAATAAATGAGGGTTACGTAAGACTATGTAAACAAATAACAGAAAACAAGAAAAAAAGCATTACTGTAGCCTACCTCATCGTCCGGATTGGCGCAAAGCTCATCCAATGCTTTTTCAAACTCCGCATCGGAGAGCAATTCGTCCGGAAACATTTCATTTATGGCCTCAATGTCTTCCATGATTTGTGAACATGAAAGGCCGGGGATATGCAAGGTCAGACCTAAACAGGTGAGTCAGGACAGAACGTTGCTGGAAAAAACGCGACCTTAGAAAAGTAATCGGGGGTCATACGGAGCTGATTCAGCTCAGATCAATGTCGGAACCACAAGATTTGCATAAATATTACATCTTAAGGTATTAGAAAATAACATCAACAAGAAAATATTTAGCTGAACGATTGTTTTTGAGGACCCTCAAGCATTAATGTCATCAGTTATCCTTCAGATAAGGCACTCCCATTTCTAAAAATATGCAATCGTTACGTAACAAAGTTAAGATTAATCTTTTCACGTGATATGATCCCCCACGAAAACATTACGAGTCCTTAAGATGACTCATTTTCTGGACATTCCCGTTATAATGCAATCAAGAATGTTCCAGATGTAACGGAAGACGTCTTTCCGAGGGCCATCTGTTCCCCTTTACTGCCGCTCGTTCCCGACATCAGTCCTTGTAACTGGTGCCATAACAACAGATAATGGAATACAAAAGTACTGATTTCCCTATTCCATTTAGCCTATGTAAAATAATAAAGGTAAAACACCGGTTTGATAAAGGCCACAAAAAAGTGGACAGAGCTGATCGCAGTGAAAAGTCGGAAAGAGATTAGTCGAGAGCTGGCCCTGAGGGCCGGGAGAGAGATCTCTAGATCTTCTCGATCGATCCCACTCCCTCTCCATCAGTAGCCAAACAAAAAGATCGGCGGCCCTAGATCTCCCACACCACCTCTCGAGGCCGTTCGGCCGGTGTTCGTTCTTTACGTTCCTCATACTTCGACTGGGTATTTATTAGTTTTCGAGAAAAGGTGTTGAAATAATAACATCACTCTATGATAACAAAAGGATCGCATTTTTATTTTTAATACTTATTTGAATCAACATAAAGTTTTTCACTTTAGCTTAAGAAGTAGCAATATATGTACGGTAATAAGTAGAAATATTTATTTCAGAATCAACTTCATTTCAATTCATACTTCATACATATATAATTGTCTAGATAACTTGGGGCTTATACATACTATGTCGCTAACTGTTTTTATGTGGAGATATGAGACTTTCAGGAATTATCCAGGATCTATTTCGCAATGTTAGATTTTTGACGAAAAAAACTCCGACAATCTCTAGACTATGTCTAGAAAGAAGGACAGATAATTTTATGGATTGAACGTTCGTATTTCTAATAAAAAAAGAAACCAAAGACTTTTAGTTGTCTTTTACATAAATGTGGAAACTGTACCTAAACGTCAGTTTGACGCAATCATTATTTTAAGTTCCATAATGATGACTACTTGAAAAACGATTGGACAACTGCATAGTCGCTGTTAACCATCCAGGTAGTATCCTCGCCGAACTTTCGTTTTACCTTTTCCAAGGTTTCGGAAGTCAGTCCGCAAACAGTTTCAGCCTTCAGAGTACGGAGAGACACAAGATTAGTGGGTTCAAAGCCTCTCAACGTCTCCTAAAATGATATAAGAAATTTTCAGTCTGTCGGGAAAATAGCGGCGGGTCGTCGCCCCTTGGAAGCGCCCGTCATCGCTTTGCGACGGCTAGCCGCAGTTGGAGACTTGGTGCGCGACTGCACCCTTTTTTCGACGAGGCGAAACCTTTTACTGCGAACACCCGCCGTTAGTTTTCCGACAGACTGATAAAAAACACAGACTGTCGATAAAACAGAATAGAGAAAGTTACCTTAAATGCGGTGGTGGGATCCCAATGTCTGTCACCGACCAGCTTCCGATAGTTTAGATCGCCTTTGAAGATCAAGAGTTTGGATTTACTCAAGGTGTCGTAGAGTTGAGGACTGATTCTCTTCATCTCAAAATATGGAAAGCCGTAGGTATAGAAGTCCCCAGTTTGATATTCGAAGAGGCCCTGTAAAATATTTTCACCTAACCAAGGGAGACTTACATCTTTTACAAACTTCTGCCAAAGTTGTCCCAGTTCCTTCAAATATGAATCGCTTTGTTGAGCTGTCTGATTTATCGTCCAATGAAAATCATACTCAGTAACATCGGAGACATACCAAGGGAAAGCCTTCCCGTGGAATATTACTTTCGGAGTGAGTCCTTTTGCGACAAGAATCGTGGCTAAACAAAGATCCGTGAAGAGTTCAAGACCCGCGTTGTCCATTACAATCACAACCGTCCCAGACTTGTTTAGGCTATAAACTAAAACTGACTTAAATATTGTACTTACTTGGACAAATAATCTGAAACCAAATCGAGATGATCAACCAAAATGTTTCCGCGAAGAGAATCAAGTTCTTTAAAGAGAGTGGCGGCCATGAAATGTGGATCTCCACCAGTTAAAGAAAGATCGGCTTTATTTCCCCATAAACATATCTGGAGATGTTTTGAGACAGCGGTGTTCAGATCACCCGGCGAATTATCCTTGACCAATTGCAAAACCTCCGTGCCTAAGGCAATCAGATGAACTTCACTGAAAAAAATATCAAGATGAAAGTGATCCAATCGTACCTGTCAAAGTAACCCTTTTCCTTTTCCATTCTAAATGGATCATATTCTTTGAGATTACTAGATCTCAAGAAGAATTCATGTAACAATCTGTAGACAAAACATTCAGAGAACAACCAAGGGCATTTGTACCAGGTCACATTACCCTCTCCAAGCTAAGATCAATACAATCTTGCGATTAAACTTCGTTTACCTCAATCTTGAGCTTGTCAATCTCTCCATTCCAGAGTTGTTTGTCTTCCAACGACGTCTCCAAGTATTCCAGTGGTTTATCTGTTGCAATCAAATACCTTAGCCGAGAGATAGAGTGAATAACCTCTTTTACGTCGATATTCCCTTGCTAAATTTTAGATAAATTAATTATAAAGAAACCCCACTTCTCCATGCGTCTTCACCATGAAATCATGTCTTTGATGCAGCTGATCAATCACTTTGGTTAAAATCCTAGGCCATCTGTCCTTGATAGAGTTGTAAGCAAACGACCTGCAACCATTACAAATATTTTTTGCTAAACATAGTGGCACTGTAATGATATCAACTTACCCTACAATGGCGCCACTTCCAGCTTTAGGCAAAGTCATGTCCTTCACAGGTTGGCTTGTTCACAAATATTACAACGCGTGATGTAACCGGACGCGTACCACAAAAAAATATAAAGAAACTATCTTTATAAAGAAAGAAGAATAATCGGGCGCTACCTGCCATTGAGAGAAAGACTTGACACATTCGGCAAGGTCAAGTTTTTTCTCAAAAAAAAATATTTTTTTTTATTTTTTTTGCTGTTAGCGCGAGATGGCCAAGAATTCTGTGCTATTGCCAGATGAAAGTCATTGTCGATCCGACATCGGAGCTATTTTGTACAGAGATCGAAAGATCTACGCTTTTTCGGCCGACATAATTGAAGTAACAGAACCCAATTCCATTTTTGGATATGTTGAGTATAAGATCGGCATTTCGGTAAGATTTTATTGATCTTACACCTTGTTTAGATGGATCCAATTGATGTGTGTAATTACGATCGTCGCATATTTGAGTTGACAACGAGATTTAGAGATCTAAATCGTTTATATCAACAGGTTTCTACTATTCATAAACAGGTAATAATTCATCTGATTGCCTTATGCATGCTGGTTCCGGAAAATACCATACTTTTATAGCTGGTGTTGTAAAAATTTATTCTTTTAGCTATACCTCAAAGATAATGTTCCATTGTTTGCTCCAACTAAACTAGTGGGATCTAACACTCCAGAAACAATCGAGGAGAGGAAAACGGCCATTACTAACTTCCTTAACTTTGTATTAAGATCGACAGTTTTGTGCAAAGCCCGAGTATTTCAAACTTTTATTGACGTAAGTACCTACATGAAAATATTATTTCGTTTAGAGTTCAAAAGAGGTACCTTCTGACTCACCGACTGAAGGAGTAAAGTCGGAACCCGAAGGCAACATTAATGAACATAATATTGAACTTGATTAATCATTTAATGGGAATAATTTAATCTCACTGTCATTAATATACTTGAACAGTTGGCAATTTGTGTATTCACTCTTATGAATGTATTCTAAATTTTTATTTCTGAAATGATGGGTATATTGTATTTATTGTTTTTAAGTTTTTTGTGTAATAAATACACTAATTTGATACTGTCCTCATAGATCTTTTTTATCTGCTAAAAAACGAGATTAGAATGAGGGTACAATCCCTGAAGTTCGCCATTTTTTAGGACTTGACAAGGGTTTCTAATAATCAGAAGAACAAACACATTTCGTCGTATAATATGTGACCAAAAAAAGGTAAAAATATTTTCATCACTGTCTACCAGATTTTGAAACCGCCGCACAGCGTTCTGTACTTTTTTGGAATGATTTCGACACCGATTTTTTCGAATTTTTCTAAAATAGCCCGCATTTACGCGGGTGTCGCGAGGGAATACTGTAAGATTAACGTGTAAAATTTGCAGTGCTTATAGAGTAAAGAGAGATCTTTCCAACGATACAACTTACGTAAATTAATATGGAAAAAGAAATTTATAATCAGCGCTGAAAAATGACCGACTTTGGATTTTCGGCGCTAAAGATTGCCCTTAGGCAGATCTTTTAGAAGAAGTGGATGGTACCATCATATGCGGAATTTAATTCTCTACAACATATCCAAAAACTACAAAATTTGACTGCTTTTCCGTCGAATTATGCCTCAAAAATGCAATTTTTGCACTAGTTTTACCAATATTTTTAAAATATTTGCACTTTAAGGGCATTATTACAAAAACAAAATCGTACATATTGAAGCTTGCATGGTTGCTGAGCATACTGTTTAATTTTACCCTGTCATCTTTCTCCATCTTCAAGAACAACGGAGCTAAAGTTTGGTGCTTAGACCCAGCATAAAAATGCCCTTAGGGCGAATTTCAAAAATGCGATAGTGCCACTGAACGTAGAATAAGCGTTCAAACCGCCATGCTCAAAAGGCAACGATTCAATTCCTTCTTCTGCGACTGCTCCGAGAAATCCATGCAACATCATGAACGCGTAAATGTGTTCATGAAGCCACCGATGTTTCAAACTATTCCGGAAACTCCCGACGTTGATTTTTTCCTCGAATTTGGCGTACCTGTAGTACAAAAAATTCTATGTTCAGTGGCACTATCGCATTTTTGAAATTCGCCCTTAGGGCATTTTTATTCTGGGTCCAAGCACCAAACTTTAGCTCCGTTGTTCTTGAAGATGGAGAAAGATGACAGGGTAAAATTAAACAGTATGCTCAGCAACCATGCAAGCTTCAATATGTACGATTTTGTTTTTGTAATAATGCCCTTAAAGTGCAAATATTTTAAAAATATTGGTAAAACTAGTGCAAAAATTGCATTTTTGAGGCATAATTCGACGGAAAAGCAGTCAAATTTTGTAGTTTTTGGATATGTTGTAGAGAATTAAATTCCGCATATGATGGTACCATCCACTTCTTCTAAAAGATCTGCCTAAGGGCAATCTTTAGCGCCGAAAGTCCAAAGTCGGTCATTTTTCAGCGTTGATTACAAATTTCTTTTTCGTTAATAATTTACGTAAGTTGTATCGTTGGAAAGATCTCTCTTTACTCTATAAGCACTGCAAATTTTACACGTCAATCTTACAGTATTCCCTCGTGACACCCGCGTAAAT